>CM054061.1:74587467-76987467 GCA_028641055.1 Alopecurus myosuroides | reverse complement strand
CCGAGGGGTGGCCGTCGGCGTAGCCCAGCAAAGGGCGCTCCGTAGCCGCCACGTGGATTCCTACGCCGAGGGGGTTGGCCGTCGGCGTACGTGGGCGCGTAACGGATCCCGTTCTGACGCGTTATGGGCCCCACCAATCTGTACGCCGAGGGCGTATTATACGCCGACGGCCAAAACGAATACGGCGACGGACGTGTACGCCGACGGGGCTACGCCGAGGGTGGCCGTCGGTGTATACCTACGCCGAGCGGGACAGGGGCTACGCCGAGGGGGTCCGGCCGTCGACGTCTATCGCGTTTCCTGTAGTGAATGTAGCTCCGCCACTGTCCTATATACACACCAACCTTACCATCCTCGTATCCGTTCATGTTTTATTGTGAACACATACATATCACATTGTCACATGAACTCGTGTGTAGAAGGAATGTGTCTACAGTTCACACTATTTTTTTTGAGAGGCAAAACTAAATTCACAGTCCACACTAGCTACTGAACTAACCTGGCATTGTCGCTGAGTCTGAGAGAGTGGTCGTGCCGCTTCGTTTTCCTCGCGGAAGCGGCCAAGGGAGCGGGGTTTTTATCCGACGATCAAAAGATGACTTACTGAATCTTGACAGCAACGGAGAGGGTCTCTTTTCCTCGAAAGGGTTGGTCATGTGTCTCGTAGGAACCTGGCGGCATCATTTCTTATTCCGTAGTGATATCATATCTATCGTGTGTGCGTTCAAGACATAAAAATGATACTCCCTCCGTCTCAAATTAATTGTCACAAAGTTTGATAGTGGATGTATCTAACACTAAAACATGTCTAGATACATCCACTTTTATCAAATTTTGCGACAATTAATTTGAGACGAAGGGAGTACAAAAGCTGGAATTTGCCAGGCCAGTAACTACATGCCGAACATCGCCCGCACTCCTGCAGCTCTCCCGTGAAAGTGGCCGTTTTTCTTGGAGGAAGATGCCAGTACGGTTTCTAAAACATGCACGTGTTTGATCACTAATTCAAACTAGAACGTGTTTACAATGCTCGGCAAAATGATGTATTCTTGGTACAGTTAATAGGACATCAGAACTCGTGTCACAGCTGCACACGATCGTCTAATCTAAACGTGATGTTGGTAGTCAAAACATTAAGAGTTTGAATGCGACCATGTTCAATACGACAACTTTTCTAGCACTAATAAATGAGCAAAATCCTTTGTTTAACAAATACTCCCTCCGTTTCTTTTTACTCCGCGTATTAAGTTTGTCTAAAGTCAAATTTGCTAAAGTTTGACCAACTTTATAGTAAAAGTTACTAACATTCATAATACCAAATTAGTATCATTTCATTCACCATTTAATATACTTTTATTTTATACCGATTTGGTATTATAACTATTGACATTTTGTTCTATAAATTTGGTCAAACTTTGTAATGTTTGACTTCAGAGAATTCTAATGCGCGGAGTAAAATGGAACGGAGGGAGTACATACAGAGTCAGAGCATCTCCATCTGCGTCTCAACAGGTCTTTCCATCGGCTCAATGGGTGCAGACGTCAAAAAAGGGTCCCACTACGCCCACATAGATGCGGTGTCCGGATGGACTGAAAATGGGGACCTCCCATGTATCGCTTGTAGCGAGGCGAGGGGCGTAAGCCTCGCCTCGCCCACGCTCGAGCCAGCGTGAAAGGGCGCCTCGCTCGGGCTCGGTGACATGAGCCTGGCCCATTGCACGATCAGGGAAAACTACATCTCACAATCTGTACGTGATTTTTTCCTTTTTACTTTACATTTCTGCTTATCCTTTATCCTTTATTTCTAGAAGTGTTTTTAGAAATAAGTTTCTCAAACTTTCAAATATAAAGTGTACAGGTTAGATAAATGTTCACATTTCAAAATTTGAAATATTTTTTAAAAATAATATTTTAAACAGAACATATTTTAAAACTGAACAAAATTTTGATTCTGAACGAGTTTTTAATTTTATTGAGATTGAACAATTTTTATAATAAATATCATTTGAAAATGATGATTTTTTTAAATGAACGCTTTTTCATTTGAACATTTTTATCTGAACAATTTTCGAATATGAACATTTTAAAGCTTTAACATTTTTCAGTTTGAACAATTAAAAAAATAGGTGAACCAAAAAATATAGTGACAGAAAATGCAGATGCACCAAAAACAATGGTGAACAAAAAATAGAGTGAACCCAAATTTTCGGTGAACAAAAACTAATAGTGAACCAAAATTTTCAGTGCACCAAAAACGCTGATTAACCAAAAAAATAGTGAAACGAAATTTTTGGTGAAGAAAAATGGTTCCAAATTTGAAAATAATTCTGATTTTAAAAATGGTTCTACACTGAAAATGGTTTAATTTTTAAAAATGTTTTCAAACTAAAAATGGTTCAATTTTTAAAATAGTTCCACTTTTAAAAAATAGTTTACTAAAACAGAAATAAAAAATGATTCATATTTTTAAAATATCAAAAACGAACATTTCAAATAAAGAAAAATAAAACTAAAAATAAAAATAAAACAAAAAATAATAAAAACGGAAAAGAAAAATAGAAACATAAAAGAAAAATGAGAAAAAAATGAAAAACAGAAAACTAAAGACAATAAAACGATTAAAAAAGAAATTTGTACATGAAGGCATTGTAGCCCAATGGTTGTTCCCCTGTTTCCTGATTCCCAGGTCGCAAATTCGAATCTTTCTACACTTATTTTTGTATCATTTTCTCTTAAAAAAGTATAGCAAATGGGCTGGCCCGTTTAGTGGGCGAAACACGAGCGAGTATTTGTTCGGTCTCGCCACGGGCGATATATAGTGGGTGTGTGAAAATGTGGTAGATAACCTCTTGTTCATCCCAACTGTCGGGGCCGGCCTGTGGTGCCGAACAAGGACGGACACGGTAGCCACATAGATTCAGGTAGACAGGACTAGCTTATGATCCCACAGGGGCCAGTGATGTCGGTTTGAATGGCGTCGCTCAGTTTTCTCGTTCCCTGATGTCTACGAAAGTTTCTATTCTTGTAGACAGTGTTGGGCCTCCAAGTGCAGAGGTTTGTCGAACAGCAGCAAGTTTCCCTTAAGTGGATCACCCAAGGTTTATCGAACTCAGGGAGGTAGAGGTTAAAGATATCCATCTCAAGCAGCCCTGCAATTTAGATACAAGAAGTCTCTTGTGTCCCAAACACACCCAATTTACTTGTTAGGTATATAGGTGCACTAGTTCGGCGAAGACATAGTAAATGTGAGTAATATGGATGGTTATAAGTAATAGTAGTCATCGGAAATAAATATGGCAGCAAGCAAACATGTAGCAGAACAGGCGGAAAAGGGTGTTTCAATGCTTGGAAACAAGGCCTAGGGATCCTACTTTCACTAGTGGACACTCTCAACAATGATCACATAACTGAATAACTAAATATCTTCTCTTCACTATGCTACTCTTAACCCTCTCCGGTTGGATAACGAACACTAATCATTGCGTAGGGCTGCAAAAAGCATTCCTTAAAGTAAGCATTCTCATGTCTAGTTAACCCCACGTTGTCACTATGAGCGCCCTAGAAGGTACTAGACAAACACCACAATTCATAGAGGAGACACACACGATAGGCACACTGTCACCTTCACACCGCGGGACAAGGTGACTCCAAAGTTCATATTAATAAAACACTTGAGTAGCACAAAATGAAGAGTAACATCTACTTATTCAACTAGATTACAAAGCTCACGATCACATATAGACCACACCATGGGAGAGAGAGATGAACCACATAGCTATCGGTAGAGCCCTCATTCTCGGGGGAGAACTACTCCCTCCTCGTCATAGGAGACAGCAACAGCGATGGAGATGGCGGTGGAGTCGATGGAGATGGCTTCCGGGGGCACTTCCCCGTCCCGGCAGGGTGCCAGAATAGAGATCTGTCCCCCGAAACTTGTCGGCGGCGGCGGTGGGGCTACGGATGTATTTTGTGGAAAATGTCGATTCTTTTAAGGTTTTCCCTCGGGGGAGTATAAATAGGCGAAAGGGCGATGCCGGGGGGTGTACAGGTGGCCCACACCACCAGGTGGCGCGGCCAGGGGGACCCGCGCCACCCTATGGTGTGGCCACCCTGTGGCCCCCCCTCCGGGGCTCTTCGGGACTTCTGGATGCTTCCGGGGAAATAGCAACTTCGGGATTCGTGGGGTCCAATTCCGAGAATATTTCCAGAACAACTTTTCTGAAATAAAAAACAGCAAAAAACGGGAAACTGGCACTTGGCATCTTGCTAATAGGTTAGTCTCGGAAACGTGTAAAAATGCTATAAAGAAGGGAGAAAATATGTAGCAATTGGCATAATATCAACATGAACATCATAAATTATAGATACGTTGGAGATGTATCAAGCATCCCCAAGCTTAGTTCATATTTGCCCTCGAGTAGGTAAACGGTAAACAAAATAATTTATGGGGTGACATGCGACCACATAATCTTGATCATAATAATGTAATAGCATATGTAAGCTGAGATCATTGAACTTTAACACAAACATGATAAATAGAACTTCAATAATAAAGCTTAGAACCACTTTGCATCATGAGAAGTATCTCAAATAAAAGATCATGAATAACAATGCAAAAAAAAAGATATATGTTTTTTACAAGTATAGAGAAAGCATGGCAAAGTGGTATTTCTCTAGTCCTTAAGAGTGAGGCAAAACATACATGTCAGAACACCTTCAAAGTTCATGAGGAAGACTAGAGCAAATAATTTGAGAACACGAAATAACACATCATGAATCAAATAATAATGTTTCTGGGACAAATGCACATAAAACTCAGAATGGCCAAAATGCTCTCTCAAGTGTGCATAAAGTTAGAAGATGGAGACTCAACATAAAAGTAAAATAAAGGCCCTTTGCAGAGGGAAGCAGGGATCACTCATGTGCTAGAGCTTTTTATTTTATTAAACAGAGGTATTAAAAGTTTTACACTCCTCCCATCCATCTTACACAAACTATGGCTAACCGAATCTTCGGGTGCCTGCCAACAATCACATACCATGGAGGAGTGTCTATATTTTGGGAGATGTATGCTAATGTCAACGAATGGTAAACAGAAAATACAGTACGTCACAAGCCAACTAGATTTCACAAGAGCGGCTCCCATATGAAGGACGCAACTAGTGTATAAGGTCATCCTCTTTCTCTTAATTTGTTTACACAATTATGCTTTGAATGATAAATCAGGGGAAAAAATAGTGAAGAGATTTTGTGTGTATTAATTTTAGGCTGGGCACCCCACTGCCAGCTCTTCTATCATTTGGATAAGCGGATGAAGCCACTAGTCTAGGGTGTGAAATCCAATCAACAAGTGAGATAAAGATTCTCTATTTACGTCCTCATGAGCAAAAATAGGAACACAAAGCAGGAGTAATTTTGAAGGTTTTAAAGGTAACACATGAGCAATTTACTTGGAGTGACAGTTGAATACCACATGTAGGTAGGTATGGTGGACACAATGAAAAAACTTGGTTTTAGGGAGTTGGATGCACGAGTAGAGCTCATACTCAGTACAGGTGGAGGCTAGCAAAAGACTGGGAGCGACAAATCAAGAGAGCATAAGAGCCATAATCATGCATAGCGACATAAACATCATTAATTAAAGCATAAGTGGTATCACAAGTTCAAAAACTAAATGATTATAGAGGCTATTACTGACTGGTTCATAGTCATAAACATGGTGTAAGCATGCGCCAAGTCAACCAAATAAAACATTCGAAAGAGAATACCATAAATTTATGGTTCAACATGACAAGAACAACTCATGAATCTTTCAATGGCATATTAAACACTCTCAGCTATTTGAGACTAATCATGCTACTCAATAACCACAAGTCTTTAAAACTAAAATAACATTTATCATGATATGAAAAAGTTCTAGCCACAGTCTATGCAAGCTTCTACTTGCACCATTAAAAATTCTACTTCAAGCAGCAGTTTCTTTTCCCAACAAGCACCATACAAGATACGTTTTAACAAAAATAATCTACATGATACAACAAGAAAACATGAGAGTACTCACATAACACTACTAAAACTAACAGCTCTGAATAAGAGATGCATGAAAACAAAGGCTAAACACAGTGGTAGCAAAAAATGAACACTCACAGAACAAAAAGAATGAAAACTAGAGTGTTCTAAGCAATGAAAACGGAGCGTGTATCTCTCCCACACAAGTATAATAAGATACAACCATAAACTACAGCAAAGAAAACTAAACAAACTGAAAGCAAAGATAAAAGACGCTCGAAGTAAAGTACATAAGATGTGACCGAATAAAAATATAGTTTCACTAGAAGTGACGTGATAATTTATCGACGAAGAAGGGGATGCCTTGGGCATCCCCAAGCTTAGATGCTTGAGTATTCTTGGAATTTGCTGGGATGTACCACCGGGGCATCTCCAAACTTAGGCTTTTCACTCTTCTTGATCACATCATATCATCCTCTTCTCTTGACCCTTGAAAACTTCCTTCACACCAAACTTCTCACAATCTTCATTAGCAACGTTAGTGCAACCGAAATAATAAATTCACATGGTTCAGTTTCAGCACAATCCTAACACTCATAAACACATTAGCTACTGTCACCACTTCTTTTAAAACTTTTTTCTCAAAAGAACACCAAAAGAAAGAGATTACGATGCAAATGCAATTATTGGCAGAAATCTGTCAAAACAGGACAGCAGGTAAAGATGATTTTTTGTCGAAAATCTTATGTTTCGCAAATAAAAAAGTGTTCAACTAAGAAAAATTGCGTATATAGCCCAGATTACGCACAAAAAAACTCAGGTCATTTTGAATTTTCTGTGATTTTATACGAATTGAACAGTGGACAGCAGAAATCTGTTTCCTACGGAGAAATCCGAAATATAGTCTCAACATTCCACTAGAGGCTTTACTTGGATCAACTAATACATGAAAATAAAGATACAACGGAGTTGCCACAGAAGTATACAACCTCTTGACTCACAGAAAACAGATAAAAACAATGAAAAAATAAAAACATGGGTTATGTCCCCAGAAGTGCTTTTCTTTAAGTCTTTTAGCTAGGCCTGAAAATTTGAGAAGATGCTCACATGAGAAATAAGAGTTGAAGCACAATAAGAGAGCATCAAGAAGCAAATATAAAACACATTTAATTCTAACCCACTTCCTATGAAAAAGAATCTTGTAGAAAAACAAGTCAACGAAGCATAAAGTGGCTAGCATAGGAAAGCAAAACAAGTGCAACTTGAAAATTTTCAACATAAAGAGGGGAAACTTAATATTGTTGAGATGCATAAAACCAAGTTTCCCTCTCTCATAATAACTTTTAGTAGCATCATGAATAAAATTAACAATATAGCTATCACATAAAACATTCTTATCACGAGCCACATGCATAAAAGAATTAATACTCTCCACATAAGCATGGTCATTCTTATTAATAGTAGTTGGAGCAATTTCAACAAAATAGCTATCATTATTATTCTCATCACCATAATCATCAATTATAGGAGGCATAGTATCATCAAAATAAATTTTCTCCTCAATAGTAGGTGGACTGAAAATATCATATTCATCATTGTAATCATCATATATAGGAAGAATAATATCATAATAAGCAATAGAATAGTTATCCTCCAAAATTTGTTCATTGGTAAACATATCATCATTTTTACTAGAAGGAGATGTATCAAGCATATAGTCATCAGTACCAAAAGGATTTTCAAACACATCATCCACAAGTTTAGAGATTCCTATATCATCATTTTCAATATCAAAAGTAGTGTGCTTTTTCCAATCATGATCACTACTATATGTAACAGGCATAGACTCATCATCAAAGCAAATTTTCTCCTCCGTGCTTGGGGAACTAAAAAGATCATTTTCATATAAACTAGCTTCCCCAAGCTTAGAATTTTCCATAGCATTAGCAATAATGGTGTTCAAAGAATTCATATTAATAACATTCCTATTAGCATGCAAATAAAGCTCCATAGGTTTTTTAATTTTTCTCTTCAAACACTTCATGTCCTAACTCAAGATAAATATTATAAATCTCTCTCATAAAGCTTAGACTTTTCCATTAAGTCTAACTAGTAAATATAAAAACAAGGAATAAGTAAAAATAAGCCTAACTAGTGAAAACAAGAAACAAAAAGATATAATTGCAGAATCTAAAAGAAATAACTTCGAGCACTCACACCCGAGGATGTGCGAACCTTTTACCTTACCTCCCCGGCAACGACGCCAGAAAAAATCTTGATGTCTACGCACGCTTCTATTCTTGTAGACAGTGTTGGGCCTCCAAGTGCAGAGGTTTGTAGAACATCAACACGTTTCCCTTAAGTGGATCACCCAAGGTTTATCAAACTCAGGAAGGTAAAGGTCAAAGATATCCCTCTCAAGCAACCCTGCAATTAAGATACAAAAAGTTTCTTATGTCCTCAACACACCCAATATACTTGTTACGTATATAGGTGCACTAGTTCGGCGAAGAGATAGTGAAATGCGAGTAATATGGATGGTTATAAGTAATAATAGCAATCGGAAATAAATATGGCAGCAAGCAAACATGTAGCAGAACATGCGGAAAACGGTGTTTCAATGCTTGGAAACAAGGTCTAGGAATCCTACTTTCACTAGTGGACACTCTCAACAATGATCACACAATTGAATAACTAAATATCTTCTCTTCACTATGCTACTCTTAACCCTCTCCGGTTGGATAACGAACACTAATCATTGCATAGGACTGCAAAAAACATTCTTTAAATAAGCATTCTCATGTCTAGTTAACCCCACACTGTCACTATAAGCCCCCTAGAAGGTACTTGAAAGACACCACAATTCATAGAGGAGACACACACGATGTGCACACTGTCACCTTCACACCGCGGGACAAGGTGACTCCAAAGTTTCATATTAATAAAACACTTGAGTAGCACAAGATGAAGAGTAACATCTACTTATTCAACTAGATTACAAAACTCACGATCACATATAGATCACACCATGGGAGAGAGAGATGAACCACATAGCTACAGGTAGAGCCCTCGGCCTCGGGGGAGAACTACTCCCTCCTTATCATAGGAGACATCAACGACGATGAAGATGGCAGTGGAGTCGATGGAGATGGCTTCCGGGGGCACTTCCCCGTCCCGGCGGGGTGCCAGAACAAAGATCTGTCCCCGAAACTTATCGGAGGCGGCGGAGCTACATATGTATTTTTGTGGAAAAGGTCGATTCTTTTAGGGTTTTCTCTCGGGGGAGTATAAATAGGCGAAAGGGCAATGCCGGGGGGGTAGCCATGGGGCCCACACCACCAGGTGGCGTGGACGGGGGGGCCGCGCCACCCTATGTTGTGGCCACCCTGTGGCCCCTCTCCGGGGCTCTTTGGGAGTTCCGGATGTTTCCGGGGAAAAGAGGAACTTCGGGATTCGTGGGGTCCGATTCCGAGAAAATTTCCAGAACAACTTTTCTGAATAAAAAACAGCAGAAAACAGGGAACTCACACTTGGCATCTTGTTAATAGGTTAGTCCCGGAAAACGTGTAAAAATGCTATAAAGAAGGGAGAAAACATGTAGCAATTGGCATAATATCAACATGGAACATGAGAAATTATAGATACGTTGGATACGTATCATTCCCCATGAGGTGTTGCACCACTGCCAACGTGATGACGCTACGCTCCTTAACATCCCATTAACATTTGTTCTGACGCGTCGACGCCCAAATTTCTATCTTCGCCACCGTTTTCAACCAGAGCTCCGTACTTTTTTATGCATGCCAGCGCGTATCATGCCCCTTTGGCCTATCGAGCGAGGTGCGCTAGTAGTCGCCGCGTCGCGCAAATCTGACGATGCCGCTGGTGCGCGAAACAGAAAAGAACCAGCTCGTGTGTAAGAGCATCACTAGCCGTTGAAGCCCCCCAAGCGCTCAAAAACTTGGCAAAAAGTTGGTTCAAAACGTGTGTTATTTGCTGTCTCGGCGAGTACAATTTCCTAACCATTGCCATCCTCAAGCAAAAAGCTACCTCAAGCGTTGCAGGGATGGTCTGGCCTGTTGTCCCGTTCCCCACCCCCGTTCCCGTTGAGAGTCGGATGTGAGGCCCTCCCGGCGAGCTCCCGCTCGGTCTCCGGCGGTGCGGCCGGCCGGCGTCGAGAGGGTAGCTGCGCGCGGGCTGTACAGAGTAGTGGTAGGTTGCTTTTCTTTCTCGTTGATGTTCTGTTTGTAGCTGTCGACGTCATGTCGCCGAGGTGGTGTTTGTGCGGGTGCCCGAGCCACTCTGCCAAGCCTTCGGCCGTGCTTTCTTTACCATCGAAGCTCCGGTGGACGGAGCAGTTGGAGAAGACCCACGGCGCAGCCTCTTTCTCGCATAAGCTCGAGGACTGGCCTCTGAATCTGGAGGTCAGGGAGTGCCTCTCTGCGTCTGTATCAAGACTGGTGGTGCATCTTCTTCCGGCTGGCCGAGGTGGCGAGGGGAGGAGGAGATGCGTCTTGTTCTTGATTTCTTTTGCAGGGAAGCCAATCCAGCTGCAGATCTGCTCGAATCAAGCTGAGTACAAGATGTACTCAGCCATCCGTGGCCGGCATGGCGGCCCATCTAGCTCCTCCGTGACGGAGGTCTTTCGAGCCATGTCCCGGGGCTCATTGCGGAGAAGAGGGCAAGTGGTTTGTCCCCGCCCTGATCCCTGCAACCGGCGGCGTGAGCTCTTCGTCGGTTTTGGAGAGTGCCTGAGCGCAGAGCTCTCGAACCTTGGCATCAGCGCCTTGAGGTCACCGGCGATTGGGGGCAGAGACGACCAAGGACTTGATTGCGTTCCTAATCTTTGTTCTTTGGTCTTTTTTCCAATTGTTCTGTCCTTATCTTCGAATAGCTGGTTCATTAGGGCAAGTGATGTAAAACGGACAAAACTTTCTTTGTACCTGCTCCCTAAGGTTCTATAAATGCAGCATCTGGGTCCTCGGACCCCTCTCTTGTTCAAAAAAAAACATTTGGTGTGGGCTAGGAAAAAAAAGGCACGTGGAGGGACATTATTGGGCGTTACTTCCCCTAGCCCCCCCCCCCCAATACCCTGCTGTTGGCCTAGGTTGCCGGCGCAAAAAAAGTGGCCCCGGAGGCTTTGAGGATGTGGCTGGGCGAAATTTGGATTAGCCGGCGCAAAAAAATGCAAAAAATGTGGTCCCAAACGCGTTGGGGCGAGCTGGGATGGCTGGAGATGCTCTAACGTCACGGACGCGCACACATCGGCATGGCGTGCACTCGTGACATGCCGTGACGTTGGCGCGCAGCCGCCAAGGTGAGACTGGCAAGTGTAACTTCTGAGCGAGAGGTTGAGATTTTTTTACAAATATGACCCCCTCCTGAATCTTATTGTAAAAAATAACCCCCTCCGAATTATATTGTCGAAAGTGGTCTAGAGACGACACGTGTTTTTCCGCTAACTGAGATGGCGAAAAGCCACCTTACGCCCGCTGGTACGGCGGGAAGTAACTTTCTGCTCACGCACCATTGTGACCACCTTCCGTCGGCTGATTTGGCGGGATGTCACTTTCCGCCTACTGAGTTGGTGACAAGTCCTTACCTTTCCTAACTCGCACGGTTCCACTTGCCTTGGGGTGTACTGCTGCGAGGTTGGTTGGTCAGCAAAGACAATCTCCTTTCAAATCTCAGCTTTTGCTTGCAGCACAGTGAGTGAGCGTAACTCAAATGGATCGAGTTGTGTGCACCGAGCATGGAAAGATCACGGCGAAATAGGAACGGGAGGATCTCGCTAGTTTGTGCATCATCATACCCCTACTACTTCCGGAGCTACAGTAGGTTGATAGTCGTCGGTGTGTTGCCGGGCCGATCCCGAGCCTCTCTCGGCGGCGCTGCCGACCGGAGATGGCGGAGGAGAAGCGCCGGAGGTCCCCTTGTTCATAATAAGGTTAGGAGTTGCAGTAGTTTTTCCGCTATGGTGTGTTGGAGTAGAACTCTGGACCCCTCCGACAAGATCCAGAGTGTGCCATGTCTTTGCTCCTTCAGGCGATTCCTCCGGTGGCAGGAGGGATGCAAGCTGGAGGTGCTAGGCATCGAGATCTCCGTAAATAAGGTTGTGTGGAGCTTATCTCCTTGCGTGTTCCTGTGATGCGCCGAGCAGAGGACGCCAAATCCCTCTGACTTGCTTCCGAGGTGGAAGGTGGTGATGGAGGATGAGGTAGCCAGCTCTTGTTTGAAGCATAGATCTGCGATTCGAAGCCACTGCAATCTATTTTCCATGCCTCCTCCAATCCGTGGCAGGCTTTGGAGTGCTTATGGCGGCCTGGTTTTCGGGGTGCAGCGGCGGAGGATCTTGGCTTGCTTCTCGTTGGTTTTCACTGGATCTTCTTGCAGCTTGCTTGTCGCCAGGGAGGTGGAGGTGAGCGGTAAGGGTGCAGTGATTCCTGGCGTGCTGCAGGCCTGGAGTGATGAAGCCTTCTCCTTCTCGAGCACATCTGCTCCGATCGATGAGGATCGGCAGGAATTGCTGGTGAGCTCCAGCACAAAATCAACCTCGGATGCGAGGCCCCTATTGGAGTCAGCTGATGCTGCAGTTCACGTCGACACTGAAGCAAGTGGCCATGTCCCCGCGGCGGTGCTCGACGACGGCAAGTTTGACTTCCTTTTCTTCTTGCTCGACGGTGAGGAAAGACACGGACTCAGTTGTAATTTCAAATCTTTAGGCAAGGGCTTATCTGCTATCTCGAAGGACCTATGTTTTATTTTTAAGTTTATGAGGTCCTTTGTATTTTCATTGTACCCCTCTAGTTCTAATGTAATGAGGCTTCTGCCCCGGCGGGGGCCCTCCTTGTTCAAAAAAAAAAAAATGGATTGAGTTGTTGGCTGCGAGCCAGGCTGGTTCATACAGCAGCCAGCCCCACGCAGAGGGCACCATGTACAGATACAGGCTAATGCAATGATACGGCGTACTGCAGTACTGCTGGCCATCAACACTAACCTAGCTGAAATTGTCCCATTGGCTCAAAATGCATAATGAAAATACTGAAATTCAGGGAATTTTTCTGATTTCGGTAGGAGGTCGAAATATTTCCAAAAACGAAATTCAGAACTCAAGATTCTCAAGAGGGTTTAAAGTAGTAGCATTGGCACATGTTTAATTTCTAGCCTAGCAAATCAGAGGCAAGCTTTTGGAGCTACTTTTGTTTCCCCGCAACAACAGATGATACAGACGAACTGGTCATGCGCGACGTGGGCACACAAGGCGCGCGGCTCCGGTCCTTGCTCTGCGAAGAAAGGAAAGGAAAGATACCTCCCGACCCAGCTATACATTGCTCTTGAGATCTCTAGCAAGGGCAGGACGCGATAATGCGCCCTTTCATCCGCCGGATAAAAACCCCGGCCGGGCTCCGTTTCGTCGGTGTTTCCGGCACATGTTACCACGAGGACAGCGACGCGCCGCCATTAACATCTGATTTTTTTACAGTCCCCTCTCTGAATCTTATTGTTAAAAATAACCCCTCCGAATTTTATTGTCAAAAATGAATTGGCTGGAGCGAGAAAAGGTGGCACGTGGATTTGCCGCCAACTCAGTGGGCAAAAAGTGACATCCCGCCATATCACTCGGCGGAAGGTGACTTCCTGCAATATCAACCGGCGGAAGGTGGTCACAATGATGCAAACGCTGTCAGAACGTTGTCAGAACGCTGTGAGCAGAAAGTTACTTCCCGCCATACCAACGGGCGGAAGGTGGCTTTCCGCCATCTTAGTTGGCGAATAAACACGCGTCGCCTTTTCTCACTCCCGCCAGGCCACTTTCAACAATAAAATTCGGAGGGGTTATTTTTTACAATAAGATTCGGGAGGGGGTCATATTTATAAAAAAAATATCAACCTCTCGCTTAGAAGTTACACATGCCCGTCTCACAGCATGTCATGAGTGCACGCCATGCAGCTACGTGCGCGCCCGTGACGTTAGAGCATCTCCAGCCGTACACCCCCGGCGCGTTTGGGACCACATTTTTTGCAAAAAAAATTGCGCCGCCTAAGCCAGCTTTCGCCCAGCCACACACCCAAAGCCCCACATGGCCACTTTTGTGCGCCGGCGGAGCTAGGCCAAACCCAGAATATCGGGGGCTGGAGGAAGAAACACCCAATAATGTCCCTCCACATGTCTTTTTTTCTGGCCCACACCAAATGTTTGTGAGATAACTTTTTACTTGGGTGGGCAACGGCTAGGAAGTTGTACTCATCGAGACAGCAAATAACACATGTTTTGCACCTACTTTTTGCCAAGTTTTCGAGCGTTGGGGGCTTCAACGGCTAGTGATGCTCTTACACGCGGGCTGGTTCTTTTCTGTTACAAGCAATAGCAAAACAACAATGAAATTAAGCAAGATTGAACCAACGGGGATACGAGATTTTAACGTGGAAAACACTTCCAACAAGGAAGAGAAAAAACCACGGGCGCCAGCCAGCAATACTTCACTATTTTTAGGTGAGGTTACAAACGCGCCATGATTTACAATGTGTGGCTTATCCCGTGCGACGGCTTACAAGAGGTATATAAAGGCGGTCCTAACCTAACTAGGTCGGTAGCGGTGAATCCAACTCCAACTCGGTAACGGTGAATCCAACTCGGACCTAAGCCTCCGGCGACGGGTCTCGCGTAGCGGAGTCCGAAATTTCCTTTATCTTTATATGAATTTGGATCACCACGGAATAACATTTTCTGCTTCGGGCACCAGCGCCGTCGTCAGATTTGCACGACGTGGCGACTACTAGCGCACCTCGCTCGCTAGGCCGAAGGGGCATGCTACGCGATGTAATGCATAAAAATGTACAGAGCTATGGTGAAAAATGGTGCCGAAGATAGAAATTTAGGAGTCGACTCGTCGGATTAAATGTTCATGAGGTGTTAAGGAGCATGGCGCCACCACGTTGGGGAACGAGAAAACGGAGCGACGCCATTCAAACCGACCTCACTGGCCTCTGTGGGATGATAAGCTAGTCCTGTCTACCTGAATCTACGTGGCTAGCGTGTCCGGCCTTGTTCGACACCACAGGTCGGCCCTGAAAGTTGGGACGAACAAGAGGTTATCTGGCACATTTTCACTGGGTTCCCCTATGTAGCGCTTGTAGCGTGCGCTAGAAAAGAACGCCCACATCGCGCGCAAATGGGCCGGCCCATTAGGAGAGGATGGATTGCTCGAACCTATCCTGCTGTACCATGCGCGATTTTTTTTTAAATATGCACTATTTTGAATTCTGAACAAATTTTAGGTATGAACAAATATAAAAAACAAAAAAATTCAAACATGTACAAATGTTACATATGAACAATTCTCAAATGTGAACAATTTTTTATCTGAACAAATTTTCATTCGAACAAATTTTAAATTTGAACAGGTTGCTTATCTGAAAAATATCGAATTTTAAAAAAAACATTTTAATGTTTGAAAAAAAAGAATAAAACGGAAAAGAAAAAGAACAAAAAAGAAAAATAGAAAAACTGAAAATAGGAAAAAAAAAGATGGCAAACAGGCTTAAAAAACAGTACTGGACACAAAAAAAATGTTGTGCCTCAGTGGCTTCGCCCTGTCAATCGGAAGAAGAGGCCGCAGGTTCGATCCCTCACCCTAACACTTATTTTCTGGTTGCATTTCCGTTAATAGGCCGGCCCGCCTTCAAAAGTTATACGGGCGAGTCCTAATATGGCACGCAATAGGCGCTACATAGGGTCTGCGATTTTCACGCACCCATTATATATCGTGTGTGGCGAGACCAAACAAACACTCCCCCGTACTTCGCCCACTAAACGGGCCGGCCCATTTGCTGTTCTTTTTAAGAGACAACAAAAGATAAAAAAAGCGAAAGTTGTACATGAAGGCGTTGTAGCCCCTGTTTCCCGATTCCCCAGAAACATGTGTCCAAGAACTCGACGAGCTGATCAGGGCTTTTATCCCGCGAAAGTGTGGTTGGTCGCCTCCTCGCCATTACTACCGGAGGCGAGGCCGGGGCCGCTTCCTCGCATGGTTTGGAGCCAGGCGCCTTGTCTGCACACAGCGCCCATGACAATCTTCTCCGCTCCTTCCTTTTTTCAAATGGGTACTGGTTATTAGTTTATGATATCAGATCGTCAGTTGGAAGAAAGACGAGGAGACCGAACAGGCAACGTCAGGCAAAACGGTTCAAGAATTTCAGAACAAACTTGTCGCTTGATGTGTAGTATAATGATGTTACATATATAAGATAATATCCTAGATCAAGTAAACTTATGGCTGAGCTCTCTTGCAGGGATTATGAACATTCTAATTAATAAGCTGGACACATATGTTGTCCATTCGAACCAGAACATGCTCACAACCGAGCGAAATTGATTCTATGCTCGCTTTTTATCGGTGAGGACATCCGGACAGGGTGTCGGCTGTTGTGACTTATGTTTCACGAACTATCTAACATTAAACAAGTTGGCTAGGTGATGTTTCTCGTGTCGAGATCAAAGATCAAAACCTCTCAAGAAAAAACTAGGAAATTTATTCGTATTTTAGAGCTCTCATACACTAGGGATTTGAGTTTGATATAGGTGTAGCCATAAGAGGCACCAGCAAACGTCGATGGATTACAATTACAACGTGCACTCTTGGGCTCAATAGTCGTCGTGCCTCTTGGTCCCACTCTGAGAGATCTGCCTTTTCCAATATGTATCACCTTTCCATTGAACTTTTTGCCCGCTTCGTTTGGACATCATTTATACCACACTCTCATGGCATATCGAATGAGCCATAATAGCTTGTGATGCTTAGCGGGACTGCAATGGGAGGCGGAGGACAAGCAACATACGCATACGCTTTCAAATGATACCAATATATAGGCGCCGGTTTAGTGGCACATCTGTCAGGTCAACATGGTAAGGACGGTTTAGCCTCCATATTCTTGTGCGGTTAGGATATCGATGCATCACTTGTTGACGGTACAAACAGGGATACTCTGTGAGACACGATATTTCGTTCTCTAATTTGCACCCGGTTTGACCAAAGATTCCTATATATGTTACCAGCATCATATCTTTCATGTTCTATTTTCAAACACATACATGTCGACACCAGAACACACATGAACATGTCTGACGCCGGCCAAACAAATAAGAAACACACCCACAGCCCATGATGGTGAACTAACCTTGCAGGGTATTTGAGTGTGAGTGAGGGAGTGCGAGTTTTTTTACCTAGTAATCGAAATCGCACTCAACGACTTACTGAATCTCAATAGCGATGGAGAGGGTCTCTTTCCTCATAAGGACATTCCTTGTGGCTATGAAGACCACAAAAATGGATCCAAAAGCCAGAATTTGCCCGACAAGCAAACACTACTCTCTCATCTTGGACGAAACTGTCGGTACAATATCTAATGCATGTTTGTTCAGTAATTGGAATTGATTCATGTTTATAAATTTCGACAAAATAATGTATTCTTGAAATACTTGCTGAGACAGATCTACAATCGTCTAACCTAAACTTCTTAAGAATGTGGTAGTCAAAATAGTAAGAGTTTGGATGTGCCCATGGTTCAAAACGCCAATTTTTCTAGTCAATGAGCAAAATTGTTAATATAACAAATAAGATACATAACTCATGTCACAGCTGGATGTAACTTTTCTTCTCACATGGAGGTAACGTTAAACAACATGTTGGCTAGTTTTGTGGCTCCTTCGGTCCTTGTGAGATGGAGAAATAAAGGAAGTGTGACAACTCCTTTCTAGTTGTTGTTTGAATGCCAAGGAGAATTTGGGCTACTGGCTTCTCTCTAAATCAGGTCTATACACCTATAGGTCCTTTTCGAAGGAGATGTTGCACTCATATGTTAGAGATGTGGAGGTGCAAGGCATTTACAAAGATAATATGCCTTTGAAAATCAAGATTTTTGTTTGGACGTGTATTCAAGGAAGGATCCAGGTGACAGGGAGGCTGAAGCTGAAATGATGGCTAAGGGAGCTTTGACTGTAAATTTTCTTGGGAGTTGAGACTGTTTCTCATTTAATCTTTGTGTGTCGTTTCCTGCTTTCATGGAGTGGTGTATCACAGAGGTGATGCATGAGGGCATCCACTACTTGATTGTGAGGGACTTGGTAGATTGGAGAAGTCCTTTCCAGGCCTAGTGCCAGTCTTGGCTGGGCAGTAGTGAGAGCAATTTCGTGGTCTATTTGAGCTTACATGAATAATATTTTCTTTAAAAATAAAGGTTGTACGTCTCCCTTTGATATTTTGTCCAAAACCTTTGCTTTCCTATCACAATGGTGATGGTGGCGCCCAAATGGAAAAGCGAGTGGAGGATCTTGGTGGACCGTCTCAAATTCATTGCTAGACGCTCTCAGGTGCTTTGAAGTGCTCGTCTAAGGAGAACCATGCTCGGGGAAATGTATTGTTTTCGTTTAATTGAATCTGTCATAGGATCTTACCTATCCAAGTACCAAGCTTGTAACGAAGGAATTCTTAACTATCGAACTAACTGTCAACCAACTACCACCCCGGTCTTTAAAAAGGGAGCCTTTCCGAGCCACATATGCATAGCTTTCTTCTCAGCGTACTTCCATGCATTAGAATCGTTTAAACATATTTAGATTATTATTTTTTGGTCTATATAAATTAGGGATTTGATTTTAACATAGTTCTAGGCATAAGAGGCACCAGGAAAGGCCGATGGATTACCAGAATTACAACATGCACTCTCTGTTTCACATAGCCATCAGGCAATTTGCACTTAGAGACAGTTTCCCTTTTTCCGTGTATGTCATCCCTCCTCTAATGACCTTTTTGCCCACCTAGTCTGGTTGTCATGAATACCACCCTTGTGGCATACCATGGAACGAGCCAGATTACTTGCCACTACTTGGCATGGATGCAATATTGGTTGTGTGGGGTTGGTTCGCGAAAACAATGGTGAAGAGGAGCGCTAGATAGCGTGGTTGGCCAGTGGTTCACGAGGTGGATAGAAGAGACTTTCATATGGTACCGAACTACCGATATGTAACATGTGATGATTAGCACTGCATCTCTCAGCTCGATATGGTAAGAACATGGGAGTCTCTAGATAATCTCATTGTTTTAGCTAGGCTTGCGAGATATATATATATATATGCCTGAGATGCTATTTAGTATGCACGGTGTCACCATTACATTTTTGTCTGGCGCATTGCATGTCTATCTTCTAGTTAACGCCATGCAATTTGACTAAAGGTTCCTGAGTTCTAGTAGGATGTAGTGCACCGACTATTATCCTCATTGTGTCAATGTACATGGACTAATGTGACACCATCGAAATGAAAAAGAAATTCCTCCACCATCCACTTTAGTACTAAACTTTTAATTTCGCAATGTCACGCGCCACGCATTGTGGCAAGACGGCCAAGCAAATTGTAAGCCACCATCATCGTAACCTAGCCTCCCGGGTTACTAGAGGTGACTCTGGAACCACCACCGCTGACACCCGAGAAGATCCCCCACACAACCCCGACCACCACACCACCTCCTCCGAACTGTAGTGGCGGCGCCCTCCGCTTCCTCTTTACTTCACCCTGCTTGATCTTGATATGATTTGTCAGATACATGCCCATGGTCTCATACTGCCGGGTGTTTAGGCGACAATCCAGGCATGCGTCGTGTCGCGCGACCACTCTGGTGTGGCCCCCATTTTGCAGCGGACTCCAAGCGAAGTCCATGACTACTTCTAGCACACAACTCAGCCCATGGACGACTGCATGTCCGGTCTGAAGGCATTCGACTCCTGACATGCTCCATTTCGATCGATGCCTCACGTTCTTGCCAGCCTTGGCGTAGCATCACTGTTGCTGTTGTTGGCCGTTTGACCATTGGGAACAATAAGATCCACTCTTGCCGGGACCCGTCGGCATGCCGATTATGGAAAATCACCTCTGAGGCCATAGAATCTCCATGCTCGCGTTGAGTTCAGGAAAGCTAAGTGATGGAGATAGTAAGGAAGGGCGGTTGTAGCCCTACAGCTTGCTATGCATATACATTGACGTTGCGATGTCTGTGTTAGGATCAATGTGCGAGCGGCTATTGCCGGTTGTGTTCACAAACACTGGTAGAAAAAAGGCCTTCCATACGCCCCCATCAGTCCCCAAACTTTGCGCACCGTGACTAAAGGGGTTTTAGTCCCGGTTCGGGAGGAGACCCGCGACTGAAGTTCATGCGTCGCGGGTTGGGAAGCGCGTGGAGGGCTTTAATTCCGGTTGGCCTGGCCACCCGCGACTAATGATCCAGTCTGCTGGCCTCCCTGTCTTTAGTCCCGGTTGGCCTAGCCACCCGCGACTAAAGATACAAACTGCTCGCCTCCCGCGCGGCGGTTTTATTTCGCGAGAGAGAGGCAGAAGGCCATTGCTACAGTGCGCACCCGAGAGTCTTTGTTTCTTCTTCTCTTTTCTCTTCTTCCTCTCTTCTTCCTCAACCAAGCACCCATGGGTTCTCAAGTTTGGAACACTCTCCGTGTGGCCACACCATGCCGCAAGAGTCTCGACGTGGCCTACACCAATATGTGCGAGAGGCTCCCCGGTCTTCTTAAGCATTTGAGCAATCTCTATGAAGAAGCCGATGAACACCATAAGTTCTTCGGACTTGATCTAGAGTATACGGCGAATCAACGGGATGTTGCCGTCATCCAGATTGCCTTCAAGGAGATCGTGTTGGTCTTCCAATGGGCAAGGTAACGCACACGTACAATCTCTCTTGTAGGATAGTGTTGCAATTTCGATTTGTTTGTTGCATTGGAAGAATACATGTGTTGCAACATATCTAACACGTGTTCTATTTTTGTTGTTGCAGTAGTTCAAAGCATTCTCCGGAACTTATTGATTTTCTTGTCAACAAGGGGTACGACTTCTGCAGCGTTGACATCACTCAAGACCGGCAGAAGTTGATGCGCTTGGGTATTGTGATACCTGAAGATCACTACATTGATCTTTAGGACCTTATCCATTTTGATGAGTTGTACGGTCACAAGACCGGGATGGCTCCGATGGCAACTGCCTTCATCCACGCCGACTACAAAACCTTGAAGTCTGGTTTCGCTTCCAAGAATCACATGTATTGGGGGAAAAACCCACTGGACCGGATCAACCTCGACTATGCAGCCATAGATGCATACGTTGCCTACGAGTTGTTCCGCATCGACTCGACGGAGCTCGAGTAGATGGTGTTTGTGTACCGCATCTTGCGTTCGATATATGCATGTAATGGATATATTAGTATGTAATGGATATAAATATTATGTAATGGATATTATTTCTATATTAATTCCTAGCTATATTATTTCTATATTATGTCAAACACATATTTCAAAACAAACAAACAAAAACACATCAAGAAAACAAAACAGAAAAACTACCGTTTCTATATATCTGTTCACCAAAAACTACTGTTTCTATATCTGTTCACCAAAAATAAATCTAGAGGTCCAAAAATTAATCTAAGCCAGAAAAACATAGATCTAGTCAATACCAAACTCATCCAGTTGGATTTACTTCAAAATACATTTTTGAACTCATTCTAAAAATAATAGAAGAGCCTACTGGTCTGTTATTAAAAAGGATGGTATTTTCATTTGGTTGTTTACCTTGATGTGAGGCTAAGTGCTATGGATAGATCTTTTTAATATCTATCCAGAACATTTTAGTTTGTCCATTTCGGTTATGTATTTTAAAAGTTAGGGTCAAATCATTCTCACAGATAGTTATTGCCAAAACAGTTTTTGTGTCCAAAATAATAGTCAAAACTTGGATCTGCAAATTTTATATGGTTTAGATTTCATATGGTTTGGTTCATGAATTTTATCAGATTTTATTTTGCATTTAGAAAAGGGGAAATGAATTAGTTTTATTTTCCTGATTTTTTTGATATATTATTTGTATTTTTAAGTTTTTAAAATGTATTAGTTTTATTTTTCTGAATATTTTGATATATTATTTGTATTTTTAAGATTTTAAAATGAATTAGTTTTATTTTTCTGAGTATTTTCATATATTAATAGTATTTTTAAGATTTTAAAATGAATTAGTTTTATTTTTCTGAATATTTTTTAGAAATAATACAAATTAAAAAGTTAATGTTTATTTATTTATTCAAAATTATTAATTATATTATTACTTTTGTTTATTAAAAGATTTATTTGAAATTCAGACAATAAAGAAATGTGGCATCGACCAACATGTTAATAGGATTGATATGATATTAGTATCACATACATGCGTGTGAAACACTTGGATGCGAGACGGGATGGAACTCGGAAGTTAAGCATGCTAGTGCTAGAGTACTGGGAGGATGGGTGACCGAGCGGGAAGTTTGACCACGAGTAAAAAATTTGACTAGAGATAATTGTAGTTAGACACTAAGCAAATAATAAAAATTCTGAAAAAAAGGGAGTGAAAAATTGGAGTGAAAAAAAGGGAGTGAAAAATAATTAGAAACCCAAATGAATTAAAGAAATAACGAAATAGCATGTAGTCCCGGTTCGTGTGGCCAACCGGAACTAAAGGTCCTCCGCCCCCGGCGCACGCCACCCGCCCACGTGGACGGGCCTTTAGCCGCGGTTTGTAAGAGGGGGCGACTAAAGAGGGGGGGCCTTTAGTCGCGCCTATTTAGTCCCGGTTGCGCGGCCGGAATTAATGGCCTTTGCGAACCGGGACTATAGGCCTATTTTCTACCAGTGAAAGGACAAGGTGAAGACGATCCTGCACAATTCGTTCGACGAACCATGTAATGTATATGTCAAAACCGTGTGCACAACGTGTGTGTGCCTGGTGATCAGTTCTTTGCAGCAGTGTGATCAGCAATACATGATGATTTCGATATTGGTGGTGCTCATCTTAAACATCTAGGTGAAAACACTAGATCTGACGTTCATTGGTTTTAACTAACAATGGAGTGCTTCTAGCCGCTACCTTGTTGAAGGCGTCGTCAGGAGATCGGGCCTCTCTCGGGAGTCCTAAGATCCGACTGTGGTGGTTTAATCTAGGGATGGAGTCAGGACTGATAGAAAGAGGAGGCCAATTAAACACTTTTTGAGGGGGCATATAGTCAATTTCTGACAAATTTAACAGTCAAATATGGGGGTTTTAGACAAATTTCTAACATAGAGGGGAGATGGCCCCAGCTCGCACCCCTGCCCTTATCCCTGGTTTAATCGAATGAAGGCAGTATTTGAGCCTTGTTGACTTCTTGAAGGTGTCGCTAGGAGAATCACTTTTGAGGTCTGTCTGCTCCGAGTATGATCTTTTCATCATGGTTTTCTTCTTATTTTTTTTCTTTTCTGCTATATTGTGCATGCTCAATGTTTTGGCTAGTTCTTAGCATTATGTTATTGAGGTATAATTGGAATATTTTGAAATTAATATATTCCTTCATAAAAAACTATAAACTAAATGAGTCCTCGCGGAGATGAGGAAGGGAGCGGAGTTTTATCCAGCGATCATACACACGCTCCATGACTTAGGAAATATCGAGAGCGACGGAGAGTCTCTCTTTCCTTGTACGGATTAATTCCTGCTTGTTCACACCGGGCGGCACCGCCGGTATTTCTTCCGTAATCATATCATGCGTGCATTAAATAGGCTCCAAAAGCCGGAATTTGCCAGGCCTAGGAAATACGTGCCAAGTACTGCTCTCCCGTGAAAAGTGGGTCAGTCTTGAACACTGATGAAGCACAATTTTGACCTAACTAAAACTGATACATTCTTGTAAAACTCAACAAACATATTAAGGCGATTGGTAGTTAAAATATTAAGAGGGATTTTGCCCACTAATCAGTGAGCTAAATTTCATACGCAACAGAAAGGACATCAGAACTCAACTCAACTCAACTCGTGTCACATCTCGATGTACCTTTTCCTTCTCAGCTCTGCTCCAGTAGAAGAAGCTGGAGAGGGTCAGTGGCTGGAACTGAGAGTTCAACAAGTCAGAGTATCCTTTCAGGCATAAAAATTTATTATACGTTTAATTAAAGTTGTCATATGATCAAACCTAACCAAGAACCAAGATCGTTAATGAATGCATTCTTAGATATTCACTACCTACCACTCTAGTGTTTTATAAGGAGCGGGTGTTGTCTAAACCACATATATATAGCTTATTCTTCATCACATTTCTATGTATTGGAATTGTTCAAGTCGTATTTTTGGTCTCTATACACTAGCAAACTGAGTTTGATAGATATAGGCATAAGAGGCACCAGGAAAAGATGATGGATTACCAGCATTACAACATGTTTCACGTAGCCGTTGTACCCCTTCATCCCACATTTTGTTAGTACACGACTTTTACATGAAGCTACACTGAACCGATATGGCGCCAGCCAAGCGAAGATGTCACGCGTTTTTGTCCACCATCCACGCTGGTAGTAAATGGAGCTCGCATCGTCATGCACACGTGTCGAGACAAGACCGGCAGGTGTCACCGTGTGAGTGTGACTGAGTGAAGGTCCCACTCATCTTACTTGTGGAAACGTCCGCTCGATGATTTACAATACCGATGGCGATGAGAAAGTTCTCCGTCCTAAAGGAACGGTCCCATGTACTCCCTCCGTTCCTTTTTTCTCTGCGTATAACTTTTTTCCTTTTTTTCCTAAATAGTCTGCGCATCCCCTTCTTTTCTCCTTGGTTTCCAAACGTACCCCGCTTAATTGCGCCACCTTCCAGCTAATCGCACACAAAATTTAATCAACTACCGGTAACTATGCGTGCATGCAGAGAGATAAACAGCAGCGCGTGCATGCGGAGCAGGATTTTAGGCGCTGAGCCACGAGAGCCAATCGGATGCATGCAAATAATAACTGCCCAACAATACGTGCGTGTACTGCCAAGGGCAAATTAGTCCATGCGAAACATATTGACCATTTTCTTGGTATGTGGGTCTGTTCTTAGGCGCAGACAAAAAAGAATCGGAGGGAGTACCATGTCGCACAAAAATGGATCCAAAAGACAAAATTTTCCATGCCAGGCCAGGAAATACGCGCCGAACACCTCTCGCCTGACAAAGCTATCGTCTATCTTGGACGAAGATGCCGGTATGGTATCTAAAATAAACACATGTTTGATCACAAACTTAAATTGGGTTGTCTATATATAATTCTGTAAAATAACATGTTTTGCAAAATACTTGCCAAGATAGATCGACACGTATGAACCTGATCCTCTAAACTAAACATCCCAAGGATATTGGCAGTCAAAATAGTCCTCGTTGCACACTCGTCACCAATAGATGAAGGGAGCCACCGCCTATGGTATAGGCCCCGCCGCCGCCGTCCGCTGCGTAGGCTTTGCCCTCAGCCTTCTCCGGCGGCGCGGGCGAGGGGTTTCCTTGAGTCAACAACCGTTGAACATGTGATCGATAATGCTACTGCATCAGCATGCTACGTAATCATCTTAGTGTCGAATCAAAGAGCAAAACTTGATTTAGAAAAGGAAAATCATTATTTTTTAAAAGCTATTGTGACATGAATTAGTCTAAGAGAGATAAGCTCAGAAAATTGATCATTTAGGGCACCCGTAATGTATATGGTGTAGTTTTGCCATAAACTGGGACCCACTTGTCTTATGAAACTTCTCACAATGTATAAAGTGAGGTTTAGCCATAAGGTAGGACCCATATGTACTATTGGTATACATACATATGTGAAAGAAAGAAGAGAGAGAAACAATTTTTTATTGCTTGTGGACAATCCACAAGTTTGAGGTACACCTTAGCCTTATGATATGTTTATTTTTCTCCACAATATATAAGGTCAACTTAAAAGATGTCACATAGGACTTAAGGTATGCTTTTTTTTCGCATTGCGGCTGCCCTTAATTAATGATCTCATTGGTTATGAGCTGCTCGAGAAGAAACAAGATCATAAAAAATAATTGTTCATTTAACTAAAACTATCATAGGACCTGACATACTCGCGTATCAAGCTCGTAAATAAGGGGTCCTTAGCTATATATTAACCTAACTATGAACCAATGAATTAATGTCATACCAACCACACGAGTCTTTTATAAGGAGCGAGTCTTTAGTAAACCACATATGTGTAGCTTAATCCACATCTTACCTCTCTGCATTGGAAGTGTTCAATCATATTTCTATATTGCTCTTTTGGTCTCTAAACATTAAGGATTTGAATTTGATAGGTGTAGGCATAAGAGGCACCACGAAAGGCTGACGAATTGCTAGAACTACAACATGCACTCTCTCTTTCACATAGCCACCATGCCTCTTAATCCTATTCGGAGAGATCTGTCTTTTACTTTGTGTATTCCGCTGCCATTGACCTTTTTGCCTGCCATGTCCGCTTGTCATGTACACTACTAATTGAGTAGGATGCGACGGGGGCGGAGGACAAGAGGCATATGCAGAAGACTTTCAGATGCTACTGATAGGTGACGGTTTAGCGGTGTCAACTTAATATTGTAAGGACGATAGAGCCTCTATATTCTCATACTCTTAGCCCGGCTCGCTGGATATTCTCGCTCAATATTGTAGGGACGATAGATGCATCCATTGCTTTTTGGTACCCATTGGGGTAATCATGTGAGACACAATCTCATTTTCCTTTGCACATCACCTCTCTAATTTGGGCCATGCACTTTGACTAAGAAAGCTGAATTATTTTTAAAGTACGAGATACGTATCAACGGGGCGTGGCGGTTGGGCATGGTCGCGGAGCAACGGTGTGGGCTCCGATGGAGGCGTGGGATGGCTCCGCGACGGTGTGGACTCCGGGATGGCGCGCGCAGATCTTTGGATCCTGGTTCCTTGCGGAGGAGGCATCAGCAGAGCTTGGGCGCAGACGGATTTGGGCCCTACAGGCCCGATCAGGCCTCCCGGGATCGTCTGTGCGTCCGGCCACCAGGGACAGGGAGGTCCTGGCCGGTGGTGGTGATTGCACGGCGACGACGTGTACCTCCAGGCCCTGTGACGGAGTAGGTTGGGCCGGGACGACCTTGGAAGACCGCCGGTGGAATTGGCCAGTGATGGCGGTTTGTCCGGCCTTGGTCGCGGTCTAAGCCCATTGGGCTCGGATCAGGCTGGCTGGACCCTGCGAGTCGTATGGTTTCAGGGGTTGCCGACTTGGGAGCCCAACCCCTAGCCATGCATGATTGGTTGGGGTGCTGGATCCGGGCTTGGATGGCCTAGATCTGGCAACTGCATGGCAGTCCCGTATGGGCTCTATGTGTTTGGCCGACAGATGCGTCCTGCTCGCCCAACCTCACTGTCAGAGGGCAAGTCTTGCTGGACACTCCCTCTCATGTCCGCTCTGGTGTATTTGTTGCTGTGGAGGTTTCCTGTACCGTGGGTGAGTGATCTCGGACACCGGGGCGGAGGCTCCGGAAGGTGGACTGTGTGGGCGTTCTGCGGCGAGCGACGTTGCGGTGGTGGTGTTCCCTTCCCGATTTAGGTGGCTGGAGGGAAGCGGGCGACTTCGGTTTTGGCAGCTCCCACGTCGTGGGTTGGGAGCCTGACTCGATGACGGGGGCGGTCTGAGCTATCGGATGGGGTGAATGTCTTTTCAGGCGAAAGCCCAGCGCTTCGGTGCCAACTGTGGCGATGCATGCGGGTGTCGTAAGCCTCTCGTGGCGCTGTCGTGGCAACCTTCGCCGCGTCAGGACTTCAGGTCAAAACCTAGGCCTTCGGTCTCGACATTGGCGACGTAGGCGTCGTTTCCTTCTTGGGGGTTTTGTCGTGGAGTTTCGCTAGTTTTAATCTTAGTCCCGGTATCATCGGTGGCAAGTTATGTTTTCCGATGTTTTTTCGGTTTATCTTTTAATCTGCTTTGTAAGAGGGTAACCTCATCACCTTATATCTGTTGGACCGTTGTGGCTTTATTTATATATCATGGCGAAATCCTATGTCAGCAAATTTATCGTTCGTTCAATTAAAACTATCATGCGATCTAACATACTCGCGCGTCAAGCTCGTAACCAAGGAATCCTCAGCTATATATTGACCTTTTTTCGAGAAGGCTATATATTGACCAATTGACGAACCAATGAATTAATGTCGCTTCCTACCACACCAGTCTTTTATAAGGAGCGAGCCTTTACTAAACCGCATATGCTTAGCTTATTCCACATCTTACTTCTATGCATTGGAATTGTTCAATCATATTTCTATATTACTCTTTTGTTCTCTAAACATTAAGGATTTGAATTTGATAGGTGTAGGCATAAGAGGCACCAGGAATGGCTGACGGGTTATTAGAATTACAACATAAACCCTCTCTTTTTCATAGACATCATGCCTCTTGGTCCTTTTCTGGGACATCTTTCTTTTACTCCGTGTATTCTGCTTCTGCTGGCCTTTTTGCCCACCTAGTCCGGCTTTCATGTACACTAATAATTGGGTAGGATGCAATGGGGGTTAGAGAAACTCAATATTGTACTCCCTCTGTCTCAAAATAAGTGTCGTTGAAATTGGTAAGAATGGATATATCCAGTACTACAATACATCTAGATACATCCACCCCAGTGACACTTATTTTGAGATGGAGGGAGTAGTTAAGGACGATAGAGACTCTATATCCCGGCTCGCTGGATACAGATGCATCTCTTGCTTTTTTGTACCCACTAGGGTAATCATGTGAGACACGACTTCATTATTCTTTGCACACCACCTCTCTAATTTGCGCCATGCACTTTGACTAAGAGATTAAAGCTGAACTTATTTTCAAGTATGAGATGAGTATCAAATATCATTGACAAATTTTAAGATTTTAAAGAATACTAATGAATTTTAAGGATTTTAAGTCTAAAGAAATCAATTAAACTAAATTCCTTAAACGAATTTTACTTAATCAAATAAATACTAAAATATAATTCATAGTTTACTCTATGCATAATAGCATATTTTAAATTCTGTAAAGATAAGTCCTTATTGGACTATAATGCAAATCTCACAAACCGAAGTTCCAACCCAAGCAAAAGCCTAGAACTACACTAGCTTGCTATTAGGAGACAAGCTCATTCTTACCCATGCCTATTTACTTAATTTTATTCAAATTATTGCAATCCATCTATACTGTGTTCAGGGACGGAACCGGGGATGCGGGCTGGGACCATGGCCCCCCTATGGATGGAAAAATTTATAAACCCCCTAGTTTCTTTGTGTTTTGAACCCCACAGGCTCGTCGCCGGCCGAAGCTACAAGGATGTTAGGAAACTCATTATTATTTTGAAGCTCTCATAGGGTCATCTACCTGGCAACAAGCTAAGAAAATTCATCATTTATGTAATGTTCTCGTAGGCTCTTAGGGCATCTCCGTTCGCCCCCCCAGGTTTCAGTTCGGCGCTTTTTAGCGATAACGCCGCCCCGCACCAAAACCTGGGGGGGGGGGATTTTACCAGCCGTTCGGCGGCCCAGAAAAGAGAACGGCGATATCATTTGAAACTTCCTCTTCCCGCCCCAAAAAATAGAGCCCGAGTTCGGCGATCACGGCAGCCATAGCTTGGGCAATCATATTACAAAAGACCCCACAGGTGGGCGATCAAATAGTTTAGATCGAATCACAGACGGGCGCACGCGGCGTGGGCAAACGTAGGCTATCAGGCAGACGCGTCGGCCGGCGTCGGAGCAGGTGGCGAGCTCGCCGCAGCATCGTCCAGGTCGATGACGGGCGATGCATCCTCCAGGTCGACGGCGGGCGCGTCATCCTTGTCGACGACGGGCGCATCATCCTCCAGATCGGCGACGGGCTCAGCATCCTTGTCGACGACGGGCGTGGCATCCTCCAGGTCGACGTGCGTGCTCGTCGGCGCGGTGGTGTAGCTGGTGCCACCAGACGACGTAGTCGGGGCCGGGGCCGTGCTGATGTCGCTCAGGATGAGGGTGCACTGCACCAGGAACCAAGCTCTCACCTCGGGGGTCATCGCGGCCGGGTCGCCCCCCCCGTGAGGAAGGCGAGGTCGTTGTTCCTCTTTTTCGCCGCGGTGCCAGTCCTGAGGAGGTTGATCTTCACCTGCAAGTTGGCCATGAGCGCCGCCCATCTCTGTTTGGCGACCTCCTCCCTCTTGCCGGCCTGGGCCTGGGCGTCGGCGATGCAGGTCTCGATGGACGCCTAGAGCATTGCCGCTGTCAGCGCGACGTCCCTTGCCAACTTGGCTTTCTTGTGGCCCATCGGCGGACGCCCTTCGGACGCACACGCAGCCACCGCGTCGGGAACGTACTCCTTGCCCTTGCCGATCGACCGCCGCTCCTCCGCCCACTTCTCGCACCCCTCGATGACGACGAAGACGTGGAGGAACTTGAAGTCGGAGCCCTTGTCGTTCTTGTACGCCTCGAGCATCCGGACGATCTCCATCTCGCAGTTGGCGCCGCTCTGCATCCTCATCGAGATCTCCTTCTGGATGTCGTGCCACTTGTTGCAGGACGCCTGGATGTTCGCCCAATGGTTCGCCATGGCTTTCTGGCCGCGGTCGGTGACGCATGAGGCGAAGTAGGGGTCGATCATCCGGCGCTCGTCTTACGCAGTCTTCACCCGCTTCTAGTAGTTGTCGACGTGCTGGTTGGCGCCGACGATCGAGTCCATGCTGATCGTCTTCCACGCCTCGGCGAGGAGGACGTCCTCCCTGTTCGCCCACTTGATGCGAGGCTCGACGGGGGGCGTGGGTGCCTTGGGTTCCTTGCGGGGGCGGCCAGGACCACGGCGCTTTCGGCCTTCACCGGCGGGATCTGTCCCCTCTGGCGCTACCGACGTCTCGTCCACCTCGTCGTTGTCGCCCTGCACCTCCGTCGCCTGCGTGCCGGCAGAGCACCCTTCGCCGTAGTCACCACCTCCCTGCATGAAGAACTCCCCGCTCTGCTCGAGGAAGCCAGGGCTCGCCGCCGCCGTCATCGAGCCGGCCACGATGATCTCCTCCATGTAGCTGTTGTCCTGGGCCTGCAGTCCGGCCATGATAGCACGGCGGTGGGACGGGGAATCTGCGTAGCCCGGCGAGGCACCATACATCATCGGCGGATGGTAGGGGAAGGTGAGTTTGGGGTTGAAACCTCCCAGGGGGTCGCCTTCGACGAACCACGCAGGCGTCGGGTGCGGTGACGGGCGTGGCGACGGCGATGGCGAGTTCTTCCATCCGGCGAAGATTGGGGATGAAGCCGGTCTTCCGCTTGACGAACGGCGTTGTGGCTGAGACCGGAGTAGGCGGCTCATCCGGCGCGACCTCATCCTCCTCCTCATCCTCCAACTCCTCTTCCTCAGCGGCGGCCTGCTCCTCTGCCTGCAGCTGCGCCATCAACTGTCTCTGCCGCTGCGCCGCCTCCCTCCCCCGGCTCTTGACGTTGGCCGTTGCCAGGGGAGCTCTCTCGGCGATCCACTCCTTGTTGGTCATGCCGGGCGGCTTCTCCTTCGGCGCTCTCGGCTTGCGCGGTTTCTTGCCGAGATCGGAGGTCGCAGGAATGTATACGGCGGCGGCGGCACGGGGTCCTGTGAATCGGGCGGGAGCCATGGCGTCTGGATCTCGGGTTGGGTGGCAAATGGCGGGAATGGAGTGGGGGGAGAGGTACATGAGGGGGAAAAGTGGAGGGAAACTCCGAAAAAGGGAGGTAAATCGTCTTCCGTCGCCGACAGTTGTGGCCCACGCGCGCATTTCACCCCCCAAGCCGAACCCAGCGCGCTGGGTTTGGCCTGAGTTCGGCTGCGCGAAACGGCGCAAAAACGGCGGAAAACGGCGCTAAATCGGATCCTGGGGGCGACTGGTGCGTTTTCAGCGCTTTCGGCGCGAAAAACGCCGCTTGGGGGGCTCGGGGGGGGGGGGGGGGGGGGGCGGCTGGAGATGCCCTTACCTACGTGAAGAAAATAAGCTCAAAGAAATGTATCGTTCATTTAATTAAAGTTGTCATAGTATCTATCCTACCCATGTACCAAAATCATAACCGAAGAATTTTTAGCTATTGAACTAATTGTAAACCAATAACATCATGCCACTACCGACCACCCCATTCTTTATAAGGGGTGAGCTTTTCCGAAACCACACATGCATCGCCTATTCCTCATCTTACTTCTATGCATTGGAATTGTTCGATCATACTTTGTGTATCATTTTTTGGTCTCTATGCACTAGGGATATGCGTTGATATAGGCGTAGGCATAGGAGACACCAGGAAAGGCTGATGGATGACCGAAATTACAACACGTTTCACATAGGCATCGTGACTTCTTGTCCCGCTCCGAGACATCTGCCTTTTCTGCTATGTATCATCCTCCACCAAAGCTAATTGCCTGCCTAATTGGGTCGTCATGCACACCACACTGTTATGGCCTATCGATTTTTTTTTTGTACAATGAGCACCCCCGAAAGGGTAGAACCTTCATTACGTAAGAACAGTGGATGAAAGTGAAAATACAAAGGACCTCATAAAATGGGAAACTAACAAATAGGTCCTCAGCAATTGTAAAAAGGCCCCTGCCGACAGAATAGGGAATGCAATCAGCTCCTTCTTCTTCTCCACTGCGGAGCGATGAACAGGCCTGCTGCAGCCAAGGATTTCCACGGGGAACTCGCCACTTGCTTCCATCCCAGCGATTCCATCAGCATGCCCATTCCTGTAGGGCCTCACAAGGGAGGTTAGGATGCCGTTCTTCGGCTTGATTGGCCATCTGTTGGACATGAATAGCGGAAATCCATCGAGGATGACCACTGTGCTGCTCCAATCATAGGTTCCTGAGCTCGAGCACCACCCCAAATCACCCTCCATCCTCCACTCCTCTTTCTGCAAATCCACCATGGTATTCGAAGAAAAAAGAGAGGAGATCTTCGAGCTCACCGGAGTAGTATAGACACCACCACATCGCCTCGATGAAATTAGCCCACCCCATCCAGAGAGCCTGCCACGGACCTGGAGAAGCAGGCGGAGAAGTTGGCGATGAAGCAGTGCCGGCAGATCTGGCTTATTGAGGCAGAGGTCGAAGCCACTCGGCAGGCTACACCAGCCTTGCCTGCCGTCTTCAACAGCCATGGCTTGGCCGCCACCGCCGGCAGCGGCCGATGGGGAAGATCGGGCGCTGGCCTTCTAGTTTGGATCAGGGGTCCTCTGGACCAGCCGTCATGCGGGGCGACCAAGGAGTCAATCTTTTGAGATGGATGGAGAGAGGACGCCGCGAGTTTTCCCGATGTGTGCTTGTCTTGGCCAGAGATGGGAGATCGGTTGGCGGCGGTGGTGGCGGTCGAAAGCTACTCGGTCACTTTGGGTTCCTCATACATGATATTTTTTAATAAGTATCATTGCATATCATGCATCCCTGATAGAGCAGATTTTCTGGGACGTACTAATATGGCAGAAGTGCGCACGGGGGCGCACACCAGCACGTGTAACGGTTAGTGAGTGATGGTAGTGCGGCGTAGTTTCCGGGAGACATGGGCTAGAGAACTTGACAAACTAATGGGGGCTTTTGTCCGGAGAAAGCCTAGATGGTCGCCTCCTTAACCTATTAGAGCCTCTTCACAGTGTACTACATTCGTATTGAAAAAAATTCGGCTCGCGGCAACCCCTAAGAGTCTGGTCGGATAAAAAAAAAATTGACACTCTAGAAGACCGGTCAAACTTGGGGCCTGCTCGAGGGAATCGGACATTGTTCGTGTTATTTTATGGTGATCCATATTCATATGACGCGGAGGCCCGTCGCCGGAGGCTTAGGGCCGAAATTCTCTAATAGTGCAACTAAGGTGAATTTACCTACATGGCAAGGATAGCAATAAATGCAACTAGTACAACAATTAATGAAACAAGTACAACAAGTAAGGATAAGGGAACGAGGTAACCGACGGGGGACGCGGACACACGATATATTCCCGAGTTCCTCCTTGTTAAGGGAGTACGTCTCTTTGGAGGGGTGTGAGCTTGCCACGAAGGCCTACTCAACGCCACAATGGCCTCATCCTATTCTCCGATGAACTTCCGCCAAAAAGGCCTAGCTCACCTTCCACTATTGAACCCCTTTGAGGCGGGGATCGAGTCCTTTACAAACAAGTTTGGGGCACACACCCACAACTTAATTGGGGGCTCCCAACACTCACAAATCACGAAGAGTAGCAAGAAGCCTAGGTTCTGCACAAGAGGAAACCCTAGGCAAAGATCCCTCAAGCAAAAGAGAGGGGAAATGAAATCCGGTTTGTGAAGACGTAGATCGGGGCCTTCTCCTTCAATCCTCCAAAGATCAAGGCTTTTGGGTGGATGGATTGGGAGATCTAGCAAGGTGGGGGAGCTCCAACAATGGTGACTTTAATTCTGGACGAGCTAGCTTGAGGTAGGTGGAGGGGAGGGGGTATTTATCACTAGTAGAGAAGTGCCTTTCTATGGATAGCTTTTTGTGGCGCACCATGTAACCATGCGCCATAGAAATTTATTTTTGTGGAGCACGGGGAGGAATGCGCCACAGAAAAGAGCAATTATGTGGCGCACGGGACAGGGGTGCGCCACAGAAAAGAGGAATTATGTGGCGCATGGGACAGAGGTGCGCCACAGAAAAATGCTGGGGCCCACACCAATCATTGCCACACTCCTATTCTGTGGCGCATGGTTGTTAGTGCGCCACAGAAATATGACATTTCTGTGGCGCACCACTGCCACGTGCGCCACAGAATTCCCATCCCAAAAATTTCTGTCCACGCACGAACTCCACCCCCCCCCCCCCCCCCCCCCCCCCCCGGGAACGCCTTTTCTAGTTTTGGACGGAAGAGTTGCCGGTCTAAAAAGCATCAAAAAAAAATCCCTTATAGATGCGCGGAGAGTTTAAGGTCTACTTTTTTTATCAAATTTTGAAATATGAATTTCGACTTTCTGAGCAAAAGTTCGTTAAAAAAAGTAAAATGAGCAGAACTTTTGCATACGATGTCGAAAAAAAATAATCAAGATATCAAAAAAAAACTAGAGAGAAAAAGGAACCCAACCTCACCCGCCTTTGGCCTGTGAGCTTTTTTTAGAATCGCCAAATTCCAAAAGGAAAAAAGTTATGGCCGTTTGAAGTTTTTTTACTAGAAAATAAAAAAAATGGAAAAAAAATTCTGTGGTGCACCCCTACTTGGTGCGCCATAGAATTGTTGGTTTCTGTGGCGCACCCCTACTTGGTGCGCCATAGAATTGTTGGGCAGGATTTGAAATTTGAATCATGCCCACCAACTCTTGTTTTCTCCCTCTTCTTTCTCCTTCTCTCCTTTCTCTCATTTCACTTCTCCACTTCTCCACCACTTCTCATCTCCCCTTCTCTCCCAACTTATCTCCTCCACCTACTACTCCACCACCACCTCTCCTTCTCCTCCTCCTCCTCCTCCACCACCACCACCACCACCACCACCTCTCCTTCTCCTCCTCCTCCACCACCACCACCTCTCCTCCTCCTCCTCCTCTTACACCACCACCTCCGGGGAGCTCCTCCTCCTCCACCACCACCTCCGACGAGCTCCTCCTCCTCCTCCTCCTACTCCTTCACCACCACCTCTCCTCCTCCTCCTCTTCCCCCACCACCTCTGTCGAGCTCCTACTCCTCCTCCTCCTCCACCGCCACCTCCGGCGAGCTTCTCCTCCTCCATCAACTCTGATGACCCCCATCCTCCACCCACCACCGACCAAGCCACCCAAGGCCACGGTCACAACGACATCCGGCGAGCTCCGGCGAAATTTCGAAATTTCGCCGAAATTTCGGCGGCCAGATCTAGATCTAGATCTGGCCGACTTTTTTTTGAAATTCAAAAAAACATTCTGTGGCGCACCACCCCTTGGTGCGCCACAGAATTGCAAATTTCTGAGGCGCACGGCTAAGGTGCGCCACAGAATTGACATTTCTGTGGCGCACCGCCATGGTGCGCCACAGAAAAAAATTCTGAGGCGCACCCCTCCGGACCCTAGGTGCGCCACAGAATCCCAATTTGGTGCGCCAAATATAGGCCTTTTCCTACTAGTGTATACCCCTCATAAAGTCTAAGAGCCGTTGGAGCAAATCTGACAGTTTCACACCGGAGACTCCGGTGTAAAGGCCGGAGACTCCGGTCTGATCTTTTTCGCAGAGCACTAGTTCGGAGACTCCGGACAGTCTCCGGTGTCCCTCCGTACTGGACACAGCAGGCGACACCAAATGGGCAGCACTTGGGATCCTCCAGAAATCTTCAGTCCGGAGACTCCGGTCAGGGGGACCGGAGACTCTGGTCTTGGTGTTGCGGATTGGCTCAGAGGGTGTCTGGGGTCGAGCGGATTAATATAACCCAGTCACACCGGAGACTCCGGTAAGACTACGGTAAGTCTCCGGTGCGAGTACAGCACGAGACACCAGCAACTCCTTAGCCGTTTCTTGAGAGGTAGCTCCCACACCGGAGACTCCGGACAGTCTCCGGTAAGACCCCGGTGTGGATGCAGTGCACGACACCAGAGAGCCCATAGAATTTGCGAAGGAAGAAATCTCCACACCGGCGACTCCGGTCTGGGAGACCGGAGACTCCAGCCTGGAGAAAAACTCCAGCAGATAGAAATCCTGGTGACTTGCTCCTTTTTGCAACATCACACCACCATATCAAATATGTTGTTTTAGCCCTGAAATACATCAACACACTTAACAGTATATGTGTTGTTAACAGACACCAAAACAAGATGATTTAAGCGCTTTTGCAGTTTCAATCTCCCCCTTTTTGGTGTTTGATGACAACACACATATTTGCTATAAAATCACAGCTAGGCTATGTTTGAAAAAGATAGAGCACTCACAAAGTGAGCTCCCCCTATATTTTACAAACAAAGCCCTCTAGAGCAACCATTAGTGAACATGCATAGAGACAATAGATAAAGCACAATAATTGATAATATAAAAGGATAGCTTCACCACATGGTCTCACACACATAACACAAACCATTGTTCAGTAATAAAGCAAAGCAACTAAGATAACGGGAACACAAGCCATAAAAGGCAAATCAAGTTCAAAGAATTGTGTTCCGAAGCAAATAAAGCAAAGCAACCCATGCAACCCGGAGAAGACAAAGCAACTTCTCCCCCTTTGGCATCAAGACACCAAAAAAGGGCAAACAGCACTACGCAACCAAAGGGCTCAGTCATCGTCCTCATAGTCATCGTCGTCGTCATCCACCGGGTCCGTGACCTCCTCCTCATCATCATCACCTTCATCTCCCTCATCATCTCCCTCATCATCCTCAGCACCAGAGTTGAAGAACTCAAGATCCTCCTCATCATCCTCAGGCTGATCCTCAACATGTTCTTCTTCCTCAATCTTAGGGGCCCTGGCACGATGGGTCGAAGAGGAAGGAGCCGAGGTGACATCCTCAAAATCACCCCACGGAAACTAATCAGTGTTCCACTCCTCATATGACATAGTCACATAAGCGGTGGGAGGAGTGGGTGGAGTAGTGGGAGGGGTACCCATAGGAGGAGTAGCTCCAAGTCCAGCGTGGTCATGCAGCTTGGATATCATCTTCTTCAGCTCACGCCTCTCCTTATAGGCCACATGGTTCTCCTTGTGTACTGCGACAGTCTTGCACAAAATGTTGCGCTGGAACCAAGTAAGCTTCTTCATCTCATCCTGAGTCTCCTCCCTGCTAGAGCGGCGAGTGGGAGGATCAACATTCTTCCTCCTAGAGCGAGGAGGCGCCTCAGCGTCTCCCATGGGAGTGTTACCATCAGGAAGGTGAGAGGACAGAATCTGGAGAGAGCCCACAGGGTGCTCAGTCTCGGTAGCCAAGCCAGGAAGCTCATCAAGGATGAGTCTCATCACATAAAGAGCATACACGGGCACTTTCTTGATCTCGATCACAGCTGAGTCTATCTCCTCCTTGATGAAGTGCATAACATCAATCTCAAAACCCTCTCCATCAGGGCCAGCAAGGTGACACTAGAAGGCCTGGTAGAGAAGGTTCACAAGTCCACCATGAATAGCATCTACATTCCCGGCCTTGGGAGCAATGTTGCAGCGAAAGAGGCGAATGCAGATGTTGTATACCCTCCTGAGATCCTTAGCAGTGCCGGTGCTGGAGAGCTTCTCATACCTCGGAGCCATGCGCTTCTTGTCATAAGCCACTCCGTGAATGTGCATGCGGTGGCCACTCCCTTCTCCCCAAGGAAACTCAAGAAGCTCGGCAAAGCGTCTCACAGAGGACTCACACTCAACAGTCCCCGACATCCACCTCAAAGTGACATCATCATCTTCACCAAAAGTGACAGTGGCAAAGAACTGCTGAATGATAGAGGCATTGTAGTTCTGCTGAATGCCCACAAGATGCTCAAGGCCCAGTTTCCTCGTGATCCAGATAGCCTCCTCAAAGTACTGAGAACTGCCTAGAGCCCATAAGTCCAGAACTTTCTGCGGACAAACGGGCTGCCTGAACTGGGTGTATATCTCACGCATGATCAACTCAGACTCCCTCCTCCAATAATGAGCAGACTCAGCAGTGCGGTCCATGGTGAAGAAAGGACGAGCCCGCATGATCCTGTACTCCTTCTTGCTCATGGAGGCCACAGAGGTGATCCTGTCAAACCTGGCCTTCTTCGTCACGTCAGACCTCAGCCTAGCCTCATGCTTCTCTTTCTGACGCCTCTCAGACTCAAAGGTGTTCTTCCGGCCATATCTACCAGTGGCTTCATCAGGGACAAGGTAGTTGCGGTAGTGACCACGGTAGGCACGCTTGTTGGGGTTTGAGGACTTTGACTTCACCCTTTTTCCTGAAAGCATACACAAAACAAAAAACACCACAACAGAGAAAACAAAATGAGCATTCATGTCCAAAAATAGTCCAGGAACAAGACAGAAGCATTTGAGAACAGTTCTGAAAGATTCACACCGGAGTCTCCGGTCTGGCAGACCGGAGTCTCCGGACTGGTCATCAACTGAGGATATGAATCTAACACAAGTGTTTCTACAGATGATTCTAGCAGTTCCTACACTGGTTCAACTAGCCAAGGTGATGCTACCAACAGCAGGTCCAACTTCTCCAAAAAAAAACTACCTAGACCCTTAGATCTAGATAAAAAAGAACAATCAAAACGGAGTGGAGAAGTGGTACCCTTGTCATCCTGGCTGGTCATTGTGCCTCCCACAGATGGGAGAGGCAAGGGGAGGCGGTTCCCGGCGGTGGGAAATGTCCGGGGAGGTGCTCCTGGCGATGGCGGCGGCGCAGCATGTTGTTTGGGGGCGTGGGGGGAAGTGGGGAATGAAACCCTAACTTCCCTCAGCCCCCAAATTATATACTGCGAACCACACACCGGAGTCTCCGGTCTTAACACCGGAGTCTCCGGACTGGCCGGAGTCTCCGTTGTGGTAGACCGGAGTCTCCGCATCTTTGCCAGAAAAACCTCCCCAAAGAGGACATGAAATGCAAGAGTCAATAAAACTTGTTTAAAAGGTATGTTTTGGCAAGAAAAAGATAAGAGAATCAACAGGGAGGGAACTTGTACTCAAGAACATCGAGGAAACACAAGAATAACAAATTGAATAACAAATTTTGAGTACATCCTCCAAAAATGCCAAAACCCGCAAATAAGAACCAATTCTTCAAGGAAGAGGTAGGTGGCCTAGGCCACCATGTAAGAGTTCATGCTATGCAACCGCGAAGATATATCTTGGGGGCATTGCCATTACTCATCATTGAAGCTCACAATTCAACATTAGAAAAAGAGAGATAACAATGAATTTTTGCTTTGGGCATAATGGGGGGAGGGAGAACCCAATGTGTTAGGACAACACTCCCCCTATGTCCATGCCTACACCTAAACTCGAACACATTTCATCTATAGGGGTGTGTGCAAGATCTTCAAGTCAAACTCCTAGAATCAATCACATTTAGTTCATTCCTCAAGAACAAGAATCTTGCTTCATCAAGTGGCTTCGTGAAGATATCCGCAATATTGTCCTTGGTGGGCACATAAGATAGTGCAATATCTCCTCTTGCCACATGGTCTCGGATGAAATGATGGCGAATTTCAATGTGCTTGGTTCTTGTATGTTGCACGGGATTGTATGCAATCTTGATGGCACTTTCATTGTCACACAATAGAGGCACCTTATCCAAATGAACTCCATACTCCTTGAGATTGGCAAGCCCCGGAAGTGGACTTCCTATCATCTTGATCACCCGCCCAATCGGAATCAGTGTAGCCCTTGAGAGAAAATTGTGCCCCCTTTCGGTACCACAAACCAAATCTTGGGGTATGAACCAAATAACGAGAGACCCTATGGACCGCCATCAAATGGCTATCCATAGGAGCCGCTTGATACCTTGCACACACACCTACACTCAAAACGATATCGGGCCTAGATGCACAAAGATAGAGCAAAGAACGAATCATATAACGATACAACTTTTGATCCACATCTTTACTCCCCTTAGGATTACGAGATAGGTGGCACTTGACTTGCATAGGAGATGTCTTGATCTTAGCATTTTGGAAGTTAAACCTCTTAAGCATATCTTGGGTATACTTGGCTTGAGAAATGAAAGTCCCACGAGCCAATTTCTTGATCTCAAAGCCAAGTAAGAATTTAAGCTCACACATCATAGACATCTCGAACCTGTCAGTCATAAGCTTAGAGAACTCATTATTGAAAGCTTGGTTAGTTGAGCCAAAGATAATATCGTCCACATAGATTTGGCATATGAAAAGCTCTCCATTTACTCTCTTGGTGAAGAGAGTGGGGTCAATCTTCTGGCCTTGTTTGAGAGTGGGGTGGAGATAATATCGTCCACATAGATAATATCGTCCACATAGATTTGGCATATGAAAAGCTCCCAACTTCGAAACCACGATCATCTAACAACTCCCTAAGGTTCTCATACCAAGCACGAGGTGCTTGTTTGAGACCATAGAGAGCCTTGTCAAGTTTGTAAACGTGGTTAGGAAAGTTGATATTCTCGAACCCCGGAGGTTGCTTAACATATACCTCCTCTTTTAATGGACCATTCAAGAAAGCACTTTTCACATCCATTTGTTGCAATTTGAAATTATGAGAGGATGCATAAGCAAGGAGGATACGGATGGACTCAAGGCGAGCCACGGGTGCATAGGTTTCATCAAAGTCAATGCCTTCAACTTGAGTGTAACATTAAGCAACCAATCTAGCCTTGTTCCTTATGACAATGCCATGCTCATCTTGCTTGTTCTTGAAAATTCACTTAGTGCCAATAACATTGTGGCAATCTTTGGGCTTCTCAACCAATCTCCAAACTTTGTTACGCTCAAAGTTATTGAGCTCATCATGCATAGCTTCAACCCAATCGGAGTCCTCAAGAGCTTCAAACACTTTCTTTGGTTCCACCATAGAAATATGAGCTTGATGCTCACTAAAATGTGCCAATTGCCTTCTTGTGGATCTTCGACCTTGAATATCCTCCAAAACCTTGTTATCTTGAGCATCAATATGCTTCAAAGCTATTCTTATCCTTTTGACACGACGGGTTTCGATCTCCGCATTATTGCGCGGAGGGATCAGTTGATCATCTTGATCATTTGGGTCCCCTACCAACTTGGCCTTGATCATCATCATCATCATCAAAAACAACAATATCTTCAACACTTGCTTCAAATTGAGAAGAGGATGAAGGCGATGGTTGATCTTGCCCTTGACCTTGACTCTCATTAGTGAGAGGAGTGGGTATGACTTGCGGAGTCACTTGGTCAATGAGAGGAGGGTCTTGAACATGTTCTTGGTTAGGTGTAACACTTGGCTCCTTGGCTTGTTCTTCTATTGTAGATGAGGGATCCACTTGAGTAGAGCATATTCCTTCTCGAGTCGCCATAAGGTGTCCCTCAATGGGGCGGAAAAATCCCACACCCATCCTTCATATGGCTTCTTGAGGTATTTCAACATCTACATTAGAAACATGAAATTGCGCCACTTGGGAGCCATCATTTTCCTCGAAAACCACACTACAAGATTCTATGACAATCCGTGAGGCTTTGTCAAAGACTCTATAAGTGTGGGATTCGGCACCGTAACCAACAAATATACCCTCAATAGTTTTGGATTGAAATTTAGACAACCTAACACCCTTGATCAAATAAAAGCACTTACAACCGAATACACGGAAGTAGGAGACGTTGGGCTTTTTGCCGCTGAGGATCTCATATGGAGTCTTGTCCGAGCCTTTGCGGATGTAGAGGCGGTTGGAGGAGTGGCATGCGGTGGATATGGAATCGGCCCATAGATATTGGGGAGAAGTGTACTCCGCCAACATGGTCCTTGCCATATCCAAGAGAGTGCGATTCTTTCTTTCTTTCGGCAACACCATTTTTTTGAGGAGTGTAAGTGGCGGAGTTTTGATGACGAATGCCTTCTTCACTAAGGAATTCTTTCAGTGTATAGTTCTTGAACTCCGAACCATTATCACTCCTTATAGCCATCATTTGCACATTTTGTTGACATTGCACTTGGTTGGAGAAGTCGATGATGGTTTGTTGAGTCTCACTCTTGCACTTGAAGAAATAAACCCAAGTGTATCTTGAATAATCATCGAAAATCACCAATCAATACTTCTTTCCGCCAAGACTTGCCTCGGGCACGGCACCAAAGAGATCAACATGGAGAAGCTCCAAGATCCTCTTTGATGAAATAATAGTCTTGGCCTTGTGCACCTTGTCATGCATCTTTCCGTCAACACACGACCTACAAACGCGATCCTTTGAAAAGGAAACATTTTATTTTAGTCCGACAATAAGGCCACCTTTGTGAAGACTTTGCAAAGTTCTCATGTTGACATGGGACAAGCGGCGATGCCACAACCATCCCACGTCCGCCTTCCCGAAAAGACACATTGCTTGAGAGTTGGTTGACTTTGAAAAGTCCACCACGAACAACTGATTTTCAACATGTCCCACGTGAGCGACGTCAAGAGTCTTTCTCCTCAAAAGGACCACAATATCACCATCGAAAAAGACGGAAAAACCCATCTTTCCAAGAGAGCGGACGGAAAGTAAATTGTAACCAAGGGATTCGACAAGCATGAAGTTCACGATAGTTATATCGGGAGCCACCACAACCTTGCCGAACCCAGATACCTTAGAGAAGGACGAGTCTCCATAAGTGACGGTTGCTTGGAGGTCATTTGGCCGCAACTCCGTCACTAGTTCTTTGCTTCCGGTCATATGGCTAGTGCATCCACTATCGAGTATCCATTTAGTCCCACCGGAAGCATAGTCCTGCAAGAGATCATTGACTAGATTTAGGACCCGTGTAGGGTCCCTTCATGTTAGCAACAAGGGTCTTTCGAACCCAAATAGATTAGTCAATGAAGCCCTCAATAGGACCAACATATTTAGCTTGCACAACACCATAATAATCAACATATAAGAAATGGTGTGGATTGTTAGTTCCCGCTGAGGTGCTACGAGTAGTGTTGTCCCTCATGACACTACTACTCGAGGCAATATTGTTTGCTTGAGCGGGTGTTCTAAGAGTAGTGTTGTCCCTAATGACAATACCACTTGAAGCACCATTGTTGGTCTTCTTCTTTCTCTTCTTCTTCTTTTTCTTCTTCTTGGCTACATAGACTAGACCTTGCTTGCCCACTTGTTGCCTTGGAGCACTCAATTGTGGTCTAGCAATGACCACATTAGAGTTAGGAGCAACCACTTGTGGGGAAGGGTTCACAACCTTCTCAACTTGAGGGCCTTTTCCCTTGAGCCTTGCTAGCTCATCCTTCAACCTAGCATTTTCCTCAATAATATTTGCATGAGAACAAGAAGAAGTAGAGGTTCTAGGATTGTTAGGTTGATTCAGTTGAGTTTGGAGTTGTTCATGCAACTCTTTGAGGGATGAGTGTTGGCTTTACAAAGCTTTGTGAGCCTCGGTTAGCTTTTCAAACTCCTCGGTTAGTTTACCATGACCAACCCCAAACTCGACCTTATCCTTTTTAGCCTTTTTATATTTAGCAATAGCAAGATCACGTTCCTTAGTGATGTTAGAGACAAGTTCATTATGAGTTAATTCAATAGATTCAAGTTCATCTTCTAGAGAAACTCTACCATCATGCTCTTCCTCAAGAGTCATAGAGAGGGATGCAATTTCATCCGCATCTCTTCTTTCAACCTCACGTTTATTCTCAAGGGCATCTTGGGCCTCTCCCAATTGCCTCATTAGATACTCAAAGTACTTCTTGGTCTCCCCTTGCATGTTAGACATAAAACGTTCCAAGGAGACCCTCTCCTCTTCTATTCTAAGACTAGCAAGATGTTCTAGTTCACTAGAGGTCTTAGAGTTGGAAGAAGGTGATACCTCCGTGGCCTTAGCCATGAAGCACTTGGCATTTCGTTGAGGAAGATCATCATTGGGGATTCAAAAAGAGATGAAGATGATGGGATAGAAGCAATAGCAAGAGCGGGCACTTCACTTGTGGTTTCTTCTTCTTCATCACTCCCAGAATCATACTCCTCTTGAGTCAAAAGCACAAACTTGGTGGGAGACTTCTTGTTGAATGGCTTCTTCTTGAAATGAGGTTTCTTGTACTCAACCTTGGACTTGTCCTTGCGAATGAGCTTGCCACTATGGAGCTCTCTATTCTCATAGGGACACTCCGCAATGAAGTGGTGCTTATCTTGACAATTGAAGCAAGACCTCACTTTTTGAGCCCCATCATTGCCATATAGAGACTTGGTCTTTTCCTTAACAAATCTCTTGCCCTTGGGAGGATTGCTCCAAAAAATTTGCACGGTGAGAGCAATGAGATCCTTTAGAACGGGATCATAGTCTTGTTCCTTCAAAGGAGGCAAAGCATCTTCTCCTACTTCTTCATTCTCAACCTCTCTTGACAAAACCTTGGCCTTCAAAGCAACGGATGCTCCTTGGTGCATTCCAATGGTCCTAGCACAGTTGTCAAGAGCATTCTTGGTTTGCACCTTATAGGAGCACATTTCTTGCATCACTTGAGTTGAGTTCATGGAGGAGAAATCATGTCTTCCTTGAATACTCTTCATATCCGCGCCCTCAAATGGCATTATTGCAATCATGTACTTCCTCTTGATCCAAGCGTCATCAATGTACTTTGCACCAACATTTGAGAAGGCGGTGGCAAGAGTTTTGAGTCTTCGGTACATGTCCACATGATCTTCTCCATCATGCATATAGAATCCTTCGGCCTCATAGGTCAAGGCGTCATATCTATTTCTTTGCATGCTCTTATTTCCCACAAACATGATGAAAAGAGTATCCCATGTTTCTTTGGCGGTGGAATATTGTTGGAGATGCGGCATGTGGTTAGGATCCACGGCTTGTTGAAGAATGGACAAGGCGGTGTAGTTTAGTTGGCAATCTACGGCTTCTCTTCTTGTGAGATTCTTGGGATCAAATGGCTTGTATCCATCACGAGTGATCCTCCAAAGATCTATACAAGAAGTGTTCAAGTGAGTCTGCATGTAATATAGCCATTCACGAAAAGAAAAAGCATCAATTTGAGGTGGATCTCCCCTAGGGACTATATGAGGATGAGGGACAGGGGGATCGGGAGAATATCGTCCTTCAACGGAGTGATACCCTTCCTCTCCCACCGCGCCCTTTTTAGCGTATTGTTCGGCAGAAGCATTTTTAGATGGATCACCATATACCCCTTTCTCGGCGCCCTCCGGAGGAATTTCCGGAAGAGAGGATTCGACTACCTCCGGACCTTTGGCTTTGACGAGTTGTGCCATGAGTTGGCGCAGCTCATCAAATTTGGTGTCTATGGATGAGGTCAATGAAGTTCTCAAAGCATTGAGATCATCCATGGTCACCTTGCCACCGGCCGTTTCGGCATCCAAATCGTCTCCCATACTAAAACCCTTAGGCGGTTAAGCCCGATAGAAGAGCCGAGGCTCAGATACCAATTGAAAGTAAAGTATGTGCACTTAGAGGGGGGGTGAATAGGTGCTACGACCAATTTTAATTTTTCTTTCGGTTTAGGCTTGACACAAAGGTAAATTCTATAGATAGTGCAACTAAGGTGAATTTATCTATATGGCAAGGATAGCAATAAATGCAACTAGTACAACAATTAATGCAACAAGTACAACAAGTAAGGATAAGAGAACGAGGTAACCGATGGGGGACGCAGAGAAACGATGTATTCCAGAGTTCCTCCTTGTTAAGGGAGTACGTCTCGTTGGAGGGGTGTGAGCTCGCCACGAAGGCCTACTCAACGCCACAAAGGCCTCACCCTATTCTCCGATGAACTTCCGCCACAAAGGCCTAGTTCACCTTCCACTATTAAACCCCTTTGAGGCGGGGATCGAGTCCTTTACAAACAAGTTTGGGGCACACACACACAACTTAATTGGGGGCTCCTAACACTCACAAATCACCAAGAGTAGCAAGAAGCCTAGGTTCTCCATAAGAGGAAACCCTAGGCAAAGATCCCTCAAGCAAAAGAGAGGGGAAATGAAATCCGGTTGGTGAAGACATAGATCGGGTACTTCTCCTTGAATCCTCCAAAGATCAAGGCTTTTGGGTGGATGGATTGGGAGATCTAGCAAGGTGGGGGAGCTCCAACAATGGTTATTTTAATTCTGGACGAGCTAGCTTGAGTTAGGTGGAGGGGAGGGGGTATTTATACCCCTCATAAAGTTTAAGAGTCGTTGGAGCAAATCTGACAGTTTTACACCGGAGACTCCGGTGTAAAGGCTGGAGACTCCGGTCTGATCTTTTTCGCAGAGCACTATAGTCCGGAAACTCCGGACAGTCTCCGGTGTCCCTCCGGACTGGACACAACAGGCAACACCAACTGGGCAGCACTTGGGATCCTCCAGAAATCTTCAGTCCGGAGACTCCGGTCTTGGCGTTGCGGATTGGCTCAGAGGGTGTCTGTGGTCGAGTGGATTAATATAACCCAGTCACACCGGAGACTCCGGTAAGAGTACAACACGCGACACCAGCATCTCCTTAGCCGTTTCTTGAGAGGTAGCTCCCACACCGGAGACTCCGGACAGTCTCCGGTAAGACTCCGGTATGGATGCAGTGCGCGACACGAGAGAACCCATAGAATTTGCCAAGGAAGAAATCTCCACACCGGAGACTCCGGTCTGGGAGGGGTCTGGGAGACCGGAGACTCCCCCCTGGAGAAAAACTCCAGCAGACAGAAATCCTGGTGACTTGCTCCTTTTTGCAACATCACACCACCATATCAAATATGTTGTTTTAGCCCTGAAATACATCAACACACTTAACAGTATATGTGTTGTTAACAAACACCAAAACAAGATGATTTAAGCGCGTTTGCACTTTCACCGTCGTAACCTCCTCGCCTTTCTCGACAATGTCGTCGAAGAAACTCGGCCTTCCCATCCTCACAATATGACGACATCGACTATGCCGCTGAGGAAAAAGTCGATGAAGAGCAGCCGGATCTGTCGGTGACCCTCAGCCAGACGCAGCTGCGCCAGCTCGAGCCTGCTTGTCGACAAAACCGACAAGTACAGGCGAAGGATATGGCGTCGAAGTGTCACTTCTTCCTCCCCTTGCGGCAGCTTGTTGCGGTCTTCGCGGCACTACATCGCTGACCCAAGCATTGTGTCGACCACGCAGCAGTGTCTTCTCCATCTCGTCCAAAGATCCGGCGCGGTCGGGTGGCATCGACATGATGGTGGTGCCCCTTTTGATGATTTGTGTTGGCTGAGATAGTTATTTGTTGTATGGCCAGATTTGAGTTGGTCGAGATTTCTATTTGATTGACATATTTGGTTACGGGATATGTTGGCGGCTATCTAATTTTTTTGTTATGTCAAAAATTGATAGTGCGCTCGTCTAGAGGTCAATGTTTGGAGCGTTGCCGCTGGGCAGCACCTATCAATACGGATGACACACGGCCAACACCCAAAGAAGACAGCAATATGGGATATATACCAGACAAAATTCTGATGAGTGTTGATCTTACTATCGGAGGCAAGAGCGATGCAGCGGGGCCGATTCCTCGCAAAGTTTGAAGCCACGTCCTGCCTATGACCATCTTCTCCCTATCATTCGTCATATGTTTTGTAAACAAGAGTGGCTCCAAAACCTGCCCTCTGCCTATGACCATTTTCTCTTTTTTCGTTTTTTCCCGAAAAAAATCATTTTATTTTATTTTATTCATTTCTATTGTTTAACCACTTAAACTCACATTTATCACCCACCATTCTTAATTTCAATCTAGTTTACTTCCTTATACTAACACTTCCCATAGAGGTCAGCCATCCTCACACTACTCCCGCACTAGCACGTTTAACTTCGTAGTTTATTTCCTATGAGCTACCTACAAAGAAGAGATACTTACCTGACAATAGTATGCTATCAATCCAATTAACCCATAGACTATGATGTCACGCACATTTATTTTATGAATCAAAACAATTATTCAAATAAAAAGAAATGAATCATTAATAATATTTTGAATTAAAATATTCTTAAATGGAAATAATAATTAACTTATTTGTCCTTTTCCATTTAATATTGAATAATTCATATATGCAATTCCATAAATTTAAATTTCACAAATAATATGCCAAAATCGATTAGAAAAATGAGAAAAATCCAAATATGAGATATCCATAAGCTAACTCTTGTCTGATCTAGTACTTTTAAGCTCTAAGTCATGAAACTCTCTAGACAGAAATTGATACCGGTGAAGCAGGTCACACCCTGAAGTGCAGTGTCTGTCATCAAACTCCCTAGAGAGAAGTTGATACTGTGGATCTCTATTGAAATGGGTAGTTGAGTACCTAAAAATGATTTTTGCCAAAATTTATTTGCAAATTACGAGGCACTTGTAGTTCAAATTTTTCTAGTTTCCAGCTGAATCGGCAGAAACTTATGATTTTCAAAAGAGCTGGATGGAAATATTTTCTTAGAAAATAGATTGTTTATTTAGTTATATCACATGTCCTAGCATGTTAAAAAATAATCCCCTAAGTTTTGCAACATGTTTGTGGTAGGTCCTTCACAAAAAAAAAACCATTTCTGACACTCCCAAAATGGAAAATAGTTTTTTTATTTAGTTAAAAAAATAAATTCCTTCGTCAACATTGTTCGTGCTTCCAAGATGCATGTTTGTGTGCAATATGGGCTCATTATAACAAACTATGCCATGTATTTGGCCATAACACCCGTCATTTGAACCAAAACCCTAGAATGTTAGGAGGAGATAGCTCTTTTTTGTGAACAATTTTTCAACAGAACTGTCGTATTCCAACTTTAATATTTTTGCTGGATACTAGTACATATGTAATGACGCCAGACAAAGTTCTCGCGTTATTTAGGTTTTTTTTTGAATTTACTAGGAATTCTCTCAGCCCGATTTAAGAGAAAGTCAAGACGGCGGGCATGACCGTTCTTAGCTAGGTGTTGTATATTCAGCAACTCACTGTGAATCTCTATTGAAATGGACAGTTGAGTACCTAAAAATGTTTTTTGCCAAAATTTATGAGTAAATTACAAGGCACCTGTGGTTCAAATTTGTCCCGTTTCCATCTAAATCGGCAGAAACTTGTGATTTTCAAAAGAGCTAGATGTAAATCTTTTCTTAGAAAACATATTGTTTATTTGGTTATATCACACGTCCTAGCATGTTAAAAAAATGAAGACCCCAAGTTTTGCAACATCTTTGTGGTAGGTCCTTCACAAAAAAATCATTTCTAACACTCCAAAAATGGAAAATGGTTCTTTATTCAGTTAAAAAAATAAATTCCTTCGTTAACATTGTCCGTGATTCCAAGATGCCTGTTTGTGTGCAATATGGGCTCATTATAACAAACTATGCCATGTATTTGGCCATAACACCCATCATTTGAACCGAAACCCTAGAATGTTAGGAGGAGATAACTCTTTTTGTGAACACTTTTTTAACAGAACTGTCGTATTCCAATTTTACTATTTTTGGTGGATACTAGTACATATGTAATGACACCACGCGAAGGTCTCGCGTTATTTAGGTTTTTTTTGAATTTACTGGAATTTTCTCACCCCGTTTTAGGAGAAAGTCAAGACGGCGGGCATGACCGTTCTTAGTTAGGGGTTGTATATTCAACAAATCACTGTGGATATCTATTGAAATGGGTAGTTGAGTACCTAAAAATGATTTTTGCCAAAATTTATGAGCAAATTACGAGGCACCTGTAGTTCAAATTTGTCCCGTTTTCATCTAAATGGACATAAACTTGTGATTTTCAAAAGAGCTGGATATAAATCTTTTCTTAGAAAACAGATTATTTATTTGGTTATATCACATGTCCTAGCATGTTAGAAAAATTAAGCCCCCAAGTTTTGCAACATGTTTGTGGTAGGTCCTTCACAAAAAACCATTTCTGACAATCCGAAAATGGAAAATGGTTTTTTTATTCAATTAAAAAAATACATTCCTTCGTCAACATTGTTCATGCTTCCAAGATGCATGTTTGTGTACCGAACCAGGATCTGGTTTTAGAGACAGAGTTGCAGGCGACATGTAAGGATTCATCGGCACAAAAATATATAGCAGGCAGAAGTAGAACTCGACAATCGTAATGAAAATGGCTAAACTAACTGGTTGGTGTACAAGAGAAGTGCCCCAACGCTGATGAAAAAAATACGCAAGGAAATGTGTGGGTAGGAAGAGCCAAAATGGTGGTCACCTGCGGGTTGCCAAGGGCTTCAACCTTGGCGACTAGGACTTGAAACGCAGACTGCACTCAGACGATGCGTTGGAGCCTTGCCTTTGAGAACTAGATGGATATGTTTATACTAGAGCGGACGAGGCACTGCAAGAGAGCGAGAGAGTAACATGTGTATACTACGCTTGCATGCGTGTTATCGCGGAGCACCGGTTTAACCAAGAGTTCCAGTTGGGGAGAAATTAAGAGCCATCCTGCCTGCGTGGGCTGCTGCCTGCAATATGGGCTCATTATAACAAACTATGCCATGTATTTGGAAAGTGAACCCTCGATTTGGAGCCCAATGAAGATTAGCTTCCATTGGAAAGTGAACTTCGGGATAAATCTCCGCGCCATTGTGTTCGGTTATTTCTCAACTTGCTTACATATCTAGTGTTAGTACTATTGTTCACCTATGCAAACATGAGAGAAATATATAGAGATCACAATGAAATCTTGCTCACATCATACTTAAACATGAACATATAAATATAGATACATATAAAAGTACTCGTCTACAGACCACAGGAGACCCGTATTACATCATAGAGATATATATAAGCACTATACATAATAGAGATCACACATGATCGACCCTGAAGCACTACTACACATCATAGGAGTCGTATGAATCGTCATCATCATCAACTGCTGGTGCTGCCGGTGCAAGGTGACGCTGCCTAAGGTTGATGACTCGAATAATGCGGTACAGCTCGTAGGAAACATAAGCATCTATGGCGGCATACTCAATGTTCTTGCCACGAAGTGGGGTCGTCTCCCACTCCTTGTGGTTCTCGATCTTGTTCTTCATATCACCACACTAGTCGTCAATCAAATCCACTGCCATATGAGCCATTGAAGTCCTTTCATTCCGAGGCCTGAATATCTTCTGGATATCAATGTGGTAAGCAGCCGGTATCTCAATTCTGAAGCTTTTCCTCATCTTGATCTTGTCGTTGTTTGTATCAACGCTAACAAAACGAATGCCGCTGCGGCAAAGGAAGTTCATGAGGGCTGGACAATTCTTGTTACTACTGCAACAACAAATTAGCATGGAACAAATTTTTAATGAAGAATCATAACAATAACCTACCTCTTGTTAATTACTACTGCAACAACGACCAGCATATTGCAACACGGATTTGCCAATATGCAACAAGCTGCCGCCACATGCATGAACTATATATAAACCTATGTCACGGATACATGATTTCAATGGGGATCGTACATGTTGCTATCGTATGCAATTTTCATCATAATAAATCTATACAATTTTCTATACATCACGCGCATATATGATTCAAATGGGGATCAGATTGCTATCCTATGCAATTTTCTTCAACCTTTGATGAATGGATAAGGACCCAAAACGTACCTTGACCATTAGAAGACCAAGACATTCTTCCTAAAGAAAAATTGGATGACCGCAACATCCTTCCCATCGCACGTGTACTCAAGATCAAGCCCGATGAATTTCTCTTGATCCGTCGCGCTTTCAACCCATCCTTTGAATATGGCAAGATAGCCCGACATGTTGGCGCTATCGTTGGTGTAGACGACGGTAAGCACGTTCGTGCCATGTACACGAACAGGGTGCGGACCAAGAGTGATTGGTTGATCCATTGGTGGATTATGGGAAGAAGCTAAGAGAGGAAAAAGAGAGAGGAGGAAACAGAGAGAAATGGCGCTGTACTGTAGCAATTCGTGAACACATAGGCGTGGGAGGCAAAACGGTTCGACTATTGTCGCACCCGGACTTCTAGAGGATACTCACCGTACGAACTGAACAGTATTCTGATGGGATTACGGGGCTTTCCGGCACCCGCGTCCTCTTACGAGTAGGCCAACACTTATGTGTGACAACCCATCGCTACTGTTCACCGTCGATGTAAACTATCCTGTAGAAATCAGGACACTACCATTGACGTACTTCATACCATACACACATGGTACGTCAACAGCCTTGAACAAAAGGATAACACAACATGCCTCTACGACACAAAAGATTGAAATAAGTTGCAAATGGCCCTCACTAGGGCAGAGATAGCAAATACAATCATCCAGAGGACACGTGTCCCAACATAGCATCATTACATATCAGAGGAAGCATTCAAAGGGGTCTGAGTACAAACAAAATCCAAATAGGCTTAAGAAGCCGGAAACTGAAATAAAGACGGAGCCCATCCACGATGTCTCGGATCCTGCCCGGGTCCGCTAACTACTCGTCAGCAGCCTCGTCAAACTCCACGTAGTAGCCGTCACCTGGATCCTCGTAATCGTAGTCTGCGGAAACCACAGCCGTACTGGCAAGCAAGACTCACAGTTCACCAAAGTATAGCCCGTCAACACAAGCACAGATGACTTGGGTTCAACGGAAAGAAGGGAGATAAAAGATGCTGCAACAGGCTGCGCTAACCAACTACAGAGATTCTGTCACTTCCAACTATCAGAAAGGGGATAAGATCGAGTGTTGTAACCAACTGAAAGATAAATTCAAACAAAACCCATCCTGGATCTCGCCCCTTATTCAAAGAAGCAATCCGAGGATAACTCACATAGTTGGATTAAGATGAAACAAGTTATTGTGACAATAACCCTATTACTAGTCAAATTGATAATCATGGGGTGTGAGATTAGGAATAATTAGGTTTAAGTTGTCCTGAGTACTTGTTAGCCAGTACTTTCACCAAGTTAACCATAACCGCGGAAAACACGGCTTCTCGAGAAGATTATCCCTGCAGGGTTGCACCAATTTGGCCGTACACGTATGAATAACCCGCCAGATGGGATGCCTCCCACCAAGCGGGGCACTCAACACAACTCAACTCTTCTTCGCATCAAGCCCAAAGCACCTTGGGCGCACGGCTAATCGAGCCCAGAAGAAAATGGACCCTCATAGCACTCTAAGAACGTGTCCCCCTATATGCCGACTACAAAAGTTCCACCCTGCGCTGGGCTCGCAAAATCATGCATGCGGCAAATAGAAAGCACGAACTAAATGAGATGATTTGGACGAGATGCGAATCGAATCAAATTGAGGGGGGCGCCCATACTCGCTTCCCACATGCGGGTAGTGCACTCATCATGGATCAGTAGACAAGACCCTTTTCCTATTAGGGTCGACACTAGCAGGCCTCAAAACCACACAGGGCCTCCTGCCGGTGCCTTATAATCAAATTATTATTAAGTAGTAACATTAGCAGGATTGATTGATTGATTAAACATCGAGCCCCCAGAACAATAATAATAATATAGTAACTGAAAGTAACGGGTAACAGACTCGAGCAAAACAACCTAAGCATACTAGTAAGACACTGGCTCAATCAATAGGGTTGTAGGAGGGGTGGTGAGGCAATATCAGGGTTAAGGGATTCATGTGATAGGTTCGTAACAGAAACAACTACCACTAAGGCTAGCAAGAATAGACAACGGAAAGTACCGGTAACCAGGGTTGAAAGGAACACAATGGTTTATGTGAGTGATAACTTGCCTGCGAACTCAGCAGCCGGGTACTGAGCTAGATCCTCAGAAGGGGTGCTGTAAGGATCGTCTGTCTCAACGTCGTCGTCTATTCGAGAAGAAGCAAACCAACAAAATAGGAATGTAAACAATCATTGCCATGGCATTGTGCACAATCAAGATGATGCATGACAAGTTAATGGTTGCATCAAAATAAACTAGTTAACATGATAACACAATTTAAATGGACCCCTATGCTATTTTGAGTGGCATATGGGAAAAGGTCCATAATTAAGTGGAACAAATGATTTACAATTAATTATTAGGTGAAAGTTGTTAGCATGATGCATGCATGATGGTAACAACAAAATAACAACAAATAACAATAATAGATGCAAGTGAAAAAGGATTGGAACAAGTTTTGGAAATCATTGATTAAGTTTGGAAAGTTTGGTTACTTAAACATGTCACACAAACAATTATTGTTTTCATCAATTTAAAGTGTGCAAAACAATTAACAAAATTTATATTTGAAAAGAACATCAAATTTTAGTTGGTTTACATGTTTCAAATATTGAAATTTGAATTAGGATGAATTTATTATGAATTAAACAATATTAACAAGTTTTAATTGAATTTAAAACAAGTTTGAATATTATTTGAATTTTATTTATTTCAAAACATAATTTCAAATTCACATTTGCAAAGTTCACACTTTGATGGTTTGAAAACATATTTTGCATGTTCAAAAATATTTTATTTTGAGCAAGTTATGATTTTTATCAAATTTAATTGAATTAAACAAGTATTAAATTATTTAGGCAATTTAAATTATTCAAACAATGAAACAAATTTTATATTTGAATAGGATATTCAAAATGGTATGAAAAACATATTTTATTTGCCTTATTTGGAATTAGTATGAATTATTTTTGAATTATTGCAAATTACATTTGAATTATTCAAATTTGAATTTTAAATGTATTTGGAAAATTCAAAACAGTTCACAAATGGAATAATTGGAAAGATCATTTAATTTTGAACAGAAAACATATACAACTTTTATTTATTAGACTTATAGATTAAAAGTTATTAAAGGTTGAAGTTTAATGCTTAATTCTGTTATTTAAAAGAAATAGAAAAAATAAAACAGATTCAGGTTTAAACTTTTTATACTCACGGAAAGACCCACCCAGACACTGCCAGGGGGGCCCCGTGGGCTCGCTGTGCCCGCGTGGCACACGAGTGACTGACAGCTGGGCCAGGGCTGTCAGCGCTCCAACGAAAAAAGTGGGATTTTAATCCCGGGTGCCAGGGATCGAACCCAGCACCTCGCCCTCGCGCATGATACACTGAACGGCTGCGCTGCTGCGCGTTCGCTTGACAGGTATAGGAACGCAGTGAGGATATTGTTCAGCCCCCAGTTACTGACGAAACTGACGAGCAAAAGCTTCCACGACTGAACAGAAACTTCGCCAGCGGCGATCACCGTGTGCTCGCGCGCTAGGGCTGGATCTGGGGGTGCAAAACGTGCGTGGACGTGCGCAGAACCGTGAGCAAGCAGAGGGAGAGAGGAGGGGTTGGTGGACGCTCACCACCGGCGTAGAGGAGGCAGCTGCTGACGACGGGTGACGACGGCAGCTGCGGCGATGACGAGGACGGCGTCGCGGTTGCAGGGCTTCCCCGAGATGGCGCCGGTGTCCAACAGAAAGAGGAGTCGGTGGCGATTCCGTTTCGGTGTTTACGGGTGGTGGAGGAGGGCCATGGCGGTCGTGGTGGTCTGAGGTTCAGAGGCTCGCCGTCGGCAAGGGATTCAGAGAGGGGGGGGAGAGCGACTGCGAGGAGAGAAATGGCGGCGCAGCGCGGGGAGCGAGGATGGCTAGGTCTAGGGCATCTGCCAGGGCCTAGGGGGGATATATAGAGGTGCGGGGGCGCTGGTGGCCGTCCGGCGCCGCCGTATGCCGACGTGGCGCGCGCGGATGCGCGCCGTACTCGGGACAGAAGAGCCGCACGATTTTTGAAGCGGTAAGTGAGCGCGTAGGCGGGCTGGGCTGCGGGTTAGCTGGCTTAGGTGGGTTGGGCTGCTGCTAGCTGCCGCGCGCGCGCTGGATTGCTTCTTTTATTTTTCTGTTTTACTTTTTTTTTGCAGAAAACTGAAATGGAAGAAAAGGATAGATTTCTGTTTAGGAAAAATTCCAGAAAAATTAGGTTAAGATATTTAGGTAATTAGAAACCATTTTCCAAGATTGGATTTCAAAAAGTTGAGATTTAAAATGATGTTTGTATTTGAAACCAAATTTGGGGAATTTTAATATTAATGAAACCTTATTGAAAAACAACCATTTTTAATAGGGTTACCCCTAAGATTTAAAATGATTTAAAGAGTACAATGGTGTGGTGAACCTCATGGATTCAAAAGGTACTGATCTGAAAACTTGGTTTGAATTTAAAGAAATGATTTAGGAATTATTGATTGAATTAATTGATTGATTTAAAGCAACAATTTAAAGAGTGACCATAATTGGATTATTTGGAAGCAATTGAGGTTTTTGATTTGCAATTCTTTATTTGAAAAGATTGTAACAGACAAGTATGAAACAAATGTTGATTAGTGTTTGAAATTCATTATGAGAACAATGCAACAGAAATAAAATGAGGATGATGACATGATGCATTGCTTAAAATAAACAAGAAATAAAACAACTAGGGGGTTTTTCATACTTGGATGTTACAAAACGCCCCCCCTTGAAGGAATCGCGCCCCGAGATTCCTTACTGAGAAGTGAAAAGGTCCGGATACTTCTTGCGAAGATCCTCTTCGGTCTCCCATGTTGCCTCTTTATCGGAATGATGCGACCATTGCACTTTCAAGAACTTGGTGCTCTTGTTGCGAGTCTTACGCTCGGTCTCATCGAGAATACGAACAGGGTGCTCCTCGTAAGATAGATCATCTTGCAGTTCAATAGAATCATGATCAACTGCACGATCTGGATCTTTGAAACACTTCTTGAGTTGTGACACGTGGAACACATCGTGCACCTTGGATAGTTTTTCTGGAAGTTCAAGACGATAAGCATTTTCTGCCCGCCTTGAGAGAATGTTGAAAGGACCAATGTATCTTGGTGCCAGCTTTCCTTTCACACCAAAACGATGAGTGCCTCTGAGGGGAGTTACACGGAGATATGCCTTATCACCAGGTGCATAGATCATATCCGTGTGCTTGCTATCATAATAGCTCTTCTGACGAGACTGAGCAATCCTGAGATTGTCACGAATGATACGAACTTTCTCCTCGGCTTCCTTAACAATGTCAGGGCCTAAGAGTGAACGTTCACCAGCTCCAGACCAATTGATTGGACTCCTGCATTTGCGACCATACAGTGCCTCAAATGGTGCCATGCCTAGGCTTGCCTGGTAGCTGTTGTTGTAGGAGAATTCAGCATATGGAAGGCAATCCTCCCATTTCATGCCAAAGGAGAGACCACATGCTCTGAGCATATCCTCGAGAATCTGATTGACTCTTTCGACTTGCCCCTGAGACTGAGGGTGATAAGCTGTGCTGAACAGAAGTTTGGTGCCCAATGCTTCTTGAAAGCTCTTCCAGAAATGAGAAGTGAAAATACTTCCACGGTCTGAGCTTATTTCCAATGGAACACCATGAAGAGGAACAACCTTTGCTGTATAGAGCTCTGCTAACTGGCTAGCTGAGATAGTTTCCTTGACAGCAAAGAAGTGAGCTACCTTAGTGAGACGATCAATAACAACGAAGATTGCATCGTTGCCCTTTTTGGACTTTGGAAACCCAGTAACGAAGTCCATTTCAATCATGTCCCACTTCCACTCAGGAATTTTCAGAGGTTGGAGTAGACCGGCTGTTTTCTGATGGACTGCCTTAACACGTTGACAAACGTCGCATTCAGAAACGTATTGAGCAATTTCACGTTTCATGCCAGGCCACCAATACAGAGTCTTGAGATCCTGGTACATCTTTGTACTTCCAGGGTGGATGGAGAGAGGAGTTTCATGAGCCTCCTTGAGAATGATATCCTTGAGACTTTGAATATGAGGAACTGCAATGCGTCCTTCGAAGAACACAGTTCCCTTGTCATCATTTGAGAAGGACTTGAATTTATCATTGCCTTCCTTGATGTGCTCTACAATCTTCTTGATTTCAGTATCACGAAGTTGTTCAGAACGAATCTTGTCCTCGAGAGTTGGACTGGTTGTCAAGCTAGCAAGGTATCCTTCAGGGACAAGACCAAGGTTCAGCTTCTGGAATTCTTCATGAAGTGGAGGTTGGCTTTCCATGATCATGAGATTATTGCAATAGGATTTGCGACTGAGAGCTTCGGCCATAACATTAGCCTTGCCTGGAGTGTAAGAAATGGTGAGATCAAAGTCTTTAATCTTCTCAATCCATCTCCTTTGCCTGAGGTTCAGATCTGGCTGAGTGAAGATGTATTTCAGACTCTTATGATCGGAAAAGATTTCAGTTTTGTTACCCAACAAGTATTGTCTCCATTTCTTGAGGGCAAACACAACTGCCGCAAGTTCAAGATCATGTGTGGGATAGTTTTGCTCATGTGGGTTCAACTGACGTGAAGCATAAGCCACAACTTGACGTTCTTACATAAGAACTGCTCCTAGGCCTTGGAGAGATGCATCACAGAATATCTGGAAAGGTTTGGTAGTATCTGGGCCAACCAGAACAGGTGTGGAAGTGAGTTTAGTCTTCAGGAGGTTGAAACTCTCATCACATTGTGGAGTCCAAACAAACTTCTTGTCCTTCTTTGTGAGATCAGTGAGAGGTTTGGCAATCTTGGAAAAGTTTTGGTCGAAACGACGGCAATAGCTAGCCAAGCCAAGAAAACTTCTGACTTGCTTCACCTTCTTAGGGGGTTTCCAGTCAACAATTGCCTTAACCTTTTCAGGATCAATGGCTATGCCTTTGGCAGAGATGATATGACCAAGATATGCAACTTCTGGAATCCAGAACTCACATTTGGAAAACTTGGCATATAGACGATGCTCGCGAAGTTTCATGAGAGTGAGACGAAGGTGTTCTCCATGCTCTTCCTCGGATTTTGAGTAGACCAGAATGTCATCAAGATATACCACAACGAACTTGTCGAGGTATTCATGGAAGACAGAATTCATGAGTCTTGAGAACGTTGCCGGTGCATTGGTGAGACCAAAGGACATGACGGTGTATTCATATAGACCGTAACGAGTGGTGAAAGCTGACTTAGGAATATCTTCCTTTCTGATCTTTATCTGATGGTAACCCATCCTCAAGTCCAACTTTGAGAATATTGAGGCTCCAGCAAGTTGATCAAAAAGATCATCGATACGAGGAATTGGATACTTGTTCTTGATGGTTTTCTCGTTGAGAGGACGATAGTCAACCACGAGTCTTTTTGTTTGATCCTTCTTGGCAACAAACAGAGTTGGGCAACCCCAAGCGGAGGAACTAGGCTGAATGTAACCTTTCTCCATGTACATATCGATTTGCTCCTTCAACAATTTCAGTTCAGGAGGAGCTATCTTGTATGGATGCTTAGAGATTGGAGCAGTACCTGGCTCAAGCTCGATCACGAACTCAACTGCTCTGTCCGGAGGCATCCCTGGCAACTCTTCTGGAAAGACGTCAGGGAATTCACAAACCACCGGAACATTTTCAATTGCAGGAAGGGATTTGGCCTCGAGGTTGAACAGCTGAACATAACTTGATCCATATGGAGAATAGACTATCTGGCCTGAAGTGTGGGTGAGAGTTATTGACTTTTGAGCACAGTCAATTTTAGCTTTGTGGGTCTTCAACCAATCCATACCCAGAATGACATCAATGTCAGAATTTCCCAGCAACATGAGTGAAGCAAGGAATATGCGACCTCCAATTAGGATCTGATTGTCCATGCTTATCTTGGAAGTCAACATTTGCGGTCCCGGAGAGTGAACAGTCATTTGATTGCTTAGCGGAACCAGAACTAGGTTGTATGCTTTTGCAAAAATCTTTGACACAAAAGAATGCGATGCTCCGGTATCAAACAACACTTTAGCTGGAATAGAGTTTACGGGTAATATACCGAGAACGACGTCAGCAGCTTCCTCAGCTTTGTCGGCCTTGATATGGTTCACCCTCGCGGTCCTCCCGACAGGCCTGTTGTTGGAGTTGAAGGCTTTAGCCGGGGGAGCACGAACCATTGCCTGGTTGGTGTTGGGGCGAGGAGGTGGAGGTAGCTGCCTCTGAGTGCACTTATCAGCGTAGTGTCCAGTCTCCTTGCACTTGTAGCAAGTGACGACACGAGGAGGACCTGGCCTTGGCTGCCCCATTGGAATCCTCTGACCCTGCATCTGAGATGGGTTGGGTGGGTGGGGACCAAAGCCTGGAGAAGCTTGGGCATTTGGAGCCCGAGTGACAGCACCATTTGGCACCCAGATGCGGCGCTTCTGCGGAGGGGTGGTCATGTTGGAGGAGGAACCACCCTCACGCGAGTGCTTACGGGACTCTTCGAACGCCTTGCGCCCATTCTCCTCATTGAGCGTGGTGTTCACGAGCTCCACGAAGTCCTTGCACTTGACGTTGGTGAGAGCGTACTTCAGTTCCGGGTTAAAACCTCGGCGGAACCTTGCCATCTTCTTGGCTTCAGTGGACACCTCGTCACCAGCGTATCGAGCGAGACGATTGAACTCGTTCTGGTAGTCGAGGACGTCCAGCTTGCCCTGTTTGAGAGAGCAGAATTCCTCACGCATCCTATCCATGAGACCATCTAGGATGTGGTGCTTCAGGAAGGCATCCTTGAAACATCCCCAGGTGATAGGATAGCCAGCTCTCATGGTCTGGTAGTTCTCCCACCAGGTAGCTGCCTGACCCTTCAGTAGGTAGGTGGCATACTTGACCTTATCTTCCTCAGCAACATGAGCAATCTCCAGAGCCCTGTTCATCTCCCTGATCCAGTCATCAGCATCCAGAGGCTCACGTGTTGCCACGAAAGCTCTCGGCCCCATGCTCAGAAACTCCTTGATGCTGACTCGCGGAGCATTCTGGTTGTTGTGCTGGTTAGCCTGGATCTGGGCCATCTGTGCCACGACCTGAGTCATCTGAGTCAACAGCTCCGTGAGCGGAGGTGGCTCCGGCGGGTTGCTCCTTGTCGGCGGCATCCTGAACAGACATGCATTTTAGCACAACAACAGAAAATGATAGACTTGGTAACCGAAAGATAGATTATTCCGACGCATGAATAGATAACCAACAGGTACATCATCACATGTTCAAATACATCAGAATATCCAACAGACCAATACATGGTTCGAATGCCAAAGGATAACTAAACATAGCTAGGAATGGATACATCGGTACTCCCATGCTCATCACGCAGGACGGCGGTGAGTAGTACGACGAGAGATACGGTGCGGAGGAATCCCCCGGAAGTAGGTATAACGACGATCCACGTAGAGCGGGACTGCTCTGAGAGCAACTCTCGGTGTGGTGAAGTAGAAAGTGTCGTCTCCCTGTGCTCCAAAGCGGGGAATCCCAGTGTAACCAGGACCAAGGTCGAGAAGTGGACCTCTGATCGGCTCGTAACCTCCAGCATCTGGCAGCGGAAACCCAGCTGGCTGAGTGAAACGCGCAAAGCGCTCGTCTCCAACAAAGTCTGTGGTGTACGTAGCCAGACGAGTCAACGCCAGATAGAGCTGCTCCCTGACTGAGGCTAACTCCTGAGAAAGTGTGGAAGCAACTGCGTCACTGTGCCTCACAAACTGAGCATTGGTGTGCAGCCTGGAGCTATCAGACTCGTAGGTATCCAGGTTGCTGTGGAGAGTGAAGTGAACTCCCGCTGACGTGACGTAACCACGGGGGATGTGACGATAGATGGAATCAGCAAACCCCCAGTAGTCAGCACGGAGGACGGTGAGACTCACGTAAGCTGCCTGCTGCACGGCCATATCCACTGTGGAACCTACTGCCTCGTAACGGTGGACAACACTCCTGCCATCATCCGACAGAATGTAGACGATAGCCTGGTAGTAGGTCTGGTCAAACTCTCGCTGCTGCTCGTAGACCTGGTACTCTGGTGCCCAATGGAACCCCAGATAGGTAACCATGTCTCTCAGCATCTCCGGATAACCAGCGTTGCTCTCACAGCGAGTCATCCGAACCACCTGCGGGTAGAACCTGAGATCCATCTGCAGATGATTTGGGAGGTTTTGATTAGACTCCGGTAGAAGAATTGAAGTGGAAAACAACAACAAGGTTTCAACGGACGAAAGGTTCTTTAGAAGAACAGGATATCGAAGCAACATCGGGAAACTCGAGACCAAAAACTCCTGAGGTACTATGGAGAACCCAAAACACGTGAAATCCTAACTTGAAAGTTTAGGTGAGAACAGAAAACAACGTTGCACTTCCTTACCAGAAAAGGGTGGGTGGGTGGGGATAGAAGAAAAATGGCAGAATTCCTACTCTCACGTCTCATTTTTACTATATAGCTACAAAATAGTTTCTAGACTCAACTGCGACCAGTAAAAAGGGATCCTACAGGCAGACAGGCTCTGATACCATTTGTCGCACCCGGACTTCTAGAGGATACTCACCGTACGAACTGAACAGTATTCTGATGGGATTACGGGGCTTTCCGGCACCCGCGTCCTCTTACGAGTAGGCCAACACTTATGTGTGACAACCCATCTCTACTGTTCACCGTCGATGTAAACTATCCTGTAGAAATCAGGACACTACCATTGACGTACTTCATACCATACACACATGGTACGTCAACGGCCTTGAACAAAAGGATAACACAACATGCCTCTACGACACAAAAGATTGAAATAAGTTGCAAATGGCCCTCACTAGGGCAGAGATAGCAAATACAATCATCGAGAGGACACATGTCCCAACATAGCATCATTACATATCAGCGGAAGCATTCAAAGGGGTCTGAGTACAGACAAAATCCAAATAGGCTTAAGAAGCCGGAAACTGAAATAAAGACGGAGCCCATCCACGATGTCTCGGATCCTGCCCGGGTCCGCTAACTACTCGTCAGCAGCCTCGTCAAACTCCACGTAGTAGCCGTCACCTGGATCCTCGTAATCGTAGTCTGCGGAAACCACAGCCCCAAAGGGGTCAGTACATAGACGTACTGGCAAGCAAGACTCACAGTTCACCAAAGTATAGCCCGTCAACACAAGCACAGATGACTTGGGTTCAACGGAAAGAAGGGGAGATAAAAGATGCTGCAACTGGCTGCGCTAACCAACTACAGAGATTCTGTCACTTCCAACTATCAGAAAGGGGATAAGATCGAGTGTTGTAACCAACTGAAAGATAAATTCAAACAAAACCCAACCTGGATCTCGCCCCTTATCCAAAGAAGCAATCCGAGGATAACTCACACAGTTGGATTAAGATGAAACAAGTTATTGTGACAATAACCCTATTACTAGTCAAATTGATAATCATGGGGTGTGAGATTAGGAATCATTAGGTTTAAGTTGTCCTGAGTACTTGCTAGCCAGTACTTTCACCAAGTTAACCATAACCGCGGAAAACACGGCTTCTCGAGAAGATTATCCCTGCAGGGTTGCACCAATTTGGCCGTACACGTATGAATAACCCGCCAGATGGGATGCCTCGCACCAAGCGGGGCACTCAACACAACTCAACTCTTCTTCGCATCAAGCCCAAAGCACCTTGGGCGCACGGCTAATCGAGCCCAGAAGAAAATGGACCCTCATAGCACTCTAAGAACGTGTCCCCCTATATGCCGACTACAAAAGTTCCACCCTGCGCTGGGCTCGCAAAATCATGCATGCGGCAAATAGAAAGCACGAACTAAATGAGATGATTTGGACGAGATGCGAATCGAATCAAATTGAGGGGGGCGCCCATACTCGCTTCCCACATGCGGGTAGTGCGCTCATCATGGATCAGTAGACAAGACCCTTTTCCTATTAGGGTCGACACTAGCAGGTCTCAAAACCACACAGGGCCTCCTGCCGGCGCCTTATCATCAAATTATTATTAAGTAGTAACATTAGCAGGATTGATTGATTGATTAAACATCGAGCCCCTAGAACAATAATAATAATATAGTAACTGAAAGTAACGGTTAACAGACTCGAGCAAAACAACCTAAGCATACTAGTAAGACACTGGCTCAATCAATAGGGTTGTAGGAGGGGTGGTGAGGCAATATCAGGGTTAAGGGATTCATGTGATAGGTTCGTAACAGAAACAACTACCACTAAGGCTAGCAAGAATAGACAACGGAAAGTACCGGTAACCAGGGTTGAAAGGAACACAATGGTTTATGTGAGTGATAACTTGCCTGCGAACTCAGCAGCCGGGTACTGAGCTAGATCCTCAGAAGGGGTGCTGTAAGGATCGTCTGTCTCAACGTCGTCGTCTATTCGAGAAGAAGCAAACCAACAAAACAGGAATGTAAACAATCATTGCCATGGCATTGTGCACAATCAAGATGATGCATGACAAGTTAATGGTTGCATCAAAATAAACTAGTTAACATGATAACACAATTTAAATGGACCCCTATGCTATTTTGAGTGGCATATGGGAAAAGGTCCATAATTAAGTGGAACAAATGATTTACAATTAATTATTAGGTGAAATTTGTTAGCATGATGCATGCATGATGGTAACAACAAAATAACAACAAATAACAATAATAGATGCAAGTGAAAAAGGATTGGAACAAGTTTTGGAAATCATTGATTAAGTTTGGAAAGTTTGGTTACTTAAACATGTCACACAAACAATTATTGTTTTCATCAATTTAAAGTGTGCAAAACAATTAACAAAATTTATATTTGAAAAGAACATCAAATTTTAGTTGGTTTACATGTTTCAAATATTGAAATTTGAATTAGGATGAATTTATTATGAATTAAACAATATTAACAAGTTTTAATTGAATTTAAAACAAGTTTGAATATTATTTGAATTTTATTTATTTCAAAACATAATTTGAAATTCACATTTGCAAAGTTCACACTTTGATGGTTTGAAAACATATTTTGCATGTTCAAAAATATTTTATTTTGAGCAAGTTATGATTTTTATCAAATTTAATTGAATTAAACAAGTATTAAATTATTTAGGCAATTTAAATTATTCAAACAATGAAACAAATTTTATATTTGAATAGGATATTCAAAATGGTATGAAAAACATATTTTATTTGCCTTATTTGGAATTAGTATGAATTATTTTTGAATTATTGCAAATTACATTTGAATTATTCAAATTTGAATTTTAAATGTATTTGGAAAATTCAAAACAGTTCACAAATGGAATAATTGGAAAGATCATTTAATTTTGAACAGAAAACATATACAACTTTTATTTATTAGACTTATAGATTAAAAGTTATTAAAGGTTGAAGTTTAATGCTTAATTCTGTTATTTAAAAGAAATAGAAAAAATAAAACAGATTCGGGTTTAAACTTTTTATACTCACGGAAAGACCCACCCAGACACTGCCAGGGGGGCCCCGTGGGCTCGCTGTGCCCGCGTGGCACACGAGTGACTGACAGCTGGGCCAGGGCTGTCAGCGCTCCAACGAAAAAAAGTGGGATTTTAATCCCGGGTGCCAGGGATCGAACCCAGCACCTCGCCCTCGCGCACGATACACTGAACCGTTGCGCTGCTGCGCGTTCGCTTGACAGGTATAGGGACGCAGTGAGGATATTGTTCAGCCCCCAGTTACTGACGAAACTGACGAGCAAAAGCTTCCACGACTGAACAGAAACTTCGCCGGCGGCGATCACCGTGTGCTCGCGCGCTAGGGCTGGATCTGGGGGTGCAAAACGTGCGTGGACGTGCGCAGAACCGTGAGCAAGCAGAGGGAGAGAGGAGGGGTTGGTGGACGCTCACCACCGGCGTAGAGGAGGCAGCTGCTGACGACGGGTGACGACGGCAGCTGCGGCGATGACGAGGACGGCGTCGCGGTTGCAGGGCTTCCCCGAGATGGCGCCGGTGTCCAACAGAAAGAGGAGTCGGTGGCGATTCAGTTTCGGTGTTTACGGGTGGTGGAGGAGGGCCATGGCGGTCGCGGTGGTCTGAGGTTCAGAGGCTCGCCGTCGGCGAGGGATTCATAGAGGGGGGAGAGCGACTGCGAGGAGAGAAATGGCGGCGCCGCGCGGGGAGCGAGGATGGCTAGGTCTAGGGCATCTGCCAGGGCCTAGGGGGGATATATAGAGGTGCGGGGGCGCTGGTGGCCGTCCGGCGCCGCCGTACGCCGACGTGGCGCGCGCGGATGCGCGCCGTACTCGGGACAGAAGAGCCGCACGATTTTTGAAGCGGTAAGTGAGCGCGTAGGCGGGCTGGGCTGCGGGTTAGCTGGCTTAGGTGGGTTGGGCTGCTGCTAGCTGCCGCGCGCGCGCTGGATTGCTTCTTTTATTTTTCTGTTTTACTTTTTTTTTTGCAGAAAACAGAAATGGAAGAAAAGGATAGATTTCTGTTTAGGAAAAATTCCAGAAAAATTAGGTTAAGATATTTAGGTAATTAGAAACCATTTTCCAAGATTGGATTTCAAAAAGTTGAGATTTAAAATGATGTTTGTATTTGAAACCAAATTTGGGGAATTTTAATATTAATGAAACCTTATTGAAAAACAACCATTTTTAATAGGGTTACCCCTAAGATTTAAAATGATTTAAAGAGTACAATGGTGTGGTGAACCTCATGGATTCAAGAGGTACTGATTTGAAAACTTGGTTTGAATTTAAAGAAATGATTTAGGAATTATTGATTGAATTAATTGATTGATTTAAAGCAACAATTTAAAGAGTGACCATAATTGGATTATTTGGAAGCAATTGAGGTTTTTGATTTGCAATTCTTTATTTGAAAAGATTGTAACAGACAAGTATGAAACAAATGTTGATTAGTGTTTGAAATTCATTATGAGAACAATGCAACAGAAATAAAATGAGGATGATGACATGATGCATTTCTTAAAATAAACAAGAAATAAAACAACTAGGGGGTTTTTCATACTTGGATGTTACAACTATTTTCTACCGGTTGTAGCCACCAGCCGGTATTAAAGATGCTCGGCCAGGCAAACGGTTGCCACGCGCCCCTTTGCCACACACCTTTGGTACCGGTTGGTGGCTAAAACCGGTACCAAATGTGCTCGCACCAGGCAGACGGTTACCACACCCTTTTGGTACCGGTTTTAGCCACAAACCGGTACTAAAGGTGTGTGGCGAACCGGAACAAGACAACCATTTCTACCGGTTTCTAATTGATTGGTACTATAGCTAAAATCCTATGGCCCTGTTTCTACTAGTGCACTAGATACATCTATTTGAGAGTCATCTAATATGGAACGGAGGGAGTAGTACCCAATACGAGTATAAGTTTTCATTTTTTCCCATTTCTAAAATATAAGAATAGTAGTTGTTCCTATGGACACCGACGAGGTCGCTAAGACGTGATTTTGATTGCTGGAATTTATACTGGAGCACATTTACAAAACCCAAACAAAACATGCACTTGTAGAATTAGTTTCTCAGCTGATCCACACATACAAATTCCAAACATCTTATCTCAACATCATAAGGATATTGGTGGAAAACTATAAACTTGAATATTCTTCAAAATGGCAGCTTCTCTAGGATCGAGCTAACATCATCTTCGATTGGAGTAGCCAAAAAATGCCCTTAAAGTGTCCGTGGACACGTCCGGACAATGTCCGGTGTGTCCACCTTGCACCCAAAATTTGTGGTGTATCGAGCCATGTAACTCAAAATCCTAACATATTATCCGGCCTATTGTATATGCACTAGTGGAAACATGGGCATTGGTCCCGGTTCGTAAGCCCCATTTGTCCCGGTTGTGCAACCGGGATGGGCCAGCCGGGACAAATGGCCCTCCCGAATGGTCCCGGTTGTGCCAGGACCCGGGAGAAATGGGGCTGACCACGTGGCGAACTTGGCCAGGGGCATTCGTCCCGGTTCTTAACACGAACCGGGATGAATGACTACTCTGCCGCGGCAGCACTTTTGCCATTTTCTCTGCCGCGGCAGAGTTTTTTTTTTCTATTTATTGTTTTCCTTTTTACTTTATGTTTTGCGATCAATTCGATTTTACGATACCCTTGTCACCATACACTGATAAGGAGCCTTGGTGGCCCCTCCCCGGACCTCCCGGATCCCAGGAGAAGAGAGGAGCCCGGTGGCTCTTCCCCGGACCTCCCGGATCCCACGAGAAGAGAGGAGCCTTGGTGGCCCCTTCCCGGAGCTCCCGGATCCCACGAGTGAATAAGTAATACATATATATAGCAAAATAAGAAACACTTATAATACAGAAGCTAAGTATATCGAGCATATTACATGACCGATGGAATGAATTACAAAATCAAATTCAGTTTCAACCTGCGCTATAGTACTCGCCATTTACATTTAGGACCTCTGCATCTAAGAAGCCCGCAATTTCCTACTGAATTGCTCGTATGCGGTCCCTTGGTAGAAGACCGTCCCGGAGCTGTTCGATCTAATATAAAGAAGAGTGGTCAATATATATTAATGAAACTAAGTAACTAAAATAGATGGTAATAAGAAAAATTGACGACTGACGTACATGAAGGTGGTTTAAATCTCTTCCCTTGGGACATGTCGTCTGACGAATGAACTCGCTGACGTGGTATCCACACAAGTGATTCTTGTCTCCCTGTTGCAAGCACTTTACGAGAACATGGTTTCAATCAAAATAATAATCAACCAGCCATGATAATGGTATCGGCACTAGAATCAAGGAGATGCGCGGATCTAGATAGTAGTACTTACTTCCACAATATCAAATGTAAGCTCTGATTTCCATTCACCCCTGGACTTTTTTGTGAACCTCTTCCAAATGCTGCTCGGGAAATAAAAAGAATGAAAAGAGTTAGTAATTACTTGATATCTGAAAAATGAAACAAAGTAGTTGATATAGTGCCATATATAGATCCGCGCATGGTCGCCCACATCGCTAGGGGTTTACGTTTTGGGTCCATTACCAGTACTTTTCCTTTGTCAACTTGGAAGATTAGTAGAATATAGTGGAAGCTGTGCACGCATAACTCATCAATTATACACTGAACATCGAGTAAGGAAAACAGAATGTGTACAACACAGTAACACTCACCCGAAGTTGTAAGGAAATAGTATTTCTCGTCAGTGTTGTTGAAACCTTATTGCCCTCAGAATATTATCTTCTGTATCCTTGCGAGATAGCTCAAGAGTCTTATGATTAACAAAATGTGGGTCAATGAACCCAATATCATAGATTTGTCCTCTTTTGCATTCGAGAATCTTCATTCTGCAATTATAATATAATAAGTGTACTATATATATATGAATATGCAATGAACGAGGTGAGCTAGCTAGAGACTTAATTAGATAAATAAGTACCTACAAACAATAGGCACTAACGATAGCTTTGTTGAGGGCCTGCTGCGGGAATAACTAAAACAATTCGGAAAATTGAATCTGAACCATTTCATCTCCATACCCGTAGTGCTCGTCTCTAACTGCGAGACATATCCAGTCCTGAAATTTCTGAGCGGCTTCCATATACCAATTATGCACTCTCCGCATTTTGGTTGGTAGATCCTTTACCTCCTCGGGTTTGACGAGAGGATTCCCGTGCTGGTATTTGTACGCACATTCAGCTTCGGGGAAGTAGTCTATTGTTTGCATATACTCAGCAATGGATAAACCCGCAGCAGCTGCCCTTTCTCCCTACAGTTCTATAAACTCCGGATCAATTTGCTCGCCAACATTAGTGCTCGGCCCCACCTGGGTATTGGAAATCACTTTGAGCGGGGAGATGGATTGTTTTTTCTGCTCTCCGAGCTGGGCAACTGATGTCCCCCTTTTCGCGCTTGCGCTACTACTCTTTGTCGACCGCACAATTTCCTGGTGTGACTTCAGAATAGAGCGGTCATACTCAGATGACAGACTCGGCTCGGGTTGATGAAGAGTCTTCACCATTTTCCACACTCGTTCTACATCTTCTTTGGTCTCAGGGAATCTGCCTTTTTCTGCTCCTTCCGCTTCGATTTCCACGCCTCGTATTCGTCCGTTGCGATTTTCTGGGTTTGCTCAGGAGTATAGTCGTAAGGTAACTTGGGTAACTCCTTTGGTACCTTCGGGAGGGGTGACCGTTGACGTTTGGGTGATCTTTTACGTTTCGGCAGAAACTTAGTGGGCGGAGAAGGCCGACGCGGCGCCGTAGGCGACTGCGCTGGAGACGTGCACGGCGTAGGCGACCGCGCTGGAGATGGCATGCATGGCGGAGACGACCGCGCTGGAGACTGTTGAGCTGGAGAATGGTGAGGAGTCGATGGCCTTGCCGTCTGATTTGGAAGCACAATGCATTCCTTTAGCCATAGAACGGCCAACTTCTTGGCTTCTCCAAGTTCAGTCACCTCTCCGTCTTCACCTTCAGGGAATTAAACCTTCACCCGCTCGAATCCGTTGACAACTTCGTCAACCCCAACAACAGCGTAGCCCCGTGGAATCGGAAGACTATGGTGAGTTGGTTCGTTGCCAATTGGTAAGACATAGCCAACCGCCGCCTCGATGGTTATAATGACGACCTTCACGTGGAGCTCACATGTTGTCATCTCCGTGATATCATCCACCGGGTGCATCATCAGCGGTGCATCATCACCCGGGAGCTGCGTGGACGCAACGCTGATTTTCCGATGAGAATGTGCAGCGCCGGTAGCATCGACTTCACCTTCTACCATGTGTGGTACGCCGGTAGACACTAGCTGCTGGCTAAGTGTGTTAATTTGCTCCTGCTGCTTCATTGCTACATCCTGCGTCCGCTTTATCTGTTCTTCAAGTTGACGCCTCCAGTTTTCCTGACTCTCTGCTTCAGCTGCCTCCGCGTCCTTTTTTGTTGACGGCTTCTGTCGGGATATTTCGTTTTCCTGTCGTCAAACCCAATACTCCACAGAGGGTTGCCATTTGTGCCTCGTGTACGCCCTACGTGTTCCTTATTCTCGAGGGCGCATGTGAGCTCGTCGTTCTCTCTATCTGGCACGAACCTCCCCTCTTGAACATCCTTTATTGCGGTTCTAATATCTTCTATGGGTTGAGGATTCTTTTTATGCCTTTGGTTATAGATTGATTTTCCTTTGGCGTCCAACTTGCCCCCATGCCCAGAGAACCAAGACCTTGTCCGCTCGACCCACAAGAATGGCTCGGGAGTGATCCCCTTCTCAAGTAGGCCGTTCTCCCAATTCTCTCACTTGGGCATGGAACCCTTGTAGCCAGCTTGCCCCATAATATGGTGATATACCTTTTTGGCGGCGTTTTCCTGATTTGTTTTTTACCTTTCCGTTGCATTCTCTAACAGCTTGTACTTCACAAACTCTGCCCATAAGGGTTTTATTTTCTCATACCCTTGAGTGAAATCTGGAGTCTTGCCCTTCTTAACAAAGTCAAGGTTCAATCTTTTCTTCCAGTTTTTGAATTGCTCGGCCATCTTTTTCAGAGTCCACGCCTTGACCTTTTCCAGTAACTCAAGTTTCTTTTTAGTAACATCGGCTTCACCATCTACCTCCTCATTCTCAAACAGCCTCATTCTCGTCCACCTCCGGCAAGGGTAAGGTGAAATTACACATGATCTTTTTGAAAAGATGATCTTTGGCTTTTTTGCTGACAAATGAAATTCCTTGTCTCCGCGGATCTTTTGGCTCATTCCACTCTTGAACAGTGATCGGGATGTGATCCCTAACTAGCACTCCGCATTTTTTGGGCAACATCAGCGGGAAGCTCGGGTGCACCGTCTGCTACGATCGTTTCAATCCTATATGTTTCTGTATCTTTCAACTTCTTTGTTGCGCCTCGTTTAGTTTTTTTCCGGTTGATATGCTTGAACCGGATGGCTAAAAATATAAAGACAGTTAATACATGTATATAGACAACGGATGCTTCATTAATTAACATATCTATATGCACCTCGGAGCCGGTGTTTGTAATTTGTACGGCTCCACCGGAGCCGTCGGCTTCTCCCTCAGTACGTAGAGACGTCTCCCTGGGTGAGCTCCGGATCTCCCTCACCGGAGTTGTTCATCCACTGGCTCACATCGGTCTCTCCCTTGGGCCCGCGGATTAAACCCTCGAGCAAGTTTTCCGCATCTTCGTCTCTTGACTCCATACTTTTTTGAAAATACACAAAAATCCCTAAGTCAAAATTTGATGCTATACTAAGTATAATTCCCTAAGTTAGAAAAAGAGTAACTATATGTTCCAGATCCATTTCATCAAAATTGCTTATAGATAATAGCTAATGGTACTTATAGCTAAACAAGTTAGAAAAAAGAGTAAATATATGTTCCAGATACTCATTTCAATTATGAAAGCAACATTGATGAAATATTTAAACGTATCAATACACACAAAGAGTTACATAGCTCGGGTTCATTTTATTCAACCCTAATACATCACGATCGAATAATATCACTTATACATATTCATGACATCTCTCAAACTAATTAACTCCGACCGGGTCCTAAGCCGCGGGGTGCTGAGTCGCGGGTGCTACGCATCCATAGGTAAGGAACCCTCACATGGTCATAGCTCATGTGGTAAGGAACCCTCCAAATAATCGACCAACCGCTGCTATACTCCCTATCGAGCAAGTACATGTAGCGACGGACGTGCTCGTCCTCCTCTCTGATACGCTGTTGTACCACCTCCTCAGGGGCCGGCTCACTCCGCACCAACCGCGGCCCACACGATGGCCAGCAAAGAATATCCGAGTCGACCACGTCACCCGGATTTCTTACCAAGCCGCGTGTCCCGGTACTAAGGACCTCCCAGTGCCAGCCCGGTGGGGCCCAGTCCCGGACATCGCCCGACGGGTCCAACAGAGACATGAACTAAAAACAGACCCGGACTAAGTAAATATTTCGTAATTAAGTAAAATACCTTAGTGTTTCTAACTTAGTAAAAAATAGTAAATGGAGAAATATGACATAAATAAGATGAAAGTTAAACACAAACGATCAAATTGTCCCTTCTCATATCTTGTGCTTGTTACGAGGTAGTATACGTGATGGCGATGCGGGGAAGGACGAAGACAAGGGTTTCTGAACTTCGTTGAAACTAAACAAAATAACATATGTAAGTGTTTGTGAGATCCGAACAAAGTTGGACCAATTCGTGCACATACATAACAGTGATATTCTTCATAGCCCCGTCTGGGGCTATGAAAAATATCACCATTACGTATATGCACCAAACGGTACAATCCAGTTCTTCTGATCTCACTAACAATAATATTACAAATGCGGCGTTCCTTAGTTCCAACCGAAACCCTCATCTTCATCCTTTCCCCGTATCACCACCTCCTATAGTACCTCTTAACATGAACAAGGGTTTCTGAACTTTAGTAAGGAGTATGACTAGCAGATCAGATCGATTCTTGCCGAGTAAAGTTGTGACTCGGACGGGACATAACAGATGTATTATCCCAGATTATCCATATCACTGGATAATATGGAATGATATTATGGCCCGTTCGAGTCACAAGTTTACTAGGAAAGAGTGGATCTGATATGCTAGTCATACTCCTGCCTAGGCCTTGATGTGAAGTTGGACCTTCACATTTTCTTCTTGCTACGAGGTAGTACACGTGATGGTGATCCAGAGAAGGATGAAGACAAGGGTTTCTGGACATCTTTGAAACTAAACAAAATCATATATTTAATATAGTGAGATCCGAACAAAGTTAGACCCTTTTGTGCACATCCATAACGACGACATTCTTCATAACCCCGGACGGGATATGTAAGGAATGTCACCATTATGAATGTGCACAAAAGGGTTCAACTTCGATCGGATCTCAGCCATATTACATATGTGATGTTATTTAGTTCCAAAGAAATCTAGAAACCCTCATCTTCCTCCTTTCCCCGGATCACCACCTCCTGTAGTACCTCTTAACAGGAACAAGATGGTCATCGGGCCTTGATGTGAAGTTGGACCTTCACATTTTGTGCTTGTTACGAGGTAAGTACATGTGATGGCGATGCGGGGGAAGAACGGGTTTCTGGACATCTTTGAAACTAAACAAAATCATATATGTAATACTGAGATCCGGAAAAAATTAGACCCTTTTGTGCACATCCATAATGGGGACATTCTTCATAACCCCGGAAAGGATTTCTAAGGAATGTCACCATTACGAATGTTCACTAAAGGGTTCAACTTCATCCGGATCTCACGAACCATATTACATATGTGACATTATTTAGTTCCAAAGTAATCCAGAAACCCTCGCATTTGTTCCTTTCCTCGGATCACCACCGCATGTAGTACCTCTTAACAGGAACAAGATGTTCATCGGGCCTTGATGTGAAGTTGGACCTTCACATTTTGTGCTTGTTACGAGGTAAGTACACGTGATGGCGATGCGGGGGAAGGAAGGGTTTCTGGACATCTTTGAAACTAAAAAAAATCATATATGTAATAGTGAGATCCGGAAAAAATTAGATCCTTTTGTGCACATCCATAATGGGGACATTCTTTATAACCCCGGAAGGGATTTCTGAGGAATGTCACCGTTACGAATGTGCACTAAAGGGTTCAACTTCATTATTTAGTTCCAAAGAAACCCAGAAACCCTCGCATTCGTTCCTTTCCCCGGATCACCACCGCATGTAGTACCTCTTAACAGGAACAATATGGTCATCGGTCTGTGTGCCTCATAACAGTTCCAAATTTCTAACACTAAGTAAAATAACTTAGTGAACATTTTCTATATTAGTGAAATTTTTATAACTTAGTGAAATTTTCTAACTTAGTGAAATTTTCTAACACTAACTTAGTGAAATTTTCTAACTTAGTGAAATTTTCTAACTTAGTGAAATTATTCTAACTTAATGAAATTTTCTAACTTAGTGAAATTATTCTAACTTAGTGAAATTTTCTAACTTAGTGAAATTTTTATAACTTAGTGAAATTTTCTAACTTAGTGAAATTTTCTAACACTAACTTAGTGAAATTTTTCTAACTTAGTGAAATTTTCTAACTTAGTGAAAATTTTCTAACTTAGTGAAATTTCTAAAAATTCTTAAGTGAAATTCCTAACACTAAAAATTCCTAACACTAAAAAATCCTAAGTAAAAATTCCTAACACTAAAAATTACTAAGTACAAATTTCTAACACTAAAATTTCTCTAACACTAAAATTTCTATTTTTTCTAACACTAAAATTTTCTAAGTACAAATACCTAAATTCTTTAACACTAAAATTTCTAATTTTCTAACACTAAATTCAAACGTTTCTAACAGTAAAAAAATTCTAAAAAAAAAGCATACTAAACAAAAATTCTAACGTTAATTTCTTACCTAGGAACGATCGATCGGGGACGAGATCGACGGCGAGGGGCGATGGGCGAGCGGAGAGCGCTTGTCCACGGAGGCGGGCCGGCGTTACCGCGGCGGCGCGCTCGTCCACGGCGCGGGCGCGGCGGAGGCGGGCGGGCCATGCGTGGGCGACGGGCGCGGGCGACGGCGTCGGGCGCGGGCGCATGCAACGGGGCTCCTCCACTGGTCGACGGCGAGCTCCTCCATGGATCGACGATGGCGCGGGCGCGAGACAGGCAGCCTGACGGCGTCATCTCGATCCAAATCCTCCGCGCGGTTATGATTTTGGGGGAGGGAGACGACGCATATATATAGGGAGGGGCATCCGTCCCGGTTCGTAGCAACAACCGGGATGAAAGGGTCTTCCGTCCCGGTTGTTGCTACGAGCCGGGACGGATGCCTCACACTTTTTTTTGCAGCGAGCAGAAGGGGCACGTGTAACGCGCGCGTTGGGGGGCATCTTTCCTGGTTGTTTGCAAAAAACGGGACGAATGCCCTATTTTTAATTATATTAATATTTGAAATTTGTTCCTTTCTGTTTTTCCAAAACTCCTATAAAACATTAAATAACAATCAGATAATTATAAAGTAACTGAATATATTTATTTCCAACATATTTGGTGAAGTTTAAAATTTTGAATTATTTGCATTTTGAATTAATTAATTTAAGAAAGGGAGAAAATATCAAATAATTTAATAAAGTCTGAAAATTGCAAATTATATAAAAATTAACAGAAAGATAAATTCAACTCACTTTTGATGTTTTAAAACTCAATTGGGTGACTGATAAGGTCGTTTCCATATTTTGTTTCCTTTATGTTTTTATTATTTTCCTTTATATTTTCTATTGTTTTCTTTTATGTTTTCTATTGTTTTATTTTGTTTTTTGTTGTTACCTTTTTTGTTTTCTTTTGTTTTATTTTATTTTTATTGTTTCCATTATGTTTTCTATTGTTTTCCTTTATGTTTTCTATTGTTTTATTTTGTTTTCTCTTGTTTCCTTTTTGTTTTCCCTTGTTTTATTTTGCTTTCTATTGTTTTCCTTTATGTTTTCTATTGTTTTATTTTGTTTCTGTTTTGTTTTCTCTTTTTTTATTTTGTTTTCTATTGTTTCTTTTATGTTTTCTATTGTTTTCCTTTATGTTTTCTATTGTTTTATTTTGTTTCCTGTTGTTACCTTTTTTGTTTTCTATTGTTTTATTTTGTTTTCCATTATGTCCTTTATGTTTCAAATAATAACTCCACACGTTTCAAATACAGAATAAGGTACGTTAAATTTATAATAAGTGTACATCAGACCAGTTGATCCATGCATATACATAGTTTCGTCGCATACAAGGCAGACAGTTATATACGTAGTATCAAACCTTTTGTCAAACTTTCAAGGGAGGATGTAGAACAAAACAATCGGTATCGCCATCATATAGCCCGACCGTGGCTATTGAGTGCATATATGCATATCAAAAGAATGGTCGGACGTATGATGGCGAATCCGGATGATTTGTATTTGGTCGATGAACTGAATGATGTATCAAACATTTTGTCAAACCTTCAAGGGGGGATGTAGAAAAAAACAATCGGTATCGCCATCATAAAGCCCGACCGTGGCTATTGAGTGCATATATGCATATCAAAATAACGGTCAGACGTATGATGGAAATTCCGGATGATTTGTATTTTGTCGATGAACTGAATCATGTATCAAACCTTTTGTCAAACCTTAAAGGGGGGATGTGTAGAACAAAACAATCGGTATCGCCAGCATACAGCCCAACCGTGGCTACTGAGTGCATATATGCATACCAAATGCACAGTAGTACGTATGCTGGTGAATCCGGATGATTTGTATTTGCTCGATGAACTGACTGATGTATGAAGGTGGGCTATATATAGGGTCCTCTAGCTCACAAACTGTTCTGCTAGGGTTTCGATCCAACGGTTAAGAAACACCCCTGATCGAATGGCTCACAACCGCTCAAAAGAAACACACCGTACCCCTGATCGAACGGCTCACAACAGCTCGAAAGAAACACACCCCTGATCCAACGACTCGCAAGATCTTGAAAGAAACACACGATCCATGTGATTCTTTCTGATTGGTCCCAACGAAACCCTAACCATTTAGTCTCGGTTGGTAAAACAGGCCGGGACTAAAGGGACGATCCGTTTCCCAACATAACCCGAACCATTTCGTCCCGGTTGGTAAAACAGTCCGGGACTAAAGGGTCTGTATCTTCTCACTATATATATGTATGCATTGCCACCATTGACATAAACCCATATAAACTCACTACTCTCTCATGGCTTCTACCGTACCCACTCTAACATTCCTCTAGGCGGAGGAACTTTCCACCTCGAACTACCCTTTCCCGCCCGGCTACAGCGTTCCCGCCGGTTGGATTCTGATCGCCGGAGGAGTGCCGGTCCCTCCTCTTCCTCAAGGTGTGGCGCGTCGGGCGGCCATCACGAGCCACTACTACCACGAGCTCACACCGGAGCAGCGGAGGAATCCCAGTTGGAATCCTGACTACCGCCCTACTTGGGACGCCTTCTTCATTAATCGGCGTGAGAGTGCGCTCGCCAGGTACGAGGAGGACGGCCCGCCTCCTTCGAACTTCAACGAGTCCGGTCGTCAGCTCTGGTGGGGCCGCGGACGGATTCTTCAGAGCGTCATGAACTACATCAGGCCCGGCGATAACCCCCGCCTGCGCTAACCTCACGCCCTGTCCTGGCGTCATGATCCTCCGAGGGAGTCCAGAGCACCGTCCTACGATAGTGACGACGACGGCGGCGACTACGACGACTACGAGTCGGGGTACTATAGGCCTAGGCAGGAGTATGACTAGCAGATCAGATCCAGTCTTGCCATTATGTAGATCTATGCTCTCTGTTTAGGTTTAGATCCTTGCCATTATGTACTGTCTTTTTTATCTATCCAAGATGCATGTTTGTGTGAAATATGGGCGCGAGCGCCGGTGCGACAAATTCTTTTATTAAAAACAGATAACAGACGCGCTAGCACGCCGCAGTTCACCGGAATATAAATTCTTTTATTAAAAATAGAAAACAGACGAACACTACCCCTCGTCATCGTCGTCGGGGAACTCGTCGGTGACCTCCTCCGGGTCATCGTCGTCACAACTCCTTCGTCAACATTGTCCGTGCTTCCAAGATGCATGTTTGTGTGCACCGTTGTTTCCAACCGAAACCCTAGAATGTTAGAAGGAGATAGCAAGTTTTTGTGAACACGTTTTCAAGAGAACTATGATCATGTATTCCATGTTTATTATTACACAACACCAACAACATCCCTATCTAGTGTTCTGAATTTTCTTCGTGTAGAGATGGTCCATGAACCCTAGTCCCTTGCTTATGATCGCTTCAGCCGTAACCATGGAGCATCTTCATTATTTAACGGGATGGTTGGGTCAGCTTTCACTGTGAAGGGTGGAATTTCAAAAAAACTTATTATAATCTTCTGACATGTCTGTCGTGTCCTCGATTCCTACGATGTTTCTTTTCCCTGAAAGAACTATGTGACGCTTCGGCTCATCGTATTATGTATTTGTTTGCTTATTTTTTCTTTTTTCGTTCTGGAGGACATGTCCTTCACATAGAAGACCTGAGCCACATCATTGGCTAGGACGAATGGTTCGTCATTGTAACCAATATTGTTGAGATCCACAGTTTTCATTCCGTAAAGCGGGTCTACCTTTACCCCTTCTCCATTCAGGTTGACCCATTTGCACTTGAACAAAGGGACCTTAAAAGAAGGTCCATAATCAAGTTCCCATATCTCCTCTATGTAACCATAGTGTGTGTCATTTTTTCCATTCTCGTTTGTTGTATCAAAGCGGACACCACTGTTTTGGTTGGTGCTCTTCTTATCTTGGGCGATCGTAAAGAATGCATTCTCATTTATCTCGTACCCTTGAAAACTCCCAATAGTCGAAGATGGTGACCCGGCCAACATGTACAGCTGATCTTCAACAGTGGTGTCATTTATAAGATGTGTTTGAAACCAACTTCCGAAAGTATCAATGTGTTTGCGTTTAATCCATGAGTCATCCTTCCCCGGGTTTGTGGAGCGTACAATATTCTTGTGTTCCTCGAGATACGGATCCACGAAGATAGAATTTTGTAGAACTGTGTAGTGTGCTTTAGTGAAAGAATGCCCGTCCCTGGGTATCATTGTTTTCTTTCCCAGCGTTCCTTTTCCCCTCAGCCTCCCCTCATGCCGCGATTCAGGAACACCAATCGTCTTAAGGTCAGGAATAAAGTCAACACAGAACCCAATGACCTCCTCTGTTCCATACCCTTTCGAGATGCTTCCATCTGGCCTAGCACGGTTATGAACATGTTTCTTCAAGACTCCCATGAACCTCTCAAAGGGGAACATATTGTGTAGAAATACCGGACCGAGAACATGACTCTCTTCACATAGGTGAACCAGGAGATGAGTCATAATGTTGAAGAAGGATGGTGGGAACACCAACTCAAAACTAACAAGACACTAGACCACATCCCTCTGTAATCTTGCCAGACTTTCTTGATCGATTACCTTCAGAGATATTGCATGGAGGAATGCACATAGCTTCACAATGGGTACTCGAACATTTTCGGCTAGAAGCCCCCTCTATGCAATCGGAAGCAACTGCGTTATAATCACGTGGCAGTCATGAGACTTCAGGTCTTCAAATTTTTCTCTGCCATGTTTATTATCCCCTTTATATTCGACATGAAACCAGACAGAACCTTGATACTGTAAAGGACTTCAAAAAATATTTCCTTCTCTGCTTTAGTAAGAGCGTAGCTGCTTAAGTAATGACGCCCTGTATCCGTGTGCTTGTTGCTTGGGTCTTTAATATGTTGCTGGTCCTCCCGTGCTTCTGGCGTATATTTTGACTTCCCATACACGCCCAGGAAGCATAGCAGGTTGACGCAGAGATTCTTTGTCACGTGCATCACGTCGATTGAAGAGCGGACCTCTAGAACTTCCAATTGGGTAGCTCCCAAAATATAGATTTCTTCTTCCACATGGGTGCGCGTTTATTAGGGCCGTTCGGAACAGGTTGGCTGCCATCATCCTTCCCAAAGATTACTTTTAGGTCCTTGACCATATCGAATACATCATTACCACTATGGAGGTCAGGCTTCTTTCGGGTATCTGCCTCACCTCTGAAATGCTTCCCTCCTTTCTTTCTTACGGGATGCTTGATCGGAAAATATCTACGATGCCTACAACCATTTTACATTTATCCAAATAAACAATGTCAATATTATCTAAACAGTGTGCGCATGCATTGTATCCCTTGTTTGTATGTCCGGAAATGTTACTAAGAGCAAGCCAATCATTGATGGTTACGAAAAGCAACGCCCGTAGGTCAAATGGATTTTGTTCGTTCTCATCCCACACACGTACACCTGGTTTGCCCCATAATTGTAAGAGTTCTTCCACTAATGGCCTTAGATACACATCAATGTCGTTGCCATATTGCCTTGGGCCTTGGATGAGAACTGGCATCATAATGAACTTGCGCTTCATGCACAACCAAGGAGGAAGGTTGTACATACATAGAGTCACGGGCCAGGTGCTACGACTGGAGCTCTGCTCCCCAAAAGGATTAAAGTCATCTGTACTTAGACCAAACCATAAGTTTCTTGCCTCTCCTGTAAAGTCCGGGAAGTATCTCTCGATCTTTCTCCACTGCGATCCATCGGCGGGGTGTCTCAACTTTCCGTATTTCTTACGGTCTTCTTTGTGCCATCGCAATAACCTAGCATGCTCTTTGTTTCTAAACAGACGTTTCAACCGTGGTATTATAGGAGCATACCACATCACCTTTGCAAAGACCCTCTTACGGGGGGCTCGCCGTCACCATCACCAGGGTCATCTGCTCTCATCTTATACCGTAGTGCAGTGCATACCGGACATTCATCCTAATTCTCGTACTTCTCACCGCGGTAGAGGATGCAGTCATTAATGCATGCATGTATCTTCTGCACATCTAATCCTAGAGGGCAGAGAGCTTTCTTTGCTTCGTACGTACTCTCAGTCAATTCGTTATCCTTTGGAAGCTTCAGCTTCATTATTTGAATTGAACTCTCAAATGCCTTGTCAGTCACACCGTTCTGTGCCTTCCATTCAGCAACTCCAGTGTGGTACCGAGCTTCGTGCTGCCATCTTCGGAATTTGGGTACAACAACTTTTTATGATCCTGTAACATGTTGTCCAGCTTCAACCTCTCCAATTCACTTTCACAGTCTTCCCTTGCATCAGCAATAACTCGGCCAAGATCATCATCGGGCTCTTCTAATGCCCGTTCTTGATCACCTCCTTCTTCTGCATTGTCTTCCATTGAAGTATCACCGTATTAAGGGAAGAAAGGATCTTCTTCTTCTTCTTAATTGTCTTCCATCACAACCCCTCTTTCTCCATGCTTGGTCCAGCAATTATAGTTGGACATGAAACCTCTCCTAAGTAGGTGGCCGTGAAGGACTCTCGAGGAAGAGTGCTCCCTGACGTTCCGACAATCAACACATGGGAAACACATAAAGACATTATCTTTGTTTGCCTGAGCTAGAGCGAGAAATGCATTCAGGCCTACCATATACTCGGAAGTGCGTCGATCATCGTATAATTAAGTTTATCAAAAAACATTACAATAACATCTTCAATAGAGAAATGACCACAATACATCGACAAATATAACTTTTTAACGTATCAATTACAGATAAGATAAGTTTGCTAACCTCGGTCGAAGATACCATTTTCTGTGAGCTAATGTATGGCTCGGGTATTTCGTCGAACACCTCGTGTGCATAGTAAAATAACACACACTAGCACCCACCTCTCTCACTCCTCCAAGCAAAAAAAACAGAGGGAAGGGGGCTGGGAGGCAGTATATACGTACGGGAAGGGGGGCATTGGTCCCGGTTTGTGGCATGAACCGGGACCAATTACCTTGCGCGTGCCACGTGGCCTGTGGCGAGGCATTGGTCCCGGTTCATGCCACAAACCGGGACAAATGCCTGCTAACGAACCGGTACCAATGCCCTCAAGTGATTTCGGCTGCCTCGGGCGCACAAACCGGGACCAATGCATAGCATTAGTCCCGAATTTTGATGCAACCAGGACAGATGCGCTTTCTGTCTCTGGATGAAAGATGTTGTTTCCACTAGTGATGGTTGATGGAGAAGGAGAAAAGAAAAAAAAGGATAGAGATCACATGGTCTATGTTCTACGTGGCGGGCTGACCGGGCATGCCCGGACAGTCTAGACGTTCCCAAACCCACCCCACATATAGAGTGAGTTTGAGGTTTGCCGGATTTACTGGGCATATATAGCGAGAGTTTGAGAAGGCTAGTTGGATAATATTTATTTTGCCCGGACACTGTCCGGGCTATCTCCCGGACGTATAGGAGGCTTTAGGTCTTCAATTGGAAATGGACGGGGAACTAGGAAGTGCTAATGTGTTTTCTACTAATCAGTGAGCTAATTTGTATGTACATTAAATATGATATACTAGGGTATGTTCCACAACCGCATAGCTGGATATAATGTTTGTGCTCAGCTCTATCTAGTGGAACTTGGAGAGGGTCACTGGCTCACCACTGTAGCTGGGAGTTCTATCAAAGTATCTTTTCATACACGCCACGACGTCTAACACGGAAATATATAGATGCTCTCACTAGTGGAAACACCCCCTTTCATTTTGTGTCAGAAATGGCATTAGTCCCGGTGGCACCAAAAACCGAGACCAATGCTATGTATTGGTCCCGGTTTTTGCGGCCGGGGCAGCAGAAATCGCCTGAGGGGCATTGGTCCCGGTTTTTTAGCGGGCATTCGTCCCGGTTTGTGGCATGAACCGGGACCAATGTCTCGCCACATGCCACGTGGCACGCGCAAGGTCATTGGTCCCGGTTCATGCCACAAACCGGGATGAATGCCCCTCTTGCCTACATATACTGCCTCCCAGCCCCCCCTCTTCCCTTTGTTTTTTTTGCTTGGAGGAGTGAGAAAGGTGGGTGGTAGTGTGTGTTCTTTTTCTATGCACTCGAGGTGTTCGAAGAAATACCCGAGCCACACTTAAGTTCACATATAATGGTATCTTCGACCGAGGTTACCAAACTTGTCATTTTCATCTTAATGTAATACAAAAAAGTTATGTTTGTCGATGTACTATGGTCATTTTGCTTTTGAAGATGTTATTGTAATGTTTTGTTTTATAAACTTCATTATACGATGCAGATGGATGTACGGCAGCGATGGATGTACGGTGACCGACGCACTTCCGAGTATAGGGAAGGCCTCGATGAATTTCTCGGTGTAGCTCAGGCTCACAAAGAGAATGGCTTTATGTGTTTCCCATGTGTTGATTGTCGGAATGCCAGGGAGCACTCTTTCTTGAGAGTCCTTCACAGCCACCTGCTTCGGAGAGGTTTCATGCTTAGCTATAATTGTTGGACCAAGCATGGAGAAAGAGGGGTTGTGATGGGAGACAATGAAGAAGAAGAAGAGGATCCTATGTTCCCTAAATACGATGATACTTCAATGGAAGACAATGCAGACGAAGAAGGTGGTCAAGAACGGGCATCAGATGAGCCTGATGATGATCTTGCTCGAGTTATTGCTGATGCAAGGGAATACTGCGAAAGTGAATTGGAGAGGTTGAAGTTGGACGGCATGTTACAGGATCACAAAAAGTTTTTGTACCCAAATTGTGAATATGGCAGCACAAAGCTAGGTAACACACTGGAGTTGCTGAAATGGAAGGCACAGAACGGTGTGACTGACAAGGCATTTGAGAGTTTACTTCAAATAATGAAGCCAAAGCTTCCAAAGGATAACGAATTGCCTGACAATACGTACGAAGCAAAGAAGGCTCTCTGCCCTCTAGGATTAGATGTGCAGAAGATACATGCATGCATTAATTACTGCATCCTCTACCGTAGTGAGAAGTACCAGAATTTGGATAAATGTCCGGTATGCACTGCACTGCGGTATAAGATCAGGCCAGATGACCCTGGCGATGTTGACGGCAAGCCACCCCGTAAGAGGGTTCCTACAAAGGTGATGTGGTATGCTCCTATAATATCACGGTTGAAACGACTGTTTAGAAACAAAGAGCATGCCAGGTTGTTGCGATGGCACAAAGAAGATCGAAAGAAAGACAGAAAGTTGAGACACCCCGCTGATGGGTCACAGTGGAGAAAAATTGAGAGAGACTTCCCGGACTTTACAGGAGAGTCAAGAAACTTATGGTTTGGTCTTAGTACAGATGGCTTCAATCCTTTCGGGGAGCAGAGCTCCAGTCATAGCATCTGGCCCGTGACTCTATGTATCTACAACCTTCCTCCTTAGTTGTGCATGAAGCGCAAGTTCATTATGATGCCAGTGCTTATCGAGGGTCCAAGGCAACCCGGCAAGGACATTGATGGGTATCTAAGGCCATTAGTGGAAGAACTCTTACAGTTGTGGGGCAAACAAGGTGTACGTGTGTGGGATGAGAACGAACAAAATCCATTTGACCTACGAGCGTTGCTTTTCGTAACCATCAATGATTGGCCTGCTCTTAGTAACATTTCCGGACATACAAGCAAGGGATACAATGCATGCACACACTGTTTAGATAAGACTGATGGTGTATATTTGGATAAATGTAAGAAGGTTGTATAACTGGTGCATCGTAGATTTCTTCCGATCAAGCATCCCATAAGAAAGAAAGGAGGGAAGCATTTCAGAGGTGAGGAAGATACCCGGAAGAAGCATGACCTCTGTAGTGGTAATGATGTATTAGATATGGTTAAGGACCTAAAAGTAATCTTTGCGAAGGGTGATGACGGCCAACATGTTCCGAACAGCCCTAATAAGCGCGCACCCATGTGGAAAAAGAAATCTATATTTTGGGAGCTACCCTATTGGAAAGTCCTAGAGGTCCGCTCTTCAATCGACGTGATGCACGTGACGAAGAATCTCTGCGTCAACCTGCTATGCTTCCTGGGCATGTATGGCAAGTCAAAAGATACGCCTGAAGCATGGGAGGACCAGCAATGTACGAAAGACCCAAGCAACAAGCACACGAATACATGGCGCCATTACTTAAGCAGCTACAATCTTACCAAAGCGGAGAAGGAAATATTTTTTGAAGTCCTATACAGTATCTAGGTGTCGTCTGGCTTCTCGTCGAATATAAAGGGGATAATAAATATTGCACAGAAAAAAATCCAACACCTGAAGTCTCATGACTGCCACGTGATTATGACGCAGTTGCGTCCGATTGCATTGAGGGGACTTCTACCGGAAAATGTTCGAGTACCCATTGTGAAGCTATGTGCATTCCTCAAGTCAATATCTCAGAAGGTAATCGATCCAGAAAGTCTGGCAAGATTACAGAGGGATGTGGTCCAGTGTCTTGTTAGTTTTGAGTTGGTGTTCCCACCATCCTTCTTCAACATTATGACGCATCTCCTGGTTCACCTATGTGAAGAGATTCATATTCTCGGTCCGTTATTTCTACACAATATGTTTCCCCTTTGAGAGGTTCATGGGAGTCTTGAAGAAATATGTTCATAACCGTGCTAGGCCAGAAGGAAGCATATGGAAGGGCTATGGAATAGAGGAGGTCATTGGGTTATGTGTTCACTTTATTCCTGACCTTAAGACGTTTGGTGTTCCTGAATCGTGGCATGAGGGGAGACTGAGGGGAAAAGAAACACTGGGAAAGAAAACAATGATACCCAGGGACGGGCATTCTTTCACTAAAGCACACTACACAGTTCTACAAAATTCCACCTTTGTGGCTCTGTATCTCGAGGAACACAAGAATATTGTACGCTCCACAAACCCGGGGAAGGATTACTCATGGATTAAATGCAAACACATGGAGACTTTCAGAAGTTGGTTGAAAACACATCTTATAATTGACACCATTGTTGAAGATCAGCTGTACATGTTGGCCGGGTCACTATCTTCGACTATTGGTAGTTTTCAAGGGTACGAGATAAATGGGAATATATTTTACACGATCTCCCAAGATAAGAAGAGCACCAACCAAAAAAGTGGTGTCCGCTTTGATACAACAAACGAGAATGGGAAAAATGACACATACTATCGTTACATAGAGGAGATATGGGAACTTTACTATGGACCTTCTTTTAAGGTCCCTTTGTTTAAGTGCAACTGGGTCAACCTGAATGGAAAAGGGGTAAAGGTAGACCTGTCGTGGTGGTGTCACGGCAGATGCCATGGGATGGCTAAAGATGTGGGGACGATGGACGCTGGAGGTGTCCGGGGAGGGATCACGCGACGAGTAGCCGCGTGAGGTAAGATCCACACAACACAAACAACACGATGTACCCAGGTTCAGGGCCCTCGTGAGGAGGTAAAACCCCTACTCCTGCCTTTCTCTATGTATTACGGTGTCTCTCCGAGTAGGTACAATACAAATGATATCGCTACCGAGTAGCCCCCTGCCCCTCTCCGAGTAGAGCTAGGTCAAGAACTTAGGGTTTCTAGGGTTTCTAGTGAGCCACTATGGGAGCAGGTGAGAGCCTCTGGGAGCATGCCTCGCGCAGGAGGCGGCGGGGCACCTTATATACATGGTGCCCAGCCGGATACGTCCAAATCCTAGACAAGTGTCGACATAGTGTGCACACTGTCCTTTCTCCGAGTACCCGCTGACATCTTTGGTCGTTGGTCTTGGCTGCTTCTGTAAAGTCGTTGGGCAAAACTAGGGGACAGACTGGTATCACTGTACCTAGTCACAGAGTAGGCCCCCCTTATCCTGCCACCGACTGCTTCCATGCTGTCACTGTCAGGCAGGCCGTCCCCACGTGAACAGTAGTTCGAATGCTGCCAAGTACGGACACAGGATACGCGGGATCCTGTGTCAGAACGGCTCCTTTGACTTCCTGCCCGAGTAGTTTCCCGCCAAATGTTCCCGCCAATTGTACTCGGGCCAAACCTTCTACTCGACATGGTAGAAACTGATGGATATCTCCTTCTGGTCATCTTGGGGTGAGACCGGGTAGCAGTCGACCGGGTAGCGAGTACCCGGTAGTCGGCTACTCGACCAAACCTCTCTTCTGTAAGCGGCCTTTACCACCTGTCTTTACCCTACTCGGGGGTAACCCCCCGACAGCAGTCCCCGAAGCTGGTTGAGTCTTGCGAACTTGTTCACTAGGCTCTGCCAGCTTAAAACCAGCCTTTGCATCCCAGCCATCGAACCTCAAGATGCCGAGTAGGTCCTCCGAGTAGCTATCCGGAAAGTATCTTGAGTCTCCTCTTTCCGAGTAGCACTTGCTTTCTACTCTGTATCCGAGTAAAAAGACTTAGCGAAATTTCGCAAACTGAGCCTCTGCAGCGCAGAGCAACATCCAGCCCTTCACGCAGGCACTGCCTACGTGTCAAGCATCCACGACCTTGTCGTTTGGTTGCCCAGGACACGACGCCACGTGTCCAGTTTTCACGCCGTGGGCCCACTGGCCGTCATGTCCCATCACGCGCAATTACTGGCCACGATCTGAAGGTGGGATCAAATGCGGCCGTTACGCGCGCAGCCCGCGCTTGCGTGCGTTTCTATTCGGCCACAGGACCCACCACACGCCACAGTCGATCCCACTACCGTGGTGGTAACGGTAATCCCGCGAGGGAGGTATAAATACCCCTGCGGTAATTTCCTTTTCTTCTTCCCTGCTCTTTTCCCCTTCTGCCTCCTGTTCTTCTTCTCCACCGAGCCCTCTGCCGCCGCGCAAGCTTCCGCGCCGTCGCGGACTCTGTCCTCCGAGCAACTCCACTCGAAAATCATCCACTCCTCCCACTCGCAAGGATGGCCAAGGCTAGCTGGGCGGGTTCCTCCGTCACCCAGGCCAATCTCGCCTGGCTCGTGTCCAGCAGGAGGGTTCCTCCCGGCGTGGAGTGCCGGGCACCCGACGACGAGGTCGTACCAACTCCGCGGGACGGCGAGCGGGTGGTCTTCATGTCGCACTTCGAGCGCGGCTTCGGACTGCCCGCCTCGGACTTCTTGCGCAAGTTCCTCGACCACTTTGGGCTGCAGATGCATCATCTGCCGCCCAACGCGGTCGTCTTCCTCGCCTACCACGTCGTCGTCTGTGAGGCTTTTCTCGGCATCAGGCCCACGACTGATACGTGGCTCAGGTACTTCAATCTCCGCCAACAATCAGTCGGGAAGAAAGAAGGTGCAGGTATCGGCCGCGCCACCGACACGGGCTGTGCCATGATGGTGCAGCGGACGGGTACAAACCATCCCCGCATCCAGGGGCTGGATTCCTGCCGAATGTGGCAACAGACATTCTTCTATGTCAAGAATGTCCCCGCCACGGAAGGAGGTGTGGTTGATGACCGAATCAACCTGCCCGCTTGGAGGAACCGTGCTCCACTCGGGTCGAACTGGAAGGAGAAGCCCAACATCGACGAAATCGCCGTCGAGATAGAAGATAGGCTCGGCGAGTTGAAGAAGCTGGGCCTCAAGAATGACGACCCGGTGATATGCTGGATCAAGCGCCGAGTACTCCCACTGCAGGAGCGCTGCCATCTCATGTGTTACATGGGAGGCCCGCGCGACTGCACCAGGACCACCACCATCGAAATCGACGACGTGGATGTTGCCTATCATGCCAGGAACATGCTGAAGACAAGCCTCACCGAGAGGTGGCGGTATGGCTTCGCTCCGTACAGCCGCACGCTACCGATTGCCCGGGTACGTTCTTCCTTCTCTGTTTTCGCCTCTGCTTTCCGAGTAGATAGCTTCCCTTTCCGCCCCGACTAGCAATCACCTGATGCGCCGAGTAGAGAACTTAGTCGACTCACGCTTAGGCCTAGTATGCTTTGTGTGTGCACGCCTATCCGGGTAGAACACTTGGAAAACTGCATAGGCTTAGTGTGCTTTGTGCCTGCACGCCTGTCCGAGTAGAATACTTAGAAAACTGCATGGGCTTAATGTGCTTTGTGTTTGCACGCCTATCCGAGTAGAGTTCCATCCTGATACTCGGTTGACTTATGATCCTTCTCTGTCTTTCAGACTCTTACTCGACAGTTGATTGAGAGTCGCGAGGTTTTTGAGGAGAACTGGTTCGCCGATCGCGAGGAGGATGACATGTTGCCCTCTGATGACGCGGGACAGAGCAGCCCCGCTCCTGACAAGCGCGATGCTCTCCGCACTTGGTCAGATGAAGGCTCTCACGGTATTGTTATTTTTATCTTGTTTGCTTCCGAGAAACACCAACCCCTTGCATTGCTGTTCCTGATTCTTCCTTCCTTTCTTTTGAATTTCTCAGATGAGGCCGCTGCGGAGAAGGACGACGAGGATGAGGGCGAGAACGAGGGCGATGCGCCCCTTGTCGTCCAACCTCTGTCTACTGCCCCTCCCGAGACTCGCAAGCGAACCGGCAGCGAAGCGCATGCACCTCCTGCCAAGAAAAGGAAACCCGCCGAGAAGGAGGAGGCCGCCGAGAAGAAGAGGAAGGTTACTGTCAAGAGACCCCGACGACAGCTTAAATCCACCACTGCGTGAGTTCTCATCTCGTTTGCCCTCCTTTTCGCGTAGTACTGGTTTCCTCCAAACCTTCTTCCAATCCCTAATTCCTTTCTTCTCTGCAGTCCTGCCATGGATGCGAACGCAGCCCTCGCGTCCGACCAAGCCCAGAAGAAACCAGTACCTCTGGTCAACCTGGACGATGACGATGAGGACCGCGACGCCAATGCTGCTGCTGCCAACCCAGCACAAGGAGCAGCGTCAGAACCAGCAGCACATGACACCGCCGTCCACGACGAGAGACCCCCTTCTCCTCCGGCTAGCAACGCCGAGGAGAATCAAGAGCAAGAAAAGCAAGACGCCGCCGCCCTTGAGCGGCCAGAAGTAGAGCAGCCCACCAATGAGGCTGCCGCACAAGAGAACGTTGCTGCCGAGCAGCTGGTGACAGATGACACCGCCGCGGATGCTACCGTAGCAGATGTCTACCCACTGCCAGGCAGCGCACCGAGTGGTGTTCTGCCGGGAGCTGCAGCGGCGCCACCAACTGCGCAGGGCCCTACGCCACCGACTGCGCAAGGCCCTACACCACCAACCTCCTCCTCGTCTCCTCAGAGCAAGGACACCTCCAGCTCTCCTGGGCGAGCAGCCAAGCAACAGGCCCTTGATGCTCTGAGGGATTACTGTTCCAAGAAAGGTCTATCCGAGAAGGAGACTGCCGATAAGGTGGCTGCCGAGGAGGCCAAGGCCAAGGAGGAAGCCGCCGAGAAGGCCAAAGCCGAGAAAGAAACTGCTGAGAGAGCCAAGGCCGAGCAGAAGAAGGCCAGGGCTGAACAGAAGAAAGCCGAGAAGCGAGCTGCCGAGGAAGCAGTCGCCGAGAAGGCAAAGGCCAAGACTGAGGGGAAGAAACCCGAGGATCCCGAGAAGCAGAAGATCGAGAAGGAGCAGACGAAGAAAAGGGCCAGAGAGCAAGGCGCATCCGCAGGCGGAGCACTCGTGATCCGCGACTCCGGCCCGATTCCTGCTGCACTCTCTGCGGGCGCTCGCGCTGCTGGCCAGCCTTGCTACCCGGAATATATGATTGAGGTTAGCCACCAACATAGCATCGGCTTCCCTCCCCAAGATAAAGCTGTAGCTATTCAGAAGGGGAGGAAAGCAGTAGCCAGGAATACTCCTCCCTTCGATCCAGCCCAGAATAAACCCGTCAATATTGCTTCTCGGGGACCCCAAGACAAGCCAATAACCTCCAAGGGTCTTGAGCAGGTACTGGATACTGTCGGCTACATCAGCGCCAAGTGGGACAGCGGGGTTCTCGGAGAGGAGAAGTGGCACGGCTTGACCCTTGGCTCCGTCGACCACTACCGCGTGGAGTGGAACAAGATCGACCTGGGACACCAGCCCATGTCCGTCTCCACCGATACCGCAACCCTCGCAGCCAAGATGTTCTTGCACCGCAAGAACGCCGAAGATATCGAACAGAGCTACGCAGTAAGTCTTTTTGCCTTTTCCGAGTTGAATTTTCTTCTCTTCTACTCGCCTTTCTTCTTTCTCACCATCACTCCCAGTCCCCGAGATTTGGGTCGAGTAGGCGGATACTCTCCGAGCAGCCTCCTACTCGGGCCGAATCTTCTCTGCTTTGCCTAACTCATTTTCTTCTCGGTTTTCAGGATAGCGTTCTTAAGCGGACCAATTTATACCGCATCCTTCTCTGGAACCACTCCATCGCCAGGAGGCGAATTGCTGCGCTGGAGAAGGAGAAGTCAGTTGCTGAGGCCGCGAGCAAAAATGCAAACGACAGCACCCAACAGCTGGCCGAAGTGCAAGGTACGCCTTTAGCCACGCGGTTCCTGCGTTTTATGGTTACGCCCGCTTCTGCTTTTTTACGCACTGACCTTTCCTTCTCTGCAGAGAAACTGAAAGCCTTGGCCGATGAGCATGAAAAATGCCGTAGCTTCGTGGAGAACGCCGAGGCCACGATAAAGAAACTTGAAGGTGAGTTTGCTGTTTACTCGGTATGTCCTTGAACTCGGTTCTTCTCTGCCCGTTTACTGACCTCATCTTGTCTTTTCGCAGAAGATTATAAGTCATTTGCTGAGGCGCACCAAGATTGCGTCCAGCCAGCAGAGGTGGAGAAACAGCTGTCCGACCAGGCCATTACTCTGATTAAGGACCACACCACCGAGATGGAGAAGCTGCAGGTCCAGCTTCAGAACGCGCTCCAAGACGCCGTGAAGATTGGCGCCGAGAGGGACGCGGCCATCGCCGAGAAAGCCAAGGCCGAGACTACTTTCAAGGCCAAGGAGAGGGCCCTCGAGGCTGAGTGCGAGACTCTGAAGAAGACCAATGCTGATCTTTTCGCTCAGATGGACACCCTGCGCCAGGTTCAATCAAAGCAGATTAACAACGAGGAATCCTGGAGAACCAAGCTGCAGCAGCTGCGCCGCCAACTGATCGGTAAGTTCTTTTCTTCATTGCATCTTTTCTTCTCGGTCCTATTCCTTCTCGGCTTCCTCTTTTCTTTCTCGGTTTTTGATCTTGCCGCTTGCTATTTCAGATATTTGGCCTCGTCTTGAGTCTACCTCTGCGCCCACGATAGCCAAGGCCCGAGCAGTTCGCCTCTCGCTGGGTGAGCCGATTGACACCAGGGCTGATATCGAGGACAGCTTGGTGGTGCTCAAAGGTTACTTCGAACAGCTGGCCGACTGCGGGACTGATTTGATGCACGCGGGCTTTGAGCTCCACCGGCTGTTCTGGCCCCATGATCCTGAGCCAAAAAGCATGCGGGCGCTCGCCCTCAAGCTGGAAGGCGTGAAGGCCGAGTTGAAGAAGTGGCGAGCCTCCGGAGCCCGTGCTGGTGCGGACGTGATGCTTCTCTGCATTGCGTCCTGGTATGAAAACTTGGATATGCAGCTCATCCGCGGGAAGCGCAATGACTCCAAGTGGGAGACTGATGCCGATAGCGTGGCCTTGCGCAAGCAGATTGCATATGATGTCGCAGAATGCGCCGAGACGGAGGTCTACATCGATGGCGTCCCCGAACCCGACACCGAGTACGAGGACGAAGAAGATGATGAGGAAGCGGAAGAGCTTGATGACTTCTTCGAATCTCCCAAGGGCAAGGCCGGGAAGGGAAAAGCCACCGTCGTCGCGAGTAGCGATGAAGACGAAGAGGCGCACATCGACTCCGAGCCACTCGACTTCGGCACTTCCTCAGGTGCTGCTCTCGACGACACGGTGCCTCCTCCTGGCCATGCTTCAGGCTCCTCCTCGACTCCAGGACCCGTCTCGGTGGCCACGGCCACTTCCGAGCAGGCGGCCACCCAGGAGGATGCCGAGATGGAGGAATCCACCGCCGTGCAGACGGAAGCGGATGCCACTCAAGCCGGCACCGAAGAAGCAGCTACCGCCACCGCTACTGAAGAAACTGCTGCCAAGGCCGCCGCCGAGGAAACAGCCGCCAAGGCCAGCGCCGAGAACATCTCCTCTGCAACTTGAAGCAACCTGCAATCTTTTCTTTCACTTGAACACTTTATCAGATCCCCGGGATGCCGGGAGCAGATGTAACAGACTACCTTTATCTTGCTTGCTACTCAGTTTTTATGCCCACTCGGTTTATGTTGACATTAATCAATTTGAGCGACACTGGCTTAATGCCGAGTTGTGTTTCCATGCGAGTCCCCGAGTAGCTTTTCTTATTCACCCTGTCTTTTCATCTCTGCTCTACCTGCGACTTGTCGCTTGTTTGGTATTCGAGTCACAAGAATCAAAGAACAAGGCTGCAAATACTTAGCCGCTAGAAACAATCATGATAACGCAGCCCACCACCTAGCCGAGAAGACGAAAACAAGGAACAAAAAGTAACCGACAATCTACTCGGTTCCTGCACTCTTTCTTCCTTAGTGATTTTCGTGTGCTTATTGACCTTTTGCTTGTTCTCTTGCTTGCCATGAAGCCGGGTTTCGGACAGCAGCGAAGTCGAAGAGTTGGCATATAGGTTTAAACACAGTACTCAATGCACTTTTGAGTTCTGAAGTGAAGCAACCGAATAGACAAAGAAACAAGCCGAGTAAAAACACTTAGAGCAATTTTGGACGAGGGCAGTCCCCGAGAACAATTTTAGATTGCAGAGTAGAATTTCAACTCGGATGAAAGGGTACATACACATCTTTGCTTACGAATGAAAACGACGAAGTAGAGCTACATTCCAGGGACGCTTGGTTTCCTCTCCAGCTTTATCTGCCCTGTTCGCCTGCGATGGGCGCACATCTACAAGATAGTACGCGTCATTGTGCAGCGCTTTGCTGACAATGAAAGGCCCTTCACATGGAGGAGACAACTTGTGCATCCCGGCTGTGCGCTGCACAAGCCTAAGGACCATGTCTCCTTCTCGGAAAACCCTTGGGTTCACCTTTCGGCTATGATAGCGCCGCAGGTTTTGCTGGTAGATAGCCGAACGTGACAGAGTCAGCTCTCTTGCTTCTTCAAGCAGGTCAACGTCGTCTTCTCGAGCTTCTCTCGCCTCCACCTCAGTGTAGAGGGCTACTCGGGGGGAGTCATGCTCTAAGTCTATTGGCAACACGGCCTCAGCCCCGTATACCAAGAAGAATGGCGTGTAGCCGGTTGACCGGTTAGGGGTAGTCCTTAGACTCCACAACACCGCTGGCAACTCTTCTAGCCAACACCCAGGTGTTTTCAGCAGTGGCTCAATCAGCCTCGGCTTGATGCCTGCCAGTACCATCCCATTTGCTCTCTCAACTTGCCCATTGGAGGCAGGGTGCGCGACTGACGCAACGTCTAGTCGGATATGCTTATCTCTGCAGAATCGCACCATTGCCCCCTCTGCAAAGTTGGTGCCGTTGTCGGTGATGATACTGTGCGGGTAGCCATATCTCATGATCACATCTTTCACAAACTTCACAGCTGTGACTCCATCGCACTTCCGAATAGGCTTCACCTCGATCCACTTGGTGAACTTGTCCACCATGACCAAGATATGTGTCATATTGCCCTTAGCCGGCTTGAAAGGACCAACCATATCCAAGCACCAAACAGCAAACGGCCATGTGATAGGAATTGTTTTCAACTCGGATGCTGGCATGTGAATCTTACTTGCGAACATCTGGCAGCCGGCGCACTTCCTCACAATGTCCTCAGCCTGCTGCAATGCAGTGAGCCAGTAGAAGCCATGCCGAAAAGCTTTCTTGACTAAAGCCCGAGAAGAGGCGTGATGCCCACATTCCCCTTGATGTATCTCCACCAGGATTTCTTCTCCTTCCTCTGGGCTCACACAGCGTTGCAGCACACCAGTGGCACTTCTCTTGTGCAGCACGTCTCGGACTAAGGCGTAGCCCTTGGATCTTCTCTGAATCTGCCTCGCAGTCACCTCATCTTCAGGTAAAGTACCGTCCCTTAGAAAGGATAATATGGGCATTGCCCAGCTCGGTGTCTCCCGCACGGGAAACACTGGTTCGTCCATTTCCATTGGGACAGGCTCTGGTGGTTGCACAGGAGGAGTAGGAGCGCTTCTCTGCAGCCCAGATCGATTGGCGAGAACTTCTTCAATGAATGCAACAGCTTCTGGGTTGAGGGCGGCAGTCCCCGAGTAAGGAGTGGCAGTCCCCGGGTAAGGAATGGCAGTCCCCGGGTAGGGAGTGGCAGTCCCCGGGTATGGAGTGGCAGTCCCCGAGTAGGGAACGGCTTTCCCCGAGTAAGGAGCGGCAGTCCCCGAGTAAGGAGCGGCAGTCCCCGAGTATAGGACGGCAGTCCCCGGGTTCCCTGCAGCACTCTCCCAGTCAATCTCCATTGGGTCTGATTCTTCACTTGGCAGAGAGGGAACAAAGATAGATTCCGAGTTGGGGGAAGGCTTGATGGATGGCTTCCTCAAATGCTCCAAGGCAATCCCTGCCGGGATGGACTGCCGAGAAGATCCCAACTTGGACAGCTCATCTGCTGCTTCGTTCTCTGCTCGGTGAATGTGCTGGAACTCACAGCCTTCGAAAAACCCAGTCATTGACTGCACCAGGAAGCGATACGATGCCATGTTGGCATCCAAAGCATCCCAGGTACCTGACACTTGCTGCACCACCAGATCTGAGTCGCCATAGCAGATAATGCGCTGCACACCAACCTCCTTTGCTACTCGCAAACCATGCACAACTGCCTCGTACTCGGCGACATTGTTGGATGCCTTGAAATGAATCTGCAACACATACTTGAGCTGATCGCGCTTGGGCGATGTAAGCACAACGCCAGCACCAAGGCCTTCTTTCACCTTTGAGCCATCAAAGTGCATCTTCCAATAGTTGGAAACTGGAGCGGGGGGTTCATACTGCATCTCGGCCCAGTCCACAAGAAATTCCGCCAGTACCTGAGACTTGATTGCTTCTCTTCTCGTATACGCGGGAGCGTACGCGGCTAGCTCGATCGCCCACTTGGCTACTCTGCCACTCGCCTCCTTGTTACCCATGATGTCCGAGATGGGAGCTGAGCTCACGACAGTGATGGGATGCTCCTGGAAGTAATGTTTCAGCTTCCTGGCGCCCAGGTACACACCATATGTCATCTTCTGGTAGTGAGGATAGTTTTGCTTGGAACTAGACAGCACCTCACTGAGATAATAGACTGGGCGCTGCACACTCTTGCCTTCTTCTTCTCGCTCCACCACTATCACCACGCTGACTACTCGGTTAGTCGCGGCAATGTACAGCAGCATAGGCTCCTTGGGTAGCGGACTAGCCAAGACGGGAGCACTAGCCAGCATTGCTTTCAGCTCATTGAATGCCACATCCGCTTGCGGAGTCCAGACAAACTTGTCGCTTTTCTTCATCAGCTGATACAGAGGCAAAGCCTTCTCGCCCATCCGGCCAAGAAAGCGGCTCAGAGATGCCAGACAACCCGTGAACTTCTGCACATCCTTCAATGATCTCGGCAAAGACATGCTCTCAATAGCTTTTATCTTAGACGGATTGGCTTCAATGCCCCGACTAGAAACCAGAAAACCGAGTAGCTTTCCAGCTGGTACACCAAAGGTACACTTACTCGGATTCAGTTTCATTTTGTACCTGCGTAGGTTAGCAAAGGTTTCCTCCAGGTCGGCAAGCAGAGTATGTGTTTTATTCGTTTTGATGACAATGTCATCTACGTACACCTGCACATTCTTGCCGAGCTGGTCATGCAAGCATTTCTGCATGCATCTCTGATAGGTCGCACCCGCATTCCTCAGGCCAAAACACATGACACGATAGCAATAAGCCCCGTACGGGGTAATGAAAGCAGTCTTTATTTGATCAGCAGGGTTGAGTGCAATCTGGTGGAAACCAGAGTAGGCATCTATGAAAGACAACAGCTCACAGCCGGCAGTGGAATCGATCACTTGATCGATGCGAGGTAGCGGGAAAGGATCCTTGGGGCATGCCTTGTTCAAGTCGGTGTAGTCGACACACATGCGCCATGCGGTGGCAGCCTTGGGATCTTCCTTTTTCTTCTCGACCATGACCGGGTTGGCCAACCAGTCCGGGTGCAGCACCTCCATGATGAAGTTGCTGATCAGCAGCTTGGTGATTTGATCACCGATGGCCTTCCTTCTCTCATCCCCGAAACGGCGTAAAGCCTCCTTCACGGGCTTGGCGTCAGGGCGCACATGCAAAGAGTGCTCAACCAACTCCCTCGGGACTCCTGGTAGATCTTCATTGGTCCAGGCGAAAACATCCCGATTCTCACGGAGGAAGTGGATGAGCGCGCTTTCCTATTTCTCCGCCAACCCGGCACCAATGATGGCCACGCGCTCCGGGAACTCGGGGTCAACCTGAACAGTCTTGGTCTCCTTGGCAGCTTGAAAAGCAGTACCATGCTGGGTACTCTGCACACCCTGCGCGCCAGCTCGTGCGGACTGAGCCATGGCCACCACGTCGTACATCTTCTTCTTCTCGGCAGCAATCACCATTGATTCCGCCAGCTGAGAGCTAGCAGAGGCACACTCCATGGACTTCTTGTAATCTCCCGAGATAGTGATGATGCCATTGGGCCCGGGGATCTTCATCTTCAGGTAAGCCACATGAGTGGAGGCCATGAACTTGCTCAGAGCGGGCCTGCCGAGTAGAGCATGATAGGGGCTCTGATGATCCACCACTTCAAACTGCAGGCGCTCAGTGCGGCAGTTCTCCCGAGTACCGAATAGCACATCAATCCACACTCGGCCAATCGGGTTGCATGAGATCCCGGGCACAATGCCATGGAAAGTGGTCTTGCTGGGCAGCATCATGTTCTCGGCCAGGCCAAGCTTCTCGAGTGTGTCCTTGTACACAATGTTGATGCTGCTGCCGTTGTCGATCAGCACCTTGCTGAACCTCACATTCTTCTCGGGGCCCAAGAAGGTGGGATCCAGCACCAAGGCATAGGTACCCGGATTGGGCATCACCTTGGGGTGATCTGCCCGAGTCCACCTGATCTCCTGGTCGCACCAGTACATGTAGTGAGGGACAGCCGGAATTACTGCATTGACCTCCATGGCCCGCCTGTGCTGTGACTGCTTGTCGACTGCCTCGGAAGTGAAGATCATATAGCTCTCATGGTGCTCTTGGTACTGGTTAGGGCCATTGCCCCCATTGTTGCCATTGTTGCCATTGTTGTTGCCCTGATAGTTGTTGTTGCCTCTGTTGTTGTTGTTGCGGTTGTAGTTGTTGTTGTTGTTATTGCGGTATCTCTCGTTGTTGAAGTTCTGGTTGGCTCCTAAAGCCACCTGGTTGACATTCTCCCTTCTCGGGTACACTGGCGGCCGAGCTGCGGGAGCGCGAGTAGGCTGAACAGTAGCATTGGCAGCTGGCAGAGGAGGAGGAGGAGGCAAGCCATCACTCTTGATCACATCCCACCACTCGCATTGCCGAGTAGTATGGTTCGCAGGCCTTGAGGGGTGATGAGTGTGAAAGCTGCATGGGCCATCCTTCATGTCATCGAAGACAAACTTCTTCGGCTGCTCGGAGTTCCCGCTACTCGGCTGTGCAGTGCGGAACGGTTTCTTGTTGCCCTGGCCCTGGTTCTGGTTCTGCCCGTAGGCTCCAGCAGGTTTCTGCCTTTGGCCACCACCGCCTCCGACATTCACTGCATTCACCTCTTCGGGATCATACCGAGTATCTACTCGGCGCTTGTTGCGGAACTCGTTGCGCTTGCTGCTGTTGAAGTTTCTTCTCGGCTCAGAGGAATCCATCAGTGGCTGAGTAGGATCACCGAGTGCGTACTGATCCGCAATCTTGATGGTCTCGGCCAGGGTGTTGGGCATCTCCCTCTGCAATCTCTGCCACAGCATGCTGCCATGTCGGCAACCCTGCGCAAACCAAGTGATGGCATGTGCTTCATTCACACCCTCACAGGTGTTCCTCAAGGTGCTCCACCGAGTAAGGTACTCGCGGTCCGTCTCGTCTTCTCGCTGCCGGCAAGCCGACAACTGCTGTGGCCTATTCGGCCTCTTGTAGGTGCTGGTGAAGTTGCTGATGAAGGCATCCGAGAAGTCCAGCCAGCAGTTAATGCTGTTCTTGGGCAAGTTGTTGAGCCAAGTGCGAGCTGGACCCTCTAGCATCTGCGGCACATAGCGCACCGCCCATCTCCTGTTGCCGTTCGCGATATGGACCGCGGTGACGTAGTCGTTGAGCCAATCTTCAGGCTTGGTGCTACCATTGTAGCTCTTGGTGCCTCTCGCGAGCTGAAAGCCCTTCACGGAAGGCTCATTCATGATGCGCGGGCCAAAGCACTCGGGGCCAGGAGGACCCGTGCTCTCAAGCCGCGCCGACAAGCTGATACGGTCCAACTGGTGCCTTGCATCTCCAGGCGCCAACACGCGCTCTCCCACACGGTCATGGATGTCATAACCAGCCATCTCCATAGCCAAGTAGCCATCATCATACCTATCCACCTGCATTGCAGCAGGCTGCTCCACCGGGTTGGCGACTGGCGCCACTGGGCGCGGCTGCTGCCTCTGCCGAGTAGGCGGAGCTGCGGGTTGCCGAGAAGTACCCGGACGTGCGGCTTCTCGGACACGGCTTTGAGCCTGATGGGCTTGAGAGCCTGCTCTCGCAGCGTTGTGTTCCTGCCCGGGCTGCTGCGGCACAGCAACCTGTTTCGCGGCAGCGGCCGGGTCATACACCTGCATTTGCCTGTCTCTACCCGTACGCCCGCTGCGGCTCTTCTCGCGGCTAGGATGCGGAGATGAGGCTTGATCGTTAGATCTAGCCACGTGCGAATGAACCACTTGCGAAGCTCCAGCTCCCGGGTTGGCCTTCCGGAACTCCTCGTTCTGCCTGGCGGCCTCCAGCACCAGCTCGCCTAGCCTCTCCTGCTGCCTGCGACGCGCCTCTCCCTCTAGGCGCGGCAACTCGGCAGCCACAGCCTCCGCAGCTCGCAGCGTCTTGGCGGGTGTGCTGTACCTTGGCCTTGTGAAGGTGTTCGCGGTGGCGGACTGCGCGGGCTCCTCCGCAACAGTCGCCATCTCGGCGCCTAGGTTGCGCCGCGTAGCGCCTACCCTGCTAGGCCTCCTGGCGACCGGCGTGAAGCCGTGAGCCTTGTTGTACTCGAGCTGGTCCAGGCTCAGCTCCAACCTGATCTTCTCCAACTCCGCCTGCTCGGCGAGCAGCTCCTGGCGTTGCCGCTCGAGCTGCTCCCTCTCGGCTAGGAGCTCGAGGTCGGTGGGAGTGGGCATCCCGGTTCGCGCAGCTGACGCGGGGATGACCGTAGACGTGGAAGGCGGCAGGTTGCTCTCCTTCTCGTAGGGCCGGCGTGTCCTGCCACCCGCGGGCGGGTCGTCGACCTCCTCGACGACGGCCGCAGCGCCGGTAGCAGCTGCGCCAGCGTTCGCCGCCAAGCCAGTCACCATCACCTCAGCGCAGCATGCAGAGCTGCGCACGGGCCTTCCACGAGCAGCAACAACCGCGGGAGGATCCTCCGCGTCGTGCACCAGCTCGGGGTAGGTGTCGTTGGCGATGGTGGCGATGTAGACGAGGTGAGAGCCGAAGGAGATCACCGAGCCGCCCTCCGGCATGGTCTTGCCGCCGAAACAGCCGGCGTTGTCGGTGACAAAGTCGAAGGAGCCGAATCTGTGGACAAGGCCACAAACTACGCGCTCCGCTGATGAAGATCCCGTCCGAACAGAAACTCCAACCAGCGCCGCTGGTAGCCCCACGGTGGGCGCCAACTGTCGTGGTGGTGTCACGGCAGATGCCATGGGATGGCTAAAGATGTGGGGACGATGGACGCTGGAGGTGTCCGGGGAGGGATCACGCGACGAGTAGCCGCGTGAGGTAAGATCCACACAACACAAACAACACGATGTACCCAGGTTCAGGGCCCTCGTGAGGAGGTAAAACCCCTACTCCTGCCTTTCTCTATGTATTACGGTGTCTCTCCGAGTAGGTACAATACAAATGATATCGCTACCGAGTAGCCCCCTGCCCCTCTCCGAGTAGAGCTAGGTCAAGAACTTAGGGTTTCTAGGGTTTCTAGTGAGCCACTATGGGAGCAGGTGAGAGCCTCTGGGAGCATGCCTCGCGCAGGAGGCGGCGGGGCACCTTATATACATGGTGCCCAGCCGGATACGTCCAAATCCTAGACAAGTGTCGACATAGTGTGCACACTGTCCTTTCTCCGAGTACCCGCTGACATCTTTGGTCGTTGGTCTTGGCTGCTTCTGTAAAGTCGTTGGGCAAAACTAGGGGACAGACTGGTATCACTGTACCTAGTCACAGAGTAGGCCCCCCTTATCCTGCCACCGACTGCTTCCATGCTGTCACTGTCAGGCAGGCCGTCCCCACGTGAACAGTAGTTCGAATGCTGCCAAGTACGGACACAGGATACGCGGGATCCTGTGTCAGAACGGCTCCTTTGACTTCCTGCCTGAGTAGTTTCCCGCCAAATGTTCCCGCCAATTGTACTCGGGCCAAACCTTCTACTCGACATGGTAGAAACTGATGGATATCTCCTTCTGGTCATCTTGGGGTGAGACCGGGTAGCAGTCGACCGGGTAGCGAGTACCCGGTAGTCGGCTACTCGACCAAACCTCTCTTCTGTAAGCGGCCTTTACCACCTGTCTTTACCCTACTCGGGGGTAACCCCCCGACAAGACCCGCTGTACGGAATGACAATAGTGGATCTCAACAATACTGGTTACAATGACGAATCATTCTTCCTAGCCAATGATGTGGCTCATGTCTTCTATGTGAAGGACAAGTCCTCCAGACCGAAAAAAAGAAAAAAATAAGCAAAGAAATAAATCATACGATGAGCCGAAGCGCACATAGTTCTTTCAGAAAAAAGAAACATCGTGGGAGTCGACAACAAGAATGACATGTCAGGAGATTATAATAAGTTTGTTGAAATTCCGCCCTTCACAGTGAAAGCTGACCCAACCATCCCGTTAAATAATGAAGATGCTCCATCGTTACGGCCAAACAGATCATAAGAAAGGGACATAGGGTTCATGGACCATCTCTACATGAAGAAAATTCAGAAGACTAGATAGGGATGTTGTTGGTGATGTGTAATAATAAAACATTATAAGGTTTCGGTTGAAATGACGGGTGTTATGGCCAAATACATGGCATATTTTGTTATAATGAGCCCATATTGCACACAAACATGCATCTTGGAAGCACGGACAATGTTGACGGAAGCCATTTTCCATTTTCGGAGCGTTAGAAACGGTTTTTTTGTGAAGGACCTACCACAAACATGTTGCAAAACTTGGGGAATTGATTTTTTAAACATGCTAGGACATGTGATATGCACAAATAAGCAACTTTTTTTCTAATAAAAGATTTCCATCCACCTCTTTTTAAAATCACAAGTTTCTGCCGATTCAGCTGGAAACAGGGAAAATTTGAACTACAGGTGTCTCGTAATTTGCTCATGAATTTTGACAAAAATCATTTTTAGATACTCAACTACCAATTTCAATAGAGATCCACAATGAGTTTCTGAACATACAACCCCTAGGTACGAATGATCATGCCTTCCGTCTTGACTTTCTCCTAAAACGGGCTGAGAAAATTCTAGAAAATTCAAAAAACCCCTAAATAATGCGAGACCTTCGCGTGGTGTCATTACATATGTCCTAGTATCCACCAAAAATACTAAACTTGGAATACGACAGGGTTGTTAAAAAGTGTTGACAAAAAAGAGGTATCTGCTCCTAACATTCTAGGGTTTCGGTTGAAATGACGGGTGTTATGGCCAAATACATGGCATAGTTTGTTATAATGAACCCATATTTCACAGAAACATGCATCTTGGAAGCAGAGACAATGTTGACAAAGTAATTTTTTAACTGAATAAGAAAAACCATTTTCCATTTTTGGAGTGTCAGAAATGGTTTTTTTGTGAAGGACCTACCACAAACATGTTGTAAAACTTGGGGATTAATTTTTTAAACATTCTAGGACATGTCTTATGCACAAATAAACAACTTGTTTTCTAATAAAAGATTTCCATCCGCCTCTTTTGAAAATCACAAGTTTCTACTGATTCAGCTGGAAACGGGACAAATTTGAACTATAGGTGTCTCGTAATTTGTTCATGAATTTTGGCAAAAATCGTTTTTAGGTACTCAACTACCTATTTCAATAGATATCCACAATGAGTTGCTGAATATACAACCCCTAGGTACAAACGGTCATGCCCTCCGTCTTGACTTTCTCCTAAAATGGGCTGAGAAAATTCAAAAAAACCCTAAATAACGTGAGACCTTCGCGTGGTGTCATTAAATATTTCCTAGCATCCACCAAAAATAATAAACTTGGAATACGACAGTTCTGTTGAAAAAGTGTTCACAAAAAAGATATAGCTCCTCCTAACATTCTATGGTTTCGGTTGAAATGACGGGTGTTATGGCCAAATACATGGCATAGTTTGTTATAATGAGCCCATATTGCACAAAAACATGCATCTTTGAAACACGGACAATGTTGATGACGGAAGTTTTTTTTTAACTGGATAAAAAAACTATTTTCCATTTTCGGAGTGTCAGAAATGGTTTTTTTTTGTGAAAGACCCTCCACAAACATGTAATAAAACTTGGGGGATTAATTTTTTAAACATGCTAGGACATGTGATATGCACAAATAAAGAACTTGTTTTTTAATAAAAGATTTCCATCCACCTCTTTTGAAAATCACAAGTTTGTGCCGATTCAGCTGGAAACAGGACAAATTTAAACTACAGGTGCCTGGTAATTTTCTCATGAATTTTGGCAAAAATTATTTTTAGTTACTCAACTACCTATTTCAATAGAGATACATAATGAGTTGCTGAATATACAACCCCTAGGTACGAACGTTCATGCTCTATGTCTTGACTTTCTCCTAAAACGGGCTGAGAAAATTCCAGAAAAAATTCAAAGAAACTCTAAATAACGTGAGACCTTCGCGTGGTGTCATTACATATGTCCTAGTATCCACCAAAAATAATAAACTTGGAATACGACAGTTCTATTGAAAAAGTGTCCACAAAAAAGAGTTATCTCCTCCTAACATTCTACGGTTTCGCTTGAAATGACGGGTGTTATGGCCAAATACATGACATAGTTTGTTATGATGAGTCCATATTGCACACGTGGCCCTATGGCGCGGGAGTTGTGCCGCGTGGCCATGAACGCGCGTTATAAAATGACGCGCCTCAAGCGTCTTCTCATCTGCACGCCGCCATGCCTCCGAGGAGGAACAACACCACCGGCTTCTGCGGCTTCCGAGCGCGGCAAAACGGAATGTTCACCGCGTAGATCCGCTACGGGGACGACGGCATCCCCCTCGGCTCCTTTGCGATGGCGGCGGAGGCCGCCCGCGCCTAGGACGCGGCGGCCTGGCGCCTCAACCGCCCGCGGTCGCTGATGAATTTCAACGACTGCCACACCCTCTGGGAAGCAGAGGCCAAGGCGCCAACGCCGCAGATCTTCACCGCCGCCGACCACCGCCACCTCCGCCACCGCACGTTTCAGGGCCTAGTCGACACCAGGGATGAGCACGCCGTCCGCGAGTATTACCGGAACAATTCGAAGGAGCAGTGCGCCGACAAGGAGCTCTGGCAGACCCGTGCGGCTTAGCAGGCGGAGCGCCGCCTCGAACGCCATCTCGCGTTAGAGGCCGCCCGGGAGGCGAGGACGAAGGCGCTGCAAGAGCTCCGCCAGGCCGACCACGCTGGCGAAGTCTGGGCCTCCGACGATCCGAGGTGGGGGCCTATCTCGAACACGATATTGTGCACCTCCGACGACGACGAGGAGGTCACCGACGAGTTCGCCAACGACGACGACCAGGAGGAGGTCACCGACGAGTTCCCCGATGACGACGACGAGGAGTAGTGTTCGTCTGTTTTCCGTCTTTAATAAAACAATTTGTATTCCGGTGAACTGCGGCGCGCTAGCGCGTCTGTTTTCTGTATTTAATAAAAGAGCTAGAAAGAAACACACCCCTAGTACATCCGGATAGATAAAAAAGGCAGTACATAATGGCAAGAGTGGATCTGATCTGCTAGTCATACTCCTGCCTAGGCCTATAGTACTCCGACTCGTAGTCGTCATAGTCGCCGCCGCCGTCGTCACTATCGTCGGACGGTGCTCGTGGAGTGACCCTCGGAGGATTAGGACTCCTGTACTAGGCGTGAGGGTAGCGCGGGCGGGGGTTATCGCCGGCCCTGATGTAGTTCATGACGCTCTGAAGAGTCTGTCCTCCACCCCACCATAGCTGACGACCGGCCTCTTTGAAGTTCGAAGGAGGCGGGCCGTCCTCCTCGTACCTGGCGAGCGCCCTCTCACGCCGATTAATGAAGAAGGCGTACTAAATAGGGCGGTAATCGGGATCCAATGGGGATCCCTCCACTGCTCCGGCGTGAGCTCGTGGTAGTAGTGGTTCGTGATGGCCGCCCGACGCGCCACACCTTGAGGAACAGGAGGGACCGGCACTCCTTCGGCTCTCAGCATCCAACCGGCGGGGACGCTGTAGCCGGGCGGGAAGGGGTAGTTCGAGGCGGAAAGCGCCTCCGCCTGCAAGAAGGTTAGAGTGGGTACGGTAGAACCCATGGGAGAGTGGTGAGGTTGCAGATATGAGAGAGCCAATGGTGGCAATGCATACATATATATAGTAAGAAGAAACATATACCATTTAGTCCCGGCCTGTTTTACCAACCGGGACTAAATGGTTAGGGTTTCGTTGGGACCAATCAGAAAGAATCACACGGATCGTCCCTTTAGTCCCGGCTTGTTTTACCAACCGAGACTAAAGGGTTAGGTTTCATTGGGACCAATCAGAAAGAATCACACGGATCGTGTGTTTCTTTCAAGCGCTTGTGAGTCGTTGGATCAGTGGTGTGTTTCTTTCGAGCTTTTGTGAGTCGTTCGATAAGGGGTACAGTGTGTTTCTTTCGAGCGCTTGTGAGCCGTTGGATCAGGGGTGTTTCTTTCCAGTGCTTCTTAACCGTTGGATCGAAACCCTAGCACAACACTTTGTGAGCCAGAGGCCCCTATATATAGCCCACCTCTCGGATTCCCTTCATACATCATTTCGTTCATATTTTTCTTATTATTAAAGTAGCAAATATATAAATTCAAATTTTAAATAGGGCGGGAATACAAAAAATTGAAAAAAGGCATTCATCCCGGTTAATGCTAACAACCGGGACGAATTCCCCTCTTCCCGCGCCGTTCCAATGACTAGGCATTCGTACCGTTTGCTGCCAACAACCGGGATAAGTGGGGGGCATTCGTCCCGGTTATTGCCAACAACCGAAGCGTCGTTGGCAATAACCGGGACGAATGCCCAGCGGGTGAAGCTTGAATATCCTGAGGTGAATACGGGGAGGTGACTGAACTTGGAGAAACGGAGAACTTGGCCATTGTATGGCCAAAGGAACACATCGTGCTTCCAAATTGGAAGCCATAGAATCCTTCTCCGCCGCCTCAAGACCAGTCTCCGTCGTCTTCGTACTCTCCGCCTCGCTCTACGTCTCCAGCGCGTGCGTCTCCGCAGCCGCGTCAGCCGTCTCCAGCGCGTCCGTCTACGTCGCCGCGTCAGCCGTCTCCACCCACGACCTCTCAGAGCAACCTCTCAGAGCAGCCAAAAGTAGAGGAGAACCACTGCTTCACCGAAGTGTCAACTGTCGCCCCTACCAAAGGTACCTCATCACAATCTACCCAAGTTACCTTACCACTATACTGATGAGCAAACCAAGGAGATCACACACTTTGAATGCGAGGCATGGACATCAAAGGAGAAGGCGCCGAAAGAGCCAGATTTTCCCCACACTGAAGAAGACAAAGGCCGAGCGTTGAAAATGGTGAAGACCTTTATCAACCCGAGCCGAGGATGTCATCGGATTATGACCGCTCTATTGAGAAGTCACACAACAAAGCGGTGCGGTCGAAGAAGAGCAGTAGCTCAAGCGGGAAGTGCGGGAAATCGGTTGACCAACTCGGACAACAGAAGAATCAATCCATCCCCCCGCTCATAGTGCATTCGAATACCGAGGTGGGGCCGAGCACGGGTACGGGCGTGCAAGTTGATAAGGAGTTTATTACACTGTACGGAGAAGAGGCCGCTGCTGCGGGTCTATCCATTCAGGAGTATATGCTGACCTTATCAAACTTCGCCGATTCTGAATTAGCCTACAAATACCGGCACGGGCATCCTCTAGTCAGACCTGGGGAGGATAATGATCTCCCAACAAAAATGTGTAGAGTGCATAATTGGTACATGCAAGACTCGAAAGAATCAGATGACTGGCTACCAATGGGGGTTAGAAACGAGCATCACAGGTACGGAGAGAGGCTTATCATTATTCAATTTGATGAATTATTTTAGCTATTCCAGCAGCAGGCCCTTGAAAAATCTATCGCCAGTGCCTATTGTCTGTAAGTATTTATTTCTGTACTTAATTAAGTCTCTAGCTAGCTCACCTTGTTCATTGCATTTATAATAACACTCGCTATATTATAATTGTAGAATGAAGATTTTCGAATACAAAAGAGGACGAATATATGACATTGGGTTCATTGACCCATATTGGGTTAATCATGCAACTCTGGAAACAAAACCCAAGGAGACAGAAGATGGTATTGTGATGGCGTTAAGGTTTCACGCTCACAGGGAAATACTTTTCCTTAAAACTTCAAGTGAGTGTTACTGTCTTGTAAATATTCTGTTTTCCTTAGTCGATGATAAGTGTATAACTGATGAGTAATGTTTGCGCAGCTTCCACTATATTATGCTCATATTTGAAACTGACAAAGGAATAGTATCGGTAATGGACTCAAAAAATAAACCCCTTGAGCTGTGGGCCGACATGCAGCAAACGATCCAACGGTAATTTTAATATTTATGACACTATATCGACAACTTTCGTTCATTTTCTGATAACTCTCTTTGTTCATTTTCTTTGCCGGGTAGCGCTTGGAAACGGTTCACAAGAAAGGAACCTGGACCATGGAAACAGGAGCTTACATTTAAACATATTCCAGTAAGTACTACTAGCTAGATCGCCGCATCGACTTGATTCTAATTTCGATACCATTATAATGCTAGATTATTATTTTTATTGAAACCATGTTCTTGTAAAGTGCTTGGACCAGGGAGACGAGAACCACTTATGTTGATACTATGTCTGCGAGTTCATTCATCAGACAACCTGCGCCAAGGGCAGGGATTTCGAAAAACTTCGTGTACGTCAACAATCTCTTTTATCTTATTAATTACCATCTATTGACAGTCCCTTATATATGTATTGACCACTCTTCTTTATATTAGATCGAACGGATGCGGGAAGGTCTTCTCCCAAGGGATCGCATACGAGCAATTCAAGAGGAAATTTGCGGATTCTTGGATGAAGAGGTCATAAAGCCAGGAGGAGAATACTATTACAATTTCGCAAGTTGACACTCGAATCCTTAAATGCATAGTATTTACCTGCACATTCGAGTCATGGTGCATGTGATGGTGTATTCGAGTACTTATGGGAAAAAGTACCTTGATGCATAGTACTTAATTGTATATTTGAGTCATGGTGCATACTTAATTACTTGTATATTTTTCAAGTATATTGTAATGCGATCACCCGCTTCCCGATCGGTGGGGGCAGCCTCTTCTCCCCCGGTGCCTACTACGGCTTCCTCCCGTGCCAGTGAGAAAAAGAGCGTCGTGCCCGCTTCCCGATCGGTGGGGGCAGCCTCTTCTCCCCCGGCGCCTACTACGGCGGAGGTTGCCACCCCCGCATCGCTCGGGGGACCTCGTACATATTATTGATTGGGACTGCGACGACATGGGGGAAAGAGTACTTTCATCCCCCCTCCCCTCCCGTGCCCGCTAATAAAATGGAATATAACAGACCAAACCCTAAAAGGAAAATAAGAAATAGAAAAAATATAATTTTCTGCCGCGGCAGAAAAACAGCCAAAATGATGTCGCGGCAGCGGGAGCAGTCATCCCGGTTCGTGTTAAGAACCGGGACGAATGGTCCTAGCCAGGGGCCAGCCCTAAGAGTCCACATGGACGACCCATTCATCCCGGTTTTAACACAACCGGGACGAATGGGGTGGGGGGCATTTGTCCCGGGGATCTCCATCCCGGTTGGGCAACCGGGACGAATAGCCCTTGAAAACCGGGACGAATAGCCCTGTTTCCACTAGTGTCTCATCATTCCATTTTTCACATGGGAGCTAATTATTAGTTTATCGCGAGTTGGATGAAACATAAGGAGAACAAACCATACAAAATGATGCAACATTCAAAGAAATTTCAGGACAAACTTGTCGTTTGATGTATAGTACAATGATTTTACGTATATAAGAAGACATCCTAGATTAGTGAACTTACAACTGAACTTCTCAACTTCTTTGAAGGGACTATGAACCGTCTAATTAAATGACACATATAGTGTCGATTCGAATAGGAACATGCTCACAACTGAGCAAGATTGGTTCCACTTAGCTAGCTTTTTATTTGTGAGGACATCCGTTCTATTTTAATTTTCATAAAGTTTGTAACATTAAACACCATGTGGGATAGGAAATCATCTTTAAGTCGAGATCAAAGATCAAAACTTATAAAAAAAATCTAGAAAATTCATTATTCATTTAAAGCACTCGGAGCATGACATAACTGAACACAGAAAATCTCAAAAATTCATCATCTATCTAATGTTCTCATTAGCTCTAGCGAGGAGAAACAAGTTTAAAGAAATTCCACTTAACTTGCTTTTTATCAGCAAGGACAATCGTTCCGCCTTAATTTTCATTCTTTGTAACATTAAACACCATGTTGGCTACGTAACCATATTGAACTCGGGATCAATGACCAAACCTTATAAAAAAAGTCTAGGAAAATCATTATTCGTTTAAAGCTCTCATAGCATGACATAATTGAAGGAAGACAAGCTCAAAAAGTTCATAAGTTATCTACTGTTCTCATTGGCTCTAACCCGTAGGAGGAGAAACAAGCCCAGAGAAATTTATCGTTCTTTTAATTAAAGTTGTCATGTTATCTGACCTACCTAAGTACTAAGCTCCTAACCAAGGAATTATTACATATTGAACAAATGGTGAATCAATGACTTCTTGTCACTACCTACCACCCTAGTCCTTTATAAGGAGCCATATTTTCCTCACCTTACTTGCATTTATGCATCTGAATTCTACGTTCCCTATACACTAGCCATTTTAGTTTGATAGGTATCGGCATAGGAGGCACCCAGAAAGGTGATGGATTACCACAATTATAACATGTTTCGCATAGCCATCATGCCTCTTCGTCCTGCTCCTAGACATATGCCTTTTCCATGTGCATCATCCTACAGCCAACCTGCTTGCCTCCTAGTCCGGTCATCATCTAGACCACATTGTAATGGTGTTTGAAAGAATGAGGCGGAATATTTGGTACTATTAATAGGATGCGATGCAACGGGGTCGGAGAAGCTTGGTTTTCCCATTTTGTTCTAAGGAGAAGAGCGCCAGTGTGGTCGAATGATGGTTCAGGAGGGGTCAAGACAGTCATATGACTTTTAGATGGTACCTGTAGGGTGAGTATTTACCCGTGCATCTCTTAACTCAGCATGGTGAGGACAAGAGAACTGCTTGATTCTCATGCTTCTAGCCCGACTCATGGAATATTGATGCTTTGTTGTACCCACGGGGATAGTATGTAAAACACTACCTTCGCATGTTACCTCTCTGTTCTCTAATGTGAGCTATGCATTTTGACTAAGATATTCCTATATCAGTGGCGGAGATTGGGCCGTTCCTCCCCTCCCCCCCCCCCCCCCCCCCCCGGCAGTAACATATCTCTGCCACTGTTTTATATGCACACCGCCCAACCATCCTCTATCCATTCATGTTTTATTGTCAACACATGCATGCCACATTTTTACAGGCGGAACTCGTGTGATGCCAACCAAACGTAGAAGGAATGTGTCCATGGTCCACACTACCTTTTTTACAGGCTTTTTTTTACGGTTCCAATCACTTCACAATGCATTTTTTGTCTTCATTCTAGTTTCATGTTTTATTTACTTTATTTTTTAGTTTACTCATACTCAACACAATCACCACAAATGCCATTTACATCACTTTCTTGATTTCCTGGATTTAAAAATAACTTTTAGATACATCTAACAAAACGATCAAAGCAAGATACATGAGGCCATTTTCTCAGCTCCATCGTGGTTTGATATCTTATTCCGAAACTAGCTATAACAATCTTGTGCACTTGAAGGCATAACCATTGTTTATTTATTTTTCATGAACTTTGTAACGTTAAACAACATGTTGGTTTGGTGATCATCTTGGAATCGATATGAAGATCAGAACTTCTAAACAAACTGAGAAATTCGTTATTTGTTTAAAGCTCTCAAAGAAGGCACATTTGCACCTAATAAACTGAAATAGATGGAGAATCCAAAGTATTTTCCTCAGGTCCGGCTCAAACGAACTGATGGATCATCTGTGGCCTATCCTTAGGCTCGAGCATAAAGAAGACACTGAAATACCATGACCTAACTGAAGACAACACGCTAAGAAAAAACATCATTTATCGTTCATTTAATTAAATCGGTTAATAGGATCTGACCTACCTAGGTACCAAGCTCGTAACAAAGGAATTTTTCGATATTGAACTAACGTTGAATCAAAGACTTCATGTCACTACCAACCACTCAGCCTTTCATAAGGAGCGAGCCGTTCTGAAACAACATATTCATAGCTCCTCATCTTACTTCTATGCATTGGAACTACTCAATCATAATTCACTTAGTATTTACTTGGCCTCTACACAGTAGAACTCGAGTTTGATATTGGTGTAGGACTAAGAGGCACCAGGAAAGGCTGATGGATTACCAGAATTACAACACGCACTTTAGGTTTCACATATTTATGGTGGCTCTTCGTCCCACTATGAGACATCTTCCTTTGTCCCTATGCGGCATTCCTCTAATGAAAAAATTTCCCGCCTAGTCCTATCTTCATGTACACCACACTCTTGTGGCATATCTAGGAACAAGAGAGATTACACAACACTACTTGGATAGAGTGCAATTGTCTCGTGAGGTGCTGGTTCGTGACAACAGCACCCAGGAAAAACTGTAGGGTGCCATGGACATTGGGTGCTGCCGGCTAAAGTCGAGCTTACATGGCATTTTGAGTAACATAAATTAGATGAGTAAGTTGGTCACATAACTCTCAAAATATGCCAAACAAGTCACTGGACTCTAAAAATTGAGTATATTAGTCACAATCATGAAAGCGCGCAAAGTAGAGCCTACATGGCATTTTGACTGGCCATTTGACCAGGCATAGAGATCCAAAATGTTACAAAAACACCACTAGAAAAAAGAATTTTTTTGTTACCTCATCCTCTTTTTTCCTTTTCTTATTCTTCCTTCACTTTTTCTCCCCCGGTCAACAGCTTGTGTGAACCTGCGTGTCAACCTCAATTTCCTTGGAAATTGACTCAAGTAAACTGTAGTGGTACATATATCAAGATGCAAGTCTGCTACAAAATAGAAATCATAAAAAGTATATGAACTAGTATTACTAATCAAGTATTGGTTTATTAGGTGGACTTCATTTTAAATATTTAGGTACTCTAATTAATTACAGAAAACTTTTAAACAAGGAATGAAAACTGGTTGAAGACCACTTTGAGTAAAAATTGAGATCTTGGGTAGCAAAGATGATCTCATACGGGGCTCGTCTTATCCGTATAAATTTGGTGCTCACAAGCTTGCCAATGTTTCTATTATCGTTCTTCGAAAAACCTAAGAGGATACCGAAAATACTAGATTTTTACACATCTTGTTTATTTTGGCAAAGTGATCAAACAAAGAAAAATATAGCTTAAAAATGTAATATAGTGTGTCGACCACATGACCAAGATAACCAGGGAGGTCTAGGAATTGAGGTTTTGGACATAAAAAACAAGTGTTTATTTGCAAAGTGGTTTCATAAAATTTGAAAATGGACAGGGTGTTTGGCATGAATTATTGTGCAACAAATACTTACGAAGAAAATGTTTAACCCAAGTGGAAGCAAGCCAACCGATTCATCCTTTTGGAAAGGGATCATGGCGGTAAAATGACTTATTGAAGCGTGGACCCTTTGTTATCGGTAACGGCTAGCAAACACCTTTTTTGGGAGGATTCATGGTTAGTTGATAATCCATTATCTTTGCAATATCCAAGTCTATATAATATTGTTCACCACAAAGAATCTTTAGTTGCGGATATGTTATATGTTTCACCACCCAACCTTCAGTTTAGAAGAGAAATTATTGGAGATAAATTGTAGGTATGGCTTCACATAATGGAATGATTGATGCAAATATCTTTGTCGGAAGCGTCAGACCCTTTTTCTTATAATTTTTCTTCCATAAAGCAGTTTTTGGTTAAGTCTTTGTATATTGATTTAATGAGTGGAAAACACGTTTTTTTGCGTAGATATCTGTGGAGACTTAAGATAGCACTAAAAATCAAGATTTGCTTATGGTTTCTTAATAGAAAGATTTTCCTAAACAAAGACAACTTGGCTAGTGGGCATTTGACACGATGTAAAAAGTGTGTGTTTTGTGATACCGATGAGTATATTGAACATATTTTTATATCTTTTTTTTATTTTGTTCAAAAAATTTGGAGGCTGATACACTTCATTTTAATATCTCACATCCATCAAGCATTGCCAATATGTTTGGCAGTTGGCTTAATGGTCTTGATGAAATGACGAAATATAGAATATATATTGGTGTGCCTGCTTTTTTGGTAAATCTGAAATTGTCGCAATGACATGTCTTTAACAAGGGGAAGTTGTTCACTTTTTGTATGTTACCAACATGGTGCTCTCCTGGATCCATATGTGGTCATTCCTTCTAGTTGTCGTCCAACAGGGTCACATGGACTATGGATGCACTCGACTGACGATGGTTATTTAGGCTATTTTCAGTCAGGATGGATGGTGGAACGCTAGAAGACTATGTGTTTAGTTTACCCCTTTTTAGTTGACTGATATTTATTTTCACTTTGAATGGTCCTTGAACTGTAATGGTGGTACTTGTTACCTGATACTTCAAAACTTTAAAAAATATGTAAAAAGAAGCATGTGCATCACTTTGATGCAAAGGCCAGGGTGTTGTTCCCCATTTCGAAAAAAATACTAAACAAGTATATATTGAGAAGAGTAGCACTAATATTGGTGCTTAGCATCCGCTACCAATCATGGCCTCCCGCTCGTGCGAACAATGATGATGGAGCTCCTCAACGCGGCAAAGATGGCGGCGCAGAAGAAAAACATAGCAGCTGTCCACCGAGCAGGTTAAGGCCCAATCAAACCCAATGGTTAGCTGGCCTGCGATTTTCCGTGGGCGATGCACCGCACGACGGTGGCACACGGGACGTCACAGAAGGAGCCAGAGCGAGCGGCGCAGGAGCGGGGAAGTATGCTCGACTACACTGCAGCATCCCTGCGGGGAAGCGTGAGCTTGTTTAGCCGGTCGCTTAATTAAACCTACTCCCTCCGATCCCAATTAAGTGTCGGAGGTTGCAAAACGATTTGTGCATGTTTAGTTTACTTGTCACGTCACTTAATTCGGATCGGAGGGAGTAGTTGTCTCCGAGTGCCCAATAAATTGCATTCCGCAAGCAATCTGCACGTTGAAAATGAGAATGATTCTGGTACTATTTAAAAAAAGACATGTTGGCTAGGTGACCATCTTGCTGTCGCGATCAACATTTCTCAAGAAAACTAGGAGGTTCATTATCTGTTCAAAGCTCTTGTAGCATGATCTAGTTGAAGAGGGACAAGTTTCTAAAGAATCATAATTTATGGAATGTTCTCATTGGATCTGACCTGCTCGAGGAGAACAATTTCAGAGAAATGTACCGTTAGTTTAAATTAATTCAAGATTTCTATAGGATCTGACCTACCCAAGTACCAAGCTCGTAACCATGAAATTTTCAGCTATTGAACTGAGGCTGAACCAATGACTTCATGTCACTACCTTCCACCCGAGTCTTTATATAAGGAGCGAGCCTTTACTGAACCACATGTACACATTCTTATTCCTCGTCTTTACTTCCCTGTTTGGAATTGTTTGATAATATTTGGTGTATCATTTCTTTGGTCTCTATTTACTAGAGATTTTTGTATGATAGGCGTGTAGGTATAGGAGGCACCGGGAAAGGCTGGTAGATTACTAGAATCACAACATGCACGGCTTGTTTTTTTTAGACTAAAAGGGGGCTACCCCCGGTTTCATTGAAACCAAAAGCAGCGAGCTGCAGTTAAGTTTTACAGACCGCGAGCAAACACCAGGGATGGCGAGCTAGGCAACGTACGCAACGAGGCATAAGCCCAAAACAGATAGGGAGCAAAGGGAAGTAGCAACAGTTTAGTACAGTTCCCAAGAAACGAACACAACCTATCTACTGCAGAAGCTTCGCCCAGAACTTCGCCTGGACGCGTTTGCAGGTCGCTTCCTGGGCGACGTCCAGTGCAGGGGGTGGCATCAGCGCCAGGCAATCCGGAGGAGCTCCCCTCGGAGCTTGTTCAGCTTCAGGATGATCGTATCTAGTAGCGGAGCGGAGGAGGGGGTAGCCAGTATCTTCCAATTCTCCAGTTCTTCCACGACCCTTCTCCACACGTCCCGTACACCTGGCCAGACGAGTCCCTGAAAGCACAAGGCATTCCTTAGTTTCCAGATTGCCCAAAGCACAGCAGCACAAGTAACATTGATATGGGAATTTTTCTTCTCACTAACCCACCAACGGGCAATACTTTCAAAATTGGAGCCTACAGAGACACCCAGCAGATCAGACACCACAGGCCACACCAAATGTGCCACAAAGCACTCAAAAAATAGATGATGGCAGCTTTCCTGCTCAGAGCAGAACAGACAAGACCCATCTGGAACAGAGCGGCGCTTAGCAAGGTTATCTCTAGTAAGTAAACGGTTATTGGCTAACAGCCAAAGGAACACATGCAACCTGGGTTGAACTCTAAGACTCCAGACAGCTGGAGTGTGGACAGGAACAATTCCTCTGTTGTTGACAAAACCGTAAAAGGAACGCACACTGTATACACCTGACGAATGAAACCTCCATATAGGGGTATCCTCACTATCAGTCAAGGTAACAGTATTAACTAGTTGAACAAGTTCAAGCCATAAGGCATATCCTTCAGGAGAGACATTTCTCCTGAAGGTAAGGTGTAGTTCATCACCTTGGTAGGCCTGGGCCACTGTAATTTCTGGTTCATTCGATATTTCGAACAGGCTCCAGTAGCAGACAGCTAAACTACAGTTCCCTATGCAAACGTCACTCCAGAATTTAATCTTTCTCCCATCGCCCACTTTCCACCTGTAGCCACATTTAGCAGCTCTGGCTGCCCACATTACTCCTTTCCAGAAAGGAGAGCATATATTAGGGGCAGAGGAGAATATATTAGGATCAGGATCATACTTGAAGTCCACAATTTGTTTCCAAATCTTTCCAGAGTCACTATGATATCTTTTAATCCAGGAGGCTATTAAACATAAGTTAAAGTCTCCTAAATTTTGGACCCCTAGACCACCAAACTCCTTCTTCATGGAAACTAAGTCCCAGTTGGCTAGGTGATATTTTTTGTTATTCTCAGAGTCACTTTACAGGAAGTGAGCCATTTGAGAATTAATGGCTTTAATAGCCCATTTAGGGAATTTGATGACTGACAACAAGTACATAGGTATACTAGCCAAACAGGCTTTCAAAAGCACCAATCTACTTTGGTAGTTGAGAAGCTTACCTCTCCAACCTGCAAACCTCTTAAAAGTTTTATCCACAACAGGTTGTAAGTCTTCTTTTTTCAGTTTGGAGTAATGCAGAGGTACACCAAGGTACTTACAGGGAAACTCAGCATTTTTACAACAAAAAATCTGAGCAAAAAGGTTTTTTTGATCCTCATCAACATGCACAGACATTAGATCAGATTTATGATAATTTATCCTCATCCCAGACATTTGTTGGTAGCAAGCTAAGATCCACTTCAAGTTCCTAGCAAATTCAACTTTAGCTTCAAGGAACAGAATAGTGTCATCAGCATACTGGAGGCTAATAATCCCCCCAGGAATCACTTGAGGAAGGATGCCTTGGACTAAGCCTCCAGCAGCTGCTTTAGATAACATTTTGGAAAATACATCCCCCACCAAATTAAAAAGAATGGGGGAGCAGGGATCCCCTTGCTTAAGACCTTTACCTACTTTAAAGTAGGGGCTATTGGTGTCATTAATCCTGACACAAAGGGATCCTCCAACTAAAAGATTCCTAATCCAAGACCTAAAAACAGGACCAAATCCTCTAGTGGCAAGCATCTCCTCAAGGAAATCCCAGTCCACTCGGTCATAGGCCTTTTCATAATCCAATTTAAGCACAAGGGCAGGTTCTCCCCTGGAGTGGGCTGTGTGAATTAACTCTTGGGCAGAAACCACACTCTCTAGGATAAACCTCCCTTTAATGAAAGCAGTTTGGTTGGGAGAAATCAATCTACTCGCAACCAAAGAGAGTCTATTAGTAATTGCTTTTGAAATTATTTTCAAGCTGCAATTACCCAGGCTAATAGGCCTGAACTTCTTCAAATCTCTAGCATCAGGTTCTTTTGGGATCAAGGTTACTATAGCATAGTTTATCCTAGCTACAGGCAGTCTACCAAGCTCAAACTCTTTAACCAATGCCATAAGGTCATTTTTAATAACTTCCCAAATTTTTTGATAAAAGAGGAAGGAAAACCCATCTGGGCCAGGAGCTCCATTGGCATAAGAACCAAATACAGCTTCCTTAATTTCCTCCTCAGAGAAAGGTTTCTGAAGCAGGGAGTTCTCCTCAGATGTAACCAAGTCATTCTGATCCCAAAATCCCTCACCTAAGCCAAGGCCCATTCTATGTTCAGCTGCAAATAAAGACTTATAAAAGTCTACAGCTACATGCAGCATATCACCTGTCTGTTCCACAGGACCATTAGGTCCATCAAGGATGGCAAGTTGTTTCTTCCTTCTCCTCTGGTTGGCAATTGCATGGAAATAGGAAGTGTTTCTATCACCCTCCTTGATGAACTTATCTCTAGATCTCTGCCAGGCTTTGGTTTCCTCAATTTTGAGCAGCCTATCCAGATCACATTTAATTTGTTTGAGTCTATTTTTTTCCTGCTCAGACAGGAGGTTGGACTCAGAAAAGGTGTCCAGGATATCAAATTCCTGAATAAGGTCATTTCTTTCTTTTTTGTTAGCAGCATCAATATTGATGCTCCAACCTTTACACTTTTTCCTGAGACTTCTCAGCTTGAACTGCCACCTATCAATAGGGGAAGCCAAGGAACAGGGAGAGGTCCAAACCTTCCTAACAAGATCATGGAAATCTGGATACTCAAGCCACCACTTCTCAAATCTAAAAAGTCTGGGAGGTGGAGCTACATCAGTACCAGTATCTAACAAGAGAGGAGTATGATCACTAATGGGTTTAGGCAAGGCCCTGACAGTAGTGAGAGGGTACCTTGCATCCCAGTCAGTGCTAGCAAGGATTCTATCCAAGGTGGCCATGATGGGGTTGTCTTGGTTATTAGACCAAGTGTACCTCCTGTTAGCTAAATCATAATTAATCAAGGCCCAAGAATTAATCCAATCATTAAACAGAAAGGTCCAGTTAACATTAACTGTCCCATTATTCTTCTCAGAAGCATCCCTAACAAGATTGAAGTCACCACCTAGCAAGGTAGGAAGTGAGCTCTTATCCATGATATCATGCAATTCAGCAATGAATTGCACCTTAAAATCATAGTAAGGGGTGCCATAAACTACAACTAACTGCCAGCAGAAATCATCCAAGAGATTCCTGACAGTCACAGCAACACAATACTCAAAACAAATGTGAGACACAATCTCAAACTTGTCAGTTCTAAATCCAACTAGGATACCACCAGCAGTACCCTTAGCAGGAAGAGAGATCCAAGAAAAATCCCAGGGGCGAGAGATAAAGTTAAGAAAACTGGGAGGAAAAGCCATTTTCTTAGTCTCTTGGATCCCAACAAAATCCAGTTTATTTTTGCAAATAAAATCAGCTAAATCTTGCTTGCGGCCAGGTCTCCCTGTGCCTCTACTATTCCATATTCCCCCTATCATGAGAACTATGTTTTTTTCTACTAACAGTCACCCAAGGATTACTTTTAAGGCCTGATTCAGGGTTAGCCAACTGATCAGAATTCAGGCAAGCATCCTTATTGGTTTTAGACTTACTAATAGCAGGGAATTGAACATCACTATCAAGATCAATGCTAGCAGGGAGAGACTTGTGTGTCGTAGACTTGCATGAGTGGACTCCTTTGCCCGCGCGCCTAGTCCGGTCGTTATGTACACCACACTCTCGTGATTATTCGGTACTACTTGACTAGGATGCAATGGGGTCAGACGACAGGCTACGTACCGTAGACGAATCTGAGACGGCGTATCTGTCAGCTCAACCAGGCAAGGACGACGTAAAAGCCTCTACCTCCATTCTCGTGCTTTTAGTCGGGCTCAGCTCGCAGTATAGATGCGTCACTTGCTATCTTGTACTCAGGCTAGCTATCTTGTACGCACGGAGATAGTTTGTCTGACACCATTTTATTGTCCTCTGCACATTGCCTCTCTACACGTCTAATTTGCGCCATGCCCTTTGACTAAAAGCTTAATTCCTACAAGATTTCTACGTACGCTGTGGAACGATGAACTCGTGTGCCGCCAGCCAAACTTTTTTTTTAGAAACGGAAATAATTCCAGCCTCTTCATCAGAGCGATGCACACAGCTTTTATATTAAAAAGAAAAGTATTCAGTGCAAAGTACAGACTACTACAACTCAACCATCCGCAATAGTGGCCACATAGATCAACCACCTAAACATCATTAAAAAGCAACAATTACTCATTGTAACCGTCTAGCATGTAACCATCCAGCCTTGCTGAAGATAGCCCGAACGACCGCCATCAGCCGAGAACATCCGACATCCAAACGTCCACGTTGGTCTTCGGGTAGTAGGAGAGACCACATATGGATCCAGTGTGTGGCTCGGTGAACAACCTGCAAAAAATGCCCTGCTTCCATATTGTTAAAAATAACATCATTCTTGCAATTCAAGATAGCCCACAAAAAAGGCACAAACCCCAACGCGTATGCTAGCTTTAGTGGTTTTATCAACTCCATTTAGCCAATTACCAAACAAATTAGTAACACTAGATGGTGAAAATATGCTAAACGTAAAGTGTACAAGTCTCCAGATTTTACGGGCAGAGGAGATAGCTAAAATGGTGTCAATAACCCACAAATGGTGATCTACCGTCTCATCCATCCCACAAAAAACACACTTCTTACATCCCATCCATTTCCGGTTTGCTAAATTATCCTTGGTTAATAACTCTTTGGGATATAAGAACCAAATGAAAATCTTAATCTTCAATGGTACCTTAATTTTCCATAAATATTTTTTAAGAAACACCGTATTACCATTCATAAGTTCGTCGTAAAGTGATTTTACCATAAAGACACCCGTTGGTGTCAGTTTCCAAGAAAACGAATCCGACTCATCAGATAGAGATACTGACATCAATTTCTCTACCAAATTCAGCCATGCTTCCCATTTAGAGCCTGTTAACGACCGTCTAAATTGGACATTGGGATGATCATGATTAATAACATGTGCGACTAGAACATTTTTCTGCCGCACAATATTATATAAAGTCGGATACTGAGTGCATAACGACGTCTCTCCTAACCAAGGATCCTCCCAAAATCTAATGCCCTGGCCATTACCAAGTGAGAACGAAATATGCTTAAACAACTCTTCCTTCACTCCCATAATCCCTTTCCAGAAGGGGGAATCAGTTGGCTTTGCTTCAATCATAGACAGAGGTTTCCCTTTAACGTATTTATTAGGGAGTAGCTCATGCCACACCCCTTCTTATGTTAATAATTTAAATAGCCATTTGCTAAGTAAACACTTGTTTTTCACATCTAAAACCTCAATTCCAATACCTCCTTGATCTTTTGGGCGACATACTATGTTCCACTTAGTAAGGCGGTATTTCTTTTTTGTTTGATCACTTTGCCAAAAGAAGCGGGATCTATAGAAATCTAGTCTCTTCTTTACTCCCACGGGAATCTCAAAGAAGGACAAGAGAAACATAGGCAGACTAGACAAAACCGAATTAACCAGGACTAGACGATCTCCATATGAGAGTAACTATCCTATCCAAGAACTCAGTTTCTGATCAAATCTATCTTCCACAGGTTTCCATTCCTTATTCAAAAGATTTCTATAATGAATTGGAATTCCTAAATACTTGAAAGGTAGATCACCAAGCTCACATCCAAAGATATGTCGGTAATCATACCGACAATCTTTAGCCTTGCCGAAGCAAAAAATCTCGCTCTTATGAAAGTTAATTTTAAGCCCAGATAACTGCTCGAAAAAGGCCAGAGTTAATTTCATATTCACGGCCTTCTCTAGGTCGTGCTCTAGAAACAATACGGTATCATCAGCGTACTGAAGGATAGACACCCCCATCAATCAGGTGAGGAACTAAACCCCCTACCTGACCATCATCTTTGGCCCTCCCAATAAGCACCGCTAACATATCAGCAACTAAGTTAAAAAGGATGGGAGACAACGGATCTCCGTGACGCAATCCTTTTAGAGTTTGGAAGAAGTGTCCAATGTCATCATTGACTCTGATGCCGACACTTCCACCCTGCACAAACCTAGCCGCCCATTCACACCACTGCGGAGTGAAGCCCTTCATACGAAGAACCTGCTGTAAGAATGACCAGCGAAGTTGATTTTAAGTAACACCCCATCAAGCTTTTGCTTCTTTAACTCATGTAAAGTCTCATGCAACACAACGACACCTTCCAGTATATTCCGACCTGGTAGAAAAGCCGATTGTGATGGTCGAATCACTCTCTGAGTGATAGACGTGACCCTATTGAGAAGTGCATCCAGCGTCCACGAGTTATAAACTTACCTCGCAGATTGCAGCGTGTACCAATGCCGCACGCACAAAGGCGAGACGGGCAAGTGTAACCGTGTTAGTGAGTGAGTGATGGTGGTGCAGAAACAAGGAAGGGAGCGGGTTTTATCCAGCGATCCACGTGATCGAGAGAGGTCTCCATCCTTGTACGAATCGGAGCCACATACCCTGTCCGCACCGGCAGCATCCACCAACATTTCTTTTGTATGCGTTCTAGACAAATGACACCAAAACCAGGAATTTGCCAGGCCAGGATTACGTGCCTAGTACCGCTGTCGCGTAAAAGCCGTAAAAGACACTACTGAAACACTAACGATTTTGACCTAATCAATGTTGTAACATTCTAATGCCTCATTGCATTGGTCTGTTTCTGTACATAGAGCCCTGTAGGCGGGGTTGGCTGCTGTATGAACCAACCTAAAGTGAGACGGCAGCCTATTACTCTGTCGATCTGAGCTACGTTCAGTGTGATGCGAGCACTCTTTGGTTTAGGTTCCTCATGCTCCTTTGTCTTGGATCCTCTACCTGAGATAAATCTGAAAACAGATAACCGGCAACGTTGAATTACGCCTCCATCTGAAGCTATACACGTGAATAGAAAAGTAAATCCTGTGCACATGCTGACATACTCCTACAAGGCTATTCCCTCGGTTCAACAATACATGACTTTCTTTTGTCTAAATACGGATATATTTAGACAGGTTTTAGTATCTATATTCATCAATTCCTAAACAAATAGAAGTCATCTATTGTTGAACGGAGGGAGTACTTGGCTAGCATAGCGGTTCTGAATTCCTGCTCTAATTTATGGGGACTGCCGGACGCGTGGATTTTTACACAAATAACCTTTTGGCACCGAAAATTCACACTCTAGCCCCCGAAAACAGAAAATTTGAGAAATAATCATTTCGCTTAACACCCGCCACGGGGGTGTTATGCTCTATGCCTCAACGCCCTGTGGTCAAGGCGTTATTGACCGTGTCACAGTGGACGTGGAAACCCACGTGGTAGCACGCTTAACGCCCCGAGCCAAGGCGTTATGCGCCTTAACGCCCCGGTCGGAGGCGTTATGCGAGTGAATAAGTCAAACCGCCCGTCCCGCGCCCCTCCCACTTCGAAAACGGTTCCTCTCCACACTACTCTTCCCCCTCTTATCCCTATTCCCTCTCCAATCCACCCCCAAATCGAGTAGATCGGAGGAGATCGGCTAATGATTTGACTTCATTTCGAGTTCTAAAGGTACGTCCCCCTCTTCTCTCATTTTTTTGGGTTGAAATCATGGATTTTGGTGATTCTACTTGATTCCCTCTCCTTGTTCATCCTAGTTCATCTCCCTATTGTAGTTCATTCTATTTCCTTTTGTATTTGAAACCCTAGTTCCTCACACCCTAGTCCATCAAACCCTGTTTACCAAACCTAGGAAATCCCCACCCTTGTTCATGTTAGGGTTTAATTTGGTCAATTTAATATGTAAATAATTTTAGGTTGTGTTTGGTGACTGTGTTTGGTCAAACCCTAGTTCATCACCACCCCTAGTGCTAACTCTTTCTTGTGGTTTAATTTCGTTGTAGGTTTAATTCTTAGTGTATTTGAAAACTCTTCTAGAGCCGCTTATTGGATGCAACGTGCAAAAATCCGCGACTGCATCCTTGGAGAATAAAACTCTAAATACTTCCATATTTGTGCCTCCGGTCGCCTGCGCAAAAATCAAATTAAAGTCCTCGAAGATGATGACGGATCCCCTCTTTTCTCGCATCAGGCCAAAGCTAACATCCTTCATCGCTTCTTCAAGAATCTCCTCGGGCAACCCATTCATGTCTCCTCCCAGCTTGACCTCCACTCTCTTGTCTCCTCCACCTCCCTCGACCAATTCCAAGCGGCCTCTCTTGTTTTCCCATTCACCATGGAGGAGCTTCAGCCCTCCATCCTTTCCATGAAGGACAACTCTAGCCCTGGACCTGACGGTTTTGGCCCCGCCTTCTTCAAGCGGCATTGGGACCTGGTCAAGGACTCCCTCCTAAGGTCCTTACATGAATTCCACTCTAGACCTGGATTCAATCTATCAACCTCTCTAGCCAAACCTCTGTGCTTCTTAACGAGATCCCAGTGCTTGGATCCAATGTGACCATGGGGTCCGTCAAGGCTATCCTCTCTCCCCCTTCATCTTCAATATTGTTGCTGACGTCCTCCAACAACTCCTCCTCCTTGTGTCCCGGAATAGGCTCCTTCTCCACCCTCTCGTTGACGACCTTCCTTGCCGTATTCTACAATACGCCGACGACACGCTTATTATCATCCGCGTCGTCCACGGGCACGTTTCCAACCTCAAAATCCTTCTTGACCAATTTTCGGCTGCCACGTGTCTTATCATAAACTTTCACAAAAGCACCTTCGTTCCCATCAAAACGGACCCCTCTATCGCCACCGAGATGGCTTTCTCCTTTGGATGTACCGTCTCTTCCTTCCTGCAAACCTACCTCGGCCTCCCTCTCCCCCCATAAACTCCGCCTTTCTAATCTTTCCCCCCATTATTGACAAATGTGGCATGCATCTGTCCGGCCGGAGAGGTCGTTCTCTCCCCATAGGAGGGCGCCTCATCTTGGTCAATTCAGTCATCACTGCTAAATTTTCTCATGTTATGACGGCTCGCCTCCTCCCGACAGGCTCTATCGAAGCAATTGACAAGCGTAGACGCGCCTTCCTGTGGTGTGGGATGAGACAAGCTCTAGAGGCCACTGTAAATTTTCTTGGGGAGATGTCTGCACCCATAAAAAGTATGGGGGCCTTGGGGTTTTATCAATCTCCTATCATAACTCATCTCTTCTCTCTAAATTCCTCTCCAAAATTCACTCCCCCTTGTCTATCCCCTGGATTCTTTGGTTTCGCCGCCAATATGTCTGGGTGGGATGAAGGGACTTGGGAGAGACTCATCATCTCGACTCCCCAATTTGGAAAGATATCGCCGCTGGCCTTACTGCCTTTCGCTCCAACTCTTCTGTCGACATTGGAGATGGTGCTTCCACAGCCTTCTAGCTCGATTCCTGGCTCGGCTCCGCTACGCTCTTTGAAAGATTCCTGGCCCTGTTCTCTCACACCACCAAACCCCACGCTTAGGTCAGATACTGCTTGAACTCCGGGCTCGCTCTCGTCCCTCACCTATCCTCGTGCGCGACTAATGAACTAATGAACTGGCTCAGCTGAACGCGTAAATGTCAACTGTCTCTCTGAACAATGAGGTTCCTGATGTCCACCTTTGCTGACACTCGCAGCAAAGCCTTTCGAACAAAGGATTTTATGCTAAATTTTACAGGCAGCCCAACCAGATGATAAGGTTGCGAAGGTTTGGAGAAGTGATGCACCGTTAAAGTGCAAAATCTTTAATTGGCTAACCTACCGCCGCCGCCTTTCTACAAATGATCGACGACATCGCTATCAACTCAGCTCTTATCCGAGCTGTCTTCATTGCTCTCTGGTGGAAGACACTGACCACCTCCTGGTCCAATGCCCGCGGGCTCATGAAGTTTGGGATCACTTCTTCCCGTTCGATGACCCCCTTCAGGTGGGCTCTGTTCGTGAGTTGTGGGATGCACACAGTTGTACCTACGCCGACTCCACCATCTGCACCGCCATGTCCTGGAACATTTGGAAGCGACGCAACAGCTACTTCTTCAACGACATAGATGAACCTCTCTACGTAGTTCTCCAACGATGCACTGATGATGTACGCCTCTGGGCCTACCGTTGTACTTCTGCAACTGTTGCGAATCCCCTTAAGAATTGGTGTATTTCCTTTGATCCCCCGTGATCCTGTATGATCTATTGTAATCTCTTCTCTACCTCGTCCTTCACCTTGTAATGTCCTCCGGTATCTGACAGTGTGCATGGGATATATAAAATGTTCAGGCTGGCTCTAAGGGCATCTCCAGTCGACCCCCCCCCCCAAGCGGCCTTTTTAGCGCCGAAAGCGACGAATAGCGCCGTTTTTGCACCATCCCCCCCCCCCCCCCGAAGCCCAAATAGCGCCGTTTCTGCGCTATTTCGCGCCGCGGCACCCAGGAGAAACCCAGCCCGCTGGGTTCGGCTTGGGGGGCGAAATGGCGGGGCAGCCCACGCGGGCCAGCGCTGTCAGTGACGCGTGGGGAAACCGCGGGAACATAAACCCCCGCCCGTGATCTTCTTCTCGGCTCCCGCGTCGGTCAAAGGCTGTCGGCGTTTATGGTGTGGCGGGCGGCCAGTGCATGCGGCCGTACAAAGGCTTCTTGAGGAATGGCGTGGCGGGCGGCAGCGACGACAAGCGGCGCAGTAAATGGCCCACCAGGGCTACAAAAGGCCCATCGCCGCTCGCCGCTCTCCCCATTCTTCCTTTTTGCCGCTCTCCCTGTTTTTTCTCCTCGACGCTCTCCCCATTCTTCCTTCCTCGCCGGAGATGGACAGCTACGATGAAGCCGCCGCCACCTCTGCAAGCACGAGGCCTGGGCGCTGTATCGGGCGGGCTATCCGTGCCCGCCCGATATGCGCGTCCCCAGCGCCGCCGCCGGACAGCCACGGTGGCAACTCAGCGACGGTGGGATCCCCGTGCCCCCAATCCCCTCCACCGACGCGGAGTTCGGGCACGCCATCGACGGGCGGACGAGGCCGCGCGACTGCACTGGAGGCCGCACGGCAACGACGCGTTCTGGTGGCAGGAGCTCCAACGCCGCCACGACGCGGACATTGGCGCCCCGGGCAACAACGGCCCTGTCGAGGGCCGCGCGAACGGGATCGGCCGCAAGCGTTGGTGGGGAGGCCATCACCGCACGCTCGATTACATCGACGCCGGCAACGAGCACCGGCTGCAGATGCCGCCCCGCCCGCACCCCTCGTGGGCAGCCCGGCGGATCGTTGTCATCCACCTCCTCCTCCTCCGGTGCCCATTCTCTTTCCCTCACCCCTCCCCTTCTCAACTCCGGGCGCCCTGCCCCCAGGCGCAGCGGCGGCGCCCTGCGTATCGGTGACAGAGGGCGACGAGTGGCCCGACGTGAAGGCCGCGGAGGAGCTCTCGCGCAACACCCTCCAGCCGGTCCCCGACGACGTCGCCGCCGACTGGAGCATGTGCGACAGCACCGAGGAGGAGCTGGAGCTCCAGCGCCGGCTCCTCGCCAAGGTGGAGCAGCGGAAGGCGCAACGCGAGCAGCAAGCCGCTGCCAATGCGGCCCGCCGCCGCGTCCCTCCCCACACTACTAGGGAAACCCCTACCGCCGGCGCCCTGGGGCGCGCCGGCGATGCTCACGCCGGTGGTAAATATTTACCGCCGGCGCACCAGCCCAACGTGCTGGGGGTATTTAAATTAGCGTCGGCGCCCCAACCCAACGCGCCGGGGGTAACATTAGCTCCGGCGCTTCGGTGCAGCGCGCCGGCGGTATTGCTGGCTTAGCCCCGGCGCACGCGCCGCGCCGGTGATAGGCCAACCCAGAGCTTCGGCGCTAAGTTTTGATATCTCAAAAAAATAAACAGAATACGGTATATACAGTTTTTATACTGTTACAGGTATATACATAAAAATAAATAGAATATATATCTCACAAAACAGGATTTATACGGCACAAATCAAGCAGCTAATACTCAGATATATCACACACGAATATAAGTCTCAAACCCGAATACAAAGTATCGACGTGAAGCATAGACAAAACAAGTAGCTAAGACATCCATCATGGAATACAAAGTTATGGATACAAAGTGTCGGAAGATATCTAGCTAAGGGGACATCGATCTAAACTAGACGGCAGAATAGAAAGACGGAAACGATGAGCATCATCGTGACGAAGATGGTCTTCATCCGCTTCCTTCTCTTCTCGCCCGCTAGATATGTCTCTCCCGCTAGATAGCCATATCGAGCTTGTGCCTCCAACATAGTGGTGTACCCCTTGTAGCTATTGCCGCTGAACCGGTGCACCTGTCTCCGGCAAGCCTCTCAGTCGTCGTATACTCCGGGAACATGTCCCCGGTACACGACATAGAACGTCATCTATTATTTGGACAAGACAAAATAGACATCAGTAGCCAAATCATATATGCAACAAGTATATGCAACAACGTAGCAAATTCAAATATGAAACAAGTATATGCAACAAGAATTCGGCTGCCACAACAAGTATATGGGCTGAGAAATAAGTTTTCTTACTCTAAGTATTCGGCTTTGGCGGGAAGGGGCGGATGCCGTCTAACGAGTTGAATGGCTGCTTGTCACCGTATGCCTCTAGGCGGGCTTCTATCTTGTCATTCATCGGTGGTATGTGACCCGCGAAGAAGAGGCCACCCTTAGTGACGACATCGTGATGGATTATTGTGACAACCTGTCGTTGGATGTGAAGAAACTCATTTCTCACCGTATCGCTAGGGGCGTTCGCCATGTCGATGCCCCATCTTTGGAGACAAGATGGCAACAAGAGGTCGTTTGCATCCTTCACGAACTCCCTCATATGAAGGATGGTGTACCAAGCGTCCATCCCACTCTCTGGGTGCAACTGCTTCATGCAGGCAAACGTGGTTGTGTGGACGCACCGGAGGCATCCTCGGCTGGTTTCTTTCCTTACCTTGAGGGGACCTGCCTTTGCGGCGAATCCGGTGAGAGCTGCATCGAGAACAGCCTTGAGGCTGGTGTAGTTCTTCGGCTTGGCACTCCCCGAGTCGAGATAAGTAACGTGCGACTGCCGCGGGTGCATGACCAAGAGGACGCAGTACATGTCTCTGCACAAAACAATCCATGCGCCATCCTCGGATTAATCTTCTCACACACGCAAAAGAGTGATGGAAATATACTAAAGAATGTAACGATGGCTAGCGGTCGATCGTAAACTTACTCGGGGAAATATGGCATGAGGAAGGTTTCCTTAGTATGATTCGCCACCAAGAAATCCTCCATATGCTTCGTTGCAATCACTCGGTCCCGTGGGTTGGCCAAGACGCTTTCATGCATGTAGTAGGGGTCCATTATCGCTACGTCCGGTGTTCTCTCTTGCATGATATCGTGCGCCATTTTGAGAGCTACGAGACGCACGAAGGGTGGGAAGAGCCGTTTCAGATGGAAGACGTTGAACAGGTCATCAAACCTAAGAAAGAACTGCTCTGCGGGGTATTTCTCCACAAAGCCCACGCCGAGGGGCACCTTGACCACGTGGAGCGGGTACGAGGGGGAACTCGACTGCATAAGTTCCCTCTCCTTCTGCAGAACACCATCATGACAGCTCCTCATGTCCCCGGCCAAGAGTTTGACAAGGTCTGGCGGTAGCATCGGCTGGCCCAGAACATGGTGTTGGCGCCACTTGTCGGGTAACTTGTCCAGAACCCAAGGTGCTGGCTGGCTGGCGGAGGCGGCGGCCGCTTTCTTCTTCTGAGGCCTTTTCCTGATGGTCTTCCTCGTCTTTAAGCACGGGGGAGCGCCGTCGCCTACTCTTATCGCGTCGAGTGTCGCACCACGACAAGTGTTTGGGCTTAGCAAAGCTTTCGCCGGCAGATCACGGTGGTCACCGAGTGCTGGAGCCGACATCTTCCTCGGGGGTTTCTTGAGAATCAAACAACTTCTTCTTCAAGCATTCCGCTTTCCCCGCTGGGAGATCACGGTGGTCGGGTGAATCACGAGGCGGCTGGTCCATATCAGCGAAAATTTCGGCATGACCTTTGCTAAAAAATGGTCAAAACGGAGTGGCAAAAATTTGCCGAAACGGAAATGAATCGACATTTCGGCAAAACATTGCCAACTCATTTACACGTCATCACATCTTACACGGTCGCAACAAACATAATACAATTCCCATGAATATGGGTCATCATCGCATATTTTGGTTGAAAACACAATAATTATATATATATCGATATAAGTATATTCTGCCGACACGAGATATGAAAGATCGTAACGTACACACGACACGTGTCGACCGGAGAGAGCGGTGTGTGTAGACTCTAGCTATCTAGATCTAGCTAGATCTAGATATATGAATATGGTGCATGTGGGGGAGAGAGATTCTTCGTAGTAGATCTAGATCTAACTAGGTAGAATGGAGGGGCATGTTTGGGAGAGAAAGTTTTGACAAAACATATCATATTTGGTTGGCTAAATATGCTAAAATTGGAAGAAATGAATGAGAAAATGAGCTGTAAAGAGAGGAGTTTCGAGTTGGAGATGAGGAGTGAGTGGTGTGAGTGGTGTGGGTAGTGTGGGTGGTGGCTGGATAAGGTGTACCATACCACGGCGCGCCCCCAAACCACTGCGCCGGGGGTAAACAGTAGCGCCGGCGCTCACGTGGAAGCGCGCGCCGGGGGTAAATGGGGGCCTGGGCTGTCCTTTAGCGCCGGCGTGCTACGCGTTCAACGCGCCGGGGGTAAGTATCTACCACCGGCGCGTGTGTGGTGGGCCGCGCCGGGGCTAAGTTTGCCCCGAGGGGGGGGGGGCTGGCCTGCCTTTAGCGCCGGCGCGCTGGACACAGTGAGCGCCGGGGGTAATATTGTAGCACCGGCGCTGCTCATTCCAGAGCGCCGGGGGTAGTTACCGCCGGCGGATTCAGTAGTGGTTGCGCCGGTGCTACAATATGCTGCTATAGGCTATTCCCTAGTAGTGCCCTCCGCAGCCGACGGAGGTGCCCTACGTCGTCCTCGACCCCGACACCGACGACGAAGCCGAGTTCCAGCGCGCCCTGGCGGCGAGCAGGTGGGGTGACGCCGGCGCAGGCCCGAGCAACCCACATTGCCGCGACCCCGGCGTAGGGACGAGCAGGTGGGACGCCGACGGCTCCGACGACGACGACGACGGCGGGGACGACTACGACTACAGCCAGACGATCGCGGCGAGCCTCGACCTGCAGTAGCCATAGTTAGGGCTTTTATGTTTTCTTTTACGTTTTTAGTTTAATTTCTATCAAAATCTATGAATTTGCGTCGAATCTACCTTTTTGAATTAATTTGGGCCGAGGGTTGGGCTGGGGGCGACTGAGAACCGTGCCCCCAGGTTTCAGATTAGCGTCGTTTGGCGCCGCGGCGGCACCAAAACAGCGGTGTTTTGGGTCCTGGGGGGCGACACGGCTGGAGATGCCCTAAGAGCCCGCCGTAGTTACAGTCAAAAAAAAAATTATAGTTTCTTAATGATCCCAAGCGAGAAGCTGGCTGGCCGTGGTACCTTCCATCGGATCCCCTGCAGGACCGTAATGATAAGCTCGTGTTAGTGTTGATGGCGTGCAGTACGCCTGCATCATTGCCTTAGCCCGTTTTCTGTGCATAGAGGCCGCTGTATGAACCAACCTGGCAACCTATCAGTCTCTGGATCCGAGTTTTTATGCAAAGTAGCTATACGCGTGAAGACACGAGCAGACCTGTGCATTTTTATGCAAGCGTCTGCTCGTGTGCCCCTTGGCCTAATGGATGCGAGGCGAGCGTCACAGACGCGCACGGTGTGGCATGACAACGGCGCAGCAGCCAGCCCTGCCCAGCTGACACCATGTACACAAACACCCTAAGGCCTAAGGTTGGTGCCAATGCATCACTCGTTATAGCATCGCCACGTCAGATTTTGTCCCTACTCTCACCCTACGGTGCCAGTGCACGGGCTGTAGTCTCGCTCTCGCCTCCCTCTCGCCCCATGGTGCCAATGCACTCTCGCCCGCCTATCGCCTCCCTATCGCCTCCAGTGCGAGCGGTAGCGGCCGCTACCGCCTGGCGATGGCGCCACCGCCCCGCGCAACCGTCTCGACGCCCTCTCGCCGCCCTATCGCCCGGACGCGGGCAATACCGCCCGGGCGCGGGCGATACCGCCCGGGCTATCGTCTCCGTTGGCACCAGCCTAATGCAATGATACAGGCCTACTGCTCGCCATCAACACTAACACGAGCTGGGGAGGCTCATTAGTAGTGTCCTAATTCAGAGCAGCGGAGGGAAGGCTAGCCAGCTTCTGGGGACCCATTGCATCAAGTTATTAAGAATAATATTTTTGGAGATTTCGAATATTTAGTTGAATTTTAAGAGAAATGTTGGCCCTTTGAGCGAAATGCATAACGAAATAACTGAAATTCTGGCAACTTTTGTGACTTGTAGAGGCCAAAAGATTTCTCGAGAGGGTTAGATTACTCAAAATGTAGTACTAGTAGTGCTTGACACATACAGTATTTTCTAGCTTAGCAAAGCTGCCAAAGCAGAGGCCATTTTTGGAGTACTTTTGTTTCCCCAACAACAGATGTACGGCAAAACTGGTCATGGGCGACGTGTGCACTGTGCAGACAAGACGCTTGGCTCCAACTCCAGTCCGTACTGCGAGGAAACAGAGCAGCAAGTTCTGTTAAGCAACTTATGTTAAGCCCACTAAATATGTTAGTATAAGTATATGATAGTCCGTACTGCGAGGAACGGAAAGAGACATCCCTACAAGTCGGTCTCGAGATCTCTAACAAGGCAACGGATAGAAACCCGGCTCTGTTTTCCGGCACAAGCTCGTGCTAGGACAACAACACGCCACCATCAATCGCTCGGGAGAAAATTGCACACAACACCATGCTTTGGTAGCAAAGTTGCACAAAACATAGAAATCAAATCTCTTTTGCGGCTAGCCCCAGTTTTCCGTCAAATAAGTTGCAGCTAGCCCAAAACATTGACTTAACAGCTTAATAAGTATCTGACATGGTACCTATGACCACTGTACATTATTTCTATACCGTATATACCACCATATGATGCGTTGATGCTCCCTATTACGTATACATACATCGTCTTATGTCAATGCTAAAATATTTTGTATTGTTCGGCAAGTATAATTGACGTATCGTTATATCAAAAGTCAAACAGAGTCTAGCTCGCACTCTGAAAGGAAATTAAATTTTTATTTTTATGGAAGTTTTAAAAAGCTCGAAAAAAACCCCACAGAGACTCTGTATAAAATTTCAAAATATTCATTGTATTTTGGCCTAGAGAAAAAGAAAGAATTTACAAATCTGGACGGTGAAAATGCGCATGTTAAATAGAATCTTAGCACATTTATCATTTTGTGTAGTGTAGAATAATATATAGTTAGAGTTAAAAAAATTATACAGTTTTTCGTCTTTTTTTATGCTTTATTTGCCCGAGCGGCGCCCCCATCAAAAGTACCAGGCGGAGCTGAAGCACCAAGGTCCCAACCCCCAACCGTCGCTGGAGCAGCAGATGGTGGCTGGGACCAACGACATCGCCGACGGAGGGAGGGGGCAGCGGTTGCTCCTCAGCAATCGCATGTATTGCATCTCGTGTGCGGTTGGATAAGAACATGTTTCGGTCGGATGGACAATTCTCGAAAGTGGTGGAAAATGAAGAGGTATTATTTTGCGGAAGCTATGGTAAGGGAGAAGTGGAATGAGTTAGCAGTTGTGCTATAGTTGAGATGAGATAGGTTTTTCTATACGTAGACAAGAAAATTTTGATCGGAAAAACACAATAATACTCTTGTCGGTTGTTTAGGAAGCGATAAACAAGTTTATTTATCACTTGAGGGACGGCCAAGAAAGAAACAAATAGATTTGTCAAAAAAAAAAGGAAATGGAGAGATGTCAGGGTTAGTTTTTGCACATCGAGTGAAAAGTAAAGTTGTGTGTAAAGTTTTGTAAATGCTCAATTTTATCTTAGTGCAAGGTTGTGCGTTAGTCAAATTCTAGCTTTTGTCGAAATATACTTCAAACAAAATGGAGAAATAACTTTGGTCTGATCTGACCTACCCAAGTACCAAGCTGGTAAACAAGGAATTATTAGCTATGGAACTAATTGTCTACCAATGACTTCATGTGACCAGTTACCACCCAACTACCCAAGTCTTTTATAAGGAGCAGGCGTTTCCTAAATCACATATGCATAGCTTATTTCTTATCTGCTTTGAAGGATTAGAATTGTTCAATCATATTTCGTGTATTATTTCTTTGGTATCTATATACTAGCTTGATATGTGTAGGCATATGAGACACCAGGAAAGGCTGATGAATTATCAGAGTTACAACATGTTTCACATAGCCATTGTGCTTCTTCGCTCCACTTTATGACATCGGCCTTTTCCTCTGTGTATCATCTGCTTCCTGATGTTCTCGCCCGTCTAGCCCGGTCTTCATGTACACCACACTCTCATGACGTTTTGATGAACAAGGCAGAATATTTGGTACTGCTATTTGGATTGGATGCAGTTTGGAGCATGGTAGATTGGTTGGCTCAACAGTGTGGAGTTGCAAAGAATTATAGGGATACATAGACAAACCAACACATTCTGTACAGGTACATACTAGTATCCCACTGTTGATGTACCTAAAGAGAATTTGATGCATTCCACACTGTTCTCTCACTTACCGCTGTTCTTTGGATGTTGTCTCACTGGCTGAAATAGTCATTATATGGTCATGGGATAAGAATTTTTCCCATGCCTGTGTTTTTTACCAATAGACTTTAAATCAGTTGACAATGTATTAATAGCGTTATACAACAGCTCCTAATAAAATATATGACCATTGTCTATTTAATCACGGATAGAACAAGAAATTGACAGGACCAGCCAGATATGCAAGTGTAAACACACATATTGGAATAGGTAAGTTCACTTCACTGTCAGATGTTTTCTCTTTTATTAGGTAGCTATACCTAGAATTCAAACACATGTAATGTTTTTTTTTGCATCTCTGCATATACTCGTTGGTCTTAAAGCACGGTGTTGTTGGTGTCGGTCTTCCATGGTAGGGACCGGGAACAAGAAGCACGAGGGAATCAGCGAGAGCAAGATCGCTACTTCAATCGAGGTAATAGCATGTTCTTCTTTGCCGAAACTTTTGGTTTTCTCTGTATTTTTGTCGACTGGATTGTATGTTTTGTTCTAAGTGTATAGTAGTAATGTTAACTTGCATACTAGTACTGTACCGTGGGCTATTTTGATCTTTCTCTAGCATAGTGTGTTATAAGGTGTTTAGTGCAGTTACTTTTTACTCCTTTAATCATACTTTGTTTGCTTATTAGTTTGCTTGTCAAGCGGTCGATTTATAACCTACTATTCAATTTAAATTTCCAAATTGCTTGTGGATGAAAATATACGCACTTTAAATTGAATTCAGTTGTCTTCTTTTCTAAATACATTATGCAACAACTTGTTTTACACTTGCTTTTGGGTCGATATCATTCTGTCCCACTTGTGTCAGAAAGATTTAATGAAAGCTGACATGTATCTTCTTTTGCTACTCCTGTCCAGGAGTTCCAGCTGAAGAAATTCGAAAGAACTCAAAGCTCCATTCAGCAAAGAGTGCTAGTTATAACTGTAGAGCTAGCTATATTGAAACAGTCAGAATCTCTGGCTGCTATTGATGAACTATGTGAAGATGATAAACTATTCTTGGTCGTTATTCTTTTAAGAATTTCATGTCTTTAGTGTTCATACAGAAATATTTGTAATGTTTGTATTGCAGAAATATGATGAAAAGCTGACGAGTGAAACCATATTACAAAAATATTGGGTGTAAATTTTCGAAAAATGAAATAATTTAGAAATCCTAAAAGCTCTAGTTGGACCAAATACTATTTGGGCTATTAAAAGGTCGTGGCCCAGATTTTATTGACATAAATAATTCAGAAACAACTAGAAAAATGGACCTTAAAAAGGCTATGGCCCAAAAATGAGAAGGGCAGTAAAAAGGCTAAGGCCCAAATGAAAATGGACCATAAAATGCAACGGACCAGGATAGAGAAAGGCTAGAATTCTTGGGCTCGGCCCAAGTAGACCATGGAAATGGACCGGGCTGATTTCATTCCACGACGATTTCATTTCGTCATAATATTGCCACGTAGGACTGGCCATGTCGAAACTGATGTAGCCTGCCGGACTACGCGTGACGATTTTGGATCGTTATAATTTCACGACGGACCGAAATCGTCGTAGACGTCCATGTCGATTTCAAACAAATTGTCGTTACGGACCATTCACGACGCTCGGTTTTTAACGATCAGTTTTTCATTATGGGATCGCCATGGAAGACATATAGTAACGATTTAGTGACGAAAATAGAGGGTCGTGTATCAGCATATTTCTTGTAGCCATTGTGCGGATTATCCCATCAAAACCCTACAAACAGGGACAGAACCAGAAATAGTATTTAAGGGGCCAAACGCATATCATTTAACTTGGAGGGGGCCAATAGTGCTAATGTAGGTAAATTGAGAGATGAAACATACATATTATTGGGGGGGGGGGGGGTTCACTAAAAAAAGTTTGCTTGTGGGGGTGGGGGGGGGGGTGGGGGGCATGGCCCCAACACACCGCTTAGAAACAAACATGGCCTTAGCAGTTTCAGCTTGCAACTAGAATGGATACGATTTATCTTCATTACTGATGGGAGTAGGTCACCATACCCTCTATTCTATTTAGTTCGAAGAAATAAACTAGTTTTATGATGACATCATAGTTTTAAAAATATTAGTTTATTTTTTTGAACTAGAGAGGATAGAGGGTGCCCTCATCTCTAATCTTCATTGAAGTAGTATGTTATCAGGACAAACAAATATGAAGGGACAGTAAAATAACAAAACAGATGGATAATATACGGGTTTTCCTTTCACATAAGAGACCGCCGTATTCACATTAAAGTTGTTGTTCAAACTTGACAAGCTGTTTACAATATTCAGTGCACACTAGAAACGGCCCGATTCATTCCTCAGGTCTTGCTTTTGGTGCTATATTTTACTTTAATTCCACCTAATTATTTTTTCAGTTTTGCACGCAGATCCTAGAAGCAAGGGAGCAGTTGCTGCAAGAGAGACATGAGGATGAAGTGGACGAATGACCTGACGATGACACAGCTGATTTAGCCCGAGGCGGCTGGGGCAGGAGGAGGACGTATCGAGGATGATGACAATATAAGGGTGGACGTCTCCAGCAGTCCCCACAGGCACACGCACGCGCACGCTGGGTTCACTCGAGAGAGTAGTACAGACATATACGAGCTTATGGAGGATGGGTGGATCATTGCCAGAAACTGGCTGGCTCGGGTACCTTCCATCGGATGCCCTGTATTAGGACCTCAATGATAAGCTCGTGTTAGTGTTGATGGCGTGCAGTACGCCTGCATCATTGCGTTAGCCTGTTTTCTGTACATAGAGCCTTCTGTGCGGGGCTGGCCGCTGTATGAACCAACCTGGCAACCTATCACTCTGTCGATCCGAGTTTTTATGCATAGTAGCTAGACGCGTGAAGACACGAGCAGACCTGTACATTTTTATGCAAGCGTGCAGTGTATCCCTTGACCTAATGGATGGCTCGTGTGTTGCGTTCATCTGCCTAGTGAGCGATAGTGGTGCGAGGCGAGCGTGTAGCCACATCTGACGGTGGCGCTGGTGCGCTGAGCAGACAAGAACCAGCGCTCGTGTGACGCCGGCCAGACCAAGAGGAAATGGACGCGCACGGAGTGGCATGCCGTGGCGCAACGCCGGCGTGCACAGCGGCCGCCCCAAGGTGACATGGGCAAGTGTAACTGCCCGAGAGAGCGGGCGATTGATGGTGGCGTGTCGCTGTCCTCGCAGGAGCTTGTGCCCAGAGCTGGGTTTTTATCCGGCCAGAGAAAGTGCGCATGGTCGCGTCGTTGCCTTGGTAGAGATCTCGAGACCGACGTGTAGCCGTGCGCGGGCCGGCCGGGAGGTCTCTTTCCATTCCTCACGGTACGGACTGGAGCTGGAGCCACGCGCCTTGGCTGCACACGTCGCCCATGACCAGTTTCTCCGTATCATCTGTTGCTGGGGAAACAAAAAGAACTTTTAAAACTTTTTTTTAAAACGAGCCAAAAGACTTGCATTTTCATTAACTAAGAAGAATAAGAGGTGGCCGGTTAATTAGCGGTAAACCGTCGAAAACCGTTACAGACACCTTCGCTGACTCTGGCCACCGTTAGCGACGAAGTCGTCGACGAGGTTGTCCACTGGCTTCATCGTCGTCACGCTACCGAGGGCGACTCTGTCATCACGTACCCGAGGGTGACTCCATCATCACCCCACCGAGGCCAACTCCATCATCACACACCCGAGGGCGGCTCCATCATTACGCACCGGAGAGCAGCCTCGCGAAGTCCACTCCCGCAAGAACTCTAAAAACTGGCCTCTGCTTTGCTAAGCTAGAAAATACTGTATGTGTCAAATACTACTAGTACTACCTTTTGACTATTCTAACCCTCTTGAGAAACTTTGAGTTCTGAATTTCGTTATCGAAAATGTTTCAGCCTCTACTGAAATCACAAATGTTGCCTGAATTTCAGTTATTTCGTTATGTATTTCGCTCAAAGGGCCAACATTTTCTCTTAAAATTCATCCAAATATTCGAAATTTCCAGAAACAAATATTATTAATAACTTGATGCAATGAGTCACCGGAAGCTGGCTGGCCTTCCCTCCACTGCCCTCAATTAGGGCTGGAATTAAAACTCGGAACTCGCGAGTTAAACGAGTAGCTCGCAACTCGACTCGGCTCAGCTCGAACTCGTTGTCCAACGAGCCTTTTCGTGTTGGACGGTAAACGAGTTCAAGCTAAACGAGCCGAGTTTACCGAGTACTCGTTTAGCTCGTTTAACTCGGTCAAAATAGTTTTTAATGATATTCTTGTTTATTTGAATATGTTTTTACTCATTATTGTAGTTTGTTTACTACAAATATTTTGACGGTGACATATTTTCACTGATTATTGTGATGATTTTATTATACATAACACAAATAGTCAAAAATAATTATATACACATTATATAATGTTGACTTTTTATAGTTTTATAAAATTAGATAAGTTAAACGAGTAGCTCGCGAGCTACTCGCAAGTTCACTGAGCCGAGCCGAGTTTGGATTTTGAACTCGTTTGTTGAACGAGTCGAGCCGAGCTCGACTCGTCAGTTGACCGAGTTTGAGCGAGTCGAGCCGAGCCGACTCGGCTCGGCTCGAATTCCAGCCCTACCCTCAATCGGGCACTAATGATAAGCCTCCCCAGCTCGTGCTAGTGTTGATGGCAAGCAGTACGCTTGTATCATTGCATTAGGCTGTTTCTGTACATAGAGCCCTCTGGGGTCTGGGCGGAACCGGCTGTTGTGTGAACCATTACGTCGATTTGAGTTACACTTATAGAATTATTGCACTAGCCATATAGACCAAAAGTCCGAACTGATGGAAAGGGGCTAGGCGTATATTTATATTTCAACACTCCCCCTCACGTCTAGGCAATTTTAGTCCTTAGCGTGGCTTTGGTGCGGGCCGCAGAATCTTTTTTCTTTTGTTTTTAATACTGTGTGAGCAGGGTCTCGAACTCGAGACCTCGTGGCTCTGATACCATATGAACCGAGACGGAAACGATACCCGTTAGGGCTATCGTGTTGCATGTTATATGGGTAGGGAAAAGCCCCCTAACTTGGCTTACAAGCAACCAACCGTATTGGAGTGGTATACTATACCATAACCGTACGGCACACATATTCATGTTTCCTGTCCACATGCTCACCAACAGAATGGTTCTGCAGAACGCAAGCATAGGCATATAGTTGAAGTGGGTCTTTCATTGCTTGCTAATGCTTCTATGCCTCTAAAATTTTGGGATGAGGCTTTCCTTACTGCCACTTTTCTCATTAATCTCCTCCCAAGCAAAATTATTAATTTTGATACACTTGTTGAACGTCTCCTTCACACTAAGCCAAATTATGAGTCTCTCCGCATTTTTGGGTGTGCTTGTTGGCCAAATTTGTGTCCTTACAACAAAAGAAAACTCTCCTTTAGATCTACACGTTGTGTTTTTCTGGGCTATAGTGCCCTTCACAAGGGAGTAAAATGTCTTGATCCCAAAACTGGTCGAGTCTATATTTCCCGTGATGTTATATTTGATGAAAATGTCTTTCCCTTTGCTGCACTAAATCCCAATGCAGGCAAGCGCCTTCGCAATGATATTTTGCTCCTACCCAATAATTCTTTCTCCCATACTAGTATGGATGCACAATTTCATGATCATATGCCATTACCCATTGTTCCTGTTGTTACTGATCACACTCAGGAAACTGAAGAACTTGATGCTGCAGCAAATGGGGACTCCGATTCTGATTCTAATGGAGAAAACGATGTTGAAAATGGCTTTGAAACGGGCTCAAACGGAGCCGAAACTGATATTTCCATGCATGCAGAAAACGACAACGGCGCTGACTCCGAGGCTGATTCCCCTGCCACCTCGGACCAGCAGTCCACCGGTCCCGAGGACGATCGCGCTGGTTCCCCGCCTGGCACGCCTGCTCGCCTCGGAGGAAACTCTGCAGCGCCCCGTGCGCGTGTGGCCGACCGCCCGGATACCGCTGCGCCCGACAGCACCACTGATGGCAGCCATCATGGCTCTGCGCCACCCTACAGCGCCAATGATGGCCATCATGATGGCCATGCACCCACTCCGCCCCAATTGCGTGTCTACACGCGTCGACCTCGGGCGGAAGGAGTACGACGCCGCGCTGCTGCTCCTTCCAGGGGGCGATCTGCTGCGCCGGTTGGATCCTCTGCGCAGGATGGGCGTGCAGCCATCTGTGTGCCAGGAGTTAAAACCAGATTAATGAAAGGTATCAAAAATCCCAAAATTATTACTGATGGCACTATTCGCTATGGGCGCTACGGTTTTCTTGCTTGTACAGGAGAACCTCATACTCTGGCGGATGCTCTTGAGGATACTCGTTGGAACAAGGCTATGCATGAAGAATATGATGCTCTCATCAAAAACAACACATGGCATTTGGTTCCATATAATTCCACCAAAAACATCATTGATTGCAAATGGGTATACAGAATCAAGAAAAATGCTGATGGTACTATTGATAGAATAAAGCTCGTCTTGTTGCAAAGGGGTTCAAGCAAAGGTTTGGTATTGATTATGAAGATACTTTCAGTCCAGTTGTTAAAGCAGCTACTATTAGAACTGTTTTATCCATCTTAGTTTCTGGGGGGTGGAGTTTGCGGCAGCTAGATGTCAAGAACGCGTTTCTTCATGGTGTTCTGGAAGAGGAAGTGTATATGAAACAACCCCCAGGTTTTGAGGATCCCAATGCTCCACATCATATCTGCAAACTGGACAAAGCTTTGTATGGTCTCAAACAAGCCCCTCGAGCATGGTTTTCTCGTTTGAGTACTAAGCTGCATAATCTTGGATATACACCATCCAAAGCTGATACTTCACTATTCCTATATCATAAGTCTGGTATAATCATTTATGTCTTGATATATGTTGATGATATTATAGATTCAAGCTCATCTGATCAAGCCATTACTGCATTACTTCGAGATCTCAATGATGATTTTGCTCTTAAAGATCTAGGGGAACTGCATTTCTTTCTAGGAATTGAAGTGAAGAAAATTACAGATGGTCTTATGTTGACACAAGAGAAGTATGCTTCGGATTTGCTTCAAAAGGCAAACATGCAACATTGTAAGCCTGCTCCCACACCTCTATCATCCACTGAACATTTGTCTCTTGTTGATGGAGTACCATTAGGACCAGAAGATTGTACACAATATCGAAGTATTGTTGGTGCTTTACAATACCTCACTTTGACACGCCCAGATTTGTCATATTCTGTTAATAAGGTTTGTCAGTATCTTCATGCACCAACCACTACACATTGGACTGCTGTCAAGAGAATTATGAGATATGTTAAGGACACTATAAATCTTGGTATCACCTTCAGAAGGTCACACTCCACATTATTGAGTGCCTTTTCAGATGCTGATTGGGCTGGATGTATAGATGATAGACGCTCTACTGGAGGGTTTGCTATATTTGTTGGTCCTAATCTTGTTTCATGGAATGCAAAGAAGCAAGCTACAGTGTCACGTTCAAGCACAGAAGCTGAATACAAGTCTCTAGCAAATGCCACAGCTGAATTAATATGGGTTGAAGCACTTCTTGGTGAACTTGGAGTAAAGTTACAAGAAAGGCCCTGCTTATGGTGTGATAACTTGGGAGGTACCTATTTGTCTGCAAATCCTGTTTTTCATGCACGAACAAAGCATATAGAAATTGATTTTCATTTTGTTAGAGAGAGAGTAGTTAGCAAACAACTAGACATTAAGTTTATCTCTAGTAAGGATCAAGTTGCTGATGGTTTTACCAAAGCACTGCCTGTTAGAAATCTTCTTGAGTTTAGACGTAATCTAAATCTTCTTCGAAGTTTAGATTAAGGGAGGCTGTTAAATGTAATATGTGTGCCGTACAGTTATGGTATAGTATACCACTCCAATACGGTTGGTTGCTTGTAAGCCAAGTTAGGGGGCTTTTCCCTACCCATATAACATTTAACACGATAGCCCTAACGGGTATCGTTTCCGCCTCGGTTCATAACGCTCACTGTGCAGCTATCCCTCTTTGGCTTGGGTGGGTTCCTCAAACCTGATTTGAATAAGTGTCCTTGCTTCAGTATCCTGAACTCCCTGGTACTATCACTAAAGCCACCTATAACAGGGGAACCGTTCAGGCTACAGGCGACCATGGAGGAGACCGCTGCGCGCGAGGCGCCGCCGCCCTGATCTCCTTCCTCCAGCCGCTGCAGCATCCTGCGGGCCCAGATCCGGAATCAGGAGAGTGTCCTCTCCCCGTCCCTCCCAGAGTTCGCTCTGCCGTCTCGGGAGTCACGGCGGACGTGCTGATCCCGGGCCGGAGCCGTCCTCGTCGAGTCGGCCGCCGTGGGCCGTGGAGGTTCCTGGGCGCGCCGGTCACCGTTGCTACGGCCTGCTGCCTCGCCCTCGTCGCAGGGGAGCACCGTGCTGCCGTCCCCGAGTTGCAAAAGCCGCGCTCCAGCTCAACCGTGGCCACGGCGGGGTCCAGCCTGACCACGTCCTCTAGCTTGTCCTCTCCTCGAGTTTCATCCCGGTGCTGCCCCGCCTGTTGTCTACGTCATGTGAGCTGCTCAAGCTAGTCCTCTCCTCGAGTTTCAGTCCGGTGCTGCCCCACCTGCTCATGTTTCTTCCGTCGGTGGAAGAGTTGGAGGCCGCTCGGGCCAAGCTCGTTGCGCCTGCCTCCCTGCCGGCTTCTCCGTCGCCGCCGCTCGTTGCCAACAATGATGATGCTGCCTCAAACGTCGTCCACGTTGAAGATTTTGAGGTGAAGATGGCCCCGTCCAGTCCTCTCGCGCCAACTCCTTCGACAACCTCCGCCGCCGCGTTGGGTACGGCAGCCGTGGCATCCCGCAAGGCTGACCCGACCGCCGCGGGTCATTTGGCTTGTCCCCGTAGGCCCACGGCTTCTGCAGCCGGGCCGCTCAGCGCTCCTGCCATGGTGGCTTGCTCTTTGCAGCCGTCGTCCCATGCAGGTCAGAGTCTATGTGACGCGTCTGTCAAGGGCAAGGATGACTCGGTGTATGTTGGTCGGGGTCGCCACCCCTGCCGAGGCCCTCCCTCCGGACCATTGAGGGAAGGTCATGAGCGTTGCCTCGCCTTCAAGCGTTGGGCTCGAGGAAGGTGCTTTCGTTGTCTTGAGCGTGGCCACCAAGTCAGCGCATGTCGTGAGCCTTTCAAATGCATTCGGTGTCGTCGCCCTGGTCATCGGGAGAAGTTTTGTCGTGCTCGCTCTCCAGTTCCTCGTGATCACACTCCAGTCGCCCACACTTGCTCTACGGTCACTCCCGCTCCTTGCAAGAGAAGTCGTTCTCCGTCCGCCCAGCCTTGTCCTTCGCCGACTAGGTGCCTGTCTGGGGTTGTTGGCCTTTCGTCAGTGCGTGCGTCGGTGACGCCAAGATCATCTGTTGAGTGTTGCATGGATTCCGTCTCTACTTTGGAGTCCCAGGTTGCCCTGTTGCGCATGGAGTTCACTCAGAAGGTCGAGTTTCTTCGCTCTGAGCTCCACGACGCTCTTGCCAAGCTTGAGAATGCAAAAATCGTGCCTTCATCGCCTGATCCTCAGTTTGACTCCGTTGATGAGGGGGCTAAATGCTCATTTGGAGATTTTTCTCCTCGTGCTTGGCATGTGACACCGTCTGTCCTTGGGAGTGTTGTCATAACCGAGGTTGTGACTCCATGTGTGCAGTATGTGCTACAGGAGCCTTGTGGGGAATCATCTATGGTCCTTCCGATGGAACTAGGCTCATTGGAGTCCTTTGCGGTGGACATGACGCCATCACCACACCCGTCTGAGCCCTGCCCGCTGTCCGCCTCTTTGGATAGCGCTTGTTTGGTTGCTTCTGTCACTTCCTCACGTTTGAGCGATCAGGTTGATGTGTCATATGTGTTGCCTCCTAACTCTGAGCCTCTGTTGGGCAAAGAGGTTTGCGAGTTGCTTGTCAATTTGGAGGTGTCTTGCCCTGGATATGGCAAGGAGATTGCTAGCGTCTTGTTGGGTACAGCTTCAGATGGTGTATTTAAGAAGGTAGAGAAGTCTCTCCGGAAGACAAAGAAGAAGCTTGGCGTCAGAAGGAAAGCTTCTGCTTTGCTTGATTGTTGAGCCCATTTGGGGTTGCCGTGTCGTTAGAGCGTGGTGATAGGTTGGCTCAGTTTGTTGATGGTCAGGTAGGTTTTGCATATGGTGGTTGTTTGCTTTAAGTATTGCTCTCTGTGGTTGTATGTGCTCCTGTTTATGGTGTTGGTGTTTCGTTGTATGGTTTTCCCCCGGTTTCTCCCGTAAATAAACCGTGCACCTTCTTCTTAATTAATAGATAAGGCAAAGCTTTTGCCTTTATTTCAAAAAAAAAGAACTCCCTGGTAGAGGAGATTGTCCTACGCCAACTACTAACCTCGTAGCAGTACCCGCCAAGGCAAGTGCAACAGTGCGAGTGAGAACTTTTAATACTAACCTCGCAGCAGTACCCGCTTCGCCCATGACCAGTTTCTTGCCGGGGAAACAAAAAGAACTTTTAATACTTTTTTTTTTAAAAGGAGCCAAAAGACTTGGCATTTTCATTAATTAAGAAGAATAAGAGGTGGCCGGTTAATTAGCGGTAAACTGGTCGAAAACCGTTACAGACACCTTCGCCGACCGTCGTGGAAAACGACCGCCGCGAAGGCACACACACGGCCACTCTGGCTACCAAAAGCAGACCACACACACACCGTTAGCGACGAAGTTGTCGACGAGGTTGTCCACTGGCTTCATCGTCATCACGCTACCGAGGGCGACTCCATCATCACCCCACCGAGGACGACTCCATCATCACGCACCCGAGGGCGGCTCCATCATCACGCACCGGAGGGCGACTCCAGACTTCACCTAGGAAGACCTCACCCTAGCAGCCTCGCGAAGTCCACTCCCGCAAGAACTCTAAAAACTGGCCTCTGCTTTGCTAAGCTAGAAAATGCTGTATGTGTCAAATACTACTAGTACTACCTTTTGACTATTCTAACCCTCTTGAGAAACTTTGAGTTCTGAATTTTGTTATCGAAAATGTTCCGGCCTCTACAGAAATCACAAATGTTGCCTGAATTTCAGTTATTTCGTTATGCATTTCGCTCAAAGGGCCAACATTTTCTCTTAAAATTCATACAAATATTCGAAATTTCCAGAAACATATATTATTAATAACTTGATGCAATGAGTCACCGGAAGCTGGCTGGCCTTCCCTCCATTGCCCTCAATTGGACACTAATGATAAGTCTCCCCAGCTCGTGTTAATGTTGATGGCAAGCAGTACGCTTGTATCATTGCAGTAGGCTGTTTCTGTACATAGAGCCCTCTCGGGTCTGGGCGGGGCTGGCTGCTGTGTGAACCATTTCGTCGATTTGAGTTGCGCTCACTGTGCTGCAATCCCTCTTTGGGTCGGGTGGGTTCCTGAAACCTGAGATTTGAATAAGTGTCTTTGCTTCAGTATCCTGAATCCCTGGTAGAGGAGATTGTCCTACGCCTAGTACTAACCTCGCAGCAGTACGCGCCAAGGCAAGTGCAACAGTGCGAGTGAGTGATGGTAGCACGTCGTTGTCTCCCCAGAAGCACCTGCCGGAGAACTCGGCAAACTGATCGGGGCTTTTATCCGGCCAAAGTGTAGTCGGTCGCCTCCTCGACTTATTACTAGACTAGAGGCGAGGTGGAGCCACACTCCTTGTCTTCACACGGCGCCCATGACCATCTTCCCCGTACCGTTCATCATTTGCTGGGTAACCAAGGGCGGCTCCAAAACCTGTTCTCTCCTAGGCTACAAAACGTGCGACAAGTACTAGTAGAACACAATAAAAGTTTTCGTTATGGACACTGATGAGATAACTAAAACATCTCTTTTTGACCGCTGCTGATTTGCACTTCACATCACCTTACGGAGAAGTTCGTTTCTGAGCCAGATTCACGCGTAGGAATTTCAAGCATCTTATCTGAACATCACCGGGATATTGGTGGTCAAAGTAAAAGAAAGAACGATTTTTTGGTTGTTGCCGAGGGAATAGGGAGAACTGTCGTATCCTCTACTATCTCCGTTCCGTAATAAACCAGGTAGTTTCTGTTTGACACGCCTAAAGAGATCTTAATTTTCGTTTGATACATCTAAATAGACCCGATGGACACCCTAGCTCCACGCTGATAAAAAAGCAGAGTCGTTGTCACATGACCTAGAACGCCATATTTTTCTCATGCAATCATCCTCAGATCTGCATATTTATCTCAAATCGTGTCATGAAGCCCAAGCTGAGATCGCTAAGCGTCTGATGCCATCATCCTTAGATCTGCATATTTATCTCAAATCGTGTCATGAATCCCAAGGTGAGATTGCTAAGCGCCCGCTAGAAAATTGGCAGCAACGAGCCGCTCTGCTTGGGAGGATTGTGATTTCGGGAGCGATCAGTTGTACTGTACCGCCAGTGGCGGAGGACGAAAACAAATTGAGGTGGGGCGGACACAATAGATTAGAAAAAGGTTGATGCACAATGAAAATAGTCAATATCACCAAAATAGAAAAAATTGAGTTCATCCACAAATATTTTGATGTAGATGTGCAAATTCAAAAATGTATCTCGCTAAATGAAGATTGCACCATGATTAATTACCATCTTATTAGAAATTAAACTTGACAAAATACAGTCGCTATTTTGAAATTAAACTTGACAAAATACAGTCACTATTTTCTTCTATTGGACACTATACTGAGAGCTCGTGACCACCTCGCTTATTTTTTTTAATTTCGTGACCACCTCACTTGACTGAGTTTAGCCAGACCACGATCAAAGAGCACCGCGCACGTACCCCCTCGCTCCATCCAATAACTGCCCATGGCGCAGTTCGTTCTATCCACCTCTGGTTCTTCTTCCTCTCTAGGGATGCAACTTTTTCGCCCTACAGCGTACAAGTCTACAACTTACATGGCTACATGCTATGTATATGGAAAATTTCAAGGTAGGGCGGACGCCCCACCTCGCCCTACTGAGTCCTCCGCCACTGTGTACCGCTGGGTCTTCCTGGGACGAGATCTGACAATAATGCACGTCCCAGTCAGAAGCAGCAGTCAGTAACTCCATCAAATTCCCTAGCAGACACGAACGGCCTACATCAAGAGCCGCACGTCCAACATTTTTGTCAGGGGGCTAAGGTTGGAAGAGAGGATAGACACGCTGCTACAGTGTTTTGAGAGTCCACCGCTGTCGCCGCCGCTCCCCGGCCATCCCCGCCGCTGGCGCTCGCGCTGGCTGCTGCGGCGATGATGTAGGGTGCCGGTCCCGCTTGTACAGCAGTAGATTAGGTTTTCTTTTTAGTTGTTTGCTTCGTGCTTTTATTTGGGAAAGAGATTCTTATTCAAACCCAATTCCGGGTGTTCGAGTGTTGGCGGCATATGCCGTCCGGGATTTCTTCACAGGTGAGTCCGACCCTCGCCTGCGTGGTGTTACTGCTGCTGCTCTCTGGTCTCAGACTCTCGCGGTGGGAGTGGGATTTCAAGGAGACGGCGGCGGGATCCCCTTTCTCGCATAAGGTCGACGGAGGAGCTCTGGTTCTGGAGCGCCCTCGGTTTCCCTCTGCGAAATCCGAAGAAGTAGCGGTTGTTCTTCCGCTGGCTGGCCGTGGCGGCGAGGAGCGGACAGAGGATGCTGCTGCTGCTTCAACTTTCGTCGATTGGAACCTGGTTCCTTGCTGCAACGACGAGCTCATCACGCGAAGCATGAATTGCTTCCACGTTTCAAGGCCAGGAGGGTGGCCTGCCTTCAACCTCCGATTTGCAGGCCTGCCGGACAAGTCGTCAGGGCTCGACGTCGTCCTAAGAGCAAGTGGTTCGTCCCCGCGCTTAGATCGACTGCTGGCGGCTATGCTCCATCGCTGGTTTGGGAGAGCTTCGAGCGTCCTGTGCTCCGTTCTCGGCGCGTCGCGCCTGGAGGACGCCGGCGATGTGGTGGTGGAGAGGATCTTGGACTTGATTGCTTTTACTTTTTGTTCCAGGGTCTTCAGTGTAATTTTTCAGTCCTTTTTTCGAAGTCAAAGGTCTATAGGGCAAGAGTTGACAAGGGTCTGGATGTAAATTGTACCCACCATGTGGAATGAACACGCAGCTTCTGGGGTCTTCGACCCCCTCTTTGTTCAAAAAAAAAAAAGAGTCGCATGTCCGTTGAGATTTGTGTTTGTGCTGCAGCAACAACTCTCCATCCAACTACTCCCTCCGTTCAACAATACTTTGACTTCTATTTGTCTAAATAGAAATATATCTAGACATGTTTTAGTATGTAGATACATTCATATTTGGACAAATGGAATTCTTAGTATTATTGAACGGAGAGAGTAATTAAGATCAGCCCTGTACATGTGTAGTTTGCACTTTGGCACCTTTTAAGTAAGTTTTTCTTCCGATACATATATTCGTCTGGTCTACTTATATTGCAGTTTTATTTACAAGAATTTGGAAAACTAGATTTATTTTAATTGAGAAAAAACAAGTACCCCCTGATCCGTTTTTAGTGTCAGGGAAAATGAGCATACGACCCACAACTTCTTACCTCTATAAGCGACACTTTTCTTTTTTTTGGATCAAAGGGGATACATTTAATATTTTCTAAATACTTAATCTTGCCGCTGCGCCGGTTTGGCTTGGCGAGCTCTCACTCCGCCACCGTCCGATCCATCCGATTTATCGTTGACCTCCTTCCCTCTTGCTGATTTCCCTGCTATCCGCTCGGTGTATCACGAGGAGCACAGCCCCTCAGCTAGATGAGACTCGAACCGGCCAAGGTTGTGTTTGTTTGGGCTGGAGCTCCACGGCTGCAGCTGCTATGACTCCAGCTGGCAGAATCAGCTGTAGCTGCCAACTGAGGCTGGAAGGTTGGAGCCGTCTGGTGTTTGTTTGTTTCGCCGGCTGGTATAGCTGCGGCTACACCCAAAACGTGTTGAAATGACTGGAATGCCCCTACATTTATGTAGATCAGGATTAGGTACTGATTGTAACGTTATAACTGTAACAACAACTTTGACAACTATATTTTGCATCGGATGAGCACTTTTAACTGAATTTTATAATAATTATATTTGTTTAATCCTCTGTTCGTTCCTGTACCAAGGCCTATAGTTTTCTTACACTAGTTTCATAATATATGGCGACAACTACTCCCCGTACAGACAATAACGAAGGAAATCCCTGGAATCGTAGAATTACTTGGATCGCTAATTATCCCGATAAATATGCTAATATTTAATAGAAAATAAGCTACAAATATTAGGCATTATGTGGTTCAATGAGAATATAAAAGGAGTAGCTGACTGGAAATAATTAAGTTTATATGAGAGATGATTAAGCACATGTAGACAACCAATTTGTAAATCACTCGTGTGCAATGCTTCTGATCTAGCAACATCAAACAGTGAAACGGGGTTGTGCACACTCATGCCTAGCTGAACGAGCAAGCTAACATCTGTCGCTTGATCCCTTGATCCACAAGCACAAATCAGGATCTGGACAGCAAGGAAAAAGGGAAAAGCCGGCGGATGCCCATGACGAGCAGCGCAGCTGAAGGGCTCGAGCCACATCACATCGAGTCATCGACGCACGAGTCTTCTAGCAGCTGACGAACGGAGGCAGGAGGCACCGGCGTACGGAGCCGAATCAAAGCTCGTCGCACCTCAGGTCGGGGACAGCCGAATCAAAGGTCATCGCACCTCAGGATGAAGGGGACATGGGAATCGGAGGTAGGCTGCGCCGGTGGCCGGATCTCTCTTCCGTCGATCTGCGGGGACGGAGGAGGTTGGTGACGGGTTGGAATCAGAGCTCGGGGAGGACGGGAGCGGTTCCGTCAACAGGAGGAGGTTGGTTGTGTCGGTGGCCGGAGATCGAGCCGCTGGCGGCGGCGGCGGTTTGGCTACAGGAACGACGAACCCGACCCTGTTTCACTCGGTAGATGCGTGGGGAATTTTTGGTCGTGACTCGTGACTCGTGCGCTCGGGGCCGAGAAGAAAAGGAGGGATAACGGTTCGATGGCAATTGGTACGCAATATGGAGATTGGTGGGAGGGTAAACAGGCAATTTTGTCTTTGGAGCTGGCTCCGGCTGGAAGAAGCGTCGAATTTCCAGCTTGGTACTCGTAGTGCGATTATCGGGAGCGCTCCAGTGGAGCGGCTTGGTGGAGCCGGCCCAAATTTCGCTATTTATTTGGGCTCCAGCTTCCATAGGCCGGAAGCTGTTGGAGCGGCTCTTTGGAGCCCAAACAAACGGACCCCAAGTCCGTTTTTCAGCAATCAGCAGATCCAACCTACCGTTTCCCGGGCCCCCGGTGCAGGGGACACAGGGAGGCGTTGTTCCGGTCGCAACCGCCGCCCCCGCCGCTCCTGCCTGCTATGCTCCTGGCACGGCGACCTTTAGCCGGCGGACCACGCCTGCCACGCCCTGTCCCTACTGCCTCCTCGACCCTCCTCCAAAGCGCATCCCTGTCGCAGTCTGGGCTCCCCACCATCGAATTTGACCCTAGCTTGCGGACAACGAGTGCATCATTCCGCTCTCACGCCTCTGCCTGCAATTTGTATGAACTCTGCATTCCGAATCAGTGGATTTTCTTACCATCTAAATGAATTTTTCTATCGTGGTTATGGAGTTGCCTAAAAGTTGCCTCAGCTCAATTCTACAGCTGTTGTGAATTGTCTCATCACATACGTCTCGTCTCAAAGTGCTTTTATTTGTCGTCGAGTTGTTTACCACAGTTTGTGAAGTTGCACCATTACACATTAAATTTGCTCACCTCTGTTATAGTTGCCACCAAAGTTGTTTCATCGTGCCCAAAAACTATTTTTATTTGTTGCCGAGTTATTTAATGCAGTTTGTGAAGTTGCGTCGTTGCACACCAAAATTGCTTACATCTGCTATAAAGTTGCCTCGACATACACCAAAATTGCTTCATCGTGTCCAAAAGTTTTTTTTTAGTTGTTGTCGAGATGTTTACGGTAGTTTGTGAAGTTGTCTCATCGCACACCAAAATTGTTGGTTGTCTCATCGCACAAAAAAATTAATTACCTCTGGTGTCTTAACGTACACCAAAGTTGTTTCATCGTGCACAAAAGTTTCTTTTAGTTGTTGTGAAGTTTCTTACCGCTATTGTAATTTTTTCTAATTTTCACACCAAAGTTGTTTGTCGTTGTTGTGACATTGACTCAACTTTCTCTAAAATCGATTAGCCTCGTATCAAAATTGCTTTTCATTGTTATAGAGTTGTTTTACTTGATGTTCAAAATCTAGTTTCTTTTGTTGAGCACGTTACGCATCAAACTTGCTTTGACGCATACAAAAGTTGCTTTAAAAAAATGTTTCGTCCAAACATATGCATTCGAGATCTAGTTTCGAAGATTTTGTTGCGAGGATTCCAAAAGTGCAAATGTATCGAAGTTCTGACGCTTGACACAAAAGTTATAGCATTTTGAATTTTCGAAACGAGTAATTAATGCACAACGATTATGTGTGCATGTGTAGGATATTTCTTTCACAAAAGTTGATACGTAAATGGCGACAAGTGGGCTCTTATTTTTCTGGTTTAGTTACGCGATAATCTCATGTGGATTAGAGAGTTACGTATTAACATTCCTAAATTAGGGGTGCGCTCCAGACTACCAACGAGTGCAGGGCTCCCTAGACACGTTCTTACTATTTTAATAAATCTATAGACAAACTATTTTAGACAAATAAATATCGTTTTCACTTCATATTTGACCAATTAATGAATTATATGATAAAAATTTGCTCCGGTTTTAAGCTAAAATACATTTGTAACCAGTATTATGGTCGCGACTATTAATGCTTCAAAAAGCAGTTCGACTTAGAAATTCCGAGAAGCAAAAAAAATCGTAAATTTGTAGTACAATAATGTCGGACAAGTATTAGATTAGAAACTTATCTTTTTGTAATAATTTTAATTTTAAATAGTTTTATGTGTATATGTTAATTAATATTGTCTTAGAAGTTATGTCTATATTTAACTAACCCATGTCTCACTAGCTGTTGTGCGGAAACATGGTGAAACCAAAAAACTAATATTAACTGATATATGACTCGAATAGTGATAGTTTAGCCACAACGACGGAGCAGGTATAGATAATTTACATTGTAAGATTCGTTAGACCGCTTAGCTTTGGCTTTATATAATAACATAAAATTAATGATATTAAGGTCCAACGTTTAAAGTATTATAATAAAGTTATTATTTAAAATTATAATAAAATTTATAAATGTTTTCCTCGCATTTGCGAGGGCCACCCTGCTAGTTGGAAGAAAGGTAAGGAACACGAACATGCAATATCAGGCAGCAAGCAGTCCAAGAATATTTGGAACAAAATTGTCGTTTGATGAATAGTATAATGATTTAACGCATATCGAAGACATCCTAGATAATTAAACTTATGAAAGAACTATCTTGCAGAGACTATGAACAATCTAATAAACAAGCTGAACACATATATGTTGATTTGAATGGAACATGCTCACAACCGAGTGAATTTGTTCTACTTAGCTTGCTTTTGTTGGCTAGAACAGAGAGCCACTGAGTCTTATTTTTTATGAACTTTGTAACGTTTAACATCAAGTTAGCTAGGTAATCATCTTGGTGTCGAGATCAAAGATAAAAAACTTCTGGAAAAATAGAAAAATAATTATTTGTGTAAAGCTGCTGTAGGGTGACCTAGCTGAAATGCTGAATACACACAAACTCAGAAATTCATCACTTATTTAAATTTTTTTGGCTCCGATCTGCCTGAGGAGAAACAACTTTCGTCTGATCTAACCTACCCAAGTACCAAGATGGTAAACAAGGAATTATTAGCTATGGAACAAACTGCATACCAATGACTTCATGTGACTAGCTACCCAAGTCTTTTATAAGGAGCAGGCCTTTCCTAAAACACATACGCATAGCTTATTTCTCATCTTACTTTCATGGATTGGAATTGTTGAATCATATTTTGTGTATTATTTCTTTGGTATCTATATACTAGTTTGATATATGTAGGCATATGAGACACCAGGAAAGGCGGATGAATTATCCGAATTACAACATGATTCACATAGCCATTGTGCCTCTTCGTTCCACTCTAACACATCGGCCTTTTCCCATGTGTATCGTCCGCCCGTTGACCTTCTTGTCCGTCTAGCCCAGTCGTAATGTACACCACACCCCCATGACGTTTTGAGGAAAGAGGCAGAATATTTGGTACTGCTACTTGGCTTGGATGCTATTGAAAACGTAGGGGATTGGTTGGCTCAAGCAGTTCTTTACTGAAGAGGGCTAGAATGGTTGGACGATGGACTAGGACTATGGTTCTAGAAGATTCCTATATCTCTTCTAGTAGGATATACTACACCGATCTTACCGGCATCATATCCATTCAAATTCTATTGTCAACACTCGCATGTCCACACCAGAACATACATGAAATCGTGTGACCCCGGCCAAACGAGAGAGAATTGCACATAACACCAATGTTTGGTGACAAATTTGCACAAAACACAAAAGTAAATTATGCTTGGTATCCGACCCTTACTTTTGGGGTAATATGTTGAAACTAGCTCAAATAGATGATTTAGAGTCTTAGCAACACATCTAATATGTGTGACCAGATTTTCTGTATGTATGCCACATTTATACTAGAACACATTTGCTTAAAACCAAACAAAACATGCATAACACCAATGAGGTAATTCATTATTTGTTTAACGCTCTTGTAGCTAGGGTGACCTACCTGAAGACAGAAAAGCTCAGAAAATTCATCATTAATTAAGTGTTCTCATTGACGCTGACATGCTTGAGGAGATACAAGCTTAGATAAATGTATCATTTGTTATATTAAGTTTGTCATATGTGTGTTCGAAACCTCCCACGAAACAAGCATTAGAAGGGATGACGTCACCTTCTTCGGAGTGGCTTGAGAGGTAGTGAGAGATGTCCACCACTCCTTTCATTGTCAAATTCCTGCCATGAGGCCGGTTGCATGTGAAGATTTGGCAGCCAATTTTCGATCATGCGCCAAATAATTTAGGAGAAATGGCATTGGAAAATAAAGTGTGACCCGATTTCTGATGTAGAAGAGCAAAGAAGGCATGCCCTGCAATTAGGACAACCGGGGGGGGGGGGGGGGGGAGGGGGTTCAAGTTGGTCAGATCAAATACGATTCTAGATGACAAGCCATGCAAAGAGTTTGCATTTCGATGGCGCCCAACCCTTCCACACTATGGGCTGGAAGTTTGTCAAAGTGGCACATAGAACTGAGTTTTGTATTCTGAGGCCAAATATTAGAGAGTGTTTGTAGTCATTTTGGGGCTTCTAAGCGTGCGCACATGGTGCGCACAGAGGGTATGCGCATGGAGCGTTGAACATTGGTAGGCTCTCCTCGTATTGGTCACGAGTGGCTACCAAGTGGTTGACACACTTCTTGAAGTATTTTTTCGACAAAGAGGACTTTGTCACCCCCATTGCGTCGTCGGACCCCGATTACTCGCAGAGAAGCCGGCCGCCGTGGAATGCAAGAGGCTGAATCCTCCTCCCGAGCCAGCAAAGGACGTGTTCATGCCGGCCAGAGGAGGAGAGGAAACGACAAGTTTCGCTATCCGTCGTTTGATTCGCAGAAGGTCCGGAGGCAGAACCTAGACTGCGTCCAACGCCCAGTTATCTCTAGGAGGGGCGGCGGAGTTGGAGAAAGCCGGAATTCCCATCTCCTTTCCAGTATAGGAAACGTCCGAGTGATAAAAAAACGAGCCCGTCCAGAATTTGACGGACTCAGAGGTTTTAATTTTAGGAAACCATTTCTCCCTAAACCTACGGAGGTTGAAAGAGATGGTATTGTGCTTTACATTAAAGCAGTATTAAAAGAAATCTAATCGGGGTTCTATTCATAGATAACTCTCGAAAAGAGCGTGGAAGTCGGCTATGTAGATGATGGAGTTTGGTGGCAGATTATGGGGTTGGACACCATAGTGGCTAAGAACTTGGAGGAAGAAGGCGGAAGATGGAAAACCCATACCTCGGATGGTATGGGAGGCCAAGATGGCCCTTTATCCGTCTTTTGGAGAAGGCTCCGAGTCTTTTAGATCCATTCGTCATTTGTCTTTGGCGATGAATCTGGCATTCTCAAAGGAGTTGAGAAAAGTCAGTGCAACGTTGCACTGGCTGCAGTTTCCAGAGTGTCCCTCTTCGTCTTCACCTCTAGTGGCGGTGACGATCGCCGCGGTTTCGCCACTTCGAGCGGAAGATTCCCCCTCCTCAGATTCGGGGACGGGAGGAGGACGAGGAGTAGCGGACGGCGGCGGCGTGTTTCCGGCTACGGGGACAGAATCCCCGCCCACCGGTCTGCTCGCGGTAATCTGCAGCGCGCTCGCAGAGGAGCTCGGAGGAACCAGAGGAGCAGAAGTGATGGTCGCTTCGATCGCAGAGTCGAGGACGACGGTGGTCTCAGGTGCGCGCTCGGGGCTTCCGGTTGCCATAACTTGGCGGCGCAGCCGTGCGATGGAACACCGGCCACCGATGTTTGGGTTCTCCGGTGAGGATTTGCGCTCGGTTCATTCTTCTCTTTCTCTCTCGAAACAATGCAGTGCGCAGCGGTGCTCTGGGATCGAGGTGGAAGAAGAAGCGGAAGGAGAACCGGAGGACTCGAGGTGGCTATTTATAGGCATTTTGCGTTGAGATTCGCCCCAACGGCTATCTAGCCGATGGATGATTGACGCGTGTTTCGCCGAAAAACCCGGAAAACGAGGGGACGAGGTGATAATGGCTATCTCCTCGTTTCTTGCAAAAAATCTGTTAAGAGATATAGTTTATTTCTTTTGATTGAAACCAAATGTTCGTGACGTAAGAACGAATTCATCGCTTGCATTACAGGTTCCTTCTCCGCGAAGACTCGTGGAAGAAATGCCGGATTTCGATAAATCCGAGTTTGGCATTAGAAGTTTTTGTTGAAAGAAGAATCAAGACAAAACACTGACATACGTAAAAAAGAATACAAATCCACGAGGAACGGGAAGTGAAGTCTTAATCCTTCTTGGGGGCTATTGTCGGATATATGCCAAATAGGGGTATGTCCAGCATTGGCCGAAGGCTGAATTACCAGGGTGGCCCACATGCAATAGAACGGAGTCCATTGGGTGACCTAGTAAGCTGACGCGCAGCAGGCCGGATTCTAGAAGACCCCGGACCACGACCCAATCGTGGTTTGGCTTGGAGAAGAAGCCGGATGCCTTACTTTCCAAGTTAGATACTTTCCGTAGTCTTTTAGGTTTCCTTCCTGTAAGCCCTAGTTCGGCTATCTATATAAAGCCGGACGGGGCCAAAAGAAACAACGGATCTCAAGTTATCTAGAAGTCAACTTGCCGAGAAGTTCATCCTCGCCGAGTTAGTGAAACCATACTCACAATTGTACTCTGTATACTTCAGGCTTCGCCCCTGATTTTAGTGAGATTGCAGGAGTAGGAACGCCGCCTTAGTTGCGACGTACCGAACCTGAGTAAACCGTGTTCTCGTTTCCAGTTCTTCCACGTCTCCCCACGGTTCTACCAGTAGGTTTATGGCACCCCCGTCCATAATCCTAACTACGAAGTCTCGACACCTCGTTTGATCGGTAGCGACAGCTAGAGGGAAAATGCGGCTCTTGATACCATGTTGGAAGAAGAAGATGATTGGTAGGAGGAAAACGATGATCCCGTTAGGTGGTCTCGGGTACGTGTTATACTGTGAAGGGAACAACCCTAACGTGGTGTACAAGGAGATACGGTGGGGTCGGAGTACTACTCCGTACCCTACTCGTATATGAATACAAGCTATATGTCTAACAGCCAGAAGCTCGCTGGCTGGGGTTCCTTCCATTCGACGCCCTACATTAGGACACTACTAGGAAAATGGCTATAGGAGTGATGATACCCGTGACGCACATCACATTTGGCGCGTCACGCCTATTACCCGCGGCGCACCACTTTCCTGCGCGTCGCGCCTAAAGGCATAGCCGCGGCGCACCAAATGGAAGGCACGTCGCGCCTATGTGTGGGGCCGGGGTGGCGAGCCTCCGAGGAATACCCGCGACGCACCCACCCAGCGGTGCGTCACGGCTATGTTGGGTAGCCGCGGCGCACATTGCGGTGGTGCGTCACGGCTATCTTTTCCACGGGTGCGCCGCGGGTACCTATCTTTGGTGCGCCACGGATTAGTTACGCGTGACGCACACAGCTCTGGTGCGCCACGGCTATAGGTGGTATAGAGAGAGAGAGGCGCTCGATCAGTCGTTTCCTTCTCCTCGATCTGAAATCGCGATCTCTGTAGCCACCATCGCCGCCACCTTCGTCGCCTCCCGCCTCCTCCCTTTCTTCTCTCCACCGAATGCCGCACGCCTCCTAGCCCCGTCGGCCCTAGCTCGCGTCCCTAGCCCCTTCGCCCACCACCGTGCCGTCCAAGAGCAGGAGATACCCGCCACCGCCGCGCCGCGCCGTAAGGAGGAGGAGGAACCCGCCGCGCCGTCCAGGAGCATCGAACCGCGAGGAGGGAGCCGGACCGGGACGCCAACAAGCACCTCCAACGAGCATCGTTTTCGCCATCGCGTGAAAGGTGAGTCCATCCCCCCTTCTTCCCCACCTCCGACTGGATGGTTCATGCCAGATTTCATGCCATGGTGCCTTGTGATATTCCTGTGGGGTTTCGACTGGAGGCTTGGGAAATTTTCCCAATGGACTATTTGGTACATATTGTTGTGGAGGATTTTTTCCATCCCTGTGATGGAAACAGAAGTAATTTTTGGTTGGATGATTTACCTTAGGTATTTGTTTGGGATATCTGTATGCTATGGAGAGTATCCTAGGGAGCTTTCCCTATTCTAGAGTTGTGGAATCATTTGGGAATTTATTCCTGTGTTTATGCTGTGGAAAATTCCACTAGTGTTCATTCCCTGTCTCTTTACCCGGTGGATTGATCATTGTTGGACAGAGCACACCATGATGTGTTGCTCCAATAATTTCTATGGGTGTACTTAGTGTTGATAGGTGTTACTATGAGTTTCAGGTTCAGAGAATATGCCATCATCACATAGTTTAATTTTACTGATTACATCTTTTTGTGAAGTTGTGTTGAGGTACTGCTCCAATGGACTAGTGCCCAGCAACTATTTACTAAAGGCTTGAGCTTAGAAGAATTTTATTGGTCCATGACTTGTGCTCCTGGTAGTCATTTATAAAAAGTTGTTGTGTCACTGGATCACCACCATGTAATCAGGGTCAGGATCAAACTAGACTCTGCATTTAGAAATGGGTGAAAAGGAACAGATTATACAGAAGAGGTTATTTTATTTCACTTTTCTCTAGCCCGTTGTTTATCCATGGTAAGGAGTTGACAAATTAATGTCGCCATTTGGCTACTTCCTAATGGCAATGATGACATGCATAAGAGCATAATCAAGACCCAAATATGCCAAAGTTATATCATGCATTACTTTACTACACCTACTGCTTAAGAACAATATACCTTGCTACCTTAGTGATCAAAGGAAAAATAAAACAAAAACTATTCTCATGGGCCTTTCGGCTATTTATTCTGGTATAAACATAAAATGGGGAAGGCATACATGCTACAATCATACAAGTAGTTTCTTGGTTCAGGCTCAAGATCTTCTTTTGTTGGTTTAGTTCTGGTGGCGCCACATGATTGTGTGCTTTTCACTTGTACCTGGGCCATACCCTTGTGTTGGGAATCGTCTTGAATCTTAAACAAATGAAACAAAGAAAAGTCTCCCTGCCATACCCTGGTGCTTAGAACATAACAGTGCACAGTAAGAAGACTGATTATTATTTAATAAGCATGCAAACATGTCATAACAGTGCACAGTAAGTTAGGAATGGCAAGTTGATCAGGCCTGCTACTTCAGTTCCTAGCTTGGCCTTGTGATGATTCCACTGGATCTGTGATTTCACTGGTTCCTGGTGGTTGGATTAACTTGTGGAGATTGATTTGTGGTGAAGGTTTTTGTTGTATGTGCTTGAGCTGTGTGCTTGAATCATGTTTTGGAAATCTGTCCGGCCATCGAGCCGTTTAAAACTTTGCAGGGAATTCAAATGAGTTGCCCATTTTCGCCGAAATGTTGATTAATTTCCGTTTCGGCGAGAATCGGGCACTCTAGTGTTAGAAAATTAGCAAAGGTCATGCCGAAATTTTCCCGTGAATTTAGGACTTAGCCGTTACAACACAATGATAATCATGCTCTCTGTTACAACACAATGATAATCCTAGTTTCCTTTTCTATGTGTACTTTCTTAATTAAATAGAACATGGCTTGCGAAGTATGTCGGTCTCGATGTGCCGAAGGACGATTCACGGGGGCTTCTTTTATGCTTCAACTCCACGACGGTGACGTTGATTCGTTGGTAATTAACAATTCTTTTTATGTTAACTTGTTCTTTCGTTTTACTATCTAGCTTGAGACTTGTGTTTATTAACAAAATATTCTTTATATTTATTTTTTAGATTCTACCATGCAATATTCGCGAAGAATTCAACGAGTTAGTTGGCAGTAACGTTGATTTCAATGTTCACGGGACCACCTACATTCTTGGAGTGAAAAAAGAAAGAACGAAGACCTACTTCTGCGGGCATGCATTGCAGGCTCTCATCGCCACGTACAATTTAAGCGGACGTGATTACATTCACTTCTCCATGGAAGGACCGCAACCTCGCATCAAAATTGTGTATATGGGCGGGATTGCGAGCGAGGATGGCGGGAGTGAGGAGGAAACTGAGAACACCGAGGATATGGACACTGAGGATGATATGGACGAGGAGGACCCATGGAAACATGTGGTGGTTGCTCAAAGAGCGAATCTTAGCGAGTTTGAGAAGGACCGTGTCCTTCAGAAACTTGCCCAGATAGATAGCTACATCGGGTCCCCTTTCGTGCATCGCATCACCAACACTAACGTCTCCAATGGACATGTCATGGTATGTTTCTTAACACTTTCTTATTCGTATAGTTGCTTATGTTCTTAACACTTTCTTATCCGGTATTTGACATTGTGCTTTTATTCTTTCTTGGAATTGTGTGTTGTAGAAAATACCTTTGGCGGTAGCGGACAGTGCTGGCATGGAGCATATGGGTACCATTGGAGTACGCCGTGGAGAATCAGGACCTGTCACCGTAGTTCCGATCACCAGGGATAACGCTGATGGTCGGGTCATCCTCAACTCTCAAGCATGGAGGCAGTTCCATTCCGCAAGAGGTGGTATGGAGGTTGGCCGAGCTATTCTGATCACCATGAGGGATAGTGACATCACCAACTTGGACATGATGATGGTCATCGACTACATCCGCGCCCGCTAGATAGATTATGTGGTGATGATCGAAAATATGTAATATGGTTGTTTTCGAGACTAACTCCTGGATTTATTAGTAGTATATATGTTTGTTTTCTAGACTATGTAATATTTCTGCTATGAAAATTTATTCTATCAATTGCATACCTGTGTTTGAGCTATTGATATTCTTCTGTATTTTGTATACTGACATTCTTCTGTATTTAAGCTGTATATACCTGTATAAATACGGTACTGCCTTTTTTAAAAAATACAGCATAGAATAGCCGTGACGCACCTAAATTACTAGCCGTGGCGCACCTTCGGAGTTACCCGTGACGCGCCACGCAATAGCCGCGGCGCACCGTGCCCGTGCGTCACGGGTATAAGTAGGCGCGGCGCACCTGCTAGGTGTGTCACAGATAAACCAATAGGCGCGGCGTGATAGCCGTGACGCGCCCTGGTGCGTCACGGATAAGCGAATTGGTGCGTCACGGGTAAGCTTTTTCCTAGTAGTGGGACCCTGTACCCTCTAAGGGAGGGAGGCCGCGGGGGGGGGAGGGGGGGGGGGGGAAGCGTGTAGCCACATCTGATGGTGGCACTGGTGCGCGGAGCAGACAAGAACCAGCGCTCGTGTGCTGCCGGCCAGACCAGAGGAAATGCCTTGACGCAACGCCGGCGTGCACAGCCGCCGCCCCATGGTGACATCGGCAAGTGTAACTGCCCGAGCGAGCGAGCGATTGATGGCAGAGGCGGATCCAGGGGGGCGAGCGGTGGCCAGCCCCCCCCCCCCCCCCCCCCCCATGCTTCGGCCCCCCCTAAGCTATGTAACAGGGGCTATGTATTACCATAACTAGGCTAATGGCCAATTAGCCTTTTTCTATTGAGAAGATCCTAATTAGTCCTAGCCTAACTTTGGCAGCATGCTAATTTCGTGTGGCCCAAAAGTCCAAACCCAATGAAGTAGGCAAGGCCTAAGGCCACAAACACGTTACAGGATGGCTATCTTGATCCACTGGTGTACTACACGTAGTCAGGCTGAGACACGATCGCATCCACATCGAGAGCAACGCTGCCGCCGCCGCCAGCCGCCGCCCTACTCGTCGACGATTACGACCTGCCGGCCGCCGTGCCGGGTATCACGCACCCACGCTCAAGCTGCCAAGCATCTTGCATGCTGATCTGCTGATCCAAACCTGCCGGCCCCTGATCGTCCAAGACCAGGCAAGCACCAAGGTATTGCCCGCCCTGATTCGCTTAATAGCTGATTGTCCAAACAAAAGTGCGTGCATATGTCTAGCTGCTTGATGGATTCAAATAATTAAATGATTACTACTTGCCAATTGTTTTAGCTAGATACTATTGTTTACTAATCGTCCGAAAGCGCAAGCAGATTTAGGATTTTCACGTCAATTCTATATTTCCGAGGGGCCGTACCAACCATACATGGAGTGTCCTTATGATTTTGATGCACCAAAATATCGTTGCGGTTTCTGTTTAGTTGGTTCAAGCAATTTCCGTGGCTAGAGTATTCACCTTCGGCAAATTGCGCATACTTCTTAGCATGTTTCCTCTTTTCAAAAAAGCCAATTGGGAAGTACGGCTCGGATGCTTGCTTAATATAGGGATTTTAAACTCAAAACACATACACCGTTTTAATTTGATATCCTCAGTATTTGTAAGACTTGATTTTTTTCATGGTGTACCCCTTTTACGAATGTCCTGGCTGGCCCTCCTATGCTCAAATCCTGGATCCGCCCCTGATTGATGGTGGAGCGTCGCTGTCCTCGCAGGAACTTGTGCCGGAAAACAGAGCCGGGTTTTTATCCGGCGAGCGAGCGATTGATCGATGGACGTGTAGCCGGGCGCGGGCCGGCCGGGAGGTCTCTTTCCGTTCCTCGCAGTACGGATTGGATTTGTAGCCACGCGCCTTGTCTGCACACATCGCCCTTGACCAGGTTTTCCGTATCATCTGTTGTTGGGGAGACAAAAGTACTCCAAAAACTGGCCTCTGCTTTGGCAGCTTTGCTAAGCTAGAAAACACTAGCTGTATGTGTCAAATACTACTACTAGTACTACTTTTTGACTAATCTAACCCTCTCGAGAAGCTTGAGTCCTGAATTTCGTTTTCGGAAATTTTCGGCCTCTACCGAAATCACAAAAGCTCCCTGAATTTCGTTATGCATTTCGGTCAAAGGGTCAATATTTTCTCTTAAAATTCATCCAAACATTCGAAATTTCCAAAAATATATTACTTGATGCAATGAGTCCCCAGAAGCTGGCTGGCCTTCTCTCCATTGCCCTCAATTATTGTTATTTTGGTGTGATCCAAATTCGTATTCGTATATACTGATAAAGGCCGAACTTCTGACGAGTCGTAGGCGCAACGAGTTGATACCGAGTTGATACCAAGTTGATACCGAGTTGGAGTTGGATTCACCGTTACCGACCTAGTTAGGTTAGGACCGCCTTTATATACCTCTTGTAAGCCGCCGCACGGGATAAGCCACATATTGTAAATCCCGACGCGATTGTAACCTCACCCCGAAATAGTGAAGTATTGCTGGCTGATGTCCGTGGTTTTTTCTCTTCGTTGTTGGAAAGGTTTTCCACGTTAAAATCTCGTGTCCCCGTTGGTTCGATCTTGTTTAACTTCATCGTTGATTTGCTATTGCGTGTAACAAATTATGACACTAATAATGATAAGCCTCTCCAGCTCGTGTTAGTGTTGATGGCAAGCAGTACGCTTGTATCATTGCATTAGGCTGTTTCTGTACATAAAGCCCTCTGGGGCCTGGGCGGAACTGGCTGCTGTGTGAACCATTACGTCGATTTGAGTTACGCTCACTGTGCTGATATCCCTCTTTGGGTTGGGTGGGTTCCTGAAACCTGAGATTTGAATAAGTGTCTTTGGTTCAGTATCCTGAATCCCTGGTAGAGGAGGTTGTCCTACACCTACTACTAACCTCGCAGCAGTACCCGCCAAGGCAAGTGCAACAGTGCGAGTGAGTGATGGGTGAAAAATCATAAAAATAACCTTAGGAACAAACTTCATCAAAAAATAGACTGGAAAGTAAACAAATTTTGTTTCTAACCCATTCGAGTAGCGCCCACAACGGCATCGTTGTCCTCTGCAGGGCAGCGCCGACGCGCCCGGCGCGGTGCGTGAGAGGGCAGTGCCCCAGCACTCGGCGCGGTGCTCCTCTGCGTGTAAAAAGGGCAATGACCAGAAGGTGACTATCGGGGGATATACAACCGGGACGACGTGCTGGCGGCCGTCCGGCGGAAGCGGTGAGCGGCGCGGTTGGGCGCGGACCAGCAGGATCTGGGTGAGGACGCCAGGCTGGGGATGCCCCGAAGCACTACATGCGAGCGTTCGCCCCGTACAGGAGCTAGCAGGTGTTAAAAAGTATTGTATCTCAGGTATACGTGTTAGACACGATATCCTAATACCGTACGTAGTCGGTTTGTAACCCTAACTGTAACCCGTGTTGTCCAATATAAATAGACACCAAAGCCGGCCCTAATGGGTACCGCAACCATAATCTTTTACATGGTATCAGAGCCAACATCTTCCTAGATCGCATCGCATCTGAAGCTTCCATGTTCTCCGGCGCCTCCTCATCGACTTCGTCAATGGGTACCGGTGGAGGCTCGCTCGGGGTCTCGATTTCAGAGAATTTGACAAGGGAGAATTTTCTGATATGGCAGTCTCAAGTTCTTCCGGCGATCAGAGGTGCTCAACTGTATGGGTATCTCGATGGATCTGTTGCGGAACCAGCGAAGGAACTTGTTAGCAAGGACGACAAATGGGTTGAGGTGAAGATTCTCAATCCCGATTATACATGGTGGATCTCTCAAGATCAATCCGTGCTCTCCTACCTCCTTGGAAATATGACCATTGAGGTTCTCACGCAGCTGGTCGGGATGACTAGCTCTCGGGCCGTATGGAAGGCCGTGACAGAGATGTTCTCCTCGCAGTCAAAGGCTCGTGTCGTATATCTACGCACATAGCTCAATCAGAACCGGAAGGAGAACAAGACTGGTGCCGCGTACTTTGGACGGATCAAATCTCTGGCAGATGAGATGGCTATGGCTGGAAAGCCTCTTGATGATGAGGATGTTGCCTCTTACATCCTGGCTGGATTGGATGATGAATACAACGGATTCGTCGCGGCAATTACCGCTTTGATCAAAGCTCAGCAGTCTGTGAGTATTAGCGATTGATACTTGCAGTTTTTTTGCTTTTGAATCACGTCTTGAAGGACAAAAAACGAGTGGTCAGATTGATGACTTCTCGGCTAACGCTGCATCCCGTGGAAACTTTGGAAATCGGGGTGGTCGTGGAGGCGGACGTGGTTTTAACAATGGAGGTGGCCGCGGACAGAATTACAGCAATGGTAACCAGAACCATCATGATCGCCAGGGAAGTGGCGGTTACAATGTGTATCAGCAGCAGCAGCAGCGCCGTGGTGGTGGAAACGGTGGATACTAGCAGCGACAAGGAGGCGGCAGTAATGTGATCTGCCAAATCTGTTCCAAAGAGGGTCACCCCGCGTTTCGATGTTGGAAACGTTTCTCAAGGAATTATCAACGTCAGGGTTCCGAGCGCTCTGCTAGTTCGGCTACGGGATCATCTGGTGGTGAGCAAACCTGGATTACCGACTCAGGGGCCACCGATCATATTACAGGAGAGCTAGATAAACTGACCATGAGAGACCGCTACAATGGTCACGAGCAGATACATGCAGCCAATGGTTCAGGTATGGAGATACGCCACATTGGTCATTCGTTATATCATACCCCCACTGCTAATTTGCAGCTTAGAAATATTCTCCATGTCCCTGATGCCACCAAAATTCTTCTTTCAGTTCATCATCTTGCTAAAGATAATAATGCTTTCCTTGAATTTTGGCCTAATTTTTTCTCTATTAAGAATCAGGATACGAGGAAAATTCTACTTCAAGGTAGATGTGTTGGTGGCCTTTATCCCCTTCCTCCGTCATCCGTGCCATTTGGGAAGCAAGCTTTTGGTGTCAAGTCCTCGTCACATTGGCACAGTCGTCTAGGACACCCCTCATCAGTAGTAGTCCAACAAATTCCTCGAGACAATCATATCTCGTTCAGTGAGTCCAATAAAGAGTCTGTCTGTGATGCCTGTCAAAAGGCTAAAAGTCATCAGTTACCCTATTCTAGATCATCTAGTGTGTCTCTTTCTCCTTTAGAACTTGTGTTTTCTGATGTATGGGGCCCTGCCTCAACCTCTGTTGGGAGAAATAAATATTATGTCAGTTTCATTGAGGATTATAGCAAGTTTACATGGATATATTTGTTGAAAAATAAATCTGATGTTTTTCAGAAATTTCATGACTTTCAACATCTTGTAGAGCGTCTATTTGACAAGAAATTCTTGCTCTTCAAAGTGACTGGGTGGTGAATATCAAAAGCTTAACTCCTTCTTTCAGCGTATAGGGATTTCTCATCATGTCTCTTGTCCTCATACACACCAACAGAATGGCTCTGCTGAACGCAAGCATAGACACATTGTTGAGGTTGGGTTGTCTCTTTTAGCTCATGCTTCTATGCCCCTCAAATTTTAGGATGAGGCGTTTCTTACGGCGGTTTATTTGATTAATCGTCTTCCTAGCAAGATCATCTCTAATCAAACTCCTCTTGAGCGTCTTTTTAAAACTAAAGGTGATTATTCCTTTCTTCGCATTTTTGGATGTGCGTGCTGGCCTAACCTTCGACCATATAATTCTCGCAAGTTGCAATTTCGTTTCAAGCAATGTGCTTTCCTCGGTTATAGTTCTCTCCACAAGGGTTATAAGTGTCTCGATATTTCCACAGGACGTGTCTATGTGTCCCGTGATGTAGTGTTTGATGAGGGGGGTTTTCCATTTTCTGCCCTCCATTCAAACGTTGGAGCCCAACTTCGAGCTGAAATTTCCCTTTTACCACCTAATCTGTTTCCAGCATTTGGGGGTCATGATTTACGAGCTAATGATGGTGCTAATCCTGCTAATGATCCACCTGTTGAGTTTTCTGTACAGGAAACAGATGATTTTATGAGGTTTGAGGGTCCGGATGCGCCCTTCGAGACAGATTCTGGCATATCAGCCTCGGGATCGCCCGCCGCATGCAGCAGACCCAGCCCGATCTGCCTCGGATCGGCTCCCGCATGCAGATTCGCGAGGCGTGCTGTCGCGCCACGCGGAACCAACTGGTTCGCCCGCCCCGTCCGCGCCAGGGCACATGTCCCACTCCCACGCGCTTTCCCCAGCTGGCGCAGGATCTTTAGTGGGTGATTCTTCGGCCACGCGATCCCCCACCGGATCGGTGTGGCTACTACCGACAACCCGACATCTGAGGGCCCAGGTGTTGTCAGCTCGGGATCCTCTGTGCCTGCACCATCTGCGTCTGCTTCTGTGCCTCTGCGTCCTTCTACTCGTCTTCAACATGGTATTGTCAAACCGAGAATTATCACTGATGGTCGTGTGCGCTATGACAATGTTCGGTTTGCAAATTTGTGTGCTTCTGGGGAACCCGAAAGTGTGAAAGAAGCGCTGTCTCTTCCTCATTGGAAGGAAGCTATGGATGAGGAGTTTTCTGCTCTTATCCGCAATAATACTTGGCATCTTGTCCCTGCCTCTGTTGGGCGTAATATCATTGATTGCAAATGGGTGTATAAGGTGAAGAGGAAGGCTGATGGTCACATTGATAGGTACAAGGCACGATTGGTTGCAAAAGGTTTTAAGCAACAGTGTTGATTATGCAGACACGTTTAGCCCTATGGTAAAGCCAGCTACTATTCGATTGGTGTTGTCATTGGCTGTATCAAGGGGGGTTGGAAGCTTCGACAACTTGATGTGAAGAACGCGTTTCTCCATGGTGTTCTGGAAGAAGATGTCTATATGAGACAACCTTCTGGGTATGTAGATCAATCTCGGGTTGATTATGTTTGCAAACTAGATAAAGCACTGTATGGTCTAAAGCAGGCACCGAGAGCCTGGTATGCTCGTCTTAGTTCTAAACTTCAGAGTCTTGGCTTTTCTGCATCTCAAGCTGATACATCGTTGTTTTTCTACAACAAAGGGGGAGTGTCCATATTCATGCTTATATATGTTGATGACATTGTTGTAGTCAGCTCCTCTGATTAGGCTGTTGATGCATTGCTCCATGATCTCGGTTTATCTTTTGCTCTAAAAGATTTAGGAGAATTGCACTACTTCTTGGGAATAGAAGTGAAGAAAGTTCAGGATGGGATTATTCTCTCTCAAGGTAAATATGCCAATGATTTACTTGCACGAGTACATATGAAATTGTGCAAGCCAGTTGATACACCTTTGTCAACATCTGAAAAGTTGTCCATAACCGATGGTTCTCCTTTGAGTAATGAGGATTCCACTAGATACAAAAGTAGGTGCATTACAGTATATTACTCTGACTCGTTCTGATATATCATACTATGTCAATAAGGTTTGTCAGTTCTTACATGCACCCACTACAGTTCATTGGACAACAGTTAAGAGGATTTTGAGATATTTGAGAGGGACTATCTCAGTTGGCTTAAGGCTATGTAAGTCTGAGTCTGTGCTTGTCAGTGCATATTCTGATGCTGATTGGGCTGGATGTCCAGATGACAGGAGATCCACCGGTGGCGTTGCTGTTTTCTTAGGTTCAAATTTGATTTCATGGAGTGCAAGGAAGCAAGCTACAGTTTCTCGATCGAGTACAGAAGCTGAGTATAAAGCATTAGCAAATGCCACAACTGAAGTAATTTGGGTGCAGATTCTATTAAAGGAATTGGGAGTGTTGCAGCCAAGAGCTGCATGTTTATGGTGTGATAATATTGGTGCTACGTATCTTTCAGCTAATTCTGTGTTTCATGCAAGGACCAAGCATATAGAAGTGGATTATCACATTGTTCGAGAAGGAGTAACACAGAAGCTTTTGGACATACGGTTTATACCGTCAGGAGATCAACTAGCAGATGGTTTTACTAAGCCACTTTCTACTAGTCAGTTAGTAGCCTTTAGACACAATCTTAACTTAGATAAGTTATGATTGAGGGGGAGTGTTAAAAGTGTTGTATCTCAGGTATACGTGTTACACACGATATCCTAATACCGTACGTAGTCGATTTGTACCCCTAACTGTAACCCGTGTTGTCCAATATAAATAGACACCAAAGCCGGCCCTAAGGGGTACCGCAACCATAATCTTTTACAACAGGAAGTCGTGGAAGAAGCTCTTCCCCATGATCCGGCTGTAACAGCATCGCCGGGAGCTTAGTGTTATGTCAGTGCCCGCATGGCCACATGAGTGTGTGCAGGAACGGCCAAGAGGTTCTAGTAATCCGTAGCGCATAATGTCGGCCCCCTCTCCCTCTTCCACCACAGCCAGGCCAGCTCCGCGGCCAGGGCCACGCTACCGACCACAACGCGCCACCAGCAGCTGCAGCTGGCGAGGCCCGGCGGCGGGGTCTGCCTCGAGCTGTGGCACGCCTGCGCGGGCCTGTGGCGCCCACGCCGCACAAGGAGAGCATCGTCGTCTACCTTCCACATGGCCACCTCGAGGACGCCGCGGCTGCCGCGCCCGCCGCGCCGTCTCGCCCCATGTCTTCTGCCGGGTGGTCGTCGACGTCTAGCTCCACGTGCGTGCCCCGCTTCAATGTGTTTTTTGTTCGTTTGGTTGGTTTGTGGTGCAAAATGGTGCTGAGATTTATTGTTGGTCGCTTTGCAGGCGGACACACGCACGAACGAGAGGAAGTCGTCCGGCGAATGCGCGAGGCCACGGAGGACGGGAGCCGCGGAGAGGACGGCGAGGAGACTATCAAGCAGCGGGTCGCGCGGATGCCTTCTGCAAGACGCTCACCGCCTCCGACAGCAGCACCCACGACGGCTTCTCCAAACCGCGCCGAGAGAAGGGGGTCGGACACTTGCCCATTTTTACACGTAGAGTAGCACCGCGCCGAGTGCTCAGACATTGCCCTCTCATGCACCACGCCCGCTCCTTCCGCGCTGAATAAACACGCATGGGCCAGCTTGCCAAAGTGGTGAAACCACCGCGCCGGGCGCATCCGCGTTGTCCTCCTGCGAACCGCGCCGTCGCAGCGGGCGCTACTCGAAAAGGTTACAAACGGAATTTTTTTACTTTTCAGTTTATTTTTTGCTGAAGTTTGTCTTCGGGGTTATTTTTGTGATCTTTCACGAGTGATGGTAGCACGTCGCTGTCTCCCCAGAAGCACCTGCCGGAGAACTCGGCAAACTGATCGGGGCTTTTATCCGGCGGAAGTGTGGTCGGTCGCCTCCTCGACTTATTACTAGACTAGAGGCGAGGTGGAGCCACACTCCTTGTCTTCACACGGCGCCCATGACCATCTTCCCCGTACCGTTCATCATTTGCTGGGTAACCAAGGAGGCTCCAAAACCTGTTCTCTCCTAGGCTAGAAAACGTGCGATAAGTACTAGTAGAACCCAATAAAAGTTTTCGTTATGGACACTGATGAGATAACTGAAACATATGTTTTTTACTGTTGCTTTCCTGCTGATTTGCACTTCACATCACCTTACATAACACAAGCAAAACATGCATAAAGAAGTTCGTTTCTGAGCCAGATTCACACGTACGAATTTCAAGCATCTTATCTGAACATCAACGGGATATTGTGGTCAAAGTATTTGTGAAAAAAATCTCGATTATTCTTTTTTGAAAATTTTGAGTATGTCCAGGATCTTGTCGAGAACCGAGGGAATAGGGATTACTGTCGTATCTTCTACTATATTCATTCCATAATTCTTAGTAAAACCACGACAGGAATTATTAAACGGAGGGAGCACTAATTAAAGAGCTAAATCGTGTGTATGTAGATGGTAACCTTGTTGGCCTTGTCCGGGTGGGAGTAGAAATAGGATTAGCAAAGAATCCTAATAGAACGAGGAGTGTTAGTCCTAGTAGGCACTAGTAGAAAATATGCCTTCCATACGCCCCCATTAGTCCCCAAAATAATCGAACCGCGACCAAAGGGTCTTTAGTCGCGGTTCGGGAGGAGACCCGCGACCAACTATCTGGGCCCAGCGCGCTGGGTCGACAGCTGACGGACGGGAGGGGCTTTAGTCCCGGTTGGCCTGGCCAGGCCAACCGGGACTAAAGGTCCTCAGGCTGGCCCGAAGGCGTTTAGTCGCGGTTGGCCAGGCCAACCGGGACTAAAGGACCATCCCTATATAGGACTCAGCTCACTTCCCGTAGCCACATTTGGTGTCACTTCTATTCACAATATTCACAACGGGTGGGTTTGCTTTTGGTTCCTCCTATGCACACAAGGTGTTCGCTGAAATGCCCGAGAGCATGAAACAAACATGATATGAAGTGTCCGAACCACACTTGAGCTTTCTCATTTATTTTTCCTCCGGAATCGCGGTTAGCAAATTGAACCTTTCATGATTTGTATTATTTCTAGCTAGTTAGTTTAACAAATGCATGATGGTTAATTATATACTTTATATAATAATAATGCAGATGAATCGGCAATGGATGTACGGTAACCGACTCTCCGGTGAGTTCACTACGGGTTTGAAAGATTTCCTCGCAGTGGCAAATGCGAACAAGCAGCGAGGTTTTATTATCTGTCCATGTGCTTTCTGTAAGAATCAGAAGGGTTACTCCTCCTCATGAGACGTTCACATGCACCTGCTTCGGCATGGTTTTATGCCAAGCTATAATTGTTGGACCAAGCATGGAGAAAGAGGGGTTAGAATGGAAGAAGGTGAAGAAGGGGATGATATCGATGACAACTATCATGAGGCTTTCGGTGATACTTTCATGGAGGATGATGCTGGAGGTGGGGAAGGGTTAGGTGAAGGTGAAGAAGAGGCACATGATGAGCCCGCTCATGATCTTGGTCGGACCATTGCTGATGCACGGAGACGCTGCGAAACTGACAAGGAGAGGGAGAATTTGGATAGCATGTTAGAGGATCACACGAAGTCGTTGTACCCAGGATGCGACAATAGACTGAAAAAGCTGGGCTGCACACTGGATTTGCTAAAATGGAAGGCACGGGAAGGTGTAGCTGACTCATCATTTGAAAATTTGCTGAAAATGTTGAAGAATATGTTTCCGAAGAATAACGAGTTGCCCGCCAGTACGTACGAAGCAAAGAAGGTTGTCTGCCCTCTAGGTTTAGAGGTTCTGAAGATACATGCATGCATTAACGACTGCATCCTCTACCGCGGTGAATACGAGAATTTGAACGAATGCCCTATATGCACTGCATTGTGTTATAATTAAGATCAGAGACGATAACCCTGGTGACGATGTTGAGGGCGAGAAACCCAGGAAGAGGGTTCCCGCCAAGGTGATGTGGTATGCTCCTATAATACCACGGTTGAAACGTCTGTTCAGGAACAAAGAGCATGCCAAGTTGTTGCGATGGCACAAAGAGGACCGTAAGTCCGATGGGGAGTTGAGACACCCCGCTGATGGAACGCAATGGAGAAAGATCGACAGAGAGTTCAAAGATTTTGCAGCTGACGCAAGGAACATAAGATTTGGTCTAAGTACTGATGGCATGAATCCTTTTGGCGAGCAGAGCTCCATCCATAGCACCTGGCCCGTGACTCTACGCATCTACAACCTTCCTCCTTGGTTGTGCATGAAGCGGAAGTTCATTATGATGCCAGTGCTCATCCAAGGTCCGAAGCAACCCGGCAACGACATCGATGTGTACCTAAGGCCATTAGTTGATGAACTTTTATAGTTGTGGGGCAGACCTGGTGTACGTGTGTGGGATGAGCACAAAGAAGAGGAATTTGACCTACGAGCGTTGCTTTTTGTAACCATCAACGATTGGCCTGCTCTCAGTAACCTTTCGGGACAGAAAAATAAGGGATACAAAGCATACACGCACTGCTTACATGAGACTGAAAGTGTATATTTGGATAATTGTAAGAAGAACGTGTACCTGGGTCATCGTCGATTTCTTCCCCGAAATCATAACGTAAGAAAGAAAGGCAAGCATTTCAACGGCAAGGCAGATCACCGGCCGAAGCCTGCGGAACGTACTGGTGCTGAGATATTTGATATGGTCAAGGATTTGAAAGTCATCTTTGGAAAGGGTCCTGGCGGACAATCAGTTCTGCTGGGAGTTGACGGGCACGCACCCATGTGGAAGAAGAAATCTATATTTTGGGAGCTACAATATTGGAAAGTCCTAGATGTCTGCTCTGCAATCGACGTGATGCATGTTACGAAGAATATTTGCGTGAACCTGCTAAGATTCTTGGGCGTGTATGGGAAGATAAATGATACAAAGGAAGCACGGCAGGATCAGCAACTTTTGAAAGACCCAGATGACCGGCATCCGGAATGGTTTCAAGGTCGTGCCAGCTACGCTCTTACCAAAGAAGAGAAGGTCATTTTTTTGAATGCCTGAGTAGTATGAAGGTCTCGTCTGGCTTCTCGTCGAATATAAAGGGAATAATAAACATGGCGGACAAAAAGTTCCAAAACCTGAAGTCTCACGACTGCCACGTGATTATGACGCAATTGCTTCCGATTGCTTTGAGGGGGCTCCTACCGGAAAATGTTCGAGTAGCCATTGTGAAGCTATGTGCATTCCTCAATGCAATCTCTCAGAAGATAATCAGTCCAGAAGATCTACCACGGTTACAGAACGATGTGGTCCAATGTCTTGTCAGTTTCGAGTTGGTGTTCCCACCATCCTTCTTCAATATTATGACGCATCTCCTGCTCCACCTAGTCGAAGAGATTTCCATTCTCGGTCCTGTATTTCTACACAATAAGTTCCCTTTTGAGAGGTTCATGGGAGTACTAAAGAAATATGTTCGTAACCGTGCTAGGCCAGAAGGAAGCATCGTCAAGGGCTATGGATATGAGGAGGTAATTGAGTTCTTTATTGACTATGTTCCTGACCTTAAGCCGATTGGTATTCCTCAATCGCGGCACGAGGTGAGACTAAGTGGAAAAGGCACGATCGGAAGGAAATCAACGATATGTATGGACGGTCATTCTATGACTGAAGCACACCACACAGTTCTGCAAAATTCCAGCTTGGTGGCTCCGTACTTCGAGCAACACAAGAATATTTTACGCTCGGACAACCCGGGGAAGCCTGAATCCTGAATTAGAAAGTCCCACATGGAGAATTTCGGCAGTTGGTTGCGAAAACATTTAATGAATGACAATGATGTTGGAGACTAGCTGTACATGTTGGCCAAGACACCATCTTCGACTATAACGACTTTCCAAGGGTACGAGATAAATGGGAATACATTTTACACGATCTCCCAAGATAAAAAGAGCACCAACCAAAACAGTGGTGTCCGCTTTGATGCAGCAACCGAGAATGGGCAAAAGGTCACATATTATGGTTACATAGAGGAGATATGGGAACTTGACTATGGACCCTCTTTTAAGGTCCCTTTGTTCCGGTGCAAATGGTTCAAGCTAACAGGAGGTGGGGTAAAGGTGGACGAGCAATACAGAATGAAAATGGTGGATTTCAACAATCTTGGTTACCTTGACGAACCATTCGTCCTAGACAAATGTCGCACCCGGACTTCTAGAGGATACTCACCGTACGAACTGAACAGTATTTTGATTGGATTACGGGGCTTACCGGCACCCGCGTCCTCTTACGAGTAGGCCAGCACTTATGTGCGACAACCAATCGTTACTGTTCACCGTCGATGTAAACTATCCCATAGAAATCAGGACACTTCCATTGACGTACTTCAAACCATACACACATGGTACGTCAACGGCGTTGAACAACTGATATCACAACAGATCTCTACGACACAAAAGATTGAAATAAGTTGCAAATGGCTCTCATTAGAGCAGAGATAGCAAATACAATCATTCAGAGGACACATGTCCCAACAATACATCAGTTAATCACAGCGGAAGCATTCAACATGTCTGAGTACAGACAAGAACCAAATAGGCCTAAGAGGCCGGAAACGAACAGACGGAGCCCATCCACGAAGTCTCGGATCCTGCCCGGGTCCGCTATCTACTCGTCAGCATCCTCGTCACACTCCACGTAGTAGCCACCATGTAGATCCTCGGAAACATAGGTCTGCGGAAACCACAGCCCCAAAGGGGTCAGTACATAAACGTACTGGCAAGCAAGACTCACAGTTCACCAAAGTGTAACCCGTCAACACCAAGCACAGATGCCTTGGGTTCAACGGAAGAGAGGGGATATAAAAGATGCTGCAACTGGCTGCGCTAACCAACTACAGAGATTCTACCACTTCCGGCTAACAGAAAGGAGATAAGATCGAGGATTGTAACCAACTGAAAGATAACTTCAAACAAACCCATCCTGGATCTCGCCCCTTATCCAAAGAAGCAATCCGAGGATAACTCACACAGTTGTATTAAAGGTGAATCAAGTTATTGTGTCATCAACCTATTACTAGTCAAGTTATTAATCATTGGGTGTAACATGTTTGATCATTATGTTTGAGTTGTCCTGAGTACTTGTTAGCCAGTACTTTCACCAAGTAATCCATAACCGCGGAAAACACGGCTTCTCGAGAAGATTATCCCTGCAGGGTTGCACCAATTTGGCCGTACACGCATGAATAACCCGCCAGATGGAAAGGCCCTTCCACCAAGCGGGGCACTCAACACAACTCAACTCTTCTCCGCATCAAGCCCAAAGCACCTTGGGCGCACCGCTAATCGAGCCCAGAAGAAAATGGACCCTCATAGCACTCTAAGAACGTGTCCCCCTATATGCCGACTACGAAAGTTCCACCCTGGCCTGGGCTCGCAAAAACATGCATGCGGCAAATGGAAAACACGAACTAAATGAGGCGATTTGGACGAGATGCGAATCGAATCAAATTGAGGGGGGCGCCCATACTCGCTTCCCACATGCGGTTAGTGCGCTCATCATGGATCAGTAGACAAGACCCTTTTCCTATTAGGGTCGACACTAGCAGGCCTCAAAACCACACAGGGCCTCCTGCCGGTGCCTTATCATCAAATTTATTATTAACAATAACATTAGCATGATTGATTGATTAAACATCGAGCCCCCAGAACATAATAGAGATAGTAACAGAAAGTAACGGGTAACAGACTCGAGCAAAACAACCTAAGCATGCTAGTAAGACACGGGCTCAAACAATGGGGTGGTAGGAGTGGGGATGAGGCAATATCAGGGTTAAGGGATTCATGTGATAGGTTCGTAACAGAAACAACTATTCATAGGGCTAGCAGAAAAGAACAACGGAAAGTATCGGTAATCAATGTTGAGAGGAACAAAGTGGTTCATGTGAGTGATAACTTGCCTGCAAACACAGTAGCCTGGTACTGAGCTAACTCCTTAGAAGGGATGTCGTAAGTATCGTCGGTCTCAACGTCGTCGTGTATCCGAGAAGAAGCAAACAAACAATGCAGAAAGATAAGCAATCAATATCATGGCATAGTGCACAAACATGGGATGATGCATGTCAAATTAATTGATGCATCAGAAATAAACTAGTTGACAAGATAACAACATGATTAAATGGACCCACATGCAATTTGGATTGCATATGGAAAGCCCATGAATTATGGTTGAATTAATTGTTTTATAACTAATCATCATGTGTAAGTGAATTAGCATGATGCATGGATGAGGAAAACAGAAAAATAACAACAATAGAAGCAATTGGAAATAAGGTTTACCAAGTTTGGAAAATCATTTATTAAGTTTTGGAATTTTGGTTACTTAAAGGTGCCACACAAGCATTTGTTGTTTTCGTCAAGTTTAATTGTTCAAAATAGTTAAAAAAGTTTATATTTGATAAGAACACACAATTTTAGGTGGATTGCATGTTTTACTTATTGAAAAAGGATTTCAAATAAATTATTTATGAATTAAACAAGTTTAAGCAAGAATTAAATGAATTTAATTCAAACATGAACTTATTTGAATTTTTATTTGTTCAAAACATTAAATGAGATTCATATTTGAAAAGGGTATGCTTTTATGGTTTGAAAACATATTTTATATGTCCCAAAAGAATTTGATTTGATCAAGTTATGAATTTAACAATATTAAATGATTTAAACAAGTTTTAAATCATTTAAACAATTTTAATTATTCAAAACATGAAACAAATTTTATATTTGAAAAGGTGGTTTAATTTTGCATGGAAAACATATTTCATTTGTGGAAATTGGATTTAAAATGAGCAAGTTATTATTTTGGCAATTTTAAATGCAATAAACAAGAAACAGTTGTTTTCAGCAATTTAAATTATTCAAAACAGCAAACAAAATTTATATTTGGAAAGTACATGAAAATTTGATTGGAAAACATATTTAGTTTGTGGAATTTGGAATATTTATGCCCAAGTTATGAATTTTGCAAGTTTAAGTGAATTTGACAAGTTTTCAAATATTGCACCAATTTAAAATATTCAAAACAGTAAACAAATTTTATATTTGGATAGAACATTCAATTTGGGACAGAAAACATATTTAAAAAGTTAAAATTGGAGTTGGGATGAATTTCTTATGCAATTTACAAAATTGGGTGCAATTCTGCCATTTTTAATCCATTAGGGACTTAGGAAAAATATTTTACAGGGCTAGAAATGATTACAAGGACCTACTGGTGATTACCAGGAAGTTTCTGTACCAAGCAATTGAAAATAAAAAAAGGTTGTTTTTATTGGGAGAGGGGGGACTTGATCCCTGCACCTCTGCTAGCACAGAGAGGGACAGAACCAGATGGGCTGCTGCTGTTTTGTGATATGAAGGGCAGATCGGGGGGGTTAAGGTGTTGGCTGCGGTGGTTAACTGAATTAAAACGGAAAAGAACAGAAAAGAGTGGGGGGCTGGGAATCGAACCTGGGATCTGCTGGCTCGCTGCGCTCGGATGCAGCCAGTCGGTCTGGTGCGTTCGGTTGTGATAGGGAGGGGGTCGGGATGAGGATATGCTGTGGATGCGGGATTTTCTCTGAACCTAAAAAATGCACGCGTACAGAGAACTAACGAGCGATGGTCGCCGGCGGCAGGGGTCGATGCTGCTGCTGCGCTCGCGCCTGAGGGGCGCCGTGGGCGTGGCGTGCGGTGAGGGTTAGAGGAGAGGGGAGAGCGAGGTGAGGGAGGAGGGGTAGCGATGGGCCTCACCTCGAGGGCTCCCGAGCGGACAGGAGGAGGTCGAGGCAGGACAGGTTGGAGCAGGTCGTCGCCGGCGACAGGGCGGATGGCGGTGGCGGTGTGGTGCGTCCCTGCCCGCGCCGAGGTGATGGGGAGGGAGAGGGCGGCCGCGGGGTTCCATTCCCGCGGTCGCCCGGGCCGGAGGGAGCCCGGAGCTCCGGTGATCGCCGGTGGAAAAGGAGTAAAATTTCGGGTGGTACAGATACAGAGAAAGAAACGACAGAGAGAAGAGGGATGGAGGAGGAAGAAGGGATGGAGGCGGGGGAGAGGGAGAAAAGAGAGTAGGGGAAAACCCTAGGGTTCGGCATAGGTCTTATAGAGGGATCGATGGAGCTGCAGCCGTTGCTCCCTTTTCTCTGAATACGTGGACACCATGGATGTCCCTCCGTACAAAGGAGGAAGAAAAGGGGAAGGGGTATTGGGCTCTGGTTTTTGGTGGGTTGGGCCTAGTTGGCTATCTCTCTCTCATCCCTTCTTTTTATTAATTGCTTTGGTTTATTTTTTTTGCTGAAAATAGAATTGGAAGAAATAGATGGGATTTTGAATTTGGAAAATTTTGGGAAAATTTGGGTGGGTTAAAATGGTCAACAGCAACCACTTTGCAACTTTGAATTTTCAAAATTCTCGATGTTTGTATTTAACTCAAAATTTGGATGATTTTTATATTAATTGAACCTTAATGAAAACAAACCTTTTAATAGGGTGAACCCTATGTTTTAATGTGATTGAATTAGTTGATTTGATTTGGAGATTTTTATAAACTCAAGTTGGGTGCTGATTTGAAGAATTGCTTTGAATTTGAAACCAAGTTGGATTTAATTAATTGAAATAATACCACCACTTTATTAGTTGAACAAACATGGAATAAATGGAAACAATAGATTAGATTGTTTTGGTAATTTTCATAATTTTCCAATTGGGTGTTGTTTATACAATGTATTGAATTTTTGAATGTGATTTTGGAAACAACTGATTGATTAAAACCATTAACTTAACAAGTGAGCATTTTGGAATAAAAAGAAAACAATTTGGTTGTTTTTGTTTGTGATTTTTATTTCAAAAGTTGTAACAGAGCAAGTATGAAAACAAAGCATTTGAAATTGTTTGAGTTTCATTGTGAAAACAATTAAGAACAGATGCAAAACAAATAGTAAACAAGGCAAACAAGGAAATAAATATGATGCCATGATGCAATACTTTAATAACAAGAAATCAAACATTCTATGGGGTAGTTTTCATACTTGGGATGTTACAAAACGCCCCCCTTGAAGGAATCGCGCCCCGAGATTCCTACTGAGAAAAGAAAAGGTCCGGATACTTCTTGGGAAGATCCTCTTTGAGCTGTGACACGTGAAACACATCGTGCACATTGGATAGTTTTTTTTTTCTGGAAGTTCAAAACGATAGGAATTTCTGGCAACTCTTCTGGAAAGACGTCAGGGAATTTGGAAACCACCGGAACATTTTCAAATAAAGGGAGAGGTTTTGTATTGAGGGTGTATAGCTGGATAGAACTTGATTCATTTGGAGAATAGATTATCTGGCTAGAATGGTTGAACAGAGTTATTGACATCAATCCAACCAAGAATGACATCAATGTCAGAATTTCCAAGTAGTATGAGAGAAGCAAGGAATATGTGGCCTCCGATAAGAATTTGATTTCTGTGACTGAATTTGGAAGTCAACATTTGAGATCCCGAGGAGTGAACGGTGATTTGATTGCTTAGTGGAACCAGAATTAGGTTGTATGTTGTGAAAAAGATCTTTGACACAAAAGAATGTGATGCTCCGGTATCAAACAACACTTTTAACTGGAATAGAGTTTAGCAGATGAACGGGGAAAACTTTGATTAGACACCGGTAGAAGAATTGAAGTGGAAACAACAACAAGATTTCAACGGACGAAATGTTCTTTAGAGGAACAGGATGTTGAAGCAACATCGGGAAAACGAACACAAAACTCCTGAGATACGACGGAGAACCCAAAACACGTGAAATCCTAACTTGAAAGTTTAGATGAGAAGGGAGAAATCAACGTTGCACTTCCTTACCAAAAAAGGGAGGGAGGGTGGGGAAAAGAAGAAAAAGAACAGAATTCCTACTCTCACGTTTCATTTTTTTTTCCTATATAGCTACAAAATAGTTTCTAGACTCAACTGCGACCAGTAAAAAGGGATCCTACAGGCAGACAGGCTCTGATACCATTTGTCGCACCCGGACTTCTAGAGGATACTCACCGTACGAACTGAACAGTATTTTGATTGGATTACGGGGCTTACCGGCACCCGCGTCCTCTTACGAGTAGGCCAGCACTTATGTGCGACAACCAATCGTTACTGTTCACCGTCGATGTAAACTATCCCATAGAAATCAGGACACTTCCATTGACGTACTTCAAACCATACACACATGGTACGTCAACGGCGTTGAACAACTGATATCACAACAGATCTCTACGACACAAAAGATTGAAATAAGTTGCAAATGGCTCTCATTAGAGCAGAGATAGCAAATACAATCATTCAGAGGACACATGTCCCAACAATACATCAGTTAATCACAGCGGAAGCATTCAACATGTCTGAGTACAGACAAGAACCAAATAGGCCTAAGAGGCCGGAAACGAACAGACGGAGCCCATCCACGAAGTCTCGGATCCTGCCCGGGTCCGCTATCTACTCGTCAGCAGCCTCGTCACACTCCACGTAGTAGCCACCATGTAGATCCTCGGAAACGTAGGTCTGCGGAAACCACAGCCCCAAAGGGGTCAGTACATAAACGTACTGGCAAGCAAGACTCACAGTTCACCAAAGTGAACCCGTCAACACCAAGCACAGATGCCTTGGGTTCAACGGAAGAGAGGGGATATAAAATATGCTGCAACTGGCTGCGCTAACCAACTACAGAGATTCTACCACTTCCGGCTAACAGAAAGGAGATAAGATCGAGGATTGTAACCAACTGAAAGATAACTTCAAACAAACCCATCCTGGATCTCGCCCCTTATCCAAAGAAGCAATCCGAGGATAACTCACACAGTTGTATTAAAGGTGAATCAAGTTATTGTGTCATCAACCTATTACTAGTCAAGTTATTAATCATTGGGTGTAACATGTTTGATCATTATGTTTGAGTTGTCCTGAGTACTTGTTAGCCAGTACTTTCACCAAGTAATCCATAACCGCGGAAAACACGGCTTCTCGAGAAGATTATTCCTGCAGGGTTGCACCAATTTGGCCGTACACGCATGAATAACCCGCCAGATGGAAAGGCCCTTCCACCAAGCAGGGCACTCAACACAACTCAACTCTTCTCCGCATCAAGCCCAAAGCACCTTGGGCGCACCGCTAATCGAGCCCAGAAGAAAATGGACCCGCATAGCACTCTAAGAACGTGTCCCCCTATATGCCGACTACGAAAGTTCCACCCTGGCCTGGGCTCGCAAAAACATGCATGCGGCAAATGGAAAACACGAACTAAATGAGGCGATTTGGACGAGATGCGAATCGAATCAAATTGAGGGGGGGCGCCCATACTCGCTTCCCACATGCGGTTAGTGCGCTCATCATGGATCAGTAGACAAGACCCTTTTCCTATTAGGGTCGACACTAGCAGGCCTCAAAACCACACAGGGCCTCCTGCCGGTGCCTTATCATCAAATTTATTATTAACAATAACATTAGCATGATTGATTGATTAAACATCGAGCCCCCAGAACATAATAGAGATAGTAACAGAAAGTAACGGGTAACAGACTCGAGCAAAATAACCTAAGCATGCTAGTAAGACACGGGCTCAAACAATGGGGTGGTAGGAGTGGGGATGAGGCAATATCAGGGTTAAGGGATTCATGTGATAGGTTCGTAACAGAAACAACTATTCATAGGGCTAGCAGAAAAGAACAACGGAAAGTATCGGTAATCAATGTTGAGAGGAACACAGTGGTTCATGTGAGTGATAACTTGCCTGCAAACCCAGTAGCCTGGTACTGAGCTAACTCCTTAGAAGGGATGCCGTAAGTATCGTCGGTCTCAACGTCGTCGTGTATCCGAGAAGAAGCAAACAAACAATGCAGAAAGATAAGCAATCAATATCATGGCATAGTGCACAAACATGGGATGATGCATGTCAAATTAATTGATGCATCAGAAATAAACTAGTTGACAAGATAACAACATGATTAAATGGACCCACATGCAATTTGGATTGCATATGGAAAGCCCATGAATTATGGTTGAATTAATTGTTTTACAACTAATCATCATGTGTAAGTGAATTAGCATGATGCATGGATGAGGAAAACAGAAAAATAACAACAATAGAAGCAATTGGAAATAAGGTTTACCAAGTTTGGAAAATCATTTATTAAGTTTTGGAATTTTGGTTACTTAAAGGTGCCACACAAGCATTTGTTGTTTTCATCAAGTTTAATTGTTCAAAATAGTTAACAAAGTTTATATTTGATAAGAACACACAATTTTAGGTGGATTGCATGTTTTACTTATTGAAAAAGGATTTCAAATAAATTATTTATGAATTAAACAAGTTTAAGCAAGAATTAAATGAATTTAATTCAAACATGAACTTATTTGAATTTTTATTTGTTCAAAACATTAAATGAGATTCATATTTGAAAAGGGTATGCTTTTATGGTTTGAAAACATATTTTATATGTCCCAAAAGAATTTGATTTGATCAAGTTATGAATTTAACAATATTAAATGATTTAAACAAATTTTAAATCATTTAAACAATTTTATTTATTCAAAACATGAAACAAATTTTATATTTGAAAAGGTGGTTTAATTTTGCATGGAAAACATATTTCATTTGTGGAAATTGGATTTAAAATGAGCAAGTTATTATTTTGGAAATTTTAAATGCAATAAACAAGAAACAGTTGTTTTCAGCAATTTAAATTATTCAAAACAGCAAACAAAATTTATATTTGGAAAGTACATGAAAAGTTGATTGGAAAACATATTTAGTTTGTGGAATTTGGAATTTTTATGCCCAAGTTATGAATTTTGCAAGTTTAAGTGAATTTGACAAGTTTTCAAATATTGCACCAATTTAAAATATTCAAAACAGTAAACAAATTTTATATTTGGATAGAACATTCAATTTGGGACAGAAAACATATTTAAAAAGTTAAAATTGGAGTTGGGATGAATTTCTTATGCAATTTACAAAATTGGGTGCAATTCTGCCATTTTTAATCCATTAGGGACTTAGGAAAAATATTTTACACGGCTAGAAATGATTACAAGGACCTACTGGTGATTACCAGGAAGTTTCTGTACCAAGCAATTGAAAATAAAAAAAGGTTGTTTTTATTGGGAGAGGGGGGACTTGATCCCTGCACCTCTGCTAGCACACAGAGGGACAGAACCAGATGGGCTGCTGCTGTTTTGTGATATGAAGGGCAGATCGGGGGGGGGGGGGGGGGGGGGGGGTTAAGGTGTTGGCTGCGGTGGTTAACTGAATTAAAACGGAAAAGAACAGAAAAGAGTGGGGGGCTGGGAATCGAACCTGGGATCTGCTGGCTCGCTGCGCTCGGATGCAGCCAGTCGGTCTGGTGCGTTCGGTTGTGATAGGGAGGGGGTCGGGATGAGGATATGCTGTGGATGCGGGATTTTCTCTGAACCTAAAAACTGCACGCGTACAGAGAACTAACGAGCGATGGTCGCCGGCGGCAGGGGTCGATGCTGCTGCTGCGCTCGCGCCTGAGGGGCGCCGTGGGCGTGGCGTGCGGTGAGGGTTAGAGGAGAGGGGAGAGCGAGGTGAGGGAGGAGGGGTAGCGATGGGCCTCACCTCGAGGGCTCCCGAGCGGACAGGAGGAGGTCGAGGCAGGACAGGTTGGAGCAGGTCGTCGCCGGCGACAGGGCGGATGGCGGCGGCGGTGTGGTGCGTCCCCGCCCGCGCCGAGGTGATGGGGAGGGAGAGGGCGGCCGCGGGGTTCCATTCCCGCGGTCGCCCGGGCCGGTGGGAGCCCGGAGCTCCGGTGATCGCCGGTGGAAAAGGAGTAAAATTTCGGGTGGTACAGATACAGAGAAAGAAACGACAGAGAGAAGAGGGATGGAGGAGGAAGAAGGGATGGAGGCGGGGGAGAGGGAGAAAAGAGAGTAGGGGAAAACCCTAGGGTTCGGCCTAGGTCTTATAGAGGGATCGATGGAGCTGCAGCCGTTGCTCCCTTTTCTCTGAATACGTGGACACCATGGATGTCCCTCCGTACAGAGGAGGAAGAAAAGGGGAAGGGGTATTGGGCTCTGGTTTTTGGTGGGCTGGGCCTAGTTGGCTATCTCTCTCTCATCCCTTCTTTTTATTAATTGCTTTGGTTTAATTTTTTTTGCTGAAAATAGAATTGGAAGAAATAGATGGGATTTTGAATTTGGAAAATTTTGGGAAAATTTGGGTGGGTTAAAATGGTCAACAGCAACCACTTTGCAACTTTGAATTTTCAAAATTCTCAAATAACTTGATGTTTGTATTTAACTCAAAATTTGGATGATTTTTATATTAATTGAACCTTAATGAAAACAAACCTTTTAATAGGGTGAACCCTATGTTTTAATGTGATTGAATTAGTTGATTTGATTTGGAGATTTTTATAAACTCAAGTTGGGTGCTGATTTGAAGAATTGCTTTGAATTTGAAACCCAGTTGGATTTAATTAATTGAAATAATACCACCACTTTATTAGTTGAACAAACATGGAATAAATGGAAACAATAGATTAGATTGTTTTGGTAATTTTCATAATTTTCCAATTGGGTGTTGTTTATACAATGTATTGAATTTTTGAATGTGATTTTGGAAACAACTGATTGATTAAAACAATTAACTTAACAAGTGAGCATTTTGGAATAAAAAGAAAACAATTTGGTTGTTTTTGTTTGTGATTTTTATTTCAAAAGTTGTAACAGAGCAAGTATGAAAACAAAGCATTTGAAATTGTTTGAGTTTTATTGTGAAAACAATTAAGAATAGATGCAAAACAAATAGTAAACAAGGCAAACAAGGAAATAAATATGATGCCATGATGCAATACTTTAATAACAAGAAATCAAACATTCTATGGGGTAGTTTTCATACTTGGGGTGTTACAACAAAGATGTCGCTCAGGTTTTCTATTTGAAGGACATGAGTAGCAAACCGAGGAAACGGAAAGATAAGAAAACGATCAGTACATCATGCGATGATCCAAAGCGCCACATTGTTCTTTCAGGGAAAAGAAACATCGTGGGAGTGGAGGACAAGACAGACATGTCAGAAGATTATAATATGTTTGGTGAAATTCCGCCCTTCAAAGTGAACACTGACCCAAGCATTAAGTTAAATGATGAGGATGCTCCATGGATACGGCACAATCGTAAGCAAGCAGGGACACAAGGGAAGAATTGATGTGTAATAATTTATTGTACCAAACTTTGTTGAAAAGATCATGTGAATTATATTATCTCTGATGTGTTTTGGGGCTTCCTTGGGCCCACCATAGCATGATGTATCAAACCTTAAAGGGGGGGGGGGGTGTAGAAAAAAACAATAGGTATCGCCATCATACAGTGAGATAAAATATCTAATTTCATAACTTTTATTAAAAACAAAAAACAGAAGCGCTAGCGCGCCGCAGTGTCGCCGGAATACAAATTCTTTTATTAAAAACAGAAAACAGACGAACACTACTCGTCGTCGTCGTCGTCGGGGAACTCGTCGGTGACCTCCTCCGGGTCATCGTCGTCGTCGAACTCGTCGGTGACCTCCTCGTCGTCGTCGGAGGTGCATGATGGCGAGGTGGCGTTCGAGGCGACGCTCCGCCCGCTCAGCCGCGCGGGTCTGCCAGAGCTCCTCGTCGGCGCTCTCCTCCACCGGGTTGTTCCGGTAATACTCGCGGACGACGCGGTCGTCCCTGGCGTCGACTAGGCCCTGAAACACGCGGTGGCGGAGGTGGAGGTGGTCGGCGGCAGTGACGATCTGCGGCTTCGGCGCCCTGGCCTCCGCTTCCCAGACGGTGTGGCAGTCGTTGAAGTTCATCAGCGACCGCAGGCGGTTGAGGCGCCAGGCCGCCGCATCCCAGGCGCGGGCGGCCTCCGCCGCCGTCGCAAAGGAGTCGAGGGGGATGCGGTCGTCCCCCCAGCGGATATCTGCGCTGAACATTCCGTTCTGCCGTGCTCGGACGCCGCGGAAGCCGGTGCTGTTGTTCCTCCTTGGAGGCATGGTGGCAGCGCGACGGTGCGTGGAGAGGAGTGGACGCGTGGAGAGGAGAAGACGCGCTCGAAACCAACAATATTTGTGAACACTTTTTCAACAGAACTATGATCATGTATTCCACGTTTATTATTACACATCACCAACAACATCCCTATCTAGTCTTCTGAATTTTCTTCGTGTAGAGACACACCCTGATCCAACGGCTCACAACCGCACGAAAGAAACACACAGTACCCCTAATCGAACGGCTCACAACAGGTCGAAAGAAACACACCCCTGATCCAACGACTCACAAGCACTTGAAAGAAACACACGATCCGTGTGATTCTTTCTGATTGGTCGGAACAAAACCCTAACCATTTCGTCTCGGTTGGTAAAACAGGCCGGGACTAAAGGGACGATCCGTTTCCCAACGAAACCCGAACCATTTCGTCCCGGTTGGTAAAACAGGCCGGGACTAAAGGGTTCTGTTTTCTTCTCACGCCGGAGACAGGAGGCGGGAAGACAGGAAAAAATGGGTTTTTTAAATGAATTAGTTTTATTTTTCTGAATTTTTTGATATATTATTTGTGTTTTTAAGATTTTAAAATGAATTAGTTTTATTTTCCTGAATTTTTTGATATATTATTTGTGTTTTTAAGATTTTAAAATGAATTATTTTTATTTTACTGAATTTTTTGATATATTATTTGTATTTTTAAGATTTTCAAATGAATTAGTTTTATTTTTCTGAATTTTTGATATATTATTTGTATTTTTAAGATTTTAAAATGAATAATTTTTATTTTTCTGAATTTTTTGATATATTATTTGTATTTTTAAGATTTTAAAATGAATTAGTTTTACTTTTATGAATTTTTTGATATATCACTTGTATTTTTAAGATTTTAAAATGAATTAGTTTTATTTTTCTAAATTTTTTGATATATTTTTTGTATTTTTAAGTTTTTCAAACGAAAAGAATTTGAAAAACTATCTTTAGTCGCGGTTCGTGACACGAACCGCGACTAAAGGCTCTTTCCGCGCGGGAAAGAAAACGCCGCGAAATAACCTTTAGTCGCGGTTCGTGACACCAACCGCGAGTAAAGGTACCCCTTTAGTGCTGGTTGGGGACACCAACGGCGACTAAAGGCCCGCGGATGGTACCCGGAGGGTACCTTTAGTCGCGGTTGGTGTCCCCAACCGGGACTAAAGGCTGGCCCTATATATTCGCGCTGCCCCGTAATTTTTCTAAGGATCAAACGCTCGTCTTCTCCGCGCCGCCGTCGCCGATTCCGCCCGCAGAGACATAGAGGACGCGCCGCCCTCGTCTCCGGTAGGTGCCCGTTGCCCCTGCGCCCGTCCTCCCGCGCCCCTGCCCGTCCTCCCGCCGCTCCTCGTCCGTTCCCGTCGCCACTCCTCGTCCGTGCCCTCCGTGACCGTCCTCCCGCCGCCGTCGCCACGACATCCGCCCGCCGTGACCGTCCTCCCGCCGCTCCTCGTCGGCGCTCGTCGTCCGTGCCTCGTCCCCATCCTCTCCGTTGCCTCCCCCGTGGCCGAATTCGACAAGTTCCCTGGAGACCCAAGGGCCCCGCCGCGTTTACTTCACGGCGGCTCGCCGTCGTTGACCTTCCGAGGGAGGCGCCGCCACGTAGAGGTAGAGTTCATCGAGACGGTTTCAAGGACACCAACCGCGTGTCCTGGGGTGGTCGGAATCGCCACCGGCGACCGAGCGTGCCACCGCCGGCCACCGTGTGACGTCAGGGTGACGTCACCTGGCCACGTGTTGGCCAGGGATTCTTTTTAAATGACGTCATCATTACACGTGGGGCCCACTGTATATGGAATTACTGAAAATAATTAAATCTTGTAAATTAAATAACTTTTAATTTATAATTCCAATAATTATGGAAAAATATGCAAAATGTTCACAAAAATGTAAGCTATCTGTTTATATCATTTTCAATCATGTTTGACAAAGTTCAAAATGAGACCATAATTGAATTTGAATTAAATTCATTAAAATAATGAAAATAAGTTTTAATTCAATAAATTCAGAATATTAAGTGTAATATACCAAAATGACCAGGAAAGCAAATGCAACCTAGCTATGGGGTTCTCCAAGTCATTTGAGCAACTAATCTTGGACACACCTCTAAAGTATGGTTTTCCCCCTCCGGTGGTCATCGTTCTTCCACCCAAAACCCTAGCAATCTGTTTTCCCTCCTAGGGCTTACATCCTTTGCATTATTTTATCATGCATACATATTCCGCATTGCACGGTTACCATGTATTGAATGTTTTCCTTCTTTTCTGTGTTGTTCGTTATCGGTAGACCGAGACCTGGAGGGTGATCCAGCCTTCTACGACAATATTTGCTAAGTCTCATTTTTACTAAAAAATCACCGTCAATACTAGTACTATTAAGTAGCAAAATTATTAAGTACCAATATTTGCTCCTCTTCTATACCGTACCCCCTAAACCCCCTCCGCCCCCGAGCGGCTCCCTAACACGTACCGTACAACCGTCGGTGCTCCTCCTCTATGTCCCCTTAATCTTATTTTTTAATTCCTTTATACTTAATGAATTTTTACTACATGCAGGAGTGACATATGGTGGACGATAGAGCCGAGCCGCTTAGGGATCCGGAGGCTGAACGTTATTTAATGGACATCATAAACAACGAGATTCCTTATGTGTCGGGCTCAGAAGATGAGCAAAAAGAGGATGTAGTCTCTTCTTTTCTGAACCTTGACAGTGGAACATAAATTGTCGATGATCAAGAAGGTGAAGGAACAGACATTGTCGATGGAGGTCAACCGTCGACAAACTACAATGTCGAATTGCAGGTAGCAACCACCTCCGGCGAGGTATATATATACATTGAGCCTCTCGTGATACAAACTTACTGAAATGTGAATACATATGTATTAACGCGCGCGACTCTCTTTCTATTTTTAGCCCTCGGCCGGATCGAGTACGACAAAGCGTGGCAAATCCAAGGCGATGAAACAAGGAGAAACATATACCATCGAATTAGTCGGTGAAACCGGCAAGCCCCTACAGCACACCACAAAGTTTATCAACCAATGCGGAGTCGTTGTTAGAGACAACGTCCCGATCACCGTCCAGGAATGGAAGGAGCCAAAGAAGGCACGTCTTGGTTTCAGTTTTGTCGACGAGAGAACGAAAAAGGATTGCTGGAGAAAGCTTATGGAACATTTCATTCTACCTCTAGAATACAACAAAGTCAATGAATTCGGTAACAAGGTTCCGGGTGGACGTGAGAGGAGGAGGCGCGTCAAAGAGTTCGCTCTTCAGAAGATGGCCGAAGCATTCCGGAACTTCAAGAAAAATTTAACCCATGACTATGTCAAGAAGGGCAAGACTCCGGATTTCACTAGACAACATGAGAGACTGAAAGATGATTGGCCAGAATTTGTGAGGCAAAAGAAATCGGAGCATTTCAAGGAAATATAAAAAAATAAGGTTAATGCAGATAAGAAACAGTACCATCATGTTATGGGGCCAGGAGGATACCGCCTTTCGGCGCCTAAGTGGGCGAAGATGGAGGAGGGCTTGAGGGTGCGAGGAATCCCTCTAGGTACAGAGGGATGGGACGAAAGGGCCAAAAGCTAGTGGTACGGGCATGGGGGATCGCTAGACCCAGAGACAGGGGCGTGTGTTCATCGGCAGAAAACGTTTGCTCCCACCCAAGCCCTTATTTGACGCAATGACCCTAGCTCAAAAGGGCTTGATCAAGTTCAACAGAGAGAAAGATGCACTAACAAAAGCCCTCGGGAATGATGAACACGGAGGACATGTACGAGGCAAAGGCAGAATTCCGTGGAAAGTAGGGTTTTCCCAGGACAATGACCCGTACTGTTACAGAAGCCGTAAGAGAAAGGCGGACCGGGATGCAGATCTTTTGGCGAAGGTTGCATCAGAACTTAGTGAGTTGAAGTAGACCTTGCATGGACTTGTGAAAGAAAGATCGGCTGCAGGGCCGCATGAAGATCATGAAGCGTATCTCGGAAGCCAGCAGCGGAGAAGCAGCGTGGCTTCCACGGAGGCCCCGCCTGCAGGTGCTAATGCACCGACGATTGAGATTCGTACACCGGAGCCTCACTACCCCGTGGATGATGTAAAGGAGATGAAAGAATGTGATCTGCATTATCCCGTGGGGAACATTTCCACGAAGGTAGCTACCGGCAGTGCTTTACCCTGTACACCTGGAGCACTCCACCACAACAACCCCATTGCATATGGCTATGCTCGTGTCACGGTGGAAGACATAGTCCAAGTGTTTGAGGACCTGGAATTGACGTAGCTACACCCGAAGGGGAGAGACGACTTGGAGATGTTAAGCGCCAGATTATTCTATGGAAGAAGAAGTACATATATAGTGTTTCTAGGCGAGGCTTCAATGCTAAAAAGTCCACCCCCTCCGATGGTGGTGGTGGTGGTGGTGGTGGCGGCGGTGGTGGTGGTGGTGGTTCACCTACACCTCCTTCACGCCATTCGACACCGTCCCCCGATCCACAATCTCCGGCGGGTAAGCAGCCGCCGCCCCCCAATCCTCCTCCGGCGAAGAAGCAGAAGCAGGCGGACAACAAGGAAACCCGCTCCTGGACTATTAACCCAGACCCTTATGTACCTAAGACCACATGGGTACCGGAGCCATCACTGAAGCCTATCCTCCCAAGGCCTTGGGAACTTAGTGAAGCTGAAACCAAATTGGCCGCGTCTGCTCATTATGAGAAATGGAAGGCGGATAGAAGGCGATAAAAGAGCCTGAGCCCAAGCAAGTATTCACTGAGAAGCAAAAGAAGTGGGCTAAGGATTTTTTGACGACACCGTCCCAAGCCGAGCTGAATATGCCTGACGACTATGGACGTGAACTTCGTAGGCAAGCAGAAACATTGAAGGAGGAGAAAGAAGAAAGTAAAAAAAGCTGGAAACAAGTTGACCAACTCGGGATGCAGAATAAACAATCGACCCCCCCGCTCATAGTTAAAGCCGGTCCGGAAAAGGACCCCGAGATCATAGCAGCTGCGGCAGCAAATGGATTGACTGTAGAGAGTGCCATGAAACAAGCAGCCGAGATGTGTTTGACTCTTCGTGTCTCGTTAGGCCTTGAGGATGCGCCAACTAGTGAGGTAGCATTACAATATGTGCGGAATGGGCCTCTCGTCGAGCCTGTGTAGGAAAAGAGTCTAGCACCACAAATGTGAAATATTCTACATTGGTACAAGAATTACATAACATGGGCCGGCAAAGATTATGTTTATGCGGATGTTACAGAGGAGCATCACACCAAACGGTACTCTGTAGAAGTTCATATGAGTGAATTGTTCCAGCTGTTCAATCTGCGCGAGCTCGACAAATCTATGCTGAGTTGCTACGTTCTGTAAGTGATTTATTTCTACCTCACCTCGTTCTTCATTGACTGCACTATATATATATATATATATATATATATATATATATATATATATATATATAGTCCTAACTATATTGTTGCGTACGCTATTATGCAGATTGAAAATTTGGGAACGCAAAATAAGAAACATCCATGATGTTGGGTTCATTGACCCACATATCGTTAATGGATATGTGTTACAACGTCACCCCGAAGACGTGGAGAAAGACTTGTACAAGTTTCTTACAAAGCATCAACTCAAAAGTCATATTCTATTTCCTTACCATTTTGGGTGAGTGTTTCTCTCTTGTGCCCATTCTCTTTTGTTTACCCCATGCATGGTATGTCTAATCGATGAGTTATGCATGACTGTGCATGTAACTTGTCCGCAGGTTCCACTGGATTCTGCTAATGATTGAACTTCACACCTCCAGAGTTCTAATCATGGACTCTATGAATTCGGATTCAAAGCGTTGGGCCGACATGAGAAAAATGTTGCAAAAGTAATTATTTTCAATCATTTGCGCTCTATATCGATCGGTCTCTTTCGTTCATTTCCTAATATCAAGTAACTAATAACTCCCTTGTTCATTTAATTTTCTTTGCCCTGTAGGGTTTGGAGACGGTTCTCAGAATAAATTGTCGGTGAATTCAAACATGAGCTAGAATTTAGAAGCTTAGTTAATGTGGATAAGCAGCCACCGGGGACCGATCTATGTGGATACTATGTTTATGAGAACATCCGGAAACACACCTCTGAGCGGAAGGCGTCGGATAGCGTGCGGAAGGCGACGGATAACTTGCGGAGGAAGCTTAGTCCAGAAGCTCACTTCCGACCAATTAAAGAGGAATTAGCAGGATTTTTCATGAGGCAAGTCATCGATCCTAAAGGAGAACACTATACCGAGGACGAAGAAAATTATATACATCTCCGAGATTGAAACTTGTTCGAAGTTGTGTATGGTCATCCATCTTAATTGTGTATGGAAACTTGTTCGAAATTGTATATGGTCACCCGAGATTGAATATATATTATATATTCCTATTAAATTCTTCTTGTTTGAAATTTCATATGCATGTATATAGTAGCGTAGAATATATATGTGTACTAAAACAACATCAAAATTAAAATAAAACACAAAATAAAATATACAAGAAATAAAACAGTACAAATTAAAAAGAAACCAGGTTTAGGGGGGCTAAAACCCTAAACCTGCGGAGGAGGCCTTTAGTCCCGGTTAGCCACGAGAACCGGGACTAAAGGTCCTCCGCCCCGACGGACTCCTGGCGCCCACGTGGACGGGGCTTTAGTCCTGGTTCGTAAGAGGCGCGACTAAAGGGGGGAGGAGGGCTTTAGTCGCACATATTTAGTCCCGGTTGCATAGCCGGGAATAATGACCTTTTAACCGGGACTAAATGCCTATTTTCTACCAGTGAGGTTTAGTTAGTCGTGCTTGGCCATGTAGAAAAGCACCGGCAAGGTGCTACTTGTAATCACAACGAAAATCAAAAAAACAAAATAGAGAGAAGCACAGCAGACACGATACGTGCCTCTGGTATTTCCATCCGCAAAGTCGCCGAGACTTCCGATAGCAACAAGCTAGCTAGCTCACGTAGTCTGTCTTGCTGTGTACGTACCGGCCAATCGATCAAGAAGTTGCTCTAGGAGGCTAGCTTAACAAAGCATACGTGTGTGTTTTTCTTGCAAGGGGTCACGATCTAGAGGCTGGAATCCAACAATTGGTATCAGAGTCACGACGCGAGGACGATGGGCAAAAGCGACAACGAGTCCGTCAACTCGAAGTCTGGCAAGACCAGCGACTCCAAAGCGAATAAGAACGGCGTCAAGAAGGTGAAAAAGGAGGCGAACGCAACAACCAGCAGGGCGAGCGGTGCCAACGTTATGGCGCACTGCAATATCCCGGTGCAGTACCCGATGTTGACCGACACCAACTACGGCGTTTGGGCGGTAAAGATGAAGATTATTCTCCGATCACTCCAAGTGTGGCAGGCAATCACCGACGATGAAGTCGACGACAAGTGCGACGAAGGTGCCATGGCCGCCATAGCCCAGTTTGTACCAGATTCCGTGCTGATGACATTGACGGAGTATGAAACGGCAAGAGAAGAATGGGACGCACTCAAGGAGATGGGGATTGGAGAAGATCGCGTCACGAAGGCTCGGGCACAAGTGCTGAAGCGCCAATTTCACAAGTTGCAGATGGAGGAAACATAATCGGTCAACGACTATGCCATGCGTCTCACCACTTTGGTTGGGGAAATCCGCGTGCTTCATGCAAAGCTCAAAGAGGTCGAGGTTGTGGAAAATGTTTTCAGTTTGGTGACTGATAAATTTACGTACATCATTGGCACGCTTGAGCAGCTAACCGACATCGAGGATATGACCATAACGGAGGCGATCGGACGCTTGCGGACATGGGAAGAAAATTCTCGTGGTTGTCGGAAAGGCAAGGAAGAATGCATCGATCAACTGCTCTACTCACACGCTGACTGGGAAGCCCCAAGCAGCAAAGGAAGACGTGATGGCGATGGATCGAGCAACTCAAAGCACGACGGAAACAAAGAAAAAGGCAACGGAAACGGCAAGCCACAAGGGAGTGACAAAGATGATCAATCTAACGAGCAGAGGCCACAGAACTTGGATATGTCCAAAGACAAGTGCTACAACTGTAATAAGATGGGTCATTTTGCCAAGGAATGTCCGGAGCCTAACAAGCGGGATATGAGGGCAAATTTGGCGAAGTACGAAGACAACGAACCAGCTCTTCTAATGGCCGAAGTTTGCGATCTCGCCCAAAAGGTGGTGGTGACACCGAACGATAAGGTGCCACTTCATGAGAAGAAGGTGACGCCTAAGCTATCCGGTAAGCAGGATACGCCTGGCCATGGTGACCGAGGTGATCAAAATCACCACGATATGGACACCGACGACTATGATGCGGAAACAGGAGAAGATCTTGGCAAAGACGTTGCAGCTGAGGCAGTGCATAGTGGTCACGATCACCACGAGGCGCAAAGTGACGACGACCACCAACATGATGGTCACTGTCACGACGACTACGCCAAAGACACGGATGCCGACGACCCAGCACCAAGCATGCCAAGATATTCTCCACCTTCGCAAGCCATGAAGGACTCCGGTCCACGTCGCTATAAAACCCTCAAGACGGTCTACAAACATGCCAAGCCAGTTAAGCTCGAGTACTCCGGACTATGCTTGCTTGGAGTTGAGTTGCCGGCGAATTTTGTAGAGGCGAGCAAAGATCCAAGTTGGAAGCACGCCATGGATGAGGAGATGAAGGCGATTGAGAGCAATGACACATGGACCTTGGTAGACCAACCTATGAACCATAAGCCTATTGGTTTGGAGTGGGTTTACAAGTTAAAGAAGGACACGAAGGGTGATGTTGTGAAGTTCAAGGCACGACTCGTTGCAAAGGGCGACGTACAACGTCAAGGAGTTGACTATGAGGAGGTGTTTGCACCGGTTTCTCAACTCGAGACCATGAGGGTTCTCACAGCTTTGGCAGCACAGGAGGATTGGAAGGTTCATCACATAGATGTTAAATCCTCTTTCCTCAACGGTGGTCTCACGGAAGAAGTGTGCGTTGAACAACCCCTCGGCTACGAGAAGAAAGACGAAAAAGGGAAGGTTTACAAGCTCAAGAAGGCACGGGCTCAAGCAAGCGCCAAGAGCTTGGAACTCAAAGTTGGACCGAAGTTTGGTCTCTCTCGGGTTCAGTAGATGTCCCGTCGAGCCCACGGTCTATACGAAGCACTACAAAGGTTCAAAACTGCTAGTTGGAGTCTATGTCGATAATCTGATCATAACCGGCGATAGCGCGCAAGAAACTAAAACTTTCAAGGCGCAAATGAAGCAGAAGTTTGGCATGAGTGATCTGGGATTATTAAGATATTACTTATGCATCGAAGTGAAGCAAAACTCCGTAGCAATTTCCCTGTGTTAATCGGCTTACGCTGTGAAGTTGCTGGATAAGTGCGGCATGGCAGAATGCAACGCGGTACAAGTTCCAATGGACCAACCTCACAAGTTGAGCAAGCATAGCTCAAATCCGCCGGTGGACACCACAACGTATCGAAACATTGTGGGCAGTCTAAGATATTTGGTGCATACCCGACCGGACTTGGTATATTCAGTCGGGGTCGTGAGTCGTTTCATGGAGAAACCGACGACCGATCAAGCACATGGGCGCCGTAAATAAAATATTGCGCTATGTGAGAGGCACTATTAATCTTGGTTGCATGTACACAAAAGGAAAATAAAGATTGATCCTTCACGGCTATTCAGACAGCGACATGGCAGGCGATGTTGACGATCGGAAAAGCACATCGGGCATGGTATTCTACCTCGGTCCGAATCTGATCAGCTGGAACTCTCAGATGCAAAAGGTGGTGACATTGTCTTCCTGTGAGGCAAAAGTCATAGCAGCGAGCACGACGGCTTGTCAAGGTGTGCGGTTGAGAAGACTTCTTGCTGATCATATGAAGAAGGAGTCAATGAAGATCGACAACCAAGCTGCAATCTCATTTTTCAAGAACCTGGTTCTTCACGAGAGGTGTAAGCACATAGGCAACACGTGAACACCAACGACCACCTAGCCGACATTCTTACCAAGTCCCTCGGAAAACAGAAATTCATCGAGATGAGGAAGAAAGTCGGAGTGCAAGAGATGAAGCCAGGTAACAAGGTTAAGAAGGTGAATGTAGATGGTAACCTTGTTGGCCTTGTCCGAGTGGGAGTAGAAGTAGGATTAGCAAAGAATCCTAATAGAACTAGGAGTCCTAATCCTAGTAGGTTTAGTTAGTCCTGCTTGGCCATGTATAAAAGCACCGGCAAGATGCTCCTTGTAATCACAACGAAAATCACAAAAAAAAATAGAGAGAAGCAACAGCAGACACGATACGTGGCTCTGGCAATTAAATCCGTTCCGGTATTTTCGTCCGCAAAGTCGCCGAGACTTCCGATCGCAACAAGCTAGCTAGCTCACGTAGTCTGTCTAGCTGTGTACATACCGGAGGCTAGCTTAACAAAGCATACGTGTGTGTTTTTCTTGCAAGGGGTAACGGTCTGAGAGAATTCCTTATTTGGCCCTTCCTCAAAATTTTGTTCCCTATTTGGCCTAAAAAGAAAAATCTTCCCTATTTGACACCTTAAGTTCATTTCCTTTCTAACATGGCCCTATAGTGCATTCTAAACACAAATGGGGACGTAAAAAGACTCTTTTGCCCCTGATGAATTTTTGTACCAAAATTCATAATTGAAGTTGAAAATAAATTATTTTACCCAATAAATTAACTTTGTAGCACGTGATTTGTGTCTCCCATTTTTCTTGGTAACGACGTGCGGTGAGAGAGGGATGGTACGCCTTTGACAAACCAACGTACGTTGAGCTCCCGGTTAATAGTAATAAAGAGAAGAAATAAAATAAAAAGAATCAATGGTACATGGCATGCCATGCTGGTCCGATGCGATTACTCGCGCGCGTGCGTCGAAGAGCTGTAGTGTGCACTGCCTGTCCGATGCGAGTTGGCCTACTTGGAAAATAGGCCTAGCAACGAGAGTGGAACCTGGTATGGAATTAATACTTGTAATTTTTTTTGTTTGATTTGTTGGAGGGCAGGCTGAAGCCTGCTTAGTGGACTCGCCTTTGTATGTGCACGTACGCACGCTGGCACCTTCTGCAAAGCGCATTGACAAGGGCAAAGCGGGCCGGCGTCAAAATGTTTCCTCTTAATTTGTAGCTTATTTTCAACCTGTATGATGAATTTTGGTAAAAAAAATTCATTAGGGGTAAAAGAGTTTTTTTACATCCTCATTTGTGTTAAGAATGCACTATAGAGCCATGTTAGAAAGAAAATGAATTTAAGATGTCAAATAGGGAAGATTTTCTTTTTTAGGGCCAAATAGGGAACACGATTTTAAGAAAGGGCCAAAGAAGGAATTCTCTCTAACGATCTAGAGGCTGGAATTCAACAGTGTATACCAAGTAGGACAAATACATGTCATAAGACACAAGTGGGCAACTAGGTGTAGTCTTTCTTCCCAGCTCTACCCTAGTGGAAGCAGGACAGGGCCACGGGCTCACTGCTGCAACTGAGAGTTCTGTCAGAGTATCGTTTCAGGAACGCCACAAACATCTAATACAACACAAGATGCTCCCCTCTTGAATTTTTCACGTGGCAACTGGCTATTAGTTTCCGATACCAGATCGCCAATTGGAAAAAGGTAACGAACACGAACATGCAGCATCATGTAGCAGTCAAAGATTTTTCAATACAAAATTGTCGTTCGATGAATAGTATAATGATTTAATGCATATAGAAGACACCCTAGATAAGTAAACTTATGACAGAACTATCTTGCAGAGACCATGAACAATCTAATAAACAAGCTGAACACATATAATGCCGATTCGAATGGAACATGCTCACAACCGAGTGAATTTGTTCCACTTAGCTTGCCTTTTGTTGGTGAGAAAACAACGTTATATTTCTGATGAATTCTGTAACGTTGAACAACAAGTTGGCTAAGTAATTATCTTGGTGTCGAGATCAAAGATAAAAAACTTCTGGAAAAAACTAGAAAAATAATTATTTGTGTAAAGTTGTTGTAGGATGACCTAGCTGAAATGCTGAATACAGACAAACTCAGAAATTCATCACTTATTCAATATCCTTTTTTTTGGCTCCGACCTACCTGAGGAGAAACAACTTTGGTCTGATTTGACCTACCCAAGTACCAAGCTGGTAGACAAGGTAGCTATTGAACTAACTGTATACTAATGACTCCGTGTGACTAGCTACCACCCATGTCTTTTATAAGGAGCAGGATTTTCCTGAAACACATATGCAGAGCTTATTTCTCATCTTACTTCTATGCATTGGAATTATTCAATCATATTTCGTGTACTATTTCTTTGGTATCTATATACTAGTTTGATAGGTGTAGGCATATGAGACACCAGGAAAGGCTGATGAATTATCAGAATTACGACATGTTTCATATAGCCATTGTGCCTCTTAGTTCCACTCTAAGACATCGCCCTTTTTCCATGTGTATCATCCGTCTGCCGACGTTCTCGCCAGTCTAGCCCGGTCTTCATGTACACCACACTCTCATGACGTTTTGAGGAATGAGGCAGAATATTTGGTACTGCTACTTGGCTTGGATGCCATTGTGAACATGGTAGATTGGTTGGCTCAAGCAGTTCTTTACTGAAGAGGGATAGTATGGATGGACCATGGGTTAGGACAATGGTTCCAAAAAATTTCTCTATATGTTCTAGTAGGATATACTACACGAACTTTACTAGCATCATATCCATTCAAGTTCTATTATCAACACTTGCATGTCTACACCAGAACACACATGAAATCGTGTGACCCCGGCCAAATAATAGAAAATTGCACGTAACACCAATGTTTGGGGCTGAAGTTGCACACACACAAAATTAAAATATGTTTTGTAGCTGGCCCTTACTTTGGGCGTGATATGTTGCAACTAGGCCAAATAGATGATTTAGAGTCTTAACAACGTATCTAATATGTGGGACCATATTTTCTATATGTATACCACATTTCTACTAGAACACATCTGCATAAAACCAAACAAAACATATGTAACACCAATGAGGAAATTCATTATTTTTTAAAGACAAAAAACTCAGAAAATCTATCATTAATTATATGTTCTCATTGAATCTGACCTGCTTGAGCAGAGACAAGCTTAGATAAATTTATCATTTCTTTCATTAAGGTTGGAATATGCTTGTTCCAAACCTCCCACGAAACGAGCATTAGGATGGATGACGTCACCTTGTTCGGAGTGGCTAGAGAGGTAGTGAGAGATGTCCACCACTCCTTTCATTGCCAAATTCTTGCCACGAGGCCGGTTGCATGTGAAGATTTGACAGCTAATTTGTGATCATGCGCTAAATTCTTTTGGAGAAGCCGCATTGGAAAAGTAGGCGTGCCACAATTTTGGCTTGTTCGAGACCTATGATTATAAATGATGTGCGTTGGTGTGTGGGGTTTGTGCACACGGCTCCTCCATCAAGTATGTAGATGTGGCGACAGTTGTCGCGAAGAAGGTGGCCTCGGGTTGATTTTTTAAAAATGGTAAACCGAGACTCTACATCAGAGCGATACACACAACTTTTATATTATTCATAAAAAGTATCTGAGTTCCAGAACCACAAATATCATATTACAACTCAACGATAAGCCAAAGTGGCCACAAAAATCAGACACCTAAAAAGTAACATCATTGGACTACTATCTATTGCTGCCTTCTAGTATGCAACCATCCACCCCTGTTGAAGATAGCTCGAACAACCACCATCAGCCGAGAGCATTCGACATGCAAACGTTCACGCTGGTCTTCTGGCAGTAAGACCACATATGGATTCAATGCATAGCCCAATTAACCACCTGTAAAAAATGTCCCACCACCAAATTGTTAAATATATCATTATTTCGGCAATTCCAAATTGCACAAAGAAAAGCACATACACCAATGCATATACTGGCTTTAGTAGACTTATCAACCCCATTCAACAATGTACCAAACATGTTATTAACACTAGTTGGCGGTGTTATGCTAAAAGCAAAGTGGACTAGTCTCCAAATATTTCTAGCAAACTCACAACGAACAAACAACAAATGATCCACTGTCTCATCGGAATCACAAAACACACATTTTTTTCAACCTGTCCATCTTTGTTTAGCCATATTATCCTTGGTAAGCAACTCCTTACGGTAAAGAAACCACATGAAGATCTTAAACTTGAGTGCTACTTTTAATTTATGTAGATACTTATGTAGAAATCTAGTATTTCCATTCATAAGTTCCTCATGCAACGATTTAACTCAGAATACTCCCGAGCTCGTCAATTTCCAAGAAAAGTAGTCTTCTTTTCCGATAAAGAGACTGCCGTCGGGCTCTCGACCAGATGTACCCAGTCAACCCATTAATCCTAGGAAAGAGAGTGCCTAAACTCAATATTTATATGATCCTGGCCTAGGCGTTTGCCAAAAACACATTTTTATTACGCACAATATTAAATAGAGCAGGGCACTAGATCGCTAGAGGCGTCCCCTCCAACCATGGATCCTCGAAAAATCTATCACTTTGCCCATTGACAAGTGAGAAATATATATGATTATAAAATTCTTGCTTGACTCTCATAGTTCCCTTCCAGAAAGGTGAGTCTGTAGGTTTAGACCCCACATGTGTTAGCGGTTTACCTTTAATATACTTATTATGATGTAATTCGTGCCAGACACCATCTTCCGTCAATAATTAAAAAAAATCATTTTTTTAGTAAATATTTATTTTTAACTTCTAGGCATTCAATCCCAAGTCCACTCTCGTATTTTGGGCGACAGACAATGTTCCACTTGGTCAGCCTATATTTTTTTTTGTTTGGTCACTTTGCCAAAAGAAGCGAGCTCTATAGTAATCAAATCTCTTTTTAACTTCAACATGTTTTTCAAAAAAAAGAGGAGAAACATTGTTAAACTTGAAAGAACCGAGTTAATAAGAACAAGACGATCTCCTTATGAGAGCAATTTTCCTATCCATGAACTCAGTTTCTGTTCAAATTGATCTTCCACCGGTTTCCATTGTTTATTTAGGAGTTTCCGAGAATAAATTGGAATCCCAGGATATTTAAATGGCAGAGCGCCAAGCTCACACCTAAATATATTTCTATACTCACCCAGAAAATCATTGGCTTGTCCAAAACAAAAGGTCTCGCTTTTATGAAAATTAATTTTCAACCCAGACAACTGCTCGAAGATGGACTGAATTAATTTTATATTAATAGCCTTCTCCACATCATGTTCCAAAAACAGAATAGTATCATCAGCGTATTGAAGAATAGAACCCCCCTCAATGAGCTGTGGAATCAAACCTCCAACTTTACCATCCTATTTTCCCCATGAAATTAGGAGTGCCAACATCTTGGCCACCAGGTTAAAAAGTATAGGCGAAAGCGGATCGCCCTGGCGCAAACCTTTTAACGTTTGAAAATAATGACCTATGTCATCATTCACTCTAATCCCCACGCTTCCTCCTCGCACAAACTTGGCCACCCAATCACACAACTGTGGGGTAAAACCTTTCATGCATAGAGTCTGCTGGAGAAACTTCCAGTTAACCTTATCATCCGTTTTCTCAAAATCAATTTTGAGTAAGACACCATCCATTTTTCCGTTTTAACTCATGAATAGTCTCATGTAGGACTACAACCCCTTCCAAAATATTCCTTCCTGGAAAGAACGTGGATTGAGAAGCACGGATAACTCTCTGGGCAATGGAGATCACCCTATTTGTTCCTACCTTAGTAAAAATCTTGAAGCTCACATTTAAAAGGAAAATAGGTATATATTGCTCAATTCTACTTGTATTTTCCTTCTTTGAAAGTAAGGTGATCACCCCAAAGTTTAACTTGAACAAATATAGATCACCTCCATGCAACTGGTTGAACATGGCCAGTATGTCTTCCTTAATGACGTCCCAGAATCTCTTATAAAACTCTGCAGGGAACCCATCCAGTCCTGGAGCTTTATTAAATTCCATCTGAGATATAACCTCCCACACCTCCTTCTCCGTAAAAGGATGTGTCGAGAGAGTATTCTCATAAATGGAAAGCTGAGCAATATCATCAAGCCTTGTTTCCTCCAAAGAAAAGCTTTATGGAGCCGATGCTCCAAACAGTTTTTATAATACTCAGAAATAAAGACATTTAAGTTTTCTTGCCCAATAATTGTTCCTTCATCCTGCAGTAATTGGAAGATTCTTTTCTTTTGATGCCTACCATTGGCTATTAAATGGAAATACCTCATTTTATTCCCCCTGCTGAATATGCCTCACCTTCGCCCTTTGAGCCCACTTAGATTCCTCCTCGCGACGAAGATTAGCAAGATACGAGTTGTGGCCTCCGCCTGATGGATGTATTTTCTTCGTAAGGCTTTGTGATATTTTATAACAATAATAATAAGACCGTGTGCATCATTCTGATACAAAGACGTGGGTTTCAACCTCCATTTTGAAGAAAAATGTACTATTTTCCTTCCATGTTTCACATCGGACCTGGTTATTAGTTGAAAGATAAGGAGAACCAACATTTCACTAGATAACAGTTCAAGAAATTTCTGAACAAACTTGCCATGTTTGATGTCTAGTATAATTATTTTACACATATAAGAAAACATCCTAGAGCAAGTAAACTTATCTTGTAGGGACTATGAACAGTTTAATTAACAAGCTGAATATTCGAATCGAAACTTGCTCACAACTGAGCAAATTGGTTCTGCTTGGCTCGCTTTTTATCTGCAAGGAGATAGCGATAGCTGTTGTGTCTTATTTTTCATGAACTTTGTAACTTTCTAGATCAAAACATATAAAATAGAAAATTAATTATTTCTTTAAGGCTCCCATATGATGACCTAGGTGGAGGCGTACAAGATTTGGAAACTAGACTATTCCCGCACTGGATATTTATTGAAAAAAAATATAATTATGATAATATTTTTGGAAAATATACACAAGATCTTAACTTGCATGTAAGATACTCGGGAATGAAGGCTTAGCCCTCTTATCAAAACTTACACAATTAAGGGTAATGGAATAGATGTAAAAGAAATTGAAATGGAAGCGGTTTCAGTTGGATCACTATAATGCAGTCTCAATGAAGTAAACTTCTGCCGCACCCATGAGATTCAACAAATGCAATGCAATGTAACCGATAAAAAAAATCTTGATTCTGTATATTACTGTCGAAATCACATAGATATAGAACATATATAATTTCATTGATGGCATCTGAAGGGTACGTTGCATAGAAAACAAAAAATTTCCTACGCGCGATAAACCCGAATGGCCAAGATCTAATCTATGAGATGAAAGGCAACTGGGAGAAAGAGAGTCTTGAGATAACATACCCTCGAAGACTCAAAGTGGTACGAGATAAAATCTCGTTGTTGGCGTAGTCGTACTCACGCCGATCCCGAACGAGAAGAAGTGCACCGCAATCCGGCGGTGCCTCTGTAATCGGTCACACGTTCAGCTCGATGAAGACTTCCGTTCCCTCGATCCAGCGGGTAGTGGAAGTAGAGGATCCCTGCGGAACTCCAGCAGCACGACGGCGTGGTGGTGGTGAAGAATCCCACGGTCAGGGCTTCGCCAAGCCGGAGACCATGGAATGGAGCAGCGGGTGGAGGGAAAAGGGAGTGGGCAAGTGTGTGGAGAAGAGGGAGCTCTCACCCTCATTTTATAGGGGAGGGGGAGGCAGCCCAAGGGGGGTGCGGCCAGCCATGGGTGCCCCCACCCCTTCATCTCTTCATGTGATTGGAAGCACCACTCACACCCACTCATACTCTCTTAATTTTCCACTTAGAAAATCCAAAGGTTTTTCTTTAATAAATAAATAAAAGAATTCTTTATTTATATTTGTTAATTTCATTAACAAACATTTGTATGCAGCACCTCGAATCATTTGTTAATTCTATTAACAACCATTCGATGAAAAACCCCTCGAACTATTTCAATTTTCCCCCGAAACAATTTTTCGGAGCTGTCCAAAATATTCTTCGGTATTCCGTATCTTCTCTAACGCTTCATCGAACCTTAAGTGTGTCACCCTACGGTTCGCGAATAATATAGACATGATCGAGACTCCTCTCCGATCAATAATCAACAGCGGGATCTGGAGATCCGTGATGACTCATATATATTCAACGATGACTCTCGTGATCGTGTGAACCTTTCAACGTCGTAACCACTACAACAAACTAGTCACATAGAGACGCCTAATCTAATGGGTGGAGGCGTTTCATTTCATCTCTACAACAAAATAGAGACGTGTTAGTAAAACGTCTCTTAAGCGTCTTCTAGTGCACCATCACAAAGATCGTACCGACGCTTTGCCATGCGTGTTTACAAAACATGAGACACCCATATTGCACCTCTGCAAGCCTAAAGACGCTTTGACATATGGATAATGATGCCGTCTCTACAATCCCTAACAACGCTATATTGCGTCTCAAATTTATATGGGAATAGTTTTTTTGTTGCATCTGACCCTACAAAACATTCAATTTTATTTTAATCATATACATATTTTTGCCAACCAAAATGTGCTCATGGTAGTACAAACTCAAATTATTGACATATAAGTTGAAGACCCACACAAAAAAGCTATAAGACAAGGATTATATTAAACACTAAATTTAACTTGAAGATAGGTTCAAGCATCTACGAGGTGCAAACACACTTGAAAAAATCATAAAACTTTACATTTGTTCTCATATTTTCCTATACCTAATACTCCCTCCGTATCGAAATGTAAGATGTTTTAGCATTTCTTAGACAAAGCGAATCTAGACATGTTTTAGTGTAACATGCATATGAATCTATACACTAAAGCATGTCTAGATACGTTTTGTCTAGAAAATGATAAAACATCTTATATTGTGATACGGAGGGAGTAGTATTTTACTATCTATACATGCATACATCAAATATCTTCTTGAGGTGTGAACTATCTATACATGCAGACATCAAATATCTTTTCGATGTCCATTGCATTTTTATGTCATCCAATATCTTCTCCAGGTCCACCGCATTTGTAGATTTCATTTATTTCATCAATCAACCTGCAAGCACCATTTATAAAAATATGTTAGTGTTCTCCGGAAAAAAATAGGATACAAATTCACGTGTTACCAAATTGCACATACATTAATTTTTCCTCTGCACGATTGGGTTCCTCTGCATTATAATCAACAAGACTAATTCAACATACAGAAAAATATATGGCGAAGAAATTTGATTTTACTAAGTACTCCAACCACCAAGTGGGTGAACACACGGATATATAAGTGGAAAATTGGAATTACCAATCATCATCGTTCTACTGTTTTCTCCTAGAGAGTCTTGCACAAGATCAAATAACCCTTAGAAATGAATATGTTATAGTTTCACATTTAAGTTTTCTGGCCTAAACTATGGTGAATCGTGCAGAAATACAAAGTATCATTACACATATCTGCATTAGGAGGCTGAATTGATGTCCCATTGCAGGATATAAATGCTCCTTCTTTTCTCTTATTTTCATCTCCTCGTGCACGAGTAACATCCCCAAGAGCAAAGCATCCTCTTCTCCATTGTAGTTCTTGACATCATTTTTTCTTCATAGATATGGTGAGATGATTGATATAAATCAAGTACATATTCATCAAATAGAATCTCACTTGGAGAGAGCGAAAAATCTTGCCAAGGATTACTTCATCATCATCTAAACAATCGATGCATTGCCAGATTTAATTAAAAATTATAACAGTATATAATGTATCTAGCAGAGAATTTGAGCCCATGAGAGGGTAACAAATCTGGTGAAGGTTTGATACCTTGTGCACTGAATTTTGGGCAGTACCGAAACTTCATGAAAAGGGCTATTTTAGCCCACCTTCAGGAACCTGATGCCATGTTGTAGCAGTAAACCGGAAACATAGACAAAGTTCATCTTAGTAAACAAAATTTATCTAACACCTTATCTCCCTGTATATAGAGGAGAGGCAACGGTGGTCAAACCTCTTTGAATCGCTGAAGTTTACACGGAGTAAAAAATCATAGTTCGAACTACAAAACATAACAAGTTGGCACGCAAAATTTAATAGTTAAACAATAACCAGACTTTGTTAGAAAATTACGCAACCAGTGTGAACAAAATACATGTATTTCCTGGCTCTTCTGTACTTGGAAAAATTCATCATCTTTTCCCTCCCATCTAACTCACTTCCATTAAAAATAAATAAGCAAACTGGATAAATAACTAAGTAGTACTACAATCACTAACGTGTGCCCTCTTGCTGTTGGACTGCAAGACCAGGGAACTCCTGGAAATTGCCTGGAGATTAGGCCTGCGCTGGCGACAGATGACATGATCTTCAGGCTCATCCTGATGGTGCATGCTCAACCTGATGTAATAGGCGAGGCATTGTACTTGGTTGCCTTTCAATGCTTTTTTTGTCTATCAGTTAAGTAATGCGAATGCTACTTTTGGTCTGTTCCGAGAGCTGCAACTTGAACACTTGGTTTCATTTTGGAAAAGAAATGGAAACGGGGTGGGGTGGGGCACAACCTTTTGTCTAAAAAATGTACTACAATAACTCCATAAGGAATAGGAATACATACTTTTGATCAAGATTTCATCGAATTAAATAGAACTGAGCACTTAAGCAAAAAAGATTGAAGTATGCATCTTCCAGGCAGCAGGCTAGCATTAGTCGAGTCGGACTGGACACGTTCCTATCAAATATTTTCTAGTGTGGTTGAATATTCCAAACAAATCTACACGGAAACGTCCCACGATGAGATTACATTGGTACAAGGACATACCGGTGGCAACTTTACTGCATAACTGCATAGAGTCGGCTAATTGCGAGCTTCCGTGGTGCCGTGAAGGGTAGAGGATGAAGATGTAGCAGCGTGTGAGGGCACCGGCCATGGCATGAGTCCGGCTGGATCGGGTCTCTATGGAGCATGGCCCCTGCTTCCTCGACGGGACTAAGATCCAGTTCCATCAGGGGAGGGGAGGCGCCGTGGGATCTAGAGGCGGTGGCGCTAGGTTTCCACGAACCTATTCCTTTTTTTAGATGGATCTGTGAGGATTTGTGCGTGCCTTTGTGGTGGGAAACGGGGGCAATATTTTGGAGGTGGTCACGGGCGGTTTGTTTAGATTATTTGGTTGGGCACGTAAAATAAAAGATTATTTGGGTGGTATGTTTTAAAGATTGGGAATGGTGAATATTTTCACCGCGAGACGACACACAAAACGTCCAAAAAGTCGTCTTTATTCGAGGGAGGAATTTACACGTTAAGACGAAATCAAAGGCGTCTAATTTGGAGCGTCTCTAACTGTCAAATTTGTTGTAGTGAACGATTTCCCTTTGTCTCGCGATATTTTACTTGCCCGAGATCCGATCATCGGTATCCATCATACCTTGTTCGATCTCGTTATCTGACAAGTACCATTTTCTCGTTCCCGTGATATAACATCCTTGTGATCATATCACGTGATTGCAAGCGGTGTCGATGTGATATGACCGAGAGGGCCCTGAGTATATCTCTCCGTCATATTGGATGGACAAATCTCATTCTTGATCCATGAGGTTCAACTAACACTTTCCGAATACCTAATGCCACCTTTATAGTCACCCTGTTATGGTGTGACGTTTGATGTTATCAAAGTATTCTTTCGGTATTAGTGATTAACATGATCTCATGGTCTAAGAAACAATGTTACTCCGAATGTAAGACATAACAACAAAACTAAATGACTTGATCGTATTGTTATACTTAGTTAGGGTCTAAGTTCATCATGTCATTCTCCTAATGACATGATCCCGTTATTAACAACATCCAATATCTATGATCAGGAAACCTTGATCATCTTGTTAATCAACGAGCTAATTGAAAGAGAGGCTTCACTAGGAACGTTGGTTTGTTTATTAATCACACATGTATCAACGTTTCCGGTTAATACAATTCTAGCATGAGAAATAAACATCTATCATAAACAAGTAATAACATAATAAACACTTTATTATTGCCTCTCGGGCATATTCCGTTCAGTCTCCCACTTGCATTAGGGGCAATAATCTAAATTTCATAGTGATGAATCTAACACCCATTGAGTTATGGTGTTGATCATGATTTGCCCTTGAGAGAGTTTTAGTCAACGGATCTGCCACATTCAGATCCGTATGTACTTTTCAAATCTTCACATCCCCATCTGCGACATGCTCGCGGATGGAGTGAAAATGGCGCTTGATATGCTTGGAATTCTTGTGAGACCTTGGTTCCTTAGCATTGGCTATGGCACCATTGTTGTCACAATAGATAACCATTCGATCCAACGCACTCGGAACCATGCCTAGTTCGGATATGAACTCCTTCATCAAAATTGCTTCTTGTGTTGCCTCCGAGGCAGCAACATATTCTGCTTCTGTTGATGATCTCGCCACCACGGATTGCTTGGAACTCCTCCAGCTTACATCTCCTCCATTCATAACGAATACGTACCCGGACTGAGACTTAGGGTCATCCGGATCAGTGTCAAAGCTAGCATCGACGTAATATCTTGCGACGAGCTCTTCTTCACCGCCATATATGAGAAACATATCCTTAGTTCTTCTCAAGTACTTAAAGATATTCTTGACCGTCGTCCAGTGTTCCAAACCTGGATCAGATTGGTACCCACTAGTCAAACTAATAGCATGTGCCATATCCGATCTTGTACATAGCAAAGCATACATGATGGAACCTATGGCTGAAGCATAGGGAATCGTATTCATTCTCTATCTATTTTCTGCTGTAGCTGGACATTGAGTCTTACTCAACGTTTTGCCTTGCAACATAGGTAAGAACCCCTTCCTACTCTCTTCCATTCTGAACTTCTTCAGAATCTTGTCAAGGTATGTACTTTTCGAAAGTCCAATTAAGCGCCTTGATCTATCCCTGTAGATTTTGATGCCTAATATATAAGCTGCTTCACCAAGGTCTTCCATCGAAAAACTACTGTTCAAATAACCTTTTACGTTTTTAAAAGTTCTATATCATTTCCAATCAACAATATGTCATCCACGTATAGTACTAGAAATGCTACAGAGCTCCCACTCATTTTCTTGTAAATACAAGCTTCTCCGTATGTTTGGACAAATCAAACCCCTTTGATCACCTTATCAAAACGGAGGTTCCAACTCCGGGATGCTTGCTTCAGTCCATAAATGGAACGTTGAAGCTTGCACACCTTGTCAGCATCCTTAGGATCAAAAAAACCTTTGGGTTGCATCATATACAACTCTTCCTCAATGTCACCATTAAGAAACGTCGTTTTGACATCGATCTGCCAGATTTCATAATCAAAAAATGCAGCAACTGCTAACATAATCCTAACTGACTTAAGCATCGCTACTGGTGATAAAGTCTCATCATAGTCAACTCCTTGAATTTGTCGGAAACCTTTTGCGACAAGTTGATCTTTATAGACGGTCACATTACCATCAACGTCAGTTTTCTTTTTAAAGATCCATTTGTTCTCAACGGCCTTGCGGTCACCGGGTAAGTCCACCAAAGTCCAAACTTGGTTTCCGTACATGGATCCTATTTCGGATTTCATGGCTTCAAGACATTTGTTGGAACATGGGCTCATCATCACTTCATCATATGTCGCAGGGTCATCACCTCCACCTACCATGAAGTTTAATACGGGATCTCCGTACAGTTCAGGAGCTGTACGTTCCCTAGTTGACCTGCGAGGTGCGGTAGTTTCCTCTACTGGGAGTTTCATGATCTTGATCATTAGCTCTCTCTTCAACTGACGGGGTCGGCACCGGAACAACTTCCGGCGCTGCGCTACTCGCGATTCCAAGAAGAGAAGGTTCAATAACCTCGTCGAGTTCTACCTTCCTACTATTCACACCTTTCGAGAGAAACTCCTTCGCCAAAAAGCATCCATTCTTGGCAACGAAAATCTTGCCTTCGGATCTGTGATAGAAGGTGTACCCTATTGTTTCTTTAGGGTATCCTATGAAGATGCATTTTTCCGCTTTGGTTTCGAGTTTATCAGGTTGAAGCTTCTTCACATAAACATCGCATCCCCAAACTGTTAGAAATGACAGCTTAGATTTGTTTCCAAACCATAATTCATACAGTGTCGTTTCAACGGATTTAGATGGTGCCCTATTCAAAGTGAATGTAGCGGTCTCTCCTGCATAACCCTAAAACGATAGTGACAAATCTGTAAGAGACATCATAGGTCGAACCATATCCAATAAAGTACGATTACGACGTTCGGAAACACCATTACGCTGTGGTGTTCCGGCAGGTGTGAGTTGTGAAACTATTCCACATTGTTTCATATGCATGTCAAACTCGTAACTTAGATATTCACCTCCACGATCAGATCGTAGAAATTTAATCTTTCTGTTACGATGATTTTCAACTTCACACTGAAATTCTTTGAACTTTTCAAATGTCTCAGATGTATGTTTTATTAAGTAAATATACCCATATCAACTCAAATCATTTGTGAAAGTGACAAAATAACGATATCCACCGCGCGCCGATACACTCATTGGTCTACACACACACATCAGTATGTATGATTTCCAGTAAGTCTGTCGCCCGTTCCATGGTTCCACAAAATGGGGTTCTAGTCATCTTGCCCATAAGGCATGGTTCACATGTTTCAAATGATTCATAATCAAGTGATTCTAAGAGTCCATCAGAATGGAGCTTCTTCATGCGTTTAACACCAATATGACCTAAGCGGCAATGCCACATGTAAGTAGCAATATCATCATTTAATTTAATTCTTTTGGCATTCACATTATGAATATGTGTATCAATACCATCAAGATTCAAAAGAAATAAACCATTCTTCTCAGGTGCATGACCATAAAAGATATTATTCATATAAATCGAACAACCATTGTTCTCAGACTTAAAGAAATAACCATTCCGCATTAAGCAAGATCCAGAAACAATATTCATGCTTAATGCAGGTACCAAATAACAATTATTGAGGTTTATAACTAATCCCGATGGTAGACGTAGAGGCAGTGTCCCGACGGCGATCACATCAACTCTTGATCCATTGCCGACGCGCATCGTCACCTCATCGTTTGCTAGTGGTCGCTTATTCTGTAGCTCCTATTTCGAGTTACATATGTGAGCAACCGAACCAGTATCAAATACCCAGGTGCTACTGCGAGTACTAGTAAGGTACACATCAATAACAAGTATATCATATATACCTTTGTTCACTTTGCCGGCCTTCTTATCTGCCAGATATTTGGGGCAATTGCGCTTCTAGTGGCCAGTATCCTTGCAATAAAAGCACTCAGTCTCAGGCTTAGGGCCATACTTGGTTTTCTTCTCAGGAGCAGCAAAAGATTTGCCACCCTTCTTGAAGTTTACCCTTGGCTTGCCTTTCTTGCCTTTATTGAAACTAGTGGTCTTATTGATCATCAACACTTGATGTTCTTTCTTGATCTCCACTTCAGCAGTTTTAAGCATCGAGAGAAGCTCAAGAAGAGACTTCTTCATGCCTTGCATACTATAGTTCATCACGAAGTTCTTGTAACTAGGTGGCAGAGATTGGAGAACACGATTTATCCCTAGCTTATTGGGAATCGGTATTCCCAAGGCTATGAGCTTATCAGCATACGCAAACATCTTGAGTACGTGCTCATTAACGGAGCTGTTCTCTTCCATCATGCAGCTAAAGAACTTTTCTGAAGCGTCATAACTCTCAACTGTGGCATGGGTATCGAAAATCATTTTCAATTCTCCCAATGTAGCAAAAACAGTGTTGTTCTCGAAACGTTTTCGTAGCTCTAGCTCTAATCCATAGAGGATGCCGCAATGAACTATATTGTGGTCTTCTTGTTGAGTCAGATAAACATTTTTATCTTCATCATAAGCATCATCAGCGGGGCTGGTCACCTAGCGGTGCGTCAAGCACATAGAGTTTCTTGCAAGAGGTGAGGATAATTCTCAGGTTAAATGACCAGTTGGTAAAGTTGCTCCCATTGTTCGCTAGTTTTTCTCTCTCCATGAACATATTGAAATTGAAGGTAGATGGTGCTATGATCTACAACATATTTGCAAAGACTATTTAGACTATGTTTATGATAAATTAAGTTCAAGTTAATTCTAAAATTATCCCATGAACTCCCACTCAAAAACAACATCCCTCTTAGTCGTCTTTAGTGATTACACGAACCAAATTCACTACACCGAAACCGATCATCACGTGAGACTGTGTAGTTGCAAAGGCGAACATCAACATGTTCATCATATCATCCATATGACTCATGCTTTAACTTTCGGTTACGTGTTCCGAGGCCATGTATGTACATGCTAGGATCTCCAAGTAGAACCGTAGTATTGCGTGTGTTTCAAGGCCATGTTTGTACATGCTAGGCTTGAAAACACCTGTTGTATCCGAACTTTGATTCTATCACACCCGATCATCACGTGATGTCTCGAAACGACGAACTTTCTTAACGGTGCATACTTAAGGAAGAACACATTATTATCTTGATATTAAGTGAGAGGGATCATCTTATAATGCTACCGTCGTGATCTAAGCAAAATAAGATGCATAAAAGGATAAACATCACATGCATGGATAATATGATATGATATGGTCCTTCTTGCACTTGATCTCCATCTTGTGCATCATGGTATGATCTCCATCATTCCACCGGCGTGGCACCAAGGTCCGTGACACCTCCATCTTGATTGTCCATTACAACATATCACATGGATATGATATACAACACGCAGGCCATAAAATAAGACAACCATATGGCTCCAGACGGTATGTCAATAATTTTAAAAAATATCATCTCATACATAACGTTTGGAACATTGACCATATCATATCACATACCCTGCAAAAACAAGTTAGACGCCTCTATTTTTTTTTTTTTTTCATATTTTACGTGGCTTTGGGCTTACGAGGATAGAACCGTTCATACCTACGTACAAGAAGCACAACGTTGATAAAACATATTTTTAACAACCCTTTGTAGATTAGATCTTAACTATAGTAGGAGAAACGGACACCCCTTAGTCACAAGTGAGACAATTCTCGCGTACCTAGTACACGTAAACTTAGTCTAGGGCAGCTTCATCCTACTATGCCACTAAGATCATAAAATACTCAAAGAGGCAAAAACATGATCATCAACGCCCACATACTCCTATGTGTTCTACCCATACAATACATCTACGCATAGATCCGGCTCTGATACCACTGAAGTGTACGTTGCATAGAAAACAAAAAATTTCCTACGCGCGATAAACCCGAATGGCCAAGATCTCATCTATGAGATGAAATGCAAAAGGGAGAAAGAGCGTCTTGAGATAACATACCCTCGAAGACTCAAAGTGGAACGAGATAAAATCTCGTTGTTGGTGTAGTCATACTCACGCCGATCCCGAACGAGGAGAACTGCACCGCAATCCGGCGGTGCCTCCGTAATTGGTCACACGTTCAGCTCGATGAAGACTTCCATTCCCTCGATCCAGCGGGTAGCGTAAGTAGAGGATCCCCGCGGAACTCTAGCAGCACGACGGCGTGGTGGTGGTGAAGAATCCCACGGTCAGGGCTTCTCCAAGCCGTAGACCATGGAATGAAGCAATGGGTGGAGGGAAAAGGGAGTAGGCAAGTGTGTGGAGAAGAGGGAGCTCTCACCCTCATTTTATAGGGGAGGGGGAGGCAGCCCAAGGGAGGGTGCGGCCAGCCATGGGTGCCCCCACCCCTTCCTTTGTTCATGTGAGTGGAAGCCCCACTCACACCGACTCATACTCCCTTAATTTTCCACTTAGAAAATCCAAAGGTTTTTCTTTAATAAATAAATAAAACATTTTTATTTATTTATTTATATTTATTAATTCCATTAACAAACATTTGCATGCAGCACCTCGAATCATTTGTTAATTCTATTAACAACCATTCGATGAAAACCCCTTGAACTATTTCAATTTTCCCCCAAAACAATTTTTTGGAGCTGCCCAAAATATTCTTCGATATTCCGTATCCTCTCTAACGCTTCATCGAATCTTAAGTGTGTCACCCTACGGTTCGCGAATAATATAGACATGATCGAGAATCCTCTCTGATCAATAATCAACAGCGGGATCTGGAGATCCCTGATGACTCCTATATATTCAACGATGACTCTCGTGATCGTGTGAACCTTTCAACGTCGTAACGATTTCCCTTTGTCTCGCGATATTTTACTTGCCCGAGATCCGATCATCGGTATCCATCATACCTTGTTCGATCTTGTTATCCGACAAGTACTCTTTTCTCGTTCCCGTGATATAACATCCTTGTGAGCATATAACGTGCTTGCAAGCGGTGTCGATGTGATATCACTGAGAGGGCCCTGAGTATATCTCTCCGTCATATTGGATGGACAAATCCCATTCTTGATCCATGAGCTTCAACTAACACTTTATAAATACCTAATGCCACCTTTATAGTCACCTTGTTACGGTGTGACGTTTGATGTTATCAAAGTATTCTTTCGGTATTAGTGATTAACATGATCTCATGGTCTAAGGAACAATGTTACTCCGAATGTAAGAATAACAACAAAACTAAATGACTTGATCGTATTGTTATACTTAGTTAGGGTCTAAGTTCATCATGTCATTTTCCTAATGACATGATCCCGTTATTAACAACATCCAATGTCTATGATCAGGAAACCTTGATCATATTGTTAATCAACGAGCTTGTTAAAAGAGAGGCTTCACTAGGAACGTTGGTTTGTTTATTAATCACACATGTATCAACGTTTTCGGTTAATACAATTCTAGCATGAGAACTAAACATCTATCATAAACAAGGAATAACAAAATAAACACTTTATTATTGCCTCTCGGGCATAGTCCTTTCAGCATCAGCATCGTTAATATGTCAACCCCAAATATAGGATTATGACCATTGCAAATTGAATATTAATGTTACAAATATTTCGGTAGGTTGCTGAATTTCTCTTACATACACAACCTTGAAACGATACATATTCTGAGCTAGGATAATATCACAACCTAGCCGCTTATATTGAGGAGCTAGCTAGACCAAAGTTACCATCAACCTGTTGTGTTCTCTTTTTCAGGTCATAGCCTGCTTGCTCACTCGTCTGCATGACGTGGGTGGAGGAGTAAGATGAGAGGGTCACTCACATAAGAAAGGTGACGGATCTTGCACGCGATGCTGGATTTTCTAACACTATCTTGCTAGCATGATTAAATAGAAAATGAGAAGGTGATATGCTATGTGTGGATGCTTCAGGATGAATTGATTATGAATCATGCACTCAGGGCGGTTTGGATCTTCATCCTATCATTCAAATTTGGAATTGCCCGATTCAACAGTTCCCTGTCCAATATTTGGGTTTGCCCCTGTCTCTTATGCGCCTCTCGAAAGGCGCTCTGCAACCTCTCTTGGACAAGGTCGCTGGCCACGTCTCCACCTGGAAGGCCTCATTGATGGAGAAGAGTGGAAGGCTGGTGCTTTTCGACTCGACTCTGACTGCCACAGTGGTGTACCACATGCTCTCCCTAGACTTTCCGCCTTAGTTCATTGGAGAAAACTGCTGCGCGGCTTCTTCTGGTCGGCATTGACTATGGCGAAGAAGGGGAAGTGCACGGTTGCATGGAAATCCATCTGTATTCCTAAGGGCCTTGGCGGTCTTGGTCTGAAGGACATCAGGCGACTTAATCTGGCTTTGCGTATGTGATATGTCATAAACATATCCTTAATTTCTGATGTTCCATGTTGTTTTCATGTTGTTTCCTACATGTTTTCTATACACTTTGTGTCATTTTTATTGATTTTCCGGACTAACCTATTGACAAGATGCCACAGAGCGAGTTCCCTGTTTTCTACTGTTTTTAGTTTTAGAAAAGTTGTTCTGGAAATATTCTCGGAATTGGAAAATTCGAAGACTGGAGGTTCTAGAATTCCCAAAGGTTCCACGGACTCCCAAAGAGACCCGGAGGGGGGCCACACCATAGGGCGGCGCCCATGCCCCCCCCATCCGCGCCATGGGATGGTGTGGGGCCCCCATGTCTCCACCGCCTTTGCCCTATAGCCTATTTATACCCCCGACATATCAACCCTAAAAATATATCACTTTTTCCCTGAGAAACACCCGAGGCCGCCATCATCGTCATCCCGAGATCGGGAGGGTTCTCAAGCTCTCCTCGGCACCCTGCCGGGAGGATCACCGGAGGGGTCTACACCACCATGCCCTCCTCCGAAGTGATGCATGAGTAGTTCATCCCTAGACTACGGGGCTATAGCAGTAGGTAGATGGTTGTCTTATCCACTTTGTAACTCATGTTTAGATCTCGTGAGTTTCCTCACATGATCGAGATCATCTTTATGTAATATTACGTGATGTGTTTGCTGGGATCTGATGAATGTTGAATGCTATGTCTTCTGATTATCAATCTATCATGTTATCTTCATGCTCATGTTATTTATGATCTTGTATGCTCTCTGTTATTAGTAGATGCTCTGGCCAAGTAGATTCTAGTAACTCCAAGAGGGAGTATTTATGCTCGATAGTGGGTTCATGCCTCCTTTGCATATGTGCTCGAATGGCAGAATCATGACGGATGGAGGATGTGATGTTGCCATTGGGGAGAAAACAACGTTGTTTACTTAGTTTATATTACACAGTTTTCTTACTGCGTTAATCTGTTGCTTGCAAATTAATACCCAATGTTTTTCCGTATGATATTCGGAGGGTGGATTATTAGACATAAATGCAGTTGGATGAAGGTCTATGTATTTTTTTGTAATGCCCGCATGAATCACATAGTAATCTTTATTTCTTGCATATGCACTACGACGCAACCTTAATTTCTGCAATTGCCCAGCTGTAATTTTTTCACCACACATGTTATTTATTTTTCACGGAGAGACACCACTAGTGAACTGTGGACCCCGGTCCATTTTTCATACTGATAATACACACACTGCTTCCACACTGCTTTCATACTATTTTCCTATTGTTTTCCACACCATACGTTTAACCTCTTTGTGTTCAGCAGAACCGATGAGATTGACAACCTCACTGCTTCATTGGGGGCAAAGTGATTTGATTGTGTTGTGTAGGTTCCACATTGCTTCTGAACCGGTAGTAGGCCCTGCCATCTCAGCTGCTTTAAGCTTCTGAAGTTACTCCTTCATCCTACTGGTCGATTAAACCTTAGTTTCTTACCGAGGGAAAACTGCTGCTCTGCTCATCATACATTCATCTTGGGGTTTCCCAACGAGTGCAAGATCTGCACCATCAAGCTAATTTTCTGGCGCCGTTGCCGGGTAGGAAGAGAATTTCTGCAAGGGTAGTCTCTCACTTCCAATATCTTTATTTTTTTTGTTTTACTTAGTTTATTTTATTTTGTATGGTTTGCTTCTCTTTATCAAAAACACAAAAAAAATAGTTCTTATTCTAGTTGTTACTTTTGTTACCTCGTTGTTATTTTTGATCATGTTGTTTCCTAAGTTTACCCTGAAATATCTGCCAGTAGGAAGTGGTTCTATACTTGGAAAGGGTACCATTAAATAATTCTTTGATCATGTTAGTAAGCATGATAATTTTGAGGAAAAATCCATAGTAGAACTTGCTTCAAATTATGAAACCCTTGCAACTTCTTTAGTTAACATGTTAGAAGCTAGGTTTTTTAACCTTCATCCTATATTACAACATATGTTCCTCAACTTGAATAACATTGAAGATGTTGAGAAAAGAAACTTTATCTTAGAAACCATGCTTAAAGAATTTGGAGATGTTGCTATAGAAGCTAGAAAATTCTTTGATCGTTTCAATATGCTATGCTCATGTGTAGATATTGTTGGTGCTCTCAAAAAAACTGAATCTAATAATGAAAAAGGAGGATAAAACACCAATCCCCTTTAAATTTATAGCACTTCATGAAGCCCAAGAATAGAATTTTGATTGGATTGTTCCTGAGAATTTATTTGATGAGAATAGTAAGACTAAAAGTTCTAAGAGAGGAGCTTCTGAAACTCACCTAGATAAAATAAAATGCATTATTAAGGAGTTACAAAATGTTGATTTGAATTCCTCCCCACGTGAAAATACTTGATTCCACTTTTCCGGGCCTAGCTAAAAGACGTTAAAGAAAAGCACTTATTGGGAGATAACCCATGGTTTTATTTTTTACTTTGTTTTTATACGTTTTTTTTAGTCAAGAGGTTTAATAATTCTGTATAAACTTCTTTGTATCTTTATTTTCATGTTTTAGTTGTACCAAGTAAAGTTTTTGACGAGAATTGGAGTTGTTTTGGATTTCTGCGCAGGAAACAGATTTCTGTTGTCCACCGCCAAAAATCGTATAAATCACAGAAAAATCAGAATGAACTGAAATTTCTTATTCTTATTGCTCGGCTAATTCTTCAACTTTTTTGTTCTTTAAGTTTTTCTATCTAAGCAACATAAGTGCCCCGAAAAAATTCGTCTTTACGGACTGTTCTTGTTTTGGCAGATTCTGCCATTTTTCTTGCATTTGCTCTTTTACGATCTCAAGTGGATTTCTTGGCTTCACGAAATATCAGTGCGTGTAGCTAATGTTGAAAAGTATCAATACCACTTGTTCCCATACATAACCCATGGATTTTGGATTGTTAACTAACCCTCTAATGCGAATTACTCTTTGAGTGTGGTGTGAAGTAAGTTTTCAAGGGTCAAGAGAAGAGGGTGATATATGTGATCAAGAAGAGTGCAAGGTCAAAGATTGGCGATGCCCCCGTGGTTCATCCAAGCATATTTTAGGAAGACTCAAGCATCTAACCTTGGGTATTCCCAAGACATCCCCTTCTTCATCAACAATCTATCAGGTCACTTATAGTGAAACTATATTTTTATTCGGTCACATCACATGAAGTTTACTTGAAGCGTCTGTTTGTTTTTATTTTGTTTTATTTTGTTTTTCTTTATGCAATAATATAGTTGGACCCTAGAATTCCTTGTTTGGGAAAGAGACATGCTCCGCTTTTTTGTTTGAATACTTGCTATGCTAGTATACTTAGTTTTTCTTCTAGTAGCTGCTGCAAAATTCCTGTTTAGCTCTTGGTTTCATTGCATCTCTTATTCAGAGCTGTTACTTTTAGTAGTGTTATGTGAATACTCTCATGTTTTCTTTCTGTAGAATTTAGAGAGTTTTTGTTAAAGCATGTTTTGTATGGTGCTTGTTGGGAAAAGAAACTGCTGCTTGTGGTAGAATTCATAACGGTGCAAGTAGAAGCTTGTATAGACCATGGCTAGACTTTTTCATATCATGCTAGATTTTATTTCAATTCTAAAGCCTTGTGGTTATTTAGTAGCATGATTAGCCTCAAATATCTGAGAGTGTATAATGTTCCATTAAAATAATCATGAGTTGTTCTTGTCATTTTGAAGCATAAATTTGTGGTGTTATGCTTTAAATGTTTTATTTGGTGGACTTGGCACATGCTCACACCATATTTATGACTATGAACCAGTCACTTATAGCCTCTATGACCATTTAGTTTTTGAACTTGTGGTACCACTTATGCTTTAATTAATGATGTTTATGTCGCTATGCATGATTATGGCTCTTATGCTATCTTGATTTGTCGCTCCCAGTCTTTTGCTAGCCTCCACCTGTACTGAGTATGATCTCTACTCGTGCATCCAACTCCTCAAAACCAAAGTTTTCCATTGTTTCCACCATACCTACCTACATGTGGTATTTAACCGCCACTCCAAAGTAAATTGCTCATGTGTTACCTGTAAAACTTTCAAAATTACTCCTTTTTGTGCGCCTGTTTTATCTCATGAAGACGTAAATAGAGAATCTTTATTGCACTTGTTGATTGGACTTTCACACCCTGGACTAGTGACTTCATCCGCTTATCCAGTGATAGAAGAGCTGGCAGCGGGGTGCCCAGCCCCAAATTAATAACAACAAATTCTCTTCACTATTTCCCCCCCTGATTTATCAGTCAAAGCATAATTGTGTAAACAAAAGAGAAAGAGGGAGGACCTTCTACCCAGATGCGTCCTTCTATGGGAGCCGATCTTGTGAAGTCTAGTTGGCTTGTGACGTACTGTATTTTCTGTTTACCATTCGTTGACATAAGCATACACCTCTCTAAAAAAACAGACACTCCTCCATGGTATGTGATTGTTGTCAGGCACCCGAGGATTCGGTTAGCCGTGGTTTGTGTAAGATGAATGGGAGGAGTGTCAATCTTTTATACCCCTTTTTAATAAAATAAAAATCTCTAGCACATGAGTTGATCCCTTCTTCCCTCTGCGAAGGGCCTTTCTTTTACTTTTATGTTGAGTCTCCATCTTATAACTTTGCGCGGTTGAGAGAGCATAATTGTCATTCTGAGTTTTATGTGCATTTTTCCCAGAAACATTATAAATTGATTCATCATGTGTTATTGATTGTTCTCTAATTATTTTTTCTAGTCTTCCTCATGAACTTTGAAGGTGTTCTGACATTTATGTTTGCCCCACTCTTAAGGACTAGCAAAATATCACTTTGTCATGTTTTCTCTATACTTGAAACAAACGTATATCTTTCATTGCATTGTTATTCATGATCTTTTATTTGTGTTACGTGATGCAAGGTGATTGCTATGCTTTATTATTAAAATTCTATTTATCATGCTTGTGTTGAAGTTCTATGATCTCAGCTTACTTATGCTATTACATTGTTAATGATTAAGTTTATGTTGGTAGCATGTCACCTCAGAAATTATGTGTTTTTATCGTTTACCTACTCGAGGACGAGTAGGAACTAAGCTTGGGGATGTTGATGAAGGGAATATGCCCGAGAGGCAATAATAAAATGGTTATTATCTTATTCCTTGTTTATGATGAATGTTTATTTCTCATGCTAGAATTGTATTTACCGGAAACGTTGATACATGTGTGTTTAATAAACAAAGAATGGTTCCGAGTAAAGCCTCTCTTTTAACTAGCTCGTTGATTAATAGATGATCAAGGTTTCCTGATCATGAACGTTCGATGTTGTTAATAACGGGGTCATGTCATTAGAAGAATGATGTGATGAACATATACCCAAAGTGAATATAACAATGTGATCAAGTCATTAAGTTTACATTGTTATATCAAACATACGAAGTAATTTATTCCTTAGACCATGAGATCATGTCAATCACTGATACCGGAAGGGTGCTTTGATGTCATCAAACGTCACACCGTAACAGGGTGACTATAAAGGTGCCGTTAGGTATTCGGAAAGTATTAGTTGAGGATCATGGATCAAGAGTGGGATTTGTCCATCCAATATGACGGAGAGATATACTCTGGTCCCTCTCGGTGATATTACATCGACACCGCTTGCAAGCACGTGATATGATCACAAGGATGTTATATCATGGGAACGAGAAAAGAGTATGGTTGATACCAATGATCGAATCTCGGACAAGTAAAATATCGCGAGACAAAGGGAATTAGTCACGACGTTGATGGTTCACACGATCACGAGAGTCATCGTTGAATATATAGGAGTCATCACGGATCTCCAGATCCCGCTGTTGATTATTGATCGGAGAGGAGTGTCGATCATGTCAATCTTATTCGCGAACTGTAGGCTGACACACTTAAGGTCCGATGGCGCGTTTGAGAGGATACGGAATATCGAAGAATATTTTGGGTAGCACCGAAATTGTTTCAGGGAAAATTGAAATAGTTCAAGGGGTTTTTCGTCGAATGGTTGTTAATAGAATTAACAAATGATTCGAGGTGCTATATGCAAATGTTTGTTAATAGAATTAACAAATGCTGAAATAAAGAAATAAAAATGTTTTATTTATTTATTAAAGAAAGACTCTTGGATTTTCTAAGTGGGAAATAAAGGGAAACTGAGTGGGTGTGAGTGGAGTGTCCAGTCACATGATGAGGGAAGAGGTGGGGGCACCACCATGGGCTGGCCACACCCCCCTTGGGCTGCCTCCCCCCTCCCCTATAAAAGGAGGGTGAGAGCTCTCCATCCTACATACACTTGCCCACCTCATTTCCTCTCCACCCGTTGCTCCATTCCATGGTCTCCGGCTTGGCGAAGCCCTGACCATGGGATTCTTCGCCACCACCACGTCGTCGTGCTGCTGGAGTTCCGAGGGATCCTCTACTTCCGCGCCCCGCTGGATCGAGGGAACGGAGGTCGTCATCAACCGTACGTGTGACCGATCACGGAGGAACCGCCGGATTGCGGTGCACATCTTCTCGCTCTCGGGATCGGTGTGAGTACGACTACGCCAACAACGATATTTGATCTCTTAACGATTTGTGTCTTCGAGGGTATGTGTTCTCCTTAACCCTCTCTTTGCCCGTTGCACTTCGTCTCCTAGATTAGATCTTGGCCTTTTCGGGTGTCTCTCTCGTAGGAAATTTTTTGTTTTCTATGCAACGACCCCTTCAATGGTATTAGAGTCGGATCTATGCATAGATGTTTTGTACGGGTTGAACACATATGTGTATGTGGGCGTTGATGATCATGTTATTGCCTCCTTGAGTATTTTATGATCTTAGTGGCATAGTTGGATGAAGCTGCCCTAGACTAAGTTTACGTGTACTATGTACGCGAGAATTGTCTCACTTGTGGCTGAGGGGGTGTCCGTTTCTCCAACTACAGTTATGATGTAATCTACGAAGGGTTGTTAAAAATGTGTTTATCAACGTTTTGGTTGATGTTCGTAGGTATGAACGGTTCTATCCTCGAAAGCCCTAAGCCACGTAAAATATGCAAAAATAAATTAGAGGCGTCTAACTAGTTTTTGCTGGGCATGTGATGTGATATGGTTAATGTTACAAATTTGATTATGAGATAATATCTTTTGTAAATTATTGATATACCGGAAGGTATCCATATGGTTGTCTTATTTTTTATGGACAATCAAGATTGGGGTGCCATGGTACTTGGTACCACGCCGGTGGAATGATGGAGATCATACAATAATGCACATGATGGAGATCAAGTGCAAGGAGGACCATATCATATCACGTTATCCTTACATGTGATGTATGTGATGTTAATCCTTTTATGCATCTTGTTTTGCTTAGATAGCGAAGGTAGCATTATAAGATGATCCCTCTCACTTAATATCAAGATAATAATGTGTTCTTCCTTAAGTATGCACCGTTAAGAAAGTTCGTCGTTTCGAGACAGCACGTGATGATCGGGTGTGATAGACTCAAAGTTCGCATACAACGGGTGTTTTCAAGCCTAGAATGTACACACATGGACTTGAAACACACGCAATACTACGGTTCTACTTGGCGAGCCTAGCATGTACAGACATGGCCTAGGAACACGTAACCGAAAGGTAAAGCATGAGTCATATGGATGATATGATGAACATATCGATGTTCGCCTTTGAAGCTACATCATCTCACGTGATGATCGGTTTTGGTGTAGTGAATTTGGTGCGTGTAATCACTAAGGACGACTAAGAGGGATGTTGTTTTTGAGTGGGAGTTCATGGCATAATTTTGAATTAACTTGAACTTATTTATCATGAACAACCAATCAAAGTGAATCTGCACAAATTGTAGTATTCATTGGTATCCACATAACTAACTTACACTTATATTGTTAATTGAGATATAACTGTTATGATCTAGTAAAAATCATAACTATTATGATCTGGTAAAAATCATTTAAGATTGGTATCGTATTAGTAAAATTTAAATGTAAATCCTATTGTAGATTTTCGGTATTTCCTACCTAGCTCCATATGATTAATGATTGATTGATCTAGAGAGCAACTAATTCCTATTTAGAATCCAGATTCATGGTTGCTTCCATATTACTTTATCTTCAAAAGAATGTTTTGTTGATCAAGGTGATTTAGGAACTGAAAAGAGTTGTTTTCAGAAACAATCAAGTGAAAGATATATTGATATCTAGAAACTTATTTGTGGCAACATGACTGAGTATAATTTAGCGTGAAAATGTTTGCTTATATTATCTGAATATATGCAATGATTGAAGACGCTAGGCATTTGAATATTCCAAGAAGTTGGGCGCTAAAAATTATCCTATAAATTCCTTCCTTCGAGCTATAGCAGCTTAATCATAAAATTGTTATGATGGGATGGATTAAAAGTATAGGTAAAATAGTTTACCTTACTTGTAGATTGCTAAGAGTGGAATCTAGAAGAATACTATTAATATGGTGATATTAGTAGAACAATCAAACTCAAAGTATGACTCAATGGGTGATAGTATATGACTAACACGCCAAAGAAAATAAGCTAGTACGACTAGCATTGTTTGATGTTGAATGATTCTTCTATAAAGGAAAGGGAATATTGAAAATAGAATTACAAAAAGATATATGGCAGAAAAAAAAAAGATAACTGGAAAAGTCCAGCTCAGGAGTATATGATTGATATACAAGTTATAGATGTATTACTAGTTAACAAAGTATTTTTGGGTATTTTGATACCACATTGGTTGGTATGAGTTGTCATAGAAAGCAACGCGATGCAAGAAATACAAAGGCCTAAAAGGAACTAGTAATAGATGTGGAATCGATTATGAAAAGAACAGAAATAAAGTGTTATTGCGTTCATTGTCGTATCAAACCAAACGTTCAAGATTTATTTTAAGAACTTAATAAGTTGTTATTTTGTTCTGGTCTTTTGTGAGAACAAATGAGATTGTTCAAACTATGACCATATTCCATAATTGATGGATATGTTAATATAAATCATGTTGGTAAAGTAAACATCTATAAAACTAAATGCTAAACGTTGCAAGACTTAAAAGAGTTTCACTTAAATTGTGACACCACCATTTTAGTTCATATCGGAAAGGAAAACATGAAGGAACTCCATGTTGATGGACTTCCGGAGTCATTTTGTTTTGAATAAATTAACGCTTGTGAGACCTCTTCCAAAAGATGACTAGAATTCCGTTCATAGGCCAAAGTAGAATGGACGCCTAATTTAATGGAGATTATAAATATTGATGTATATAGTCCATTATGTGTAGTCATGTATGGTGGATTAATTTTTCCTTCATAAAATTATGTCGATGATTTCAGTAGATATATGAGTATATCTATTTAAAGAGAGCGGAGTTTGACATTTTGAATTGGTTCAAATGGTTGGTAATATGAAGTAAAAATCATTGTAACAAGATAATCAATTATTTATGATTGGATCATAAAGGATAAAGTTTGATTTACAAGTTTAGGAAAACATCTGAGAAGTTGCAGAATTGTTCTACAACTTATATTACTCGAATTACCCCACATTAGTTTGCAGTGTTCGAGAGACAAAATCAAACCTTGTTTGACATGGTAAGATAAATAAAAATGCCATTACAATTTTATAGTTTATACATTAGTGACAACCGTTTTTACACTGAAAAGAGCGCCATCATGATCCATTGAAATTGACACCATATAAGATATGGTTTGGGTAATGACCCGAATTGTCTTTTTCTTAAGTTTTGGTATGCATAGCTGAAGCATGTAAAATGCATAGATGAATTTTGCATATTTTCACATGGTTTTCTATTACATATTGCATCATATAAGGGTATAATTCAATGTTTTATAGTATTTTGGGGTTAAATTACAAAGTCCCCCAACTTTTATGGAATTAACCCTGCCTGTCAGAAACCCCGTTTTCTATATTTTTGACGTTTCAGGGGGCAAACTTCCGCGAAATCACCTGAAAATCTGCGGGGGTCATTTTCTTGGAAGGAGAAGACTTGCGGGCGAAGGATCCACGAGAATTGGGCAAGGAGGCCCAAAAGAGGACCCTCCATGCGGCCAGATTCCTTGGCCGCGTGAGAGGCCCCCTTTTGGCCCCTGTGGCCCCAATTCCTTCCATCTTCGACTTACTGACTCCGTCTTGACCTAAAACCGACTATGAAAAGGGTCCCCCGTACCCTTACGGAGAGGAGCACCGCCGAAACACCGAAACACCGAAACAGAGACCAGAAGTTCCAGACTAGAGGGGGAAAACTCCGGCGGGGCGCCGCCGGTGTGATCTCCTACCCCTCCAACGTCATCTCCATCGACATCTCCATGAAGAGGGAGTAGTCCACCCCAGGGCTATGGGTTTGTGCAAGTAGCACTTGTATCTCTCTCTCTCTATGTGCTTCACTAATTAGATCCGTATGAGCTGCCTCACATGATTACGGGCACCGTTATAATTCCTATGTGGTGGATCTTTTCTATGAGTTATTGAATCTGAGATTGCAATTGTTTCTCTTGAGTTATGTGAGTAGATGTATCTTATGTACCCCGTTCTTATTTGCTAGCTTTCATCAATCTAGTTCTTGAGAGCGTGCGTGGGGTGATGGGTGCATTAGTTGGAGTAACGGGGGGGGGGGGGGTGGCTAGTGCTGTGAAAGTGACAGAAGTTCAGCGATCCACTTAGGTTTTGTTAAACCTTTCTTAGTTACCTCACTAGGGATAAAAAGAAGTACCTTGTTACCGGGGATTTGAAGTGACACTAATCAATCTCCATGACTAGATCTAGCAAGTTCTTACTTCAACTTCATGTCACATTGCTTAAAGCTATACTCTGGTTTTTCCTTAATTATCGAGGTGTTATGATTTATTTCGCATCTTGGTGGAGTATAAGAGGGATCAATATGACCGTAGAGATCTCTATGCTAGGACGTGATGCCCATATGAAAGTACTCAATGTTAAACATGTTATTGTAATCTCACATGTAATTCTTTATGTCCACCGTCTACTACTTTATTTGAGAGAATGCAAGTGTGAAACCATGAACCCCAGCCCTATTTTAATTATAAGAAAACACTCTAGTTACTTTGCTGCAATTTACTTTACTTGCACTTTACTTTACTTGCATTTCCAATTCGAATTTACATTATCTCCATCACCACTTGCATCAAAAAATACAAAAACAATCCATTGCATATTTATTTTCTCATTTGCATTTAGTAGTAGATTTAATTATTGCACATTTACGTTCAGTTTTGCATTGCAATTTAGAAGTCTCACACCTTGTGCTTGACAACCACTTGGTGAGGTTGAGGGCACAAAATTCTCTACTTGTTTGCAGGATCCTGGAGGAAGTTTGGAAGACAACTGCTGAAATACCGGCTCCCCAAGAGTTCGATATAAACCCTCGAGTCACCCTCGTGGGGAAGAAGGCTTGCCACTAGCTACACACTCTGCACTTGGAGTCTCAACCTAGCCATCAAGCGTTTTTCTAGCACCGTTGCCGGGGAGCCATAGGTGAAGGAGTTGTCCAAGCGAGCGCACAATAAGTCTTTATCACCAACAAGGTGTGCAAACACCTAAGCTTGGGGAGGTTGCACCTACGTGAGTACCGTTCTTTCTATCTCCACCTTCTTTCAAGTAGATTGTTTTGTTTCTTGTCTTGTTTTTGTTTTTGTTTTGTTTTTGTTCTTGTTTTTGTTTTGTCTTGCATATTTTATTTTAATTTGCATTTTAGTTTTGCATTTAGTTATCTAGTTTATTTTAGTATTTCGAATTTTCCTAGTTACTTTACTTTTGTTTTCCATAAAAAAATTAAAAACTACATAAAAACTGTTAAAATGGGTGATAGAACTAAATTAAGTGACTACACAAATACAACCAATGACCAATTCATTGCTAGGCCAATTACTACACCTGAAATACAAGCTGAAAGCTATGAAGTAAGTCCTAGTTTATTGAATTTAATTACTAGAGAGCAATTTGGTGGTAGTGCTATGGAGGATGCCTCTATGCATCTTCATGATTTCATGGAAATATGTGATATGCAAAAATTAAAAATGTGGAAAGTAGTGTTTTAAAACTGAAATTATTTCCTTTTTCACTTAGAGGAAAGGCTAAAGAATGGTTACTTTCACTACCTACAGCTAGTATAAAGTCTTGGGATGATTTAAAAAAAGCTTTCATTAAGAAATATTATCCTCCCGTTAAAATTTTGCAAAATAGGAATAATATCCTCTCATTTAGGCAAAATGATAACTGCCCACCTCATTTCCTCTCCACCCGCTGCTCCATTCCATGGTCTCCGGCTTGGCGAAGCCCTGACCGTGGGATTCTTCACCACCACCACGTCGTCATGCTGCTGGAGTTCCGAGGGATCCTCTACTTCCGCGCCCCTCTGGATCGAGGGAACGGAGGTCGTCATAAACCGTACGTGTGAACGATCACGGAGGAACCGCCGGATTGCGGTGCACATCTTCTCGCTCTCGGGATCAGTGTGAGTACGACTACGCCAACAAGGAGATTTGATCTCATAACGCTTTGTGTCTTTGAGGGTATGTGTTCTCCTTAACCCTCTCTTTGCCCGTTGCACTTCGTCTCCTAGATTAGATCTTGGCCTTTCGGGTGTCTCTCGCGTAGATTTTTTTTTGTTTTCTATGCAACGACCCCTACAGTTGATACTTCATAAACGTATCCTTAATTTATGATGTTCCATGTTGTTGTCTTGTTGTTTCCTAAATGTTAGCTATACACTTTTTGTCATTTTTATCGATTTTCTGGACTAACCTATTAACAAGATGCCACAGAGCTAGTTCCCTGTCTTCTGCTGTTTTTAGTTCAGAAAACTTGTTCTAGAAATATTCTCGGAATTGGAAAATTTGAAATCCGGAGGTTCTAGAATTTCTGAAGAGACCCGGAGGGGGTCCATAGGGCGGCGTGCCCCCTTGCCGCGCCATAGGGTGGTGTGGGCCCCCCGGGCCTCCACCGCCTTTGCCCTTTCGCCTATTTATACCCCGGACATATCAACCCTTAAAATATACCACTTTTTCCCAAGAAACACCCGAGGCCGCCGTCATCGTCATCAGGAGATCGGGAGGGTTCTGGAGCTCTCCCTGGCACCCTGCCGGGAGGGGAATTCATCACCGGAGGGGTCTACACCACCATGCCCTCCTCCGAAGTGATGCGTGAGTAGTTCATCCCTGGACTACGGGTCCATAGCAGTAGCTAGATGGTTGTCTTCTCCACTTTGTACCTCATGTTTAGATCTCGTGAGCTGCCTCACATGATCGAGATCATCTTTATGTAATGCTACATGTTGTGTTTACTGGGATCTAATGAATGTTGAATGCTATGTCTTCTAATTATCAATCTATCATGTTATCTTCATGCTCGTGATATTTATGATCTTGCATGCTCTCTGTTATTAGTAGATATTCTGGCCAAGTAGATGCTAGTAACTCCAAGAGGGAGTATTTATGCTCGATAGTGGGTTCATGCCTCCTTTTCATCTGGGCTCGAGTGACAGAAACGTAACGGATGGAGGATGTGTTGTTGCCATTAGGGAGAAAACAACGGTGTTTACTTAGTTTATATTGTTTACATTACACACTTTGCTTACTGCGATAATATGTTGCTTGCAACTTAATACCAATGTTTGTTCGGATAATATTCGGAGGGTGGATTATTAGACATAGATGCAGTTGGATGACGATCTATGTATTTTGTTGTAATGCCCGCATGAATCACATAGTAATCTTTATGTCTTGCATATGCACTACGGTGCAACCTTCATTTCTGTCAATTCCCAGCTGTAATTTGTTCACCACACATGTTATTTATTTTTCACAGAGAGACACCACTAGTGAACTGTGGACCCCGGTCCATTTTTCATACTTATAATACACACACTGCTTCCACTGCTTTCACACTGTTTTCATACTACTACTACTGCTTTCATACTATTTTCCTACTGTTTTCCACACCATATGTTTAACCTCTTTGTGTTCAGCAATAACGGTAAGATTGATAACCTCACTGCTTCGTTGGGGAAAAGTGATTTGATTGTGCTATGTAGGTTCCACGTTGCTTCTGAAACGGTAGTGCGCCCTGCCATCTCAGCTGCTTCAACCTTCTGAAATTACTCCTTCCTCCTACTGGTCGATTAAACCTTGCTTTCTTACTGAGGGAAAACTGCTGCTGTGCTCATCATACCTTCCTCTTGGGGTCTCCCAACGAGTGCAAGATCTGCACCATCAGTATTAAATGGCAATGTCTAGAGTACACATATCGAATCAAGCCGTGGTAGGGCCCCGACTTCTCAACCCCGGCAGAAGCCATGCAGCTCTTCTTGACTGCTACCTAGTGCACCCTTGGCAATGGTCAACACCTGAAATTTTGGAAAGATAGATTGCTCGATAGGGAGAGCGTGGATCAAATGGCCCCTAAACCGACTAGCTTCGTAAAGCCAGCAAACCTTTCGCTGACTGTGGCAAAGGCCCTGGCTAACAATAAATGGGTGTGCGGCATCCGAGGTGCTCCTTCAGTCCCAGCGATTGAGGAATTCGTAACCCTGTGGGAATGGGTTGCCAATGTGGACTTGGGCAAGGAGAATGACAGTTTCAGATGTCGACTCATGATGCATGGAAATTTTTCGTCCAAGTATGTATACTTGGCTCTCTTCATAGGAAGAACACGGGCACCATGCGCCTATGAGTTATGGAAGGCTGGGCTCCTTTGAGGTTCAAGCTGCACGTGTGGGTTTCCCTCCCAGACCGCCTATGGTCGGCGGGCAGGCTCGAGCGGCGTGGCTTGGATCGGCCTGCACATGGCCCCTCTCCTGCCAAGAGGACGCGACGGTGGAGCACCTCACCCTTCAATGCTGCTACCCCCTTCAGGTCTAATTCTGACTTCTCTAGCTGGTTGGCCTGGCCCAATTTGTGCCCGACAATACCTCCACCATATCTCAATGGTAGACGACGATCAGCGGTGCTACGCCCAGGGCCAGCAAGGAGGTTAATTCCCTTATCCTCCTCGTCGGGAGCTCCCTGTGGCTGGAAAGGAACAACATGGTGTTTGAGCACGTCGCCGTGATGCCCTCTTAGCTCTCTCGATGCATTTTTTGTGAGGTCAAGTTGTCGAGAGTGACTATTTTGAGTGGATCAACGTGAGAGGTCATGTAGTTTGTGTTTCTTTTCAGTAGAAGTGCTCCTCCTGCGCAAGTGACACTTTGTATAGTCGTCTAATGTAAATTGCATATCTACCTTAATACAAAAGGCACGCAGTTCTCTTGTGTGGTCTTGAAAAAAATGCACCCAGGGCGGCGACAAGTTGGTAGTGGTGGAAAACTAACTAAAACATTTTAAAAAAGGGCTAAAAAATGCGGTTAACTCGAAAGTAAAGATTTATTTATTACTAGCTGAGGAAAAAAATGATGTAGCAATTGTGAAGTGGATAGGCTCCATGATGACAAAACTAACCTTAGTGGGGCTTTTTCAATTTAAGTATTATTTATTGAATGTTCTCATTGGCCCTGACTTCGCCGAGGAGAAACAAGTTTGGAGAAATGTATCGTTTTTTAATTAAGTTGTCACATGATCTGATCAACCCTCGTACTAAGCTTGTTACAAAGGAATAACTAGTTATTGAACTAACGGTGAGCCAATGACTTCATGTCACTACGTACCACCCTGGTCCCCACCCTGTTCTTTTATAAGGATGAGCCTTTGTGAAACTACATAACTTATTCCTCCCCTTACTTCCATGCATTGGAATTGTTCAATCATTTTTTTAATCTTTATACACCCTAGTGATTTGATTTTAATAGGTGTAGGTGTAAGAGGCACCAGGAAAGGTTGAGATATGCACTCATGGTCTCATATAGATATCGCGCATTTCCGTCCCGCTATGAGACATCGTCTTTTCCCCGATGTATCACTTGCATGTGGACCTTTTTTTCAGCCTTGTCTGATCATCATGTACACCATACTCTTATGGCATATCAAGGAATGAGATAGAATATTCGACACTACTTGGCTGGAACGCAATTGGGGTCGGAGGATATGATACACTAGATGATACCTCGCGTGTTGCTGCGGGATTGTAGGGCGCTAAAAATATTGCTTATGAAATATGAGATGCATTCTACAAGCATTAAGAAATAACAAAAAAGTATTGTTCCCACGCATCTCTCAAATCAATTATAAAATGTATTTTGTATAAATTGTTGTTCTAAATTGCTCAAATTCTGAAATAAAACATGTTTTCAAAAACTCAGTGAGAAACCTTGTCAGATGAAGGGAACAATTGTAGCATATCATTGCTTACTGGCGCAGAGTTTAAATATGTATAAGATCCAAAAGAAAGGACCAATTAAATGTGAAAATAAGATTATTTTCCGTAACATAATGATGATCCATACATATTATTCATTGCACTTTACTAATAACCAATGGCGCGCAACAAATGCCAATTCTATATTGATTTTCTAGCATCTGAAACCAAGGCACAATATTCATTGTAGCTAGTCATAACTAAAAATATAAAGAATTCTTGATCCGTCCATACAAAATTCATGAAACAAGGGGGGGGGGGGGGGGGGGGGTACTGGATGAAGAAAACAGAGAAAAATAACACCAGTTCTTCATTGCAAGTCAGGATAGTATACCCCCCTTATATGCGACACAGATAAAGATGCAGTGGCATAAGTAATCCAATAGAGATTTAGTTCTAACATTCATATGTTATAATCCCACGACTAATGGAACTGTACGAAAAATCCATACTAAGAGACTAAATTCCAAAAAAAAAGTACATCATGCTTGGAATTATAACCGCTCCAGCATTATTCGTAGCAGGTTTAATCGTGGCATGTTTCACTGCAAATGTGACATCAGAAAAGTGACACAATCAGAGATGATATTAGTACAGAAATAAGAAAAATACAAGTATATATTTGAAGGGGTAAAACAATGGAGATAAGACACCTGGTACCGGCTGTGCGTAAAGTAGAACTAATACTTTCTGAATAAACTTATGCCTTTGGAGGCTTACTGTATGTATTCACACCCTTAAAGTTGTGGCATGTAAGAGAATAACTAAAACATAGATATTAATTATCCTAAAGCCTTGATCAATGAAGAGATGCCTGGAGATATCATCAATATTTTATAGCAATGAATAGAACCAACATGATCTGACCAGATATCCAATGAGGTTGCGAGTAGTATCATATGGAATTTACATTTGGTGATGAACTGAAGACGGACTCACCCGCAGTATGCATATATATTATATATGGTACAACATCATGTGATGGAATAAAGCCGCCTTAAATATCAATAATAAACACCTCTAAAAACTGCTTACCTGCTTTGGTCGAACCAGTCTACACATCATCTCTCACGCATCCTTGATAACAAAAACTCACACAAAGCAATAAGAACTAGCAAATCAGTCTTTCATCAATGCATTTTTCTGATGGGTCTTCTGAAACTGGCAGAGGGAGCAAATTGTCAACACGGAACTGCAGATCGAAGATCGCTTGGTGGCTGGCATGGATGACGGATGTTTCCAATTTTCAATTTTTAGAGCCTGTCAGATATTTGAATAGACAGAAAAAGAGATGGTACTTACCAGCTTACCCGAGCTCTGGTTTATAGATGAGGCCTCGTTGAAATGGTGATTCCATCGTCAGGCTAAGATAATCAGATAACCAGCAGCTGGACATGAAACATATGTAGGCGGTAGAGGCTGCCGATCTGAACTGCAGTGAAAATGCAAAATTAATCAGAGATACCAAATGAATGCGAAAGGAAAAGGATGGAAAGAACACCTTTATTCTTTACATGGGAGCGCGCATCTTGGGCTGGGCAGACTGCAGACGTTGTGAGCAATGAAGTAGTGTAGGATGACCTGACATGACGATGGGATATGCCTTCGATCTCGCAGAGTCCAAATTAACAAACAGAGGAGGTGCGCATCAATGAGAGACTGACGTGACTGACGGGCGATAACTATCGTAGGGATTACTAATCCTTATGATAGGTGGAGTCATGGGGAAGGAAGAAGAAGGTAGTGACGATAAACTATGGATTGAGGATTCGCTGCATGCTATTTATATTCTCCTCCAGTGAATCATGTTTTGAGGAAGGGAGAAGAATCGTTGTCTGTGATGTCTACGCAAGCTTCTATTTATGTAGACAGTGTTGGTCCTCCAAGTGCAGAGCTTTTTAGAACAGCAGCAAGTTTCCCTTAAGTGGATTACCCAAGGTTTATCGAACTCATGGAGGAAGAGGTTATCCCTCTCAAGCAACCCTCCAATTACGATACAAGAAGTCTCTTGTGTCCCCAACACACCTAATACAATTGTCAGTTGAATAGGTGCACTAGTTTGACGAAGAGAGAGAGAGAGATTAAAATACAAGTAATATGAATAATTATGAGTGATGATAGCAATCAAAAATAAAAATGGAAGCAAGCAAACATGTATCAGAACAGGTTGTAAACGGTATTTCAATGCTTAGAAACAAGTCCTAGGGATCCTACTTTCAGTAGTGTACACTCTCAACAATGATAACATAATTGAATGCATAAATATCTCTCTTCACTACACTACTCCGAACCACTCTCCTATTGAATAACAAACACCAATTCATTGCGTAGGGCTGTAACAGCACTCCTCAAAGTCTCATTCCCATGTCTAGTTAACCCCACGTTGTCACTATGAGCGCCCTAGAAGGTACTAGACAAACACCATAATTTTGATAGGGTCATCCAACACAAAATATAAATATCATGCTAAACCACACGGTGCACACACTGTCACCTTTACACCGTTATCAAAGTGTTTACAAAGATCTCATAACGAAACCACATGAGTAGCATAACAGATGAACATTAACATCTACTTATTCAACTAGATTATAAAGCTCATGGTCACATAAAATCACACCATGGGAAAGAGAGGTGAGACACATAGATACCGGTAGAGCCACCAGCCCCGGGGGAGAACTACTCCCTCCTCATCATAGGAGACAACAACGGCCATGAAGATGGCGGTGGAGTCGATGGAGATGACTCCGGGGGCACTTTCCCGTCCCGGCAGGGTGCCGGAACAGAGATTTCTGTTCCCCGAAACTTGCCGGCGGCGGCGGTGGAGATACGGATTTTTTTGGTGGAGAAGACCGATTCTCCTAGGGTTTATGCATCGGGGCCGATATATAGGCGAAAGAGCGATGCCCGGAGGTGGCCAGGGGGCCCACACCACCTGGTGGCACAGCCAGGGGGACCCGCGCCACCCTATAGTGTGGCCACCTTGTGGCCCCCATCCGGGTCTCTTCGAGACTCCATGGAACCTTCGGGAATTCTAGGACCTCCGGACTTCGAATTTTCCTATTCCGAGAATATTTCCAAAACAAGTTTTCTGAAACTAAAAACAGCAGAAAACAGGGTACTCGCTTTGTGTCATCTTGTCAATAGGTTAGTCCGGAAAATCGATAAAAATAACACAAAGTGTATAGCTAACATGTAGGAAACAACATGGAACATCAGAAATTAAGGATACAATTATGACGTATCAACATCCCCAAGCTTAGTTCCTACACGTCCTCGAGTAGGTAAACGATAAAAACATATAATTTGTGAGGTGACATGCTACCAACATAAAGTTGATCATCAATAATGTAAAATCATAAGTAAGCTGAGATCATATAACTTAAACACAAGCATGATAAATAGAATTTTAATAACAAAGCATAGAAATCATCTTGCATCACGAGAAGTAAAACAAATAAAATATCATGAATAACAATGCAACAAATGATATACGTTTCAAGTATAGAGAAAACATGGCAAAGTGATATTTCGCTGGTCCTTACGAGTGGGGCAAAACATAAATGCCAGGACAACTTCAAAGTTCATTAGGAAGACTAGAACAAATAATTAGAGAACAAACAATAACACATCATGAATCAATTAATAATGTTTTTGGGAAAATGCACATAAAAACTCAGAATGGCAACTATGCTCTCTTAACTGCGCATAAAGTTAGAAGATGGAGACTCAACATAAAAGTAAAAGAAAGGCCCTTCGGAGAGGGAAGCATGGACCACTCATGTGCTACAGCTTTTATTTTATTAGACAAAGGTATAAAAAACTTAAAACTCCTCCCAACCATATTACACAAACCATGGCTAACCGAATCCTCGGGTGCCTGCCAACAATCACATACCGTGGAGGAGTGTCTATATTTTAAGAGAAGTGTATGCTTATGTCAACAAATGGTAAACAGAAAATACAGTACGTCACAGGCCAACTAGACTTCACAAGAGCGACTTTCATAGAAGGACGCATCTGGGTAGAAGGTCATCCCTCTTTCTCTTTATTTTACACAATTATGCTTTGACTGATAAATAAGGAGCAAAATAGTGAAGAGAATTTGTTGTTATTAATTTGGGGCTGGGCACCCCGCTGCCAGCTCTTCTATCATTGGATAAGCGGATGAAGTCACTAGTCCAGGATGTGAAAGTCCAATCAACAAGTACGATAAAGATTCTCTATTTAAGTACTCATGAGCTAAAACATGAGTACAAAACAGGAGTAATTTTGAAAGTTTTAAAGGTAACACATGAGCAATTTACTTTGGAGTGGTGGTTAAATATCACATGTAGGTAGGTATGGTGGACACAATGGGAAAAACTTTGGTTTTTGGGAGTTGGATGCACGAGTAGAGCTCATACTTAGTATAGGTGGAGGCTAACAAAAGACTGGGAGCGACAAATCAAGAGAGCACACGAGCCATAATCATGCATAGCGACATAAACATCATTAAGTAAAGCATAAGTGGTACCACAAGTTCAAAAACTAAATGATCATGAAGGCTATAAGTGACTGGTTCATAGTCATAAACATGGTGTGAGTGTGCGCCAAGTCAACCAACTAAAACATTCAAAGGAGAACACCACAAATTTATCCTTCAATATGACAAGAAAAACTCATGATTCTTTCAATGGCACATAAAACACTCTCAGCTATTTGAGGCTAATCATGCTACTCAACAACCACAAGGCTTTAGAACTAAAATATCATCTAGCATGATATGAAAAGTCCAGCCACAGTCTATACAAGTTTCTACTTGCACCGTTAAAAATTCTACCTCAAGCAGCAGTTTATTTTCCCAACAAGCATCATACAAAACATGCTTTAAAAAAACTCTCTAAATTCTACATCGAGCAAACATGAGAGTACTCACATAACACTACTAAAACTAACAGCTCTGAACAAGAGATGCAATGAAAACAAGAGCTAAACATGAATTTTTGCAGCAACTAGAAGAAAAATTAAGAATACTAGCATAACAAGTATTCAAACGAAAAATCGGAGTGTGTATCTCTCCCAAAAAGGATGCTAGGTTCCATTGTTATAATTGCATCAAGGAAAACAAAATAAAATGGAACAAAAATAACAGACGCTGCAAGTAAATTTCATATGATGTCGCCGAATAAAAATATATTTTTACTAGAAGTGACCTGATAAATAGTTGATGAAGAAGGGGATGACTTGGGCATCCCCAAGTTTATATGCTTGAGTATTTTTAGAATTTGCTGGGAAGAACCACGGGGCATCGCCAAGCTTTGACCTTGCACTCTTCTTGATCACATATATCACCCTCTTCTCTTGACCCTTCAAAACTTCCTTCACACCACACTCAAAGAGTAATTCGCATTAGAGGGTTAGTGCAACAATTAAAAATCCATTGGTTCTGTATGGAACAAGTGATGTTGATACTTCTAAATATTAGCTACAGCCACTGATGTTTCGTGAAGCAAAGAAATCCAGTTGACATCACAAAAGAGCAAATGAAAGAAAAATGGCAGAATCTGTCAAAACCAGAACAATCTGTAAAGAAGAATTTTTTCGAGGCACTTACGTTGCTCAGATCGAAAAACTTAAAGAACAAAAAAGTTGCGGAATTAGCCGAGGAATAATCACAATTTTTTTTAGATCATTCTGATTTCCTGGATTTTATACGATTTTTCTACGGTGGACAACAGAAATCTGTTTCCTGCGCAGAAATCCGAAAACTAACTCCAACTCTCGTCATAAACCTTACTTGGCACTACTAAATCATGAAAAGAAAGATATAAAGGAGTTGCTACAGAAGTATACAACCCCTTGACTCAAACAAAACATAGAAAACAAAGCAAAAATAAAATCAGGGGTTATCTCCCAAGAAGTGCTTTTCTTTAAAGCCTTTTAGCTAGGCATGATAATTTGAGAAGATGCTTACATGAGAAATATTAATTGAAACAAAAGAGAGCATCAAGAAGCAAATTAAAAAAAAATTAAGTCTGACCCGATTCCTATGAAAAAGAATCTTGTATAAAAATAAGTCATGAAAGCACAAAGTGGCTAGCATAGGAAGACAAAATAAGTGTAACTTCAAAATTTTCAACATAAAGAGGGGAAACTTGATTTTTTTAGATGCATAAGACTATGTTTCCCTCTCTCATAATAACTTTCAGTAGCATCATGAATAAAATTAACAATATAACTATCACATAAAACATTCTTATCATGAGCCACATGCATAAAAGAATTAATACTCTCCACATAAGTATAGTCATTCTTATTAATAGCAGTGGGAGAAAATTCAACAAAATAGCTATCATTATCATTCGCATCACCATAATCATCAAATATAGGAGACATATAGAAATCATAATTAATTTTGTCCTCAATAATAGGTGGACTAAAAATATCATAATCATTATAATCATCATATATTGGAGGCAAAGTATCATCAAAGAAAATTTACTCCTCAAAACTTGGGGGACTAAAAATATCATATTGATCAAAGCCAGCTTCCCCAAGCTTAGATTTTTCCATAGCATTAGAAATAATGGTTTTCAGATAATTCATACTAATAACATTGCTACTAACATGCAAATAAAGTTCCATAGGTTTTTTATTTTTCTCTTCAAACACTTCATCTCCTAACTGAAGATAAAGATTGTAAAGTTCCCTCATATTTTTGTTGTTTTCCATTATGACTAACTAGTAAAAATGAAAACAAGCAATCAATTGAAAACAAGCCTAACTAGTGAAAATAAAAACAAGACGCAAAAAGATATAATTGCAGAATCTAAAGGAAATAACTTCGAGCACTCACACCCGAGGATGTGAGAACCTTTAACCTTACCTCCCCGGCAACGGCACCAGAAAAGAGCTTGATATCTACGCACGCTTCTATTCTTGTAGACAGTGTTGGGCCTCCACGTGCAGAGGTTTGTAGAACAGCAGCAAGTTTCCCTTAAGTGGATTACCCAAGGCTTATCGAAATCAGGGAGGAAGAGGTCAAAGGTATCCCTCTCAAGCAACCCTGCAATTACGATACAAGAAGTCTCTTGTGTCCGCAACACACCTAATACAATTGTCAGTTGTATAGGTGCACTAGTTCGGCGAAGAGAGAGTAAAATAGAAGTAATATGAATGATTATAAGTGATGATAGGAATCTTAAATAAAAAAGGCAGCAAGAAAAGATGTAACAGAACAGGTTGTAAACGGTATTTCAATTCTTAGAAATAAGGCCTAGAGGTCCTACTTTCACTAGTGAACACTCTCAACAATGATAACATAATTTAATGCATAAATATCTATCTTCACTACACTACTCCGAACAACTCTACGGTTGAATAAAAAACACCAATTCATTGCGTAGGGCTGTAACAACACTCCTCAAAGTCTGATTCCCATGTCTAGTTAACCCCACGTTGTCACTATGAGCGCCCTAGAAGGTACTAGACAAACCCCACAATTTCATAGGGTTACCCAACACAAGATATAAATATCATGCTAAACCACATGTTGCACACACTGTCACCTTTACATCTTGCTCAAAGTGTTTACGGAGATCTCATAACAAAACCACTCGAGTAGCATAACAGACGAAGAGAAACATCTACTTATTCAACTAGATTACAAAGCTCATGATCACATAAAGATCACACCATTGGAGAGAGAGGTAGGACACATAGCTACCGGTAGAGCCCCCGGCCCCGGGGGAGAACTACTCCCTCCTCATCATAGGAGACAGCAACATCGATGAAGATGGCGGTGGAGTCGATGGAGATGGCTCCGGGGGCACTTCCCCGTCCCGACAGGGTGCCGGAACAGAGATTTCTGTCCCACAAAACTTATCGGCGACGGCAGTGGAGCTACGGATGTTTTTGGTGGAAAAGGTCGATTCTCCTAGGGTTTATGCATCAGGGGGCATATATAGGCGAAAGGGCGCTGCCGGAGGGTGGCTAGGGGGCCCACAACACCTGGTGGCGCTGCCAGGGGGACCCGCGCCACCCTATGGTGTGGCCACCCTGTGGCCCCCCTCCGGGTCTCTTCGTGGATCCGTGGAACCTTCGGGAATTCTAGGACCTCCAGACTTTGAATTTTCCAATTCTGAGAATATTTTCAACACAACTTTCTGAAACTAAAAACAACAAAAAACAGGGAACTGGCTCTGTGGCATCTTGTCAATAGGTTAGTCTAGAAAATCGATAAAAATGACATAAAGTGTATAGCAAACATATGGAAAATAACATGGAACATCAGAAATTAAGAATATGTTTATGACATATCAGTCTGCTGCATTGAATTTATTTCTGGGTGGAAGGAATCATGGGGAGAGGGAGAGATAGAGCTTCCGTGAAGACGAGAAACCATCAATAAATGGCCGATATGGATCGAGAGCTTTTCGGTCGAGAAGAAGAATAGAGCAGGGCCGCTTCATTCCATCTTATCCGGGCTGGACAATGGGCTGAATGGTTGTACTCTAGTCGGAGCAACCAAAATACCAAACACGCACAGGAACGTGGATTTTTAAGAGAAAGTAACCAGGAAAAAGAAAACAGTTGCTGATGTGGCAGGTTGCTTAGGTGGATAGACTGCATGTCAAGAGAAATAGTTTGTGGGGATGACCTATTTAGTAGATATAGATATAGATATAGATACGCATATGGCTTTCGGATGATACCTATGGTGACGGTTTAACCACGCATTTGTCATCAAACCTCGTAAATATGCGAGAGCCTATAGATTGTAGTGCTTTTAGCCAGCCGGCTAGCCGGATTAGATGCATCACTTGTTATCTGGCATGCGAGGGGTTGGATAGTTTGTAATACACTATATTTCATTATCTAATTTGCGCCATGCCCTTTAACCAAGGATTATTAGGTTAAGTAAGATATATAATGCGCTGAGATTACCAACACCATATCTTTCATGTTCTATCGTCAGCAGACATTCATGTCTACACTAAAATGCACGTGGACTCGTGTGATGCCGGCCAAACGAAGAATAAATGTATCCTCCATCCACGCTAGGAAACTAGCCTCACAACGTCGTTGACTATGAGTGAGTGATGATACTGCATCTTTGTCCTCGCGGAAACCACCAAGGGAGTGGAATTTTTATCCGGCGCTTGAATGCGCTCTTTGACTTCACTCAACATCGATAGCTACCGAGAGGATCAGTTTACTTGTAAGGCCTCATTCATTTATCCCTCAGGGATTAGCTTGGATTGGGTCTCATCCTGTTCTTCCGGCCCGACGATGTATTTTTCAAGCCCATCAATTTTTTTGTCGCCTTTTATGCCCCAACGGGAATATTTGCCAAGCGCATCCCGTCAATTTCCACATACTCCGTCTGAAAAAAATTCATCCCCACCTGATCTTTTGACAAATTCCCTCGACGCAAGGAGTGCGCAAAGGGCTCACACAACAAATCCAACGCTGACTCAATGCCCCCCTATAACGCGAGGTAGCACACTCTCCAATTTCCCCTCTTGTCTCCTCACTCTACCCATTGAGAGTCGACTTCCAAGAACCGGCGCCGCCCCAATCCTTTCTTCTCTCCGACGACGCCGACGGTCGGAAGGACGATGGATCATGAGGTTGGCTTCCTTTGTACAAAGTTTTGGTAGGATTAGCTTTAGGTTTGCCGCCCGTGACTGTTGGATTTTTGCCGGTTTGGAGAATGTTGTCGAGGCTTCCGAACGGAGTACGCCAACTTTCGGTGAAGTTCTTGCTGGTCATGCCGGCATGGTATCGCACGTGGCTAGGGGAGCGGCACCCTCGTCTCCCTTCAATAGGCTCGTTTTCTGGCTAGATCTCGTGGATTTGGCCTCTCCTTTTCACTCCTCTACAGTTCTCCATGGCGAGGAGGAGTTTGACACTTCGAACTGGAGCACATCATCGGCGGCGCATCGTCGTCCTAGGGCTTTTATTTTGTCAATTCTTATAGCCGAAGGGCGGCTGCTTCGAGCTCTGCCGTTGGCCTGCTGGCGACAACTCTTCATTAACCTCCTGTCCGGAGTGCCAAATCGGAAGCCCCCTGCAGCTTCAGCGCAGCGAGCATCATCGACTCCGTCCCAAGTGGTTCTGTCCTCGACGATAGAGAAGATGGCTGCACTTCGGGGCTTTGATCCAAGCTCGATGAGGGTTCTTTTTCCATGTCATGAGGACTTGGTTGTAAATTTCTTTTTAGTTGAGGTCCTCTTTGTAATGTTAAAGCCTATTTATTGAATACACGACGAGGCCTGTTGAATGTAGTATACTATTGGGGAAGGGATGAGTTAGTGGGGAATGGGTGAATGGACGGGATCAACTGAATCCATGTCTGGATCATTTCCACCCTTGGAGATCTAAGCATTATTTAGCCACATGGAGAAGGTCTATTTCCTCATAAGGATTATTTGGCCACGTTCCTCATCTGCACCGAATTTCTTTCGTACTAAAAAAAAACAAAGTGGCCAACAGGGGAATGATCCCTCCCTCGGTTTTACGTTCACTGGTAGAAAAAAGGCCTTCGGTATGCCAGCATCAGTCCCCAAGCGTTGCGCACCGTGACCAATGAGTCTTTAGTCCCGGGTCGGGAGGAGACCCGCGACAGAAGGTCAGACGTCGCGGGTTGGGAAGCGCGTTGCGACGCGTGGAGGGAATTAATTCCGGTTGACCTGGCCGCCCGGGACTATTGGTCCTTTATTCCCCGTTCCCGTGGCCAACCGGGACCAATGGCCCTTTATTCCCCGTGCCCGTGGCCAACCAGGACTAAACATCAAGCGTCTCGCCTCCCCCGTGGCGGTTTTTATTTCGCGAGCGAGGCAGAAGGGCGCCATTCCACTGCTCGCTCTCTGTTCTTCCTCTCGCTCTCTGTTCTTCCTCTCTCGCTCTCTGTTCTTTTCGATCCAAGCACACGCACGCAAATGGCTGAAGTTTGGACGCAATACAATGGTTCCACACCGTGCGGCAAGGATTTGGACGTGCTCTTCACCAACAGTACCGCGAGGCTGCATGAAGCTCTAGGTCATTTGGCCGATCTCTATTTTGAAGCTCCCGAAGAACACCGGTTCTTTGGGCTCGATCTGGAGTACACGGCGAATCAGAAGGATGTTGCCGTCATCCAGATATCGTTCAAGCAGTCGGTGTTGGTCTTCCAATGGTCAAGGTAGAAGCTATATATAGCACACGTGTACAATCTTGCATGCATCTTCGAGTTTTTTTGTTGCATGTGAACAATACGTGTGTTGCAACATATCTAACACATATCCTATTTTTGTTGTTACAGTAGTTCAAAGCATTGCCCGGACCTTGTTGATTTTCTTGTCAACTCGGGGTTTGACTTTTGCAGCGTTGACATCACGCAAGACCGTGTGAAGTTGATGCGCATCGGTATTATGATACCTGAAGATCACTACGTTGATCTTCAGAATCTTATCCAGTTGACCGGGCCAAAGACCGGGATGGCTGTCATGGCAAGCACCTTCATCCACCAGCGCTATGAAAGGATGAAGACTGATTTCCCCCGGCAGAATCACTTCTATTGGGAGGAGACCCCATTGCGCATAACGAACCTCAAGTATGCGGCCATAGATGCATATGTCGCGTACGAGTTGTTCCGCATCTACTCGGCGGGGCCATAGATGATGTATGCATGCGTTCGATATCTATGTGCATGTAATGGGTATCTAATTAGTAGTATATATATGTAATGGATATCTTTTGTGATCGACTCTATATATATATGTTAATTATGAAATATGATCGACTCTATGTTTGTGTTATGTGTGATCGACTCTATGTTTGTGTTATGTGTGATCGACTCTATGCATGTAATGAATATTGTTTGTATTATTGTTCTTTATTTTTGATATATTTTTTCATTTTAAGATTTTAAAATGAATTAGTATTATTTTTCTTCATTTTTTGATATATTATTTGTATTTTTAAGATTTTAAAATGAATTAGTATTATTGTTCTTAATTTTTGATATATATTTTGTATTTTAAGATTTTAAAATAAATTAGTATTATTGTTCTTCATTTTTGATATATTATTTGTATTTTTAAGATTTTAAAATGAATTAGTTCTATTTTTCTCAATTTTTGGATATATTATTTGTATTTTTAGAAATAATACAAATTAAAAGTTAATGTTTATTTATTTATTCAAAATTATTAATTACATCATTACTTTTGTTTATTAAAAGATTTATTTGAAATTCAAACAATAAAGAAATGTGGCTTCGGCCAACATGTTAATAAGATTGATATGATACTACTATCATATACATGCGTGAGAAACACTTGGATTCGGGACGGGATGGAACTCGGAAGTTAAGCGTGCTAGTGCTAGAGTAGTGGGAGGATGGGTGACTGAGCGGGAAGTTTGACCATGAGTAACTAATTTGACTAGAGATAATCTTAGTTAGACACTAAGTAAATAATACAAATTGTGAAAAAAAAAGGGAGTGAAAAAAAGGGAGTGAAAAAAGGTGAGAAAAATAATTAGAAACCAAATGAATTAAAAAAATTACGAAATAAATCTAGTCCCGGTTCATGTGGCCAACCGGGACTAAATGTCCTCCGACCCCAGGCTCCGCCACCCGCCCACGTGGACGGGCCTTTAGTCCCGGTCCGTAAGAGATGGGACTATAGGGGGGGGCCTTTAGTCGCGCGTAGCTAGTCCCGGTTGCCCGGACGGGATTAATGGGTCTGGCGAACCGGGACTGTAGGCCTTTTTCTACCAGTGGTTGTTAGGTAGATGAGACTCCCGGTTTATTCGAGCGCACGCAGCCGAAGCTGGGACTCAAACCCGGACGGCTTGGCGCGCACTCGCAGACTCTAGCCACTGAGCTAGCACTCAGCTCTCTAAACGTGGCCAACGGGGGAATGATCCCTCACTTGGTTTTACGTTGTTAGATAGATGAGACTCCCGGTTTATTCGAGCGCACGCAGCCGAAGCTGGGACTCGAACCCGGACGGCATGACGTGCACTCGCAGCCTCTAACCACTGAGCTAGCACTCAGTTCTCCTTTCATACTAGTATCATACCAAGCGTGGGTGCGTTCATGACGAAAAATGGATCCGAAATCCACAATTTGCCGGGCCTGGAACTACGTGCAAACATCCCTGCTGCTCTTCCGTAAAGGCACAATCTTCTTTGGATGAAAGATGTCAGTCGGTCTCTAAAACAAACGCAGGTTTGCTGACACAAATGATATATAAGCCTCCCATTTTTCGGTTGATGAGTCTAATGATAAGCCTTTTGAGCTCGCGTTAGTTGATGGCGAGCAGTACGCCAATCATTGGCCTGTTTCTGTTCACGTAAATTGAGTTCTTTGAGCGGGCTGGCTGTTGAATAAACCAACCTGATAAACCGACACTCTGTCAACATGACTCGCGACTCATGTCCACCGTGCTGCAAGCCCTCTTTGGTTTGAGTTCCTCATGCATGAGATTTGAATAAGTATCTTTGCTTCAGTATCCTGACTCTCTGATACAGGAGATTGTCCGAGACATACTAATCTCCCTGCAGTGAGCAAGGCGCAAACCAAGGCAAGTGTAACAGTGTGAGCGAGTGATGGTTGTGCGTCGTAGTCTCTACGGATACATGAGTCGGAGAACTCCATGAACTGATCTAGTTAAACGAAGATGGACAGATTGTTCAAAATGTGTGTTTTGTGATAGAGATGAAAGTGTTGAGCATTTATTTATCTCTTGTAATTTTGCTAGAAAAATTTGGAGATTAATTCACTTTACTTTCAGCATTACTTCACAATATAGTGTTACTAATATGTTTGGTAATTGGCTAAATGGAGTTGATAAATCTACTAAAGGGAGTATGTGCATAGGTGTATATGCTTTTGTTGGGCAATTTGGAATTGCCGAAACGATGCAATTCTTAACAATTTGAGAGCTGGTCATTTCTTGCAGACCATTCATCGAGCTACGCACTGGATCCATATGTGGTCATTTCTACTTCCAGACGACCAGCGTGGCCGTTTGGATCCCGGATGTTCTCGGTTGATGACGTTCGTACGGTCTATCTTCAACACAGGTGGATGTTGCACACTAGGTGCATATCATGGGTTGCGACATGAGTATGTTTTCTCTTTTTCTAGTGGTTGATCTTTGTGGCCACCCGCCCTGCTAGTTGAGGTGTTATTTTTGTATCTCGTATGCTTTGTACTCGGATAATTCGCTTATTATAAAAGCCGTGTGCATCAATTTGATGCAGACGGTGAGATTACCCATCTAAAAAAAAAGGTCGGCCCCCTCACCCTATTACTATTACTGTCAGATGCAAGAGCAACGCAGCAGGGCCGCTTCCTCGCAAAGTTTGAAGCCACGTGCCCTTGTCTGCACACTGCATCTACATCTTCTCAGTATCATTCTTCATATGTTGCGTAAACAGAGTGGCTCCAAAACCTGCCCTCTGCTAGGCTACAAAATATGCGACAAATACTATGTTGAATATATATGCAATTTAGCATATGATTTAATCCGAAATATCATTATGTAAATCATGACAGTAGCAATTATACTAAGCATGCAAATATCTAGCACAATGGAAGAACGGATCCGATCTACGGCAAGAACTAGACATATGAATTTCAGTAATATCTCATACAGATGAAATAGAGATACGTACGATGCAACGGTAGCAGCACCGCCTGTGTTGTTGTCCATGTTGTCGCCCATGTCGTCGATGAAGAGGTTGCCGAGGTCGGGGAAGAAGTCGTCGTTGGGGAAGTAGTCGCCGTCAGCTGTCGCGCGAGTGTACTCCCCAAAACCTGATCGCCTCTCTCCCGTACAGGATCACAAGATGCGGGGTTCCGGAGGCCTGCTGTCCCTCCTCGCGGTGCACGCCGAAAGAAGGGATGGAGAAGTCTTAATTGGCGGCGCAGTGATTTGGAACGCTACGAAACCATGTGACGAAGTGGCGGCTAGGGTTTACGTATGCGCGTGTTTATACTGCGGGCTAGGATAGACGTGGGCGTGACTCCACGTTCGAGTCGGTTTGGTTCCGCGATCCAAAAGGAAACGGAAACGGTTTAGAAATTAGAGCGTCCGTTAATTACCAAGGTAATGTCATTAAGTTTTTCCCAACTGGCAAAATAAACACTCTCGGCTCGGCCCATTCCCGCAACCCGCGGCGCGTCGTGACGAGCCGAGACGGGCGGAGGAGGAGGAGCGCGCGTGTGGCACACCTCTCCTTTTGCCTTGCCAGTTCATACATGAGCTAGAATGGCTCACCTTATAAGTTGGTTCCACTCTCTCCAAACTACCAATGTGGGACTAAACTTTAGTCCCACTCCCCACTTGTATTATTCATGAATAGGCCATGACAATTTCAGGAATTTATTGGGCTTACTTGGGCTAAATGGTTGAAGCCCACATAAATATTCAACAATCCCCCACAAAGTGTCATTTGCACATTTCATAATCTCGGTTCTAAAACATTGTTTATATACCGGTGTTTAGTGGAGACTGTTAAGTTGAACTTCCACTTAGAACATCATGCTACACTAGTTCACAACTTGAATAGTGGACTACGCCTTGAACTACAAGTTTTCTGTGATACCAGTTTTCACACAACGTATGAACCGATACTAGGCTGCTGCAAGGTTTCCCCGCGGGTGGAGCGTATGCATCATACTCCGAAGACCTTCCATGAGTTTATTAGAGAGCACCCGATTCTCATAGACTGCGACGTTTAACAGTCAGACTCATATAGGTGAGTTCCTCACGAGATGTTCTGCAGGACACATCTCTGCTTATATAAATAAGCCACTTGGAACACATTAAGACAAATGTCACCCTACCATACAGATCAGGAGAGTATTGCATCTTCATGGAATGGAATAAAATATGAGGATACTCTCCTCTCAGGGGACCAACAGCTTGTCTCCCACTTCTAATTCAGGGGATCTCCGATCACATAGAATGGGTTACCACTGTGGCCAACTCATAACGTGGGTCTCAAACCCATCTCCCTCGATGCATTATCTATCACATTCCGTGATAAACCCTTTGTGAAGGGATCTGCCAAGTTCATAGATGTTTGGATATAATCCAACGCAATAACTGCGCAGTTCTTCAATTTTCTGACAGATTTCAATCTCCTCTTCACATGTCTTGATGACTTCGCATTATCCTTAGAACTGTTCACTTTGATGATCACAGTTTGATTATCACAGTTCATTAGGATTACGGGTATTGGTTTTTCAACCACATGCAAGTCCATCAAGAGCTCACGAAGACACTCTGCTTCAACAGTGGCTGTGTCTAATACTGCGAGTTCTGCTTCCATAGTTGACCTCGTTAAGATGGTCTGCTTGCAAGACTTCTAGGAAACAGCGCCACCACCAAGTGTAAAAACATAACCACTAGTGGCCTTAAGCTCATCAGCATCAGATATCCAATTAGAATCACTATATCCTTTCAGAACCCTCGGGTTTCCGGTATAGTGAATTCCATAGCTCGCGGTGCATTTTAAATAGCGCATAACTCTCTCAAGTACACGCCAATGATTATATCCCGGATTGGAAACAAACTGGCTCAATTTTCTCACAGCAAAAGAGATGTCAGACCTCGTGGTACTCGCCAAATACATAAGCGAGCCTATAATCTGAGAATACCTCAGTTGATCTCTAGTAATTCATCGATTCTTTAGAAGCAACATACTAGCATCATATGGAGTTGAAGAAGGCTTGCAGTCACTATACCCGAAGCGACTCAAGACCTTCTCCACATAGTGAGACTTAAGCAGTGTGATCCCACCATTATCATCTCTCAACAGCTTGATGTTCAAGATAACATCAACTACTCCTAGATCCTTCTTCTCAAAACAGCGAGAGAAGAAATCCTTAACTTCCTTGCTTAAATCAAGATTTGTCCTAAAGATCAATATGTCATAAACATACAGAGACAAAATAACTCCCTCGCCCCAACCATGGCGATAGTATACACACTTGTCAGCTTCGTTTACAACAAATCCTTCTGCAGTCAAAGTCCTTTTGAACTTTTCATGCCATTGCTTAGGTGATTTCTTGAGGCCGTATAATGACTTCAATAACTTGCACACCTTGCCTTCCTGACTGGGTACTACGAAACCATCTAGCTGCTTCATGTAAATTTCCTCGTCCAACTCTCCATTAAGGAAAGCCGTCTTAACGTCCATTTGATGAAAGAGAAGACCGTGCGAGGCAGCCAGTGAATGTAGCACACGAATAGTGGTCAATCTAGCCACAGGTGAGTAAGTATCAAACAATTCTTCACCTTCTTTCTGGGTATTTAACCCTTGGCCCCAAGCCTTGCCTTGTACTTATCAATTGTACCATCATGCCTAACCTTTTTCTTGAACACCCACTTACATCCTACAGATTTACACCCTTAGGGACGATTAGTGATTTCCTAGGTTCCGTTTGCCAAGATGGAATCCATCTCGCAACGGACAGTCTCCTTCTAGTAGTCAGCATCAAGAGATGCATAAGCTTCTGAAATAGTCATGGGTGTGTCATCCACAAGGTACACAATGAAATCATTATCAAAGGACTTTGCAGTTCTCTATCTCTTGCTCCTTACAGGAACTTCATTGTCATACTCCTCGGGATTCTTAACGTGTTTTATCGGAATGGTGGGTTCAGGAATCTCAGCTAATTCCTGACTAGATGAAACAGGTTTCTCCTAATTTGATGAGTTAGGCATATCCTTCATAGGAAATATGTCTATGAAATATGTTCTCAAAGAAAGTCGCATCGTTCGACTCCATAATCATACCAACATGCATGTCGGATACCTCAGATTTTACTATCAAGAATCTATAACCAATGCTATTAAAAGCATAGCCCAGAAGAACACAATCTACAGTTTTAGGTCCAAGCTTGAACTTGTTGGGAATTGGTATATTGACTTTCGCCAAACAACCCCAAGTACGTAGGTAGGAGAGTTTTAACCTTTTCCTTTCCCATTCCTCAAATGGAGTAATAGTTTTATTCTTTGTGGGAACTCGGTTTAGGAGATGACACGCAGTCATTAGCGTCTCCCCCCACCATGCCTTGGAGAGACCGGAAGTATCTAACATGGCGTTAACCAAATCAGACAGCGTTCGGTTATTTTTTTTCAGCCACCCCATTTGACTGAGGTGAATAGGGAGGCGTCCTCTCGTGAATTATACCTTGTTCAGCACAAAAAGAATTAAACTCGTTGGAAAAATACTCTCCACCACGATCAGATCTAAGCCGTTTAATTTTACGATCAAGTTTGTTCTCAGCTTCGGCCTTATAGTTCTTGAAATAAGTTAAACCTTCATCTTTTGATTTCAGAAGATACACATAACAATATCTAGAAGATTCATCAATAAGTGTCATGAAATATTTCTTTCCACCTTTTTTCAACACGCCATTCATCTCACAAAGATCAGAATGTATAAGTTCGAATGGTGCCAAGTCTCTCGCCTCCGCAGTCTTATGAGATTTGCGAGATTGCTTAGCTTGAACACACATTTGACATTTGGAACCTTTAATAGTACCGAATTTCGTAATTAAACTCATACTCCCTCCGTTCGGAATTAGATGACTTGTGTTTGTCTAAATATTGATGTATCTAGACATCTTTTAGTATATAGATACATCCGTATTTAGATAAATACAAGTCATCTAATTCCGAACGGAGGGAGTATTTGCTAATCGCGTCATGCAACCAAAATTAATATGACAAAGTCGTGAATGCCAAACATCAGAATCATTATCGTGGCAAACATGATTAATAACTTTGGTGCAAATATCTGACAAGGATAAGCGGAACAAGCCTCCGCACTCATTGCCTTTACCAATAAATTGTCCATACTTGGAAATTACAACTTTATTAGACTCGAAAACCAACTTCAAACCATCTCGACACAGACGTGAACCGCCGACGAGATTTTTATTGATGGAGGGCACATTATGAACGTTCTTCACTCGCACGATCTTCCCCGAAGTAAACTTCAGATCGACCGTACCAACACCACGAACACTAGCATGTGACTCGTTCCCCATCAGCACGGGGGAAGTCCCTGTGACCTGATAAGAAGACAACATGAAAGCATCAGCACAAACATGTACAGTGACACCTGTGTCAATTAACCATTCAGGTGAATGACAAACTGAAAGAATAGTAGGAACAATACCGTACCCAGAATCCTTCATCTCAATATCAGTCATGACAACATTAGCGCTCTTGCCGCCGTTCTCCTGCTGCTACAACTCATAACGTCTAGGGCATTTTGGAGCCCAATGAGTCAGTTCACCGCAAACCTGAAATGACCCCTTCCTCTTCTTGAAGTTGGTAGAGTGCGACGGCTTAAACTTGCCATCGGGTTTGCCTTTACTCTTGGATTTCTTCTTTTTATATTTAGGCTTGTTGGGCGGGTAGTGTTTCTTCTATACCACATGGGCAGCAGAACCTACTTCAGCAGCCCGAGCACGTGTATCATTTGCTCTCGTCTTCTCTTCCACATCAAGAGATCCGACGAGGTCCGAAACGGAGAACTCCTGTCTCTTGTGTTTCAAAGAAGTAGCAAATGTGCTGCATGAAGATGGAAGCTTGGCAATAATGACTCCGGCCACAAACTTGTCCGGTAACATACACTTAAAGTCCTCAAGTTCTTTAGCGAGTGATTGTATCTAATGAGCCTGTTGAACAACACAACGCTCATTAGTCATCCTGTAGTCATAGAATTGTTCCATGACATACAGCTCGCTGCCAGCATCCGAGGCCCCAAATTTGGCCTCGAGTGCAGCCCACATATCCTTACCGTTATCAAACTACATATAGGGATCCACAATGGAATCATTAATGATACCGAGGAGGGCACTTTTAAACATAGTGTCCATATTCTCAAAAGCCTACAACTGTGCTGGATTGAGATCGCCTTCAGGCCTGCCCTTGGTGGCCGCATAGCAGCGCAACGTTTGAAACCATAGTACTGCTCTCGTGCGCCACCTCTTATAATCCAGACCCTTGAAAAGGTTCGTCCTTGTCGCCGTAATAATAGCAGGTGCAGGTGCAGTAAATTGCCTATAATCAGGTTTTTGAATTGTTGAATATATAAGCAATTTAGCATATGATTTAATCCGAAATAGCATTATGTAAATCATGACAGTAGCAATTATACTAAGCATGCAAATATCTAGCACAATGGAAGAACGGATCCGATCTACGGCAAGAACTAGACATATGAATTTCAGTAATATCTCATACAGATGGAATAGAGATACGTACGATGCAGTGGTAGCAGCACCGCCTGTGTTGTTACTCATGTTGTCGCACATGTCGTCGCTGAAGAGGTTGCCGAGGTCGGGGAAGAAGTCGTCGTTGGGGAAGTAGTCGTCGTCAGCAGTCGCGCGATTGCGCTCCCCAAAAACCTGATCGCCCCTCTCCCGTACAGGATCACAAGAGGCGGGGTTTCGGAGGCCTGTTGTCCCTCCTCGCGGTGCACGCCGAAAGAAGGGTTGGAGAAGGCTTGATTGGCGGCGCAGTGATTTGGAACGGTGCGAAACCATATGACGAAGTGGCGGTTAGGGTTTACCGTATGCGCGTATTTATACTGCGGACTAGGAGAGACGTGGCCGTGACGCTCTCGGCTCGGCTCATTCCCGCAACCCGTGTCACGTCGTGTTGTGACGAGGCGGACGGTGGAGGAGGAGCACGCGTGTGGCACACCTCTCCTCTTGCCTTGTCAATTCATACATGAGGTAGAATTACTCACCTTATAAGGTGGTTCGACTCTCTCCAAACTAGCAATGTGGGACTAAACTTTAGTCCCACTCCCCACTTGTATTATTCATGAATGGGTCATGACAATTTTAGAAATTTATTGGGTTTAGTTAGGCTAAATGGTTGAAGCCCACATAAATATCCAACATACTAGTAGTACTCAATACGAGTAGAAGTCTTAAAAAAATGCTCACTCCATCTGAAAATTATTGTTGCTGAGATGGGTTAATATCGATGTATCTAGTATATGACGAGACAGAGGGAGTAGCAGTTGTTCTTATGGACATTAATGAGGTCAGTGGAACATGACTCAGACTGCTGGAATTTATACCGGAGAACATAACCCAAACAAAACATGCATTTGTAGAATTAGTTTCCGAGTCAGATCGACGCATACAAATTTCAAACATCTTATCTCAGCATCAGAAGGTTATTTGTGGCAAACTAAAAACTTGAATATTCTTCAAAATGGCAACATCCCCTGAACCGAGCTGAGGGACTAGGAAGTGCTAATGTGTTCTACTAATCAGTGAACTAGTTCGTGTGTACCTCAAATAGGAACGGGTTTCTAGCGCTAGGGCGGCTCCGGAGGCCCAAGTTAAACACTAGAAGGAAATCACCCAATTCCACTCATCGGCCGCTACCGCAGTTGGTGCCAACGGCGGAGGCCACGCCTAGCCGTCCAATGGTGGAGGGCGGGGTAGGCGTGCCCCGATGGCTCCCTTCGCGTGGGGGGATGTATCTAGGGTGTCGCGGCTGGTTGACGGGGCGGCGGCGCTCGCCGGCGCGCTAGTGGTGGCGTGTGTTCGGTGCAGGCCGGAGGCGGCGGTGCGACCGAGCCATAAAGGCGGCGGCGCGACCAAGCCCTAGAGGCGAGGGCGCGAAGGGCTCGTGGTGCTGCATCTGCGCACGTGCCCAATCTGGGCCGGTTTGGGCCGTGACTTTCTTTTCGGTCGTCGAGAGTCGGCTGGCCGTGTGGGGGCTGCTGGCTCGGCCTAAATAAACATGGTTTTGGCCCGGCTGTTCTTTAAGCGCCAAGTCGTTGATCTGCTTTATGTTGTCCTCCATGATCTGGCTGCTGACGTGTTCTAATCTTCTACTCGGTGATCCGTTGGCTCGTGGCGCCACTGGATATTTAGATCGGAACTGATCCGGTCATGCGCACCCTTATCTTTGCCTAGAGAGGCTTCATGAGGGAGAGGCGTGAACTTTGTTGTCTTGCCGGTGTCAAGGGTCATGTCTAAATATAGATTTCCATGCATTGAGAGTAGTGAAGAAAGTCATCTTGGCTATAATAGGAGGCTTGTGATAGCGGAGAGGACTTTTGGTTGGTATGTAAAGTTCTGGCAGGTTTTTTTTTCCTTTGTGTCGGTGTAGGGGACTTGTAGTGGCGGCCTTGCCTGGAGGAGGTGGCAACACAGGTTACAACATTCTGGTGATGCATCTCGAGTACCAAGCTGCGATTTTCAGGGTGAAAGCCCAAGATTTTGCCTTCATCTATTGTACCTGGCAATGGCCTTGCTGAAGGCATTGCTTTGGAATCCCGGTATTTTTCCAGTGTGAAAACTCAAGATCCCTGATCGGGCAACCACACCGCTTCTACATTGTTTTCGTCTAGGAGGCATCGCCTTTGGAAAACCTCTTTTCTGGTCCAGGTGTTTTCTTTGGTGGTGGTTAGAGTGTTTCTCTTGCGAATGTTTCATCACTAGGACGGGGTATTTTTTTCTCTCTTTTGATTTTTTTTCTTGTCTGTACATTCTTGATGTTTTCGATATTGATGGTATTGAGTCTATCAGTAATAGATATTTTGCGATATTAATATATTCCCTTTATAAAAAAAAGGACATAATAGAGTATGTTCACGGCTGCACAACTGGATGTAATGTTTCTGCTTAGCTTTGCCCAGTGAAAGTTGGAGAGGTTCATTGGCTCACTGATGCAACTAGGAATTCTTCTAGAGTATCATTTTAAGCACGCCAAATACGTCTAACACAATATATAGATTCCCTCCTCCTCCGATTTTCCACGTGGGAGGTGATTATTAGTTTATCACGATTTGGATGAAAGAGAAGAAGAACAAAACATACAAAATCAGGCAACATTTAAAGAAATTTCAGAACAAACTTGTCGTTTGATGTATAATATAATGATTTTACGCATATAAGAAGACATCCTAGATCAAGTGAACTTACATCTGAACTTCTCAACTTATTTGCATGTAATATGAATAGTCTAATTACCGGAACTTGTGTCGATTAGAATAGGAACATGCTCACAACTGAGGAGGTTGGTTCCACTTAGCTTACTTTTTATCAGCAAGGACAACCATTCTGTCTTAATTTTCATACTTTATAACATTAAAAACCATTTTGGCTAGTTAATCCTATTGAACTCGGGATCAAAGACCGAACCTTCTATAAAAGGCTAGGAAATTCATTATTCGTTTAAATCTCTCATAGCATGACATAGTTGAAGGCAGACAAGCTCAAAAAGTTCATAAGTTATCTAGTGTTCTCATTGGCTCTAACTTGCAGGAGGAGAAGCAAGCTCAGAGAAATTATTCGTTCTTTTAATTGAAGTTGTCATGTTATCTTACCCACCCATGTACTAAGCTCATAACCAAGAATCTTTTACCTATTGAACAAAAAGGAACCAATGACTTTGTATCACTACCTACCACCCTAGTCCTTTATAAAGAGCCATATTTTCCTCATCTTATTCCTTATCTTACTTACTTCTATGCATCGGAATTGTTCAATCATATTTAGTGTATCATTTCTATGGTCCCTGTACACTAGCCATTTGAGTTTGATAGGAGTAGGCATAGGAGACACCAGGAAAGGCTCATGGATTACCAAAATTACAACATGTTTCACATAGCCATCGTGCCCCTTTGTCCCACTCCTAGATATATGCCTTTTCCCCTATATATCATCCTAAAGCCGACCTGCTTGCCTGCCTAGTCTGGTCATCATGTAGACCACACTATCATGACATATCAAAGAATGAGCCAGAATATTTGGTACTAATACTTGACTACTATGCAATGGGGGTCGGAGAAGATTGGTCTTCCCATTTTGTTCTCAAGCGAAGAGTTCCAGTGTGGTCGAATGATGGTTTAGGAGGGGCAAGACACATGTACGACTTTTATATGGTACCCATAGGCTGAGGATTTACCCGTGCATCTCTCAGCTCAACATGTTAAGGACAACAGAACCACTGGATTCTTGTGCTTTTAGCCCGGTTCGTAGGATATCAATGCTTCATTGTACCTGCGGGTATAGCTGCGCAGTCGGTTAATATGGTTAATTCAGTTCTGTTTATACAGTTTTTCAATTTGTACGGTTTCAAAACTTTGGTAAATATGGTTTTGTACGATAATACGGTTCGGTTTCGGTAATAACCATTTAAATTCAGTTCGATTTCGGTAATAACCAAATTAACCAAAGTTGACGCAAATTTTAAAATAACAATTTCTTTTCGTGGCCATATATTACAAAATAATGGAATAGACTATAAAATTAATAGGCATATGGTCCAAAGTAACCAAATAACTCATAAATTTTATGAAAGTATATACAAGTAGCAAATCACATGCTACAAGTAATCTATAATGTTCAAAAAAATAGTGAATCGGTACATGTTAATGGACATTCGATTTTTTAATGGTTAACCATTCGGTTTTCGGTTATTAACCATATTAACCGCAGTCATATGGTTAGCTATTTAACTAACCGTAACCTAACCGGAAACCAAAAATAACCATAATTTCGTTTCGGTTTCGGTTTTTCCGGTTCGGTTTCTCGGTTTTCGGTAAAACACACTACCTTTGCTCATCACTGTTCTCTAATTTGCGCTATGCCTCTTGACTAAGAGATTCCTATATCAATGGAGGAGCTTGGGCGGTTCATCCCCTCCCCCTCTCCCCCCACCTCCAGTAATGTAGCTCCACCACTGTGCTATATACACACCGACCTTACCATCCTCGTATCCGTTCATGTTTTTATTGTTAACACATAAATATCACATTGTCACATGAACTTGTGTGATGCTGGGCCAAACGTAGAAGGAATGTGTCTACAGTTCACACTATTTTTTTTGACAGGCAAAACTAAATTCATAGTCCACACTACTGAACTAACATGGCATTGTCGTTGATTCTGAGAGAGTGGTGGTGCCGCTTTGTTTTCCTCGCGGAAGCGGCCAAGGGAGCGGGCTTTTTATCCGACGATCAAAAGACGACTTACTGAATCTTGACAGCAACGGAGAGGGTCTCTTTTCCTCGAAAGTGTTGGTCATGTGTCTCGTAGGAACCTGGCGGCATCATTTCTTATTCCGTAGTGATATCATATCTAGCTTGTGTGCGTTCAAGACATAAAAATGATACAAAACCCGGAATTTGCCAGGCCAGTAACTACATGCCGAACATCGCCGCAGTCCTTCAGCTCTCCCATCAAAGTGTCCGTTTTTCTTGGAGGAAGATGCCAGTACGGTTTCTAAAATATGCATGTGTTTGATCACTAATTTAAACTAGAACGCGTTTACAATGCTCGGCAAAATGATGTATTCTTGGTACAGTAAATTGGACATCAGAACTTATGTCACAACTGCACACGATCGTCTAATCTAAACGTGATGTTGGTAATCAAAACATTAAGAGTTCGGATGCGACCATGTTCAATACGACAACTTAATTTCCTAGCACTAATAAATGAGAAAAATCCTTTGTTTACGGCCCAATGGGTGCAGACGTAAAAAAAAAGGGCCCCATAGCGCCCACATAGATGCCGTGTCTGGATGGCCTAAAATGGGGACCTCGTATGTATCCCTTGTAGCGAGGCGTAATCCTCTGCCTCGCCCGCGCTCGAGCCATCGAGAAAGAGCGCCTCGCTCGGGCTTGGTTACATGAACCAGGCCCATTACGCGACTTGGGAAGACTACAGCTCACAATATGTACACGATTTTTTCTTCCCCGTTTTTTCTTTACATCTCTCCTTATCGTTTATCCTTTATTTCTAGAAGTGTTTTTACAAATAAATTTCTCAAACGTTCAAATATGAAAAGTGTACAGGTTAGATAAATGTTCACATTTTAAAATCCGAAATATTTTCAAAAATAATATTTTTACATCAAAAGAGATTTTAAAAATGAAAGAATTTCGAAAATAAACAATTTTTTTAAAATTGAACAATTTTTTATAATAAATATTTTTTGAAAATGATGAATAATTTTTAAAATGAACATTTTTCACTTGAACAATTTTAAATAATTCGAACATTTTTCAATCTGAAAATTTTATAAATTTGAACATTTTAAAGTTTTAACTTTTTTCAGTTTTAACAATTTAAAAAAAATTGGTGAACCAAAAAAAATAGTGAACAGAAAATACGGATGCACAAAATACAGTGGTGAACCAAAAATAATGATGAACCAAAAAATTTGGTGAAAGAAAACTAATAGTGAACAAAAATATTTGGTGAACCAAAATTTTTGGTGCACCAAAACATCCGATTAACCAAAAAAAATAGTGAAACGAAATTTTCGGTGAACAAAAATGGTTACAAACGTGAAAACAGTTCTGACTTTTAAAAATGGTTCCACTCTAGAAATGGTTTAATTTTAAAAATGTTTTCAAACTAAAACTGGTTTAGTTTTTAAAATAGTTCCACATTTAAAAAATAGTTCAGTAAAATAGAAACAAAAAATGATTTAGATTTTTAAAATTTAAAAAACAAACATTTTCAAATAAAGGAAAATAAATCTAAAAATAAAAATCAGACGGAAAAAAGAAACAGAAAAGATAGAATAAAAACGTAAAATAAAAATAGAAATAGAAAAGAAAAATGGGGAAAATGAAAAAAAAAAGAGACAGTAAAAAGATTAAAAACGAAAGTTGTACATCCAGACGTTCCAGCTTAGTGGTTATGCCCCTGTCTCTCTTAAAAAGAACAGCAAATGGGTGACCCGTTTAGTGGGCGAAACACGGACGAGTGTTTATTCAATCTTGCCACGAGCGATATATAGTGGGTGCGTGAAAATGCGCTGGATAACCTCTAGTTCGTCCCAACTTTCGGGGCCGGCCTATGGTGCCGAACAAGGCTGGACAACTAGCCACGTAGATTCAGGTAGACGGGACTAGCGTATCATCCCACATAGGCCAGTGATATCGGTTTGAATGGCGTCGCTCAGTTTCTCGTTCCCCACCAGGCGTTGCGCCACTGCCAACGTGGTGGCGGCACACTCCTTAACACCTCATAAACATTTAATCCGACGTGTCGACTCACAAATTTCTATCTTCGCCACCATTTTCCACCAGAGATCTGTACATTTTTTTATGCCAGCGCATAGCATGCCCCTTCGACCTAGCGAGCGAGGTGCGCTAGTAGTCGCCACGTCGCGCAAACCTGACGACGGCGCACCGCGCTGGTGCGCGAAGCAGAAAAGAACCAGCTCATGTGTAAGAGCATCACCAGCCATTGAAGCCCCCACCGCTCGAAAACTTGGCAAGAAATTGGTGCACAACGTGTGTTATTTGCTGTCTCGGCGAGTACAACTTCCTAGCCGTTGCCCACCCAGAGCAAAAAGTTATCTCATAAATATTTGGTGTAGGCCAGAAAAAAAGGCATGTGGAGGGACATTATTTGGAGTTTCTTCCCCTAGCCCCCCAATATCCGTCACGTTTCTATCACTCGAGCACAGATAAAAAGAGGCATGAACACACTATCGAGCATAAATACTGCCTCTTGGAGTTACTAGCATCTACTTGGCCAGAGCATCTACTAACAACGGAGAGCATGCAAGATCATAAATAACATAAGCATGAAGATAACATGATAAATTGATAATCAGAAGACCAACAATGCTTTGTCTAAATGTGATGTTATTGTTTACATTACACACTTTGCTTACTGCGATTATCTGTTTCTTGCAACTTAATATCCAACGCTTGTTCGGATGATATTCGAAGGGTGGATTTTTAGTCATAGATGCAGTTGGATAACGGTCTATATATCTTGTTGTAATACCCGCATAAATCACATAGTAATCTTTATGTCTTGCATATGCACTACGGTGCGGCATTTATTTCTGTCAATTGCCCAGCTGTAATTTGTTCATCACACATGTTATTTATCTTTCACGGAGAGACACTACTAGTGAACTGTGGACCCCGGTCCTTTTTCCTCATACTGATAAAACACCTACTGCTTTCATACTTCTCTCATACTATTCCTACAGTTTTCCTTCTGTTTCCACACCATATGTTTAATCTGTTTGTGTTCAGCAAAACTGGTGAGATTGACAACCACACTGCTTCATTGGGATAGAGTGATTTGATTGTGTTGTGTAGTTTTCACGTTGCTGCAGAACCAGTAGTGTGCCCTGCCATCTCAGCTGCATCAACCTTCAGAGATTGTTTGTCCTCCTACTGGTCGATTCAACCTTGGTTTCGTTTCTGATGGAAAACTTGCTGCTACACTCTTCGCAACGTTTCTCTTGGGGTTTACCAACGAGGGCATTAAGGCCATCACTGCACACTCATCACCGAAAGATGAAGGGAGCCACATCCCATGGTAAAGGGCCCCGCTACCGCCGTCCGCTGAGTAGGCTTTGCCCGTAGACTCCTTCGGCAGCCGCGAGGGACGAGAGGTTAGGGGAGGGGTGGCGGATAGGGTTAGGGGACGGTTCCTTGAGTCACCCGCTCAACATGTGATCGATAATGCTACTGAATCTAGTTAATCATCTTAGTATAGAGATCAAAGAGCAAAACTTCATTTAGAAAAGGAAAATCATTATTTGGTTAAAGCTATTGTGACCTGACTTAAGCTAAGAGAGATAAGCTCAAAACATTGATCATTTAATTAATGATCTCATTGGTTATGAGCTGCTTGAGAAGAAACAAGATCGTGAAAAATTACTGTCCATTTAACTAAAACTATCATACGATCTGACAAACTCTGCAAATCTCAATGAAAATTTATCCATCATTATATGAACCCGAAATTTATCCATCATTATATGAACCCCAATGTCGAATCTGTAACTCGGCAAATCCCTCAGGTGATCCCATAGGGTTTCGAATAGGAGAACCCATGAGCGCTGGTGACGATCATCGGCTAGACAGGGGCACGATTTACCCAGGTTCGGGGCCCTCGTAGAGGTAAAACCCTTACTCCTGCCTCTGTCAATCTGTATTATCGAATAGATCGGTTACAATGATGGTTGCTCAAGTCGAGAGTACGATCTTGAGCTCAAGGGTTTGGTGGTGTGGTATTGCTTGGTCCTCTCCCAGTGGCTCTCCTGGCCTTATATAGATGTCCAGGTCTAAAACCCTTCCCGGGGAGGACTCGAACTCTAGCCCTATGTCGGTTGCAAATTTCCTAACTTAGCCCGCAAGGCATTATGGGTGGGCTTCAAGTGGGCCTTCCAGAACACTCCAAGGGCTTCCCTTCATGGGCCTTAACCTTGGGCTTGAGACGGGGTGCCCTTACCCGCAGGGTCCAAGATCCATCCCTTCGTCAGTAGCCCTCGAGCGTTTGCTCGATTGGGATTTTTCCAGTCGAGTAGACGGTCATATTTTTCATCCCGCTTTCTTTAGGATAACCACTATGGTCGTTTCCTGTTTGGAGGGTGTGTACTCTATGTGATGAGCTTTTATACCCGAGTATCGGGTAATGAAAGTGCATGTTTTTATGGCTGTTTATTGCAGAAGGATGTGGCGCAGCAGCTTGGCTCTCCTGAAAGATCAGGGCCAATTAATTGCATCTAGGGAAAAAACAGTTCTGGCCTACACAGATTCGAGACCTCCGACTCGAACCCGATGAGGTGATCATTGCGACTGGGCCGTAGTGGTCTTACCGAGTCGAACTTAACCTATGGGGGTACCCGGCGCGTCCGCTAGGATTTTTCTTCGTGTTGTTGACACGGAATTGTACCAGAGGACGCAACTTGAGTGCGATTCCAGCCCCTCAAGAGAGATCTTTTGGGTCTTACCTTCATATTCGAAAGAATATGGCATCCGGATGTACCTAGTCGGCTGAACAATCCAGGTCTATGATGTGTAGACATCGTGCGAATGAGTGGCAGGATCTGCCTACTCGCGTAGTTTTGAGTTTGTGGTTTTCTAGATATGAAAACTAAGCTATCTTTGTCCATACAAAAGAGTTTTCGTGTTTGGACTTTTTTCCCGTGAAAGAGATTTCACGCCATAATTTGTCCATACGAAGTTATTTTCGTGTTTGGAGCTTTATTCCCATACGAGAGAGCTTTCGTGCTTAGGGTCTTGTTTTCACGTGAAAGAAATTTCACGCCATAGTTTCTCCATACGAAGTTATTTTCGCGTTTTGGAGCTTTACTCGAAAGATTCGCCATGTTGATGATGCATGATATGACGTCACGGCGCACTTTTATCCTCCCGATGGGACGTGACGGGGCGAGAGCAGAAATGTTGGCCCACCTTGTCAGCTTTTTGACCGGAAACGAGACGTTGTTCCGGGTTTTTACGTGAACTGCGCGCAGTAAATGCGCACGATCCACTGTTAGGATCGTGGCACGAAACAGCATCCGCCGCCCTTTCGTTTTTCCTTCGCACGCGGCGGCCGCAATGGATGCCATGCGGCTCAGTGAACGGTCAGGATCGACCGACGCTGTGTATAAATGCAGGCCTTAGGTGAAACGGTGAAAATTTCCCAGCCTTCGTCTTCTTCGTCCTTCGTCTTCCCCGTTCTCCAACCTTTCTCTCTGCGAGCTCGCACCAGCGCCAATGGCAGGAAGCAAGAAGCGCGGCGCCGCCGTTTCTTCATCGAAGGCGCCAGAGGAAGTTCCTGCGCCACCCGCACCACGCTCGGGCGACTGGCGCTCGCCCAACACCACGATGAAGAGCGTTGGGGAGATGCAGAGGGAGGGGTTGCTGCCTCCGGAAGCCGACAAGCGGGTGCGCCTCGGCAAGAAGGAGGAGGTTCCTAATCCCCACGCGAACGAACGCGTCGTTTTCGTGGACCACGTATCGCGTGGGCTTTCTTTTCCTCTTCACCCCTTTCTCGTGGCGTTGATGTATGTCTATGGCATACAACTCCACGATCTGCCTCCGAATGCAGTGCATCACATCTCGTGCTTCATTGTATTTTGCAAGTGCTTCTTGGGAATTCGCCCACATTGGGGCCTCTGGAAGGCCCTCTTCAAGGTTCGAGTCTTCCGCGAGAAATCTCGAGCAGAGAACGAGCCTAGCGAGCCGCTGCGCACCGGCGGTTTCGGAATCCAGGCGAAATCGGACACCATCTACTTCGGGATGCACTTTATCGACTCCGCTCAAGGGTGGAGAAAGAAGTGGTTTTACGTCACCGACAACAGCTCGGATGGAATTCAGGAATTCCACCCTTTCGCTGTTCTGAAGAGGCGGAAGTCCTGGGCGCATAAGCTATCGGCTGAAGAAAACCAGGTAGTCATGCTGCTACTCGCAAAGGTGGCTGCCCTACGGGACCAAGCTGATGGAGTCGTGCTAAACGGGTTGCACCTGGCGAGCATCTTCCTCAAGCGCAGGATCAGCCCCTGCAGCACAGGCCTTCCACGATGTGGGAGTACCAAGGCACTGAAGACCCCAGTCGCGTAAGCCGCGAAGAGCTCTTGAACGTCGAGTTCGAGAAGAAGATCGCGGCCATCACCAGTTTGAAGGTGGGTGAAAACTTCCCCGACTGCACGGTCGCAGCTTTCGAGGCATCAAGGCCTCCGCCACCCGAAGTAAGTTTGTCTTTCCTTCTATCTTCATTTCTTTCCTTGTTCTGAAATTTGGTCGACTGAATTTTTCTGTTGCTTTTCTTCTGTCTTCTTTGGTAGAGCCTAACCGTGGCCACCTGCTACCCGCCAATGTCCGGGGAGGATGCCTCGGATTTGTTGGCGAGTAATTTGGACGGCCAAGCCGACACCAGTGTTGCTAATGCCTCCTCGAGCTCCGAGCATGACTCCTCGGATGGCGCGGAGGAATATGGTGTCAGACCCCGGACCCAGAGATATACATACTGTTATGTGCTCCTAGCCATGGACTCACAAGAGCTTCAGGGTTACCAGCCCTGGCCGCAACAAACAACGGCAGGCAGATGTCGCACCCGGACTTCTAGAGGATACTCACCGTACGAACTGAACAATATTTTGATTGGATTGCGGGGCTTACCGGCACCCGCGTCCTCTTACGAGTAGGCCAACACTTATGTGTGACAACCAATCGTTACTGTTCACCGTCGATGTAAACTATCCAGTAGAAATCAGGACACTACCATTGACGTACTTCATACCATACACACATGGTACGTCAACGGCGTTGAACAAGATGATAACACAACATATCTCTAAGACACAAAAGATTGAAATAAGTTGCAAATAGCTCTCACTAGAGCAGAGATAGCAAATACAATCATCCAGAGGACACATGTCCCAACATAACATCATTACATATCAGTGGAAGCATTCAAAGGGTCTGAGTACAGACAAATCCAAATAGGCTTAAGAAGCCGGAAACTTAAAGAAAAACGGAGCCCATCCACGATGTCTCGGATCCTGCCCGGTTCCGCTAACTACTCGTCAGCAGCCTCGTCAAACTCCACGTAGTAGCCGTCACCTGGATCCTCGTAAGCGTAGTCTGCGGAAACCACAGCCCCAAAGGGGTCAGTACATAGACGTACTGGCAAGCAAGACTCACAGTTCACCAAAATGTAGCCTGTCAACACCAAGCACAGATGCCTTGGGTTCAACGGAAGAAAGGGGATATAAAGGATGCTGCAACTGGCTGCGCTAACCAACTACAGAGATTCTACCACTTCCGACTAACAGAAAGAAGATAAGATCGAGTATTGTAACCAACTGAAAGATAACTTCAAACAAACCCATCCTGGATCTCGCCCCTTATCCAAAGAAGCAATCCGAGGATAACTCACACGGTTGGATTAAAGGTGAATCAAATTACTGTGTCAATAATTCTATTACTAGTCAAGTTGTTAATCATTGGGTGTGAGATTGTGAATCATTAGGTTTAAGTTGTCCTGAGTACTTGTTAGCCAGTACCTTCACCAAGTTAACCATAACCGCGGAAAACACGGCTTCTCGAGAAGATTATCCCTGCAGGGTTGCACCAATTTGGCCGTACACGTATGAATAACCCGCCAGATGGAAAGGCCCTTCCACCAAGCGGGGCACTCAACACAATTCAACTCTTCTTCGCATCAAGCCCAAAGCACCTTGGGCGCACGGCTAATCGAGCCCAGAAGAAAATGGACCCTCATAGCACTCTAAGAACGTGTCCCCCTATATGCCGACTACGAAAGTTCCACCCTGCGCTGGGCTCGCAAAAACATGCATGCGGCAAATGGAAAACACGAACTAAATGAGATGATTTGGACGAGATGCGAATCGAATCAAATTGAGGGGGGCGCCCATACTCGCTTCCCACATGCGGGTAGTGCGCTCATCATGGATCAGTAGACAAGACCCTTTTCCTATTAGGGTCGACACTAGCAGGCCTCAAAACCACACAGGGCCTCCTGCCGGTGCCTTATCATCAAATTATTATTTAACAATAACATTAGCATGATTGATTGATTAAACATCGAGCCCCCCCAGAACAATAATGAAAATATAGTAACTGAAAGTAACGGGTAACAGACTCGAGCAAAACAACCTAAGCATGCTAGTAAGACACTGACTCAAACAATAGGGTTGTAGGAGTGGAGGTGAGGCAATATCAGGGTGCAAGGATTCATGTGATAGGTTCGTAACAGAAACAACTACCACTAAGGCTAGCAGAAATAGACAACGGAAAGTATCGGTAACCAGGGTTGAAAGGAACACAATGGTTCATGTGAGTGATAACTTGCCTGCAAACTCAGCAGCCGGGTACTGAGCTAGATCCTCAGAAGGGGTGCTGTAAAGATCGTCTGTCTCAACCTCGTCGTCTATTCGAGAAGAAGCAAACAAACAAGACAGAAATATAAACAATCAATATCATGGCATAGTGCACAATCATGGGATGATGCATGTCAATTTAATAGATGCATCAAAATAAACTAGTTAACATGGTAACACAATTTAACTGGACCCCTATGCAATGGGATTGCATATGGAAAAGGTCCAGGGATTAAGGTGGAAACAAATGATCTACAATTTAATTACCATGACAGAATTTATTACCATGATGCATGCATGATGATAACAACATAATAACAACAACAGATGCAAGTGGAAAAGGGATTTAACAAGTTTGGAAATTATTGGTTAAGTTTTGGAAAGTTTGGCTACTTAAAGATGCCACACAAGCAATTGTTGTTTTCATCAAGTTAAAGTGTTCAAAACAATTAACAAAATCCATATTTGAAAAGAACACCAAATTTTAGTTGAATTACGTGTTTCAAATTTTGAAATAGGAGTTAGGATGAATTTATTATGACTGAAACAATATTAAACAAGTTTTAAATGAATTTAAAACAAGCATGAATTTTAATTGAATTTTATTTGTTCAAAACATAAATTCAAATTCACATTTGAAAAGTTCACATTTTTCTAGTTTGAAAACATATTTTGCATGTTCAAAAATAATTTATTTGGAGCAAGTTATGATTTTATCAAATTTAAATGAATTAAGTAAGGATTAAATCATTTAGGCAATTTAAATTATTCAAAACAGGAAACAAAATTTATATTTGAAAAGGTTATTTGAAATAGCATGGAAAACCTATTTTATTTGCATTTATTGGATTAAGAATGAATTAGTTATTGATTTTATCAAATTGCAATTGAAACATTTGAATTCAAATTTGAATTGCATTTTGAAATTTCAAAACAGAAAACCAATGATACCAAAAGGTAGAGAATTAATTTTTGACCAGCACACATATTTTATTTTCATTTTTTAGAGTTATAAAATAAAAGTTATAAGCAATTTAAAACTAGGGACTAATCTGCAATTTTTAAGGGGCTGGTTTTAAAACAGAAACTGTTTAAATCAGTTTACACCGCACGGTACCCTACCCTAGTGACTGCCAGGGGGGCCCAGGGCACTGTGGGCTTGCGTGGCTACCAGGGAGGCTGACAGGGGGCCCTCCCTGTCAGCGCTGCGGCGAAAAAAGGTTTGGGATTTTATCCCGGGGGAGCCAGGGATCGAACCCGCGATCTCCCCTTGCGCTGCACTGACTGCTACCGCTACGCTGTTTTCAGTTTGTTGTCAGTAACACCTTCGCAACAAGGTTAAGGTTCAGAAACGCTATCTGAACTTTAACTGAAACTCGCGCTCGACTGAATCACTGACAGAGGGCTTCGCCGGCGATGATCAACGGAACGATGCTCGTGCTCGCGGTGCTGGACCTGGGTGTGCGTGTGCTGGATGCAACAGAGAGGAAGAGGGGAAGAGACGGTCACGGTGGCTCACCGTGAGTTTTCAGCAGATGAACGACGGCGAGGTGGTTGCCGCGGCGGTGACGAGGATGGCGGCGAAGATCCACGAGGCGCACGGGCTCGCTGCGGTGTTCAACCGAGAGAGGGTGACGAGGTGGCTTGGTTCCAGGGTTTAGGTAGGGTGGAGGAGCGACATGGTGGCCGCGGTGGTCGGAGATTCAGAGGTGGCGATTCCGGCGAGCTGACAGAGAAGGGTGAGGGGGTGCAGAGAGCAAACGACGGCGGATCTCGAGGGGAGAGAGGAAACATAGGCTAGGGTTAGGTGCCAGGGGGTCTAGGTGTACTTATAGCGGCCACGGGGCTCTCCTGGCCGTCGGGCGCGCCGTACGGCAACGTGGCACGGCGGAGATGCGTGCCGTACTTGGAAAAGAAGGGAGGGGGCAGAGCGAAGCGTTTTTTTGGGCCGCGCGGGCTGGCTGCGCGCGAGGAAAGTTGCGGGCTGGGCCGTTAGCTGCTGCGCGCGCGGCTGGTTTTCTTTTTCCTATTTTTGCTTTGTTTTATTTTATTTTATTTTTGCTGAAAACAAAAATGGAAGAAAAGGAGGGTTTGTAGGTTAGTAAAAAAGTTAGAAAAATTAGGTTAAGCTTTTTAGGTTAATAGAAAGCAAATGTTAACTTTTGTTTTCAGAAAGTTGGAGTTTTAACTTGCTGTTTGTAATTAAACCAAAATTTGAAGGAATTTTAATATTAAGTAACATTAATGAAACAAACCATTTTAATAGGGTGACCCCTATGGTTTAATTTGATTAAATGAGTATAATTGTTTGGTGATTTTTCAAAAACTCAAGTTGGGTGCTGATTTGAAGATTTGATTTGAATTTGAAATGATTTGGAATTAATTGATTGAATTAATTGTTTGATTAAAACCAACAATTTAATAAGTGATCATTATGGAATTAAATGAAAACAATTGAGGTTTTGATTTGCATTTCTTTATTTGAAAAAGATGGTAACATGACAAGTATGAAGTAAACATTTGAAATTGTTTGAGTTTCATTATGAAAACAAAATAAAACAGATGCAAAAAAATAGTAAACAAATGCAAACAATGAAATAAACATGATGACATGATGCAATACTTTAGTAACAAGAAATCAAACATTCTAAAGGACATTTTCATACTTGGGATGTTACAAAACGCCCCCCCTTGAAGGAATCACGCCCCGAGATTCCTTACTGAGAAGTGAAAAGGTCCGGATACTTCTTGCGAAGATCCTCTTCGGTCTCCCACGTTGCCTCTTTATCGGAATGATGCGACCACTGCACTTTCAAGAACTTGGTGCTCTTGTTGCGAGTCTTACGCTCGGTCTCATCGAGAATACGAATAGGGTGCTCCTCATAAGATAGATCATCTTGTAGTTCAATGGAATCATGATCAACTGCACGATCTGGATCTTTGAAACACTTCTTGAGCTGTGACACGTGGAACACATCGTGCAACTTGGATAGCTTTTCTGGAAGTTCAAGACGGTAAGCATTTTCTGCCCGCCTTGAGAGAATGTTGAAAGGACCAATGTATCTTGGTGCAAGCTTTCCTTTCACACCAAAACGATGAGTGCCTCTGAGGGGAGTTACACGGAGATATGCCTTGTCACCAGGAGCATAGATCATGTCCCTGTGCTTGCTGTCATAGTAGCTTTTCTGACGAGACTGAGCAATCTTGAGATTGTCACGAATGATACGAACTTTCTCCTCGGCTTCCTTTACAATGTCAGGGCCTAATAGTGAACGTTCACCAGCTCCACACCAATTGATTGGACTCCTGCATCTGCGGCCATACAGTGCTTCAAATGGTGCCATACCTAGGCTTGCCTGGTAGCTGTTGTTGTAGGAGAATTCAGCATATGGAAGGCAATCTTCCCATTTCATGCCAAAGGAGAGACCACATGCTCTGAGCATATCCTCGAGAATCTGATTGACTCTTTCGACTTTCCCCTGAGACTGAGGGTGATAAGCTGTGCTGAACAGAAGTTTGGTGCCCAATGCTTCTTGAAAACTCTTCCAGAAATGAGAAGTGAATATGCTTCCACGGTCTGAGCTTATTTCCAATGGAACACCATGAAGAGGAACAATCTTTGCTGTGTAGAGCTCTGCTAACTGGCTAGCTGAGATAGTTTCTTTGACAGCAAAGAAGTGAGCTACTTTAGTGAGACGATCAATAACAACGAAGATTGCATCGTTGCCCTTTTTGGACTTTGGAAACCCAGTAACGAAGTCCATTTCAATCATGTCCCATTTCCACTCAGGAATTTTCAGAGGTTGGAGTAGACCTGCTGTTTTCTGATGGACTCCCTTAACACGTTGACAAACGTCGCATTCAGAAACGTATTGAGCAATTTCACGTTTCATGCCAGGCCACCAATACATAGTCTTGAGATCCTGGTACATCTTTGTACTTCTAGGGTGGATGGAGAGAGGAGTTTCATGAGCCTCCTTGAGAATGACATCTTTGAGACTTTGAATCTGAGGAACTGCAATGCGTCCTTCGAAGAACACAGTTCCCTTGTCATCAATTGAGAAGGACTTGAATTTATCATTGCCTTCCTTGATGTGCTCTACAATCTTCTTGATTTCAGTATCACAAAGTTGTTCAGAACAAATCTTGTCCTCGAGAGTTGGACTGGCTTTCAAGCTAGCAAGGTAACCTTGAGGGACAAGACCAAGGTTCAGCGTCTGGAATTCTTCATGAAGTGGAGGTTGACTTTCCATGATCATGAGATTATTGCAATATGACTTGCGACTGAGAGCATCGGCCATAACATTAGCCTTGCCAGGAGTGTAAGAAATGGTGAGATCAAAGTCTTTAATCTTTTCAATCCATCTCCTTTGCCTGAGGTTTAGATCTGGTTGAGTGAAGATGTATTTCAGACTCTTAAGATCGGAAAAGATTTCAGTTTTGTTACCCAACAAGTATTGTCTCCATTTCTTGAGGGCAAACACAACTGCTGCAAGTTCTAGGTCATGAGTGGGATAGTTTTACTCATGTGCATTCAACTGACGTGAAGCATAAGCCACAACTTGACGTTCTTGCATAAGAACTGCACCTAGACCTTGGAGAGATGCATCACAGAATATCTGGAAAGGTTTGGTAGTATCTGGACCAACCAGAACTGGGGTGGAAGTGAGTTTAGTCTTCAGGAGATTGAAACTTTCATCACACTGTGGAGACCAAACGAACTTCTTGTCCTTTTTTGTGAGATCAGTGAGAGGTTTTGCAATCTTGGAAAAGTTTTGGACGAAACGACGGCAATAGCTAGCCAAGCCAAGAAAACTTCTGACTTGCTTCACCGTCTTAGGGGGTTTCCAATCAACAATTGCCTTAACCTTTTCCGGGTCAATGGCTATGCCTTTGGCAGATATGATATGACCAAGGTAAGCAACTTCTGGAATCCAGAACTCACATTTGGAGAACTTGGCATACAGACGATGCTCGCGAAGTTTCATGAGAGTGAGACGAAGATGTTCTTCATGCTCTTCCTCAGATTTGGAGTAGACTAGAATGTCATCAAGATATACCACAACGAACTTGTCGAGGTATTCATGGAAGACATAATTCATGAGTCTTGAGAACGTTGCCGGTGCATTGGTGAGACCAAAGGACATGACGGTGTATTCATATAGACCGTACCGAGTGGTGAAAGCTGTCTTAGGAATATCTTCCTTTCTGATCTTTATCTGATGGTAACCCATCCTCAAGTCCAACTTTGAGAATATTGAGGCTCCAGCAAGTTGATCAAAAAGATCATCGATACGAGGAATTGGATACTTGTTTTTGATGGTTTTCTCGTTGAGAGGACGATAGTCAACCACGAGTCTTTTTGTTTGATCCTTCTTGGCAACAAACAGAGTTGGGCAACCCCAAGCGGAGGAACTAGGCTGAATGTAACATTTCTCCATGTACATATCGATTTGCTCCTTCAACAATTTCAGTTCAGGAGGCGCTATCTTGTATGGATGCTTAGAGATTGGAGCAGTACCTGGCTCAAGCTCGATCACGAACTCAACTGCTCTGTCCGGAGGCATCCCTGGCAACTCTTCTGGAAAGACATCAGGGAATTCACAAACCACCGGAACATTTTCAATTGCAGGAAGAGGTTTAGCATCGAGGTTGAACAGCTGAACAGAACTTGATTCATATGGAGAATAGACTATCTGGCCTGAAGGGTGTGATAGAGTTATTGACTTTTGAGCACAGTCAATTTTAGCTTCGTGGGTCTTCAACCAATCCATACCCAGAATGACATCAATGTCAGAATTTCCCAGCAACATGAGTGAAGCAAGGAATATGCGGCCTCCAATTAGGATCTGATTGTCCTTACTTATCTTGGAAGTCAACATTTGCGGTCCCGGAGAGTGAACAGTCATTTGATTGCTTAGCGGAACCAGAACTAGGTTGTATGCTTTTGCAAAAATCTTTGACACAAAAGAATGCGATGCTCCGGTATCAAACAACACTTTAGCTGGAATAGAGTTTACGGGTAATATACCGAGAACGACGTCAGCAGCTTCCTCAGCTTTGTCGGCCTTGATATGATTCACCCTCGCGGTCCTCCCGACAGGCCTGTTGTTGGAGTTGAAGGCTTTAGCCGGGGGAGCACGAACCATTGCCTGGTTGGTGTTGGGGCGAGGAGGTGGAGGTAGCTGCCTCTGAGTGCACTTATCAGCATAGTGTCCAGTATCCTTGCTCTTGTAGCAAGTGACGACACGAGGAGGACCTGGCCTTGGCTGCCCCATTGGAACCCTCTGACTCTGCATCTGAGCTAGGTTGGGTGGGCGGGGAGCAAAGCCTGGAGAAGCTTGGGCATATGGAGCCCGAGTGACAGCAGCATTTGGCACCCAGATGCGGCGCTTCTGCGGAGGGGTGGTCATGTTGGAGGAGGAACCACCCTCACGTGAGTGCTTGCGGGACTCCTCGAACGCCTTGCGCCCATTTTCCTCATTGAGCACGGTGTTCACGAGCTCCTCGAAGTCCTTGCACTTGATGTTGGTGAGAGCGTACTTCAGCTCCGGGTTAAAACCTCGGCGGAACCTTGCCATCTTCTTTGTCTCAGTGGACACCTCATCACCAGCGTATCGAGCGAGACGATTGAACTCGTTCTGATAGCCAATGACGTCCAGCTTGCCCTGCTTGAGAGAGCAAAATTCCTCACGCATCCTTTCCATGAGACCATCTGGGATGTGGTGCTTCAGGAAGGCATCCTTGAAACAACCCCAGGTGATAGGATATCCAGCTCTCATGGTCTGGTAGTTCTCCCACCAGGTAGCTGCCTGACCCTTCAGTAGGTAGGTGGCATACTTGACCTTATCTTCCTCAGCAACGTGAGCAATGTCCAGAGCCCTGGCCATCTCCCTGATCCAGTCATCAGCATCCAGAGGCTCACGTGTTTCCACGAAAGCTCTCGGACCCATACTCATAAACTCCTTGATGCTGACTCGCGGAGCATTCTGGTTGTTGTGCTGGTTAGCCTGGATCTGGGCCATCTGAGCCACGACCTGAGTCATCTGAGTCAACAGCTCCGTGAGCGGAGGTGGTTCAGGCGGGTTGCTCCTTGTTGGCGGCATCCTGAATAGACATGCATTTTAGCACAACAACAGAAAATGATAGACTTGGTAACCGGAAGAAAGATTATTCCGACGCATGAATAGATAACCAACAGGTACATCATCACCTGTTCAAATACATCAGAATATCCAACAGGCCAATACATGGTTCGAAAGACAAAGGATAACTAAACATAGCTAGGAACGGATACATCGGTACTCCCATGCTCATCACGCAGGACGGCGGTGAGTAGTACGACGAGAGATATGGTGAGGAGGAATCCCACGGAAGTAGGTAGAACGACGATCCACGTAGATCGGGACTGCTCTAAGAGCGACTCTCGGTGTGGTGAAGTAGAAAGCGTCGTCTCCCTGTGCTCCAAAGCGTGGAATCCCAGTGTAACCAGCTCCGAGGTTGAGGAGTGGACCTCTGATCGGCTCGTAACCTCCAGCATCTGGCAAACTACGTCCAACTGTCTGATGGAAACGTGCAAAGCGCTCATCTCCAACAAAATCTGTGGTGTACGTAGCCAGACGAGTCAAAGCAAGGTAGAGCTGCTCCCTGACTGAGGCTAACTCCTGAGAAAGTGTGGTGGCAACAACGTCACTGTGCCTCACAAACTGAGCGGTGGTGTGCAGCCTGGTGTTATCATGCTCGTAGACATCCAGGTTGTCGTAGAGGGTGAAGTGAGCTCCCGCTGAAGTGATGTAACCACGGGGGATGTGGCGATAGATAGAATCGTCAAACCCCCAGTAGTCAGCACGAAGGACGGTGAGACTCACGTAAGCTGCCTGCTGCACGGCCATATCCACTGTGGAACCTACTGCCTCGTAGCGGTGGACAACGCTCATGCCATCATCTGACAGGATGTAGACGATAGCCTGGTAGTAGGTCTGGTCAAACTCTCGCTGCTGCTCGTAGACCTGGTACTCTGGTGCCCAACGGAACCCCAGATAAGTGACCATGTCTCTCAGCATCTCCGGATAACCGGCGGTGCTCTCACAACGAGTCATCTGAACCACCTGCGGGTAAAACCTGAGATCCATCTGCAGATGATCGGGGAAGTTTTGATTAGACGCCGGTAGAGAACTGATGTGGAAAGCAACAACAAGGTTCAACGGACGATAAGGATGTTGAAAAGAACAGGATATTGAAGCAACATCGGGAAACACGAGACCAAAAACTCCTGAGGTACTACGGAGAACCCAAAACACGTGAAATCCTAACTTGAAAGTTTAGGGGAGAAGAGAAAACAACGTTGCACTTCCTTACCAGAAAAGGGTGGGTGGGTGGGGAAAGAAGAAAAATGGCAGAATTCCTACTCTCACGTTTCATTTTTCCTATATAGCTACAAAATAGTTTCTAGACTCAACTGCGACCAGTAAAAGGGATCCTACAGGCAGACAGGCTCTGATACCATTTGTCGCACCCGGACTTATAGAGGATACTCACCGTACGAACTGAACAGTATTTTGATTGGATTACGGGGCTTACCGGCACCCGCGTCCTCTTACGAGTAGGCCAACACTTATGTGTGACAACCAATCGTCACCGTCGATGTAAACTATCCAGTAGAAATCAGGACACTACCATTGACGTACTTCATACCATACACACATGGTACGTCAACGGCGTTGAACAAGATGATAACACAACATATCTCTAAGACACAAAAGATTGAAATAAGTTGCAAATAGCTCTCACTAGAGCAGAGATAGGAAATACAATCATCCAGAGGACACATGTCCCAACATAACATCATTACATCTCAGCGGAAGCATTCAAAGGGTCTGAGTACAGACAAATCCAAATAGGCTTAAGAAGCCGGAAACTTAAAGAAAAACGGAGCCCATCCACGATGTCTCGGATCCTGCCCGGTTCCGCTAACTACTCGTCAGCAGCCTCGTCAAACTCCACGTAGTAGCCGTCACCTGGATCCTCGTAAGCGTAGTCTGCGGAAACCACAGCCCCAAAGGGGTCAGTACATAGACGTACTGGCAAGCAAGACTCACAGTTCACCAAAATGTAGCCCGTCAACACCAAGCACAGATGCCTTGGGTTCAACGGAAGAAAGGGGATATAAAGGATGCTGCAACTGGCTGCGCTAACCAACTACAGAGATTCTACCACTTCCGACTAACAGAAAGAAGATAAGATCGAGTATTGTAACCAACTGAAAGATAACTTCAAACAAACCCATCCTGGATCTCGCCCCTTATCCAAAGAAGCAATCCGAGGATAACTCACACGGTTGGATTAAAGGTGAATCAAATTACTGTGTCAATAATTCTATTACTAGTCAAGTTGTTAATCATTGGGTGTGAGATTGTGAATCATTAGGTTTAAGTTGTCCTGAGTACTTGTTAGCCAGTACCTTCACCAAGTTAACCATAACCGCGGAAAACACGGCTTCTCGAGAAGATTATCCCTGCAGGGTTGCACCAATTTGGCCGTACACGTATGAATAACCCGCCAGATGGAAAGGCCCTTCCACCAAGCGGGGCACTCAACACAATTCAACTCTTCTTCGCATCAAGCCCAAAGCACCTTGGGCGCACGGCTAATCGAGCCCAGAAGAAAATGGACCCTCATAGCACTCTAAGACGTGTCCCCCTATATGCCGACTACGAAAGTTCCACCCTGCGCTGGGCTCGCAAAAACATGCATGCGGCAAATGGAAAACACGAACTAAATGAGATGATTTGGACGAGATGCGAATCGAATCAAATTGAGGGGGGCGCCCATACTCGCTTCCCACATGCGGGTAGTGCGCTCATCATGGATCAGTAGACAAGACCCTTTTCCTATTAGGGTCGACACTAGCAGGCCTCAAAACCACACAGGGCCTCCTGCCGGTGCCTTATCATCAAATTATTATTTAACAATAACATTAGCATGATTGATTGATTAAACATCGAGCCCCCCAGAACAATAATGAAAATATAGTAACTGAAAGTAACGGGTAACAGACTCGAGCAAAACAACCTAAGCATGCTAGTAAGACACTGACTCAAACAATAGGGTTGTAGGAGTGGAGGTGAGGCAATATCAGGGTGCAAGGATTCATGTGATAGGTTCGTAACAGAAACAACTACCACTAAGGCTAGCAGAAATAGACAACGGAAAGTATCGGTAACCAGGGTTGAAAGGAACACAATGGTTCATGTGAGTGATAAATTGCCTGCAAACTCAGCAGCCGGGTACTGAGCTAGATCCTCAGAAGGGGTGCTGTAAAGATCGTCTGTCTCAACGTCGTCGTCTATTCGAGAAGAAGCAAACAAACAAGACAGAAATATAAACAATCAATATCATGGCATAGTGCACAATCATGGGATGATGCATGTCAATTTAATAGATGCATCAAAATAAACTAGTTAACATGGTAACACAATTTAACTGGACCCCTATGCAATGGGATTGCATATGGAAAAGGTCCAGGGATTAAGGTGGAAACAAATGATCTACAATTTAATTACCATGTGAGAATTTATTACCATGATGCATGCATGATGATAACAACATAATAACAACAACAGATGCAAGTGGAAAAGGGATTTAACAAGTTTGGAAATTATTGGTTAAGTTTTGGAAAGTTTGGCTACTTAAAGATGCCACACAAGCAATTGTTGTTTTCATCAAGTTAAAGTGTTCAAAACAATTAACAAAATCCATATTTGAAAAGAACACCAAATTTTAGTTGAATTACGTGTTTCAAATTTTGAAATAGGAGTTAGGATGAATTTATTATGACTGAAACAATATTAAACAAGTTTTAAATGAATTTAAAACAAGCATGAATTTTAATTGAATTTTATTTGTTCAAAACATAAATTCAAATTCACATTTGAAAATTTCACATTTTTCTAGTTTGAAAACATATTTTGCATGTTCAAAAATAATTTATTTGGAGCAAGTTATGATTTTATCAAATTTAAATGAATTAAATAAGGATTAAATCATTTAGGCAATTTAAATTATTCAAAACAGGAAACAAAATTTATATTTGAAATAGCATGGAAAACCTATTTTATTTGCATTTATTGGATTAAGAATGAATTAGTTATTGATTTTATCAAATTGCAATTGAAACATTTGAATTCAAATTTGAATTGCATTTTGAAATTTCAAAACAGAAAACCAATGATACCAAAAGGTAGAGAATTAATTTTTGACCAGCACACATATTTTATTTTCATTTTTTAGAGTTATAAAATAAAAGTTATAAGCAATTTAAAACTAGGGACTAATCTGCAATTTTTAAGGAGCTGGTTTTAAAACAGAAACTGTTTAAATCAGTTTACACCGCACGGTACCCTACCCTAGTGACTGCCAGGGGGGCCCAGGGCACTGTGGGCTTGCGTGGCTACCAGGGAGGCTGACAGGGGGCCCTCCCTGTCAGCGCTGCGGCGAAAAAAGGTTTGGGATTTTATCCCGGGGGAGCCAGGGATCGAACCCGCGATCTCCCCTTGCGCTGCACTGACTGCTACCGCTACGCTGTTTTCAGTTCGTTGTCAGTAACACCTTCGCAACAAGGTTAAGGTTCAGAAACGCTATCTGAACTTTAACTGAAACTCGCGCTCGACTGAATCACTGACAGAGGGCTTCGCCGACGATGATCAACGGAACGATGCTCGTGCTCGTGGTGCTGGACCTGGGTGTGCGTGTGCTGGATGCGCACGGATGCAACAGAGAGGAAGAGGGGAAGAGACGGTCACGGTGGCTCACCGTGAGTTTTCAGCAGATGAACGACGGCGAGGTGGTTGCCGCGGCGGTGACGAGGATGGCGGCGAAGATCCACGAGGCGCACGGGCTCGCTGCGGTGTTCAACCGAGAGAGGGTGACGAGGTGGCTTGGTTCCAGGGTTTAGGTAGGGTGGAGGAGCGACATGGTGGCCGCGGTGGTCGGAGATTCAGAGGTGGCGATTCCGGCGAGCTGACAGAGAAGGGTGAGGGGGTGCAGAGAGCAAACGACGGCGGATCTCGAGGGGAGAGAGGAAACATAGGCTAGGGTTAGGTGCCAGGGGGTCTAGGGGTACTTATAGCGGCCACGGGGCTCTCCTGGCCGTCGGGCGCGCCGTACGGCAACGTGGCACGGCGGAGATGCGTGCCGTACTTGGAAAAGAAGGGAGGGGGCAGAGCGAAGCGTTTTTTTGGGCCGCGCGGGCTGGCTGCGCGCGAGGAAAGTTGCGGGCTGGGCCGTTAGCTGCTGCGCGCGCGGCTGGTTTTCTTTTTCCTATTTTTGCTTTGTTTTATTTTATTTTATTTTTGCTGAAAACAAAAAATGGAAGAAAAGGAGGGTTTGTAGGTTAGTAAAATAAGTAAGAAAAATTAGGTTAAGCTTTTTTAGGTTAATAGAAAGCAAATGTTAACTTTTGTTTTCAGAAAGTTGGAGTTTTAACTTGCTGTTTGTAATTAAACCAAAATTTGAAGGAAATTTAATATTAAGTAACATTAATGAAACAAACCATTTTAATAGGGTGACCCCTATGGTTTAATTTGATTAAATGAGTATAATTGTTTGGTGATTTTTCAAAAACTCAAGTTGGGTGCTGATTTCAAGACTTGATTTGAATTTGAAATGATTTGGAATTAATTGTTTGATTAAAACCAACAATTTAATAAGTGATCATTATGGAATTAAATGAAAACAATTGAGGTTTTGATTTGCATTTCTTTATTTGAAAAAGATGGTAACATGACAAGTATGAAGTAAACATTTGAAATTGTTTGAGTTTCATTATGAAAACAAAATAAAACAGATGCAAACAAATAGTAAACAAATGCAAACAATGAAATAAACATGATGACATGATGCAATACTTTAGTAACAAGAAATCAAACATTCTAAAGGACATTTTCATACTTGGGATGTTACAGCAGACCGGATTCATCCGCACGTAGTCCGGATCCCCGGTCTAATACTCCTTGTATCCATGCTAGTCATAACCAATTATGCATACCCAAGTGTCCACGAGTCGGATGAAACTGAAGGAACGGGACCAAAGCTATACAGAGCTGCTATGTGTCCAGAAAGTGCAACAACAATCGAGGGTTACTGGGGTTACCTTGCCCCAGGCCGAATCACATCGGCAGGCGGGCTCGGACATGGACCATCGGCTCCACAACCCCTCGACTGCGTCAACTACGCAGGCATAGCCAAAACTGTATAACAACGGGCTCGAAAACAACAATCGATCAAAGCAGCACTCTAGACATGAAGCTTTATTAAGCAAGTAATACTAGAGTAAAGCTTACAAGCAGAGGTCACACAACCCAACATTACATCAGACAACGGAAAGCAAATTATGTTGTTATTCAACAAGAACCAAAATGGCCTAAGAGGCCGCAACATAAGGCAACGTCCCAGTCCATAGATTCCAGGCTGCTACCTGGGAAATCCCAAACTATCCGTCGATGTCCACGTTGATACACCACGAAAGGTATGGAACTTCACCTGAACCAAATTGAAGCAAACATGAGTACGGGAGGTACTCAACAAGACTTAACTAACCTATTATATATCTGCTTGTTCAAAAAGGGTTTATGAAGGTTGTTTTGCGTAAAGCCAACTTTGTTTCGAATAGAGGGAGACTGAGAAGCTTTTCACAAATCTTTTTAAAAGATCACCTTTCCTCGGGTATTGCCTTCAAGACCTTCGAAGCATCATCTTAAGCACCTGATAACTGGAACCACCTCTTAAAACTAAACATTCATTGCCAACATCTTTTACGTCATGTTCAAGTTATCTATGATCTCAGGATCTGTCACCAAGTCGTCCTTAACCGCGGACACGGCTTTTCGAAAAGATTAAACCCTGCAGGGGTGTACAACTTTACCCACACGTATCAACCGACTCTTAATGCCAAGCTATTGGCACAATTCCGACGATGTGCCGGCAGAGGGTGGCTGACCACGATCTTTCCCTTACTTCACCTATTCATTGGGTCGCTCCGAGTAGAGATGGACCGCCAATAGGGAGTGGCCATCTCCTGCCGGGTCTCTATCGTTGTGCGCAATGCTCGACGGTTACCTACCCGTAGAGCGCCGATACACCACCACGTCCTAGTTTTGAAAACGTTTTAATATCCCAAGCAAATCCTAATGGAACGCCCGAACTAGGCAACTCATGGAACAAACTAGACAAGTTGAAACCGAGGGGAATCCAATCCCCATGTGGTTGCACGATCAGTCTTGGCTTCAAAGGCGAGAACTCGCTCCTAGGGGCATGAACGAGGCAAATCACCACATCCCATGTGGCAACTCATCCAAGCCTTTAATCGTATTAAACACACATCTCAAACCTTACCACGTTATCCTGTCATACTAGATTCATTTCGTAACTCTGATTCATCAACCGGATGGAGCAGAGATCAACAGGCATGTATGACTAAGCATGGCATATTTGAGGCTCTGGCAATACACACAAACAAATCTTGTGTCTGCTAGGAGCATTGAATCATGATATCTCGTTTATGCAAATAAATAGGACAACTCTATCTACTGACTCAAGATACTTTGTAAAAGCATGTATCGTACGAGAAGGAAAACACTTCGAAAACATATATGGGCAGATAAGAGGTTATGCTTGCCTTGCTTCAAGAAATCCAGACAAAAGCTTCAGGAATAAATGCTTGACTTGGTTGTTTAGACCAAGTATTCGGCAACAGGGGTGTCGAACTTCTCTCCAGATTCGAGGTATACCGATAAGAGCAAACACCGGAAAGAAACAGAACAACACTCAAAACAAGCATCGATGCAATGCTCAATATGTATGCATGAACATTTGAATGCATTGAAGATAAGCCCTAAACATGGTTCATGGGTTGCTAGGGTTCATATGTTAAGAAAACAGTTTCAGTGAATTTAGTCCCGAAGTGGACCTCGGAGGCCGATTCGGGCAATTCTGAAAGTGAGACTAACTTTAATTGCTCAAAAGGAGTCGAAAACACCATAAATAGGTTTCATTTATCATTCTAAGAATTTTGACATATAACTTGTAAAATTCTGGTTTTATTGAATACAAACTTATTTTCTTTATTTTAAATGATTTAAATAATAGTCAAAATTCAACTTTGTCAAAAATGTGTGAAAATGACATAAACATGTAGATTACATTTTCCTGAACAAATTGGTATATTGAACACAATTTTCTGAGTTATGAAACAAAAAATATTGCATTTACAAAATTCATTATTTTTCTGTAATTTAAATTGCGGTGGGGTCCACGTGTCAGTTGATTTCATTTTAAAAGAAACAGAGGCTGTGACATGGGCATGACGTCATAATGATGTCATCCCATGGCCAAATCCTCACAGATGCTAAGCAATCGATGAAACTGGCGCGGGATTTCGGAATCGGTTTACTCCACTAGCTAGAGCAGAGCGAGGGGGTTCTGGTGGTGCTCGCGGCCGACCAAATGGTCGCCGGAGAGCTCGCCGGCGAGCTGCGGCGCGGCTACGGACCGCGGCCGGCGACGATAGAGAGCTGCGGATGGGGAGGGAGAAAAGGGGAGGCACCAGCGGGTGCAGGGGCTCACCGCAAACGTGATGAGGTGGTCGGGGCAGCAAGGGGCGGCGGAAATCGCCGGCGGCGAGGCGGAGACGGCGGCGGCCGTGGCGGATGGCCGTCGAGGAAATTGGGGCCCTCCTGGGGCTCCCCACTGCTGTGCGTACTCGAGGAGGATGACGGAGACACGGCGGAGACGGTGGGCTGCTCGTCGGGGCGCGGGGTCGGTCCTATCACCGGCGACCTGCGGCGGACGACGTCGGTTAGGGTTCGGGTTCTTCGGTGCGTGAGGGAGACATAGAGAGAGGACGAGGGCCGAGGTGAGGAGGGGTGGAGGCGTGCAGGGATTTCCTCACCCTTATCCTCGAATAGGGGAAGGCAGGAGGTGGTGGGGGAGGCGGCGGCATCGTGGACCTTCTGTCCACTAGCACAAGGAAGAAGACGACAAGAAGATGAATTCCAAAAACCCCCTAGAATTCCCAGGAACTGTAAAAGGGTCCTGCTCTTTTAAAAACTGCAGCTTAAAAGAAGGATTTGAGGGCTTTCCTGCAAATGGTAAAATTTGGTAAAATTTAGGTTTGAGTTCCTTAACACATTGGCAACCTCAACATATTTTTGGTTGGCAAAAATTGCACCATTTTAAACCATCATTTAAATTGGCACTTTTAAATGATTTTAATAAACTCCGGTATTAAATTTTAATGCATTTGTTTTAAATACAAACTTGGGTTCAAAATGCATGCATGACATGACATGATCACAAACACAAACACAAACACACAAACTTTTTATTACAAAAAGGTGGATGTTACAAGTCTACCCCCCTTACAAGAATCTCGTCCCGAGATTCCTAGGTTTTAGCAAAGAAGGACGGGTACTCAGATTGTAAACGATCTTCTCGTTCCCAGGTAGCTTCAGCTTCAGAATGATGAGATCACTGAACCTTGAGACACTTGATGCTTCGGCATTGAATCTTTCATTCAGCTGCCTCGAGGATACGGACAGGGCATTCTCGGTAGGTCAGATCATCCTTAAGATCAATGGTTTCGTGATCAACACCACGGTTGGAATCTTTGAAGCAATGATGGAGTTGTGCGACGTGGAATGTAGCATGAACCCGTGGGAACGCTGAAGGTAGGTGGAGACGATAAGAAAAATTCCCACTTTTTGCAAGAACGGGGAAAGGACCAACATAGCGAGGCGGTAATTTTCCCTTCTTGACATCATGATGAACACCCTTCAAAGGTGTGACTCGAAGATAGGCGTGTCCGCCAACATCATAACGAATATCTTATTGACGGTCACCATAAATCTTCTGGCGAGACTGAGCAGCTTTCAGATGTTCACGGCTGATACAAACTGTTTCTTCAGTCTCATTGATCAGATTCTTCGGTCCAAAGAACTGTCTTTCACAGGTTTCTGACCAATTTAACGGAATTGAACAGCTTCGATTGTAGATAACTTCGAACGGAGCTTTGGCCAAGATAACTTGGAAGCAGTTGTTATAAACTAATTCGGCACATGGAAGACACTTCTCCCAATCGTTACCAAAGGATACAACACAAGATCGAAGCATGTCTTCAAGAGTTTGATTTAGACTCCCGAGGTGATCACTACGGGATGATTGATAGATTATGGTGAAGTGTATACGACTTCCCATAGCTTGCTTGAAACTTGCCCAGCCCTTGGAAGTAAACAGATTTCCATGATCAAAAAGGATTTTCTTAGGAACACCATGAAGGGGTATTATCTGAGAGAAGTACAAATCTGCCAATTGTTTAGCATTGATACCCTGATGGATAGGAACGAAATGAGCAACCTTTGACAGACGATCAATCACTACCCAGATAGTGGTGTGTACCTAATCATTTCTTGGAAGACCAACAATGAAAGTCCTCTCAACTTCCTCCCACTTCCAAACAGGAATAGGTGTAGGGTAGAGAGTAGCAGCTGGTCTTTGATGTTCAGCTTTAGCACGACGGCAAACATCGCATTCAGCCACAAATTGAGCGATATCTCGCTTCATCTTGGTCCACCAGAATCTTGGACGTAGATCACGGTACATTTTGTTGCTACTAGGATGAACCAAGAGAAGTGACACATGAGCTTCAGGGAGGATAAGTTGTTTAAGACTCTGTTTCTTCGGTACAACAAGACGTTCACCAAAATAAACGGTACCTTGATCATCAACAGAGAAACATGTAGGAATTCCAGGAGAAATCTTTCTCTTGACCAAGGTAATGCTTAGATCCCGCTTTTGGGCATCTTTGATTTGATGTTCAAAGGATGGTTTCACTTCTAAATTAACCGGATAACCAGAGGGAACAACCTCAAGATTAATCTTGGAGAACTCGTTGTGGAGAGAAGGTTGATCTTGCTGTATCATCAAGCTGCTACAGTAAGACTTCTGGATTGTCGTGTCAGCCACGACTTTACCTTTATCAATTTGACAATTGACATCCACATTGGGTTCTTTGACTAGCTCCAACCATCTCTTTTGTCTGAGACTCAGATCTGGTTGGGTGAAAAGATATTTGAAGCTCTGCTGGTGGAAGTAGAACTCACATTGATTTCCTAGCAGATGATGACGCCATTGTTTCAAGGCATACACAACAGCTGCTAACTCAAGAGCATGAGTTGGATATTTGAGTTCATGTGGTTTCAGTTGTCGAGAAGCATAAGAAACCACACGACCATCTTGCAATAGACCACAATCGATACCTTGACGAGAGGCATCACAGAAGATAACGAAGTCCTTGCGCGTGTCCGGAAGGACAAGCATAGGAGCATTAGCCAGCTTGGTTTTCAACAACCGGAAACTCTCTTCTGCCATTCTTGACCATACAAATTGTTTATCTTTCTTAAGAAGATCAGTCATTGGCTTGGGAGCTTTGGAGAAACCTTCAATAGAGCGGTGATAACAACCGACAAGTTCGAGGAAGTTTCGAACCTCTTTGGTGGACTTAGGTGACTCCCAGTCCAATATGGCTTGAACTTTGTTAGGGGAAACTGCAACTCCGTCAGCAGATAGGACATAGCCTAGAAATATGAGCTCTTTCAACCAGAACTCACATATGGAGAATGTGGCATAGAGACGATGCTCAAGAAGCTTTGTCAGAGCTAGCCGAATATGTTCAGCATGTTCCTCTTCGGACTTGGAGTAGATTATAACATCGTCGAGGTAAACCACAACGAACTTGTCAAGGTACTCCATGAAAATGGATTTCATAAGCCCCATCAACATGGTTGGAGCGTTGGAGAGTTCAGGGAACATAACAGTGTACTCGTCAAGACCATAACGAGTTTTGACAACCGTTTTAGAAACATTCCCGGACCTGGTCTCAGGTTGATGATAACCCAGACTTAAGTGTATCTTGGAAAAAACAGTGGCACCAATCAGACGGTCAAGCAAACCATTTGTCCGAGGAAGAGAACACTTGTGCTTTATTGACACATCATTAAACAGACAATATTCACTAACCAGCTGGGGAACTGTGGTATCCTTCTTCATGACGAAGAGTGTAGGACATCCACAAGTAGATGTGTTGGCATGAGGAAAGACTTTCCCTTCTGACTCCTCTATTTTCTTCTTCAACTCAACCAACTCTTATAGAGACATACGGTGTGGTCTCTCAGAAGTAGGAGCCACTCCAGGAATTAGTTCAACAACAAACTCCACTGAATAACCATGATGCATACCAGGAAGCTCTTCCGGAAAAACATCCGGAAACTTACACACCACTGCTACCTCATGAATCTCGGGAGATGGTAGAACTTCGATTGCATTGAGCTGAGGACGTGCCTGTGGTTGAACTGTCCCACAAGGAAACAACAACCGAGTTGTCTGACCATATGGATGAACCAGGGTAACAGACTTGGCTGCACAGTCAATCATAGCATGATGTGTTGACAACCAGTCCATGCCCAGTATGACGTTGATGTCATCTGAGTCCACGATGACAAGTGTAGAAAGAAACACCAAACCTCCTATTTCAATTGGGACACCACGGCAACACTGATTAGTCCAGCAGAAGGACCCTGGGGTGGAAATTATCAACGGAGGAACCATACTCGCAAGAGGTATGTCATGCAACACCACAAAAGCTCTTGATACACATGAGTGTGACGCTCCGGAATCAAACAGAACAGAGGCTGGAGCTAGGTTAAAACGAAGCATTCCCAACACGACATCAGGTGCTGTCTGAGCTTCTTCAATCGAAACATGATTCAAACGACCACGATTAACAACACGTGTAGGAATGGGCTGAAGTGCAGAAGGTATCCTCTGGGGACATTTGTCGGAGTAATGGCCAAGTTCATCACATACATGACATGTCACTAGCCGTTTCTTACCACCAACAACTCTGGATTGCCCACCAAGGTGACCTTGTTGAACAACGGATGGATATGGAATAGCACTGTACGGAACGAACACACGACGCTTCTTGGAACCAGAAGAAGACGCACGTGACTCTCCAAAAATCTGCTTCAAAGAAATTTCCATTTCCTTTTTGCCACGCTCCAAGGTAAGAGCATGATTATAAAGGTCCTAAAAGGTTGGAAACTGGAAATACATTAACTCATAGCGAACTCCGGAATCCAGACCCTTGCGGAACAACTCTTGTTTATCCGCATCATCTGCAACATCTCGGGGTGCATAACGAGCCAAACGGGTGAATTCACGCCCGTAAGTTTCAACATCCATCTGTCCCTGGGTCAGATCCACGAACTCTTTTCTTTTGGAGTCCATAACTGCCTCAGGAACATGGGCAACACGGAACTCTTTATGGAACTCCTCCCAAGTAACCTTATATCCCGGCGATTGCAAAGCCAAGAAACCTTCCCACCATGAACCAGCTTCACCCTCTAGCTGGTAGGCGGCAAAGTTCACACGGTCACTTTCTGGAACATGGAGAGCGTTAAATTTGCGCTCGATGGTACGAAGCCAATCATCAGCATCAATGGGTTCCTTGAGACTGCTGAAATATGGAAGCTTAGCATGAACTAAATCCCCAAATGTGACACATTCGTCATGACGATATTCTGTGTTTTGCGCCACACGCTCAAGGATATGTTCATTTCTCAGGCGGTTGGTCTCGATATCCTGAAGAACTTGGGTCATTAAGGAAGATGAAGACTCTCCCTCGATATGACCACTTTCAACGGAATCTTGAGTACTCCCGGACATCCTGAGTGCAAAGAAATGGAACCATGAGAAACACTCCCATGGGGAAGAATGCAACAGAAAGATTCATGACTTGATATGGATCAATTGAAGTCAAAAGGAAACAACGATTTAGACCAATGGAGGTAACTTGGAAACTCTGAGAAGATTAGCAACCTGACATGGAGTACTAGGGAAAATACCCAACGATTTTGCTCCTACCTTTGAAGTTAGTAGGTGAGAGGTAAAACATTTGAAATCAAATGAGATAAGGTGACTCAGAGTTAGAACGATACCAGGTAAGGAGTAAAAAGAATCCTAAGAAGCTTTTCATAACTCATTTGTCATTTCAAAAATAGTTTTCACAAACTCTAGACTCAACATCGACCAATAGCAAGGGTTTTCCTACAGGCAGTCCTGCTCTGATACCAAGACCTGTCAGACCCCGGACGCAGAGATATACATACTGTTATGTGCTCCTAGCCATGGACTCACAAGGGCTTCAGGGTTACCAGCCTCGGCCGCAACAAACAACGGCAGGCAGACCGGATTCATCGGCACGTAGTCCGGATCCCCGGTCTACTACTCCTTGTATCCATGCTAGTCATAACCAATTATGCATACCCAAGTGTCCACGAGTCGGATGAAACTGAAGGAACGGGACTAAAGTTATACAGAGCTGCTATGTGTCCAGAAAGTGCAACAACATCGAGGGTTACTGGGGTTACCTTGCCCCAGGCCGAATCACATCGGCAGGCGGGCTCGGACATGGATCATCGGCTCCACAACCCCTCGACTGCGACAACTATGCAGGCATAGCCAAAACTGTATAACAACGGGCTCGGAACCAACAATCAATCAAAGCAGCACTCTAGACATGAAGCTTTATTAAGCAAGTAATACTAGAGTAAAGCTTACAAGCAGAGGTCACACGACCCAACATTACATCAGACAACGGAAAGCAAATTATGTTGCTATTCAACAAGAACCAAAATGGCCTAAGAGGCCGCAACATAAGGCGACTTCCCAGCCCATAGATTCCAGGCTGCTACCTGGGAAACCCCAAACTATCCGTCGATGTCCACGTTGATACACTACGAAAGGTATGGACCTCCACCTGAACCAAATTGAAGCAAACATGAGTACGGGAGGTACTCAACAAGACTTAACTAACCTATTATATATCTGCTTGTTCAAAAAGGGTTTATGAAGATTGTTTTGCGTAAAGCCAACTTTGTTTCCAATAGAGGGAGACTGAGAAGCTTTTCACAAATCTTTTTAAAAGATCACCCTTTCCTCGGGTATTGCCTTCAAGACCTTCGAAGCATCATCTTAAGCACCTGATAACTGGAACCACCTCTTAAAACTAAACATTCATTGCCAACATCTTTTACGTCATGTTCAAGTTATCTATGATCTCAGGATCCGTCACCAAGGCGTCCTTAACCGCGGAAACGGCTTTTCGAAAAGATTAAACCCTGCAGGGGAGTACAACTTTACCCACACGTATCAACCGAATCTTAATGACAAGCTATTGGCACAATTCCGACGATATGCCGGCAGAGGGTGGTTGACCACGATCTTTCCCTTGCTTCACCTATTCCATGGGTCGCTCCGAGTAGAGATGGACCGCCAATAGGGAGTGGCCATCTCCTGCCGGGTCTCTATCGTTGTGCGCAATGCTCGACGGTTACCTACCCGCAGAGCGCCGATACACCACCACGTCCTAGTTTTGAAAACGTTTTAATATCCCCAGCAAATCCAAATGGAACGCCCGAACTAGGCAACTCATGGAACAAACTAGACAAGTTGAAACCGAGGGGAATCCAATCCACGTGTGGTTGCATGATCAGTCTTGGCTTCAAAGGCGAGAACTCGCTCCTAGGGGCATGGACGAGGCAAATCACCACATCCCATGTGGCAACTCATCCAAGCCTTTAATCATATTAAACACACATCTCAAACCTTACCACGTTATCCTGTCATACTAGATTCATTTTGTAACTCTGATTCATCAACCGGATGGAGCAGAGATCAACAAGCATGTATGACTAAGCATGGCATATTTGAGGCTCTCGCAATACACACAAACAAATCCTATGTCTGCTAGGAGCATTGAATCATGATATCTGGTTTATGCAAATAAATAGGACAACTCTATCGACCGACTCAAGATACTTTGTAAAAGCATGTATCGTACGAGAAGGAAAACACTTCGAAAACATATATGGGCAGATAAGAGGTTATGCTTGCCTTGCTTCAAGAAAACCAGACAAAAGCTTCAGGAATAAATGCTTGACTTGGTTGTTTAGACCAAGTATTCGGCAACAGGGGTGTCAAACTTCTCTCCGGATTCTAGGTCTACCGATAAGAGCAAACACCGGAAAGAAAGAGAACAACACTCAAAACAGGCATCGATGCAATGCTCAATATGTATGCATGAACATTTGAATGCATTGAAGATAAGCCCTAAACATGGTTCATGGGTTGCTAGGGTTCATATGTTAAGAAAACAGTTTCAGTGAATTTAGTCCCGAAGTGGACCTCGGAGGCCGATTCGGGCAATTCTGAAAGTGAGACTAACTTTAATTACTCAAAAGGGGTCGAAAACACCATAAATAGGTTGCATTTATCATTCTAAGAATTTTGACATATAACTTGTAAAATTCTGGTTTTATTGAATACAAACTTATTTTCTTTATTTTAAATGATTTAAATAATAGTCAAAATTCAACTTTGTCAAAAATATGTGAAAATGACATAAACATGTAGATTACATTTTCCTGAACAAATTGGTATATTGAACACAATTTTCTGAGTTATGAAACAAAAAATATTGCATTTACAAAATTCATTATTTTTCTGTAATTTAAATTGCGGTGGGGTCCACGTGTCAGTTGATTTCATTTTAAAAGAAACAGAGGCTGTGACATGGGCATGACGTCATAATGATGTCATCCCGTGGCCAAATCCTCACAGATGCTAAGCAATCGATGAAACTGGCGCGGGATTTCGGAATCGGTTTACTCCACTAGCTAGAGCAGAGCGAGGGGGTTCTGGTGGTGTTCGCGGCCGACCAAATGGTCGCCGGAGAGCTCGCCGGCGAGCTGCGGCGCGGCTGCGGACCGCGGCCGGCGACAACCGAGAGCTGCGGAGGGGGAGGGAGAAAAGGGGAGGCACCAGCGGGTGCAGGGCTCACCGCAAACGTGATGAGGTGGTCGGGGCAGCAAGGGGCGGCGGAAATCACCGTCGGCGAGGCGGAGACGGCGGCGGCCGTGGCGGATGGCCGGCGAGGAAATTGGGGCCCTCCTGGGGCTCCCCACTGTTGTGCGTACTCGAGGAGGATGACGGAGACACGGCGGAGACGGTGGGCTGCTCGTCGGGGCGCGGGGTCGGTCCTATCGCCGGCGACCTACGGCGGACGGCGTCGGTTAGGGTTCGGGTTCTTCCGTGCATGAGGGAGACAGAGAGAGAGGACGAGGGCCGAGGTGAGGAGGGGTGGAGGCGTGCGGGGATCTCCTCGCCCTTATCCTCGAAGAGGGGAAAGCAGGAGGTGGCGGGGGAGGCGGCGTCGTGGACCTTCTGTCCACTTGCGCAAGAAGAAGACGACAAGAAGATGAATTCCGAAAACCCCCCTAGAATTTCCAAGAACTATAAAAGGGTCCTGCTCTTTTTAAAACTGCAGCTTAAAAGAAGGATTTGAGGGCTTTCCTGCAAATGGTAAAATTTGGTAAAATTTAGTTTTGAGTTCCTTAACACATTGGCAACCTCAACATATTTTTGGTTGGCAAAAATTGCACCATTTTAAACCATCATTTAAATTGGCACTTTTAAATGATTTTAATAAACTCCGGTATTAAATTTTAATGCATTTGTTTTAAATACAAACTTGGGTTCAAAATGCATGCATGACATGACATGATCACAAACACAAACACACAAACTTTTTATTACAAAAAAGTGGATGTTACATCTGGTAGCGGTCTCCTCCACCGCAAACGCCGTCGAGTGGAGGGCGATGAGGCCACCTCCAAGGACAACTCTTTGGACAAGGAATCGCCCGGGAAGGGGCCCCTCATCGTGATTCCGCTGCGCATGCGCGCCCCTTCTCCTTCATTTCCAAATATCCAAACCGCGTGGAATGCGGATATGTTGGACGACGAAGATGACGACGAGTAAGTTTCTCTTCTTGTTCTTAGTCGAACATTTTCCTTTCGCGTCTTTTGACATATTGTCTTCATTGTAGTCTGAAAGCTATCAGCCCTCGTAGATTCGTCTCTTCCCTTCCTCTCAATAAGAGGAAGAAAGTTGAAACCGCGGGTGGGACCCCTACCGCCGAAACCGTGCAGAATTCGCCGAGTGTAGCCCCCACTGCGGCGACTACGGAATACAGAATTCCTAGTTTTGCTGCGGATCTCCTTTCCTTCGCCCAAGGCCAGGTAAACTTTGCTGCTTGCTTCTTCAGTGTTTTGCTAGTTTGGATCTGTTTTTTATCGGGTGCACGGCAGTGCTCCTGATGAGAGTAGCCCCCAAGGCTGTAGTTGATCGCATGCGATTGGCTACAGGCTCAAAGATGTAGACCTTGTCCTTTCTTCTTGCTTTATCGGGTGCACGATAGTGCTCCCGATGGGAGTAGCCCCCGAGGCTATATTCGAATGTTTTCAATCGTGTATAGGCTCAAATTTCTCTATTCTGATTCTACTATCTTCATGTTCTTTGCAGTCCCTCATCGACTCCCTTGCGGTCGTTGGTCGTCATGTCGTTCTTGCCGAAGCGAAATGCAGTACCCTTCGGTCGGATCGTGATCGACTCGCCAGCGAAAATGAGCTCCTTCGAAGTAAGTTTATCGCTTTCCCTCATCTTTATCTCTTTATTTCTACCAATTTCTTTGTTTCTGATAACCATTGCCGCGCAGCTCAAGTTGAGTTTATGAAGGCCGAGAAGGCGGATGCCTCCACTCGGGCAATTGCTCAAGAGGCTCAGTTGGCAGCTACTCGACAGGAACTTGAGTCCTCCTGCATGCTGTCGGCTGACCTCGAAGGAAAGCTTGCGGCCGCCCAGGATGCTCTGAAGAATCTGGAGGAGGCTGGCACCAAGGCGGACTCCGACCTTGTCGACTTCCTTCGCCCTCTGGCCGAACGTTTTGCGGGTAAGTTGGGTCTATTGTCATCTTCTGGTTGTCTGATAGGTCCTTCGGTTTTAATATTTTCCTTTGCAGGTCTTCTGGGTGTCCCACTGGAGCTTCCTGGGGTCCAATAGGTGGATGCGCTGACCGATTCCTTCGCCCAGCTCCGGAGACACGCCGAAGGGATTTGCACCCTGATTGGCGATGCCGTTCGAGTGCTGACGCAGCTTCACCGTGGCCTCTTAGTCAACGCCGTGTATCCACCTGCGCTGGGTGATCTTTTGAAGATTTTCTCGGAGAGCAATCTCCTTGGCGCCTACGCGGTCGCGCAGTCGGAGTCTGGGGCGAAAACCGCCATCCAGTTCGCGCTGGCGCATGGAGTCACCGGTTTGGAAGAGGCGTACTCGGACCTTCCCGTCGATCCTTCTACGGGCAAAAAGGTAGGGCTTCGTCGTTTTGGCGAGCCAGCCGGAGTCCTTGCTCGGAAGTTATCCGAGTTGTTCGCCCGTGCTAGGGGAGGCACCGTCGCGAGCGGCAGCACATCTGCAGCTCCTTAGTATATTTTCTTTGTATTTCGCTCTTTCGATTGTAATGAACCTTGGGATGCATTCCCGTATTTTCATCGTTTAATCGAGATGTTTTTCTGAGATGCTTATTGTGACTGGTTTGCTGTGTGTTTCCTCCCGATGGGAGTAGTGTTTGCTAACCAAGTGGATATCTTGATCTCCCTGATGAATTTTGCTGCTAGCAATCTGTTTACTTCTTCTCCAAGCGCTTTCTGCTTGGGTTCTGAGAACCGTCGAGTGGTCTGCTTGATGGGTTTTGCATCTTTGAAGACTTCGAGTGAGTGCTCGACGAACTCCCTGGGTATTCCTGGCATATCGGAGGGCTGCCAGGCAAAAATTTCCCAGTACTCACAGAGGAGTTCGACGAGCGCGCTTTCCTATGCTGGCGAGAGGGTAGTTGAAACCATCGCCGTCTTCGCCGAGTCTGTCGGGTGCACCTGGTGTTTTTCGAGTGTCACTGTTGGCGCTGAATTCCAATTCTGGCGCGTTTTTCTTGTGAGGGGCATCACGGAGTGGTCCGTGGTCTTTGCTATCTCCTCCAGTTCTTCTTGCATCCCGAAAGATTTTGCGTTCTCGTTGAACTCGATGTCGCACTTGTTGGACTTCTGGAAATCTCTGTCGATGGTGATTACACCATATTCCCCGGGTAGCTTGAGCTTCAGGTACGCGTAATGTGGTAGTGCCATGAATCTGGTGAATGTTGTTCGACCAAGAATAACGTGGTACTGTGAGGGCCAGTCGACTACTTCAAAGTCGAGGAATTCTCTTCTGTAATTGCGTCGATTGCCCAACACAACCTCTAGGTTGATTGTTCCGAGTGGACTGATCGCCTTTCCTGGAACTATCCCGCGGAAGGATGTTTCTGATTCCGCAAGTCCCTCTAGGTTCCTATTCATCCGGCGGAGCGTATCCGCGTAGATAATGTTGATGCCGCTGCCTCCGTCCATAAATACGCGAGCCAGTTCGTGATTACCAATTTGCTCTTGGATTACTAAGGCGGCGTGTCCTGGTCGATAGACTCGTGGTGGGTGGTCTTCCATCGAGAAGGTGATCGATTGGTCCGCCATCTTCAGGTACTCGGGCCTTGTTGGCGGGGTTAGCACAGCCATGCACAGTTGCCGCGTGTTTCTCTTCTGAACTCTGCGGGATGGGCAGACTTTTTGTACCATCCCTAACTGTCCAGCCGGGTTCGGGTACGCGTTAGCTCCGGCGTTTGGTGCAGGTGGCGCAGGTAGTGCGGCTAGCGCCATGTTTGGATTTCCTGGTGGAGGTAGGGGTAGTGGCGGTTGGAATCCTTGGTGTTCTCCTCCTGGAAGTGGCGGGTAATTTTGGCTAGCTGCTAATCTACTATTCTTCGAGAAGGCCTCGTGGATGTCGATGAACTTTCGGCAATCCTTGAGGAGGTGTGTTGCCTTAGTTCTGCCCGTGCGCTTATCTGTAAATAGATGTAACGAGCAGTACGTGTTAAGGTCCTCCTCGAGACTTTTGTCTTCAGCTTTTGGTTTCCACTCGTGACTTCCGCGGCGTCCATTATCGCGGTTTCGCGTGAATTCCGTCGCTACCATCTCTTCTCGGTCGTCATGATCGTAGTATTTCCTCCTTTTCTTTCGACCATGGCGGTCTTCCTCGGGCGCGGGCGATAATGTTCTCTCGTTGCGCACCGCGTCTTCTCCATTAGCTCATTTGTTGGCTATGATCATCAGTTCCCCAATAGTTTTGGGTGCGGCTCGGCCCAGCTCTTCTTTGAAAGCAGTTCGTCGGGCGCCTTTTGCGAAGGCCTCAACCGCTACTTCCTCTGAGATATTTCCTGCGGTGTTCCTGAGCGTGGTCCATCGCTGAATATACTTGCGAGTGGACTCGCCGCTCTTCTGTTTGCAGGCCCGCAGTTCTTCAATGGTTGCTGGTCTCTTGTAGGTGTCCTGGAAGTTCTTGGAGAAGTCGTAGTGCAGGTCGTCCCATGATGCGTAACAGGATTTTGGCCTCGCTTCCAGCCAGCTACGTGCCGCGCCAACCAAGTGTAGATTGAGGTACTGCATAGCCGTGTTCTTGTTCCCACGTTGGCATGCCGTGAGGTAGTCGTTTAGCCACGAGAAAGGTTCGAGTGAACCATCGTATTTCGTTACTTCTGTGCTGAGCTTGAATCTCCTGGGTAGAGGTGCCTCGCGGATGCTGCGGGCGAAACACAGCGCGCCGCAGATCTCGTCATCCGAAGAACTGGACGAGGAGCGCGCGCGGTTCCTTGCAGCTCTTGCCTTGTCCACCTTATTTTGCGCGATATCTGACCGCGCGTTATATCCTGGCTGGTCGCGATCAATTTCCTTCCTTGGATCTTTGTTGTGCTTCCTTGAGCGGCTGCTATGATGTGGCGAGCTTTTATTTCTCGGGCTGCCTTCGCCGTTGCTTCGACTATCACCGCGTCGCCGAGCTTCTTTTTCTCGACCGCGGCGAGGTGATTTGTCTCTCCTAGGCGAAGTGCTCCTATGCTTGCGCGATGCCTCTTTTTCTTTTTCTTTCTCTTGTTGTTCGGCAGCTTTCCTGCGGTCGTACGAGGCGAGCCTTGAGGCCGCCATGCCCAATCCTTTCCGAACCTGTTTGTACTGCTCCGCTCGAGGGTCGTTCTCCCCTCGCTGGTTCATCTGCATGTAGGTTGCGGCGGCCAGGACTACGGCAGCAGGGGTTTGCGGGTAGACGTTTCCGTCCTCGTCAACCCGCATAAGGGAAGGTGCGAGTGACCTGCTGATCCCACCCAGGGACTCGGCGTCCATGGATGTTGTTCTTGATGCATATCCCTTCCTTTTGGGTCGAGTTCCGATCGAAGGTGTTAGGGATAGCTCAGCTCGGTGTTGACTCGATTAATCCGCCAATCTCTTCCGATGGGCCAGGTCTTTTCGAGCTTCTTTGATAGTTGTGGCCGCTCTCACTAGATGATAGTGGTAGGCGACCATATCTTCGTGTGGCGCTCCAGCCACAGGCGGCTTGCTTGTTCGCAAGGCTTCTTTGGCTCGGTCCCAAGCGTCCCGCGAGACGCCGATCTCAGCGCGCTCTGCAGCGCTTTGTTCTGTTTCTGGGGGTTGTTCCGATACTGCCATGCAGACCTGAGCCGGTCGTGGCTTGTGCGTCCTAGGCGTAGCTCAGAAAGCTTTCTGGATTTGGGAAGGTTCCTCTGTCGAGAGGGTATGGTAGTCGCTGGTATTGAAGCAGATGGACTCGCCACTTTTCTCCAGATGAGGGCGCGAGTCGACGGCTTCTGACTCAGATCCTGATTCTTCAGGGAAGTGGAGGATCCCGTCCTTGTTGGTGTAGAACTTCAAGCTTCTGAACGTCAAGGTGACGCTCTTCTCCAGATCGCTGAATATCGGGCGTGATTCCGGCGAGTGAGGGGTGACCACGACAGATCCGATCCGAATAGTATTGGTCGGAGCCGAAGTCGAAGGTTTCCAACGTGAGTTGGATGATGAAGCCGAAGATGCCGGAGATCCAGCGCCCGCCTTCCCCACGGTTGGCGCCAATTGTTGAATCTGTAACTCGGCAAATCCCTCAGGTGATCCCATAGGGTTTCGAATAGTCGAACCCATGAGCGGTGACGATCGTCGGCTAGACAGGGGGCACGATTTACCCAGGTTCGGGGCCCTCGTAGAGGTAAAACCCTTACTCCTGCCTCTGTCGATCTGTATTATCGAATAGATCGGTTACAATGATGGTTGCTCATGTCGAGAGTACGATCTCGAGCTCAAGGGTTTGGTGGTGCGGTATTGCTTGGTCCTCTCCCGGTGGCTCTCCTGGCCTTATATAGATGACCAGGTCTAAAACCCTTCCCGGGGAGGACTCGAACTCTAGCCCTATGTCGGTTACAAGTTTCCTAACTTAGCCCGCTAGGCATTGCGGGTGGGCTTCAAGTGGGCCTTCCAGAACACTCCAAGGGCTTCCCTTCTTGGGCCTTAACCTTGGGCTTGAAACGGGGTGCCCTTACCCGCAGGGTCCAAGATCTATCCCTTCGTCACCCAAAATACAACTTTGCAAAATCTCAATAAAAATACATCGAATTTTGGCCTGAAAAAATAAAACAAATTCATAGATCTAGATCAGTGAACAATGCACAATTTCAAAAACATGAAATTTTTGCAGATTGGTCATTTTTGTGTCGCATATAATTCGAATTTTGCATGGAAAATTTACTCAGTGTACATCTAATAATTATTTACAGCTAGAATATATTTTTTCAATTTTTTAAAAACAAAATTTTAATTATCTTTTGAATACCGAGCTCCAGGGAGCCCGGCCTCCATTTGGACTTTTCCCTGGCTAGGTGACCATCTTGGCACCGAGGTTAAATATCAGAACTTCTCAAAAATATGAGGAAATTCATTATTATTTTGAAGCTCTCATAGGGTCACCTACCTGGCAACAAGCTAAGAAAATTCATCATTTATGTAATGTTCTCATAGGCTCTTACATGTGTGAATAGAAATAAGCTCGAAGAAATTTATCGTTCATTTAATTAAAGTTGTCATAGTATCTAACCAACTCATGTACCAAACTCGTAACCTAAGAATTCTTAGCTATTGAACTAATTGTAAACCAATAACATCATGCCACTACCTACCACCCCATTCTTTATAAGGGGTGAGCTTTTCCGAAACCATACACGCACCGCCTATTCCTCATCTTACTTCTATGCATTGGAATTGTTCAATCATATTTTGTGTATCATTTTTGGTCTCTATGCACTAGGGATATGGTGTTGATATAGGCGTAGGCATAGGAGACACCAGGAAAGGCTGATGGATTACCCGAATTACAACACGTTTCACATAGGCATCGGGACTCTTTGTCCCGCTCCGAGACATCTGCCCTTTGTGCTATGCATCATCCTCCACCAAAGCTAACTGCATGCCTCGCTGGGTCGTCATGCACACCACACTGTCATGGCTTATCAAGTAAGGAGCCATAATATTCGGTACTACTGCTTGGCTGGGATGCAGCTGTGCTCGTCGGAGATTGTTTCGCTCAAGCAGTTCCCAAGCAAAGAGTGCTTGCGTGGTTGGACGATGGTCAGGATAACCGCGGCGCACTCGCGCGCGTCAGCACGACGCCACCCAAACGAAAGATAAACGAGCATCTGCGTGTGATGGTGCTGGGTCGTTGTCCCCGGAAACATGTGCCGAAGAACTCGACAAACAGAGGGACTGGGAAGTACTGTCGTACTAGTATCTTCTAGAGTAGTAATCAATGAGCTAAATCGCGTTTACATCAAATGGGACAAATACATTTCACAACTGCACAACTAGGTGTAATGTTCTTCTCAGCTCTGCCCAGTGGAACCTGGACATGGATACTGGCTCACTGCTGCAACTGAGTTCAGTCAGAGTATCCTTTCAGGAGGCCGAAGACTTCTTAACACGACAACGGGTGCTCTCTTTCCATTTTTCACATGGGAACTGGTCAGTAGTTTCTGATACCAGATCGTCGGTTGGAAGAAAGATACGGAAAATGAACACGCAATATATATCAGGCAACAGTCCAAGAAATTCCGGAACAAATTTGTAGTTTGATATATAGTAAAGTTTTTTTTTTTCGAACCATGCAGGGAGAGCTGTAGGTGATTAATTTTATGGATAGTAATGATTTTACGCATATAAGAAGACACCCACTGGTAGAAAATAGGCCTATAGTCCCGGTTCGCCAGGGCCAGTAGTCCCGACCGAGCAACCGGGACTAGCTATGCGCGATTACGAACCGGGACTAAAGGCCCGGCCACGTGGGCGGGTGGCGGAGCCGGGGGCGGAGGACCTTTAGTCCCGGTTGACCACCTGAACCGGGACTAGACTTTATTTCGTTATTTCCTTAATTCATTTGGGTTTCTAATTATTTTTCACACCAATTTTTCTCTCCCTTTTTTCACTCCCTTTTTTTTCAGAATTTGTATTATTTGCTTAGCGTCTAACTACAATTATCTCTAGTCAAATTACTTACTCATGGTCAAACTTCGGTCACCCATCCTCCGACTACTCTAGCACTAGCACGCTTAACTTTCGAGTTCCATACCGTCCCGCATCCAAGTGTTTTGCACGCATGTATGTGATAGTAGTATCATATCAATCTTATTAACATGTTGGTCGATGCCACATTTCTTTATTGTTTGAATTTCAAATAAATCTTTTAATAAACAAAAGTAATGATGTAATTAATAATTTTGAATAAATAAATAAACATTGACTTTTTAATTTGTATTATTTCTAAAAATACTATTAATATATCAAAATATTCACAAAATAAAACTAATTCATTTTTAAATCTTAAAAAATACAAATAATATATCAAAAAATTAAGAAAAATAATACTAATTCATTTTAAAATCTTAAAAATACAAATAATATACCAAAAAATTAAGAAAAATAATACTAATTCATTTTAAAATCTTAAAAATACAAATAATATATCAAAAAATTAAGAAAAAAATACTAATTCATTTTAGTACTGGATGAGTTTGGTATTGACTAGATATATGTTTTCCTGGCTTAGATTAATTTTTGGTGAACAGATATATAGAAACTGTAGTTTTTCTGTTTTGTTTTCTTGATGTGTTTTTGTTTGTTTTCTTGATGTGTTTTTGTTTTTGCTTGTTTTGAAACGTGTGTTTAACATAATATAGAAATAGTATAGCTAGGAATTAATATAGAAATAATATCTATTACACTTTGCAACACTTTGCAAATTTTTCCAAGTCATTTAAAACTAGGAAACAAAAATAGTTTTATGAACAACAAAAGACAAGTGATAATTAAATCACAAGTAAAATACGAGTAGAGACATCACAATCATGAATAGAACACAATCATATCACATTCATAACATAGAGTCTTACGATCACACATAACACAAACATAAGTCTCACAATACTAAGATATCCATTACATACTAAGATACCCATTATATGCATATATATCGAACGCATACATCTATGGCTCCATCTAGTAGATGCGGAACAACTCGTAGGAGACGTATGCATCTATGGCTGCATACTTGACGTTCGTCAAGTCTAGTGGGGTCTTCTCCCAATACAAGTGATTCCTCGAGGGGAAACCAGACTTCATGGTTTCGTAGCCCTCGTGGATTAAGGCAGTTGCCATGCGAGCCATCCCGGTCTTTGGCCCGTTCAAATGGATAAGATCCTGAAGATCAATGTAGTGATCTTCAGGTATCACAATACCCAAGCGCATCAACTTCGGACGGTCTTGCGTGATGTCAACGCTGCAAAAGTCATACCCCTTGTTGACAAGAAAATCAACAAGTGCCGGAGAACGCTTTGAACTACTGCAACAACAAAAATTTGATACGTGTTAGATATGTTGCAACACATGTATTCTTCAGATGCAACAAACAAATCGAAGATGCAAGATTGTACGTGTGCGTTACCTTGACCATTGGAAGACCAAAACGGCCTCCTTGAATGCAATATGGATGACGGCAACATCCCGTTGATCCGCCGTATACTCCAGATCAAGCCCGAAGAACCGGTTTTCATCGGGAGAGGAGAAATAGAGATTGGTCAAATGCCCAAGAGCACCGGGGAGACTCTCGCAACTGTTGGTGTAGCACACGTCGAGACGCTTGCCGCATGGTGTGGGACCCGTGTATCTCTCCCAAACTTTAGCCATGGTGTGCTTGGGGAGGAAGATCGAAGAGAGGGAAGAGAAGAGAAGAGAGGAAGAAACAGAGACTCGGACGCGCACTGTAGCAATGGCGCCCTTCTGCCTCGCTCGCGAAATAAAAACCGCCGCGCGGGAGGCGAGCAGTTTGATCTTTAGTCCCGGGTGGCCACGCCAACCGGGACTAAAGGACCATTAGTCCCGGGCGGCCAGGCCAACCGGAATTAACGTCCTCCACTATAACACCTGGGGTGTTACCCTAAGTTGAAAGTGTTTGTTTTCTTTTTGCTTTGCATCACATGCATCAAATGCATTGCACCATGTTTCTCAAAACAACTCAAAATTCAAACCAAATTAAACTTTCAAACATCGCTCAAAATTTCCAATTTTAAAAGTGCAAACTAAAACAACTCAATTGTTTTTTCAATAGTTTGAAGTTATTTAAATTGCTTGTTAACAAAAAAAATCCCCTTTTTACCAACACCTTAATGGCAAATTAAATTTCAAATCAATTCCTTCTTAGTGGGCATGATCCAATTGTGGTTTAAACATTAAAGCTTTGCAAACAATTAAATTCAACAAATATTTTCATAATTGTTGAGTCATTGAATAAAATTGGTTAAAAATCAACTCTTTATGGAAAACTAATGGAATTTCAAATACCAACTTAAAACTCCAATTAATAATTCAAATTTTTTGAATTAAGGTGCACAATTGCTTCTACTCATTGTTTTGCAAATTAATAAAATTTAATTATAAAATAAAAACCCCCAAACCCTATTTGAAATTCAACTCACAATTTAAAAAATCAAACTAATAATTCAAAGTTTGAAATCAATGCTAACATCTGCTTTTATTTTCTGTTTTGAAAATTAATAAAAATATTGCATAAAAAGAACCCCCCCCCCCCAAACCCTTTTTCCTTTCTCTCTCTCTCTCTTTCATCCTTTACAAAAAAATAATAAGAAAAAAAAGGAGAGGGGAGCTGTGAGATGCAGCCCACAACCCACAGCCCACCCTAGCCAGCCCGATACCCCTTTGAGTTGTCGTCTTCCTCCTCGCTTTCGTCAGCAATGGTACGATCAGCTGCACCACCGTGAGATTTCCCCCTCCTCCATCCGATTGCTGCCGTACCGAACTCAAGCCCTCCTTAAAACCTCCACCTCCTCTCGCTAGCCCTAAGCCCCCTCCCTCTCCAGCTAGCGCCGCCATCTCTCCTTCCTTTTGCCCCCCCCCCCCCCCGATTTTTCTTCTGTATCTGAAACTGCACCTCCACCCACCGCCGTCAGACCTCGCCGCCACGGTCACCTCGAGGCTGCACCGATGTCGGGGATGGAACGCCGTGGTTCCCCGCATCTTCTACTCTGAGGTGGACAAGCAGGAGCTGTCCCAGGGGGGTCGCTTTCTTCCTCGACATCCGCACCTCGACAGCGGCCTCATCGTCTGCAACCTCCCCCGATTCTGCGACCGCTGCTGTTTCCGCGACGAGCCACGGTGAGCCCACCGTTCCTACCCCTCTCCATCCTCTCTACAGCAGCACACAAGGCCACTGCGTCACCGCACTCATCCACGGCACACGCGAGCAGCACAGCGAGACCCCCACCGCCGGCGATCAGTGCTCAGTTGCGTCAGGTTCAGAGAACAATCTGTTCTAAAATTCAGTTAACCTCCGTGCACTACCTTTTCTTCAGACAGTAGCAGGTACCAACACTCGAAAAGAAACAGCGCACTGGTAGCGAGCCCTCGCGCGCACACCCGCGAGCCGGGTTCGATCCCCCACGGCCGCGAGGCCCTTTTTCTCCTTTTAATCGCGCGCGGGGGGGTAGGCCCCACGGGTCAGTGACCCCCAATGCCACATCACCTTCCACCCGCGCCCGTGGTGCCTGCGTGGCCCCCTGGCCCATCTGTCAGCCAGCGTGGGGGTTAGTCCCCACGGTGCAGAAAGTCCCAGCCCTATTTTTCTTTTCCAAAAAATGCCTTAAACTCAAAAACTTGTAAAAAATCATATCTTCCTCATTTTGAATCAGTTTGTAACAAACAAAATATGTATCCCAATCAAAATTTCATGAACTCTTCAAATATGCTTTCTGTTTTCTGTTTTGATTATTTCAAATGCATCCAATTTCAAATTCAAACAAATCCTCTTAATTTTGGTTAATTCCATAAGTAATTCATACTTAATTCAAATAACACAAATAAAATATGTTTTTCAGTCCAAATTCAATGTACTTTCTGTTTATCAACTTTGTTTTGCAATTTGGACAATTAAAATTAAGGTTATTTAATAATCCTTAAAAATGACAAACTAAATGGCATAATTAATAACTTTCAAATGGTTGCTCCAAATTAAATACTCAAAACTTGAATTTCATCCAAAATCACATGCCACACTTGAATATCAACTTCGTTTTCTGGTTTGCAACATTTCAATTGAATAATTGTTTCATCTCTTAATTAATGCATTTAAAATTGGTAATATGCTTAACTAAATCATTTGAAATTGTTTTCCAACAAATAAAATATGTTTTCCATGCCATTTTGAACCACCTTTTCAAATATAGATTTTGTTTCATGTTTTGGATAATTAAAATTGCTTGAATAATTTAAACCTTGTTTAAATCATTTAAATTTGCTAAATTCATAACTTGCTCAAATTAAATTATTTTTGAACTTATAAAATATGTTTTCAAACCAGAAAAACATAACCTTTTCAAATATGAATTTGAATTTATGTTTTGAACAAATAAAATCCAAATAATATTCAAACTTGAATTAAATTCAATTAAAACTTGTTTCATCTTGTTTAATTCATAATTAAATCATTGTAATTCCTTTTTCAATAATTGAAACATGTAATCCACCTAAAATTTTGTGTTCTAATCAAATATGAACTTTGTTATCTGTTGGAAACAATTAAACTTGATGAAAACAACAAATGCTTGTGTGACACCTTTAAGAAACCAAAAATTCCAAAACTTAATAAGTGAATTTCAAAATGGGTAAACCTTATTTCCAATTGGTTCTATTGTTGTTATTTTGTTGTTTTCCTCATCCATGCATCATACTAAACCACTTTCACCTGTTGGTTAGCTGTAAAACAATTGTTTCAACCATAATTCATGGGCTTTTCATATGCGACTCAAATTGCATAGGGGTCCATTTAAACATGTTTATCATGTCAACTAGTTTATCTTGATGCATCTTTAAACTTGTCATGCATCCATATCTTGATCATGCTGGATCTTTTGCCGTAGTAGTAATTGTTGCATCCGGTGTTTGTTCGAGGTTCGTTGCTTCTTCCCGGATAGGACGTTGAGATGATGTGAGCAACGACAAGTTCTGTGGATGTACCTCTACTTGCTGGATTCCAGGCAAGTATACTCACTTGCTGCCAAATGGCTGCCTTTCATCACTTGTTACCGATTCTTTCCGTTGTTCTTATGCTAGCCTTATGATTCGATGCTTGTGTCTCGATCCTGTCGTATGTTTACCTTGCAGCCATGATATAGCCGTCCTCCCACTTCCTATCAACTGTTGTTTGTTTACCTTGTTGGCCCTCGTGTCGTAGTTGCATGCTTAGTGTTGTTTGCGCTCAAGTCTTGTTGTCCGTCTTATCACCTGTTTAGTTTGATAGTTGGGTTTCAATTCAATCAATAACATGTTAATGTTTTGGGCAATAATAATTTGATGATAAGGCACCGGCAGGAGGCCCGGCGTGGTTTTGAAACCTGCTAGTGTCGACCCTAATTAGGAAAAGGGTCTTGTCTACTGATCCATGATGAGCGCACTAACCGCATGTGGGAAGCGAGTATGGGCGCCCCCTCAACTTGATTCGATTCGCATCTCGTCCAAATCTCCACACTTAGTTCGGGCTTTCCATTTGATGCATGCATGTGCAGGTGCGAACCCTTGGCGCCAGGGTGGAACTTTTGTAGTCGGCATTTAGGGCGGCATGGTCTTAGAGTGCTATGCGGGTCCCCTTTTCTTCGTGGGGCTCGATTAGCCGCGCACGCATAGCATGTGGTTCTTTGGGCTTGATGCGAAGAAGAGTTGGGTTGTGTTGAGTACCTCGCTTGGTGGATTGATCCCCCGTCTGGCGGGTTATTCTTACGTGTACGGCCAAATTGGTGCATCCCTGCAGGGTAAATCTTCTCGAGAAGCCGTGTTTTCCGCGGGTATGGTTGACTTGGTGAAAGTACTGGCTAACAAGTACTCAGAACAACTTACACCTAACTAATGATACTTGACTAGTAATAGTCTTATTGACACAAAAACTTGATCCATCCTTAATCCAACAGTGTGAGTTATCCTTGGGTTGCTTCCTTAGTAGGGGGTAACATTGGATGGGTTTGTTTGGTGAGTAGTTGTAGTTGGTTACGATACGCTATCTTATCCCCCTCTTTTAGCCGGATGTGGTATTGAGTCTCTGTGGTTGGTTAGTGCAGCCCGCTGTCGCTTATTTGCAATAATCCTTTCCTTCCCGTTGAACCCAAAGTATTTGTATCTTGTGATGACTGGCTACGCCGGTATCTTGTGAGTATGGGTTTATCCACTTGCCAGTACTTAACCGTACTGACCCACGAATCTTCTTCGTGGCTGCATATTCAATATTTCAGTCAACAGGTTTGAAGTCTGACGACGTTAGCTTGGGAATCCCTCCGGCTTGGCCTGGGCAGGGATTGGACGCTCTCGGTTATCTTCAGGACTCTTAGTCACATTTGTATCTTGTCCGTAGACGGACGATATGTTGTTTCTTCCGCTGTTATTTGGATCTTTGTATTGTACCAGTTGTATCCTTGCCTCGTTTGAGTCCTCTTGTATATATCTTTTATGTTGTTGTTGCGGATTATTCGTGAACTGTTGTAATGTTATCACAAGTGGCAACCTGGAATCGATTATTATGTGGATTTTGGCGGAAATGCTGAAATCTGCATAGTGCCCGATCTCGGGGCGTCACATCCACGCGCCTCAACGCGCTTCCCAACCCGCGACGCATGACCTTCTGTCGCGGGTCTCCTTCCGACCCGGGACTAAAGACTCATTAGTCACGGTGCGCAACGTTTGGGGACTGATGGGGGCGTTTGGGTACCCGAGATCAAGTAAACTTATGGCTGAACTATTTTGCAGGGACTATGAATAGTTTAATTACCAAGCTTAGCAAAATTGCTCTGTATCAGAAAGGACAGAGCATTAGTCGTTGTGTCCTATTTTTCGTGAATTTTGTAACATTAAAGAACATGTTGGCTAGGTGTCTGCAGCGTTTTGGAGGCCAAGCTTCATGGAGCTTGGATTTTCAAAAACTCGAAATCGAGGATTTTATGTTTCAAAAAGTTTGGCATAGAATTTCTTGATGTAGATAATGTCTAGATCCACAATTGTTCAAAATCTCAATGAAAATACGTTGTATTTTTGGCCTGGACAAAAATTACAAATTTGCAGATCTAGATCAATGGACAAATTATGCAGATTTCTCAATTTTGTGTAGCCTAAAATAATACGAATTTTGCATTAAAGTTTTACATAGTGTAGATCCAAACATAATCTACATCTAAAATTTTTGTTTAGAATTTTGTGGAACACAAAATTGTGGTTTCAATTTTTTTCTTGAATATCGAGCTCCATGGAGCTCGGCCTCCATTTAGACTTTCCCCTAGCTAGGTGGCCATCTTGGCATTGGGAAAAAAAGGAAACTAATTATTATTTTGAAGCTCTCGCAGGGTCACCTAGTGACAACAAACAAGTTAGGAAAATTCATCATTTATTAAATTAAAGTTGTCATAGGATCTAACCTACCCATGTGTCAAACTCGTAACCGAAGAATTCTTAGCTATTGAAGTAATTGTAAACCAATTACATAATGTCACTACCTACCACCCCGTTCTTTATAAGGGGTGAGATTTCCTAAATCGGATATGCATAGCCTATTCCTCATCTTAATTCTATGTATTGGAATTTTTTTGATCACATTGTGTGCATCATTTTCCGGTCTTGGGATATGCGTTTAATATTGGTTTAGGCATAGGAGACGCCAGGAAAGGCTGATAAATTACCAGAACTACAACATGTTTCACATAGGCATCGTGACTCCTTGTCCCGCTCAGAGACATCTGCCTTTTCTACTATGTATCATCCTCCACCGGAGCTAAATGCCCGCCTAATTGGGTCGTCTTGCACACCACATTGTCATGGCCTATGAAGTAAGAAACCATAATATTTGGTACTACTACTTGGCTGGGATGCAGCGGGGGTCGTCGTAGATTGTTTCGCTCAAGCAGTTGACAAGCGAGGAATGTTAGCGTGGTTGGACGATGGTCCAGGAGGGCTAGCACACGCAGAAGACTTTGAGATGGTACCGATAGGGTCGCGGTTTAGCGGTGCATCTGTCAGCTTGACATGGTTAGGACATGAGAGCCTCTAGATTCTCATGTTTCTCATCCTGCCTGCGGGATATAGATGTACCATTGCTATCTGGTTACGTGTGAGGACAGTCGTTAATTTGCACATCAGCTGAGCACTCTCTAATTCGTGTCATGCCCGTTGACTAAAGGATTCCTATCTCCTAGTAGGATATAGTCACCGACTGTACCAGGCTCGTATGCATTCATAATTTATTATTAACACATACATTTCCACACATGAACTCGTGGGTGGACGGCCAAACGAATAAAAAATGAGTCCACTGTCCATGCAACTCCCTCTTTTCCACAATATAAGATGATTTAGACCTTTTCTAAATTCACTTATATATGTGTCTACTCATTTTAGTTCGAATCTAAAAAACATGTGGAACAACTAAAACATCTTACATTATATATAGAACAAACCGTAAACCATGTTGTGAGGTTACCTACTTCAATTAGAGAGTGCTCAGCCTACTTCGGCCGGTACGGGGTTTGCGGTTGGCCCGGGTGGGGGGGCTGGAGCTAATAAGAGGAAGAAGAAGAAAAAGGTTGCGACGGTTCCTTCGGAGAGTTCATTGACAGCCGGGGGAGTGGCAGTACCGGCACTTACGGTTGAGCAGCGGGTGACCACCGCTGAACCCGTTGGTACTGGGGTTGCTATGGTCCAGGCAGTCAAGAAAACTCGGTGTTGGAAGTGTGACGTCGACACTCATGCAACAAGAGACTGTCCGATTGAGCACTACTGCTATATTTGTGATAACAACAAACATCCGATTAAGAAGTGCCCAACGCTGAAGCTGCCGAAACCAGAGGTATCTATTGCAGGGATTGGTAGTAAGCACACTATGTTCTCACTGTTTCCTGACAATCTGTACAAGGCGATGGGGGAGGCGACTGAGGGGCCTGTTGCGTTGGTTACAGTTCTTGGTAGTGCTGCTTCTGCTAAACAGGTGGAGTTGACGGTTGCTCGTATGTGTCCGGCCCCTAGGTGGAAGTGGGAGGCTATACCCAGCGGTGACAATGTTTTTAAGCTGACATTTCCTTCCATGGCTGAGTTGGATCGACTTGATGGCATGGATTTTGGTATTCCGTCACAGTCCACGAGGTTGCTTGTTAGCAAGTGGAGGCAGGAGGAGATTGAGCCAGTTCTTGAGCTGTATCAGACATGGGTTCATGTGGAGGGAGTACCACATTCTCTGCGACACTTTCTAGGCATTTGGGCGGTTGGATCTCTGATTGGTTTGACCTTAGATGTGGATCTTCTGGCTCTACGTCGCAGGGGTATCATAAGGATCCGGATTGCTTTGTCTGATGATGAGGTGTTTCATAGGAGGGATGAGGTGGGTCCTTTCACGAGTACTGATGGGGTTTTGAAGCTTAAAGGGTATGCTTTTACCTTTAGGCCGGAGCCAGAGGATTTCGTTCCTGAGCCAGACTTTGTTCCTTTCATTTGGGATCATAAACTGCAAGCGGAATACACGTCTGGAGGGCCACTGGAGGGGAGGCGCATGCGGCTGGTGCTGGGGTTCTTGACGAGTCTGATGGTCCTACTAGTATGGTCGTTGATCAGTCTGATGGGGGCCATGTTCGTGCTGTGGCTGTGGAGATTCTCCGTGACTACGCTCTAACTCCCATCAATTTGTCGACACCTCGTGGAAAGGAGATTGCCTCACGACTGGTAACTTCCGGTGAGGCAGTTGATTTGTTCTCTACCGGTGCTTCTTCGTCAGGTATCGACAGGCGAGCTCCACGACTCGACGATGCCGACGTCTCGGTGACGCCACAGGTGCCGCGGGAGCATGTGGGGCTGGACGGGCTGCCGCTGGGCGACCGGCAGCTCCCTGGCGGTGCACAGGTGGTCGCTGCTCATAGCGGCCCGAGCAGCGCGCAGAGGGAGGTGCAGGCGGATCCTGGCCTTAGCGGGCCGAGCGGCGACCGGCCTGTTCTAGCCCAGGAGGCTGAGGAGGCGATGGGCCGGGAGCATGCTGGGTCGGCAAGCGAGGCTGCGGCTGCAGTTGACGAGGTGGCCGCGCGGCATGTTGGAGCTGGGTCGGCCTATGGCGGGGCGCAGCTTGCCGCTGCCTATGGGTCGCCCGCGGCGACGTCTCCGGCATCCGCTGGGACTGCAGGGCTGGCCCATGTTCCCGCTGCTACATCGACGACAGTGCTTGCACGAGCGCTAGTACATGACTTCGACGGCGCTACTACAGGACACGGTGGACCGGCAGCACTAGCATGTCCACTCGTGGAGATCTTGGTGCCTGGTCCGGTAGCTTCGGCGGTCGGGGGGACATCCACATCGACATTGTCTCCCTCCGCCGCTGCGTTCGTTCCTGTGGTGGCGTCGACGGCTACGAAGGGGCTGCGCCGGAGTGCTCGCCATACGGTGGCGGAGGACGGGTCTTCTGTGACGGACGAGGACATGATGTCTAAGGCCATGCGCAGGAAGGCGGCATTGTTCTCCTCTACAACCAAAGGTACAACTGTGATGCATAAATCATTTCTTTCATTTTCAGATACCGGTATTTCGTCTAGATTGGACAATGTTGGTGTTAAGTTAGGAAGAAATGATGCTGAGATCACGTTGTCGGCCAAGGTGTTGAAGCATATGGAATACGACCGGCTAACGGTTCAACCATGTGCTTCGACTAAGGTGGACATACCCCAGATAGATGATGATTTAGCGAATGCCTCTTCGGATGGACAGCTTTTATCACATTTGGTGGGGGAGGTGACCGAGGTGGGTTTGGATGACGACGGGCTCGGATCTCTTGTTGATCTGTTTGCATCCGGACGGAAATCTAAACTTGCCAAGCAAAACAGGAAATATTCACCGCGTGATTCTGTGAGACCGCCAAAGAACCCAATTGTTTCCCGATGAATGGCTTATTCACTAATAGCAGAGGTCTTGGTGACTTGGCTAAACACTTGAACATAGCTCAATACATCAGGGATCACAAATTGGAGTTCGTGGCTATCTCCGAATCAGGGAGGAGAGATTTTCCGGTGAGTGTTCTAAACCGCCTCTCGGGGGGTCTGGACTTCACTTGGCATTCTATTCCTCCGCGTGGACGGTCGGGTGGCATTTTACTAGGCGTCAAATCAGACTCAATAGATGTGTTAGCAAGGACGGATGGTGATTTTCATATAAAATTACATCTCCGCAACCGTGTTGACAACTTCATTTGGAGTTTGGTAGCCGTGTATGGTGCTGCCCAGGAAGAGTTTAAGGAGGCGTTTCTTCGAGAGTTGGTGAATCTGGCTAATGTTAATCCATATCCAATATTAATTGGTGGTGATTTTAATATACTAAGATTCCCACACGAGAAGAGCCGTGGACGGTTTGATGGTCACTGGCCTTTCTTGTTCAATGCTGTCATTGATAGCTTGGATTTGAGAGAGGTGCATATGACGGGTCGACAGTACACGTGAGAAAACAGTCTTCCGGAGCCTACGTACGAAAAACTTGACCGCGTTCTGATGAGCACCGATTGGGAAGATAAATTCCCGTTGGTAACAGTGCGCGCTCTTGAGCGTATCGAGGCTTTGTCGGATCATGCCCCCCTCCTCCTCTCTACTGGAACATTGAAACCAAATCCTAAACCGCAGTTTAAATTTGAACTGGGCTGGCTATTACGGGATGGTTTTGATGAGCTTGTTAAGAGGGTGTGGAGCACACCAGTCGTCGGTTCTAATCCAATACGGAGATGGAATAATAAAATGCGCAATTTGCGTAAATATCTCCGTGGGTGGGCTAGACATACGACTGGGATGCTCAAGAAAGAGAAAGAGCGTCTGTGTTCCATTATAGATGAGTTGGATCTGATCGCTGAGACGAGGTTGCTATCTACGCAAGAGATTGAACTTAAAAGTCAATCAAACGCTAAAATAGCAAAAATGTTGCGAGAAGAGGAACTCAAATGGTATCAGAGATCTAAAGTTCAATTCATCCTAGAAGGAGATTCGAATACTCGGTATTTTCGTAATGTTGCCAATGGTCGACATAGGAAAAAGAGAATTCACTCTCTAAATCAGGATGAAGGACTTATAGAGGGACAAGAGTGTCTTAAAGCCTATATCACAAAGTTTTATAAAGGTCTGTTTGGGGCTCCTGAAATAAGTAATATTACTATGGACGAGTCCCGAACAGATGATATTCCCCAAGTATCCAATGAGGAAAATGATTTTCTTAATGCTCCTTTCACCGAAGAGGAGATTAAGAAGGCGATTTTTCAAATGGAACACAATAAGGCACCAGGCCCAGATGGTTGCCCCGTCGACTTTTATCAACATTTCTGGGATGTCATTAAAGATGATCTCATCGAAATGTTTGGTTGCTTGCAGGGAGGACAACTAGAGCTTTATCGTCTTAATTTTGGGGAAATCGTTTTGTTACCTAAAGTTATGGAAGCAGAAAGGATACAACAGTATAGACCTATCTGCCTTCTAAACGTTAGTTTCAAAATCTTTACAAAAGTTGCAACCATGAGGTTGAATTCGGTGGCTGATCATGTGGTAAAGCCTACACAAACTGCATTTATGCAGGGTAGGAATATCCTTGACGGAGTCGTGATTCTACACGAAACTGTGCATGAGATGCATTCGAAAAAACTAAATGGTGTAATTCTTAAAATAGACTTTGAAAAGGCTTACGATAAGGTGAACTGGGAGTTTCTCCAACAAAATCTGAGAATGAAAGGATTCTCCGAGGAGTGGTGTACTCTAGTTCGCAGTTTCGTCGAGGGAGGCATCGTAGCTATCAAAGTCAATGACGATGTTGGCCGCTACTTCCAGACCAAGAAAGGCTTAAGACAAGGTGATCCGCTATCGCCCATATTGTTTAATATTGTGGCAGACATGTTAGCGATCATGATTGATAGAGCCAAGGAAAGCGGTCAAATTGAGGGAGTGATCCCACATCTAGTAGATGGGGGATTATCTATCCTTCAGTATGCAGACGATACGATTCTATTTATGGAACATGATTTGGAGAAAGCCAAGAACTTGAAACTAATCCTTTCAGTGTTCGAGCAACTATCCGGATTAAAAATTAATTTCCATAAAAGTGAATTGTTTTGCTTTGGCGAGGCCCAGGATGCTGTTGCACAATACACCGAACTTTTCGGATGTGAGCAAGGTCAATTTCCTATCCAGTATTTGGGTATACCAATACATTATAGGAGACTGACGAATGCAGAATGGAGCCATGTTGAAGAACGTTTGCAGAAAAGATTGGCTAGTTGGAAAGGGAAATTGCTGTCATTAGGTGGAAGACTGGTACTCATTAATTCAGTCCTATCGAATATGGTACTGTATATGATATCATTTTTCCAGTTGCCTAAAGGAGTCTTGAAAAAACTGGATTATTTCCGATCAAGATTTTTCTGGCAGGGAGACAGTGAGAAAAAGAAATATCGATTGGCCAGATGGGACGTAGTTTGTCGACCAAAAGATCAAGGAGGGCTAGGAATTCATGACCTAAAAGTTAAGAATTCCGCCTTACTTGGTAAATGGTTGTTCAAATTACTAACCGAAGATGGTGTTTGGCAAACCCTCCTTAAACGTAAATACATTGGCTCAAAAGCAGTCTCACAGGTTACATGGAAACCTGGTGACTCACACTTCTGGGCTGGACTCATGGCGAATAAAAACCTATTTTTTCGCTATGGGGTATTTAAGATTAAGGATGGATCACAGATACGATTCTGGGAGGACAAGTGGTTAGGTAATACCACCCTTCGAGAACAGTATCCGGCTTTATACACTATAGCGCGACATAAGGATGATACGTTGGCTACGGTCATGCAGACATCACCTCCTAATGTAACGTCCAGACGAGATTTAATCGGGCCACGCCTTACCTCGTGGCAAATTCTGGTTAATAGGTTGGCTTTAGTAAACCTCACACCAGGTTCCGATGAATTTTGTTGGAAGCTCACTAAGAATGGAACGTTCTCGGTGGACTCCATGTATAAAGCTATGATCCAATCGGAAATGCCAGTTGATATTTTTAGAAATGTATGGCGTTTGAAGGTTCCATTAAAGATTAAGATCTTTGCGTGGTACCTTCGAAGAGGGGTCATACTTATTAAGGATAATCTTGTCAAACGTAATTGGCATGGGAGTACTAAGTGTGTTTCTTGTTCTCATGATGAGACGATTAAACACTTGTTCTTTGAGTGTTCTTTTGCGCGTTCTATATGGTCCGCTATCCATATGGCTTCGAACCTTTATCAACCCACATCAGTTGCGAACATATTCGGAAACTGGTTGAATGGTGTCGATAAACGTTTCAAGAACATAATTAGGGTAGGAGCGCTTGCCGTTATTTGGTCGCTCTGGCTTTGTAGAAATGACAAGATTTTCAACGATAAAAATTTCTCTTGTATGCAGGTTCTGTTCAGATGCACGGGTATTCTCCGTTCGTGGTCCACATTACAGCGGGGGGAGTTTCGAGGCCTTTTTATGGAGGCGTGTGCACGACTGGAGCAGGTGGCGAGGGATATTTTTATCCCACATGGATGGCCGCTTAATCTACGGATAGCAGCTCCATAGCGGCGACAGTCTACATCCACGTGATTTGTATAGACTTGTCGTATTTTGTTTTCACTTTTGTTTATCGGCTGTGTGCATCATGATAATGCAGAGGCCGGGTGTAATACTTACTATTAAGTAATAAAAGCCCTTTTTCAAAAAAAAAAACATGGTTGATTGCGACTCAGTGATGGTGCCGAGTCGTTTTCCTCGAGTTAGCAGAGTTTAATTCTATCTAGAGATCCAAAGCGCACTCAACTTTTCTGAATCTCGATAGCGATGGAGAGTGTATCTTTCCTCGCAAGGGATTATTTGCCCACGTGCCTCCTCGGGACATATATTTCTTCAGCAGTATCATATCAAGCGTGCGTTCTTGCGTGCGTTAACGACACAAAAATGGATCCAGAAGCCGAAATTTGCTAGGCCAAACACCCCTGTTGCTCATGTGTAAAATCCGTCATTTGTCTTGGACGAAGATGCTAGTACCACCATCTCTAAAAAAACACAAGTTTATTGACACTAGCTAATGACACGAATGATAAGCCTCCTCAGCTCTCGTTAGTGTTGATAGTGAGCAGTACGCCTATATCATTGGTCTGTTTCTGTTCACGTAAATAGAGTCCTCGGGGCGGGGTTGCCTGCTGAATAAACCAACCTGGTAAACAACAACTTTGTCAACGTGACTCACGCTCATCATGATGCAAGCCCTCTTTTGGTTTGGGTTCCTCATACTTGGGGTCGGAATAAACATATGTGCTTCATTATCTTGACGGTGGTCTCTCGATGGACGGTGTAAGTTGCATCGTTGTTGTGTCAGTTTAAACGGCCAAGTTGTGTGTTAGTTTAACCGGGGCCATCTTCTACGCAAGGTTTGGATCATGCTCCTTGTGACCTTATCTGCACATGGCGCCCATGACCATCTTCTCCGTACCGTTCATCGTTTGTTGGCTAAACAAGAGTGGCTCCAAAACCTCTTCTCTACTAAGCTACAAAATGTGCAGCAAATACTAGTAGAACTCAATAAGAGGATGTTTACTTATAGTGTATTGAGAGAGTATTCTAGAGAATTGGAGGAGATTAGCATCCTGAAAATCCCCAATAGTCTGTTTACCACTCCGGTTTTTGAGGGGGTAGTCTCTAGATATCTTACACCAACCACCTCATTTTTGTCCGTGCTAATGTATTGGAAGGAAATAGTATCTTTTGAGATTTGTAGGTATTGGGTGAAAGCAATTTTTTTACCAAATACCCTCCCATCCGCAGTCCTTTTGAGATGAAAATGCACCACTTATACGCCTTATACATGGTGAGCATGAGTCATGTTGACATATCCCGATGTAATTTTCTTCTCAGCCCTGCCAAGTGGAAGCTGGAGAGGGTCACTGGGAGTTCTGCGGTACACTCTTTACTGTATAACATTGTGGGACAAAATAACATTTTTTTTGCACATATTCTATCCCATAACCAGCTGAATAATCATTTTAGGGAATCCCTTTATAGGTGCAAGTGGGAGGTTTGGATGCACCTTGTTGAGAGACTAATGTTAGTTCACTTATGAGAGGACAATGATTCCTTTAGGTCCAAGCTAACATAGTCAGGTAGTTTGACGGTTAAATCTTTTTATGACAACTTGGTGAATGGACCAACTAATTTTTTTTATCTAAATACCTATGGAAACTAAAGGTACCCCTAAAAATTAAGATTTTTATCTAATTTCTTAACCGTAAAGTTCTTCTAACCAATGACAATCTTGCTCAGAGAAATTAGATAGGATGTTTGAAATATGTTTTTTTGTCAACAAGAGGAAATTGTTGAACATCTATTTGTTTCATGACACTTCATTAAGCATATTTGGAGATTAATTCATTTTACCTTCAGTAGCACTCTATCAACTAGTAAAACTAATTTGTTTGGTAGCTAGTTATTTGTAATTTATTCTACAACAAAAGCGAACATTCGTGGCGTATGTGCTTTTCTTTGGGGGATTTAGAATTGTCGGAATGAGGTGGTTTTTAAATAGACAGGAGTTGCTTGGTTTTTCCAGATTGTTCATCGAGCTATTTATTGGATTCATATGTAGTCCTATCTTCTCCCAGAGGACCAAAGCAGACATTTAGATGTCAGATGCACTTGATTGATGGAGATCGTTCAGTCTATCTACAACAAGAGTGGCTAGGTTGCACACTAGAAGACTATAGTATGTCTAGTTGTTTATTGATTCATCTTTTCATGTGGCTGATTCATGTTGCCAAGTTATGTGATTCGTGATGTAAACTTATTTTTAACTTATGCTATTGTTCGTGGTTAATAAAAAAAACTGGGCATATGCATCATTTTGATGCAGAGAATGGGGATATTATCCCTATTTCCAAAAATAAAATGCCCCCCCCCCTCCATTTTACACATGGGAGCCGATTTAGTTTATCCCGAGTTGGATGAAAAATGAGGGGAATGAAACATATAGCATCAGACAACTGTTGAAGGAATTTCATAACAAACTTGTTGTTTGATGTATTGTATAATGATTTTATGCATATAAGAAGACATCCTAGATCAAGTGAACTTACGACTGAACTTCTCAACTTGTTTGCAGGGACTATGAACAGTCTAATTAACCGGACACATATGGTGTCAATTCCAATAGGAACATGCTCACAAGTCACAACTGAGCGGGGTTGGTTTCACTTAGCTCACTTTTTATCAGCAAGGAAAGCCATTATGTCTTAATTTTCATGAACTTTCTAAGATTAACGCCATGTTGGCTAGGTAATCATCTTGAAATCGAGATCAAAGATCAAAACTTCTAAAAATAGCTAGGAAATTTATTATATGTTTAAAGCTCTCATATCATGATGTAACTGAAGACAAACAAGCTAAACAAATTCCTCGTTTATCTAATGTTCTCATTGGCTCTAGCGAGGAGGAACAAGCTCAGAGCATTTTTTAATTAAAGTTGCCATGTTATCTAACCTACCGAGGTACTAAGCTCGTAACCAAGGAATTCTTACCTATTGAACAAATGGTGAACCAATGACTTCTTGTCACTACCTATCATTCTAGTCCTTTATAAGGAGCCATCTTTTCCTCATCTTATTCCTCATCCTACTTACTTCTATGCGTCAGAATTTTTCAATCATATTTAGTGTATCATTTCTATGGTCCTTATACACTAGCCATTTGAGTTTGATAGGTGTAGGCAAAGGAGGCACCGGGAAAGGCTGATTGATTACTAGAATTATAACAGGTTTCACATATCCATCATGCTTCTTCGTCCCACTCCTAGACATGTCGTTTCCCCTGTGTATCATCCTACAACATATCTTCTTGCCCGCCTAGTCTGGTCATCATGTAGACCACACTATCATGGCATATCAAAGAATGAGCCAGAATATTTGGTACTATTACTTGACTGTGATGGAATGGGTGTCGGAGAAGATTGGTTTTCCCATTTTGTTCTCAAGCAAAGAGCGGCAATGTGGTCGAATGATGGTTCAGGAGGGGCAAGACACGTGTACGACTTTAAGATGGTACCATAGGGTATGGATTTACCCATGCATCTCTCAGCTCAGCATGGTAAGGACAAGAGAACCGCTGGATTCTCGTGCTTTTAGCCCGGTTCGCAGAATATCGATGCTTCGTCGTACCTGCGGGGATAGTATGTAAAACAGTACAAGATTACCTTTTCTCATTACCTCTATGTTCTCTAATTTGCGCTATCCCTCTTGATTAAGAGATTCTTATATATTAGTGGCGGAGCTACTTTCTTTGTACATTCAAAACATAGAAGGAATGTTTCCAGAGTCTGCACTACTTTTTTTGTACATGCAAAACTAAATTCACAGTCCACACTACTAAACTAACCTGACATCATCGTTGAGTGTGAGCCAGTAATGGTGCCGCTTTCTTGTCTATGTTGAAGCCTTGTTCAAGCGGCCAGGAGAGCGGGGCTTTTATCCGACAATCGAAGGACGACTTACTGAATGTTGACAACAACGATGAGGGTCTCTTTCTTCGAAAGGATTGGCCACGTTTCTCGTCATAACCTAGCGGCAGCATTTCTTATTCCATAGTGACATCATATATAGCGTGTGCGCGTTCACGAACACAAAAATGATATAAAACCCAGAATTTCCGTGGCCAGTAACTACGTGCCAAACACCCCCTGCATTCCTGCAGCTCTCCTGTCAAAGCGGCCGTCTTTGTTGGAGGAAGATGCCACTACAGTCTCTAAAACATGGACATGTTTGATCACTAATTTAAACTGGAACATGTTCACAATGCTTAGCAAAATGATGTATTCTTGGTACAATAAATAGGACATCAGAACTCATTTCACAGCTGCACAGCTTCACGATCGTCTAATCAAAACGTCTTAAGGATGTTGGCAATCAAAACATTAAGAGTTTGGATGTTCCAATATTCAATACAACAAATTTCCTAGCGCCAATAAACGATCAAAATCGTTTGTATAATAAATAGGATGCAGAGTCGGAACATCTCCATCAGCGCCCCCCGACGGGTCTTTCCATTGGCCCAATGGGTGCAGACACAAAAAAAAAAGGGGTCCCACGGCGCCCCCATCGATCTGGTGTCCGGACAGCCTAAAAATGTGGCTGATATCCCCTTGTCCGTTCCAACTTTCGGGGCCGCTTGTGGCGCCGAACAAGGCCAGACACGCTAGCCGCGTAGATTCAGGTAGGCGGGACTAGCTTATCACCCCACATAGGCTAGTCACGGCGGTTTAAATGGTGTCGCTCAGTTTTCTTGTTCCCCAAGAAGCACTGCGCCACTACCAACGTTGGGGCGGCATGCTCCTGAACACATCATCTGCATTTAATCCGACGTGTCGACTCCCACGTTTCTATCCTTGCCACCATTTTCTGCCGGATATCCGGCTATAAAATGATCTGTCGTGCCGCTGTGTAAGAGCAAGTTTAATAATAGAGCCAAGGGTTGGTTATAAGTCATTACCACTTCATCTATAGTCATCTCTATAGCCAACATGTATAATAGCTAATATAAAAATGTGTTACTTTATTCATGTATGGTTCATTGTTCACTCTCACAAAGTGCCTAGGAGCACGTGCTAGAACTGACTCTTATCCTACAATCCATCTTCCTTGTCGCACCCTGATTTCTAGGGGATACTCACCGTACGAACTGGATAGCAGATGCTTGGATTATGGGGCATAACTGCTCCCACGTCCCAGCTTCCTGGTAGGCCTGCGCTTATGCGCGACAACACAAGCCCTGCTATTCCATCGTCGATGTAAACTATCCACTAGAGATCAAAGGCACTTCCGTCGGCGTACTTCAAACCATACACACATGGTACGTCAACGGCGTTTAACAAGTGATATCACAACAGATCTCTACGACACAAAAGCTTGAAATAAGTTGCAAATGGCTCTCATTAGAGCAGAGATAGCAAATACAATCATTCAGAGGGCACATGCCCCAACAATACATCATTACAATACAGCGGAAGCATTCAACATGTCTGGGTACAGACAAGAACCAAATAGGCCTAAGAGGCCGGAAACGAAAAGACGGAGCCCATCCACGAAGTCTCGGATCCTGCCCGGGTCCGCTATCTACTCGTCAGCAGTCTCGTCGTCATATTCCACGTAGTAGCCACCATGTAGATCCTCGGAAACGTCGTCTGCGTAAACCACAGCCCCAAAGGGGTCAGTACATAAACGTACTGGCAAGCAAGACTCACAGTTCACCAAAGTATAACCCGTCAACACCAAGCACAGATGCCTTGGGTTCAACGGAGGAAAGGGATGTAAAAGATGCTGCAACTGGCTGCGCTAACCAACTACGGAGATTCTACCACTTCCGGCTAACAGAAAGGAGATAAGATCGAGGATTGTAACCAACTGAAAGATAACGTCAAACAAACCCATCCTGGATCTCGCCCCTTATCCAAAGAAGCAATCCGAGGATAACTCACACAGTTGTAATAATGATGGTTCAATTTATTGTGTCAATAAGCCTATTACTAGTCAAGTGATTAATCATGGGGTGTAACATGTTGATCATTATGTTTAAGTTGTCCTGAGTACTTGTTAGCCAGTACTTTCACCAAGTAATCCATAACCGCGGAAAACACGGCTTCTCGAGAAGATTATCCCTGCAGGGTTGCACCAATTTGGCCGTACACTCATGAATAACCCGCCAGATGGAAAGGCCCTTCCACCAAGCGGGGTACTCAACACAACCAACCATTCTTCGCATCAAGCCCAAAGAACCTTGGGCGCACGGCTAATCGAGCCCAGAAGAAAATGGACCCTCATAGCACTCTAAGAACGTGTCCCCCTATATGCCGACTACAAAAGTTCCACCCTGCGCTGGGCTCGCAAAAACATGCATGCGGCAAATGGAAAACACGAACTAAATGAGGCGATTTGGACGAGATGCGAATCAGGTCAAGTTGAGGGGGGCGCCCATACTCGCTTCCCAAATGCGGGTAGTGCGCTCATCATGGATCAGTAGACAAGACCCTTTTCCTATTAGGGTCGACACTAGCAGGCTCCAAAACCTCTCATGGGCCTCCTGCCGGTGCCTTATCATCAAGTTATTATTTAGCAGTATCATTAGCATGATTGATTGATTCGATTAAATATCGAGCCCCCCAGAACATAATAAGAATATAGTAACTGAAAATAACGGGTAACAGACTCGAGCAAAACAACCTAAGCATGCTAGTAAGACACGGGCAACAAGCAATGGTTATAGGTATGGAGGTGAGGCAATATCAGGGTTAGGGGATTCATGTGATAGGATCGTAACAGAACAACTACTACTAAGGCTAGCAGAATTAGACAACGGAAAGTATCGGTAACCAATGTTGAAAGGAACACAGTGGTTCATGTGAGTGATAACTTGCCTGCAAACCCAGTAGCCTGGTACTGAGCTAAATCCTTAGAAGGGATGTCGTGTGTATCGTCGGTCTCAACGTCGTCGTATATCCGGGAAGAAGCAAACAAACATTGCAGGAAGATAAACAATCAATATCATGGCATAGTGCACAAACAATGGGATGATGCATGACAGGTTAATAGATGCAACAAAATAAACTAGTTGATAGGATGGCACAATTTAAATGGACAGATATGCAATTTTGAGTTGCATATGAAAAGCCCATGGATTTTGGGTGGATTATTTGTTTTCCAACTAATGAATAGGTGCTAGTGGTTTAACATGATGCATGCAACAGGAAAACAGCAAAATAACAACATAAGAATCAAATTTAAATAGGGTGTAGCAATGTAGAAGTTTATTAGTAATTTAGGGAAATTTTGGGTGCATTAAAGGTGACACACAAGTATTTGTTGTTTTCAACCAATTAAATTGTCAAAACAAATAACAAAGTTGATATTTGAATAGATCATCAAATTTTAGTTGGATTACATGTTTCACATTTTGAAATTGGACTTAGGATTATTTAATTATGAATTAAACAATAATAAACAATTTTTAATTGCATTAAACAAGAATTAAATGGTTTAGGCAATTTTAATTATTCAAAACAGAAAACAAAAATTATATTTGCAAAGGTGAGATGAAATGGTATGGAAAACATATTTTATTTGCATTTATTGGATTAGTAAAGAATTAGTTATGGAATTTAGAAATTTGCATTTGATTTATTCAAAATTGAATTTTAAATGCCTTTTGAAAATTCAAAACAGAAAACAGATGATACCAAAAGATAGAGATTTGAATTTAGACCAGTATGCATATTTTATTTGCAGTTTTTGGGGTTATAAAATAAAAGTTATAAGCAAAACATTTTCAGGGACTAATCTGCTAAGATAAAAGGGTTGGATTTAAATACAGAAAAAGTGTTAAACTGTTTTTATACCGCACTGGGTCTTACCCCAGTCGCTGCCCTGCGGGGCCTAGCCAGCGTGGCGCCTAGGTGGCGCGGCTGGAGTTTGACGTGGCCAGCAGGTCACTGACGCGCGGGGCCAGCAGATGGGCTAGAGCAGGAAAAGAAAAGCGCCAGGAGGGGGGTCGAACCCGCGCCCTCTGGGCTGGGCGTGGGGTGTTCTGCCATCTGCTCTGTGTGTGTGTGTGTGACAGAAGGGAAACAGGCGGGGGGGTTAAGCTGTAACCGCGGGGTTGTTACTGAATTTTTATCTGAACCCGCAGTGGAGCTCGATCGCCCGGTGGCCGGAACCGAGCGCTCGCTCGCGGTGGCCTTGGCGACGGTGGCTGCGGCGATGCGGTGCAACGTTTCTATGCGAGCTAGCGGGGAGGACCAGCTGGAGGGAGAGAGAGGCCAGGAGCGGAGGCGATCACCTCGTTTCTGTTGCCGAGGCTCTGTCGACGGAGAAGGACGACGGTGGCCGGCGGGAACGTCGGGGAAGCGGGCGCCTCCCCTAGGCCATCTCCGGCCCGGAAAAATCGACGAGGAGGGAGCGCGGGGCGTCGCGGTCTCATTCCCGCCCTCGGGTGCCCCTCGAGGTGGCTGTGGAGACCGGCGGTGAGGGAGGCAGGTGGCGGTTGGTGGTCCTCTGACGATGGCGTGGTGTCGAGGTTCAGACAACGAAGGCTAGCAGAGAGGAGGGAGGCGTCGCGGCGGCGGTAGGGAAAGGAGGGAGTAGATAGCTAGGGCTGCCCGGGGGAGGCCTAGGGTAGCTCTTATAGGCACTCGGATCGACTCCTGGCCGTCGGGATGTGACAGCGACGACGTGGCACCACTACGATCTCTGCCGTACGCAGGGAAGAAGAAGAACATGTCGAAGGGGTAAGCGGGCCAAGGTAACGGGCTGGGCTGCTGCTGCTCTCCTCCCTTGCAATTTATTTTATTTCTTTTACTGTTTTTTTTTTTGTAGCATATGCTTTAGGAAGAAAGCATTAGGGTTTAGATTAGAGAAAAATTTGAAAAATTTAGGATAAGTTCCTTAGGCCAAATGCAACCATTTGGTAATTTTCATTTTGCAAAATTTAACATTTGGTTGATTTTTGAAATTAGAACCAAATTTGAGTGAAATTATTAATATTAATAAACATTAATAAAATCAACCAATTAAATAGGGTAACCCCTAAGGTATTTAGACAAATTGAAATGATTTGTTTTGGCATCAACATAAATTCAAAAATGGTTCTGATTTGGTGCTTTGTTTGGAATATAAACCAAATTAGATTATTTTGAATAATTAAAATGATTATTAAGTCAACACTTTAATGGAATGACCCAAGTGATTTAATTGGAAACAAAAGATCATAAATGCTTTGGGTTATTATTTTTATACTTTCACATTGGGTTCTGTTTGGAACACATGGTTTGAATTTGGAATATTTTGTTAATTAAGATAGAAAACAACAACTTAATAGGGTGGACCCTATTATTAATGTGATTAAGGTGAGTTGATTGGTTTGGAGATTTTCATAATTCCAAAGAAGGTGCTGTTGATGTTTTGCTTTGAATTTGAAACCAATTTGGAATTAATTAGTGAAAATAAAGGCACCATTTTATTAGTTGATCAGCATGGAATAAAATGGAACAATTTGGTTGTTTTCATTTGAAATAACATTTTGGACATTGTAACATCACAAGGATGAAACAAAAGGTTTGAATTTTGGTTTGGAATTCAAATAGAAAACAAAGGAAAACAACTAAAAACAGTTGGAAAACAAATGGAAAACAAACAAAACAAATGCAACCAACATGATGCCATGATGCAAAACATAAAATAACAGAGAGCAAACATTCTAAAAGCTATTTTTCAGACTTGGGATGTTACAAAACGCCCCCCCTTGAAGGAATCGCGCCCCGAGATTCCTACTGAGAAAAGAAAAGGTCCGGATACTTCTTGGGAAGATCCTCTTGAGCTGTGACACGTGAAACACATCGTGCACTTTGGATAGACGTCAGGAAATTTGGAAACCACCGGAACATTTTCAATTGAAGGAAGAGGTTTTGTATCGAGGGTGTATAGCTGAAAGAATTTGACTCATTTGGAGAATAGATTATCTGGCTAGAATGGTTGAACACAGTTATTGACATCAATGCAACATCAAGAATAATCATCAATGTCAGAATCATCAACATGAGAGTAACGAGGAATATGTGGCCTCCCATTAGAATTGGATTGTTCTTACTTATGTTGGAAGTCAACATTTGAGATTCCGGAAAGTGAACAGAGTTTTGATTGCTTAGTGGAACCAGAATTGGGTTGTATGTTGTGGAAAAGATTGTTGACACAAGGGAATGTGATGCTCCGGTATCAAATAACACTTTAGCTGGATAAGAGTTTACGATGAAGTTTTGATTAGACGCCGGTAGAAGAATTGAAGTGGAAACAACAACAAGATTTCAACGGACGAAAAGGATGTTGAGAAGAACAGGATATCAACATCGGGGAAAACGAGATCAAAACACTCCTGAGGTACTACGGAAAACCCATACGGGCTTCTAGAGGATCAATATCTACTGCTTAAGGAATAGAGGATCTGCTTCCGGGGCTTACACGCCTCCGTTCTCAATCGTGAGTAGGCAACATGATAAATCACGTCACAACCACCTCCATTCCTATGGTCTAGTAGATATAACCATCCTAGAGAAACCAGAATACGTGAAATCCTAACTTGAAAGTTTAGATGAGAAGGGAAAACAACGTTGCACTTCCTTACCAGAAAAAGGGAGGGTGGGTGGGGAAAGAAGAAAAATGGCAGAATTCCTACTCTCACGTTTCATTTTTCCTATATAGCTACAAAATAGTTTCTAGACTCAACTGCGACCAGTAAAAAGGGATCCTACAGGCAGACAGGCTCTGATACCATTTGTCGCACCCTAATTTCTAGGGGATACTCACCGTACGAACTGGATAGCAGATGCTTGGATTATGGGGCATAACTGCTCCCACGTCCCAGCTTCCTGGTAGGCCTGCGCTTATGCGCGACAACACAAGCCCTGCTATTCCATCGTCGATGTAAACTATCCACTAGAGATCAAAGGCACTTCCGTCGGCGTACTTCAAACCATACACACATGGTACGTCAACGGCGTTTAACAAGTGATATCACAACAGATCTCTACGACACAAAAGCTTGAAATAAGTTGCAAATGGCTCTCATTAGAGCAGAGATAGCAAATACAATCATTCAGAGGGCACATGCCCCAACAATACATCATTACAATACAGCGGAAGCATTCAACATGTCTGGGTACAGACAAGAACCAAATAGGCCTAAGAGGCCGGAAACGAAAAGACGGAGCCCATCCACGAAGTCTCGGATCCTGCCCGGGTCCGCTATCTACTCGTCAGCAGTCTCGTCGTCATATTCCACGTAGTAGCCACCATGTAGATCCTCGGAAACGTCGTCTGCGTAAACCACAGCCCCAAAGGGGTCAGTACATAAACGTACTGGCAAGCAAGACTCACAGTTCACCAAAGTATAACCCGTCAACACCAAGCACAGATGCCTTGGGTTCAACGGAGGAAAGGGATGTAAAAGATGCTGCAACTGGCTGCGCTAACCAACTACGGAGATTCTACCACTTCCGGCTAACAGAAAGGAGATAAGATCGAGGATTGTAACCAACTGAAAGATAACGTCAAACAAACCCATCCTGGATCTCGCCCCTTATCCAAAGAAGCAATCCGAGGATAACTCACACAGTTGTAATAATGATGGTTCAATTTATTGTGTCAATAAGCCTATTACTAGTCAAGTGATTAATCATGGGGTGTAACATGTTGATCATTATGTTTAAGTTGTCCTGAGTACTTGTTAGCCAGTACTTTCACCAAGTAATCCATAACCGCGGAAAACACGGCTTCTCGAGAAGATTATCCCTGCAGGGTTGCACCAATTTGGCCGTACACTCATGAATAACCCGCCAGATGGAAAGGCCCTTCCACCAAGCGGGGTACTCAACACAACCAACCATTCTTCGCATCAAGCCCAAAGAACCTTGGGCGCACGGCTAATCGAGCCCAGAAGAAAATGGACCCTCATAGCACTCTAAGAACGTGTCCCCCTATATGCCGACTACAAAAGTTCCACCCTGCGCTGGGCTCGCAAAAACATGCATGCGGCAAATGGAAAACACGAACTAAATGAGGCGATTTGGACGAGATGCGAATCAGGTCAAGTTGAGGGGGGCGCCCATACTCGCTTCCCAAATGCGGGTAGTGCGCTCATCATGGATCAGTAGACAAGACCCTTTTCCTATTAGGGTCGACACTAGCAGGCTCCAAAACCTCTCATGGGCCTCCTGCCGGTGCCTTATCATCAAGTTATTATTTAGCAGTATCATTAGCATGATTGATTGATTCGATTAAATATCGAGCCCCCCAGAACATAATAAGAATATAGTAACTGAAAATAACGGGTAACAGACTCGAGCAAAACAACCTAAGCATGCTAGTAAGACACGGGCAACAAGCAATGGTTATAGGTATGGAGGTGAGGCAATATCAGGGTTAGGGGATTCATGTGATAGGATCGTAACAGAACAACTACTACTAAGGCTAGCAGAATTAGACAACGGAAAGTATCGGTAACCAATGTTGAAAGGAACACAGTGGTTCATGTGAGTGATAACTTGCCTGCAAACCCAGTAGCCTGGTACTGAGCTAAATCCTTAGAAGGGATGTCGTGTGTATCGTCGGTCTCAACGTCGTCGTATATCCGGGAAGAAGCAAACAAACATTGCAGGAAGATAAACAATCAATATCATGGCATAGTGCACAAACAATGGGATGATGCATGACAGGTTAATAGATGCAACAAAATAAACTAGTTGATAGGATGGCACAATTTAAATGGACAGATATGCAATTTTGAGTTGCATATGAAAAGCCCATGGATTTTGGGTGGATTATTTGTTTTCCAACTAATGAATAGGTGCTAGTGGTTTAACATGATGCATGCAACAGGAAAACAGCAAAATAACAACATAAGAATCAAATTTAAATAGGGTGTAGCAATGTAGAAGTTTATTAGTAATTTAGGGAAATTTTGGGTGCATTAAAGGTGACACACAAGTATTTGTTGTTTTCAACCAATTAAATTGTCAAAACAAATAAAAAAGTTGATATTTGAATAGATCATCAAATTTTGGTTGGATTACATGTTTCACATTTTGAAATTGGACTTAGGATTATTTAATTATGAATTAAACAATAATAAACAATTTTTAATTGCATTAAACAAGAATTAAATGGTTTAGGCAATTTTAATTATTCAAAACAGAAAACAAAAATTATATTTGCAAAGGTGAGATGAAATGGTATGGAAAACATATTTTATTTGCATTTATTGGATTAGTAAAGAATTAGTTATGGAATTTAGAAATTTGCATTTGATTTATTCAAAATTGAATTTTAAATGCCTTTTGAAAATTCAAAACAGAAAACAGATGATACCAAAAGATAGAGATTTGAATTTAGACCAGTATGCATATTTTATTTGCAGTTTTTGGGGTTATAAAATAAAAGTTATAAGCAAAACATTTTCAGGGACTAATCTGCTAAGATAAAAGGGTTGGATTTAAATACAGAAAAAGTGTTAAACTGTTTTTATACCGCACTGGGTCTTACCCCAGTCGCTGCCCTGCGGGGCCTAGCCAGCGTGGCGCCTAGGTGGCGCGGCTGGAGTTTGACGTGGCCAGCAGGTCACTGACGCGCGGGGCCAGCAGATGGGCTAGAGCAGGAAAAGAAAAGCGCCAGGAGGGGGGGGTCGAACCCGCGCCCTCTGGGCTGGGCGTGGGGTGTTCTGCCATCTGCTCTGTGTGTGTGTGTGTGACAGAAGGGAAACAGGCGGGGGGGTTAAGCTGTAACCGCGGGGTTGTTACTGAATTTTTATCTGAACCCGCAGTGGAGCTCGATCGCCCGGTGGCCGGAACCGAGCGCTCGCTCGCGGTGGCCTTGGCGACGGTGGCTGCGGCGATGCGGTGCAACGTTTCTATGCGAGCTAGCGGGGAGGACCAGCTGGAGGGAGAGAGAGGCCAGGAGCGGAGGCGATCACCTCGTTTCTGTTGCCGAGGCTCTGTCGACGGAGAAGGACGACGGTGGCCGGCGGGAACGTCGGGGAAGCGGGCGCCTCCCCTAGGCCATCTCCGGCCCGGAAAAATCGACGAGGAGGGAGCGCGGGGCGTCGCGGTCTCATTCCCGCCCTCGGGTGCCCCTCGAGGTGGCTGTGGAGACCGGCGGTGAGGGAGGCAGGTGGCGGTTGGTGGTCCTCTGACGATGGCGTGGTGTCGAGGTTCAGACAACGAAGGCTAGCAGAGAGGAGGGAGGCGTCGCGGCGGCGGTAGGGAAAGGAGGGAGTAGATAGCTAGGGCTGCCCGGGGGAGGCCTAGGGTAGCTCTTATAGGCACTCGGATCGACTCCTGGCCGTCGGGATGTGACAGCGACGACGTGGCACCACTACGATCTCTGCCGTACGCAGGGAAGAAGAAGAACATGTCGAAGGGGTAAGCGGGCCAAGGTAACGGGCTGGGCTGCTGCTGCTCTCCTCCCTTGCAATTTATTTTATTTCTTTTACTGTTTTTTTTTGTAGCATATGCTTTAGGAAGAAAGCATTAGGGTTTAGATTAGAGAAAAATTTGAAAAATTTAGGATAAGTTCCTTAGGCCAAATGCAACCATTTGGTAATTTTCATTTTGCAAAATTTAACATTTGGTTGATTTTTGAAATTAGAACCAAATTTGAGTGAAATTATTAATATTAATAAACATTAATAAAATCAACCAATTAAATAGGGTAACCCCTAAGGTATTTAGACAAATTGAAATGATTTGTTTTGGCATCAACATAAATTCAAAAATGGTTCTGATTTGGTGCTTTGTTTGGAATATAAACCAAATTAGATTATTTTGAATAATTAAAATGATTATTAAGTCAACACTTTAATGGAATGACCCAAGTGATTTAATTGGAAACAAAAGATCATAAATGCTTTGGGTTATTATTTTTATACTTTCACATTGGGTTCTGTTTGGAACACATGGTTTGAATTTGGAATATTTTGTTAATTAAGATAGAAAACAACAACTTAATAGGGTGGACCCTATTATTAATGTGATTAAGGTGAGTTGATTGGTTTGGAGATTTTCATAATTCCAAAGAAGGTGCTGTTGATGTTTTGCTTTGAATTTGAAACCAATTTGGAATTAATTAGTGAAAATAAAGGCACCATTTTATTAGTTGATCAGCATGGAATAAAATGGAACAATTTGGTTGTTTTCATTTGAAATAACATTTTGGACATTGTAACATCACAAGGATGAAACAAAAGGTTTGAATTTTGGTTTGGAATTCAAATAGAAAACAAAGGAAAACAACTGAAAACAGTTGGAAAACAAATGGAAAACAAACAAAACAAATGCAACCAACATGATGCCATGATGCAAAACATAAAATAACAGAGAGCAAACATTCTAAAAGCTATTTTTCAGACTTGGGATGTTACATTCCTTCTCTCTCCTCTTCTCTCTCTTCCAACTCAGCAAAAATATAGTATTTAAATGCTTATAGTCCGTCTACGTCATCCTATTATACTCGCTCTAAAGCCATGCTTACATTCCGCCTTCATCAAAAAATGTCGCGCCACCACTTAGAGCATGGTTAATAATAGAGCCGGCTGCTGGCTATAAGGCATTGCCATGTCATGTTATAGCCAGGTTATAGCCAACATGTACAATAGTATACTATATGCATGCACTATTTTGTCAACACATGGCCCACCTTACACTCTCACAAAGTGCCTATGAGCACGTGCAAGAGCTGGCTACTATCTTGTAGCCCGCTTCTCTTCTCTCTCCTCTTCTCTCTCATCCAACTAAGCACAAATATATTATTTAATTCCTTATAGCCCGCTTACATGGCCTTATTGTACTTGCTCTTATGCCACCTTGACCCAAAGAGAGGCAGCGGACGCCGCTTGTCGGCAGATGGAGAAAGTGTGCTACCGAGCGGCGTGCAAAGCGGCGATAGAGAGGAGGCAGGCGCGCGAACGCCACTTCTTGTGATGCAACAACAGCGATGCTGAACCTAGCGAGGCCTCCACCGCCGTTGTCCTAGATTAGCTTACTTTATGTTTTGTATTTCAAATTTCATCGTAAAATTCTTTAAGTTTGAATGAAATTTCAACTGTTTGTTTAAATTTAAGCGTTCAATTTATATTAAAAAATATGGGGCTGCCGCTCCAATCGAATCAATCCGGCACTTTGCTTGACACAATTTTTAAGGTGCCGAGCACATTATCTGCGGAGACAGTGGAGACGCTCTCATGTCACAGCCGGATGTAATTGATCAGCAATCCCTTCGTATGTTCCTTCGGTACAATAGTACAGACCAACTTGCATGCTACACACATGAAGACACGAGCAGATCTGCGTACATTTTTTTATACCAGCGCGTAGCGGCCAGATCCACGTAATTGACCTAAGACGCAAGTTTAGCATGAAATAGACTGTTTACAATTCCGAGTGCCCAATAAATTGTATTCCGCAAACAATCTGCACGCTCGGAAACGGGAATGATTCTGGTACAAGTTAAAAAAAGCATGTTTGCTAGGTGACTACCTTGCTGTCGTGGTCAACATTTCTCAAGAAGTTAAACTAGGAGGTTCATTATCTGTTTAAATCTCTTGTAGCAGGACCACGAAACAGGCTTTCGCCTCGCTTTATAAATAAAGCCCAACGGCCAAACCGATACAAAGTGATGAGGGGTAACCCTTACAAGGCAGATCTAAGATAAGAAAAAAGGAAAACAAGAAGAGCCAATCTTGCCACCGAGGCTGCCGGCACGAGCTCGACTCTCGGGGCTCCACGACAACGCCCCCAAGAAGGTAACGACATAGCACGCCGCCGTCGTCGAGACCAACAGGTCAAGGGTTTTCACCCGGAGCCCTAACGCGACGAAGGTAACCACAACAGCGCCCCCAGGAGGGTAACGATACCCTCAGGCATCGCCGCCATTGGCGCAGAAATGCAGAGCTTTCGCTCGGAACCCCCTACGTGCAACGTCCAAAGAGTCGACACGCCCGCCAACCCCGAGAATGGCCTCCACACCACGATCTGTGAGTTGCTGCCACCAACGTCAGGAACCCCCGCTGCCCTATCCCCGCCACCCACATGGCCAAGATGGAAGTCCATCACCACCGCCACGTCGCTCGCCGCAGAGCCGCCCGCGCAGTCCTCCCTCCAGGGCCGTCGCCCCAGCTTCCACGACCTCAACCCGCGAGGATGGAGACACAGCACCGTGAGGCCAACGACTCGGGTGAGGTAGGCAGCCACCAATACAAACCCTCGTGGTCGGTGTCAGCAGCCAATCGGAGGCGATTCGCCGACCTCCACCATCTCTGACGGCCGCCGACCGGACGCAGCAGCAGGGCCTGTCAGGCCCAAGATCAGCTAGATCGACAAATCCGGCCAGATCAGGCCCGATTAGCCCCGCCGCCGCGCTGCAGCGCCATGGCCGCCGTCACCATCCCGTGTAGGTCCACTGTCACCCCTAACCCCACCATCCTCGTCGGGCACGTGTTGTCTGTCGATGAGGGCTACCACATCAGTAGCCACGGTGACCGCCCAGCGCCCGAGCACCCGCACACGCAGCACCACCCTGCGTCGTGCAGTTCGCCGCCAGCGCCGGATGCCAAGAGGGCGAGCAGTGGGCGTAGGCCGCGCTCCGTCGGCGACCGCACCGACGCCAGTCAGGGGAAGGGCACATCGGCCCAGATCGGGCCCTCTCCGCAGCTCGGCACGCCGGCCATCCGCCCGCCGCAGGCCGCCGCCGATCGGCCCGCGCCAGCCCCCGAAGCTCACCCCGCCGCCAGATAACCGCCGCCGAGTCCACCCGCCATCGGAGGAAGAGGTCCGACCACCGTGCCGCACCGCCGTCGTCCAACGTACCCCGCCAAGGAGGAGCGCGCCGGGGAGAGACAGGCCGCCGCCGTCGGCACCGCCCGGGATTTTCCCGGCAGCACTCGCCGGCGGCGGCGACAGAGGAGCGAGGAAGGAGGGCGAGGGGCGCGGCGCTAGGGTTCGCCCCTGTATCGCCCGCGGGAGGGCGACCAGGAGCGGGATCGAAAAAAGTCCACTTTTTGGTAGCATGACCTAGTTGAAGAGGGACAAGTTTCTAAAGAATCATAATTTATGGAATGTTCTCATTGGATCTGACCTGCTCGAGGAGAACAATTTCAGAGAAATATACCGATAGTTTAAATTAATTCAAAATTTCTATAGGATCTGACCTACCCAAGTACCAAGCTCGTAACCATGAAATTTTCAGCTATTGAACTGAGGCTGAACCAATGACTTCATGTCACTACCTTCCACCCGAGTCTTTATATAAGGAGCGAGCCTTTACTGAACCACATGTACACACTCTTATTCCTCGTCTTTACTTCCCTGTTTGGAATTGTTTGATAATATTTGGTGTACCATTTCTTTGGTCTCTATTTACTAGAGATTTTTGTATGATAGGCGTGTAGGTATAGGAGGCACCGGGAAAGGCTGGTAGATTACTAGAATCACAACATGCACGGCTTGTTTGTCGTAGACTTGCATGAGTGGACTCCTTTGCCCGCCTAGTCCGGTCGTTATGTACACCACACTCTCGTGAGTATTCGGTACTACTCCGTACTTGACTTGGATGCAATGGGGGTCAGAGGACAGGCTACGTACGTAGACGAATTTGAGACGGCGTATCTGTCAGCTCAACCAGGCAAGGACGTAAAAGCCTCTACGTTCATTCTCGTGCTTTTAGTCGGACTCGCAGGATAGATGCGTCACTCGCTATCTTGTACGCCATTCTATTATCCTCTGCACATTACCTGATCTCTACACGTCTAGTTTGCGCCGTGCCCTTTGACTAAAAGATTCCTACAAGATTTCTACGCAGGCTGTGGAAGGATGAACTCGTGTGCCGCCAGCCAAACTAAGAAGAAGTGCATCCAGCGTCCATGAGTGTTATAAACTTACCTCGCAGATTGCAGCGTGTACCAATGCCGCACGCACAAAGGCGAGACGGGCAAGTGTAACCGTGTTAGTGAGTGAGTGATGGTGGTGCAGAAACAAGGAAGGGAGCGGGGTTTTATCCAGCGATCCACGCGCTCGAGAGAGGTATCCATCCTCGTACGAATCGGAGCCACATACCCTGTCCGCACCGGCAGCATCCACCAGCATTTCTTCTGTATGCGTTCTAGACAAATGACACCAGAAGCAGGAATATGCCAGTCCAGGATTACGTGCCTAGCTAGTACCGCTGTCGCGTAAAAGCCGTAAAAGACACTAATGAAACACTAACGATTTTGACCTAATCAATGTTGTAACATTCTTATAAAACTCCACAAAGCATGTCAAGGAGATTGGCAGTCAAAATATTAAACGTCAGGATCTGCCCACTAATCGGTGAGTTAAATCGTATGCGCAACAAAATACATATCACGGCTCCACACCACACATAAATGTAAATTTTCTTCCCAGCTCCACCCCAATGTAATAAGCTGGAGAGGCTCGGTGGCTGGAACTGAGAGTCCAGTCAGGCAGGAAATTTATTCTCCATTTAACTGAATCTGTCATATAATCTCACCGAACCAAGTACCAAACTTGTAACAAAGCAATTATTAGCTTTTCACTGCCTACCACCCTGTGCTTTTTTAAGGAGATGGTCTTTTCTAAACCACATGCATAGCTTATTCTTCGTCTTACTTATATGCATTGTAATTGTTTGGTCATATTTTTTTATCTCTATACACTAGTAAATTGAGTTTGATTGGTGTAGGCATAAGAGGCGCCAGGAAAGGCTCATGGATTACCAGCATTACAACATGTTTCACACAGCCATCGTGCCACTTCATACCATGTTTTTTTAGTACGAAATTTTTGCATAGACCTGCACTGAACTACTGTTGCGCTTTCCAAGCGAGGATGTAATGTGTCCACCGTCCATGCCTCCAAGCTACCTCGCTGCGAGACAGAAATTAAGTGTAACCCTATGGGTGAGTGATGGTGTCGCATCACTGTCCTCGCAGGAACGACGAAAGGAGCAGGGTTTTATCTCGCGTTCGATGACTTACACTATTGACAGCAACAAACGAGGTATCTATCATCATACAGATTGGAGCATCTTAGCTTGTCCGCACATGGTGGCATTCTTTTGTATCTTATCATGCATGCATTCATGCCATAAAAATGGATCAAAAGCTGGAATTCGCAAGACCAGTAATTACATGCTAGACACCCCTTTCCGGTAAAAGACGTCGTCTATCTTGGATGCAGACACCAGTACGGTCTCTATAACAAACACAAGTTTGATCACTAATTTAAATTGTACCATTTGTTGTTGTGGATCTGTGATTCTTCTGCTCGAGTGTGTGCTAACAAGAGAGAAGAGAGGACAGAGATTTTGTGCAGCGCAAGCAGTTGCTGCGTTTTCGTGTTAACTCTGATTATAAACGAAATTACAGAGAGAAGGGCCAACAGAAGGGCCTAAAATCTAGCTACGACAGGCCACTACCGAGTCATGCCATCCCATGCTCCACCAGTCGTGCTAGTGATCCTAAACTTCAGGAAAGGAATAGTCTAACCTATCTACACGCGTGGAATCACAACTGATCACCACACGCTTTATTCAGAAAAGAAAAACAGCTAACTGACGAGTTTCAGACTGTTGTCGAAAACAGCTGAAACGCAACAGTGCAGGCAGAACAAGAAATGCTGGATTAATCAACATTTCACCCCCTTAATCCTGCACTTTCTTCACCCCCAGCTTCACTCTCAACTCAGTGAACCGAGTCCTTCCAAGAGCCTTTGTCAGAATGTCTGCAAGTTGTTCATCCGTTCTGACATGATCCACTTCAAGTTTCCCATCTTCAATACACTGTCGTATGTGATGAAATTTGATATCAATGTGCTTGCTCCTGCTGTGGTGGACTGGATTCTTGCTGAGAGCAATAGCTGATTTGTTATCGACTAACAATTTGAATTTCACCATTGAGTGGCCAGTCAGATCACTCAACAGACTGCTCAACCACTCTCCTTGATTCGTCCCTGCACCAGCTGCGACGTACTCTGCTTCACAAGACGATACTGCCACAACTTGTTGCTTCTGTGACGACCAGGTAATCACATTTCCTTCCAGGAAGAAAAGCACACCTGAAGTACTCTTTCGATCGTCTACATCTCCTCCGAGATCGCTGTCAGAGTAGCCCACAAGTTCTGGCATTCCAGTCCCCTTTGAGTAACTGCAACCAAAACCCACTGTGCCTCGGACATACATGAGTATTTGCTTGACGGCTGCCCAGTGCTGTGTGCTTGGGGACTCCATATATCTGCTCGCAACACCAACGGCCAATGCTAGATCTGGTCTTGTATTTACGAGATATCTCAGACACCCAATGACACTTCTGAATTCAGTGGCGTCCACTTTCGGTGCACCGTCGTTTTTCGACAGTTTCAGTCTCACCTCCATCGGTGTGTGGCATGCACGCTCGAGGATCTTCTCCGCATATGCTCGCTGACAGAGTGTGATTCTTCCCTCCTCCTGCTTCACCTCGATTCCCAAGTAGTAGGACAGCAAACCGAGGTCGCTCATCTTGAACAACAGATGCATCTCCTTCTTGAACAGCTCAATTTCACTGATAATGGTGCCTGTGATGATCAGATCATCCACATACACCCCCACGAGCAGATAACTGTCGTTTGTTCCGCGCCTGTATACTGCATGCTCCAATGGGCTGCGAATGAAACCGAGATCAACAAGGGAAGAGTCCAGTTTTGCATACCACGCTCGAGGGGCCTGCCGAAGACCGTACAGAGCCTTGATCAGCTTCATGACACAATGTGGCTTGTCCTTGTCGATGAAGCCAGGCGCCTGATGAACGTAAACTTCCTCTGCAAGATCGCCATTCAGAAAAGCAGATTTCACGTCCATATGATGCACTTCCCAGCCACCATGTGCAGCGAGAGCCAGCTGCACCCTCACTGTTTCCATGCGCGCAACAGGGGCAAACACCTCGTCGAAATCCACCCCCTGACGCTGCGCGTATCCCTTCACAACCAGCCTAGCTTTGTGTTTGACAATGTTGCCGTCAGGGTCCTTCTTCAGTTTGAAGACCCATTTCAGCCCAATCGGGCGGTGCGTGGCTGGCAGTGAGCAGAGCGTCCAGGTCTTGTTCTCCGCGATGCACTGCATCTCCTCCTGCATCGCTTTCCTCCATGATGGATCAGCTAGGGCCTGCTCAACGCAGGCGGGCTCCTCTGCTGCCACAAGGTGCAGCTCATCGTGCAGGATGCTGTTGCCATCGGGTTCTGCTGACGCCGATGCTGGCGCGCTCTGCGCGGCGCTCTCTGCCTGCGTGGTTGCATAAATATTGGCAACGCCTCGATAGCGCCGTGGCCCCTGACCATCGTCTTCTGCATCCAGATGATCATCATGCGTGGGCGGGGTGCAGAGATCCACCAAAGGCTCGCTGGTGCCCTCCGGTGTCCCCATGACTGAACCTGCGGGCGACGCCGTGTAAGTGGCACTCAGAGGCGTCTGTCCGTCAGGTGATGCAGAGCGGCTCGGCGTCTCCACGCTGCCGCTGATTCCATCGTCAACAACCGTTGCGCCTCCATCCAAGACGTACGTGATGACGAAGGTAGTCGCCGTTGGCTCCGATCGCTGCGTATCTGCATCTGACCAACACCAATTGCGTTTTTCTTCAAACGTGACGTCACGAGTGACGTAGAGCCTGTCCTCTGTAGGATCATACACTCTATACGCCTTGGATCCTTCTTCATATCCGACGAAGACCGTGAGCACGGATCGATCTGACAGCTTCGTCACTCCCGGACCCGTCTTCTTCATGTGAGCGACGCAGCCGAATGTTCGCAGGTGCTCGACGGTGGGCGTGCGATGATGCCAGGCCTCGTACGGTGTAATCCCGTCCAAGCTGCGTGTGGGCGCACGATTGAGTACGTACACCGCGCACTTCACCGCCTCCCCCCAGAACTTCGCCGGCATGGCCATGCTCTTGAGCATGCATCTGGCCATCTCAACGACAGTCTGGTTCCTCCTCTCCACGACGCCGTTTTGCTGAGGTGAATAAGGCGCCGTGGTGTAGTGAGTCACTCCCTCGCTGTCGCAGTACGCGCGGAATTCAGTCGAGTTGAATTCGCCGCCGCGGTCCGATCGGAAAGCCCTGAGGTGGCACTGCTGTCTGGCCTCGGCGTGTGCGCGTATCCGCTTGAACTTGGCGAAGGCCTCGCCTTTGGATTTCAGAAGCTCCAACCACATGTACCTGGTACAGTCGTCCACGACGAGGAGGAAGTACTCGCTGCCGCCGGCCGTCGCAGGCTTGATTGGCCCACACAGATCCGTGTGGACAAGATCCAGAGCGCGCTCTGAGCGGTGTGCGCTCGCCTGCGGGAACGGGGTCCGGTGCTGCTTCCCTAGTGAGCACCCGTCGCAGATTTCGTCGACGTGGCTCACCGCCGGCATCCCTCTGACCAATCCCTTGTTTGACATTGCGCTGACTGCCCGGAAGTGGAGGTGTCCCAGCCTGGCATGCCAGAGCCAAGCTGGATCGTCAGCCCGCGACAGGAGACAGGCAGGCGCGCATAGCTTCAGGTTCAGAACATACAGGCGATTCGCCGTTCGCCTGACGCGCACGAGGAGCTTCCTTCTCCGATCAAACACAGTGAGCTCCCCGTCCTCCACCACCGTCTTGTAGCCCGCTTCATCCAACTGGCCAATGGAGATGATATTGGTACGCAATTGCGGGATGAAGTAGACGCCTGACAGCAGTCTCTGATTTCTGTCAGGGCAACGGAACAACACATCGCCTTTCCCCTGAATTTTCACGACAGAACCGTCTCCAAATTTCACCGATCCTCTGACGGTGTTGTCCATCGTGACGAATGCGCTGCGTGCACCCGTCATGTGACTGCTGGCTCCGGTGTCAAGGTGCCAGATCCCCACGGCGGCGGGCACGGGCACTACTCGCTCTTCATTCAGGTAAACGGCATGCTCTTCCGCTCTCTCTCTGGGTGGTGTAGGTACGACGGCCAGCTGCGCTGGGGTGGGTGGCTCGTGCACAATCTCGACGAGGTGTGCACTCTGCGAGAGGTCATCGTCCTCCTCACAGACGAGCGCGGCGAGGTGGAGTGCTGGCGCGTCAGCGGCTTCTTCGGCCAGGTTCGCCGCCTCCCCCTTTCGCTCGCGGTCTCTCTGAGCTTTCCTGCACTCCTTGGCCCAGTGGCCTGGCTTCCCGCAGTAACGGCAGTTGCCAGGCTTGCGGGTGCTGGTGTTGCCGCCATTTCCGCCGCCGCCGCTGCTTCCACCTCCGCCGCCGGCGTTCTGCGTGTTGGCCTTGTCCCCTCCATGTGCCTTGGCCTTGCCTCCACCCTTAGCGCCATGTGGGGTGTTCTGTGCGCGCTGCTGTTGCCGCGCACTCCATTCCTCCTCAGTGAGAAGGAGCTTGCCGCCGGTGTCCGCCTCGGGCTCACCGCGGCCTTCCGACGCGACGAGCCTGCCGCTGAGCTCCTCGATGGACATCCCTTCCAGATCGAGGAGTGTTTCGATGGCGCAGGCCATCTGCGTGTAGCGAGCGGGGACCACGCGCAAGAATTTCTGCACGGCGGCGAGCTCGGTGACTTCATCCCCAAGCGATTGCAGCTCCGCGACGACGCCGGCGAGACGAAGTGCGAAATCCTCCACCGCCTCACCGCTCTTGAACACCAGGTTCTCGAAATCCTTCCGCAGTTTCTGCCGCCGGGCTTCGCGGACGCGATCCACCCCGACGCGCATGGTCTTGATGGTGTCCCACGCCGCCTTGGCGTTGTCCTTCGCGGCGAGGACAGGCACCATCTCGGGTGGCACCGAGCGAAGGATTGCGCCCAGGGCCTGCCGCTCCAGACGATCGTCCTCTTCCTCGCCTAGCCCTGGATCGATCGTGTCCCAGAGCCGAGCTCCCTGCAGCTGCACACGCATCAGGATCGCCCACTCCGTATAATTTGTACGGGTGAGCATCGGGAGGTGCATCGCGCCGCCACCGCCGCCCTCGCGCACCACCTCCCGCACCACGATCTCGCGACCGCCGCTGTTCTCGCCGCGCCGGGCAAGACTACGACCACGGCTTCGCTCACGACTCTGGGGAACTGGTGTTGCGACTTTTGCAGGAGGTTTCGAAGGGGAGCGCGACGGCGTCCACGACTTCGATGACGATGACTTCGTGTCGTCGGCCATGGCGATGAGCACCTACAGGCTCTGATACCAAGTGTTGTTGTGGATCTGTGATTCTTCTGCTCGAGTGTGTGCTAACAAGAGAGAAGAGAGGACAGAGATTTTGTGCAGCGCAAGCAGTTGCTGCGTTTTCGTGTTAACTCTGATTATAAACGAAATTACAGAGAGAAGGGCCAACAGAAGGGCCTAAAATCTAGCTACGACATGCCACTACCGAGTCATGCCATCCCATGCTCCACCAGTCGTGCTAGTGATCCTAAACTTCAGGAAAGGAATAGTCTAACCTATCTACACGCGTGGAATCACAACTGATCACCACACGCTTTATTCAGAAAAGAAAAACAGCTAACTGACGAGTTTCAGACTGTTGTCGAAAACAGCTGAAACGCAACAGTGCAGGCAGAACAAGAAATGCTGGATTAATCAACACCATTTTTATAAAACTCTGCAAAATAATTTTGGAGACAAATCCATACGTATGAACCTAAATCCTATAAATCTAAATGTCCCAAGGATGTTGGTAATCAAAATAGTAAGAGTTTGGATGTGCCCATGTTCAAGACGACAACTTTTCCAGTCTAGTGCTAATCAATGAGTGGGATCGTTTGTACAGCAAGTAGGACATTAAACTCATGTCATAGATGGATGTAATTTTCTTCTCGACTCTGCCCCTATGGAAGAAGTTGGAGAGGACTACTGGAAGGAAATGAGAGTTCAGTCTGTGTATCCTAGGTAAATGGTTGTTCAACCTTCTTACCGAAGATAGGGTATGGAAAACTCTACTACGGAGAAAGTATATTGGCACAAGTGCGGTATCATAGGTTTCTTGAAAACTAGGTGATTCACACTTCTGGGTTGGTCTTATGGCGACCATTAAATTCTTCTTTTCATATGGTTCTTCCTCCATCAAGGATGGTTCGGAGATAAGGTTCTGCGAAGATAGGTGGCTTGGTACTACCACAGTCCGAGAACAATATCCAGCTTTATATAATATTGTCCTTGAACGTCACAAAAGTGATCTGCTCCATGAGGTGTTGGAAAATTCTCCATCAAATGTGACGTTCAGAAAAGATCGTGTGGGTCCCCGATTAGCATCTTGAAGTGAGTTGCTACAGTGTCTGGCTTTACTCAATCTGACGTGGGGATATGAGTTTAGACGAAATTTGCGCAAAAGTGGTAAATTCTCGGTGGACTCTATATACAAAGATCTAATCCAACCGAAGGTGCCAGTTGATAAAAAAATGGAAGACGAATATTAGACTAGAAACAAAGTCTTTGCATGGTATCTTCGTGATGGGGTAATTCTCACTAAATATAACTTTGCAAAATGCAATTGTCATAGAAGTAAAAAAGTGTGTCTTCTTTCATCAGGACGATACTATTTAACCACTTATACTTCGAGTGTAAATTTGTTGATTCTATATTTTCAATCATTCAGATAGATTCTACCTTATACTCATCACAATTATTTTTGACAATTAGCTGAATGGTGTGGATCATAGGTTTAAACTACTAATTAAGGTGGTAGCGCTAGCCGTTATATGATCGCTTTGGCTTTATAGAAACTCCAAGGTTTTTATGATACAAATCCCTCTCTCATGCAGGTTATCTACAAGTGTACAACTACGTCTCGATCTTGGTCACCATTGCAACATATGGAGCATCACAACATGTTTATGGATACATGTACAAGACTGGAGGATATGACGAGGGAATTTTTGTCCTAACATGGATGGAAACATAATTTGCGGATCGCCCTGCACAACCATAGGCGTTTTTACAATTTCTCGTCGTGATATGTAATTCGTCTTTTATTTATTTTATTAGTTATGTTGGACTTGTGTTGATTGTGTGCATCCTACATATGGGGAGGCCGGGTATAATGCTTAAAATATTTTAAGTAATAAAACTCTCTTTATAGAAAAAAATTCTGTGTATCCTTTCAGAGAGGCCAGAAGATATCAAACACGACAATAGGTGTGCCCTCTCACTCTATTTTTCCGCATGCCGGAGGAAAAAAACTCAGAGAAATTTACCGTTCCTTTAATTAAAGTTATCATCTACCCAAGTACCAAGCTCGTAATCAAGGAATTATTAGCCATTGATCTCACTGTGAATCTATGACTTGATGTCACTGCCATCACCCTGGCCTTTTATAAGGTGCGAGACTTTTCGAGATCACATATGCATAGCTTATTCCTCATCTTACTGCAATGCAATGGAATTGTTCAACCATATTTCGTATTTCATTTCTTTGATCTCTATACACTCGGATTCGAGTTTGATAGGCATAGGCATAAGAGACACCAAAAAAGGTTGGTGGATAACTAGAATTCCAATATGTTTCACGTAGGCAGCGTGCCTCTTTGTCCCACTCAGAGACATCTACCTTTTTTTCCCTTTGTATCATGCCAATATTGACCTCTTTGCCTAGCTAGTCCCGTCGTAATGTACACCACATGCTCATGGCATATCAAGGAACGAGTCCGAATATGTACTGTTAGTTGGCTAGGATGCATTGTTGGTCGTCGGATATTGGTTCGCTCAGTAGGTTCTCAACAAGCAACATAGGCATAGGACTTCCATATGTACGGATAGGTGACGGTTTAGTGGTGAATCCTCCAACTCAACATGGTACGGATGGGAGAGTATCTAGATTCTCGTCCTTTTAGTACGACTAGCAGGATATAGATGCATCACTTGCTATTTGGTAGGAAAGGGGATAGTCATGTCAGACACTACTTTCCATTTTCCCTTTGCACATCACCTCTCCGCTCTCCAATATGTACCATGCCCCTACAAGATTCCTATGTTTTAGTAGGATATAGTACAATATCCTTACCATCCTTATATCTTGCAAGTTATATTGTCAACACATATATGTGCACACAAGAACCCACATGATCTCGTGCAATTCTGGCCAACCGAAGAAAAAATGAGTCCATAGAGTGTGAAGGGATTATGGTGACGGCGTGGCGCATCGCTATCCTCGCGTAAACGATAGAGGGAGCGGGGTTTTATATGGCGATCGAAAACATATTGAAAAACTTACTTAATCTAGATAGCGACATAGAGGGTCTATTTTCTCGTAAGAATTGGCCACATGCCTCATTGGCACATCATCTCTTGCATAGTAGTACTGTATCAAGCACGCGCACATTCAGCGCACAAAAGATGGATCCAAAAGCCGTGATTTTCCAGGACTAGCGGTACGGTCTCTAAAACAAGTGCATGTTTGATCACTAATTTAAATTGGAAAGTGTTTATAAAAACATGGTAAAATAATTTATTCTTGAAATACTTGCCGAGATAGATCCACGGTCGTCTATAATCTCCTGATGTTGGCAGTCAAAATATTACGAGTCTATATGTGTGCTCTAGAAGTACAGTATGGTCAATTATAGGGTGCATGAATAGGTGACTAACATTTTTTCTGTTTTACTTTTTAGTTTGGGCTAGACAAGTAAAACAATGTTGTCTAGATGTGCAACTAGGTGAAAAATCTATGTGATACGATACAAAAAACACAACATAAGACAATAAGCAGAGGCACAACGTAAGCAACAATAGAAGAGGCACGGAAATAAGGATATGATTCACTTAGTACCTTTCAAAGGGAAGTACATCTACGTTGGAGGGGTGATGAACCACCTATACAATCTAATAACACGGAAAGCACGGATGTGCACATCCTATTCTCTATGAGCTTCTCCGGCGAGAGATTAACTCGTTTCTACTATGAGGTCGGGTTGAAAGCGATGACCAAACCTTTATATATGGTTGAGACTTCTCCACAACTTCATTAGATGCTCTCAACAAGATACAAAACTTATCGCAACAAGGTGGAAAATCCAAGCACTAGATTTCTCTAGGGTTTGAAGCCACCCAAGATTACAATATCCGCTAGGGTTTGATGGGGGCTTCGCAATTCGTTTAGTCGAATCGGGGATCTAGGTCTCCTCAAGCACTCCACATAGTATCAAGGCGATTGGGAGGTTGGAGTGTGAGATTTAGGAATTTGAAACTTGCATTAATGGAGTGAAGAGAGAAAGTGAAGCTTAAGTCTTCATGGGAAGAAGACCCTCCTTAGATTTTCTCATCAGATCTGGCTGTTGGAGGCAGAAACCCGCAGGACAAGAAGTTTCAGACCAAGGCGGAGCTTCCGACCCAGGCAAGTTTTGGGCCGAACAGTATTCACGCCGGTCATCTCTTCATTTCGCACGATCAGGAGTTCGCGAGTCTAAAGCAGAAGTTCTAACAACCGAAACTTTTGGTTTATACACTCATATAACTTCCTGTTTGCGAAGCTCCCATAAAAGGACCATATAAAATATAGGAGCATATCAAGAGCCACCAAAAGCTCGATCGGACCAAGACAAAAAAATATAAGCTTCCGAGAGGCAGGAATGTAATTTCTCTTCTCGGATCTGCCCCAATGGAAGAAGTTGGAGATGCTCGGTGGCTAGAACCGAGACTCCAATCGGAGCATCCTCTCAGGCAGGAAATTTATTCTCCATTTAACTGAAGTTGTCTTATGATCTTACCTAACCAAGTACCAAGCTCGTAACCAAGGAATTATTAGTTTTTCACTGCCTACCACCCTAGTATCTTATATGGAGAGGGTCTTTTCTAAATCACATATGTATAGCTTATTCTTCAGCTTACTTTTATGTATTAGAGTTGTTCAATCAAATTTTTGTATTTATACACAAACGAATTTAGTTTGATATAGGTGTAGGCATAAGAGGCACCAGGAAAGGCTCATAGATTACGAGCATTCCAACATGTTTCACATAGCCATCGCGGCTCAACGTCCCATGTTTTTTTAGCGCGGGATTTTTATATAGGCCTGCGGTGGACACATGTTGCACCGTACAGGCGAGGACTTAATGCATCCACCGTCCACAGCTCCACGCTACCCCCCGGTCTCAAACGCCAAGGCGAGACGGAAAATGTAACTGTGTGAGTGAGTGATGGTGCTGCATCACTGTAGTCGCAGGAATGATAAAAGGAGCGGGTTTTATCCTGGGATCAAAAGTGTGCTTGACGACTTACAATATCGACGACGACAGACAAGGTCTCCTTCCTGGTAAGGATAGGAGCCATGTACCATGTCGCACTAGGAGGCATTTCTCCTGCATCTTTTTATGCGTGCATTGACGACATAAAAATTTATCCTAAAGCCGGAATTTGCCACACAAGGAATTATTTGCCAAACACCCCCTCTCCCGTAAAAGTCGTGTATGTTTTGGACCAAGATGCCGGTACAGTCTCTAAAACAAACACATGTTTGGTCACTAACTTAAATTGAATCATGTGCACTAATCAATGACCAAAATTGTTTGTACGGTGAATAGGACATTAGAACTCATGTCACAGCTGGATGTATTTTTTTCTCCTCAACTCAGCCACATTGGAAGATGGAGAGGGTGCTTGGCTGGAACTGAGAGTTCAGTTAGAGTATCCTTTCGGGAAGGCCAGAAAATATCAAACACGATAACAGGGTTGGTAGTGGGAATAGGACAAAGGCGGATGGCTCAGATCTTGGTAAGACAGGCATAAGATCTCATTGCCTCCCGGATCTGATCGCGATCTGATGCCTCGCTCCCGCGACGCGCTGGGCGACGCGGACGACCCACCCGGCGCCGCCCCGGCCGCCGGCGACCTCGCCCTCCCAACCCCCGCTGCTTACCAGGCTGCCGCGGGGTTCGCCGACGCCGCTCCGAGAGATCGGTTCATCAGCCCGCCTCCGGCTGATCTGAGGTGCGACCAGAGGGTCACGATGGAGGCTGGCGAGGAGTCAGGGTCGCCCGTCGGCGCCGGAGGCAATCGTCGACGGCGGCTAACCCTTGCGCCGGGGGATCCTCTCCTTTCCCCGCCGTCGGGAGGAGGCTTGGGGTCCAGGTTCGCCGCATTGGCCGTGGATGCCGCGGGTGAGGTAGCAGTGGCGGCAGCGGAGGAGGTCCTAGGAGATGTATGGGAGGTCTCGGACGCCGACGTTTCCCGGCCGGCGGTGTCCGACGAGGAAAGGGCGGCGGCGTTTTGGGACCGAGCCGGATTCCCAACGAAGGATTCTCGTACGTGGGAGAAGGATCGTGCCGTGCGGGTCGTCGAGGAGTCGGAATCCGCTGCGTCTTCCTCGAGGTCTTCTCCGACGGCGCCGTCTTCTTCGTCTCCGGGCGCTTCCTCGAGCAAGGCGGGCCACCGGCTGCGGCTACCTACGGTTCGCGTGGGGTGGAGGGGACCCGTCCCTCGCCCTCGGGTCACGCCGGCACCCTGCCTCGGAGACTTTTTTCCGGCGGAATTCGTGGGCGCGGCGGCGAGCCTACCGTCTACGTCCGGCGAAGGCGGGGAGGAGCCCGATCCGCGATCAACGGAGACAGGCGCGGAATCCGCGTTTCAGAATTCCGCGCTGCCACGTGGGACCGGGGGGCCCGCGTCGAAACCCTGGGCCTACTTCCAGGACGCTTTTGCGTACATGTGGTCGAAGGCCGAGCGAACTAGGGTTCGGAAGCCGTCGGCGCTGTCAGGTCCTTCGAAGGTTTCATCTTCATCGCCTGCGCAGCGCTCGGGATCTCCTCTCCCCGGGCAGCGCTCCTTCTTGCAGGCTCTTCTAGCGTCCCCTCCGAGCTCGTGCATGGCGGCGCCTCATCATCCCGGTGGTCCTCCCGGGCTGCGGCCTCCGGGGCCGGCCCCTGGCGGTCGGGGGCGTGGAGCTGGGCGCGGGGTTGCGGTTCCGGGGCCTGGCGCGGCGCAGGTGGCCACGGTGCAGGCGGCTGGGGCTCATGCGGTGATGACGGGTGCTGTTCCATGCGCGACTGCGGCATTGGCGGGTGCTGGTTTTGCAGTTGGTACGGTGGCGGCAGGGGGTGCGGTGAGGCGAAAGAATAAGAAGAAGAAGGTTGCTCCAGTCGCAGCGGTTTCTGGGTCAGGGCAGGAGACAGGTGTAGCATTCCCAACCCCTGTGGTTGAACAGCAGGCGCTAGCCGCCGCTGGACCCGTGGGGGTTGATGTTGCCGCGGCTCCGGTGATTAAGAAGACGCGATGCTGGAAATGCGAGGTTGACACTCATGCGACGCGAGACTGCCCGGTGGATCACTATTGCTATGTGTGTGACACCAAGAAGCATCCCATGAAGAAGTGTCCCACTCTCAGGCTTCCTAAGCCGGCAGTCTTTATCAGGGGGATTGCTAGCTTCCACACCATGTTCTCTCAGTTCCCCGATAATCTGTTCCAGGAGGTGGATGCGTCTAGTGGACCTGTAGCGCTGGTCACGGTGGTGGGCACTGCTGCTACGGCGAAACAGGTGGAGATGACTGTTGCTCGTATGAGTTCCACTCCACGGTGGAAGTGGGAAGCGCTGCCTAGCGAAGATAATTTCTTCAAGGTGGTGTTTCCGTCGGAGGCTGAGTTGGAGAGGTTTGATGGGATGGACTTCGGGGTTCCGTCTCAGTCCACCAGGCTTTTGTTCAGCAGATGGAAGCCAGAGGATGTTGAGCCTAAGCTCGAGTTCTATCAGACGTGGGTGCATGTGGAGGGGGTACCAAATCCGCTGAGACACTTTCTAGGTCTGTGGGCGGTTGGTTCTCTCATCGGTATTACTCTGGATGTGGACCTTTTGGCTCTACGCCGCAGAGGTATTGTCCGTTTGAGGTTGGCACTATCGGATGATGAGGTGTTCAACAAAGTGGATGAGGTGGGTCCCTACACTAGCACGGATGGTGTCTTACGGCTGAAAGGGTATGGCTTCACTTTTCGCCCTGAACCTGAGGATTTTGTGCCCGAAGCAGACTTTGTTCCTCATATTTGGGATTCGAAGGTACCTTCGGAGTCCTCCTCTAGAGGGGTTCGTGATTCGGATGTGCAGGACTCCGCGGCTGTTGATGGTGAAGCGGGGGGTACAGAGAACATGGCTATTGATCCGTCCTCTGCTGTTGGTGGTGATCATGTGCATTCGCAGGCATTGGAGTTGCTAAAAAATTATGCACTAACACCGATCAATATGTCTCCTAAAACTCCTCGGGGACAGGAGATAGTGCGTTCTTTGCATTCCTCAGGTGGTTTCTCCGCGATGCTTTCTTCGGAGGGGGCGCTCTCGGCTGCGGCGTGTACTGGCGGGTCGCAGGGTGCAGGCGGCACTCAGCTACACGCTGCCCATGCGACAAGGCCGGGCGCAGCGCTGTCTGCGAACAGCGGCGAACAGCAGCAGTCCGCTGGGCCGGGTGCGGCGTTACAAACCGCCGACCAGGCGGTGCTCACTGGAGACAGCGGCCAGCTACAGCCGGACCACTCGCCTGTGAGGCTTGGGTCCGGCGCTGGTAGGCTGCCGACGGATGGGCCGGGCGGGGCGCTGCTGCCTGCCGCACATGCGACACATACCGGAGCCAGCGCCCAGCAGGCCTGCTTGCCTAGCGGGCTGGCGGTCACCGGGCGGGGCAGCCGGCAGCTACCTGACGCCCAGGCGGCGTCCTTGGTTTGCGACGCGCGGGCGGAGGCTGGGCGTGGCAGCATGGAGCTGGCTGCTGCGCCTGGCTTAGCGGAGCCGAGGACGCGCTCGCCGTCTCCGGTGCGGACGGGGTCGATGAGCACACCGGCGGTGACGCCGAGACGACCGTTTGTGTCCGCTGCGACACGGGCGGAGTACTTGACTGCGTCGACACCGGTGACCCCGTCACCCACTTCTGGCGGCGACATCGACTCTAGGGTACCTGTCACGACAGGCGAGGACATGTTGGCCGGGGGGGTATCTCCCTCGTCATTACCCCCCTCCGCCGTGGCGCCTACCGTGGAGATGCATGGGCAGCCTAAAGAGGGGCTGAGGCGGAGCGCTCGTCATCGCGTCGCAGCAGACGGGGCTTCATCGACGGACGAGGACGCGATGTCCAAGGCTATGCGACGGAAGGCGGCAATGTACTCAACATCGCCACATGGTACGGGTTCTAATCATAGATCATTTCTTTCTTTTTCAAATACCAAGTTATCCTCTTGCCTAGGTGTAGTTGGTGTTTCACTAGGGAAGAATGATAAGGAGATCACGTTGTCCACTAATGTGCTGAAGCATATGGAATATGATCGTTTAACGGTTAAGCCGACGGTCAATCCGAGTGCTTCTCCCATGGTGGACATACCTCACATGGATGATGATTCAGCGTATGCCTCTTCGGATGGACAGCTTTTATCACATCTAGTGGGGGAAGTGACTGAGGTGGGATTGGATGAGGACGGGCTTGGATCTTTATTTGATCTATATGCTTCCGGCCGGAAATCCAAAACCGCTAAACAAAAGAGGAAAAACTCACCGCGAAACACCGCGAGACCGCCTAAAAATCCAATTGTTTCCCGATGAATGGCTTATTCACTAATAGCAGAGGTCTTGGAGACTTGGCTAAACATTTGAATATTGCACAGTACGTCAGGGATCACGATTTGGAGTTTTTGGCTATCTCCGAAACAGGGAGGAGAGATTTCCAAGTGAGTGTTTTGAACCGCCTATCAGGTGGTATCGACTTTACTTGGCACTCTATCCCCCCTCGTGGTAGATCGGGTGGCATTTTACTAGGCGTTAAAACTGACTCCTTTGATGTGTTAGCAAGGTCGGATGGTGATTTTCATATCAAATTACACCTCCGTAACCGTGCCGACAATTTCATATGGAGCTTGGTCGCTGTGTATGGTGCTGCACAGGAAGAGTTTAAGGAGGCTTTTCTTCGTGAGTTGGTTAACTTGGCTAATAATAATCCACATCCAATTTTAATTGGTGGTGATTTTAACTTGCTAAGGTTTCCACATGAGAAAAGCCGGGGGCGGTTTGATGGTCATTGGCCTTTCTTGTTTAATGCTGTCATTGATAGCTTGGATTTGAGAGAGGTTTACATGTCCGGACGACAGTTCACCTGGGCAAATAGTCTGCCGGAGCCTACATACGAAAAGCTAGATCGCGTATTAATGAGTACCGATTGGGAAGATAAGTTCCCTTTGGTAACAGTACGTGCTCTAGAACGTATTGAGTCTCTATCGGACCATGCTCCCCTACTTCTTTCAACTGGCACATCAAGACCAAAAGGCCAGACACAGTTCAAATTTGAACTAGGTTGGTTTTTGCGAGATGGTTTTGATGAACTAGTAAAGAAAGTCTGGCACAAACCGGTCTTAGGTGATAACCCAATACGGAGATGGAATAATAAAATGCGCAATGTGCGTAAATATCTCCGTGGTTGGGCGAGACATACGACCGGGATGCTTAAGAAGGAGAAAGAGCGTCTTTGTTCCATTATTGATGAGTTAGACCGACTCGCAGAAACTAGGTTGTTATCTTCGCAAGAGGTTGAACTAAAAAGTCAATCCAATGCGAAAGTAGCACAAATGTTGCGGGAAGAAGAACTCAAATGGTATCAGAGATCGAAAGCTCAATTCATTCTCGAAGGAGACTCGAATACTAGGTATTTCCATAATGTTGCCAATGGCAGACATAGGAAAAAACGGATTCAAAGTCTCCATCAGGATGAAGGTCTCATTGAGGGACAAGAGTTTCTCAAGGCCTATATCACAAAGTTCTATAAAGATCTGTTTGGGGCTCCTGAAGTAGGTAATATTACCATGGATGAGAGCCGCACAGATGATATTCCCCAAGTTTCAATGGAAGAAAACGCTTTTCTTAATGCTCCCTTCTCTGAAGAGGAGATAAAGAAGGCTATATTCCAAATGGAACATAATAAGGCACCTGGTCCAGATGGTTGTCCGGCGGAGTTCTATCAGCATTTTTGGGAAATCATTAAACATGATCTCATAGAGATGTTTGATTGCTTACAGAGTGGACATCTGGAGTTGTATCGCCTTAATTTTGGGGAAATCGTTTTGTTACCTAAGGTTTTGAACGCAGAAAGGATACAACAGTATCGACCAATCTGCCTTCTTAACGTGAGTTTCAAAATCTTTACAAAGGTTGCAACTATTAGGCTAAATTCAGTGGCAGACCATGTGGTAAAACCTACACAGACTGCTTTTATGCAGGGTAGGAATATCCTAGATGGGGTCGTGACTTTACACGAAACCGTACATGAGTTGCACACGAAAAAGCTTAATGGGGTAATTCTTAAAATAGACTTTGAAAAGGCCTATGATAAAGTGAATTGGGAGTTTCTACAACAGACTCTGAGAATGAAAGGATTCTCAGAGGAGTGGTGTACTCTAGTTCGCAGTTTCGTAGTTGGAGGTAGCGTGGCTATCAAAGTCAATGATGATGTCGGCCGCTACTTCCAAACTAAGAAAGGCTTGAGACAAGGTGATCCGCTATCGCCCGTATTGTTTAATATTGTGGCAGATATGTTAGCAATCATGATCGATCGAGCCAAGGAAAATGGCCTAATTGAGGGAGTAATTCCACATCTAGTCGATGGGGGATTGTCTATCCTTCAATATGCAGATGATACAATTCTCTTTATGGAACACGACTTGGAGAAAGCGGCGAATCTGAAATTAATTCTTTCAGCGTTCGAGCGATTATCCGGGTTAAAAATCAATTTCCATAAAAGCGAATTGTTCTGCTTTGGCGAGGCACAAGATGCAGTTGCACAATATACCGAGCTATTCGGTTGCGAGCAAGGCCAGTTTCCTATTAAGTATTTGGGAATACCAATACATTACAGGAGATTGACTAATGCAGAATGGGCTCAAGTCGAAGAGCGTTTGCAGAAAAGGCTAGCTAGTTGGAAAGGAAAATTGTTGTCACTTGGTGGGCGACTGGTACTCATTAATTCAGTCCTTACTAATATGGTACTGTATATGATATCATTCTTCCAGTTACCTAAAGGAGTCTTAAAAAAATTGGATTATTTCCGATCAAGATTCTTTTGGCAGGGTGACAACGAGAAAAAGAAATATCGATTGGCCAGATGGGATGTAGTTTGTCGTCCACGAGATCAGGGAGGGCTCGGTATTCATGACCTGCAAGTCAAGAATTCAGCCCTACTTGGTAAATGGATTTTTAAACTACTAACCGAAGATGGCGTATGGCAGACCCTCCTGAAACGTAAATACATAGGTTCGAAAGCAATATCACAGGTTATGTGGAAACCAGGTGATTCACACTTTTGGGCTGGACTCATGGCGAACAAAAATAAGTTTTTTCGCTATGGGGTATTTAAGATTAAGGATGGATCGCGGATACGGTTCTGGGAGGATAAGTGGTTAGGTAATACCACACTCAGAGAACAGTATCCGGCCTTGTACACGATAGCGCGACATAAGGATGCTACGCTGGCTACGGTCATGCAAACATCACCTCCTAATGTTACGTTCAGACGAGATTTGCTCGGGCCTCGACTTGCGTCTTGGCAAAACCTGGTTGATAGATTAACGATGGTTACTCTTACACCCGGCGCTGATGAATTTTGTTGGAAAATCACTAAGAATGGTATGTTCTCGGTGGACTCCATGTACAGGGCTATGATCCAATCGGATATGCCAGTCGATATCTTCAAAAATGTATGGCGTATGAAAGTGCCGCTGAAGATTAAGATCTTCGCGTGGTACCTTCGTAAGGGGGTCATACTCACAAAGGATAATCTTGTCAAGCGTAATTGGCATGGGAGTTCTAAGTGTGTTTCTTGTTCTCATGATGAGACAATTAAACACTTATTCTTTGATTGCTCATTTGCGCGTTCTATATGGTCCGCTATCCAAATGGCTTCGAATCTATATCAACCTACTTCCGTTGCGAATATATTCGGCAATTGGTTAAATGGGGTTGATAAACGTTTTAAGACTATTATTAGGGTAGGAGCGCTTGCCATTATTTGGTCGCTCTGGCTATGTAGAAATGACAAGATTTTCAACGATAAAAACTTTTCTCGTATGCAGGTTCTATTCAAGAGCACAGGTATTCTCCGTTCGTGGTCCACATTACAGCGAAGGGAGTTACGAGGCCTTTTTACGGAGGCATGTGCACGACTGGAGCAGGTGGCGAGGGATATTTTTATCCCACATGGATGGCCGCTTGATCTACGGATTGCGGCTCCATAGCACCGACAGTCTACAGCGGCTGTTTTGTAGCATTGTCGCTCTGTTTATTTTCAGTTTCGGATTTCGGCTGTGTGCATCTCACGATGCAGAGGCCGGGTGTAATGCTTAAACTTTTTGAGTAATAAAGCCCTTTATCAAAAAAAAAAAAAAAAAAAATCTCGCCCTAATTTTCACATGGCAGGTGGTACCAGATCGTCAATTGGAATCTAGGTGTGATCCGTCAAAAACCTGGCCATGGTCTCGTACCGCCAGGTGTTGAGGTGATGATCCACGCGGGGGCCATGCCGCACGACCACTCCAGTGTGGCGTGTTTCCCTTTTTGCAGCGGACTCCAAGCAAAGTTCATGATGGGTTGGGCAAGGTCGTCATGGCTGTTTCTATCACACGCCTCGGCCCATGGACTGCATGTTTGCTCTGAAGGCATTCGGCTGCTGACATGCTCCAGTTTGACCGGTGCCTCACATTCTTGCCGGCCTTGGTGTGGCATCACAGTTGTTGTTGTTAATTGTGGATTCATTCGGGACAACAAGATCCACTCTGGCTGAGATCTTTGGGCATGGCGATTACAACAAATCACCGCTGCGATTACCATGGTTATGCCGGAGGCGGTTACATCAGCGTGGTTCAAAATCCATAGGATCTCCTTGCTCACGTTGAATTCAAAAAAGCTCTTGTGGTAGAGGTAGCAAGGAAGGGCGACGATATCCCTACAGCTCGCTACGCATACATGGTTTTTCATGTTGCGATGTCCGTGTTAGGATCAGGGTGCAAGCGGCTATTGTCGAATATGTTCACAAAGGATGAGGTGAAGACAATGCTACACAATACGTTGTACAAACCATGTAATTATATCAAAACCGTGTGCAGGATGTGTGTGGGCATGATGATCAATTTTTTATATAGTGTGATTGGCAATTGGGGACAACAATTCATAATGACATCGTTGTTGGTGGTGATTGTCTAAAACTTCAAAGTGAAAACCCTAGATCTGACCTTCACTGGGTTTTTTCAAGCAATGGAATGCCTCTAACCGCTACCTTGTTGAATGCATCTTTAGGGGATCGTGACTCATTCTGGGTCCTATGATCCGACTATGGTGGTTTAATCCATATTGTTTGGAGTGGGGGTATATAGTTAATATCTGACAAATTTAAGGGTCAAATACGGGGTTTTCTGAAAAAATTCTAGCATAGAGTGGTCATGGCCCCAGCTGACCAGCTCGCATCCATGGTCATGTTCCTGGTTTAATCGGTCGTATTTGAGCATTGTTTACTAATTGAAGGCGTCGTTATTAGAAAACCACGTTCGCAATATGGGTGTTGTCTCATGCTGCTTTGTGTATGATCACTTCAACAAGGTTAATTTATTGTTTTTTTTATACTATACTATGCATTCTTAATATTTCGACTAGCTCTTGGCATTATGTTATTGCGGTATAGTTGAAATTTTTCGTGTGGTGACCCTTACGGAAATGAGGAAGGGGGCGGGTTTTATCTGGCGATCAAACGCGCGCTCCATGAATTATGAAATATAGAGAGTGACGGAGAGGGTCTTTTTACTCGTACAGATTCCTACTTGTCCACAACCGGCGGCACCCGCCAGAATTTCTTCAGTAATCATATCATGTGTGCTTTAAATAGGCTCCAAAACCCGGAGTTTGCCACACCCAGGAAATACGAGTCAAATACTGCTCTTTCGTAAAAACTGGCGTCGGTCCTGGAAACTGATGGAGCACGATTTTGACCTAACTAAAACTGAAGCATTCCTGTAAAACTTAACAAATATGTTAAGGCGATAGCTAGGCATTCAAAATATTATGAGGGATTTGCCCACTAATTAGTGAGCTAAATCGCGTGCGCAACAAAAAGGACATCATAACTTAACTCGTATCGTATCACAGCTGGATGTACTTTTTCTCAGGTCTGCCCCCATGGAAGAAGCTGGAGAGAGTCGGTGGCTCGAACTGAGAGTACAGCAAGTCAGAGTATCCTTCCAGGCAGAATTTTTTTTTGTCCATTTAATTGAAGATGCCATATGATCTTACCTAACCAAGTACCAATGCATTCTTATACCACGCTAGTCTTTTATAAGGAAGGGGTCATGTCTAAATCACGTATGCATAGCTTATTGTTCATCTCTATACACCGGAATCGTTCAATCATATTTTTGGTGTCTATACACTAGCAAATTTAGTTTGATAGGAATATGCATAAGAAGCACCGTGAAAGGCTGATGGATTACCAGGATTACAACATGTTTCATAAAGCCATCGTGCATCTTTCTCCCACGTTTCTTGAGTACGAACTGATTGCGGAGTGCTGGTCGGGACTCATGTTGCGCCGCCCCAAGCAAAGAGGTAATGTGTCCACCGTTCACGACTTCACACTAGTAGTGCAATCGGACCTCGTAGCATAAACGCGCTGGGGCAAGACGGAAAAGTTAGCCGTGTGACTGCGAGTGGGTGACGGTGCCATGTCTTTGTCCTTGTGGAAACGGCCAAGGGGACGGGATTTTATCCGGCCATCAAAAGCGTGCTCGACGACTTACTGTATCGGCGGCGACGGATAAGGTCTCTTTCATGGTAACGGTCGGATCCATGTACCTTGTCTACACCTGCCGGCATTTTTTCCATATCACTTTATCATGAGTGCATTCACGACATAAAAGTGGATCCAAAAGCCGGAAATTTCTAGGCCGGGAATTACGTGCTAAACACCCCTCTTCCGCAAAAACAGTCGCTCGTCTGTGTTGGATGAAGATGTCGGTAAGATCTCTAAAACAAACACAGGTTTGATCACTAAAATAAATTGGATCGTGTTTATAAAACTCTACAAAATAATGTAGAGTTTATAAAACACAGGTTTTATTTTTCACACGTACGAACCTAAATCCTCTAATCTAAACGTCTCAAGGACGTTGGCGGACAAACTTCCGAAGGTTAAAAGAACTCTAGAAGCAGATTCTAGGAGTTACTTCCCACTACAGTTTCTTTTCACGGAAACTCATAAGCCATCTTATGCATAAGCACAAGACCAAAATAAGTCTGCGCTTCCTCCAGCGTGGGCGGTGCCGCTGGACGACTTGTGTCTACTTACAGAAAGACACATATCCATCGTGCCCGTTCGTTCCATTCTAATACTTTCTCCTTTTTGCCCTATGTATCATCCCTCTGCTGGCCTTCTTTCCTGGCTAGACCGGTCGGCATGTACACCACACTCTCCTGTCATATTGAGCAACAAGGCAGATTATTCTGAATTATTTCGTTGGGCTGAAATTGTGATCGCCATAGATTGGTCCACTTAATTGGTTCTCAACCGTGAGATGTTCAAACTATGAATGATTATATTTTAAGAATGATGGTTGTGTGCATCAATTGATGCAGAGCATGGCATTCACCATTAAAAATATCAGGTAGAACTTGTAGTGGATAATCCGAATTATCCGAAATTCATATTAAAGAAAATAGGAATGGAATTGGAAGTATCCAAATCTGGAGGAAATAGGAAATGGATGTGGTAAATATCCTAATTATTTTAAAGATATAAATTGAAATGTGGTGCTTAAATTTGATCAAAGGTGGACGGACAATTTTAGTAATTCTAACCTGATATGCCAATTACCGATCAAATCCATTTTTACGTGATTCAATATTGTATTATCATGTTTCATTACAATACATGATTCTATTATCTCATTATATTCATATGCGTTCCAAACTAAAAATAATATATGATCCACCTCCATATTAAAGCAATATCCGTTTCGCATTTATATTCGACAAACATGCATATATTTTTATTTTTAAGTATGAAAATGAATGTTTAAAGGACAATATTTGATCCTCATTCGATCTATTTCTACCCTAATTTCATTTTGAGATAAATGCATGATTAGTCATTGAATATGAATTAGATGAGTAGTTGGATCACATAACTCTTAAAATGTTTCAAACTAGAACTCTCCAAAAATAAGTATATTAGTCTCAATCATGAAAGCACATCAAAGTAGAGCCTACGTGGCATGTTTAATTGCCGGTTGACCAGCCCTAGAGATCCAAAATCCCACAAAACACTCTCCGAAAAATGAAAACTTTTCCATCTCTTCCATGTTTTTCCTTTTTCTATTCCTTCTTCACCTTTTCTCCCAAAAACATGTGTGAACCTGCGTGTCAAGCTCAATTTCATTGCAAATTGACTCAAGTAAAGCGCAGTGGTACATACATAAAGATACAAGTCTGCTACCAAACACCAATCACACAATTTATATGAACTAGTCTAAACAAGTACTAGTTCATTAGGTGAACTTTGTTTTAAATATTTAGGTATTTCAATTCATTAAAGAAAACTTCTAAACAAGGAATGAAAACCGGTTGAGGACCGCTTTGAGGAAAAAATGGTATCTTGGGTAGGTAAGATGCTCGTATGTGAGGATCTTCTTATTCTTATAAATTCAGTGCTCACAGGCTTGTCAATGTTTCTATTATCGTTCTTTGAAAAATCTAAGGGGTTATGAAAAATACTAGATTTATATAGATCTTGTTCTTTTGTCAACATGGTCAAACAAATAAAAAATATCGCTTAACAAAATAGAATATAGTGTGTCGACCAGATGACCAGGGAGTTCTTGGAATTGAAGTTTTGGACATAAAAAACAAGTGTATACTTGCAAAGTGGTTTCATAAAATTTTAAATGGAGATGTTGCTTGGCACAAATTATTGTGCAACAAATAGTTACGAAGGAACCAAGTGGAAGCAAACCAAATGATTCTCCCTTTTGAAAAGGAATTGTGGGGGTAAAAAATGACTTTTTTAAGGGTGGATCCTTTGTTATTGGTAACGGAAAGAAAACACATTTTTGGAAGGACTCATGGTTAGGTGATAATCCATTGTGATTGCAATATCCAAGTATATATAATATCGTTTGCCACAAATATGCTTTAGTTTCGGATATGTTATACGTTTCGCTACCCAACCTCCAGTTTAGAAGAGAAATTATTGGAGATAAATTGGATGCACGGCTTCTCCTAATGGAATGTTTGATGCAAATATCTTTGTCGAAAGCGTCCGAATCTTTTTCTTCGAATTTGTCTTCCATAAGAAGTTTTTGTTTAAGTCTTTGTACATAGATTTGATGAATTGTGGCGTTAAAAGTGACTTCTTTATGCATGGATCCTTTGTTATTGTAACGGCCAGTAAACACGTTTTTGGAAGGATTCATGGTTAGATGATAATCCATTATCATCGCAGTATCCAATTATATATAATATCTTTGCCACAAAGATGTTTTAGTTGCGGATGTGTTATCCGTCTCACTATCCAACCTTCAGTTTAGAAGAGAAATTATTTGAGATAAATTGGAGGAATGACTTCACCTAATGGAATTATTGCTGCAAATATCTTTGTCAAATGCGTCCGAATCTTTTTCTTCGAATTTGTCTTCCATAAAGCAGTTTTTGGCTAAGTCTTTGTACATAGATTTGATGAATGGGTACTGTAACATCCCAAGTCTGAAAAATAGCCATTAGAATGTTTTGCTCTCTGTTATTTTATGTTTTGCATCATGGCATCATGTTGATTGCAATTGTTTTGTTTGTTTTCCATTTGTTTTTCTCTGTTTTCATTTGTTTTCCAACTGTTTTCATTTGTTTTCCTTTGTTTTCTATTTGAATTTCAAACCAAAATTCAAACCTTTTGTTTCATCCTTGTGATGTTACAATTTCCAAATGAATATTTCAAATCAAAACAACCAATTGTTTCCATTAAAGTGTGATCTCAAAACTGTTGTTTTGTTTCTATAAAAATGCACCCAATAACCAAACCCTTTTCAAATTCAATTATGATTTTCCTCCAAACAACAACCACGTTGAAATTATGAAAATTGCAAAACAAAACTCTCCAAATAAAATGGTTCAACTAACACTTCCATTTGCTTCCATGAAATAATAAAAAGCTCAACTCTTATTTGTTATTTAAATAATCCACCTAATATAAATTGCATTCAAATTTCAAATTCAAATTTCATTTGTTTCCAATTAAAAGCATTTGATCACCCTATTCAAATATTGTTTTCAATAGTTTGAAGTTGATGTAAATTGCTTGTGAATAAAATTCCTTTTTTATCAACACCCTAATGGCAATTTAAATTCCAAATCATTTCCTTCTTATTTGACATGATCAAATTGTGGTTTAAACATTTAAAATTCTTGCCAACTATTAAATTCAATAAGGATTGCAAAATTGCTTGAGCTTATTAAATAGAATTTTTTTATTTCCAAATTTCCAAATCAAACTAATAATTGAAATCCAACTAACCATTTAAAACCAAACTAAATTTTCCAAATTATGAAAATCATTACCAACCTTGCTTTTACTCACTGTTCTGAAATTAATAAAAATGTTTCATAAGCTAAACCCCCCAACAACTCTTTTTCTATCTCTCTCCTACTCTCATCCTTTACACACAAAAAAAGAGAGAAGGAAATAAAATAAAAAGAGAGAGGTGAGCAGGAGACAGCCCAGCCCATTTCTTCTTCCCAGCCCACTCCACTTCGTCCCCCACCTCCGTACACCTCCCTCTGTCGTTTTTCTCTGCAGCACCTCCACCACCCGATCTCTCCCCCCCCCCCCTCTCCGATGCTTGCCGTACCAGGCCCCTCTGCCCCATAAAACAGCCACCGATCCCCTCTGCCTAGCCTAAACCTAGCTCCCTCTAGCCCTAGCGCCGCCACCCTCCGATCTCCCTCCTCTCTGCTAATTCTCCTTCTGAACTCTGAAAAACTGCACCAACCACCGAACGCCGCCGTCAAACCTCGCTGCCACGTTCACCTCGGGGTTGCACTGCCGTTGGGAATGGAACTAGGGTGTGCTCCTCGTCGGTTTTGGTCAAGGCTCGGGGACGGGAGGTTGCCCGAGTCGACGGCGACATCGGTGATACCTCGCTGTCGCCGGACATCCGCGCCACCATCCGCACCGTGAGCATCCACCCCCCTCTGCCTCCCTGTCCTCTCTCTGCACCTCCCCGCATCCGCAGCACGCACACCACCCCCACATCAGCACGCACACGTACGGCAGGCGAGCACAACGACGAGATCGCCGCCGTTGAGCCACCGTGCGCCTCTGTCAATGTTCAGAAGCAATCTTCGTCAGTTAAAATTTCGGAACGGGCTAACTGAACTTACCTTGGCCGCGCGTCAGTTACTGACAAGAAGTCGCAAACCACCGCAGTGGTAGCGCTCCACTAATTGCAGCGCAGCGGCCACGGATCGATTCCCCCGCGACGCAATTTCTTTTGGGAATTTTCCCCTGCGTCCATGGCCCACCTGTAAGCCACAGTGGCCACGCGCACGCCACGCTGGCCAGTGGCCCACGGTCAGTGGCTGCGGTTAGGTTAATACGCGGTAACAAAACAATTCCTGCACGTTTCTGTTTAATCAAGGTCCTTTAAAATTACAGTTAGGCCCCTAGAACCAAAATGCAAATAAAAATTGTTTTATAACTCCAAATAACAAAAATAAAATATGTGCACTGGTCTAAATTTAAATCTCTACCTATTGGTAACATTTAATTTCTGTTTTGAAATTTCAAAATGCAATTCAAATTTGAATTCAAATAATTCAAATGCAATTTGCTAAATTCAATAACTAATTCATTATTAATCCAATAAATGCAAATAAAATATGTTTTCCATGCTATTTCAAATAACTTTTTCAAATATAAATTTTGTTTCATGGTTTGAATAATTTAAATTGCTTAATTAATTTAATCCTTGTTTAATTCATTTAAATTTGATAAAATCATATCTTGCTCAAAATAAAATATTTTTGAACATGCAACATATGTTTTCAAACTAGAAAAGTATGAACTTTTCAAATGTGAATTTGAATTTATGTTTTGAACAAATAAAATTCAATTAAAATTCATGCTTGTTTTAAATTCAATTAAAACTTGTTTAATATTGTTTAAGTCATAATAAATTCATCCTAATCCCTTTTTCAATAGTTGAAATATGTAATCCATCTAAAATTTGGTGTTCTTTTCAAATATGAATTTTGTTATCTATTTTGAACAATTAAAATTGGTGAAAACAACAAATGCTTGTGTGACACCTTTAAGTAACCAAAATTTCCTAACTTAATAAATGAATTTCTACACTTGTTAAACCTTATTTCCATTTGGTTCTATTGTTGTTATTTTGCTGTTTTCCTCATCCATGCATCATGCTAATTCACTTACACCATTTGATTAGTTGTAAAACAATTAATTCAACCATAATTCATGGGCTTTCAGGTGCAACTCAAATTGCATGTGGGTCCATTTAATCATGTTGTTATCTTGTCAACTAGTTTATTTTGTTGCATCAATTAAATGGTCATGCATCATCCCATGTTTGTGCACTATGCCATGATATTGATTGTTTGCCTCTGCGTTGTTTGTTTGCTTCTTCTCGGATAAACGACGACGTTGAGACCGACGATACTTACGACACCCCTTCTAAGGATTTAGCTCAGTACCAGGCTACTGGGTTTTGCAGGCAAGTTATCACTCACATGAACCATCGTGTTCCTTTCAACATTGGTTACCGATACTTTCCGTTGTCTATTCTGCTAGCCCTATGATTAGTTGCTTCTGTTACGAACCTATCACATGTATCCTTTAACCCTGATATTGCCTCACCTCCATACCTATAACCATTGTTTGAGCCCGTGTCTTACTAGCATGCTTAGGTTGTTTTGCTTGAGTCTGTTACCCGTTACTTTCTGTTATCTAGTTCTATTATGTTCTGGGGGCTCGATGTTTAATCAATCAATCATGCTAATGTTATTGTTAAATAATAATTTGATGATAAGGCACCGGCAGGAGGCCCAGGGTGGTTTTGAGGCCTGCTAGTGTCGACCCTAATAGGAAAAGGGTCTTGTCTACTGATCCATGATGAGCGCACTAACCGCATGTGGGAAGCGAGTATGGGCGCCCCCCTCAATTTGATTCGATTCGCATCTCGTCCAAATCGCCACACGTAGTTCGGGCTTTCCATTTGCTGCATGCATGATCTTGCGAGCCCAGGCCAGGGTGGAACTTTTGTAGTCGGCATTTAGGGCGGCGTGGTCTTCCAGTGCTATGAGGGTCCCCTTTTCTTCGTGGGGCTCGATTAGCCGCGCACGCACAGCACGTGGTGCTTTGGGCTTGATGCGAAGAAGAGTTGAGTTGTGTTGAGTACCTCGCTTGGTGGGTTTGATTCCCGTCTGGCGGGTTATTCTTACGTGTACGGCCAAATTGGTGCACCCCTGCAGGGTTAATCTTCTGGAGAAGCTGTGTTTTCCGCGGTTATGGACTACTTGGTGAAAGTACTGGCTAACAAGTACTCAGGACAACTTAAACCTAATGATTAACAACCTTACACCCAATGATTAACAACTTGACTAGTAATAGGCTTATTGACACAATAATCTGAACCATCATTAATCCAACTGCGTGAGTTATCCTCGGATTGCTTCTTTGGATAAGGGGCGAGATCCAGGATGGGTTTGTTTGAAGTTATCTTTCAGTTGGTTACAATACTCGATCTTATCCCCTTTTTGTTAGTTGGAAGTTGTAGTTCTCTGTAGTTGGTTAGCGCAGCCAGTTGCAGCATCTTTTATATCACCCTTTCTTCCGTTGAACCCAAAGCATCTGTGCTTGGTGCTGACGGGTTACACTTTGGTGAACTGTGAGTCTTGCTTGCCAGTACGTCTATGTACTGACCCCTTTGGGGCTGTGGTTTACGCAGACGACGATTCCGAGGATCCCCATGGTGGCTACTACGTGGAGTATGACGAGACTGCTGACGAGTAGATAGCGGACCCGGGCAGGATCCGAGACTTCGTGGATGGGCTCCGTCTTTTCGTTTCCGGCCTCTTAGGCCTATTTGGATCTTGTCTGTACTCAGACATGTTGAATGCTTCCGCTGTGATGTAATGATGTATTGTTGGGACATGTGTCCTCTGAATGATTGTATTTGCTATCTCTGCTCTAATGAGAGCTATTTGCACCTTATTTCAATCTTTTGTGTCGTAGAGATCTGTTGTGATATCAGTTGTTCAACGCCGTTGACGTACCATGTGTGTATGTTTTGAAGTACGCCAATGGAAGTATCCTGATTTCTATGGGATAGTTTACGTCGACGCTGAACAGATAGGGGTTGGTTGTCACACATTCGTGTGTTGGCCTACTCGTAAGAGGACGCGGGTGCCGGTAAGCCCCGTAATCCAATCTACTACTGTTCAACGGAACGGCGAGTGTCCTTTAGAAGTCCGGGTGCGACAGGTACACAAGTTTTTTGTGTAAATATCTGTGGATACTTAACATACCACTAAAAATCAAGATTTTATTATGGTTTCTTAATAGAATGGTTTTGCTAAACAAAGACAAGATGTAAGAAAAGTGTGTGCTTTGTGATGATGATGAGTCTGTTGTACATATTTTTATATCTTGTTCTTTTATTCGAAACATTTAGAAGTTGATACACTTCACTTTCAGTAACTCACATTTCACAAGCATTGCCAATATGTTTGGCAGTTAGCTTAATGGTCATGATAAAAATGAAGAAATCTAGAATACGTATAGGCTTGCCTGCTTTTTTTGGGAAATCTGAAATTGCCGCAATGACATGTCTTTTAATAAGGTGGAGTTGTTCACTTTTTGTAGGTTACCAACAGGGCACTCTACTGGATCCATACTTGGTTCATCCTTCTAGCCGCCGACTAACGGGGTCACATGGACTCTAGATACACTCGGCTAACGACAGTTATTCAGTCTATCTTCAGTCGAGGTGGATGCTGGAACGCTAAAATATTAGATGTTTAGTTTACCACAAATTATGCAAAAAAAAAAACTATATGCACCACTTTGATGCAGAGGCCTTGGCTTTGTTTCCCATTTCAAAAAAAGACTAAATAGGTATATATCGAGAAGAGCATCACTAATATGGGTGTGGCCATGTTCGATTCGCTAGGGATTGGAGACGAGAGAGTCTCTTTCCTCGTACGGACTCCTGCATGTCCACACCCGGCGGCACCTGCCAGCATTTCTTCCGTATCATATCTTGCACCAGTTCGGGACAGAAAAATGGCTTCAAAAGCCGAAACTTTCCACGGGAGGAAATATGTGCCAACTACTGCTCTTTCATAGAAGTTGTCGTCTTTCTTTGGACGTTGATGATTCAGGATTTTGACCTAATTAATACTGAAACATTCTTATAAAACTCAACAAGCATGTCATGGAGATTGGCAGTCAAAATATTAATTAAGGGCATTTTAGGAACTTCATAGGAATTTTATGGAATAGATTTTTTTTCCTATGATTTGACTTTGGATCAAAGGAATGGTGTCATCCAAATTCCTATGGAATGGATTCTTATGCCTTAGTTTCATAGGAACTTGAACATCCATTTAAACCTCTTTTTTAGACTCAAGCGCGTGGGATTGAGACACCTTTTCTTTGTTTCTCCTGCATTTCATCCAAATGACTATTCATGTGATTTTCCTGTGTTTTACAATCCTCTGTTTTGCATAGGCAAACCTATGAGATTTCTATGTTTCACAATTCTGCAATCCAAATAGGCCCCAAGAGTTTGGATTTGCGCACTAATCGGCAAGCCAAACTGTATGCGCAACAAAAAGGATACAGCATATATGTCACAAGTCACGACTGCACACATAAATGTTATTTTTCTTCTCAGATCCGCCCCAATGGAAGAAGCTGGAGAGACTTATTCTCCATTTAACTAAATCTGTCATATAATCTCACCTAACCAAGTACCAAGCTCGTAACCAAGGAATTATTAGCTTTTCATTTCCTACCACCCTAGTCTTTTATAAGGAGATGGTATTTTCTAAATCACATATGCCTATTCGTCATCTTACTTTTATGCGTTGGAATTGTTCAATCATATTTTTGGTCTCTGTACTCTAGCAAATTTAGTTTGATATAGGTGTAGGAACAAGAGGCACCGGGAAAGGTTCATGGATTACCAGCATTACAACATGTTTCACATAGCCATCGCGGCTCAACATCCCACGTTTTTTGAGTGGGCCATTTTTACATAGACCTGCGCAGGACCCTGTTGCGCTGGCCAAGGGAGGACATAATGCCTCCGCCGTCCACGGCTCCACGTTACCTCCCAGCCTCATGCGCCGAGGCGAGACGGAAAGTATAGTCGTGTGAGTGAGTGAGTGAGTGAGTGAGTGAGTGATGGTGTCGCATCACTGTCCTCGAGGGGACGATGAAAGGAGCGGGTTTTATCTAGGTATCGAAAGCGCGCTTGACGACTTACAATATCGACGGCGATGGAGAAGGTCTCTTTCATTGTAAGGATTGAAGCCATGTACCACGTCGCATCGGGCGGCATTTTTCCGTATCTTATCATGTGTGCATTCACAACATAAAAATTATCCAAAAGCCAGAATTTGCCAGGCCAGAAATTTCGTGTCAAACACCCCTCTCCCATAAAAGCCGACGTCTGTTTTGGACCAAGATGTCAGTACAGTCTCTAAAACAAACACAGGTTTGATCACTAACTTAAATCAGATCGTGATTATAAAACACTGCAAAATAATGTATTTTCCAAAATACTTGCCGAGACAGATCCACGCGTATGAACCTGAATCCTCCAATCTAAACGTCTCAAGTATGTAGGCAGTCAAAATAGTACGAGTTTGGATGTGCCCATGTGCCATGTTCAAGACGACAACTTTTCTGGCACTAATCAATGAGCAAAATGGTTTGTACAGCAAATAAGGACATCAGAACTCATGTCACAGCTGGATGTAATTTTTCTTCTCAACTCAGCCCCAGTGGAAGCTCGAGAGGGTGACTGGCTGCAGCTGAGAGTTCAGTCAGAGTATCCTTTCGAGCAGGCCAGAAGATATCAAACACAACAACAGACGTGCCCTCTGGCTCTAATTGTCACATGGCAGCTGGTACCAGTCTACCAGATCGCCAATTGGAAGATAAGGCGTTCGGGCGAACATGCAACATCAGGCAACAGTCCAAAGAAAAGCCTAGTACTGTGAGTTCCTATTTGCCTCCACATGGACTGCTCCCAGGCTGAGGGGACAAACCCGGGGCTAGACGTCCTTCTCGCCGATAGGGACACCGATCAAACAAAAACCAAACCAACATGGCCCCTGCCAGTGCACATGACAGCACGCATGGAGAAGAACCAAGGTCCCATTCAAGAGCCTCCATTTGTGAGTGAAGCTACCAATCAATGGATCTTCCCTATCTTTCAAGTAGTAGCATCATTCATTCACAAGAAGGAAAAAAAACAAGGATGGTGAACTGCTATTGAACATGTATCTCCATAATCAACTGATGGTGGCAAAAGTACAGGGTGAAAACAAGTATTATCTTCATTTGAAGGTAAAGTTTGTCAAGAAGGAAGGAAGGGACCCGTTATCTAGGCACCAAAGACTCCATATTTTTTCTTACAAAAGAATTTGAGACCTGAAAGAATAAAAGCATCTCACAGGCATTTTGATCCAAGCTATATCTCTATCTACATCTCCACAGCTCAGTTTGTTGTATCTCATGAATACTCTCGATCTGGACCACCCCAAGGACAGGGATCAGACAGAGCCTCCTCCTCAGTTTTCAGCAAGAGCATCAAGACGTTGCCTCCCATTACAAAGGGCTCGTTTGTTTGATGCTCGCGCCAAGTATCTTCAGACAGGAAAAAAGAGAACCACCTTCGTTTCGCTATATATATCATACCATCACTCCACCTGCTCCCCGATCAGGTCGAGGCCCATGACCAAGAACGAGATCCCTTGGAACAGCAGGAAGTAGAAGTGGACGCCCTGGGCCGACAGCACGCTGCGCGCCGCTGCCGTCAGCAGGAGGAACGAGAGCGCCAGCTCCTTCCTGTAGATCCTGTTGTGCTTCTGCTTCGGCTTCTTGGCGTCCTTCTTGGGAAGTGATTCCACCTTTGCTAGCGCCTCGAGGTTAGGCGCGGACCCTACTCTTTGCTGCTGCTGCGCGGAGTGCTTCTCGACGAGGGCGACGAGATCGCCCTCGGAGGAACGGCCTGACTTCTTGGTGACCACCCACTCGTAGGCGCTGCCGAGCTGGAACAGGCCGGAGATCATGGCGTTGAACTTGGTTACGGACATCGTGTTCTCGAAGAGAAGGTACGGGACGATGAACGGGAAGGATTTGGGGGATGGGAGGATGCTCATGATGGACATTGTTACTGGAACGTAGCATACAACCCAGGCAGGGAGTTCGGCTTCAGGAACAAACATTGTCATGGGAAGGATGACACAGAAAAGGGTGAATGAATAGAAGGGCAAGATGAGCTTGCGCAGGAGGAAAAACAGAAAGATGAGGTTGCATTTCTTCCAGAATCCAATCTGCAAAACATAGTAAGCAGAATCCATTAGACCAATTATCCAAAACATGAAACAATTGCATAGCACTAGAATATGAGCAAGGGAACGTAAATCAAAACTCTTCGATGTGTTCCATGAAGGCTGGTTGATTATTTCAATAATTATGCTCAACTGAACTGTAAAGGTATATTTTTCCAGATGTAAGATGACAAATGTAAATTAGCCAGATTTTCCAAATATTTATATAAAAAGATACTACTTGATGCATCCTGACAATTATTATCTTGTAAATTATCCTGTAAAATCCAAAACATATTCTACTTCAGGTCTCTTCCAGATAAACTACTTTTTTTTACCGAATATACTACATACATTGTTGGACATTTAACTTTCACACCGTGCCTTCAGGGAAAGACTCATACCTTAGATTTAATAATGTCCACAAAGCAGAGTCTAAACAACTGCATGGGACCCGAGTGCCACCTGTGCTGCTGCTTTCTGTATGCTTCATATGATTCTGGCAACTCACATTGACACTGAAAAGAGAAGTTACACAAGTTAAATCATGGCTCCAGCAAGGCAAACCCTGCATAAGCCACAGTGAAATTTGTGCACTACCTCAACATCATTCAGGTAGAGGAACTTCCATCCCTTGAGATGTGCGCGGACAGCAATGTCCATGTCCTCCACCGTTGTCCTCTCCATCCATCCACCGGCATCCTCAAGCGCCTTGATTCTCCACACTCCCGCAGTCCCATTGAACCCAAAGAAGTTGAGAAATTGGCCATTCACTTGCTGCTCCACCTCAAAGTGAAAGCACAGATTTACGTTCTGTAGTCTAGTCAACAAGTTCTCATCGGTGTTTACGAAGGACCATCTTGCCTGAACCAACCCAACATCGTCCTTTCCCTGGAAGTTGCATATTGAATTTGTCAGAAAAAACATAACTGATAGGACTAACTGTCAGATAGTGGTATATTTGACAGCAGTAAGAATTGCTCAGTTGAGACTAACCCTGAAATGAGGCATGGTTCGCCTCAGGAAATCCGGTTGTGGCTGGAAATCAGCGTCAAAGATGACAACATATTCATAGTCCTTGACATAACTGCAGTTCATAGCCGATTTCATGTTTCCAGCCTTGTAGCCATCGCGGATCACCCTGTGCCTGTATACGATGCGCACACCCTCCCGCTGCCATTTCTCAACCTCCTCCTTGATAAGCGCCGAGGTGGTGGCATCATCAGAATCATCCAGCACCTGCACCAAGAAGTTTGACCTTGGCCAGTCCAGGTTGCAAATTGCACCAATGGATTGCTGGTAGACCTGCAGACATTCAGATGAAAGAAATTTAATTAAATTGGCACTTTTATCTTTCACAAATCAGAGCATAGCAGTGGTTGCAATTTGTCTATTCTTAGCTTCTACCCAAATTAAGTATACGCTATGGAGATTGACACATTGACCATCCATCACATGGCTTCTCAATTATTATGTGCTGACCCGACCGGTGACGACAACCGTCCAGAACCGAGATGTGGAATAATAAGTGTGGCTTTAAGAAGTATGAATCCCAACAGCAAACCAGATTGGGCCTTTTGTAAAGGCAAATCACGAATTTTGTTGTTGCGCTGATAAAATGCACATTCATTAGGTAACTGATTAAGGAGTACTTGCTTCAGATAGCATCAGGGTTGTGGTTGTTGTGTTGTAGAAGACAGGTCAAAGATCCAAACAAAACAAGTGCAGTGTAGGCTTAATTATCCCCTTCAATTCTACCTGGATTCTAGGCTCCAATTGCAGTTTGAGATCGATAGGCAAAAGATTGAGGAAGCAGATGGTTGGAGGGGTTTGAGCTCTTATTACCTCTCGCTCGTTGCACATGGGCATCTGCACGAGGACCATGGGGAAATAGTCGGCGCCACCCTCGAGGTCGTCCTTGTCGGCGGCGAGAGGGATGGGCTTGATGCCCCTGAGCTTGATCCAGAGGCAGCCGAGGCAGAGGACGAGGCGGTCGACGCTCTGGATCATGAAGAGCACGACGCAGGAGGTGGTGAGGAACTGCAGCGGCGGCGCGAGGTACTGGAGGCGGACGCGCATCCAGCCGGCGTAGGCGGCGGCGAAGAGCCCGTCGATGGCGATGAGCCCGTCCTCAGCGGTGAACCCCTCGGGCATCTCGGGCATCTGGAGGTGCCAGCCCTGGAGGTAGGCGGCGACCTCGACGGCAAGCAGGAGCATGGAGAGCACGAGGAAGGCCCGGATGACGAGGTAGGAGCGCGTCCGCAGCGCCGTGCTCTCCCCGGGGGCTGCGTCGGTGTCCGTCCGCCCCGCCGCCACCCGCCTGCGCGCCGCCGCCGCCACGGCGAGCGCCGCGGAGGCCGCGCCCGTGAGGCGCCCCGCGGCGCGGTGCGCCTTGAGGAGCAGCACCCACGTGATCTGGCGCGCGTTCTTGCCGCGGCCGGCCTTGCCGGCGGCGAGCCCCGCCGGCGAGCCGGGCCCCATCTCGGGCTCCACCTCGGAAATGGACCAGTTGGGGTTCTCCATCTTGACCACCACGGGCGTGCCGCCCCCATTGCCCATCCCGCCGCCGGCCCTGGTCTCCCTCCCCCAAAACGACGGCGCCATTGCCACCCAACGAGTTGATGAACCTCCTGGACAGACAGACAGCAGCCCGCAGAGATAGACGAATGAGGCAGCTGCTCTTCCTCGGCGCCGCTTTGGTTTACCCTGTCATGGAGCGGAGGCAGCTGGAGACCCTTAATAGTGGACAGAAACCCACGGCAGGCAGGCAGAGTTGCAGCAGGCCACGAAGAGGGGTGGGAGGGGGAGAAGAACAGCTCACCACGTCGGGTCTAGGATACGAGCTCCTCCCCACTTTCTTTATTTGTAGAGCCTCCTCTCCACCGTCGTCTCGTCGACGCAATAAAAAAGCCTTCTTTGGGCCTCCCAGCCACCGCGACCAAGCCGTGTGGGTTAAAGTGAACGAAGAAGGAAAGGTAGCTGGCAGTCACACCGCGCGGTGAACCGGGCCGCTTCGGACGCTTCGGCGCTGTTTCCTTCTTATTTCCCGTAACGAGATTAACGATCGAGCCGCGCCTTCGTTCTGTTCGTCGTGGCGCCGAACGGGCTCGCACGTCGCTCTATTCGTTGCGTGCGGTTGGGCTGTGCTCGCGTCTGCCCCGCGCTGCAGCCTGGCGCTGTCGTGTCGGTGCCGCTGCCGGCCGCCTGCCGCGGCAGCCGTCTCTCGCACTGGCAGCTAGCTCCTGCCGCGGCAGCTCACAACGGCCGAGCGAGCGGTCAAGTCAAATCCTTTTTTAGGCGGAGCAGTCAAATCCTGGTGGCGAACAGCAGGTGAGAAAGCTGCGCGTCATGGGACAAGCGAATTTTAGGGAGCGAAAAAATTGGGACGAGACATGGGAGCTTTTTTATTTGTGACACCAAAAGAGCTGAGATTAGATCTGCGTACGGTGCTCCACTTGGCTCAAGATGGGGACAAAGCCACACTTCCATTAACAACTTAAACATCTGCCATAAACAACAAAACGGAACTCCCTCGATCGAATCTGAATACCAGGGACAGGATCAGTACCTACTGCATAAGTACACAAGCAAACAAACAAAGGTAGATTGATAGAGCGTTGAAATATATTACCACATGATGCTAATTGTAACCCTAGTTGTTGTTGTTGGGTTTTTTTCCACCTCTCATGTGCATTCCTCCTTTCGACCCCCTTATTCCGTCGCTAGAGAATGCCACGATAAATGGTCTAGAGATGAATGGTGACGGTGGGGGCATTCCGATATTCCGCCATTGAGTATGTGTGGAGTATCCGATAAACACGTCGACCCCGGTTGGTGGCTAAGACGGCACCACAGATAGAAATGCCTCGTGACGACACCTTGGGGGTGGTATTTCTTCCTTGCTTGTTTCTCAATCTTTTGCTTGCTTCCCTTTTTTCAGGTTTTCTATCTGATTCAAGGAAGATGGTTTCTTCGCCCCCGACACAATTGCACAGGGCTCCTCATCAATCTTACCACAACTAATGGTCGATTTATTCACCACATCAACTAGGAACAATCTAGTCTTCATTGTTTGGGTCGACGAATGTTGGTTTCTTGAGCGTTCAGGCGAAAGCCTCGACTCTCACCTCCATCCGATCTTCACTTTTTGGATATGGAAACAATGACGCGCACGCGTCATCTCCTTCTTAAAGAAATTATCTCGGATTTCTCGAGTGCTTTTTTCTTTAATATTTTGGCTTGTATCGGCTTGTTTACATAATTGCTAGTCTCAATTAGGTTGCATCATTTTTTTAAGGCTTTGCCTTGCTACTCGAACAGATATTTGGATTTTTCGTATTTGTTGTTTTTGTCCTTTTTTCAAGGAATTTGCATAGAAGAAGTTAGCTAACTAGCCGTTACGACCCATGTAGGCTTACATAAACAGGGGTGGCACTTTACTTTCGCACACACGCCTAGTGCCTCCACTCCACCAATTCAACAAGATAACTCGCCCTTACGTATCACCATCGGTTCCAACGACCATATCACTAAAACTCACACCTCGAAGTAGTTTCGCCTTGTACAAAGGTTCATCTCGTTATGTTCACCTCCACCTATCAGCGTATGAGGCGGTGAGTCCCTTAAATCCCACGCCATCTGATGCTAAATGTCGCATATATCTCACCAAGACATATTGCAATGAGTCCACAAATTGACGAGCTCTCCATACGGACTCGGCATCCACTCCATTTTTTACCGAAACGGGGAAGCCGCACTATAAGATCCCAGTGTTTAGGAACTAACGAAGGGTAGAAATAGGAATTTGTGCACCTGCATGCATGCATTTGGAAAAGCTGAACAATTTTTTCGCAAATCAAAACCCTGAAGTGATTGGAGTTTATCTATCGTCATGGATTAGGGTTTAGCTAAAAAGGTGAAGGTGGATGAACTTTGACATGACTTCTAGCTATCTACTTGTTTGGGAAGGTGGATTCATAATTTAAAATTGAGATAGCATTGAACTGGAAAAATAATTCAAACCAAATATTAAATATATAGAATTAACAACTAAATAAATAAATAACAGTTATTTAATAATTCAAGTCTTTACACAATAATAATACAATTCATGGAATTATTAAAAATAAGTAGCTTTAGGTGATTTAATACAATAATAAATTGTCTTTACAAATGTACCTACAATAAATAGAATTACCAAAGAGAAAATACAAATATGTTCCTAAACTAAATTCTTGTATCCTTCTTCACGTATTTTCCTTTCCAGTTAGATCCCTACAAAACAAAACAAAAGAAACATAAAATGGAAACTAAGAGTGGTGGTTAGTGAACTCTCAGATTAGCAGAGAGATGCTCTGCTAATCTCATCGAGTTTAGTGAAGGATCAAGTGTAGTATGGGTTTCAGTTTAGAAAGCCTCGGTGCAACATCACAGGCAGGCAACAGAAAGTCCACTTGGCAAGAAAAAAGAAATCTACCAGAGGGGATAATACAAAAGCCACCGAGCCCATGCTCTCTGGGCAAAATATCTAGAGCAGCACACAAACACACAGGTGACACACACAGGTATATCCCTGTGTTGTCAACACTACAACAATGCTAGATAAGAGAGTCGTAGGAGCGAAGGTGCAAAGCATCATCTCACTTCCACCATAACCAGCTCGAGCTACCGGCTCATAGCACTACAACAAAGCCCCAAACAACTCCCAGTTCATCTTTCCCCAACCAAAAATCCATGTGAGAGCTCATCTCAACATGAGATAGACCAGGACAACAGCAAGAGCAGGCCTGGAGCAACAGAAGCATGCCAACAAGCAGAGCATGAGGAGTAGCACAAGTGAAAAGGGATCAAGATGACAAGATCCGCAAGCACAACACCATAGCCCCGACACCAACTCATTTTAAGTTGATTCCTTCACATATACTGACAAAGAAAATTGCTATATATGAAAAGGAAGTGGGTTGGGGATTATTTCCCTCAGCCTAGCATAGAGGTGCTATGCTAGAGCCATCACATGGAAGCAAAAGTAAGTATAACACTTGTTATTATCTATATAAGAAAAATGCCTCAGACTGTTGCATCACAGGCAAGGCCACTAAATCAAGTTTTCACATGTTCTTATCAGTTTAAATAGCTAAAAAGGGTAGATTAGCACATCCTAAATTACACCAGTAGCCCTAACCATGCTTTGCATGAAGAACACCAGGGCACATCCAAATAGGGGAACCACTGGAATAAATCATGCTAGACCAGCAAGCACATGGGCACAAATTAGGAAAAATGAAGTAACAGAACATACTGTGCTCACAAGCACTTTCACCGGAGAAATTGTTGGGCAATAATCCTTCTTGAAGAGCACCTCAAGCACAACTCCCCTACAGAATAGCTTTTCCATATTCAGGAGTAACAGGAATTAAAGGGCCATGTCATCTTACAATAAGCAGAACCACCAAATGGACCAGCTGTGGCACATCTCTGACCTAATGGTTTATATTAGCGCACACACACACATGGCAGTTAGGAGAGAATGTTGCAGCTGTCAACAACTGACAGAAGCACCGCGCAGCATCAAGCCATAGCCAGTAACCGCAAGAACAATAGGGGTTTGAGCATCTCCTAGTGGGCAATCACAGAAAGTCACAGGTGGGGGCCTTAAGACCTAAATTAAACCTAAGAATCACTACGGGTGGCATCACAAAGCACGGCACGACGGCAAGGGAGGAAGAAGAAGAGAGGAAGAGGCGGATAACGTACCGTTCTCCGTGGCAGAAGCGTCACAACGGCGGGGGTTGTGACATGTGGCTGTTGCCACAGAGCCGAAGAAGATGCGCACGCCTCCACCATGGCGGCACAAGGTCGCAGCCCTGGGCCCAGCCACGGTGGAGCCGCTGGGTGCCGAAACCCTAACCCTGTGGTTAGGTGAGGCACAACTGTCATAGGAAGGGAATAGCAAATCGACGTGGTGAAGGATGTAGAGGACCCTGGGGGTGAGTCTTTTGCGCCCCAGCACGGCGGCGGAGAGCTGGAGTCGACCAGAAAATAGCAAGGATGGCGCCAGCGATCTGGAGTCGCGGGAGGAAGCAAGGGAGAAGCGGGGTCGAGTGGCGGCGTGTGTGGCCGTCTGGCTCGGTCCGTCAGGCTCGGTCGAACCGGGTGGGTTCGACCCAATCCTCTCCTGGGTTGTCCCACCAGTCAGGTGGGAGGGGAAAAAGATCTTTTGACCCCAAATAAATTTAAGAATAAAAAGAAAATCTAAATAAAATTCATTAAATTCAATAACTAATATTTAAAGTAAATAAAAATTAGTTTTAAATAACTTAACCATTTAGAAAATTATAATTAATTTTATAACACCATGTTTTGTCTAAATATTCTATTTTTGCATAAGTTAATGTTATTCAAGTTATTAATACAAACAAAAACTCAAATAAATTTAGGAAATAAAATATTTCATTAAATAAAAATAAATCTATATCAATTAAATAAATATTTCCTGATTCCAAAATTAAAGCATATCATTTAATTATTCCTTTTATTTATCAATTCATTATTTAAGAGAAAGAAAATAAACTTGAATTTAAAATCCTAAAATAATTAAATTCCTACACTTTCTTAATTAATTAAAAGAAAATGCATGCATATCATTGTTATGCATAATAGTATCAATTGCTTCTTTAAACATTGTCCTTACCAGACAATAATGGTATATTGTAGAACTCAGGAGCCACGCCCAGTATCAGACTCCACTACCTTTCAGTCACAAGGCAAGTTCATCACTTGCTCATATCATTTAGAATATTTGCAAAACACTACAAGAAAGCATGGATCCTGTTTTTATAATAATATGACTAATTGAATATCTACCGAGTGGCAATATTTTGTTATTGCTGGGAATGGAACCATGGTAATATATGTTTGGTGGAGGTTCCATTTGCACGAAAAAATATGACTTGGGACATAATAACCAATGCCGTCAAAATTCTTGGGCCGTAAATAACGCGTTAACCATAAGACTTGGATGGGACGAGGAAACCATATGTGATATTCTTCTGTTCACATGTCAACGGGCACTCAGAGACGTACGTTGTAGATCTTGCGGGACTACATGCACATGGGTCGAATCGCTTAATTCCCATAGACTTTGGTGTTTATGATGGTGTGCAAAAAGAGCCTATTAGCGTACGTAGTAGAATTTGAAAAAATTCGTCCTACGTAACACACAGGATCTACTATGCAAGTAAAGGCGTGGATAGATTTGATTCTTTATCGACACGAAGCGCGAAAGTAGTATCGACGAAGATGTCGGTGATTCCCGATGAAGAGTCACACGGCTAAGCCTAGCGGCGGGATTCTTGACGATTCCCCGTATCCCACCTTCTGGATCCAGCAGAGTGATGGTATCATGTGTTACCTCTCTAAGAGCTCACACATATACGTCCGTCAAAATCCCGCAGTGCTTCGTCGTCCAGGACTAGGCACCGCAGGTTTGCAATTGAGGTGGAGAAGTTCCCAACACATGGGAGAGAGATTAGATCTAGGTCTAATCAGGTGAGGATCGCCTTAGCTTAATTAGAAAGCTCTCATTCAATTAGAGGAAGCTCTAATCCAATTAAAGGAAGCTCTAATCCAATTAGAGGAGACTATAATTCAATTAGAAGTATCTAAACAAATTAGAAGGCCTCTAATTAGTATTTTAATTATTAGAGAGGTTCTAATCCCAATTATAGGTGCTCTAATTAGAAGTTCTGATCAGTTCTTATAATTATTAGAGAGATCTCTAATCAATTAGAAGTCCTCTAATTAGTCCTTTAATTCTTCTAGAGAAAGAGAGGGGCCAAAAGGCTCAATTGTATATATAAAAGAGAGGAGGAGTGGGGATTATATAGTGGGACAAAATGGAGGCCTCCCAAAGGGGGAGAGGTCGGTTTCCCTTCTCCCTCCTTGGCCGCACCAGCCCTCTTAGGAGGATTCGGATTGTCCCTTTTTCTTTTCTTTTTTCCCTCTCGTTTATTCATCCAATTAATTCAGGAAAAATACTTATAGAAACCTCATGCGCTTTGTGAGACCATGGGCCCCACCTGGCATCCCCTAAAATTAGGTTTTCCCCCATAGGGGGATATCTGCCCCCCTCCGGCAGTGCTTCCATATAAGAAAAGTCCCCCAAACTTTTTCGGAACCCCTCTAAACCTATAGATAAAATCATCGATATTATCTAATGATGTTAGAAACACATTTCCAACACCCCGGGACATCTCATATCCTCTGTCATATCTCATATAACATTCCGCCTACACCGACATTGTTTGTCTTTTATGGTAACTTTCTTGAAACGACTCTGGTTGACACTGGACTTATTTCTTTGATATCGTAATGATATCAACCATTACCTATTGATGTTTGAAACATATTTCTAACATCTCTGGACATCTCGTGTCCTCCGTAATCTCTCTTGAATATTTATTCAATCACGTCGTAAATACCCGAATGATACCCTACTCTCCTTCGAACCAATCCAATGCAAGCAACAGACTTTGACGCCTTAAGTGCGTGCCACCTACTGGTTTGATAACTAGTAGACATGATAGGAAAACATATTTCCCATTCAATAATCAACATCAGGACTACGGACGCCCATATTGATTAATACAAGTTATATGAAGAAAACTATTGAACTTGTTCGTTGTTAAGTAAGTTCCTATTACTTCACGATACCAATCAATAACTCGGGAAGAGATAAACAATAAGACCGTTATTAAACTCTTTACTCACCTTATCACATTATTCCCGATATATGGTATGGTTTCTTTTACTCGTTACCATGACATAGTATTCCCATGCCTAGTGGCATGTGCTTGTTTGTGCAGGCCTATTTATCGATATTATTTCACCGAGGGGATCCTGGATGTATCTGTCTATTAACTAGAGAAGTAATTCTAAATCTTGAACTATCACAATGAGTGAATACTTTCGTGACCACCTAGTGTTAGCCTTTTTTATCACCCGGTTTACAGTGTGATACTTGACTATACCAAAATGATCCTTACGGTAAAAATCATTGAATATTCTCATGGTCTAAGAAAGCAAACAAGACAACCATTCTGTGATGATAATATTTAGCAAAACTAATCTCGTAGTATCTCAATTACTTGGATCTACCCAGCCACAATGTCGAAACAACAATGTGCTCCCATTAATATTGACATGACAAATGTCCATGACCAGGAAAATATGGTCATCTAATATTAATGAGTTTTTCTGTGAGACATGGCAAAGAGTTATAACGTTGTGTTTACGTTTCTACACGTGCATATGGTTTTCCTGTGAATCTCATATTCAGTGATCATAGCAGTTATAGCATAAAAACATAATACATTAATCATGAAACTGATGTATTTTATTGTATCTTGGGCATACATCCAACAGTCTCCCACTTGCACAAGAAACAATAATATGGTTTCTTTTCCCAACACCCAATGGCATTGCGTTGTTGATTCTGGTGTAGATTCTTTCCTTGGATCTGAAGCTTCGGGTCCATGTAATTTTCATATCTTGGAGAATCACTTCTCCCTTTGATCTCTAATGATTCTTGTGGTTCAAATGTTTGGTGCTTTAACCAAGATGATGGTCTATTATTCACAACATTGATGCACCTTTTGTAAAGTACCCTATCCAGTTCTTTGAAGAACTTAAATCAAAAGATTTAATCTTCACACTTCCAAAGTGCATCCCATTTTACCGCTATTGTTATAGATTCTATCATAGTTTTAAACTTCGGAATTTTCCCTCCAAGTTTAATCATGGAATTCCTTCCAACTTCACTATGACACCTTATTCACACTAAGTTGATTGGTTTTGTGATTATGCAACAAAACCCTTCGTTAGTGTAATGATTTACTAATTCATTTATCACAACTATGAAGTCCTTGATCATCAACATGACCATCTTTTATGTTGATAACACTTAGAACATAATTCATATCTGGTTTGTGTTCATATTATGACGTACATGACTGATCTAATCATTCATATGTATAATCATATATCTTCCTTTATATATTCACTATCAATAGACATGCTTTGTATAAGTATTAGATTTCAAAAGAACTTGTTCCCTTGGTTTGCACCAAGATGCTAATTGTTGTTTCCAACAATTTAGCACTATGATCTTAACATGTTTGATCCGATATAGACAAGCAATGGAAAACGAGAACCACACTCTGTCCCATGCAGGCAAGTTCTATCATGAACTTTCCATTCAAACAATTATCACCTTTCCACTTCCAAAGTGAAATACTTATACTGCATTTTCTTTATTCCTTCCATCAAAATATAATTTCAGTGAAACCTTTTACTATGTCAACAATATTTCCAACTAACAATAAGTTGTTAAATATTCTTTTATGCTCCCACTGAATTTCTTGAGTCCTCAAGCCTCTTAATCGTCCTTGGTGATGTCAAACACTTTGATCATTTCATCTAAGTGAAGGTCCCAACTCCTTCAATGCCCCTTTTTAGTTCTATGAATGGATAACTAAAACTTGCATTCCCTTCTAGCATATTCTTAAATGAATATTCTCACTTGTAATATCTTGCATACAAGTGTTTGCTAGAACAATCCATGTAAACATAAAACTCATACAACGGAAGATTCATTCCCTTGAACTTGTAAACAAGTCAAGCTCTTGGATATTTCCATCCAGTTTTTTTACAGGCCCATTAACAAAAGATACGCTCTATGCTCCTGTTAAAGAGCAAAAAAAACCTGATAGCGAGTTCCAAACTTGACTTTCGTTTATGGAGTCTATCCGGATTTCATGGCTTATAGCCATATCTTTGGATTTAGGGTCCATCACTTCTTCCCTTAGATTACATTCTCATTATTGTGAAACAATGATATTCTGATCTACTTGGGAAATTCAGTCACTAAGTTCGATCGAAGTTTTACATCACATGTAAGAACTTCCGTATTATTCTAAAAGGCAATCACCAAAATTACTTTTTGGTGATGCACCACTCTAACATGATTGCGAAGGTCTAATCTCGTCGAAATGTACTGTCCTCCCACTGACTTTCTGAAGAAGTAATTTCTCTAGAACACCCCTGACAAAGGATTTTCCCTTGGTGATGGGAAGAACTCCATATACTTTGGATAACCACTAAAGAAGCAAACATTCATTTTGTGATTTCTTGTAAATACTTTACATCACAAATGAAATTTAAATGGCTTTATTTTCAGTATAAAGCATTATTCTTTACAGCATGACTTATGAAAAATCTAATGGCATTTACATCCTTAATCCATCCTATCGAACAAGGTTAGATTATGTCACCTAGACGCTCCATAAACTTATGGTGTTCGTAGTGATCAAAGTTCTAGAATATTTCCACAACTTTCTGGATGCTCACTAACCCGTGTAACTCAATTCCATTAAAGGTCTGAAATATATCTTGTCACATAAATGATTGTTACCAATCATTTATCCTTTAGCATTTTTAATATTAGTGATGTCTATATGCGGGGTTCATTGTATCCTATCCACAAGGTCATAAGTCAAACTTATGTCCCCAGAGAGGCAACAAGTGCCACTGCTCACAATAAATTTCTAAGGAAAATATGTGAATGTAGTAATCTTACTCCTCCCTAATTATTCCCTTTTCTCTTGCTAGTCCATAGTATTTTTGTATCATGTTCCACATAAGAGCAACTGATCCAGTATTCCTGTTTTTATCAAGAAAACACAAAAAAATCCTTCTTCTTTTTATGAAAAAACACAAAAAAAATAGTTCTTATTCTAGCTGTAGTTTTATTTCCGTTTTTAGCCTTGTTAAAATGACTACTCCTGAGAACACTAAGTTGTGACACTTTACTAGCACCTACAACAATGATTTGATTAGCACACCTATTGCTCCACCTGCTCCTACTGCTGATTTTTATGAGATAAAACCTGCCCTGTTAAACCTTGTTATGAGATAGAAATTTTCTGGTCTTAGTATTGATGATGTTGTTGCCCATCTTAATAATTTTGTTGAACTATGTAAGATGCAAAAATATAAAGATGTTGATGGAGATATTATTAAACTGAAATTGTTTCCTTTCTCTTTGAGAGGAAGAGCTAAAGAATGGTTGCATTGCCTAGAAATAGTATTGATTCTTGGACTAAGTGTAAAGATGCTTTCATTGGAAAATATTATCCTCCTGCTAAGATTATATCTTTAAGAAGTAGCATTATGAATTTTAAGCAACTTGATAATGAGCATGTTGCTAAAGCTTGGAAAAGAATGAAATCTTTAGTGAAGAATTGTCCCACTCATGGACTGACTACTTGGATGATCATCCAAACCTTTTATGCAGGTCTGAATTTTTCTTCAAGAAACCTTATGGATTCAGCTGCTGGAGGAACCTTTATGTCCATTACCTTGGGTTCAGCAACAAATATTCTTGATGATATGATGTTAAATTATTCTGAGTGGCACACGGAGAAAGCTACAACTGGTAAGAAGGTAAATTCTGTTGAAGAAACCTCCTCTTTGAATGAAAGACTTGATGCTATTATGTCTATGCTTGTGAATGTCCATGCTCCTATTGATCCAAATAATGTTCCTTTATCCTCTTTGGTTGCTCAAGAAGAGCATGTTGATGTGAACTTCATTAAAAATAATAATTTCAACACCAATGCTTATAGGAATAATTTTGGTAGCAACAATTATAGGCCGTATCCTCCCTATAATAGCAATTCTTATGGTAATTCTTATGTTCATTCCTACAACAACAATACAAGTGTACCTTCTGATCTTGAGAACATGCTTAAGAATTTATTAGTACACAAACTGCTTTTAATAAATCCGTTGAGGAAAAATTTGGCAAAATTGATGTTCTTGCTTCTAAAGTTGATAGCCTTGCTCTTGATGTTGATTTTCTGAAACTAAAGGTTATGCCTCATGATGTTAAAGAAAGTAAAACTTTGAGTTCTATCCAAATTTGAATTGATGATAATGTTAGGATTTTAGCTGAACTGCATGCTCGATAGGAAAAAGAAGATGAAATAGCTAGAAAGAATAATATAGCTAATGTTTGCACCATCACCACCACTAGTAAAACTGAAGCTTCTCATGCTAGAAAATCTTCTACTATCAATGGTAAAGTAATTGGTGTTGGAAACACTCCCACTTCTGCTATTAAAAATGCAATATTACCTGAAACTGCTAAAAATGTTCCTCATAAAAGTGCTGAAATTTTTAGAAATATGGGAGACAATGGTCCCGTTACCTTTGATAAAAATGATCTTGACTTTGATGATTGCAACATAACTTAAGTGATTAAGTTTTTACAAAATCTTGCTAGTTGTCCTAATGCTAGTGCTATGAATATGGCTTTCACAAAACATATTACAAATGCTCTCATGCAAATTAGAGAGGATGAATTAAGATGTGAAGCCTCTATCCCTAGGAATATAGATGATGGTTGGGACCCTTTATTAAAAATGAATTGAATGATTTTGATTGCAATTCTCTATGTGATCTAGGTGCTAGTGTCTCTGTTATGCCCAAGAAATTCTATGATATTCTTAATTTACCACCGTTGGAACCTTGCTATTTGGATATTCGTCTTATTGATAATGTTAGAAAAAAACCTTTGGGGAGAGTTGATGATGTTCTTATCATGGTTAATAATACTCTTGTCCCCGATGATTTTGATGTCTTAATATTGATGCAATGCTTCTTGTCCAATTTTTTTGGGAAGACCTTTTATTAGAACTATTGGTTTTTCTATTGATATGAAAAAAGGGAATATTAAATTTCAGTTCCCACTCAAGAAAGGTATGGAACACTTTCCTCGAAAGAGAATGAAGTTTCCTTTTGATTCAATTATTTGAACGAGTTATAATTTGGATGCTTCTTCACTTGAAAAATACTTTATTCCACTTTTCTGGGCCTAGCTAAAAGGCGTTAAAGAAAAACACTTCTTGGGAGATAACCCATGGTTTTATTTTTTGCTTTGTTTTTCTCCGTTTTCTTCGAATCAAGGGGTTTTATACGTCCGTATAAACTCCTTTGTATATTTATTTTCATGTTTTAGTAGTGCCAAGTAAGGTTTCTGACGAGAGTTGGAGTTTGTTTTCGGATTTCTGCGCAGGAAACAGATTTCTGTTGTCCACCGTAAAAAATCGTATAAATCATAGAAAATCAGAATGAACTAAAATTTCCTTTTCTTATTCCATGGCTAATTCCGCAACTTTTTGTTCTCTAAGTTTTTCGATCTGAGCAACATAAGTGCCTCGAAAAAATTCGTATTTATAGATTGTTCTGATTTTGACAGATTCTGTCATTTTTATTGCATTTGCTCTTTTGCGATGTCAAGTGGATTTATTTGCTTCATGAAACATCAGTGACTGTAGATAATGTTTAAAATTATCAATAGAACTTGTGCCACACAAAACCCATGGATTTTTAATTGTTGCACTAACCGTCTAATGCGAATTACTATTTGAGTGTGGTGTGAAGGAAGTTTTCAAGGGTCAAGAGAAGAGGTGATATATGTGATCAAGAAGAGTGCAAGGTTAAAGCTTGGGGTTTCCCCCATGGTTCATCCAAGCATATTTTTAGAAGACTCAAGCATCTAAGCTTGGGGATGTTGATACGTCTCCAACGTATCTATAATTTCTGATGCTCCATGATGATATTATGCCAATTGCTACATGTTTTCTCCCTTATTTATAGCATTTTTACACGTTTTCCGGGACTAACCTATTAACAAGATGCCAAGTGTCAGTTCCCTGTTTTCTGCTATTTTTTATTTCAGAAAAGTTGTTCTGGAAATATTCTCGAAATTGGACCCCACAAAGCCCGAAGAGCCTATTTTCCCAGGAAGCATCCAGAAGACCGAAGAGAAGTTGAAGAGGGGCATCAGGGGGCCCACACCATTGGGTGGCGCGCCTCCCTGGCCGTGTCAGCTAGTGGTGTGGGGCCCCCAGGGCTCCACCTATAGATGCGACAGGTCCGGTTCGACCCGACGACCCGCTGGACCGAACCTGCAATTTGATACCAATAGGATAGTGGGCCGACCCACAAAAAAATAGGTCCATGTTGATCCTGATCCGTTCGTCCCTAGGATCTAATTGCACCTCTTTCCTCCGCAGAGGGCTGACGGAAACTGCCGCCGTGTGCAAATGGGCAGCTGGGACGCCAAGACCTTCTGAGACCATGGCGGACGTCCACATGCTCGATGCGGCCATCGGAGTTTGCCGCGGCATGCCGATGTTTTGTTCTACGCATGCGCCGAGGCGGGCAACAAATGGCATGATCTACCTGGCCGGCGGCAAGGGCGCAAGGCTAAGCTAAAAAAATATGCTGATGACGCAGATGACTGCAAACGCGTATGATGCGGTGGCCGACGACCAGCCTAAGCTAAAGAACACGCTGATGACCGCGAACGCGTATGATGCGGTGGCGAAGGCGGCGGGGACTGAAGGCTGGCACTCCACGCGCGGTCAGCGTCGGAGGCGGCGAGGCGGGTGCCGGGTGGTGATCACCGGCGCGATCGAGTCTAGGTGTCATGCGCGTTGGGTTTGAGCTGGACCGTGGTGCCCCCGCCGTTCGAGTTCCCCGGCTTCATCTTCTCCCTGCTTCCGTCCGCGTGTGTTGTTGCCGTTGCCGGCCGTCCATCTCCATGCCCATGCCCATGAGTCATGACCATGCCCGACTACAAATACAAAGACCACTGCTAGTGAGTATCTAAGTTCTCGTGTTGCAGTGCAGTTGCTGTTGATAAAATATATATGAGATAAACGATCTAGCAGCCTGATATCTGCTCATCAACAACTAGTGTTTTCGTTGAAGAAACCGGAGGAACCATCACGAAAAACAGGAGTAGAAGAATGGTAGGGCAGAACCTATAGGTTACCCTTGCCCTATCAAAAGAGGTGCGATCTGACCCTTGAACCTGCAATTTTGCTACAGGTGCACAGGTCCAAACCGGACCGGACCTGTCACATCCTGAGCTCGACCGCCTCTGCCCTTTCGCCTATTTATTCACCCCGGATGGAAAACCCTAGGCACCTGATCAAAAATCCCCGAAAAGATCCGCAGCCGCCATCATCGTCAACCCTAGATCAGGGGGGGTTCTGAAGCTGTCTCCGACACCCTGCCGGAGAGGAAATCATCACCGGAGGCCTCTTCATCACCATGCCTGCCTCCGGAGTGATGCGTGAGTAGTTCATCCTTGGACTACGGGTCCATAGAAGTAGCTAGATGGTTGTCTTCTCCTCCTATGCCTCCATGTTTAGATCTCGTGAGCTGCCTAACATGATCGAGATTGTTCTTATGTAATTCTATGTGCTGTGTTTGCTGGGTTCCGATGAATATTGTCCTTATGCCAAGTTGATTATATTCTTTATTGCATATGATATTTGCGATCTTGCATGCTTTTCGTTGCTAGTGGTTGCTCTGGCCAAGTAGTTGCTAGTGACTCCAAGAGGGAGTATTTATGCTCGATAGTGGGTTCATGCCTCCTCTTAGCCTGTGCTCGAGTGACAGAAACGTGACGGGAGGATGCGCTGTTGCCACTACGGAGAAAACAGCGGTGTGAGTGCCTGTGTGTACAATCATTGCTTACATTACACACTTTGTTTAATGCAATTATCTGTTGCTTGCAACTTAATACCAAAGGGGGTTCGGATGATAACCTGAGGGTGGATTATTAGTCATAGATGCAGTTGGATTACGGTCTTTGTATATTGTTTTAATGCCCGCACTAAATATCATAGTAGTCATCATGTCATGAATGTGCACTACGGTGCAACCTTTATTTGTCAATTGCCCAGCTGTAATTTGTTCACCTAACATGCTATCTTTTATGGAGATACACCACTAGTGAACCTATGAACCCCGTTCCGTTTTCATACACCGTTAAACAAACCACTACAATTTCTTGCTTTCTTTATTTACTGCAAGCATACATTATTTTCCGCACTATACGTCTAATCTTTGTGTTTCAGGAAGACCGGTGAGATTGACAACCTCATTGTACCGTTGGTACAAAGTATTTTTGTTGTGTTGTGTGCAGGTCCTGATTGTTGCTGACATAGGTGAAGCGCCATCACCACCGTCAGTGGCATCAACCTTCCAAAGATCCTCTTCCTCTTACTGGATTGATAACCTTGGTTCTTAACTGAGGGAAATTCCTACCTCTACACTCATCACACCCTCCTCTTAGGGTTCCCAACACGTAGTATCAAGGAAATTTCTGGTGCCGTTACCGGGGAGAAAGAAGTCTTCTGGTAAGGGGAGTCTCTCACTCTCAACCTCTTTATTTTGTTTTATTGTCTTGTTTTTATTTTTTGTCTTTTTTGCTTCTTTATATCAAAACACAAAAAAATTAGTTTACTTTATAGCTGTTATTTATTTGCTTGCTTTTATTTTGCTAAAATGAGTTACTCTGAGAATACTAAGTTGTGTGACTTCACTAGCACAAACAATGATTTTATTTGCACACCAATTGCTCCACCTGCTCCTACTGCTTCTTTCTATGAAATTAAACCTGCTTTATTAAATCTTGTTATGAAATAGCAATTTTCTTGTATTAGTACTGATGATGCTGCTGCTGCTCACCTTAATAATTTTGTTGAACTATGTGAGATGCAAAAATATAAAGATGTGGATGGAGATATTTTTAACTGAAATTATTCCCTTTCTCTTTGAGAGGAAGAGCTAAAGAATGGTTGCTATCTTTGCCTAGAAATAGTATTGATTCATGGACTAAGTGTAAATATGCTTTCATTGGAAAATATTATCCTCCTACTAAGATTATATCCCTGAGAAGTGACATAATGAATTTTAAACAATTTGATAATGAACATGTTGCTAAAGCTTGGGAAAGAATGAAAACTATGGTGAAGAATTGTCCCACTCATGGACTGACTACTTGGATGATTATACAAACCTTTTATGCAGGACTGAATTTCTCCTCAAGGAACCTATTGGATTCAGCTGCTGGAGGTACCTTTATGTCCATCACCTTCGGCAACGCAACAAAGCTTCTTGATGATATGATGATAAATTATTCAGAGTAGCACACTGAGAGAGCTCCACAAGGTAAGAAGGTAAATTCTGTTGAGGAAACCTCCTCTTTGAGTGAAAGGCTTGATGCTATTTTGTCTATGCTTGTTAATGGTAAAGCTCAAGTTGATCCAAATAATGTTCCTTTAGCCTCTTTGGTTGCTCAAGAAGAGCATGTTGATGTGAACTTTATTAGAAATAATAATTTTAACAACAATGCTTATAGAAATAATTTTGGTGGAAACAAATATAAGCCCTATCCTCCTAATAGTGGTAGTGGTTATTCTTATGGTAGATCTGGAATGCCTAGTGAGGAAAGGATTGTAGAAGTTGAAAAGGCAACTAAGAACTTTATGCAAATGCAATATGAACAAAATAAGATGTTTACTAAAACTATGGAAGAACAATCTGCTATGTTGAGGACTATTAGCCAACAAATTGGGAATTTGAATAGATAAATCTCTGGTTTGCAAGGTAAAATTTCAAGTGCTGAGATTAGTATTTCGGCCCTGTCAGAGGCACAATTTTCTTTGATCAATAAAATGGCTGCTAAAATTGAAACCATTGAAGACAATCCTTTTGCTTCAACCAATGCCATCCAAGTTCGAATTGATGATAATGTTAGGTTGATGGCTGAATTACGTGCTAGGTGGGAAAGAGAAGATGACTTGGCTAAAAAGAATAATATTGCTAGAGTTTGCACTATCACAACCACTACTAAAACTGAGGCTCCAAGTGCTAGTAAACCTCCTACTATCAATGGTAAAGTAGTTGGTGTTAACAAAGACTCCACCCCTTCGGTGAAACGTGCTAAATTGCCTCAAATTGCTGAAATTGATTCTGATAAAAGTGCTGAATTTTTTAGAGATGTGGCAGATAATGGTCCCATTACTTTTGATGATAATAATATTGATTTTGATGATTGCGATATCTTTGAAGTTATTATGTTCCTACAAAAGCTTGCTAGAAGTCCCAATGCTAGTGCCATGAATATGGCCTTTACTAAACATATTACAAATGCTCTCATGAAAGTTAGGGAAGAAAAGCTGAAACTTGAAACATCTATCCCTAGGAAGTTAGATGATGGTTGGGAGCCTATCATTAAGATAAAAGTAAATGATTTTGATTGCAATACTTTGTGTGATCTTGGTGCTAGTATCTCTCTTATGCCTCAAAAACTTTATGATATGCTTGATCTACCACCGTTGGAACACCGTTATTTGGATGTTCATCTTGCTGATAATGTTAGGAAGAAACCTCTTGGTAGAATTGATGATGTTCTTACTATGGTTAACAATAACTTTGTCCCTGTTGATTTTGTTGTTATGAACATTGTATGCAATGCTTCTTGTCCTATTATTTTGGGAAGACCTTTTCTTAGAACTGTTGGTGATGTTATTGATATGAAAGAGGGGAGTATTAAATATCAATTCCCACTAAAGAAGGGTATGGAAAACTTTCCTAGAAAGAGAATAAAGCTACCTTTTGACTCTATTATTAGAGAAAGTTAAGATGTTGATTCTTCACTTGAAAATACTTAAGTTGCTTTCTATGCCTAGCTGAAAGGCGTTAAAGAAAAGCGCTACCGGGAGACAGCCCGTTTTATTTCTCTGTTTTCAACCTGTTTTCCTTTGTTTTCTTTGCACCTGGGTGTTGTCTGTTTACTTAGCAACCCTGCTGTATCTTTTATTTTGTGTTTTTGTTGATCCAAGTAAAGCCTCTAGTGGAAAGTTGAGGCTATATTTCAGATTTCTGCGCAGGAAACATATTTCTTCTGACCACTGTTTATTCCGTATAAAATCACAGAAAAATCAAAATGACCTGATTTTTTGTGCGTAATCCTGAGCTGTATACGCATTTTTTCTTAGTTGACCACTTTTTGATTTGAGCAACAGAAGATTTTCGGAAAAAAACCATCTTTACCTGCTGTCTTGTTTTGATAGATTTCTGCCAATAATTGCATTTGCATCTTAATCTCTTTGTTTTGGTGTTCTTTTGAGAAAAAGAGTTTTAAAAGAAGTTGTGATAGTAGCCAATGTGTTTTTGAGTGTTAGGGATGTGTTGAAACTGAACCATGTGAATTTATTATTTCGATTACACTAACGTTGCTAATGAAGATTGTGAGAAGTTTGGTGTGAAGGAAGTTTTCAAGGGTCAAGATAAGAGGATGATATGACGTGATCAAGAAGAGTGAAGAGCCTAAGCTTGGGGATGCCCCAGTGGTACATCCCAGAAAATTCCAAGAAGACTCAAGCTTCTAAACTTTGGGATGCCCAAGGCATCCCCTTCTTCATCGACAAATTATCGGGTCACTTCTAGTGAAGCTATATTTTTATTCGGTCACATCTTATGTGCTTTACTTGGAGCGTCTTTTATTTTTGCTTTCAGTTTGTTTTTATTTTTGCAATAAGCTTGGTTGGACCCCAGCATTCTTTTGTGGGATAGTGACACGCTCCACTTTTTCATGGGAATACTTTGTATTCTTAATCTTTGTCGGGCTGCTGCATTTATTTAGCTCCTGTTTTGCATGCATCTCTTATCAGAGCTGTTAGTTTTAGTAGTGTTATATGAGTACTCTCATGTTTGCTTTATGTATCATAAAGAGTATTTTTGTTAAAACATATCTTGTATGGTTCTTGTTGGGAAAAGAAACTGCTGCTTGAAGTAGAATTTATAACAATGCAAGTAGAAGCTTATATAGACTGTGGCTAGAACTTTTTCATGCCATGCTAAATGTTATTTTAGTTTTAAAGACTTGTGGATATTTAGTAGCATGAATAGCCTCAAATCTGAGAGTGTTTAATATGCCATTGAAAGATTCATGAGTTGTTCTTGTCATAAGGAAGCATAAATTTATGGTATTCTCTTTCGAATGTTTTATTTGGTTGACTTGGCGCATACTCACACCATGTTTATGACTATGAACCAGTCACGGATAGCCTCCATGACCACTTAGTGTTTGAACTTATGATACCGCTTGTGCTTTAATTAATGATGTTTATGTCGCTATGCATGATTATGGCTCTTATGCTCTCTTGATTTGTCGCTCCCAGTCTTTTGCTAGCCTCCACCTGTACTGAGTATGAGCTCTACTCGTGCATCCAACTCCCTAAAACCTTCAAAATTACTCCTGCTTTATGTTCCTGTTTTTGCTCATGTGTTACCTTTAACTGCCACATGTGGTATTTAACTGCCACATGTGGTATTTAACTGCCACTCCAAGTAAATTGCTCATGTGTTACCTACATGTGGTATTTAACTGCCACTCCAAGTAAATTGCTCATGTGTTACTTTTAAAACCTTCAAAATTACTCCTGCTTGATGTTCATGTTTTGCTCATGAGGACGTAAATAGAGAATCTTTATCTCACTTGTTGATTGGATTTCACACCCTGGACTAGTGGCTTCATCCGCTTATCCAAATGATAGAAGAGCTGGCAGCGGGGTGCCCAGCCCCAAATTAATACACACAAAATCTCTTCACTATTTTTGCCCCTGATTTATCAGTCAAAGCATAATTGTGTAAACAAAAGAGAAAGATGGATGACCTTCTACCCAGATGTGTCCTTCACATGGGAGCCGCTCTTGTGAATCCAGTTGGCTTGTGACGTACTGTATTTTCTGTTTACCATTCGTTGACATTAGGATACATCTCCCAAAATATAGACACTCCTCCACAGTATGTGATTGTTGGCAGACACCCAAGGATTCGGTTAGCCATGGTTTGTGAAAGATGGATGGGAGGAGTGTCAAACTTTTAATACCTCCGTTTAATAAAATAAAAAGCTCTAGCACATGAGTGATCCCTCCTTCCCTCTGTGAAGGGCCTTTCTTTTACTTTTATGTTGAGTCTCCATCTTCTAACTTTATGCACAGTTGAGAGAGAATTTTTGCCATTAAGAGTTCTATGTGCATTTGTCCCATAAACATCAATAATTATTTCATGATATGATATTGTTTGTTCATAAATTATTTGCTCTAGTCTTCCTCATGAACTTTGAAGGTGTCCTGGCATTTATGTTTTTCCCCACTATTAAGGACTAGCGAAATATCACTTTGACATTCTTTCTCTATACCTGAAACAAACGTTTATCTTTCTTTGCATTATTATTCATGATCCTTTATTTGAGATACTCTTCACGATGAAAAGTGATTGCTTTGCTTTATTATTAAAGTTCTATTTATCAGGTTTGTGTTTGAAGTTCTATGATCCCAGCGTACATATACTTTTACAGTTTTATGATCAAGTTTATGTTAGTAGCATGTCACCTTAGAAATTATTGTTTTATCGTTTACCTACTCGAGGATGAGTAGAATATAAGCTTGGGGATGCTTGATACGTCTCCAATGTATCTATAATTTCTGATGCTCCATGATGATATTATGCAAATTGGTACATGTTTTCTCCCTTCTTTATAGCTTTTTTACACGTTTTCCGGGACTAACCTATTAACAAGATGCCAAGTGTCAGTTCCCTGTTTTCTGCTGTTTTTTATTTCAGAAAAGTTGTTCTGGAAATATTCTCGGAATTGGACCCCACAAAGCCCGAAGTGCCTATTTTCTCTGGAAGCATCCAGAAGACCGAAGAGGAGTCGAAGAGGGGCATCAGGGGGCCCACACCATGGGGTGGCGCACCCCCTGGCCGCGCCAGCTGGTGGTGTGGGGCCCCCATGGCTCTACCGCCTCTGTCCTTTCGCCTATTTATTCCCCCGGATGGAAAACCCTAGGAACCTGATAAAAAATGCCCGAAAAGTTCCGCAACCGCCGTCATCATCAACCCTAGATCAGGGGGTTCTGAAGGTGTCTCCAGCACCCTACCGGAGAGGAAATCTGAAGGAAATATGCTCGAGAGGCAATAATAAAATGGTTATTATCTTATTCCTTGTTTATGATGAATGTTTATTTCTCATGCTAGAATTGTATTAACCGGAAACGTTGATACATGTGTGCTTAATAAACAAACAATGGTTCCTAGTAAAGCCTCTCTTTTAACTAGCTCGTTGATTAATAGATGATCAAGGTTTCCTGATCATGAACATTGGATGTTATTAATAACGGGGTCATGTCATTAGAAGAATGATGTGATGAACATATACCCAAAGAGAATATAGCAATGCGATCAAGTCATTTAGTTTACATTGTTATATCAAACATACGAAGTAACTTATTCCTTAGATCATGAGATCATGTCAATCGCTGATACCGGAAGAGTGCTTTGATGGCATCAAACGTCACACCGTAACAGGGTGACTATAAAGGTGTCGTTAAGTATTCGGAAACTATTAGTTGAGGATCATGGATCAAGAGTGGGATTTGTCCATCCAAATGACGGAGAGATATACTCTGGGCCCTCTCGGTGATATCACATCGAAACCGCTTGCAAGCACGTGATATGATCACAAAGGATGTTATATCACGGGAACGAGAAAAGATTACTTGTCGGTAACGAGATTGAACAAGGTATGGTTGATACCAATGATCGAATCTCAGACAAGTAAAATATCGCGAGACAAAGGGAATAGTTCACGGCGTTGTTGGTTCACACGATCACGAGAGTCGTTGAATATATAGGAGTCATCACGGATCTCTAGATCCCGCTGTTGATTATTGATCGGAGAGGAGTCTCGATCATGTCTATCTTATTCGCGAACCGTAGGGTGACACACTTAAGGTTCGATGACGCGTTTGAGAGGATACGGAATATCGAAGAATATTTTGGGCAGCACCGAAATTGTTTCGGGAAAATTGAAATAGTTCAAGGGTTTTTTCGTCGAATGGTTGTTAATAGAATTAACAAATGATTCGAGGTGCTATATGCAAAAGTTTGTTAATAGAATTAACAAATGCCGAAATAAAGAAATAAAAAGGTTTTATTTATTTATTAAAAGAAAACCTTTGGATTTTCCAAGTGGGAAGTTATGGGAGCATGAGTGGGTGTGAGTGGAGCTTCCACTCACATGAAGAGGGAAGAGGTGGGGGCACCACCATGGCTGGCCGCACCCCACCTTTGGGCTGCCTCCCTCTCCCTATAAAAGGAGGGTGAGGGCTCCTCCTCACTCACACACTTGGCCACTTCCCTTTCCCTCCACCCGCTGCTCCATTTCATGGTCTCCGGCTTGGCGAAGCCCTGACCGTGGGATTCTTCACCACCACCACGTCGTCGTGCTGCTGGAGTTCCGAGGATCCTCTACTTCCGCGCCCCGCTGGAACGAGGGAACGGAGGTCGTCATCAACCGTACGTGTGACCGATCACGGATGCACCGCCGGATTGCGGTGCCCATCTTCTCGCTATCGGGATCGGTGTGAGTACGACTACGCCAACAACGAGATTTGATCTCGTACCACTTTGAGTCTTCGAGGGTATGTGTTCTCCTTAACCCTCTTGTTGCCCGTTGCACTTCGTCTCCTAGATTAGATCTTGGCCTTTCGGGTGTCTCTCGCGTAGGAAATTTTTTGTTTTCTATGCAACGACCCCTTCAGTGGTATCAGAGCCGGATCTATGCGTAGATGTTTTGTACGGGTAGAACACATAGGTGTATGTGGGCGTTGATGATCATGTTATTGCCTCCTTGAGTATTTTATGATCTTAGTGGCATAGTAGGATGAAGCTGCCCCAGACTAAGTTTACGTGTACTATGTACGCGAGAGTTGTCTCACTTGTGGCTAAGGGGGTGTCCGTTTCTCCTACTATAGTTAAGATCTAATCTACGAAGGGTTGCTAAAAATATGTTTATCAACGTTGTGGTTGATTTTCGTAGGTATGCACGGTTCTATCCTGGAAAGCCCTAAGCCACGTAAAATATGCAAAAATAAATTAGAAGCGTCTAACTAGTTTTTGCTGGGCATGTGATGTGATATGGTCAATATTACAAATTTGATTATGAGATGATCTATTTTGTAAATTATTGATATACCGGAAGGTATCCATATATATGGTTGTCTTCTTTTTTATGGACAATCAAGATTGGGTGCCATGGTACTTGGTACCACGCCAGTGGAATGATGGAGATCATACCATGATGCACATGATGGAGATCAAGTGCAAGGAGGACCATATCATACCACGTTATCCTTTCATGTGATGTTTGTGATGTTAATCCTTTTATGCATCTTGTTTTGCTTAGATAGCGACGGTAGCATTATAAGATGATCCCTCTCACTTAATATCAAGATAAAAATGTGTTCTTCCTTAAGTATGCACCGTTAGGAAAGTTCGTCGTTTCGAGACACCACGTGATGATCGGGTGTGATAGACTCAACGTTCGCATACAACGGGTGTTTTCAAGCCTAGCATGTACAGACATGGCCTTGAAACACACACAATACTACGGTTCTACTTGGTTGGTATGAGTTGTCATACAAAGCAACACAATGCAAGAAATACAAGGGCCTAAAAGGAACTAGTAATAGATGTGGAATCGATTATGACAAGAACATAAATAAAGTGTTATTGTGTTCATTGTAGTATCGAACCAAACATTCAAGATTTATTTTAAGAACTTAATAAGTTGTTATTTTGTTCTAGTCTTTTGTGAGAACAAATGAGATTGTTCAAACGATGACCATATTCCATAATTGATGGATATGTTAATATAAATCATGTTGGTAAAGTAAACATCTATAAGACTGAATGCTAAACGTTGCAAGACGTAAAAGATTTTCACTTAAATTGTGACACCACCATTTTAGTTCATATCGGAAAGGAAAACATGAAGGAACTCCATATTGATGGACTTCCGGAGTCATTTTGTTTTGAATAAATTGACGCTTGTGAGACCTCTTCCAAAAGATGACTAGAATTCCGTTCATAGGCCAAAGTAGAATGGACGACTAATTTAGTGGAGATTATACATATTGATGTATATAGTCCATTATGTGTAGTCATGTATGGTGGATTAATTTTTCCTTCATAAAATTATGTCGGTGATTTAAGTAGATATGTGAGTATATCTATTTAAAGGGAACAGAGTTTGACATTTTGAATTGGTTCGAAAGGTTGTTAATATGAAGTTAAAATCAATGTAACAAGATAATCAAGTATTTATGATTGGATCATAAAGGATAAAGTTTGAGTTACAAGTTTAGCAAAACATCTGAGAAGTTGTAGAATTGTTCTACAACTTATACTTCTCGAATACCCCACATTAGATTGTAGTATTCAAAAGACAAAATCAAACCCTGTTTGACATGGTAAGATTAATAAAATTGCCATTATAATTTTGTAGTTTATACATTAAGGACAACCGCCTTTACACTGAAAAGAGCACCATCATGATCCGTTGAAATTGATAACATATAAGATATGGTTTGGGTAATGACCCGAATTGTCATTTTTCTTAAGTTTTGGTATGCATAGCATGTGTAAAATGTTTACAACCAAAATAAGATAAATATATGTTTATAAGGATATCCCAAATAAAACATTGGGTATTTCTCCTATCACCGAACCAAAAGACAAATGTTGTTTGTCAGAAAGGGTTGATTTCTCGAGAAAGTAGTTCTTGCGAAACAAGTGAGTGGGAGCACAGTACAAACTCAACGAGATTAGAGAATCTTCGTTATCATGTCAAGAGTAGCGCAGCACTGGAAGTTGTTCCGGGGTTTACTATTTTGACTAAGTATAAGACACTACAAATGTTGTAGATACTTCAAATGAGTTTGCGAACTGTATCAGAAAAGTCCAAAAACTTTGTACTTAGAACAACTTGTGGTTTAAGTGTAAAGTGTTGTTTTGACAACAAAAGGACCTGGACCTTATAAAGGAAGCAAATGATGGGCACTAACTTCGTAAAATTGACTATGAGTCATTATATCCGCCATAGTATCCTTGTATGAATATCAAGTATGTGACTTGGTAGTCCTTTCAATAGGCATGATGCCTAAAGATAGCAAAAGGGTCTATATAGCGACAAAAACATGGATACTTATCGAAAAGTTGTTTTCGACGAAGTTCAAAGAGTTGACTACTACAAGATTTCGATCTTCCGTAGTGATGCTTTAGTCTTTGCGGATAGTTCTAGCAAAAAGTTACATATTATGATATGGCAGTTGAATAACAAAACCAACTCTCCTCTCGAGGAAGTTTGACCAAGGATGTGTACTTGACACGGTCTGAGAGTTTTGTAAAATCCAAAAGGTTGCTATAAAGGCATGCACACTTCAATGGTTGAAGTGAGCATAGCGAAGTTGAAATCTTTAGCTTAATGAAGTTATCAAAAGAGTTTGATTCCATCATGAATGATAAAGATGCTTGTAGAGTTACAAGAAATTAAGTGGGAGCGCTATGACATGTTTCCAATACTTTATGTGGATGACATATGGTTGATTGGCAAATATGTATTTTAAATTAACACGGTTAATATTTTCGATTTCATATTGATGAAAGGCTTAGAAGATATTGGGCATCGACATCTATAAAAGATGGATTGACGCACCTGATATGATTGAAGCCAAATTACATAGATGAAATATTGAAGTAAGTCAATATGAAAATGACAAGAAGGAGTTCTTGTCACATGGAAAATAATTAAGCAAGATTCATGTGTTTTGACACATGATGAGCATCATTGAAATTGAAATTTCTAAGTCATGTTTTCCATGCTATGTACACAACCAGATGAGTCCTATGCTATAAAATGTTATAGTAGGATAATTCATATGATGATTAGACAACAGTGGGAGAGATCCTTGTGTCATTTTAGAAATGCTAAGGATATGTTTTCCTATATAGTAATGACAAAATATTAGTTGTAATATGTTACACTAATAGTCTTGTCATTTATTCAAGTAATTTTATCTCAATTAAAATATGTGATGAAGGGTAGCACAATAGGGTGGAAGAAAGTTCCATGCTGGATTTGAAAGAGTTTCAAAATTAAAATATTGTGACAGATACTACAACAAAGGCTAAAGTATATCGTTGTGTTAACAACTGATTATAAGCATATTTTGTGTCAAGGAGTTCTTTATTGAACTTGGTGAATTTCAAAGAATGCTGAAACTATGAAGCTACATTTTCACAATGTTAGTAACATCAGCTTAAGCTGAGGAATTAAGGTATCACCGGAACTTGGTGAGTTTCCAAAAATGCTAACACTTTGAAGCTACATTTTCACAATGTTAGTGACATCAGTTTAAGCTGAGGAATTAAGTTTTCACCAATTGACCATATATATACAAAGCCATCTCATTAGAGAATGAGTGATGCGTGTAGACGCAAAGAACATGCAAATACAATAGGACCTGAACAGTTCAGATCTTTTTGATGATGTTTACCGTATGTGAAGCATGGTAATAACACTGGTACACCATATGTGTTAAAGTGCTTACAGACTAGATTATTGACTCTAGTGCAAGTGGGAGACTGAAGGAAATATGCCCAAGAGGCAATAATAAAATGGTTATTATCTTATTCCTTGTTTATGATGAATGTTTATTTCTCATGCTAGAATTGTATTAACCGGAAACGTTGATACATGTGTGCTTAATAAACAAACAATGGTTCCTAGTGAAGCCTCTCTTTTAACTAGCTCGTTGATAAACAGATGATCAAGGTTTCCTGATCATAAACATTGGATGTTATTAATAACGGGGTGATGTCATTAGAAAAATGATTTGATGAACATATACCCAAAGTGAATATAGCAATGCGATCAAGTCATTTAGTTTACATTGTTATATCAAACATACGAAGTAACTTATTCCTTAGATCATGAGATCATGTCAATCGCTAATACCGGAAGAGTGCTTTGATGGCATCAAACGTCACACCGTAACAGGGTGACTATAAAGGTGTCGTTAAGTATTCGGAAAGTATTAGTTGAGGATCATGGATCAAGAGTGGGATTTGTCCATCCAAATGACGGAGAGATATACTCTGGGCCCTCTCGGTGATATCAAATCGAAACCGCTTGCAAGCACGTGATATGATCACAAAGGATGTTATATCACGGGAACGAGAAAAGAGTACTTGTCGGTAACGAGATTGAACAAGGTATGGTTGATACCAATGATCGAATCTCGGACAAGTAAAATATCGCGAGACAAAGGGAATAGTTCACGGCGTTGTTGGTTCACACGATCACGAGAGTCGTTGAATATATAGGAGTCATCACGGATCTCCAGATCCCGCTGTTGATTATTGATCGGAGAGGAGTCTTGATCATGTCTATCTTATTCGCGAACCGTAGGGTGACACACTTAAGGTTCGATGACGCGTTTGAGAGGATACGGAATATCGAAGAATATTTTGGGCAGCACCGAAATTGTTTCGGGAAAATTGAAATAGTTCAAGGGGTTTTTCGTCGAATGGTTGTTAATAGAATTAACAAATGATTCGAGGTGCTATATGCAAAAGTTTGTTAATAGAATTAACAAATGCTGAAATAAAGAAATAAAAAGGTTTTATTTATTTATTAAAAGAAAACCTTTGGATTTTCCAAGTGGGAAGTTATGGGAGCATGAGTGGGTGTGAGTGGAGCTTCCACTCACATGAAGAGGGAAGAGGTGGGGGCACCACCATGGCTGGCCGCACCCCACCTTTGGGCTGCCTCCCTCTCCCTATAAAAGGAGGGTGAGGGCTCCTCCTCATTCACACACTTGGCCACTTCCCTTTCCCTCCACCCGCTGCTCCATTTCATGGTCTCCGGCTTGGCGAAGCCCTGACCGTGGGATTCTTCACCACCACCACGTCGTCGTGCTGCTGGAGTTCCGAGGATCCTCTACTTCCGCGCCCGCTGGAACGAGGGAACGGAGGTCATCATCAACCGTACGTGTGACCGATCACGGATGCACCGCCGGATTGCGGTGCCCATCTTCTCGCTATCGGGATCGGTGTGAGTACGACTACGCCAACAACGAGATTTGATCTCGTACCACTTTGAGTCTTCGAGGGTATGTGTTCTCCTTAACCCTCTTGTTGCCCGTTGCACTTCGTCTCCTAGATTAGATCTTGGCCTTTCGGGTGTCTCTCGAGTAGGAAATTTTTTGTTTTCTATGCAACGACCCCTTCAAAATCGTCACCGGTGGCCTCTTTATCACCATGCCTGCCTCCGAAGTGATGCGTGAGTAGGTCATCCTAGGGCTACGGGTCCATAGCAGTAGCTAGACGGTTGTCTTCTCCTCCTATGCCTCCATGTTTAGATCTGGTGAGCTGCCTAACATGATCGAGATTGTTCTTATGTAATTCTATGTGCTGTGTTTGCTGGGATTCGATGAATATTGAACTTATGCCAAGTTGATTATAGTCTTTATTGCATATGCTATTTGTGATCTTGCATGATTTCCATTGCTAGTGGTTGCTCTGGCCAAGTAGTTGCTAGTGACTCCAAGAGGGAGTATTTATGCTCGATAGTGGGTTCATGCCTCCTCTTCGCCTGTGCTCGAGTGACAGAAACGTGACGGGGGAGGATGTGTTGTTGCCACTAGGTAGAAAACAGCGGTGTGAGTGCCCGCGTGTACATTCATTGCTTACATTACACACTTTGTTTAATGCAATTATCTGTTGCTTGCAACTTAATACCTAAGGGGGTTCGGATGATAACCTGAGGGTGGATTATTAGTCATAGATGAAGTTGGATTACAGTCTATGTATATTGTTGTAATGCCCGCACTAAATATCATAGTAGTCATCATGTCATGAATGTGCACTACGGTGCAACCTTTTTTTTTTCAATTGCCCAGCTATAATTTGTTCACCCAGCATGCTATCTTTTATGGAGAGACACCACTACACTGTTAAAAAAACCACTACAATTTCCTGCTTTGTTTACTTACTGCAAGCATACATTATTTTCCACACTATAAGTCTAATCTTTGTTTTCAGCAAGACCGGTGAGATTGGCAACCTCACTGTACCGTTGGGACAAAGTATTTTGGTTGTGTTGTGTGCAGGTTCTGCGTTGTTGCTGACATCGGTGAAGCGCCATCACCACCGTCAGTGGCATCAACCTTCCAAAGATCCTATTCCTCCTACTGGATTGATAACCTTGGTTCTTAACTGAGGGAAATTCCTACCGCTACACTCATCACACCCTCCTCTTGGGGTTCCCAACATGTAGCATCAGATGCCCAAGGCATCCCCTTCTTCATCAACCATCTATCAGGTCACTTCTCGTGAAACTATATTTTTATTCGGTCACATCATATAAAGTTACTTGGAGCGTATGTTTGTTTTTATTTTATTTTCTTATGTTTTCCTTGCTGCAATAATATAGTTGGATCCTAGCATTCTTTGTTTGGGAGAGAGACACGCTCCGCTTTTCCGTTTGAATACTTTCTATGCTAGTATTCTTAGTTTTTCTTCTAGTTGCTGCAAAAAATCATGTTTAGCTCTCGTGTTTATTGCATCTCTTATTCAGAGCTGTTAGTTTGGTAGTGTTATGTGAGTCCTCTCATGTTTGCTTGCTGTAGCATTTAGAGAGTTTTTGTTAAACCATGTTTTGTATGGTGCTTGTTGGGAAAAGAAACTGCTGCTTGAGGTAGAATTTTTAACGGTGCAAGTAGAAGTTTGTATAGACTGTGGGTAGACTTTTTCATATCATGTTAGATGTCATTTTAGTTTTAAATCCTTATGGTTATTTAGTAGCATGATTAGCTTCAAATAGCTGAGAGTGTTTAATGTGTCATTGAAAGAATCATGCGTTGTTATTGTCATATTGAAGCATAAATTTATGGTGTTCTCCTTTGAATGTCTTATTTGGTTGACTTGGCGCATGCTCACACCATGTTTATGACTATGAACCAGTCACGAATATCCTCCATGATCATTTAGTTTTTGAACTTGTGGTACCACTTATGCTTTGATTAATGATGTTTATGTCTCTATGCATGATTATGGGTCTTATGCTCTCTTGATTTGTCGCTCCCAGTCTTCTGCTAGCCTCCACCTGTACTGAGTATGAGCTCTACTCGTGCATCCAACTCCCCAAAACCAAAGTGTTCCCATTATGTCCACCTTACCTACCTACGTGTGGTATTTAACCGCCACTCCGAAGTAAATTGCTCATGTGTTACCTTTAATTTTTTTCAAAATAACTCCTGTTTTGTGTTCCTATTTTAGCTCATGAGGACGTCAATAGAGAATCTTTATCGCACTTGTTGATTTGACGTTCGCACCCTGGACTAGTGGCTTCATCCGCTTATCCAATGATAGAAGAGCTGGCAGCGGGGTGCCCAGCCCCAAATTAATAACACAAATTCTCTTCACTATATTTGCCCCTGATTTATCAGTCAAAGCATAATTGTGTAAACAAAATAGAAAGAGGGATAACCTTCTACCCAGATGCGTCCTGTTATGGGAGCCGCTCTTGTGAAGTCTAGTTGGCTTGTGACATACTGTATTTTCTCTTTACCATTCGTTGACATAAGCATACACCTCTCTTAAAATATAGACACTCTACTCCACGGTATGTGATTGTTGGCAGGCACCCGAGGAATCGGCTAGCCATGGTTTGTGAAAGATGGTTGGGAGGAGCGTCAAGTTTTTATACCTCTGTTTAATAAAATAAAAGATCTAGCACATGAGTTGATCCATGCTTCCCTCTGCGAAGGGCCTTTCTTTTACTTTTATGTTGAGTCTCCATTTTCTAACTTTATGCACAGCTGAGATAGCATAGTTGCCATTCTGAATTTTATGTGCATTTGTCCCAGAAACATTATTAATTGATTAATGATGTGTTATTGCTTGTTCTTTAATTATTTGTTCTAGTATTCCTCATAAACTTTGAAGGTAACCTGGCATTTATGTTTTGCCCCACTCTTAAGGACTAGCGAAATATCACTTTGGCATGTTTTCTCTATACTTGAAACAAACATATATCTTTCGTTGGATTTTTATTCATGATCTTTTATTTGTGTTACTTCTCATGATGCAATGTGATTGCTATTCTTTATTATTAAAGTTCTATCTATCATGCTTGTGTTTAAGTTATATGATCTCAGCTTACTTATTATTTTACATTATTAATGATCAAGTTTATGTTGGTAGCATGTCATCTCAGAAATTATGAGTTTTTATCGTTTACCTACTCGAGGATGAGTAGGAACTAAGCTTGGGGATGTTGATATGTCATAAACGTATCCTTAAATTCTGATGTTCCATGTTGTTTTATTATTGTTTCCCACATGTTTGCTATACACTTTATGTCATTTTATCGATTTTACGGACTAACCTATTAACAAGATGCCACAGAGCCAGTTCCCTGTTTTCTGCTGTTTTTAGTTTCAGAAAAGTTGTTCTCGAAATATTCTTGTAATTGGAAAATTCGAAGCCCGGAAGTCCTAGAATTCCCGAACATTCCACAAAGTCCCAAAGAGACCCGGAGGGGGGGCTCAGGGGGCCCACACCATAGGGCGGCCCGCCCCTGGCCGCGCCATGGGGCGGTGTGGGCCCCCCGGCCTCCACCGCCTTTGCCCTTTCGCCTATTTATTCCCCCTCGAGACGTAAACCCTAAAGATATCCCACTTCGTCCCAAAAACACCCGAGGCCGCCGTCATCGTTATCACGAGATCGGGAGTGTCGTGGGATAATCACGGCAGATGTTACCGGGGGTAACTGATCTTGGGGCAAGACGACACAGGCGTTTGGGAGAGGGTTTAGCTCATAGGAAAACATGATGATGAACTTTGATCTGGTAGCCGGCAATCAAGTCGCCGAGTCTCCGATCTCAAGACAACAATTCAAATTGCGTGTTACACTAGATACTCGATATTAGGAGAGATTGCTAGAACTCTTGGATCTCTTAAAACTAGACTTAGGGGTCGGTTTATAAAGCACCATACCCTCCTGACTTGCCCTCCAAGGCGCACCCTGAATCCTACCCGGACACTGCTTATAAACCCTAGCTTTCCTTACCGCAACCCACAATCCGGGTTACGAGGCCTACAAACTTTGGGCCTTCCAGAAGTTTCGCTATCCTTAGCCGGATCCTGCGCCGTGTCCCTTGGGCCGGGTTACACCTTGGAGTTGGCCTACCGGGTTATTATCCCTCCATCAGTAGTCCCCAGAATAGCTTGGGCTTCACGGATTCTTCCCTGAAGCACTGGCTATTCCCTGCAAAAATATCAAACGCACAAGTGTAGGGAGGCCGGGTTAAAGTGCTTTGTTATATAGCTAGGCTTAACTCCATGGCAGCCATATAGTAACCCGGCTTTTTCTCCAGATACTTTGCTTAACTTTCCCGGTTTAAGCTTTGATAAAATGCCAAAACTCCATACTTTGCTCGATAGTTGATCCTGATACCCCGGAGAGGATCTCTTGCTCAGTATTTGAAGCATATCTCGCAAACTTCGAACAGGTAGCCGTTACCCCGTAATTTCCGGGTCCCACCCGTTGGACTGAGTTTTTCCACCTGTCCCATTATAAATAGGCCCCTAGGGGTAACCCTAACCCCAACGGCTCACTTTCCCCCATTCCTCTTCCTTCCTTCCTCCGTGCTCGAGCCCACAGAGCGCCATTACGGAAACCTCACGCGCATCACCGGAGCCCATCGGTCGCCGGCTGCGCTCCGCCCCGCCGCCAAGATCCGCCACCAGACCCCCGACTTTCCCGCCAGGAATCGCGAAGGGACACCAGGCCTGTGCCATTTGCCTCCGCAGGGCTTCACTTCGATCTCCTCCGGTAAGCCTCTCGCACCCATTAATTTTACCCTTGCAATTTCAGGATTTTACCTTAGACCAGATCTGAATCGACCCGCCAATCATTTCTCGGGTCACGCCGAATTAGGCGGGTTGTATTCGTTCCAGCTCATCCAATGGATAGGATATAGACTTCAATTCACTCTCCTACTCCCTGTAGCCACTAATTTCGCCACAAATCTAGAAATGGGAATTCCAATCTGGGCTCGGGCCACCCAAATTTTCCGCCCTTGTTCCTGTCACCTGGAAAATCCTCCTTTTTCCAGTTCTTTTGCTTGCGATAGATACACGGGCAACCATTCATCATTCCCGAACACTTATTAACGCATAAGCCTCTATAATTTTTATAGCAACGCATGACACCCGGATAATTTGAACCTTGCTCCACAAAATGATACCCGGATAATATTTAGCTTTCATGTTGTCTCGATACCGCTCGTCAATACTCGACCAACTGACAGTTCCCGAGTCTTATTCCTCATGTCCTTCTACCTGGTACTCTGCAGGTTAACCCCATGGCGCCCAAGAAGCAGGGGAAGCAGCCGACCAAGGCCAAGACTACCAACTCCATATCCGCCAACTGGGCGCGATCTTCGGTCACCAAGGCCAAGTTAGAAGAATTGGTCGAGTTAGGGGTTCTTCCCCCTCAAGAAAATATTCACTGGAGGGTGCCGGGTAACGAGACCCGACCTACACCAGCAGAAAATGAGGTAATATGCTTTGTGGAGCACGTGACCCGGGGCTTCCGTCCTCCGGGTCACCCTTTCTTTCGTGATGTTTTGAGCCATTATGGCCTTCGCACATTTGACATAGGGCCTAACTCTATGTTAAATATCTCTCACTTCATCGTCCTCTCCGAGTCATATTTGTGCACTCCGCCAAGTTTGGCTCTTTTCGTTGAACTTTTCCAGTGCAAACCGTGCCGCGAAAGCGGCGACGGGGCACTTCTCGCTTGCGGCGGGGTTTCCATCCAGCGCCGCAAGAACTCTCTAATGCCACCTCTTACCCTCAACTGCCACGTCAAACATTGGCAGCTTTCTTAATTTTACTGCCGGGACACTTCCCCACCCGGTGAAAAGAAATTGCCGGGTTACTCGGAAGGCCTGCTTGACATCTCTGAGACCTTTAGCGCCTTTGCCCCTGACTCGGACAGGGAAGCAATCCTGCCTTTATTGGCTAAAATCTCCATTCTCTCGGCCCAAGGCCTCATCGGGCTTAACCTGGTGAAAACTTGGGTCGATTTCCGTATCCAGCCCAACTCCATCCGCACAAAATTAATGTGCGAATACTCGGGGCAAACCACGGACCCGATCCGGTACTCCACCAACAGTTTCGCACCTAGTGATACCAATAAAACTATCAAAGGCTTTTTGACAGAAAAGCTGGAGGTAATCCGGAATATAGCCGGATTAGAGCCCTTCACCCGCGAGAACCCGGCCCCCGCGGTAAAGACCTGGTTTTCATATTTTCAACTTCATCCTTTCCACCTGTTACAGCTAATAACCCTTGTTCTTATGCCTTCACTTCAGGCCGATGATGATTTCTGGAAGATTGACACTCCTCCTAACTCCGGAAACCCGGAGGAGAAAGAGGATGCCGTTAACTCGGATGAAGGTACATTCTAACTTTCACTTAGTTCTTTTGAATTCATCGTGTCCTGTTTTTCGTTTCCCAACTGTAACCTTGATAACTTCCAGAACAAGAAGACAAGGACGAGGAAGAAGAAGCTGACGGCAAAGTGGAGTCCGCCAGCGACGAAGATGAAGCAGAGCCGACAATCAAGGTCGGATCTAAGAGAAAACCTCAAGGGGTAGTCCTCAAGGTTCTATATCATTTCCTTGCGTCCAATTTGCATTCCTGTGATAACATGCATGAGCTAACCCTGATGTTATCCCTTTGGCCGTATCTGAAGGAGTCGCCTATGATCAAGCGCAGGGCGACTCGGAATTACCCAGGTAATGATGCTCTTAACCCGGGTATTCCATCATCTCCAGCCCAGCGCGCTGGTATTCACCATACCCCTCTTTAGACATAGAAATCTTTCCAAACCATTCCCTCACAGGGTAATCTCATGTCTTGTTTGGTATTCTTCAGTTTCATCCGGGTCCAGCGGCGAATTCCCTGCGGACTTTGCGGTGAACCCCGGGTAAAGTTCTTTTCCTGATGTCATACCACACTTTCATCGCCCTTTCTTAACTATACGCTGGCTACCCACTCATACCTTTTTTAGGGCCACGGTCATTGTTAGCGACCAGGAAGACATGGAGACCGGTGACCCGGGTAAAGGGAAGCCGACTGATGATGTGTTGGCCACATCTGGCGACGAACAAGCGTCACCAACAAACCCGGCCAGGCAAGAAGCCGGGTATCCGATAGCCTCGCACGCAAGCGAGAAGGAAAAAGCCGCGACTTTGGGCGTAGGAGGAGGACCAGACTCCGACATTCGGATGACCCGGGTGCCGTCTCCTGCTAAGAAGAAAACTTCTTCTCCGAGTTTCCACGGCCCCGGGTCTTCTAACTCGGGTAACGATAATTTTGATCAGCTGATGAGCGCTCTCCTCACCATGAAGGCCTTAGAGAGCAGTGTCCTAGAGCGCATGGCTGCAGCGCATCAGGTAATAATACTTGATATCTCTTAGTATACGCCTAGTCCCCAAGTTCCGAGCATAGCTTGTTAAAGTTGTGCTTGGTACTTTGTGCAGCATTCGGCTTGCTATGATGCCCGACTGACACTTTCGCGCTCTGTTTCTTACAGGCGGAGGTGACCCGGTCCGATGAGATTTTACTCAAGACGGAACGACTCCTGCTTGCCGAGGTAAAACGAAGAGAGGCCCTTGAAGCTGACGTGGAAACCTTGAAGAAAGACGTTTCCAAATACAAGAAGAAGTGCAGTACTGCCCAAACCGCGCTGAAAAAATTATCGGACCAGATTGCCGATACTTATCGTATCTTGCTTAGTGAGTTTTCGCTGCCGACTGACTTCGTGCCTTTACTTTGTCATATGATACTCTGGATTGCTGATATGTCCTTCCTTTGCTTCAACTGCAGGTGCCAACCTTGCGGCCCCAGAAGAAGATGTTGTTGCCAAGGCTAAAACATTGAAGACTGTGCTCCGGACCTTTTTTGCCGGCACAAAGCTTATATTGGATGCCGTGAAATGGCCTACCGAGGTATACCCGGGTGAGGAAAACCTTATTCAAACCTGCTCCACAGTGCCTGGGTGGATCGAGATATGGAAACGCTCGGCCTGCCGGATTGGTATGACCCGGGCCTTTACACTAGCTAAAGCTTATTTTCCGAAGCTTGACCCGGCAAAGGTAATATCCGGGTTTCCCGAATTCAAAGCTGATGGCTCCAGGTTTGTACCCAAGGATTTCAAGGCCATACAATCCTCGGTGCGCCACTCGGCAACCGCTTTGGCCGATAAGATGGATCTGGGCATGATTATGAGTTCATACAATGCTGAAGGCAACATCATACAGGAGAACGCACCCCCTCCTTTTGATATTTTGGAGAAATGGGCGGCTGATTTGGCCAGGAAGAAGGAAGAAACCGCTAAGAGAGAGGCCGAGTTAGGATCAGGGCCAACCACCTCTACACCAGTTGTCCCTCCGCCTGTCCGTCCTGATGCGGGGAGTCCGGGTGATGCCGCCGGGAAAGCTAAGGAGCAAGCCCGTGACCCGAAGAACTCTACTCAGGAGGCCGAATAGGGCAATGCCATCATAATACCTCGATAACTTGATATTGTGTATTCGAAACTAGTATACTTTTGATGGTGCGCCTGTGCACCCTTGATATTGGTATCGTAATTTGTAACGTACTTTTACTCCGTGATGCACTTGTGCCTTTCCTGGCCTTTTGATAATCTTGATACTTGTCTATTCTTGAACTTATTCTTGATACCCGACTCTCCTTTTGGTTCCCCTTGTGAGACTCGGTTTTCCGAGTACCACGGGTTTTGATAAGCGGACTTTTCTTTAAGTCCCCAAGACTCGGATGCTAGGGTCTTTCGAGCTTTGATAGCCAAGCAGTTTGTTTCTGTTTCGAAGTCCCCAGTCCCCATGACCCAAAGTCCGAGTCAGGGGGGTGTGGCCTTTCTCAGAGAACAAATTGTTTTCTACCGAGCCGAAAACCTATAGCCGTCCCGTGTAGGTACTGAAGTTATGCTTGATAATCGTTGAGTTTTTTGCTATTAGCCTTGTTCTCTGCATAACTTGTGGTTTAGATGACCCTTTTGACTATCTTGTACTGTAAGCCGGTTTTCGCGTGGATACCATGTTGTTACATCTATACGAAAAACAGGGTCAGGCAAGTCCCATTAGGCTGCACGGCTGATTGTAATCGTAAGCGAACAGATCATGCCACTTTAGTGCGAGTCACATCGAGCTTAAGTAAGAATAGTCAAGAAAATTTGGCTCCTTTGTCCGGTTATAAGATTGCAGCCGTACTCGTCTTGCGAGTAGTCGGCCCTTATAACTCATAGGCATCAAGGCCGGGCCTTTGGGTTTGTGACTGTGCTATTAAAGCAACCAGCCCCCAAGACCTATATATATGCAACATACTTGATGATACTGATGTACTGATAGCAGTGAATACTACTTACTTGTAATCGAAGCAAAGATCATAATAAGACTTGATAACCATCTCTTTTACTGATACGAAAAAGTTTGGGTCACCAGGCCGCCTCATTAAAAACCTTCCAGTCCCCTTAGGTACCCTGGGTAGGAAAAGAGCGCGTCTGAAACCTGCTGCCCGTTACATTGTTTAGTTCTTCTTGGGAATCGGTCCTGGGCTGACGCGACCGATGCACACTCTCCATTTGTTGGACTTTTTCATGATGAGTACCGGGTTTGCTAGCCAATCCGGGTGAGGTGTTCCCATAACGCGGCTAGCTGTGAACGGCGGTGTGATTTGTTCTCCTATGCCAGATTGTTTAGAGGAATCGTTCTTGATGAAAGCCACCATCTTAGCATCTTGTTCTGACCTGGGTCTTGCTTTTTCTCCTTCAGTGCTCGGCCTTTTTGAGGTGGTCCTGTCCTCCGGGTCTGCTTGAGACCGGTAATGTTTGAGTTCCTCTTTTCTACAGGCTTGCTCGGCCATTGCCGCGTCTCCTTCATCGCATTCAGCTGCTATATCTCGATTTCCATGTATGGTAATGGTCTGCTTAGGACCCGGAATTTTTAATTGTAGATACACATAACATGGCCTCGCCATGAAGTTAGCATAAGCCGGCCTTCCAAATAGCGCGTGATACGGACTGTGCAACTTAACCACCTCGAAAGTAAGCCACTCAACTCGATAATTGTCCTTTGATTCCCCAAAAGCTACTTCCAATGCGATTTTTCCCTCGGGGCATGCTGAATGACCCGGTACTATACCATGGAAAACTGTCGTACTTTTTTGGAGCTGAGATTCCTTGAGACCCATGCGTAGGAAGGTTTCCCAGTACAGGATATTGATGCTGCTTCCTCCATCCATCAGGACCTTTTTCAGCTCGTACCCATTGACCTGTGGCGCAACTACCAATGCTAAGACTCCCGGGTGTTCTACTCTTTCCGGGTGATCTCTTCTGCTCCATGTTACATCTTGTTCTGACCACCTCAAATATCTCGGGATAGCCGAAGAGATTGAGTTGACCGCTTGCTTCAGTATCTTTTTATCCTTGTTAGAGCCTCCGGTAGTATGCACGTGATATTGACCCAACTGTTTGGGGTTGGCCTGGAAACCTCCAGCTCCCCCTTGATTGTTGCCCTGATTTCCGGCTGCCGGGTTACCGGCTGGGGGTGGGCCGTTGCCCGGGTTTCCACCCTGACCCGGTCCTCCTCCCCGACCCGCACCTCGCATGGCTCTGCTCACTTCCTCGTTCTTCCACCTCTGTAAGTCGGCGCATTGCTCCAAGGAGTGATTAGCCGGCTTGCCGTTCCTGCTGTGCTTTGGGCATACCATTCTAAAGATGTCCCAACTGTTACCTGGCCTTGGAGGCCCTTGATAGTGTCCTCCATTGTGATTTCCAGTGTTAAAATTCCCTTCAGATCTGGGTCTCGAAGACCCGGCCTCTGTGTTGGCGACAAACTCGGAGCCTCCTTCAAACGGGCGCTTGTTCTGGCTATTCCCGTTATTACCCGGTGCTGATCCATTGCCGATTCTTCCACTACTGCTTGTGTTTGCTTTTGCCTTTTTGTCATCAACTTCCTCCTCTGTAGTATCTGTTGCAGCGTGTTTGTTGCACGCATCCATCAATTCTCCCATTGTATCCTCCGACGCATTCCGACTGGATTTCATGCGAGTTAACTTTTGCACTAAAGGTATGTACTTGCATGTTTTTGCCATAGCTTGTAGTGCATCCTTGGGCTGAATATCTGTGGACGAGTGAAGTATCTCCATAACCCGGCGCACCCAACCGCGCGCCGACTCTCCCTTCTTCTGAACGCATCGCTCTAGATCATCAATAGTGAACAATTTTCTGCACGTCCCATGAAAGTGCTTGACAAACGCGGTCTTCAATTCCTCCCAGGACTTGATCGACCCTTCCGGCAGATTGGTGAACCATAACTTCGCTGCTCCCTCTGACATCATCAGGTACATGAACTTGGCTTGAAGATTCTCGGATGCATTGCGAATCGACATTGCCATCTCATAACTGCTCAACCATGTTTCTGGGTCCATAGTCGGCTCATAATTCACTACCTTTCCTGGTTCTTTGAATTTTTCCGGGTAAGGTTCAGCCCTGATGTTGTCCGAGAGACACTTAGGGTGTGTTTGGTAGCCTGGTTGTGCTGAGAAAATCTCTCCCCACCCGGTTTTCGTTTGTTTGGTAGCCTGGTTTTAGCCCCTGGGCCATGCCCACTTCATACGAAAAAACCTCCTCAGCCATGCCCGGTAGAGAGGTGGCAATCGAGCTTCACACCCGGGCCTGGCCGAGCTCATGCAAAAAATTCCCACGCGTGGGCCCCACCCGAGCCCAGCGCCGCCCAGCCCCTCCCGAAACCGCTCCGCATTTCCCCCCGTTCCCTTTCTTCCTCGCGCGTCCTTCCTCGGGAGGACGCCGCCGCCTCCCGTTCCTAGGCCGGCGTGGCCTCCTCACGCTCCTCAGCCCCGCCCCGCCCCCTCCTGGACCTTCCTCGTACCCGGCGCCGCCTCCTCCCAGTCACAGCGAGGCCGAACCTCGGCGCTGCCTCATCTGGTTCTCCCCGCACGCCACGGACGATGGGCGTGGCTGCTCCCCGTCGCTGGAACCACGACGCTCGCCCCTGCCTCCCAAGCGCCGCCACTTAGGAGCCCAGCGAAGGAGTAGCCCAGCGCCGTCACCAACGAGTCCAAGATTTGCCATCCAGGAGCCCAAGCCGGCACGGATTCGCTTCTTCCCGTCCGCCGGCCACGATGGGGATTTTTGGACCCGATTGCTTTTTTTTATTTCTTTCTCAGGGACTTCTACGTAAACCTTTGGATCTGTTTGTAATTTCATTTTCTTGACTCTAGTCACAGCAGGGCTCAACACAGGCAATCTACCAAACAACATCTACCGTCAGCCTGGCTTAACACATGCGACTTACCAAACAAACAGCAAAATCTCACTCCAACCTGTATAACTTCAGCTTGGCCCAGTTGAGAGACACATGTTGAGGAGACCCAGGCTACCAAACACACCCTTAGGTCCTGCGAGAATGGTAGAAGCTAGCCTTACTCGTGAAACATGTGATCCTGCGGGGGGCACAACCGGATGTGGTGCTGCTGGTAATCCCTGTACTAAAGACCCGGCCCCGACTCTCCTGGCCCTGGAGCTATCCACAATAGCTTGCGCTGCTGATGCCGCCGGCGCCGCTTGAACGTGGGGAGGAGGCGGCATTTGCTGCTGCTCTTCCCTCCGCCGCGCTGAACTTGTTGGGATGTTGCCGGTATTTCCTCGTTGCTGGCTGACGTATGGCGTCCCATGCATCCCACTTCTATGGTCCGGATAATTGGCTTGCTGTGCCACCGCAGTGCGTAACATATCGATCGCTTGCCGGGTCTGCTCCGCGTGGGGCGACTCTCTCACGGGGATTTGATTCAAAGCAAGTGTCGCTGCGTACACGTTATCCATAGGATTGTTGTAGTGACCTGCAGGTGTGCGAAAACGCGACGGTGGTGGCGGTGGCAATGCGTTGCCGGTTGTAACCCCAGTCTGTGGCAAGGGTAACCCGGCCTGTTCGTTTGCCGGCTGTATTCCCGTGGTTGCTGGCCGAGGTGCAGTTCCTTGGTTCGCCGCTGGGATCGGTTGGTCCTGAGGCGTGACAAACAATGTAGCCGGATTTATGACTCCACCCAACGCTGGTAACCTGGTTTGGTGCCTTTGATGTATTCTGGTTGTTTCCTCTCGGAGCCGGGTTTCCAACGCGTCCAGCTCATGTTGGCGCGTGGCCATCCCTTGTCTTTCTGCTTCTACTTGCCTCCTCTGCTGCTCCAACGCGCGGTGGGCTACGTCTAGATCCCTAGCGCGCTCTGCGGCGTTCTCTGGGGTGATAACCGTGGCAAGAACTGTGGGATCTAGGATCAGGTTGTTATCGAACAGGGCCGGGTGTCGTGGATTTGAAGGACCCGCCCCTGGTGTCCGATTTGCTAGGAATCCGAACGTATTTGCCTGCAACTCCTCGTCTGGCGCGCGGCTGGTAACCGATGCCGATTCTCCTTCAACCCGGATCAGAACCGGGTTTCCGTTGGCCGCACCCTGCTGCTGAGCCAACGCTTGGGCTGCTTCGACTGCGGCCGTGGTCCCGTTCTCTTGATTGAGGTTGGCCGCAGGTGCCGTGTAGACCGCAACTCGGCGTATGATGCTTGGCGTAAATTCATGCTGCTCCTCTTCGCAACTATTCTCCTCATACCGATTCTCCAGCAGATCCAGGATGGATTCAGTATCATCTTCTCGCTCAACCAGGTCACGCGGGGTCCATGCCGGCTCCCCCGGCTGTTCCCACTTCGTGACGGGTTCTTCTGCCGGATCTGCCGTTCCAACTGATTCTTCTCCATCTTGCTGGATACAAGCGGCCTCCCCTGACATAGAATCAGCTCCAAAATTGTCAGGGATCGAACCAGAAGTACATACCATACCGATGAAGACGCTGATCCGGCCGATTGTCACGACGGATCCGGATTCGAGGTGATCCGACTCTGGCCCCCAGCCGAAATCGTCCACCATCTTGTCTCCTTTGTGGTCGATGTAGATCTCGCCGACGACGAGATTCTCCATGTTCTTCCGAGCTTCTCCCGTGACGTAAACACCTTTGGACGCAGGCCCCACGGTGGGCGCCAACTGTCGTGGGATAATCACGGCAGATGTTACCGGGGGTAACTGATCTTGGGGCAAGACGACACAGGCGTTTGGGAGAGGGTTTAGCTCAGAGGAAAACATGATGATGAACTTTGATCTGGTAGCCGGCAATCAAGTCGCCGAGTCTCCGATCTCAAGACAACAATTCAAATTGCGTGTTACACTAGATACTCGATATTAGGCGAGATTGCTAGAACTCTTGGATCTCTTAAAACTAGACTTAGGGGTCGGTTTATAAAGCACCGTACCCTCCTGACTTGCCCTCCAAGGCGCACCCTGAATCCTACCCGGACACTGCTTATAAACTCTAGCTTTCCTTACCGCAACCCACAATCCGGGTTACGAGGCCTACAAACTTTGGGCCTTCCAGAAGTTTCGCTATCCTTAGCCGGATCCTGCGCCGTGTCCCTTGGGCCGGGTTACACCTTGGAGTTGGCCTACCGGGTTATTATCCCTCCATCAGGGAGGGTTCTGGAGCTCTCCCTGGCACCCTGCTGGGAGGGGAATTCATCACTGGAGGGGTCTACACCACCATGCCCTCCTCCGAAGTGATGCGTGAATAGTTCATCCCTGGACTACGGGTCCATAGAAGTAGCTAGATGTTTGTTCTCTCCAATTTGTACCTCATGTTTAGATCTTGTGAGCTGCCTAACATGATCAATATCATCTTTATGTAATGCTACATGTTGTGTTTGCTTGGATCTGATGAATGTTGAATGCTATGTCTTCTGATTATCAATCTATCATGTTATCTTCATGCTTATGTTATTTATGATCTTGCATGCTCTCCGTTATTAGTAGATGCTCTGGCCAAGTAGATGCTAGTAACTCCAAGAGGGAGTATTTATGATCGATAGTGGGTTCATGCCTCCTTTGCATCTGTGCTCGAGTGACAGAAACGTGACGGATGAAGGATGTGTTGTTGCCATTAGGGAGAAAACAACGGTGTTTACCTAGTTTATATTGTTTACATTACACACTTTTCTTACGGCGATAATCTGTTCCTAGCAACTTAATACCCAACGTTTGTTCGGATGATATTCGGAGGGTAGATTATTAGACATAGATATAGTTGGACGACGTTCTATGTATTTTGTTGTAATGCCTGAATGAATCACATAGTAATCTTTATGTATTTCATATGCACTACGATGCAGCCTTTATTTCTGTCAATTGCCCAGTTGTAACTTGTTCACCACGCATGTTATTTATCTTCCACGGAGAGACACCACTAGTGAACTGTGGACACCGGTCGTTTTTCCTCATACTGATGAAACACCTACTGCTTTCATACTGTTTTCCACACCATACGTTTAACCTCTTTGTGTTCAGCAGAACCTGTGAGATTGACAACCTCACCGCTTTGTTGGGGCAAAGTGATTTGATTGTGTTGTGTAGGTTCCACGTTGCTTATGAACCGGTAGTGCTCCCTGCCATCTCAGCTTTTTCAACCTTCTGAAGTTATTCTTTCCTACTACTGGTTAATTAAACCTTGGTTTCTTACTGAGGGAAAACTGCTGATGTGCTCATCATACCTTCCTCTTGGGGGCTCCCAACTAGTGCAATACCTGCACCATCAGTACACATATGTTTTATTCACCAAATTCAATCGTTTTTTCTATTGCATACAAACTTGTTCTTGCTTGTATCTGAAATAACTTTTTGAGCTTCTTGTCTATTAATAGACATTTATATCTCAATTGCCTGTATGTGTGTATAACTTTGACAACTTCACGGTGCTTCAATTGAGATATTCTTATGGAGACAAGATTAATAGGAATAAATTCTCTTTGCATTACATCCATGCATGTCATGAATTGACATACGTTGAGCAATTTTACAAAAATATTTCAATAGGACTTTACTTTGACATTTTGAGAGAAATCCTCAAATTACGAAACAAATCCGTAAAGTTTTCTTAACCAGATATCTAACTCAATCAATTAATTAAATGTGTAGGTGGGATATAGATGGAAACTCTATAACACTTTATGAAAATTAACCTGGTTGTTATCATCATTAATTGCACTTGGTTAAAACCAAATATTTTACCAATATGAGCACTCTCACTGAAATTGATATTTCTCATAATCAATATTCAGTTACTCGAGATCCACATTGGACTTATGATCATAAGGATGGATACATCTCTACGACTAATCATAATCCAAAGGGTAGGTCTACTAGCCAATCACATCTCATGTGACTCTCGTTCATCTTTCGATGTTGTGTGCTTTGAGCTCATGACTATCATGTCTGAACGTCACAACCAACTAATGTTTATGCTTGTGTGGTATTGACCCTTGGATACTAGTGATCAATACATACCCGCCTATAAGGTCGTAAGAACACGTTGACCCTTGGATACAAGAGATGAACGTGAACCCGGACCAGTTTGACGGTGTATAGTTTGGAAGAACACGATCATCTTGATATTTTTTAAGTGAGGAATCGCCCTAATAATCACTACTACTGCACAATCAAAAGAGTGCATAAAAAGGATTAACCATCACAAGCAGTTTAATAGTAATGTAGTATAGTCCTGAACTCCTTCTTTGCTCCATGGATCCTTGTCGTGGTGTATGACATTTGATGGCCATCTCCATTGCCTTCTTCTATCTCTAAAATACTTGATGAAAGCATGGGGCACGCTGCCAAAAGATAGCAATCATATGGTTTCCAACCATCATTCTTTAAATTGACTCGGAGGTCAAAATAAATATAGTGGATAACATCTCATACAACTCTTGAATGGACTATATCACATCACACCACATTCTCTACAAAAACAAGTTAGACGGATCTAACGCTTGTGTTTGCATATTTTATGTGGCTATAGGTTCTACGCAGTAATTTTTTTACTACCTACGAACAAATCAGGCATGATTGTTCACGATGCTAGATTGACATTGCGGAGTGATTGAAACACAGATATTACAAAAACGTCTAGAGCCTAATCTAAACTTATTCATAACCATGACCCCTATGTGGATCCAATCCACATGCCCCTTCCACACAGCTGTTTACGAGATCGACTATAAAGAGATCCAAAACTAATGAAGCACTTCTTCGGACTAGACGAGATATGCCAGCGGCAACTCGAACTTCCTAGGATTGCCATAAGTTTTGTAAAAAATCTCGATATGCCGTCGGAAACAAAACAACAATTCTTATAGGGAAGCAACCATAAACAATCTGAATATTAGAGAGATTTCTAATATACTTGCACAAACTTATGCAATACCCGCACACACCAGTGTTCTAGATCGTACCATTACCTACGCATAGACCGCTCTGATACCACTATTGGTGTACGTAACATAATTTAAAATTTCCCTCCTATGTAGCATACACATGATCTACTATGTAGGTAAAGGCGTGGTTAGATCTGATTCGTTACCAACACGAAACGCAGAAGTAGTATCGATGACGGTGTCGATGATACCTGATGAAGAGTCCCACGACTAAGCCTAGCGGTGCAATTGTTGCTGATTCCCGGTATCCTACCTTGTGGATCCAGTAGAGTGAGGGTATCACGTGTTACCCCTCTGAGAGCTCGCACACATACGTCCGTCAAAATTCTGCAGCACTTCGCTGTCCAGGACTAGACACCGCAGGTTTGCAATTGAGGTGGAGAAGTTCCCAACACATGGGAGAGAGAGAGGGAGACATTAGAGCTAGGTCTAATCAAGAGAGGGTCACCTTAGCCTAATTAGAAGAAGCTCTAATCCAATTAGAAGATCTCTAAACCAATTGACGGGCACGTAGACTGCATCGCCGACGCCTTCAACAAGGTTATGACGCCTGCCGGCGCCGTCGTCGCCAGCAGCCCCACATGCCCACGTTGATACAGATTGGCTTGTCCACCTTGCATTCCACCCACGAACTGCTCCACCGCAAGGATCCATTCCTAGCTACTAGGAGCCCGCAGGTCCTTGGAGCCAGGCAACGAGGACGACCTGGTCGTCGCCGAGGCCGCCTCGCCATGCTCCGCATCGTGCTGCCCCACCATAAGGAAGAAGCGCACATCACGGAGCCGCTGGAACACCAGGAGGAAGACATTAATGAGGGAGCGCCGTTCTTGCCGAGCACGCACGAATCCTGCGGGTGGATGCCCGTCGAGAATCGCCACATCCCCATGTCATCAGCCCTACAGATCCTGATCAAAACAACTGTGATCCTCTTCAATCGTTGGGATCGCCATGGACAACGAGGAGAGAAGTCGACCTAGGGAACGCCCGCCACCGCCGTCTTTGGAGCGGCACGGGCTTCGCCGGAGGCGCCTCAGGCCGCAGCGAGATGGGAGGAGGAAGGGAGGAAGTGGTGGCTCACGCTAGGAAGTCGCCCCCCCCATGTCAGCAGAGGAGGGTGATGCCGGGGTTAGGAGCGGCATCCACTCCATAAGCTCATATTCTTGTAGAATCGAGCGCCAAACCCGACGAGGATTCCTAATCGCAAAGAGGGCAAACTCCACGTCTTGCGAGTCTATCTGTCGTCCAACACCTATTTCTTGTCAACTAGCCAAGCAAAGACCTTACAAGTTATGGTTTCCCTTTGAATCTTCAGAACCATTGGGTTGTACATTTCTTGCATCTTGTAATTAAGTCAGCCTCGGGCCTTGGCTGAATAAACGTTTGATGTGTACATCTTGCACTGTTGGAGGGTGCTCCACTATCCCAAATCGGTGTCTCACGTCCATGATCCGAGGTGCTGACAAAATTAGCATCCTATTTAGCGGTCACCGAGCTGTTTAATTTACATGTCACAGACACCATGATAGCTGCCACGCCTATGGAGCTTTAGCCGATGGGAAGGTGAGTTATTAGAGGCGACAGGGTACGTGGAGATCCCAATCGTGCGAGGAGCCCATCTAGCGCACAGTGGCAGGCATCATCGCCAACCGCGCAGTGGATATGCTCACGTTTAAATGTTTGGTGCCTTGCTTGCTTGCCCAGGGGCCACTGACGACACCCCTCAATTACTATAGTCCTGTAGTGGTCGCTGCATACCTTGGCCTCTGCAGCTAGCTAGTTTTATTCTTGTTTGATCTGTCCTACAAGGGATCATCTTTTCAACATGTTTTTTTTAAACAAGTAATTTTGGGTATCTGCTTGCTGGTTGCTGATCCGGCAGGAAACGGAGGTTCCTTGATTAAGGTAGCCTCTAAAAGCAGGACATTTGTAGGCCTGATCTGAGAAAAGATGGAGCTGCTGCGATCTAGTAGCTTTGTAGAAAGCGATAAGAGTCCGGTTCTGCATTGTATATGCATGGCTTCTTCATGGTACGCTTGATCTCGTGATCTTGCTGGTCCCGGCTTTGTTTCTTTCTTTATTGAAAAAAAAAACTGTTGTGTTACGCATTGATGATCAGTTCATCCATAAACTCAAGCTGATCGATCTCGATAGCTAGAAAAAAGATAGAAAATGCATGCACTGCACTTGCATTTCGACATGAGTCACACGACCAACCATGCATATATATCTACAAAAAGGTAAGACGCGTCGATCTCACCTAGGGAACTTGGTACAGAGAGACTTCCACGGTTCACACCCGAGCCGAGGTTTGGCACACGCCGAACCCGTCGGTGGCGCCAAAACATTGAGAAAGTCTCCGCTTGAAAACCTTGAACGCCGTGAGTAGACAGATCTCGATGAGTTACGATAGTAGCCACGGCCGGCACAGCACAGCCAGGATTTCCTCGAAGTGAGAAGCTGGAAGCACTGTCAAACAAGAGATTCCCGTCAGAAACGTGCATCGGAAACTTCCTTTGGGTCCTAAACCTGTAGATTATGCCGCCCAAGAACTCAAATTGCTAATCTATATATACTTGTCATCAAGCCCAATAACATTCTTACCTCCCTTGTTACTCCCTCCGTCCGGGATTACTGGGCTCCTAGTGAAAAAATATTTGTCCAGCAATTAGCCCCCCACAAGGCCCCTAAGAATTAATTCTCCTAAAAACCTGTAGCCTAATTATTGCTTTATTCCACCAGCAGCCACACTTTCCTCTCTCTTTCTTTTAACTGCCCAATACATGTAGCATGCGCACGGTTTGCCTGACAACTTTGATTAGGCTTTAATTGAAAATTTTGGAACTCTCGCTCTGATTGGCTCCTGTACAACCAGTAGCTGCATGCTTTGGTCGCGATGCAAGATATTACAAGCCCAGTAATCCCGGACGGAGGGAGTAGATCATGTTTAGTCTTCAGTGCATGTGCTGACTCTCGAGTAACTAGCCGGTCCACGTGGCTGGACAGACCAGGTTACTCCATTTGAGAACGTACCTCGATGACTCCTCAAGTGAGGAAACAAATTAAAATGTCTCTGTAAAAACTACCACCTGCGTTTCGAAATGAATGGTTTCTCAGAAAGTATGCAGAAAATGTTTTGACTTTGACCTATTGATATAAATAATTTCTTGCATGTGAACCTTTTACTAACTATTATGATTGGCCCAAGTTGAACTTGGACTGTGAAATCATATATTTTTGGTCCAATGTTTCATCAACGAATACACATAATAACAATATAAAGGTATGTTGAAGTCAAGATGTTTGGTCCAAATGTTTTGGCATGATAACTGGCTCCGGGAAAAATAGGGCGGTTGCTACTAAACTGAAAAATGGTAACTGGATTCGAAGCCTAGCCAAATTGAGCACAATGCAGGAACTTGTGGAATTTCTTAAACTCTGGATCCTTTTGTTTGAGGTCCAGTCCAGCTGCATGAGGGGAGCGAGGACATCATCACTTGGAGATGGACTGAAAACGAGCAATAGTCAGCGAGGATTGCCTACATGATATAACTCAGTGGCAGTTTTATGGCCTTCAAGACAAAGAAAATATGGAAGGCTTCCACTGAATCCAAGTGCCGCCTCTTTGCCTGGCTAGTGCTGCACAACCTTGCCCTTACAGCCGATGTCCTTGCCAAGTTGTTTCTTCTTCCCTGGCTCGTGACCCTAGATCGCATCGGCGATCCTCTCCAAGGTCACTTGGCCATGTCGTCGTGCTACCTCAGCGACTACCGGTGTAGCTGCATTGACTCTGCCGGGCATAGTGGCGCTGTCACAAGGTCCCGTTTTTCTCGTGCTTCCGAAGGATGTCGCCTTCTGCCTCCTGGTCCCCACAACATACGCTCAATTGTACATCAAAAAATAATTCCGCACAAATCATTGTAAACCTCATTCCAAGAGCTTAAGAAAAAGCACATTTGCAAGAAAAATATACAAAATTATTAAAAGAATGTGGGAAATTCAGTCATAGTAGAATTACCATTTATAATATTAGAGTTTGATATATATATTATCGGAGTCGATCTAGCTTTTTTGTTGAACTTGTTATACATGGGCTTACTTTATAGGTTGTTAATCTTCGAATCATAAATTTATTAGGGAATTATTCAAGCATTGACCATTATTGACCTTTGCAAAAAATAGTGTGCAAGTAAGGCTTGGTGAGTGCAATTAGAATCTTTGGGAAACTTTACACATTTACATCTAGTCCAGATACTTGCCATGTGACTGACTACTCCCCCGTAGTTGCACAACCTTAAGTTTCTACTTCAATTAAAAATGATAAAATATGGTTATTTAGTACATTATTTACTTAATTGTTTGTTAATGTTGTTCACCAAGGTTAATATAGTTAAAATATGAGACCGACTAGCATTGATTTGAATGAAAGTTAACTTAGTTCTCTGAGATGACATCATCCAAATCCCAGTTCTCTCTTTTTTTTTTAATGTGCTTCGTATATGTTAATCAACATTATTCGGTTTACTATTATTCATTGCCTGATCCGGCACATAATCTCAGCACTATAATACGCAACACCACTACAACCAAAGGACCGGCTGAAAAACGCTAATCTATGAGCAGCCATATTAGCATCTCTAGGTATTTGGACAATGTTAAGGAACAGTATTGTGCCAGCGATCTTGATCGCTTCCTCCACAACGAAACACTCCTGGGATTTGCTCCTCTCATCTTTCTGTATGGTATCAAAAACTCCTTCACAGTCACTTTGAAGCACAATGGGCATGTCGAGATTAGACGCGATGCAGAGACCTTCCAGGGCAGTGATGCTTTCCGCGGCAGTGGCGTTATTGCAGTGTTCGATTGGACTCCACGCGGACAAAATAATATGTCCATTCCAATCACGAACAATTGCGCCCCAATGTCCTGTACTAATGACGTGAGCACACACGTACGTTGGGAGACCCTAAGAGGAAGATATGAAGAGTGCAGCAGCAAGTTTCCCTCAAAAAAAAAATCAAGGTTGAATCGACGAGTAGGAGAAAGAAATCACTTCTGAAGGTTGTTGACAACTGATGTTGGCAGGACGCACTTCCAGTCTCAGCAGTAACGTGGAATCTGCACACAACACAACCAAGATACTTTGCCCCAACGAAACAGTGAGGTTGTCAATCTCACCGGTTTTGCTGAAAACAAAGGATTAGACATATAGTGTGGAAAATGATGCTTGTTTGCAGTGAATGAAAAGTGAACAATGATTGCAATAAAAATAATAGTGGTTATAGTAGGTTGTATTATCAGTGTAAAAGAATGGACAGGGGGCCACAGTTCACTAGTGGTGCCTCTACATAAAAGATAGATAACATGTTGGGTAAACAAATTACAGCTGGGCAATTGACAAAAATAAAGGCTGCACAGTGGTGCATATGCAAGACATGATGATTACTATGTGATTCATGTGGGCATTACAACATAATTCATAGACCGTAATCCAACTGCATCTATGACTAATCATCCACCCTCAGAACGTAATCCAATCAGACTTCGGGTATTTAGTTGCAAGCAACACATTATTGCCTTAAGTAAAGTACATAATGTAACATTGTTGTTTTCTCCCTAATGACAACAACACATCCCCCATTCGTCACGTTTATGTCACTCGAGCACAGATAAAAAGGAGGCATGAACCCATTATCGAGCATAAATACTCCCTCTTGGAGTTACAAACATCAACTTGGCCAGAGCATCTACTGGTAACAGAGAGCATGCAAGATCATAAATAATATAAACATGATAGTTTGATAATCAGCTTGATATAGCATTCAATATTCATTGGATCCCAGCAAAGACTACATGTAGCACTACAGATATATGATCTTGATCATGTTAGGCATCTCACAAGATCCAAACATGGTTGCATAAAAAGGAGAAGACAACCATCTAGCTACATATATGGACCCGTAGTCCAAGGATGAACTACCCACGCGTCACTCCGGAGGCATGCATGGCGCTGTAGAACCCTCCGGTGATGATTTCCCCTCCCGGCAGGGTGCCAGCGAGAGCTTCAACCCCCCCCCCCCCGAACTAGGGTTGACGATGACGGCGGTGATGACCCACAAGTATAGGGGTGTACCGTAGTACTTTCGAAAAATAAGAGTGTCAAACCCAACGAGGTGCAGAAGATGTTGACAAGCAGGTTGGATAGAGAATTCACTGTAAACACTAGCAAACGGATTTTTGGTGGTTTTTGATATAGCAGATAACTAAAGTGCGAGTAGATAAAAGACAGTAAATATAATTTCAGCGAGTGGCCCAATCCTTTTGAGAGCAAAGGACAAGCCGGTTGTTCTACTTATGATTACCAAACGTTCTCGAGGACACATGGGAATTCGTCAAGTGCTTTCGCTTCATACGGTTGATTAATATTTATTGGTTCGTTAAGTATTGTGTGGGTGAATCTATGCTAATGAATCGCCCAACTGTGCAACTTCTAAGCTAACATGAATCACCGACTCAAAATCCACTTGTCTAGACATATTTTTCTTAGATGGAATCCATAAGAAACTAGAAAAATCTTAGTCATACCACGTGTGCAATTGGGAAAATCACATTTGCGCTCTGGTGCAATTTCTAGGTCAGCATGAATCATCATTCAAATCCAACAATCATGGGCATATTTTTCTCACTTGCCAACCCATGTGGAACAGGGAAAATTCCACTTGTGAGTTTGTGTCCCATGTGGATTTGGAAAATCTTAGATGCAACCCATGTGTAATTTCTAGAATAGAATGAATCATAATGCAAATCCAACTGTCTGGCATATTTTCCTAAGTTGCAACCGAGGTTCATCATGAAAAAAATTAGTTGCAACACTTGTGCAACCGGGAAAATCTCAGTTGCATGTGAGGTGCAATTTCTAGGTCATTATGAATCACGATGCAAATCCAACGGTGGGCATATTTTCAGTTGTGACACATATGCAAGTGGAAAAATCCTAGTGGAAACCCATGCACAACTTATAGGCTAGCATCAATCACAAGAAAATACAAAGGCCTCTACATATTGTTCCCAGTTGCAGCCCATGTGCAACATTTAAAATCTCAGTTGCACCCATGTGCAACTAGAAAAGTCAGTTGCAATATGTAGAACTCTGGAGTCAGCATGAATCACGGCGCAATCCAATGGTTCAGGACTTGATTGGGATTTAACCGACTAAGAATTAGCAACACAATATCATTTTATGAAGCAATAAGAAAATATATATCGATTTTCTAGTTTCATATATGGAATCATGAGAATATCAGTCATGAGAAAAAAAAGGACAAAAAATAGAGTAAAGATAAAAAGATAACAATGTGACCATAAAAGAAAAAAAAGGAAAAAATTAATACACGAAAGTGATAATGAAAATAAAAACAAGATGAATAAAATTATTATAAAATATTCAGCATATTCAAAATAGAAATGTCAAGAAAACAACAAATGAATGACTATTCTTTGTTGACCCAGCCGGCAAAACTACTACCCTAGTCTCCCTTTATAAAAATCACATCATGGCAAGCACAAATAAGAAAGCCTACACAGGTAGGAAAAATGGACGACTATGTAAGGAAAAGATGAAAAGCCCACATTTATAACTAAGGAGTCTCAATCGGTAGACATAAGTACAAACAAATGTGCTGAACAAAACACATAGTCCTACGAACAATGACATTTCTACGTACGCCAAGTGAATAGCAGACCAAAGCACAAATCTTGGTGCTCAATTCCAACAAATATCCAGTTGACTGATATTAAACTAACTATTAGGTCAAATAAGAATTAGAAAACCCCTTTTACAATTAAAAAGCATGAATCAAGCATAGATCGTTAAATAATTATACACACCAATGATTATTTTGTGGAATTCATTGTCCACAAGATAACTCATATTTGAGAAACTAGCAATATTCAGATAGTTAATTATTATGATAAATACATGAGTTTAAAAATGTGTACTGATAATTCTTTGTGCTAACACAAAAAATACATGCAAAATAGTCCCACAATTCAAATATAATTACACCTCACTAATCTACCAATCTTATAACATCACATACGTCTATGCATTAATCATGTCTCATATGCTAAGCCAACTTAGCCGTTTAATATGGTGTTGACAACACCTGCATGCCATCATAAATGTTTATGTCATTTCATGAAGATATCTTCAATTTATTTTGAAAATCAAATAAATTTACTCTAGTGTTATCCTTTCTACATATAATATTAAGTATTATAATAATAAACAAATATGTGTGCTTTCCAGCGGTCTAAAATGTAAAAGTATAAAAGCTTAATAGTATTGTAATGAAACAGGGAAACAATAATTGTCTTGAAACTAGATCGCATTCGTACAATTCCTGTTAGACAATGCATTAAATAGTAGCATATGTAAGTAAGCCATATAGGCAATCCCAATATGAACACATTATACCAACGCCAACATAACATAAGATCCTACTGGAGTATTATCATTAGGTAAATACTGCATACTGCTTCTGCAAAATCACTTAATTTGTTGAACTTGCTTGGTGCATCAGGTTCGTCTTTTGTAATTTATACAAACAATCTTATGCTTACCACAAGGTGGGAGCCCATCCACTTCCTTCTACACCAAAGCAGGAGACATTAAGTTTGGTCAAGACAAGGATTGACCAACAATTAGTTTAATAGTTTGCAATCTATGTGACATAATACATAAGTCAACAGATTTTTATTTTAAAGTATATAGATATCGTAATTTCGAGACATATAAACCATATATTAATAAAGTAATCATTGGTCAAACTCTTTATCTTAATGAAAGTTAATACACCCTATGTTGAGCGTCGTTGGAGTACTTTGTATCATCGTGGGACTTATAGGATAAGCACTACTAAAGCACATATATAGAAATATAATTGAGAGTCTATGTTACAGTTTTGATGAAGGCTTGTATAGTGTGATGAATATTGTCTCCAACTTTTTGTTACTGACAGGAAATATTGTCTCCAATCTGGTCGGATGTGTAAAATATTTTTACATTATTAAAATATGACCAAATTAAGGGGGAATAATCCTCTCTTGATTCTACGTTGTTAGCTAGATGAGACACCCGGTTTATTTAAGTATATCTTAGCTGGGACTCGATTTCTCGAGTATGCCTCAGCTGGAACTTGAACCCGAGCGGGCTGACGCGCACTCACCGCCTCTTGCCACTAAGCTAGCACTCAGTTCTCAACATTTTCCAATTATTTTCCCTCGACAATAAAGACCCCGTTCGCATGCAAATATTTCCTCTTCGATCATGCATGATGTTACACCAAACGCGTGGAGCAAATCCGACGGCCAAGGTTATGGATCTGTTTTTCCGATCCACTAGCTAAAGAGTAGCTACATATGCTACGTGGAGGCAAATTAAGATGGGAGGTTGAATAATGTGGTGTGGTCGTACGTTGTGGACGCCATGTTTAGCCCCGATCGAAAAACGAACATGGGAGAAGCTAAGCTAATGTAATCGATCCTAACTAGAAAAAGCTAATGTAAACACAATCCCAATATCCCAAGTACCTAATCCCGGCTATTCTACTCGCACGTAGCTAGACACGTAGTCCATGGACAGATGAAATAAGTAGAAAACCGTACGAGATGGATTAGTTAACTGCACGAAAGTCAATTATGTGCAATAATTAATCTCTCGGACTGCACTGAACAATTCGTATACCCCCATGGGAGGGCTGACGGGAGGCTCGCACCTGGCGTGTCGGTGCTCCGCCGCGCGTCTCCTCCACCGGCCGACCGCATGCAGGGGCAGGACGAGGTCCACTCTACGACGAGGAGCTCATCATGCGTCGCAGTACTACGGTCCGACGTAGACGTACACGTAGAGCACGTACTGGCGCAGCACGAACTTGGCTTTGTAGTTTAATCGTCGTCGTTAACTGAACTGGACACAGCAAGTCGTCGTCTTCTCTTTGGGCGCATCGACGGGACCGGCCGGGAATTAAAATTTAGCGAGCGACGAGGATGGTTTGCTTGCTGGTTGCTGCGCCTGTCAAAAGAGTTGAGAAACCTTTCGTGCATGCAAAGCATGGCCGGCTCTGACTTTGCGGCCATGCATATGTTGGTTGATCGACCTCGAGAGATGGGTGGCAAATGGCGACTGTCTTGCTACCGGTGAGCGGTGAAGATGGGTCAGATTAAGCATGAGTGAAGGTGGAGCAAAGCAGTGCTTCTGCTTTTGTCCTCGACATCTGAAATTCTTAAATGTGCAAAGTCCAAACTGGCCAAATGTAACAGCTTCTGTCCGTATGAGCACAGTGTAGTAGAAGACGAAGTGAAATAATTTGGTCCTCAAATTGGACATAGCCAAGAATGGGGGGCATATCCGTACTCCCGCCGTTTTAGAATTTTTTTTAAAAAAAATTGAGCTTCAAAAAATTCTGAAAACAATCCATATGTAGACAAGGACGTATATATCGTACAAATGTGCAAAATAAAATAAAATTTAAAAACTTTGTATTCTAAACTAGCCAAACTATTCTGTATTAGAAATTAAAAATTTACACGTTTGCGGAATACACCATTTACTATGCCCGAGTTTTTTTTCTGAATTTTTTGAAACTTGTAAATATTTTTTTGAATTTTTCCAAAAGATGGGAAACACATGTGCTCAGAAGCACAAAACACTTTCCGCATAGGAAAACGCCTTTGATTGGTCGCAGCAGTTGTGGTTGGAGGTGCTGCCGCCGTCAAATCCCAGGGTTCAACCCTGGACATGCGGTGGAAACTACCAAAGAGAAAGGTTTTGGGCTAAAACGCCCTGCATGGATCGGAACGCTTTTTCTTGTTGTTTGTCCAAACACCTCAAAGCTGGAGCCGAGTTGCACTATTACTCCGTAGCATATTTGGAGCCGTTTGCGTCAACTCAGGAGGTTACGCGCACCCTACTGGTTTCGTTGGGCTCGGCCCGTTTACTCGTTTCCGCTACTGTTTTGAACTGGTGGGTCTTCCGGGTGCTCCTATGGGGTTTCCCTATGTCTCGCTTCAAACGAGCGGAAGGCTCGCCCCGCTCACGCGAGCAAGCGAGAAGCGCACCTGGGCCTGGCCCATTGTGCGTTGCTAGCTGACAGAGCTACACAAGCTGGGCCGGTATTCTTTTTCCTTTTTTAATTTCTTTTGTTAGAAAAATTTATATAGCTGAAAATGAATAATTTTTTTTAATTGTGAACAATTTTAAAAATAACATGGTGAACAATTTCCGAAAATGAACAATTTTTTTACATGGCGAAAAAAAATCTGAAAATAAACAATTTAATAAAATAGTGAGTTTTTTCTAAAAAATGAACTGTTTTAGAAATTGTGAACAAATTTTTTAAAAAATGGTGATTTGTCACAATAAACAATTTTTTAAAGAAACCAAAAAAATTGTTCATTTTAGAAAAGTGTTCATTTTTAAATGTGTTCCTTTTAGAAAATTTGTTTATTTTCAAAAAATTTTCATTATTAAAAAATTCAGTTTTTTAAAATATCAAACAACAAATATTTTCAAATAAAAGGAAAATAAAACTAAAAGTAAATAATAAAACATAAAAGAATGAATAAAACGGAAAAGAAAAACATAAACAGAAAATGGAAAAAAATGAAAACGAAAAAATAGGAGATAGTAAAAACCTTAAAAAAGAAAGTTGTACATGAAACCTTTGTGGCCCAGTGGTTGTCTCCCCGTTGCCTAGTTCGCAGTCGCAGGTTCGAATCCTGCCAGCCCTTAATTTAGGTATCACTTTCACTTAAACAGAAGACTATTGGGCCGGCCTGCTTAGATATGGTATGTGAGCGAGTCGGTATTAGGACTCGCAATAGGCGAGATATAGTGTCTGCGCTCCTATGCACCGCTCTTTGCGGCACATAGGACCGTCCCCGCTGAGGCGAACACTATTTGGGCCAGTCCATTAATCCAACTCACCTCACGCGACATCAGTGGAGGAATAGAATAACAAGTCGACGTAGCTGTTGTTTGTCTTGCTAATCCTACCGGCTGTAGCTTTGTCACATAAGATAATAGTAGGTTTCTAAATGAGCTAAATATATACTAGTAGTGTCTATTTTTTGTTAAAAAAATAGTTTACTTATATTCATTTTCTATTTTTCGTTTCAAACCTTTTACAAAAAAAGAACATTTGAATTATGAACATGTTGAACCCTGCACATTTAAAAAAATAACAATTTTTCACATTCAGGAAAAACATTATTTGAACCATCATGGACAAAATTTTAAACTCTTGAACTTTTTCAGCCACTTAACATTTTTTTGAATCCCAGTAAAACAATTTTCGAACACATGAACATTTGCTAAAAGTCCTTATCATAAATTTAAACTCTGTTGAAACATTTTAAAAACACGTGAAATTTTTTTAAACCCCCAGTGAAACATTACAGTTATGTTCATCGGTTGTGTATTTCTCTCATGCGTTGTACTAGTTATGAAGAACTCTTCATTTCAACCGAACATTTTAGGAAATTTTGTACAAAGAAAAGTTCTTGCAATACACAAATAGAAACTAGAATCTTAAGAAATATGAAAAGATATATTATTTGAAAGAATGATCATATATGTAGAATCAACAAATTCACATTTTTGTAACCTAAAATATGACAAAAATGACTAGTGAACAAAAATAATAAATAAACAAAGACTATATTTAGATAGAAAATATCTCAGAAAAATCTAAAAAGAAAGGCAAGCGAATGAATACTATATTCAAACGATTTTAAAATCTTGGATACACAATTTTTAAAAATGGTAAATGAAAAAAAACTTTATTTGAATGGTTTTAAAATTGGGATAATTTTCTTATAAAAATGATAGGTGAACAAAAACTATATTGAAAAGATTTTAAAATTTTGGACACACATTTTTTTCAAAAAAATGGTAGATGAACAAAAACTATATTCGAACGATTTTAAATTTTGGATAAAATAATTTGACAAAAATCATAGGTGAACATAAACTATTTTTGAACAATTCTAAAATTTTGGATACACAATTTTTCAAAATAGCAGATGAACAAGAACAATACTTGAGCAATTTTAAAGTTGGGATAAAACAATTTGACAAAAATTGTGGTGACCCGGCACACCACTGCATGTGTAGTGCGCAAGTCGGTGACATAATACTCACCGAAGGACTTATCTGTGAATATTACATCTCTCAGAGTGGTACAACAGAAACACAGCGGGACCAGGCAAAACTATAGGATACAAACATCGTAACAAAAACATGGGAATCTCTTCGATGAATCAAAAGATCTCCTGCAAATGAAACATCAGAAGAAGCAATACGCAGCTCCAAGCCGGAGAAAAACTCTAGCTCAGAACCAAATCCACTACGGCTGATGTCAGCCCTAATTTATGGCTAAAAATAACTAAGGCTAAGAATGGTCTCTAACTTCATCTTGATAGCTTGTCCTCCACCAGCGTTGTTGATGACGAGGCTTTACCGACTAAGTAGTAGATCACTCCATCTAGCTTCATAAAGTAGTGATGGCTTCTCGATGACCACTTCCATAAGGCTTCAACTCTAAGCAGGGGTCAAACGGGATAGAATGAGTAACGAGCGTTACTCAACAAGTTCATGATATACAGTGGGTGGTTGATGCACTAACTACAGCTTTAGACTCGAAAGAGTCGTAAAGTAATGCAAGGTTTTGTAAAACTTTCTTCAAGAGGTTGCTTTTAATTCTGAAAACTATGCCCGCCAGATCCTCATAGGATTAGAACTTTCATGGAGTTGCCTTTCCTGCGGCGTTCGCAGCTCCTTCCCGGAACAAGGGGTAACATGTCACATCCTTTTACACTCTGCATAGGTGCGTTACTTTACCCATGGACGACCAAGACCATGTTGCACAACCAGGCGAACATTCCTGTCCACACCCACTTAGGTATGGGGCCCGGTTGTTGGTCCAAGCCAAACCGTGCTTCTCCGCACAACGCATGCCCACCCATTTCTGCCAGCAGGTTGAACGCCTGATTCCACCCCTCACGATGGAGATCTACGCACCCCTGGCAGACACTCATAGACCCCAGAGTCCGTGGGACGTAAGGGCTCCCACCCATGTGCATGTAGTCTCGCAAGACCTACAGCGTACGTCTCTGGCAGTCCGTTGACATGCGAACGAGAAAAGTATCACGGCTGACTTACTCCCCCCACAAAAGATCCATGGTCAACGCGAATTTACGGCGCAAGAATCCTGACGGCAGTTGTTGTTAATTCCTAGGTAATACGTTCCCATGCAGATGGAACATTCCTTTGACCTATTCATCTTACCATGGTTCCATCCGCCCACCAAACAGAACACTACCACTCGGGTAGTCATTCATTTAGTCATATTATTATAAAAGTAGGATCATGCATTCTTTTGAGAACAGGTGATAATATGATAGGGTTTTTTTGCAATTAGTTTGTTTATGAGATACCGCAAAGGATATGAGCAAGTGATGAACTTGCCTGAGATTGAAATGACCATAATATTCCATGTCTTCGGGGTCAAGGTCACGTAGAACATCCTGACGTCTGAAAGATAGCAAAGTAGTCCCGGTAAGGACTACAGAAACACTGGCAGCATGATACATGCATAATAATGAAATGCAATCGTGAATTACCCTGGAGAATACCCCAGCTTACAAGTGTAAGCTATGTTTGATATGATAACTTAATCTTATGGTTTTTAGGTGAATTGTTTTATTACTTGTGGTGACGTTGTTATTACTGGTCTTAGACTTACATGTGTTTCACTTTTACTTAGCAAACAATTGTTATCATTTTTAAGTAGAAGTGGTTATTACTTGGTTAAGTAACAAAATAACAACACATGGAGAACAATTATTGAATAGATCACAGACACATTTTATTATATGCTTGAAAGTGTAGAGCTAATGCCAATGAGTTTAGTTAATTCATTAGTTGCTCAGGGTTCTAACTCATATTTTTTTAGTTGGAAACATTGCAAAATGTTATGCACTAAGGAATTGAGTAATGTTCACTTTCATGCAGATAATAAGATAATAAATAATAAGGATAATGTTTTAAGGAAAACAAACATAATTTGTTATGATTTGGAAAAATTGTTCCAGTGGAAGTATTACTTAAGTAAGATGGAATTTCTTGCAGCACCCAATTAAATCACATGTTAAGGTTTTAAATTTAACCAGTGATTATCTTTTATTAAGTAAGAATTGCATTTATGAATTAAAGTCTTTTGAAGATATTAATTGCAATCCTCAAATAATAAAATGAGGTTATATTCATTACTCTAGATAAGGTTTTAAACATCGAAAAAGTATAATTAAATGATGTGCAATAAGTGTTTAAAAATGAAGGCACTTTGAATGATTAAGATTTAATTATTAAGTACTAAATTGATTTGAATAATTTTTGGATTTAAAGGCTTAAAGAATATATTATTTTCCATTCCTTTATTAACTTGTTTTATGTTGATTTTCTTATTTTTCTGGGATAAATCAGGAGATAGAGAATTAGCAAATTTATAAAAGGATAAGGCATTAAAGTTTTATAAGTTGGTATTTATAACAAAGATTTTAATAATAACATTATTCTTCAATCATTTAGTAGTGTTATTTATTTTATCATAATTTATTTTAAATTCATAAGTTTAAGGTAAAATAGGTATTATATCATTTAATTTAAACTATTAGGGTATTAGAGGATTTATAATGGTGAATTTATTTAAGATCTTATTTAATTCTAATTTCTCTAGTTTTTGATGATTTTTATTGATATGATTTTATTTCTATTATTTTTCTTTAAAGAAAAAATGGTCAAAAAGACCCTCCAGCCCTTAGGCTGACTGGTGGGCCAACCCAGCAGTGGGTTGGGTCAAACCCACTCGGGTCCAACCCCACACGCATCTACTTCCCCTTCTCTCTGTCTCCTCTTCCTCCCTCGCAGGCGACGCAGAGGCGATTCCATCGCCTCCTCCCCTCCGGCGATTTCCCCTGCCCTTCTCCGGCCAACCCTGCCGCCCCTACCTAGCTCCATCAACGCTCCTCCTCACCCTCTACTACCCCCTCCTCTTCGATCTGGATTTCTCCCTCTGTGGCTCCCGTGGACAACCCCTGCCCTAACCCTAGGGTTCGGGTACCCGGGTGCGCCACCACCTCTCCGGTGACCTGGGCTCCTCTCGGTGATCCCTGGATGCTCTTGGAGGCTGAACTGCTGCTGCTGCTTTCCCCACGGTGGCTGTGGTTGAGGATGGTTGCTGTGACGATGCGCTGCCGCCGGGACGGTCTTCTGGGCAACCGCGGCTCGCCGCCGTGCTCCTCTCTCCATCCGGATGTGGTCACCACGATGGTGACCACCTGTAAGTTGCTCTCTCCTCTCTCTCTGCCCTCCAACCTCTCTCTCTCTCTCACGGATTCATCCGTTTCCCCTTGCTCTGGAGTCTAGCCATCGAGCTAGCTCGTGCTGTGCCTCCCTGTGATGCTTTTTGTGTGCCCTAGATCTTGATTGACAGCAATGGATTTAATCTTTAATTTTCTTGATGTGTGAGACATGGAAATCATGCCATGTTCTGTGATGGATGAGGGATTTCTTATTGTGCCCTAAATTAGCTCTCTGTTGCTATATGCTGTGAGATGATTCTGGTGATAGAGTGATGCTGTTGGTGGGGAATCATTTTGAGATTACTTCCAACACTGCTTCTAGGTACTGATACCCTTAGAGTTTAATCCCCTGTGATGGACTCTTGTTACTGGTTATTGGATAACAATTCTTGTTATCATGTATAGAATTACTAGTGTCTGTGGGTGTGCTATTTAGTTGAGAGGTGCTACTCTGAATGTCATTTAGAGAATATGCCCTCAACACTGATTCCAACTTAATGTTTTTGTGATGATTCCCTTGATTCTGGGGTATCAGATCCTAGGATCTGGTGCCCAGCAACCATGTGTGTGTGTGTCACAAACCAGTGCTTCTGGTTATTGCTCAGTCACAAATTCCCTGTGCTATACACCTCCCTATCTTAATTTTTGGTATTAGCTGGTAAGTACAGAACACTATTCATGATATCTTTTCCTTCTTTGGTACTGATGAATTAAGATCAGATATTTGCACTTGTTTCCTTCTGCCCCAAGCCCATGATGCAATAGTCTGAGGCCCTAGCTTTATTTAAGAACAGATACTGTGCTTGAGCTATATGCTACTCTGTGCTGTTGGTTAATTATTGGCATCCCTATATGCCTACTGGTGGGTGCTACTCTGAACCTTAGGGTTCAGAGGATGTTCCACCATGTCCCTCCCATGTTTGTAAGGAATATTAGACTTGGTGAGTTGTGTTTGAGGTACCAATCTTGATGGTTCTTGGTGCCCAGCAACTATACTATGATTTGTTTGGTTGTTATATTTGATAAGTACAGATTAAAGCTTGTGGAATTGCCCTTAGGCCCATGATGTTGTTCTGAGGCATTTTTCTTAAGATAAGAACAGATACTATGTTAGCTTTTAATTCCCTGGGATGATTTTAGCATAGCAATTCTATGCTAGACTGAGGGAAACAATTCCCAGCCCACTATCTATGCATAACTTAGCAAGATCCCTTGCTAGGATGTGTGTAGATGTCACCTTTTGGTGTTACTGTTTTGGCTGTGATTTCCTGATGGATCTTGGCTTCTTGATCTACTTACCCTTGAGCTATTTCCCCTGCTCATCTTGTAATCTTGTTGCTGTTGTGATCCAGGCCTGCTCCTCCAGCTCCAAGCTTGGCCTTGCTGTTATTTTGCTGGATGTATTACCTGTTTATCTTCTCACAACAGGGGTTTGGATGGTATAGTTGATGATTATGTGGTTTCCTAGTGATTGAGTTAATTTGCGGGGATAGGTTGCTGGTGGTGAGATTCCTGGTGATGGTGTTCTTGTGGTGAGTGCTTGAGCTATGTACAGGGAAAAGTGGGTTTGGTCTCCTCTCCCTTGCGGCTGATGTGGTATTTATACCACAACAGGGGTCTTGACAGCACCAGTGTGTGCTGGTGAGTGTGCTGTTTGCTTGTGTGCTGGAGAAGATATTTTCTGGGAATGGTGCTCGGTTTGCACTTGGTCTTATCCTGATGCTATACTTATTTTTGGCTTGCCACTTGTATTACCTGATACTTGCCCATGAAGTTACACTGAGATATTTTTCTGATCTGAACAGATGCTTAACTTGTCTAAGCCTAGACTCGATGATGCGATTAGCAGTGCATCTCACTGCCAAGCTGAGAGTACTAATCCCCCCACTGATCTTTTTATTTTTCTTTGCTTTTCTTATTGATTTTGCAGGTACAGAAGATTAACAATTGAATACTTATTAAGCAAGAATTAGTATAGGAATTTTTTTTTGTAATTGTCAACATGTAATTTCCTATTTGTTGAATCATGTAATAACTTTGTATTATTAATTGATTATCAATAAAGTTTATTCTTTTATAATTTCCTTTTATTGTAAATATGTTTATAAAAATCATGTACTATTGTTTTAAATTTATAAAGTCTTTATTTTTGTTTGATTAACTCCTTGGATTGTGTTTTATCCAATAAAGAATGGAATTAATGGATGACTATCCTCTATTTTCTTATTCTTATATTTCATAACTTTAAATATTTAGTTTGAATTCAAATTCAATTCCATGTCATTAAAAGTAAGAGGTCATATCTCTCGACGATTCACCACTTAGGTCATGCCCACATTCACCCACCTCCTCTAATCTAATCCAAACCTTAAGTTAGGAAAAGATCATGTCGATATCCTTCCACCTTCCCTCTTCGACTCTAAACCCTAAGTCAGATGGTCGACGAACCTCTGATTACTCAAGGTTAAGGATTTGCAAACATATCACTAGTTGTCACTCTCATTAGGATATTGATTTTGAGTCAATTACCAACTTGTTCTTATATAACTTAACCTAATGAAACTCTAGTGTTTAATGTCCTCAGAAATAATCTGCTTACAAGATTTATCAGGTCCTGTACTCAAATTATTCTTGTATGACACCAAACACCGGGATTTCAACCCCCTCATTTGATGTCTTCTTATCTTGGCCCCTTCCTGGTTTGCTTCTCTTGTATCCTTGGTTATGCAGAAACATAGACAAGAGTTTTGGAAAAGATCACGGACAGTGATCAGGGTTTAGCACTAGTTTGAAGAAGGTTTGTTTCCTCGTTCAGGTTCCTCCTTCAGGACTTATAAGATCAACCAGTTGTACATGACTAACTTGCAGAAGCAAGACCATCAACTGTGTGGTTTGGATACTCACCCCTCTTCGAGTTCTAGATACGTAGTTGATTTCTCTCAAGTCACTTATAGACTTGAGGTTAGGCTTGCTGAGATTTAGTGTTGGTCACAACCAATTATGGTTTGTGTAACCAGATGATTTGTTTTCTTAAGATACTTCTTATAGAGATCACTCCAATTGTACTCTTGACCAGATGATCTAGTCCTATTTCATCAGGTCAAGTGAAACATTGGTCACTTTGGTTTGTTTAAACTTTCGCGCCAAAATTTCCCGTACTTTTGGATGCATGCTTTGCAAATGCACATTTTAAATTTAGATCCTTATAACTTCCCAAACACTGGGATATTACAAAAATGATGGGTGAAGGAAAACTATATTGGAACGTTAAAAAACTAGGACTTTTTTTTTCAAAATATTACGTAAAACACTAAGGTTAACAAAAACTTTATTTAAGCAATTTTAATATTTCTATTTTTTACAATATAGTAGGTGAACAAAAAATATATTCGAACACATTGAAATTGCTTTAAAAAATGAGTAGAAACTATATATTTGACCATTTTTAAAATTTGTGAACCTTTTTTGGAATCTTTTTTACGTTTTTTTAGTTGAATGTTCATTTTTTTTTGAACCCTATGCACATGTTTACAAACTACATGAGCAATTGTAAAAAATGAAGTGTATATTTTTTAATTCGTAAACATATTATTTTTTATGCAGGAACATCTGTTTGAACCTCGTGAACATTTTTTCCAGATCAGCAAACCTATTTTCCAAACCTCTAAGCATACTTTTAAAACCTCATATATATTTAATACTAAGTGAACAATTTTGAATTGAAAAAACGAAAAAATGAGAGGAAAATAAATAAAATAGAAAAGAAACATACTTAAATAAAGAAAATAAAAGAAAACTGAAAATGAAAATGAACAGACAAAAATCTGTGGAAGCGTTGGCTAACACAAAAATCGCTTCTCCAGCGGTAATAGTGTGTGGAACTGGAACCCCGTTAAATTTGCTAATTTGTGGTCTTTAATTATTAGTTTATCCTCTTGTTAGGAATCGCGCTCCGCCCCCCCCCCCCCCGAGGCGACCGAGCGCGCCACTGACCTCCTACTTCGAGCTTCCCTCTCTCTCCACGTTCCCGTCGCCGCCGTTGGCAAGGACCGCCGGGCTAGTCCCGGGCAGCGCCGGCAGCAGCGGAGTGACTTCTCCCGCGCTGGTTGGTGGCGGGGTTGGGGCCCTTTCCGCTGGCGGTGGTGCGTTTCGAGGGGCGGCGATTCGACCTGGTCGAGAGGTGGCGGCGCGGTGGCGCCTCGCCGGTGCTGTGGGGCTGCACAACATGGCAAGGAGGCGGGGAAGGGCGGGGCAGCGCCATCTCTACCCGTTCGGCCCAGATCTAGGCCCTACGGGGCCCATCTGGGTTGGGGCGGGCTGTCCTGCCATGTGCTTGTATTCCGATCTGCAGGTGGAGACGGGTGTGCTCGTCCACGACGCAGCGAGGACGGCTGCTGACCTGGTTGCAGCATGATGGCAGGCTTTACGGGCCCGAGTTGGGCCCGGCCGAACCCTATCAGGAGTGGCAGGTGGCCGGACCCGACTGGGATTGGTGTGCCTGCTGCCGTGTCCGGTCGACTACCGCTTCCGGCGGTGGAGGCAGTTCCTTCCCGCTCGGTCACTGTTCCGCTGACGCATGTTGAGCTACTCTCCTCTCTCTTACATACCTCGTGGTGTTTTCTTCAGTGTGACAACGATGGCGACTTCGTGACCGTGGTGGTGCATGTTGGTGGGCAGCGTGTTTGATGGTGGCAAGTCCTTGTCCTTGCGGGGCTCCTTGGCTACGGATCGCTTGGGGGTTGTGGACAGGGTTTGTCGGGAGAAATCCTTGTCGGCGCGCCCGACACCGACGCGGTGCCGCCTGCGGGTGGCATCCTCCCTTCTTGAAGGGCGTGGCTACCCTTCGTCCACTTCCCCGGTGTACCGGGGGAAACCCTCGGTCCAGTCCGCTGGTCCGGGCAACAGTTGCTTCCTTCTTGAAGGTGCTACTTGGTACTCGGCAATCCGGTGATAGAAGCGTGGTGGTACTTCTTCGGTGGGCGCAACGGTTGTTGGTCATCCTCATTTAGTCAATCCATCAATGTCTTTTCTTTCTTTCTTTTTTGGGTGTGTGTGCTGCAGCCCCAGCGGTATCGGCTTGTGACTTTCGCTGTATGGTTAGGTTGGTTGCTATATTAATATAGGGGGCCTGTTTCGGTAAATCTGCTGATTTGTTGGTTATGTGAGAGTTGATGCTGGAGACAAGTTGGTGTCGTCCACGCTTGGTGCACCCGCCACGTCAAAACGACTCTTAATAGAATCAGTACTATAATATATAATTCTGAAATAAACTGCATAGATATCCTGGGGTATTACACCTCGTCACGTAGTACATAAAACTTTCTGGCCTGTAACGTATGCACGCAAGATGCAATAGATAGTAGTACTACATTACTTCTTCACGGAACGATCTAGTGTCGCTAAAACCCGCGACCTAACCACCCCCGCGCCGCCGCTGACCTGCCCTAGGCCACCTCCCGCTGCTCCCATCCCTCGTCGTCGCCGGAGGAGTCGCCGGGATCTCCCCGGGCGGCGCCCGTGATGGCGGCGGCGAGGTGTTCTCCGCGGGGACGGGGGCGTACGCGGCGCCACGGGTGGCTGGATCGGCTGCCGCCGGGTGGAGCTCGTGACCGGCATCAGGGTGCTGTGGAGTAGGAGATCGGCGCCGCCGCCCTCGGGCGCGGCCTTGCCTTCAGCGAGCGGTGGTGACCACGCCGCCGCCAGCCATCCCGCCGGAGGCATGGCGCTGCGGGTGACCAAGACCTCGGGAGCGAGGAGATCGGCGCCGCGGGCATCGTGCCGTCCAGAGATCGGCGCCGCCGTCCTCGGGTGCGGCCTTGCCTTCAGCGAGCGGTGGTGACGACGCCCCCGCCGGCCATCACGCCGGAGGCATGGCGCTGCGGGTGACCAAGACCTCGGGAGCGAGGAGATCGGCGCCGCGGGCATCGTGCCGTCCAGAGATCGGTGCCTCCGTCCTCGGGCGCGGCCTCGCCTTCAGCGAGCGGTGGTGACGACGCCTCCGCTGGCCATCACGCCGAAGGCATGGCGCTGCGGGTGGCCAGGACCTCGAGAGCGAGGAGATCGGCGCCGCAGGCATCGTGCCGTCCTGAGTTCGGCGCCGAGGGCGGCCAGGACCTCGGGAGCGAGGAGGGCGGCGCCGCGGGGGACCAGGTCCTCGGGAGCGGCACCGACAGGGCCAGCGTGCTCCTTATGGCGGTGGTCCGCCCGGTGATCTGTGGCGGCGTGGTGGCGGTGAGGGGCTGAGGCTACCGACGACGTTCCTCCGCCGGATGTTGTCGATGCCTTCGCGCCGATGCTCGAGGTTGGACGATCCATATGGTGGTTGATACGGCGCCTTCGACGTTGATGAAGCACGATGGATTCCGGGTGAAAACCCTGTCTCCGATTACTCGGAGGCGGTGATGGCGACATTTGGAGTGTCGCTTCCTTCCTGAAGGCATCATCGAGGAAGCCCCGTGGATCTTCACGTCAACTCCGGGGGAAACCCTTGATCTGTCGATCGGATGATGGCAGCGCTTCTACGTCGTTACCTCCTTGGGGGCATCATTCTTGGAGGAGAGCGCCGGTCGAAGGGACCAGAGGATGAGTAAGGTGGTGGATGCAGGTTCTTCGATGGTCTACGCGGCAACGGCAACGTCGACTAGCTACCTTGCTTCGACTCGCTCCGGGGGAAACCCTAAATCTGGGATTCCCGGATTGGATGATGGTGACACCGCCGGTGTTGCTCTCCCTCTTGGGGGCCTCATTTTGGAGCAGAGGCCGGAGGGTCCTAGAGAGGATGCGGTGTTTCTTCTACTGCATTCACGACGGCGGTTCTCGACAGCTTGGTGTTGTGGGGCCTCGGTGTTTTTTGCGGGATGTTGGACGCGTGCAGGGAGTTGGAGTCGTCTGGTACCATGGTGGTATCGATGGCAGGTCTGACATGGTGGGTACTTTGATCGCTGTCATGAAGACGGGTGAGCGGAAGACGGCGGCAGCTACTTTCCGAGCGTGTATATCGGTACACGCTGCGGTGTGCTGGACCGATTTTGCCCCTTGCTCGCTATCGGGCGGCATGGAGAGGCCTTCGGTTTTTGGATGAGGCGCGTTGGTGGGTTCTCAGAGTATCGGCTCTGGGATTGTCCACCCCCTTCATCAGTTTTGGTAGACTTAGTTTGGTGGATTCAGGTCTAGTTGTTTGATGTATCTACTTGTAAGACGGTGCGATTTCTGTTCGATCTTTTAATAAAAACCGGCTGTGTGCATCATTTTGATGCAGAGGCTGGGGGAAGACCTCCATTTCTAAAAAAAAAAAGAAAAAACTTCTTCACGGAACAAGTGAAATGAAACACTTTCTTATTCATCTGTAAGAAATCACAATACATCTTTCGACAGAACGGAGGTAGGCGTAGGCGGCTTCAGGGCTTCAAGCGCCGGTGCAGGTGGCGTTGCAGTTGCTGAAGCAGGGGCCCATGCACCCCGTCATGGTCCGGTACTGGCAGTCATGGCAATTTGGGGTTGGGTTGCTGGAGCCATCGCATGCTCCGCTGCAGCTACTGTTGGCGGAGCTAGCGCAGCCATTGCTGCATATACGGGCGCAGTCGCATGCAGGGCAGCCGGTCGTGCAGCTCTGGTTGCAGCCTGGCATGCAGCCCTGCACGGCCGAGTACTTGCACCGCTCGCACTTCCCGGCCGCGCTACTATCGCAGTCGACGCGACACGCCGTCGCGGTGGACGCGCTGCAGTTCGAGTTGCACGCCGAGTTGCAGTAGTCGCTGCACGACGTCGCCGCCGCCGCCGGCCGCATGCCTCTCAGGGAGGACAGCAGAACCAGCGCCAGCACGGCGAAGTAGGCAACATCCGTGGCCGCCTTCAGAGAAGATGTGCCTGCCATTGTATCTACGCTGGAGTGTTTGCTATGGATACAATTTCTCACAAGCTGAAATGCACAAGGTAAGATGGATCGATGCGGGCGATGCTACTTATATAGGCACCCAAGACCCAACGAACCCTTGGTAGCTATCTCTCACCACATTGCAAGGACGCATTATTAGTTATCTATGCAAGTTGTACCATGCATGTTACGGGTCGAGATTGGCTTCACATACGTAAATTGCACGCCATGTTACAAGTTGACTTCAAATTTATAAGATCGTTCAAATATCTCAACAAACAAAAGAATAAGATCGTACGTACGTCCAATAAAGGCGGATCGCTAGCATATTAGCCTTGACCCAGCTCCATTCTCACATACATGCATGTTCACACGCAATTTGGGATCCATGCACTGTGTTCAGTAAGAAAAACACTGATCAGTAACATTTTGTGGACCAAAAAAAATACAGGGTGCATGAAAGGTGAAACTGAATTACTTGAATGGGTTGACAAGCCATGTTTTCGATGATAATGAAGTATGGCGTTCAGTTGGGTACATTAACTAGTATGAAGAACAATTTTCTCTATATGTACATTGCTTGCTTAATGAAGTATATATGAGGTCCATGGAACACCGAAACTAAAGTCGTGGATTCGATGATAATGAAATATGACGCTCAGTTGGGCACGTTAACTAGAAGTACAAGTTCATGATATAAAATCCAAGCTTGGGGGTAACAGGCCAGAAGAATAGAAGATTCCTCTCAATCTTAAAGAGAAAACTACTTGAATTATATGCAATTTGACTTCCATTAGTCGTATGCGGCCCATATATATATGCATGGACTGGGTCAAGAGCATCTTTAGCACCTAACGACCGGTAGCGCGCTTACATAGGCAGCGGAATTAAGTAACAGTAAAACTTAGCTACCTACGCTCTTTCTCAGCGTTTTGAGGTCGTAAGCCGTCCGATCGCGCCACTGCACGCTCTAGATCTGTCGATCGTCATCCCGTGATATACGCTCGACCAACTTAACCGGGCAGCTGCTCCACAGAACTACCTAGACGTCTTCTCATGAACTGGGGCCGGGTTGTGATTGGGCCGCTTTGTTTGTTGTATGGGCTGCGAGTTGTGGTCAGCCTCGATGGGAAGACGTGGAGGCTGCACGCCGCCGCAGCCATTGCTTCGTGCAGTTAATGGCGTAGAAGGTGCGCCATCACCGCCCTTCCGTTCCCCTTCCTTTCCGGTTGGAGAAGATGGTTTTCCAGCGTTTGGCCTCCCCGCATCTCCCCTACTTCATGACAGACGTTCCTCCTATTGCCTCTTGCAGCAGCCATGCGTGCTGCCTAGGCCTACTTTGATTTGCTAGCAGAAATTAGATTTCCACGGATTGCATAGGTTCTAATTCCTGTTTTTATTTTGTTGATTATACCATGAGTCCAGGATCATGTCTACCACGATGGCGTCCGATGCGGAAGAGCAGGCGACAATAATGGTGGGGCCGGGGGCGATCTAGAGGAGGCAGCAACCTCAACGAATCAAGTATGCATAGGAGGGTACGGACGAGTCTGTGACTTTGGCGGCATGTCGATGGTGCAATGAAGGAGAAGGCAGACTAGGATCCTCATGGTGGAAAGTAACTGCCTATAATAGGTAAAATTTATTCGTAGCTCGTCAACACCCATCTCTGAGCCCTATGTTACTTTTCCTCTCTCTTTGGTTCAGTCTTGCTGGACGCCTCGGTAAGATGCCAGGGTGAAGATTCAATGTTGAAGAGATGGTGTGTGCCACGTACTGCTGCTTCATACCATGTGAGCGAACGAAAATCTGGCGGCAGAGGTTTCACAACATTTGGCTCAGACCACCTCTTTGTATTGTACTGACCTCGACTCATGATCCCATTCTCGCCACCTGCATCCTTCCACTAGAGAGGATGATGTATTGCTATGTTTCTTTTCCGTTTCTTACTTTTGTTGAATAAATATTGAAACATTTTCAGGTTTCTCCATTAATTGGAAGCATATCATTTTTTATTACCACGCCATTACTGATTGTGAGCTATAAATTTTATTTCAGAACACAAAATCTGACCAGGACAAGCGTTTGATCTCTCAGCCATCCTCAAGTTGCACATATACCTAACAAGTGTTTGGCCTGCAATCTGCAGCGACTGCACTTGCATCCGTAAGAGGCTTCAGATAAGAAAAATCCTTCTTTTTGGTCCTTCAGGTTAACCCGAGTGTAATCTTTTTTTTGGGGTAACCTGAGTAAATTTACTTGCTATCTGGTTGCATGCGGGATTTTTCAGTATTGCACTATGTGGGATGAGTGGATTGCAAAGCCTTAACCCCCCCCCCCCCCCCCCCCCGGGTGATAAAAAAAAATCTGACTGCAAGGGTTAATAAGTTTTTTTTTCTCTTGTTCACCTGGTTCTGTTGATGCACCAAATATAGGCAACTGCTTTGTTGTGGAAAATGATTATGTTCATAGGATAAACGATATTTTTATTTCGTAAGTTCTGATAATGTTTCTGTTTCTTGCATATTTTTTAGATAATGAGTTTATGATTGGCTCTACTGCGAGGGACATCTTTAGTTTCAGAGTTGCACTTCATGTCAACATTCAGGTTTCGCCATTTAAATAAATTGTATTAGTGCTCAACAATGCAATATTTGGATTCTTCGAGAACATGACATTAATATTTTAGTTGTTTTCTACGCAAAAGTAGAAGATCCGAGCCTTTTAGAGGATATATATTGTAATGTTTATTTTTGTACTATATCCTCACGGATGTGATAGTAGAAATGTAAGAAAGAAAGCAATTATGTTCTAAATTTACAAAATGTGCTACATAACATTTATAATCCCCGTTGTAATTCAAAGTGTTTGCAAAATGCATCCATTCCCGAATTTTTCAAAGATTCTCATCTAAACATGGACGGGCGCGACAACGTGCGCCTTCATGGTCTAGTAGAAGATTGAAGGAATGCGAGGTGCTAGCTATGGGCTTGGGTTGATCGGCACCGGCTAGCTCACTGCTAATTATTGTTGAATATATTAGCAATTTAGCACATGATTTAATTCGAAATAGCAGCAGATGAATTGCGACAGTAGCAAATACAGTAATCATGCAAATATCTAGATCTAGTACAGTAGACAGACTGATCCAATCTATAGCTAGAACTAGACATAAGAATTCCAGGAATATCTCATACAGATGGAATAGAGTTACGTACGATGGAGCGGTAGCGGCACCGCCGTTGTTGTTGTCCACGTCGGCCATGTCGTCGATGAACAGGTTGCCGAGGTCGGGGAAGAAATCGTCGTTGGGGAAGTAGTCGCCGTCAGCAGTCGCGCGAGTGCGCTCCCCAAAAACCTGATCGCCCCTCTCCCGTACAGGATCACAAGAGGCGGGGTTCCGGAGGCCTGCTGTCCCTTCTCGCGGTGCACGCCGGAAGGAGGGATGGAGGTGGTGCGAAACCATATGACGAAGTGGCGGCTAGGGTTTACGGTATGCGCGTATTTATATGCGGGCTGGGAGAGACGTGGGCGTAACTCCACGTCTGAGTCGGTTCGGCTTCACGATCCAGAAAGGAAACGGAAACGGTTTTGGAATTAACGCGTCCGTTAATTACCAAATTAATGACTCATTAAGTTTTCCCAATCGACAAAATAAACGCTCTCGGCTCGGCTCATTCCCGCAACCCGCGGCGCGGCGCGGCGCGTCGTGACGAGGCGAGGCGGGCGGCGGAGGAGGAGCGCGCATGTGGCACACCTCTCCTCTTGCCTTGCCTACTCATACATGAGCTAGAATGGCTCACCTTATAAGGTGCTTCCACTCTCTCCAAACTAGCAATGTGGGACTAAACTTTAGTCCCACTCACTCCACTTATTATTCATGAATGGGCCATGACAATTTCAGGATTTTAGTGGGCTTAGTGGGCTAGACATGTGAGCCCATATACATAGCCCATACAAAATTCCAACAATCCCCCACAAAGTGTCATTAGCACATTTCATAAACTTTGTTCCAAAACATTGTTTATATACCGGTGTTAGTGGAGACTGTTAAGTTGAACTTCCACTTAGAACATCATGCTACACTAGTTCACAACTTGAATAGTGGACTGCGCCTTGAACTACAAGTTTGCTGTGATACTAGTTTCACACAACGTCTGAGCCGATACTAGGCTGCCGCAAGGCTTCCCCGCGGTTTGGAGCGTATGCGTCATACTCCGAAGGCCTTTCATGAGTTTATTAGAGAGCACCCGATTCTCATAGACTGCGACGTTTAACAGTCAGACTCATATAGGTGAGTTCCTCAGGAGATGTTCTGTAGGACACATCTCTGCTTATATATATAAGCCAATTGGAACACATTAAGACAAATGTCAACCTACCATACAGATCAGGAGAGTATTGCATCTTTTATGGAGTGGAATAAAATATAAGGATACTCTCCTCTCAGCTGACCAACAGCTTGTCTCCCACTTCTAATTCACGGGATCTCCGATCACATAGAGTGGGTTACCACTGTGGTCAACTCATAACGTGGGCCTCAAACCCATCTCCCTCGATGCATTATCTATCACATTCCGTGATAAACCCTTTGTGAAGGGATCTGCCAAGTTCATAGACGTTTGGATATAATCCAACGCAATAACTCCGGAGTTCTTCAATTTCCTGACAGATTTTAATCTCCTCTTCACATGTCTTGATGACTTTGCATTATCCTTAGAACTGTTCACTTTGACGATCACAGTTTGATTATCACAGTTCATTAGGATTGCGGGTATTGGCTTTTCAACCATAGGCAAGTCCATCAAGAGCTCACGAAGCCACTCTGCCTCAACAGTGGCTGTGTCTAGTGCTGCGAGTTCTGCTTCCATAGTTGACCTCGTTAAAATGGTCTGCTTGCAAGACTTCCAGGAAACAGCGCCACCACCAAGTGTAAAAACATAACCACTAGTGGCCTTAAGCTCATCAGCATCAGATATCCAATTAGAATCACTATATCCTTCCAGAACCCTCGGGTTTCCGGTATAGTGAATTCCATAGCTCGCAGTGCCTTTTAAATAGCGCATAACTCTCTCAAGCGCACGCCAATGATCATCTCCCGGATTGGAAACAAACCGGCTCAATTTGCTCACAGCAAAAGAGATGTGAGGCCTCGTGGCACTCGCCAAATACATAAGCGAGCCTATAATCTGAGAATATCTCAGTTGATCTCTAGTAATCCGTTGATTCTTTCGAAGCAACAAACTAGCATCATATGGAGTTGAAGAAGGCATGCAGTCACTATACCCGAAGCGACTCAAGACCTTTTCCACATAGTGAGATTGAAGCAGTGTGATCCCACCATTATCATCTCTCAACAGCTTGATGTTCAAGATAACATCAGCTACTCGTAGATCCTTCATCTCAAAACAGCGGGATAAGAAATCCTTAACTTCCTTGATTAAATCAAGATTGGTCCCAAAGATCAATATGTCATCAACGTATAGACATAGAATAACTCCCTCGCCCCCACCATGGCGATAGTACACACATTTATCAGCTTCGTTTACAACAAAGCCTTCAGCAGTCAAAGTCATTTCAAACTTCTCGTGCCATTGCTTAGGTGCTTGCTTGAGGCCGTATAATGACTTCAATAACTTACACACTTTGCCTTCCTGACCGGGTACTATGAAACCATCTGGCTGCTCCATGTAAATTTCCTCGTCCAACTCTCCATTAAGGAGAGCCGTCTTAACGTCCATTTGATGAACGAGAAGACCGTGCGAGGCAGCCAGTGAGAGTAGCACACGAATGGTGGTCAGTCTAGCCACAGGTGAGTAAGTATCAAAGAAGTCTTCACCTTCTTTCTGGGTATAACCCTTGGCCACAAGCCTTGCCTTGTACTTTTCAATTGTACCATCAGGCCTAAGCTTTTTCTTGAACACCCACTTACATCCTACAGGTTTACACCCATAAGGACGATCAGTGATTTCCCAGGTTCCGTTAGCCAAGATGGAATCCATCTCGCAACGAACAGCCTCCTTCCAGTAGTCAGCATCAAGAGACGCATAGGCTTCTGAAATAGTCTTGGGTGTGTCATCCACGAGGTACACAATGAAATCATTACCAAAGGACTTTGCAGTCCTCTGTCTCTTGCTCCTTACAGGAACTTCATTGTCATCCTCCTCGGGATTCTCAACGTGTTCTATCGGAATGGTGGATTCAGGAATCTCAGCTAATTCCTGACTAGATGAAACAGGTTTCTCCTGATTTGATGAGCTAGACATATCCTTCATAGGAAATATGTTCTCAAAGAAAGTCGCATCATTCGACTCCATAATCGTACCAACATGCATGTCGGATACCTCAGATTTTACTATCAAGAATCTATAACCAATGCTATTAAAAGCATAGCCCAGAAGAACACAATCTACGGTTTTAGGTCCAAGCTTGCGCTTCTTGGGAATTGGTATATTGACTTTCGCCAAACAACCCCAAGTACGTAGGTAGGAGAGTTTCAACCTTTTCCTTTCCCATTCCTCAAATGGAGTAATGGTTTTATTCTTTGTGGGAACTCGGTTTAGGACATGACATGCAGTCATTAGCGCCTCCCCCCACCATGCCTTGGAGAGACCCGAAGTGTCTAACATGGTGTTAACCAAATCAGACAGCATTCGGTTCTTTCTTTCAGCCACCCCATTTGACTGAGGTGAGTAGGGAGGCGTCCTCTCATGAATAATAACGTGTTCAGCACAAAAAGAATTAAACTTGTTGGAAAGATACTCTCCACCACGATCAGACCTAAGCCGTTTAATTTTACGATCAAGTTGGTTCTCTGCTCGTGCCTTATAGTTCTTGAAATAAGTTAAAGCTTCATCTTTAGATTTCAGAAGATACACATAACAATATCTAGTGGAGTCATCAATAAGTGTCATAAAATATTTCTTTCCACCTTTTGTCAATACGCCATTCATCTCACAAAGATCAGAATGTATAAGTTCTAGTGGTGCCAAGTCTCTCGCCTCCGCAGTCTTATGAGATTTGCGAGGTTGCTTAGCTTGAACACACACTTGACATTTGGAACCTTTAATAGTACTGAATTTCGGAATTAAACTCATATTTGCTAACCGCGTCATGCAACCAAAATTAATGTGACAAAGTCGTGAATGCCAAACATCACAATCATTATCGTGGCAAACATTATTAATAACTTTGGTGCAAATATCTGACAAGGATAAGCGGAACAAGCCTCCGCACTCATAGCCTTTACCAATAAATCGTCCATACTTGGAAATTACAACTTTATTAGACTCGAAAACCAACTTAAAACCATCTCGACATAAACGTGAGCCGCTGACGAGATTTTTATTGATGGAGGGCACATGATGAACGTTCTTCAGTCGCACGATCTTCCCCGAAGTAAACTTCAGATCGACCGTACCAACACCACGAACAGTAGCATGTGACCCGTTCCCCATCAGCACGGGGGAAGTCCCTGTGACCTGATAAGAAGAGAACATAGAAGCATCAGCACAAACATGTACATTGGTGTCGCACCCTGATTTCTAGGGGATACTCACCATACGAACTGGATAGCAGATGCTTGGATTATGGGGCATAACTGCTCCCACGTCCCAGCTTCCTGGTAGGCCTGCGCTTATGCGCGACAACACAAGCCCTGCTATTCCATCGTCGATGTAAACTATCCACTAGAGATCAAAGGCACTTCCGTCGACGTACTTCAAACCATACACACATGGTACGTCAACGGTGTTTAACAAGTGATATCACAACAGATCTCTACGACACAAAAGATTGAAATAACTTGCAAATAGCTCTCATTAGAGCAGAGATAGCAAATACAATCATTCAGAGGGCACGTGCCCCAACAATACATCGTTACAATACAGCGGAAGCATTCAACATGTCTGAGTACAGACAAGAACCAAATAGGCCTAAGAGGCCGGAAACAAACAGACGGAGCCCATCCACGAAGTCTCGGATCCTGCCCGGGTCCGCTATCTACTCGTCAGCAGTCTCGTCATGATCCACGTAGTAGCCACCATGTAGATCCTTGGAAACGTAGGTCTGCGGAAACCACAGCCCCAAAGGGGTCAGTACATAAACGTACTGGCAAGCAAGACTCACAGTTCACCAAAGTGTAACCCGTCAACACCAAGCACAGATGCCTTGGGTTCAACGGAAAGAGGGGATATAAAAGATGCTGCAACTGGCTGCACTAACCAACTACAGAGATTCTACCACTTCCGGCTAACAGAAAGGAGATAAGATCGAGGATTGTAACCAACTGAAAGATAACTTCAAACAAACCCATCCTGGATCTCGTCCCTTATCCAAAGAAGCAATCCGAGGATAACTCACACAGTTGTAATAATGATGGTTCAAATTATTGTGTCAATAAGCCTATTACTAGTCAGGTTATTAATCATTGGGTGAAACATGATTGATCATTATGTTGAAGTTGTCCTGAGTACTTGTTAGCCAGTACTTTCACCAAGTAATCCATAACCGCGGAAAACACGGCTTCTCGAGAAGATTATCCCTGCAGGGTTGCACCAATTTGGCCGTACACTCATGAATAACCCGCCAGATGGAAAGGCCCTTCCACCAAGCGGGGTACTCAACACAACCAACCATTCTTCGCATCAAGCCCAAAGCACCTTGGGCGCACGGCTAATCAAGCCCAGAAGAAAATGGACCATCATAGCACTCTAAGACCGTGTCCCCCTATATGCCGACTACAAAAGTTCCACCCTGCGCTGGGCTCGCAAAAACATGCATGCGGCAAATGGAAAACACGAACTAAATGAGGCGATTTGGACGAGATGCGAATCAGGTCAAGTTGAGGGGGGCGCCCATACTCGCTTCCCAAATGCGGGTAGTGCGCTCATCATGGATCAGTAGACAAGACCCTTTTCCTATTAGGGTCGACACTAGCAGGCTCCAAAACCTCTCATGGGCCTCCTGCCGGTGCCTTATCATCAAATTTATTATTTAGCCGTATCATTAGCATGATTGATTGATTAAACATCGAGCCCCCAGAACATAATGAAATAGTAACTGAAGGTAACGGGTAACAGACTCGAGCAAAACAACCTAAGCATGCTAGTAAGACACTGGCTCAAACAATGGGTTGTAGGAAGGGAGATGAGGCAATATCAGGGTTAAGGAATTCATGTGATAGGTTCGTAACAGAAACAACTACTACTACGGCTTAGCAGAAAAGAACAACGGAAAGTATCGGTAACCAATGTTGAAAGGAACACAGTGGTTCATGTGAGTGATAACTTGCCTGCAAAACCCAGTAGCCTGGTACTGAGCTAACTCCTTAGAAGGGGTGTCTTAAGTATCGTCGGTCTCAACGTCGTCGTGTATCCGAGAAGAAGAAAACAGACATTGCAGAAAGATAAGCAATCATTATCATGGCATAGTGCACAATCAAATATGATGCATGTCATGTTAATAGATGCAACAAAGTAAACTAGTGGATATGATACACAAGTTTAAATGGATTCCATATGCAAAGATTGCATATGGCAAACCCATGCCTTATGGTTGAATTAGTTGTTCTACCACTAAGCATCAGGTGTAGGTGAGTTAGCATGATGCATGCATGATGAAGAACAAGAAGATAACAATATTAAATGCACTTGAAATGATAGTTAACCATTTTAGAAAACATTGATAAGGTTAGCCAATTATTGTTACTTAATGGTGTTAAACAAGTAGTGATTGTTTTCATCAAGTTAAAATGCTCAAAACAATTAACAAAGTTTATATTTGAAAGGGTTATCAAATTTTAGTTGGATTACATGTTTCACATTTTGAAATTGGACTTTGGATTATTTAATTATGAATTAAACAATATTAAACAAGTTTTAATTGAATTAAACAAGATTTAAATTGTTTAGGCAATTTAAATTATTCAAACCAGAAAACAAATTTTATATTTGAATAGGATATTCAAAAAGGGGTGAAAAACATATTTTATTGGACTTATTTGGAAATAGCATGAATTACTTATGAATTATTACAAATTACATTTGAATTATTCAAATTTGAATTTTAAATGCATTTTGAAAACTCAAAACAGAATACAAATGAGTTATTTGGCAAGATTAGGAAATTTGGAGCAATAAACATATATAACTTTTATTTATAAGAGTTTTATATTAAAAGTTATTAAAGTTTGTATTTTAGGGATTAGTTCTGCCATTTTAAAAGAGATAGAAAATAAAACAGAAACGTGTTTGGACTTTTCTCACACAGCGTGTACTGACCCAGTGCCGCTAGCGGGTGGGTCCAGGGACACGGTGGCGCTGACTGGGATGGCTGGGGTGCTGACTGGACCTCCACTGTTAATGACAGGTGGGGCCAGGCATAGTGTGGAGATAAATGGCCCAAAAAGGGGCTTTGCACCGCGCGGGAGTCGAACTCGCGCCCTTGCGCGTTCGAGCCAAGGACCGAGCCACTGGGCTGAGTCTCACATCTGTCAACGTACAGGCCCGAATGGTTTTTGTAGTAGATCTGCGGGATTATCTACAACCTGACGAAACTGACGACAGTGCTGCTGTCGCACCGAGCAGAGACAGCAGCAGCGACGGCCGGCGATGCCGCTACGGTGGTGCGCGCGGGCGTCCACCAGGGAAAAGGGGAAAAGCGGCTTGGAGGCGTGCTCACCGGGGGGGGTCCTGGCGTCGCGGGGACGGCCCGCTGGCGACGAAGGAGGCGCAGGTCGAGGTTGGAAGCGCACGTACATGTGCGTCCGCCGGAGGCAATCGCGGCGGCGCAGGAGCTCCCTAGTCCATCTCCAGCCCTGGCCTTCCATGACGGGGATGACCGTGGCGTGCCGTTTCCGTTCCCACGGTCATCGCGTCGCGAGGAGGGTTGTGGAGGCGACGGCGACGGCAGGTTCTGACGAACGAGCTCACGGTGGTTGTTCAGACATGAACAGAGGGAGGGAAGCTAGCAGAGAGGAGGGAGGATAGAGGATGCGATCGGCGGCGCTAGGGGTAGCTAGGGTTTCTAGGTTAGGCAGGGGAGGGATCGGTGGTGAGTTTTATGGGGAAGAGGTACTGGTACGGCGGCAATCGTAGAGGGCAGAAGGTGATCGAGCGGCTCCGATGGAGACGTACAGGAGGTGACAGTGACGTGAGGGAGAAGGACGACAGGGAAGGGTACTGGGCCAAGGGAAATGAGTTTGGGCTGGGCTTAGATAGATTAGGTTTAGCTGCTGCCCCTTTGCCTTTTATTATTTCTGTCTCTTCTGATTTTTTTTTTGTAGAAATCGGTTTTGGAAGAAAAACATGATGTTTATGTTAGTAAAAATGTTAGAAAATTTAGTTTAGGCTTATTAGGTTAATAGCAACCAAAAGCTAGCTTTTGTTTTCACAAAGTTTACAAATTTAATTGTTGTTTGTTACTTAAACCAATATTTGAAAGGATTTTTAATATGAATTAAACCTTATTGAAAACAAACATTTTTTATAGGGTTTACCCCTAAGATTTAAGGTGATTAAAGATTACAAATAGGGTGGTGAACTTAAGGTTTCAAAAGGTATTGATTTGAGAATTGGTTTGAATTTGGGTAATTTGATAATTAAATAATTATTGATGAAAACCATGTTTTTATTAGGGTGACCCCTATGATTCAATTTGATTAAATTAGTTGATTAAATTCATAAGTTCAAATTGGTTCTGCTTGATGCATTGATTTGAACTTGAAGGTGATTTGAAAATCATTTGTTTGATTAAGCCCACAATTTTAATGAGTGATCAACATTGAATAAAATGAAAGCAATTTGGTTGTTTTTATTTGAACTCTCACTTTGGAAATTGTAACATCACAAGGATGAAACAAAAGGTTTGAATTTTGGTTTGAAATTCAAATAGAAAACAAAGGAAAACAAAGGACAACAGTTGGAAAACAAATGAAAACAGAGGAAAACAAATGGAAAACAAACAAAACAAATGCAATCAACATGATGCCATGATGCAAAACATAAAATAACAGAGAGCAAAACATTCTAAAGGCTATTTTTCAGACTTGGGATGTTACAAAACGCCCCCCTTGAAGGAATCGCGCCCCGAGATTCCTACTGAGAAAAGAAAAGGTCCGGAAACTTCTTGGGAAGATCCTCTTGAGCTGTGATACGTGAAACACATCGTGCACATTGGATAGTTTAACTGGAAGTTGAAAACAATAGGAATTCCTGGCAACTCTTCTGGAAAGATGTCAGGGAATTTGGAAACCACCGGAACATTTTCAAGTAAAGGGAGAGGTTTTTGTATTGAGGGTGTATAGCTGAATAGAATTTGATGCATTTTGAGAATAGACTATCTGTAATAAGGTTGGAACAGAGTTATTGACATCAATGGAACACCAAGAATAATATCAATGTCAGAATCATCAACATGAGAGTAACGAGGAATATGTGGCCTCCCATTAGAATTGGATTGTTCTTACTTATCTTGGAAGTCAACATTTGAGATCCCGGGGAGTGAACGGTGATTTGATTGCTTAGTGGAACCAGAACTGGGTTGTATGTTGTGGAAAAGATTGTTGACACAAAGGAATGTGATGCTCCGGTATCAAATAACACTTTAGCTGGACAAGAGTTTACGAGGAAGTTTTGATTAGACGCCGGTAGAAGAATTGAAGTGGAAAACAACAACAAGATTTCAACGGACGTTAGGATGTTGAGAAGAACAGGATAACGAAGCAACACCGGTAAAAACGAGAACAAGATTCCTGAGGTACTATGGAGAACCCAAAACACGTGAAATCCTAACTTGAAAGTTTAGACGAGAAGGGAGAAATCAACGTTGCACTTCCTTACCAGAAAAGGGAGGGAGGGTGGGGAAAGAAGAAAAAGAACAGAATTCCTACTCTCACGTTTCATTTTTCCTATATAGCTACAAAATAGTTTCTAGACTCAACTGCGACAAGTAAAAAAAAGGATCCTACAGGCAGACAGGCTCTGATACCATTTGTCGCACCCTGATTTCTAGGGGATACTCACCATACGAACTGGATAGCAGATGCTTGGATTATGGGGCATAACTGCTCCCACGTCCCAGCTTCCTGGTAGGCCTGCGCTTATGCGCGACAACACAAGCCCTGCTATTCCATCGTCGATGTAAACTATCCACTAGAGATCAAAGGCACTTCCGTCGACGTACTTCAAACCATACACACATGGTACGTCAACGGTGTTTAACAAGTGATATCACAACAGATCTCTACGACACAAAAGATTGAAATAACTTGCAAATAGCTCTCATTAGAGCAGAGATAGCAAATACAATCATTCAGAGGGCACGTGCCCCAACAATACATCGTTACAATACAGCGGAAGCATTCAACATGTCTGAGTACAGACAAGAACCAAATAGGCCTAAGAGGCCGGAAACAAACAGACGGAGCCCATCCACGAAGTCTCGGATCCTGCCCGGGTCCGCTATCTACTCGTCAGCAGTCTCGTCATGATCCACGTAGTAGCCACCATGTAGATCCTTGGAAACGTAGGTCTGCGGAAACCACAGCCCCAAAGGGGTCAGTACATAAACGTACTGGCAAGCAAGACTCACAGTTCACCAAAGTGTAACCCGTCAACACCAAGCACAGATGCCTTGGGTTCAACGGAAAGAGGGGATATAAAAGATGCTGCAACTGGCTGCACTAACCAACTACAGAGATTCTACCACTTCCGGCTAACAGAAAGGAGATAAGATCGAGGATTGTAACCAACTGAAAGATAACTTCAAACAAACCCATCCTGGATCTCGTCCCTTATCCAAAGAAGCAATCCGAGGATAACTCACACAGTTGTAATAATGATGGTTCAAATTATTGTGTCAATAAGCCTATTACTAGTCAGGTTATTAATCATTGGGTGAAACATGATTGATCATTATGTTGAAGTTGTCCTGAGTACTTGTTAGCCAGTACTTTCACCAAGTAATCCATAACCGCGGAAAACACGGCTTCTCGAGAAGATTATCCCTGCAGGGTTGCACCAATTTGGCCGTACACTCATGAATAACCCGCCAGATGGAAAGGCCCTTCCACCAAGCGGGGTACTCAACACAACCAACCATTCTTCGCATCAAGCCCAAAGCACCTTGGGCGCACGGCTAATCAAGCCCAGAAGAAAATGGACCATCATAGCACTCTAAGACCGTGTCCCCCTATATGCCGACTACAAAAGTTCCACCCTGCGCTGGGCTCGCAAAAACATGCATGCGGCAAATGGAAAACACGAACTAAATGAGGCGATTTGGACGAGATGCGAATCAGGTCAAGTTGAGGGGGGCGCCCATACTCGCTTCCCAAATGCGGGTAGTGCGCTCATCATGGATCAGTAGACAAGACCCTTTTCCTATTAGGGTCGACACTAGCAGGCTCCAAAACCTCTCATGGGCCTCCTGCCGGTGCCTTATCATCAAATTTATTATTTAGCCGTATCATTAGCATGATTGATTGATTAAACATCGAGCCCCCAGAACATAATGAAATAGTAACTGAAGGTAACGGGTAACAGACTCGAGCAAAACAACCTAAGCATGCTAGTAAGACACTGGCTCAAACAATGGGTTGTAGGAAGGGAGATGAGGCAATATCAGGGTTAAGGAATTCATGTGATAGGTTCGTAACAGAAACAACTACTACTACGGCTTAGCAGAAAAGAACAACGGAAAGTATCGGTAACCAATGTTGAAAGGAACACAGTGGTTCATGTGAGTGATAACTTGCCTGCAAAACCCAGTAGCCTGGTACTGAGCTAACTCCTTAGAAGGGGTGTCTTAAGTATCGTCGGTCTCAACGTCGTCGTGTATCCGAGAAGAAGAAAACAGACATTGCAGAAAGATAAGCAATCATTATCATGGCATAGTGCACAATCAAATATGATGCATGTCATGTTAATAGATGCAACAAAGTAAACTAGTGGATATGATACACAAGTTTAAATGGATTCCATATGCAAAGATTGCATATGGCAAACCCATGCCTTATGGTTGAATTAGTTGTTCTACCACTAAGCATCAGGTGTAGGTGAGTTAGCATGATGCATGCATGATGAAGAACAAGAAGATAACAATATTAAATGCACTTGAAATGATAGTTAACCATTTTAGAAAACATTGATAAGGTTAGCCAATTATTGTTACTTAATGGTGTTAAACAAGTAGTGATTGTTTTCATCAAGTTAAAATGCTCAAAACAATTAACAAAGTTTATATTTGAAAGGGTTATCAAATTTTAGTTGGATTACATGTTTCACATTTTGAAATTGGACTTTGGATTATTTAATTATGAATTAAACAATATTAAACAAGTTTTAATTGAATTAAACAAGATTTAAATTGTTTAGGCAATTTAAATTATTCAAACCAGAAAACAAATTTTATATTTGAATAGGATATTCAAAAAGGGGTGAAAAACATATTTTATTGGACTTATTTGGAAATAGCATGAATTACTTATGAATTATTACAAATTACATTTGAATTATTCAAATTTGAATTTTAAATGCATTTTGAAAACTCAAAACAGAATACAAATGAGTTATTTGGCAAGATTAGGAAATTTGGAGCAATAAACATATATAACTTTTATTTATAAGAGTTTTATATTAAAAGTTATTAAAGTTTGTATTTTAGGGATTAGTTCTGCCATTTTAAAAGAGATAGAAAATAAAACAGAAACGTGTTTGGACTTTTCTCACACAGCGTGTACTGACCCAGTGCCGCTAGCGGGTGGGTCCAGGGACACGGTGGCGCTGACTGGGATGGCTGGGGTGCTGACTGGACCTCCACTGTTAATGACAGGTGGGGCCAGGCATAGTGTGGAGATAAATGGCCCAAAAAGGGGCTTTGCACCGCGCGGGAGTCGAACTCGCGCCCTTGCGCGTTCGAGCCAAGGACCGAGCCACTGGGCTGAGTCTCACATCTGTCAACGTACAGGCCCGAATGGTTTTTGTAGTAGATCTGCGGGATTATCTACAACCTGACGAAACTGACGACAGTGCTGCTGTCGCACCGAGCAGAGACAGCAGCAGCGACGGCCGGCGATGCCGCTACGGTGGTGCGCGCGGGCGTCCACCAGGGAAAAGGGGAAAAGCGGCTTGGAGGCGTGCTCACCGGGGGGGGTCCTGGCGTCGCGGGGACGGCCCGCTGGCGACGAAGGAGGCGCAGGTCGAGGTTGGAAGCGCACGTACATGTGCGTCCGCCGGAGGCAATCGCGGCGGCGCAGGAGCTCCCTAGTCCATCTCCAGCCCTGGCCTTCCATGACGGGGATGACCGTGGCGTGCCGTTTCCGTTCCCACGGTCATCGCGTCGCGAGGAGGGTTGTGGAGGCGACGGCGACGGCAGGTTCTGACGAACGAGCTCACGGTGGTTGTTCAGACATGAACAGAGGGAGGGAAGCTAGCAGAGAGGAGGGAGGATAGAGGATGCGATCGGCGGCGCTAGGGGTAGCTAGGGTTTCTAGGTTAGGCAGGGGAGGGATCGGTGGTGAGTTTTATGGGGAAGAGGTACTGGTACGGCGGCAATCGTAGAGGGCAGAAGGTGATCGAGCGGCTCCGATGGAGACGTACAGGAGGTGACAGTGACGTGAGGGAGAAGGACGACAGGGAAGGGTACTGGGCCAAGGGAAATGAGTTTGGGCTGGGCTTAGATAGATTAGGTTTAGCTGCTGCCCCTTTGCCTTTTATTATTTCTGTCTCTTCTGATTTTTTTTTTGTAGAAATCGGTTTTGGAAGAAAAACATGATGTTTATGTTAGTAAAAATGTTAGAAAATTTAGTTTAGGCTTATTAGGTTAATAGCAACCAAAAGCTAGCTTTTGTTTTCACAAAGTTTACAAATTTAATTGTTGTTTGTTACTTAAACCAATATTTGAAAGGATTTTTAATATGAATTAAACCTTATTGAAAACAAACATTTTTTATAGGGTTTACCCCTAAGATTTAAGGTGATTAAAGATTACAAATAGGGTGGTGAACTTAAGGTTTCAAAAGGTATTGATTTGAGAATTGGTTTGAATTTGGGTAATTTGATAATTAAATAATTATTGATGAAAACCATGTTTTTATTAGGGTGACCCCTATGATTCAATTTGATTAAATTAGTTGATTAAATTCATAAGTTCAAATTGGTTCTGCTTGATGCATTGATTTGAACTTGAAGGTGATTTGAAAATCATTTGTTTGATTAAGCCCACAATTTTAATGAGTGATCAACATTGAATAAAATGAAAGCAATTTGGTTGTTTTTATTTGAACTCTCACTTTGGAAATTGTAACATCACAAGGATGAAACAAAAGGTTTGAATTTTGGTTTGAAATTCAAATAGAAAACAAAGGAAAACAAAGGACAACAGTTGGAAAACAAATGAAAACAGAGGAAAACAAATGGAAAACAAACAAAACAAATGCAATCAACATGATGCCATGATGCAAAACATAAAATAACAGAGAGCAAAACATTCTAAAGGCTATTTTTCAGACTTGGGATGTTACAATTGGCACCTGTGTCAATTAACCATTCAGGTGAATGACAAACTGAAAGAATAGTGGGAACTATACCGTACCCAGAGTCCTTCATCTCAATGTCAGCCATGAAAACATTAGCGGTCTTGCCGCTGTTCTCCTGCTGCTGCAGCTCATAACGCTTAGGGCACTTTGGAGCCCAATGGGTCAGTTCACCGCAAACGTGACATGACCCCTTTCTCTTCTTGAAGTTGGTAGAGTGCGACGGCTTAAACTTGCCATCGGGCTTGCCTTTACCCTCGGATTTCTTCTTGTTATATTTAGGCTTGTTGGGCGGGTAATGTTTCTTCTGTACCACATGAGCAGAAGAACCTACCTCAGCAACCCGAGCACGTGTATCCTTTGCTCTCGCCTTCTCTTCCACATCAAGAGATCCGATGAGGTCCATAACGGAAAACTCCTGTCTCTTGTGTTTTAGAGAAGTAGCAAAGGTGCTCCATGAAGATGGAAGCTTGGCAATAATGCCTCCGGCCACAAACTTGTCCGGTAACATACACTTAAAGTGCTCAAGTTCTTTAGCGAGTGACTGTATCTCATGAGCCTGTTGAACAATAGAGCGCTCATCAGTCATCCTGTAGTCATAGAATTGCTCCATGACATACAGCTCGCTGCCAGCATCCGAGGCCCCAAATTTGGCCTCGAGTGCAGCCCACATATCCTTGCCGTTATCAAACGACATGTATGGATCCACAATAGAATCATCAATTATACCGAGGAGGGCACTTTTAAACATAGTGTCCATATTCTCAAAGGCCTCCAGCTGTGCTGGATTGAGATCGCCCTCAGGCTTGCCCTTGGTGGCCGCATAGCAGCGCAAGGTTTGAAACCATAGCACTGCTCTCGTGCGCCACCTCTTATAGTCCACACCCTTGAAAGGGTTTGGCCTTGTCGCCGCAATGACAGACGGCGCAGGTGCAACAAATTGCCTATAATCAGGTTTTTGGATTGTTGAATATATTAGCAATTTAGCACATGATTTAATTCGAAATAGCAGCAGATGAATTGCGACAGTAGCAAATACAGTAATCATGCAAATATCTAGATCTAGTACAGTAGACAGACTGATCCAATCTATAGCTAGAACTAGACATAAGAATTCCAGGAATATCTCATACAGATGGAATAGAGTTACGTACGATGGAGCGGTAGCGGCACCGCCGTTGTTGTTGTCCACGTTGGCCATGTCGTCGATGAAGAGGTTGCCGAGGTCGGGGAAGAAATCGTCGTTGGGGAAGTAGTCGCCGTCAGCAGTCGCGCGAGTGCGCTCCCCAAAAACCTGATCGCCCCTCTCCCGTACAGGATCACAAGAGGCGGGGTTCCGGAGGCCTGCTGTCCCTTCTCGCGGTGCACACCGGAAGGAGGGATGGAGAAGACTTGATTGGCGGCGCAGTGTTTTGGAACGGTGGTGCGAAACCATATGACGAAGTGGCGGCTAGGGTTTACGGTATGCGCGTATTTATATGCGGACTGGGAGAGACGTGGGCGTAACTCCACGTCTGAGTCGGTTCGGCTCGCTCTCGGCTCGGCTCATTCCCGCAACCCGCGGCGCGTCGTGACGTGTCGTGACAAGGCGAGGCGGGCGGCGGAGGAGGAGGAGCGCGCGTGTGGCACACCTCTCCTCTTGCCTTCCCTACTCATACATGAGCTAGAATGGCTCACCTTATAAGGTGCTTCCACTCTCTCCAAACTAGCAATGTGGGACTAAACTTTAGTCCCACTCACTCCACTTATTATTCATGAATGGGCCATGACAATTTCAGGATTTTAGTGGGCTTAGTGGGCTAGACATGTGAGCCCATATACATAGCCCATACAAAATTCCAACAATTATGAGATCAGTATGCAATTTTTTACTGTACACTGTGTGAGGCAAAAGCCCCACAGCCAAATTTATGAAAATCTTAAGTAAAAGGATAAAAGGTTATAAAGAGTATTTACAAAGACCAAAAAAAAAGGAGAAGCCAGGCCAAAAATGCCACTAAGCCAAGCTATCTATCCAAGCTTTCACCACATGAGAAACCTTGTCCGAAAATCTGTGTGTGGCCTGGTGGCTGAGGGACCCCATGGTGGACAGCTGACCGATGGGGCGAGCGTCTGTAGTGAGTGTAGGCTTGCTCCTGCTATGGCCGCAGCCGGTAGCGACGAAGCCCGTGGGCGCCGCCTCCTTCCAGAAAGCGTTGTTGTGGTACTCTGCTCGGCTCCACTGTTCCATGCTCCCGGGGAAACCCTCGATCCGGGTACTCTCGATATAACGATGGGGACGAGCGTATGTACTCAGTGTAGGCTTGCTCCTGGTATGACCTCAGCCGGTAGCTGCGCCCGTGGGCACCGCCTCCTTTCTGAAATCGTTGTTGTGGTACTATGCTCGGCTCCACCGTTCCACGCTCTAGGAGAAACCCTCGATCCGGGTACTCCTGCTCTAACGATGTTGGCATCTAGCCAACATGGCCCTACTAAGGGCATCGTTCATGGAGATGGAAGCAGCTGGAGTGACCAACGGGGAGTAGGCGGTGGTGTCGTTCGTGGTGCTGGTGCTCTCTCTCTATATGTATGTACACGACACTCATGCTTGTACAGAAGGGCTGGAGTCATAGTGCTGGGGATTCTTCCCGGGTGTCGACTCGGCTGCGTGATGCCCTTCGATTTCGCTGTTGGTGGTTCTATAATGCCTCAGCAGCGCATGGCCCTCCGTCCAAGTGTGGACAGAGTGATGTGCAGGGCCGGTCCTGAGATTTCAAGAGCCCACGGCGAAAGTAAAAAAATTTGGGCCCCAAAATCATCAATATAGTAACTTTTTAAAGCCAATATAGTAACTTATATATTATAGCCAAAGTGTACTATTCCCTAAAAACGATAAAATGTACCAATATTAAATAATGTATACATATTATTTTAAAATTTGTTCCAACAAGTTTAAAAGCAAAGTCATTATCAGTATGCAATAATGGTAGCCTCACGTTGGCTCTGCCTAGAACGGTGTCGTTGCAGCGAACATGGTCTTAGTGCGCTCTTCTTTCGATGGTTGGCTTGTCGCCTCTCAGTGTTGCCGCATAAGTGCAAATGATGGGGTTTTTTACGGCTCTTTTCGAAGAACACTAAACGCATCGGCACGCTATGCACAGTAGGTGGATAATTAGACTAGTGCCTAGCTATGGCCACACGGGTCCAGTTTGACAATGATAAGAGAAAGCAAAGTGCGATGAACAAAGAAAATGAATCATTTTATGCTACAATCCCTCTCTGGATTGATAATTATATTACTTCGAAAACAAGTTTATGGAGATCTCAATGCCCTCATGCGGATTAACTAGGAAGGTATGACAGCTTATGTGACATATAGTGGAGTTTCTAGCAAGCAATGTGCTTTTTTATTTGCCTCTTTTCTAGTTAGAGAGTGGAAGATAAAGTTTTTCCTCTCCACTTCTTATGTTTCAAATTGATTGCTTATGTATTTAGGGATATGCAGTTCTCAAATCCATTTCATGTCTGAGGTGCGTACAACCTTATTTAACTTCCCCGCAAAAAAAAACACTGTATTTAACTCTTCTTAGAGCATGTCTAACAGACCCCCTAAGTTTTCACCCCCTAAAACGTGGGTAGAGGGCCCTGTATGCACATTTCGCCGGCCAAAAACTCGTGCGAGCTAGCAGACTCCCTACCCCCACCCCGTAAAACAGAATATTCTGTTTTACGGGGTGGGGGTAGGGGGTCTGCTAGCTCGCACGAGCTTTTGGCCCCTCAGAAAACAGGGTTTTGCAGGGTTTTGCACAACTACACAAGCATATCAAACATGGCAGATTCAAGATATGCGATGCATAATCCATAGTTTTACATCACAAATAGATCAACAAGTTCATAGGTCATGTTCTAGGCATAGAGGTTCCCAAAAAGTACTGCCACCACCAACGCGATCCACATCAATCTCGGAGGCCACCGTCGGCACCACCACTCACCGAAGTTGAAGCACCAAGGTTGGTTGCCTCGCGAGCTTGACGCGCCTGCAACTTCCTCGCCATGATCTCGGCCTTGCTCTCTTTCCACCACAGCAGCTGATCGTCGTCCATGTCCTTGGTGTTCATCATCATGATCTCCTTCTCCTCGGCCAAGAGCTCCTTCATGGCTTTGGTTTGTTTGAGAGCCAACATCTGGGCATCCAACTCGGCCTTGCGCATAGCCTCCTCTCTTTTTGCAGCCACCTTGGCAAGCTTCACCTCCTTTTTCTTCTCGGTGATGAGGACCTTGGTCTCCAATGTCTTGAATGCTATTTCCTCCTTTGCCCTAATGTGCTGATCCATCTTGTCCTTGAAGCTAGCTGCCTCGGCTTCTAGCCTTTGCCTCTCCTTCGCCTTCTTGGTGCCCTCGGGCTTGCCTACGTTGCGACCACCCATGTCTTCCTCTTCATCATCCATGTTGAGCATTGCCTCTTTCTTGCACTTTGGTTCATCGTCCCTCAACTTCCACTTGGGAAGGTGTTGGAGCAAGTTGAAGCAATGCTCAAACTGAAATTCCTTGTTCTTGGAGGCGGCCATGTCTTTGTACCGCAATTGAGCATACTTGGGCTGCACAACAACAATGTAGTGTGATGTTTACACAAGAAGACATAGTTTGCACAAGAAATCTGTCACAAAACTTACGTAGTCCGATGCCACACATCCACTTGGTGGATTATCCGCCACTTGGTCCATGGAAGCGCTCCAACGAGAACAAGCTGGCTTGATCGTGTTCCACCGGCCTTCAAGGGAGCGGTAGGATCGATCCGCCAAACTTTTCGTGCGAGGCTTGAGCTTGTGGTAAAGATCCTCAATGCGTTGCCAATAGCGCTTGCCGGTTTGATCGGTGCCGGTGGCAGCATCCATGGACACTTTGCCCCACGCACGGACCAATGTGACATCTTCAATCTCGGTGTAGTTGGGCTGCTTCCCCGATCTGCTCCGCCGCACAGTAGCCGCGTCCACCTCAACCACGTCGTCGTCCACCTCTTCGTCGGCCTCTTCATCCTCGGCATAGTCAGCGTACTCGTCGTCGAACGTACCAGTGCCCGAATCCAAATCCACCGCAGAATCGTTGAGCATGTCCATGTAGGATGTCGCGACGGCCGGCGCGGGCACTTCGTCGAGCACCTGGCGGGCACCAGCCGGCGGCGGCGTGGGCACCTGCGTGGGAGCAGGCGGAACGGCCGGCGACGGAACCTCGGCGAGCACCTGCGTGGGCGGAACGTCCGCTGCAGGCGTCACGACCTTCTTCACCTTTGGTGGCCGCCCCCTCGTCGCGAATGACTTCACCCGGGCCCCTTTCACGGGAGCAGTAGTGGTCGCCGCCGCCGCCCCCGTCGCTACCGCAGGCCCCGGCGGTGTGTCGAAGAAGAGCTTCGGGATCCTCTTCCTCTTCATCGGCATGGTGGCGGAGATGATGGCCGCCACATTGGCGGAGGCCGCGGCGTCGACGGTGGCAGTATTCACCACCTCAGACATGGGTGGCGCGTCGTCGGCGGTCGGAGGGGCTTGTGAGGAGTCCATGGCGGCGAGATCTGGCGACGCGGTGGCCAGGGAGGGCGAGGAGGCGGATTTCCGGTGGCGGCGGCGGCGGTTGGGAGGTTCGCGCGCAGTTGGGGAAAAGGTGAGGGGTTGGCCCTGTACATCTCCTCCCGACCCGCACATGTAGGGGTCGACGGGCCGCCCCCTACCCAAACTTGTAAAAAATCGTCCGGGGTGGTCCATTTACGGGGTCTGCTAGATGGTCGGGTAGAGCCCAAACCCGTATATCAGCGGTTATTATACGGGTTTGGGCCATTTAGGGGGTCTGTTAGACATGCTCTTATAGGGTGCCCACCCCTTACTAACTTATATGGGCATTTAGGCCCATCCCACTTAATCGCTATTTTTTCTTAACGGGCACTGAACCCCTAACTAAGGGGAAAAAAGGGAACCAATTCTAAGCAAAGATGCCCAACTAAACAAAGGTAAAGGCCCAGCCACTAAGTAGCGTGACGCTTCGTCATCTTCCCCAAGGATACAAGAAAAAGCTGCCAACATGGTCTAATGGCGCAGTTGCCACATGAGTTCTTCGCCCTAGCATATGCCTCAACTAATTACAAATTTGGCCCCCTGGATTTTGGGGCCCGGGGCGGCCGCCCCTCTAGCCCTCCCCCCAGGACCGGGCCTGGTGATGTGTTGCTCTTCGGCTGTTCCAACTCCATCATGGCCGATCTCGTCAGATTGAAGCTTTTCTTGTGCACCAGTGTCCAACATTAATTAATCGGAAGATGAGGAGTGTTGAAGGCCTTTGATGGCTGACGTTGGTAAAACTCAAGAGAAAGGTTGTGAAGAGTGCAATGGCAAGTTTTCCCTCAGAAAATAAACCAAAGTTTAATCGACCAGTAGGAGGACTAGCAATGTCTTAAGGTTGATGCATCTGAGGTGGCAGGACGCACTACCGGTTCAGCAGCAACGTGGAACCTACACAACACAATCAAATCACTTTGCCCCCAACAAAGAAGTGAGGTTGTCAATCTCACCGGTTTTGCTGAACACAAAGAGGTTAAACATATGGTGTGAAAAATAATATGAGAACAGTATGAAAGCAGTTGAAGCAGTGTAAAAACAGTAGAAGTAGTGTGTGTATTATCAGTATGAGAAAATGGACCGAGGTCCACAGTTCACTAGTGGCGTCTCTCCGTGAAAGATTAATAGCATGTGTGGTGAACAAATTACAGCTGGTCAACTGACAGAAATTAAGGCTGCACCGTAGTGCATATGCAAGACATAATTATTACTATGTGATTCATGCGGGCATTACAACAAAATACATAGAACGTCATCCATTTGCATCTATGACTAATAATCCACCCTCTGAATATCATCCGAACAAACGTTGGGTATTAAGTTGCAAGCAACAGATTATCACAGTAAGCAAAGTGTGTAATGTAAACAATATAAACTAAGTAAACACCGTTGTTTTCTCCGTAATGGTAACAATACATCCTCCATCCGTCACGTTTCTGTCATTCGAGCACAGATGCAAAGGAGGCATGAACCCGCTATCAAGCATAAATACCCCCTCTTGGAGTTACTAGCATCTACTTGGCTAGAGCATCTACTAATAAAGGAGAGCATGCAAGATCATAAATAACATATGCATGAAGATAACATGATAGATTGATAATCAGAAGACATAGCATTCAACATTCATCAGATCCCGGCAAATACAACATGCAACATTACATAAAGATGATCTAGATCATGCAGGGAAGCTCACGAGATCTAAACATGAGGTACAAAGTGGAGAAGAAAACCATCTAGCTACTGCTATGGACCCGTAGTCTAGGGATGAACTACTCCCACATCACTTCGGAGGAGGGCATGGTGGTGTAGACCCCTCCGGTGATGAATTCCCCTCCCGGCAGGGTGCCGGGGAGAGCTCCAGAACCCTCTCGATCTCGGGATGACGATGACGGCGGTCTCGGGTCTTTCTCGGGATGAAGTGGTATATCTTTAGGGTTGACGTATCGGGGGGTATAAATAGGCGAAAGGGAAAAGGAGGTGGAGGGCCCGAGGGGCCCACACCACCCCATGGCGCGGCTAGGGGGCGCGCCACCCTACGGTGTGGCCCCCTATGGACCCCCTCCGGGCCTCTTTCGAACTCCGTGGAACCTTCGGGAATTCTAGGACCTCCGGACTTTGAATTTTCTGATTCCGAGAATATTTTCAGAACAACTTTTCTGAAACTAAAAACAGCAGAAAACAGGGAACTGGCTTTGTGGCATCTTGTCAATAGGTTAGTCCGGAATATCGATAAAAAGGCATAAAGTGTATAGAAAACATGTAGGAAACAACATGAAAACAACATGGAACATCAGAAATTAAGGATACGTTTATGACGTATCAACATCCCCAAGCTTAGTTCCTACTCGTCCTCGAGTAGTTAAACGATAAAAACACATAGTCTCTAAGGTGACATGCTACCAACATAAACTTGATCATCAATAATATAAAAGCATAAGTAAGCTGAGATCATAGAACTTCAACACAAGCATGATAAATAGAATTCTAACAATAAAGTATAGCAATCACCTTGCATCATGAGAAGTAACACAAAAAAAAGATCATGAATAACAATGCAACGAAAGCTATATGTTTGTTTCAAGCATAGAGAAAATATGGCAAAGTGATATTTCGCTAGTCCTTAAGAGTGGGGCAAAAGATAAATGCCAGGACACCTTCAAAGTTCATGAGGAAGACTAGAATAAATAATTAGAGAACAAGCAATAACACATCATGAATCAATTAATAATGTTTCTGGGATAAATGCACATAAAACTCAGAATGGCAACTATGCTCTCTCAACTGTTCATAAAGTTAGAACATGGAGACTCAACATAAAAGTACAAGAAATGCCCTTCGCAGAGGGAAGCAGGGATCAACTCATGTGCTAGAGATTTTATTTTATTAATCAGAGGTATAAAAGTTTTTACACTCCTCCCATCCATCTTACAGAAACCATGGCTAACCGAATCCTCGGGTGCTTGCCAACAATCACATACCATGGAGGAGTTTCTATATTTTTAGAGAGGTGTCTGCTTATGTCAACGAATGGTAAACAGAAAATACAGTACGTCACAAGCCAACTAGACTTCACAAGAGCGGCTCCCATAGAAGGACGTATCTAGGTAGAAGGTCATCCCTCTTTCTCTTTTGTTTACACAATTATGCTTTGACTGATAAATCTGCGGCAAAATTAGTGAATAGAATTTGTTGTTATTAATTTGGGGCTGGGCACCTCGCTGCCAGCTCTTCTATCATTGGATAAGTGGATGAAGCCACTAGTTCAGGGTGTGAAAGTACAATCAACAAGTGATATAAAGATTCTCTATTTACGTCCTCATGAGCTAAAACAGGAGCACAAAATAGGAGTAATTTTGAAAGTTTTAAAGGTAACACATGAGCAATTTACTTTGGATTGGCGGTTAAATACCACATGTAGGTAGGTATGGTGGACACATTTGGCATACTTTGGTTTTTGGGAGGTAAAGGTGGAGGCTAGTAAAAACTGGGAGCGACAAATCAAGAGAGCATAAGAGTCATAATCATGCATAGCGACGTAAACATCATTAATAAAAGCATAAGTGGTACCACAAGTTCAAAAACTAAATGATCATAGAGGCTATAAGTGACTGGTTCATAGTCATAAACATGGTGTGAGCGTGCACCAAGTCAGCCAAATAAAACATTCAAAGGAGAACACTGATGTCTACGCACGCTTCTATTCTTGCAGACAGTGTTGGGCCTCCAAGTGTAGAGGTTTGTAGAACAGCAGCAAGTTTCCCTTGAGTGGATTACCCAAGTTTCCCTTGCAGACAGTGTTGGGCCTCTCAAGCAACCCTGCAATTAAGATACAAGAAGTCTCTTGTGTCCCCAACACACCTAATACAATTGTCAGTTGTATAGGTGCACTAGTTCGGCGAAGAGAGAGTAAAATGCAAGTAATATGGATGATAATAAGTGATAATAGCAATCTGAAATAAAAATGGAAGCAAGCAAACATGTAGCAGAACAGGCGGAAAACGGTGTTTAAATGCTTGGAAATAAGGCTTAGGGCTCCTACTTTCACTAGTGGACACTCTCAACAATGAAAACATAATTAAATTCATAAATACTCCTGGGTCGAATAACAAACACCAATCATTGCGTAGGGCTGTAACATCACTCCTCAAGTCTATATTCCCTCTCTAGGGAACCCAACGCTATCACTATGAGCGCCTATATTAGTACTAAACAAACGCCACAATTTCATAGGTTCATATTCCAACACAACATATAAATATCATGCTAAACCACACGGTGCACACACTATCACCTTTACACCGCGATCAAAGTGTTTACGGAGATAACAAAACCACTTGAGTAGCATAACAGATGAAGATCACATCTACATATTCAACTAGATTACAAAGCTCATGATCACATAAAGATCACACCATGGGAGAGAGAGATGAACCACATAGCTACCGGTAGAGCCCTCGGCCCCGAGGGAGAACTACTCCCTCCTCATCATAGGAGACAGTAACAGCGATGGAGATGGCGGTGGAGTCGATGGAGATGGCTTCCGGGGGCACTTCCCCGTCCCGGCAGGGCTGCCAGAACAGAGAACTGTCCCCTGCAACTTGTCGGCAGTCGGCGACGGAAGCTACAGATGTATTTTGTGGAAAAGGTCGATTCCACTAGGGTTTATGCCTCGGGGAGTATATATGGGCGAAAGGGCAATGCCGGGGGTGGCCAGGGGGTCCACACCCCTAGGTGGAGCGGACAGGGAGAACCCGCGCCACCCCATGGTGTGGCCACCCTGTGGCCCCCCTCCGGGGCTCTTCGGGACTTCTGGAAGATTCCGGGACTTCTAAGACTTCTGGCTTCGAATTTTCCAATTCCAGAATATTTTCAGAACAACTTTTCTGAAACTGCAAACAGCAAAAAACAGGGAGCTGGCTCTATGGCATCTTGTTAATAGGTTAGTCCTGGAAAACATGTAAAAATGTTATAAATAAGGGAGAAAACATGTAGCAATTGGCATAATATCATCATGGAGCATCATAAATTATAGATACGTTGGAGACGTATCAAACACCACAAATTTATGCTTCAGTATGACAAGAACAACTCATGATTCTTTCAATGGAACATTAAACACTCTCAGCTATTTGAGACTAATAATGATACTAAATAACCACTATACTTTAGAATTAAAATAACATATAGAATGATATGAAAAAGTCTAGCCACAGTCTATACAAGCTTCTACTTGCACCGTTATAAATTGTGCTTCAAGCAGCAATTTCTGTTCCCAACAAGCACCATACAAAATATGTTTTAACAAAAACTCTCAAAATGCTATAGAAAAAAACATGAGAGTAATCACACAACACTACTAAAACTAACAGCTCTAAACAAGAGATGCTATGAAAACAAGAGCTAAACATGAATTTTGCAGCAGCTAGAAGAAAAACTAAGAACACGAGCATAACGAGTATTCAAACAAAAAGCGGAGCGTGTCTCTCTCCAAACAAGGAATGCTAGGGTCCAACTATTATTGCAGCAAGGAAAAAAAACAGTCGCTCCAAGTAAACTCCATATGATGTGACCAACTAAAAATATAGTTTCACTAGAAGTGACCTGATAGATTGTTGATGAAGAAAGGGATGCCTTGGGCATCCCCAAGCTAAGACGCTTGAGTCTTCCTAAAATATGCTTGTATGAACCACGGGGGCATCCCCAAACTTTGACCTTGCACTCTTCTTGATCTCATATATCACCCTCTTCTCTTGACCCTTGAAAACTTCCTTCACACCACACTCAAAGAGTAATTCGCACTAGAGGGTTAGTGCAACAATCAAAATTCCATGGGTTCTGTATGGGCACAAGTGCTATTGATACTTTTAAACATTATCTATATCCACTGATGTTTCGTGAAGCAAAGAAATCCACTTGACATCGTAAAAGAGCAAATGCAAGAAAAATGGCAGAATTTGTCAAAACCAAAACAGTCTGTAAAGACGAATTTTTCCGGGGAACTTACGTTGATCAGATCGAAAAACTTAAAGACCAAAAAAGTTGTGGAATTAGCTGAGGAATAAGCACAAAACATGTCAGGTCATTCCGATTTTTCCATGAATTATACGATTTTATACGCTTGGCACAACTAAAACATGAAAAGAAAGATACAAAGGATTTTCTACAGAAGTATACAACCCCTTGACTCAAAGAAAACAGAGAAAAACAAAGCAAAAATAAAACCATGGGTTATCTCCTAAGAAGTGCTTTTCTTTAACGCCTTTTAGCTAGGCCTAGAAAAGTGGAATCAAGTAGATGCTGACATAAGAAATATGAATTAAGCAAAAGAGAGCATCAAGAATCAAGTATAAAACAAGTTTAAGTCTAACCCAGTTCCTATGCATAGGAATCTTGTAAAGAAATAAAGAAGATCAAACTAGAAATCATGGGAAGGTAGAACAAGAGCAACTTCAAAACTTTCAACAAAAAGAGTGGTAGTTTAGTAACATGAAAATTCCAACAACCATATTTCCTCTTTCATAATCATTTTCAGTAGCATCATGAACAAACTCAACAACATAATTATCACATAAAGCATGTTTGTCATGGTCTAAAAGCACACAATTCATATCAAGCTCCAAAACAGTGGGATCAAAATTTAAATACAGATCCTCTTTCTTTCCACTTTTAGCAATAGCAAAAGAAGATGATTGATCACTCATAAAAGGTATAGGACACATGATAGCAATCCTATTTTCAGTAGCATTATAATTTATAACATCAAGTAACATAGGACCATCATCAAGAGCATTATCATATAAATTTTCTAAACAAACTTCCTCATTATCATGCATATCTGATACGTCATAAACATATCCTTAATTTATGATATTCCATGTTGTTTTGTTATTGTTTCCCACATGTTTGTTGTACACTTTATGTCGTTTTTATCGATTTTGCGGACTAACCAATTGACAAGATGCCATAGAGACAGTTCCCTGTTTTTTGCTATTTTTAGTTTCAGAAAAGTTGTTCCGGAAATATTCTCAGAATTGAAAAATTCGAAGCCTGGAAGTCTTAGAATTCCCGAAGGTTCCACGGAGTCCCTAAGAGACCCGGAGGGGGTCCTCAGGGGACCCACACCATAGGGCCGCGCGCCCCCCTTGGCCGTGCCGTGTGGTGATGTGGGGCCCTTGGGCCTCCACCTCCTTTGCCATTTTGCCTATTGAATCCCCCCGAGACGTAAACCCTAAGGAGATCCCACTTTTTTCCGAGAAACTCCCGAGGCCGCCGTCACCGTCATCCCGAGATCGCGAGGGTTATGAATCTCCCCCCGGCACCCTGCTGGAGGGGGAAATCATCACCGGAGGGGTCTACATCACCATGCCCTCCTCCGAAGTGATGCGTGAGTAGTTCATCCCTGGACTACAGGTCCATAGCAGTAACTAGATTAGTGTTCTCTCCACTTTGTACCTTATGTTTAGATCTTGTGAGCCGCCTATCATGATCAAGATCATCTTTATATAAGGCTACATGTTTTGTTTGCTAGGATCTGATGAATGTTGAATGCTATGTCTTCTAATTATCAATCTATCATGTTATCTTCATGCTTATGTTATTTATGATCTTGCATGCTCTCCGTTATTAGTAGATGCTCTGGCCAAGTAGATGCTAGTAACTCCAAGAGGGAGTATTTATGCTCGATAGTGGGTTCATGCCTCCTTTTCATCTGTGTTTGAGTGACAAAAACATGACGGATGGAGGATGTTCTATTGCCATCAGGGAGAAAACAACGATGTTTACCTAGTTTACATTGTTTACATTACACACTTTGCTTACGGCGATAATCTGTTGCTTGCAACTTAATACCCAATGTTTGTTCAGATGATATTCAGAGGGTGGATTATTAGTCATAGATGCAGCTGGATAATGGTCTATGTATTTTGTTGTAATTCCCGCATGAATCACAAAGTAATCTTTATGTCTTGCATATGCACTACGGGGCAGCCCTCATTTCTGTCAATTCCCCAGCTGTAATTTGTTCACCACACATGTTATTTATCTTTCATGGAGAGACACCACTAGTGAACTGTGGACCCCTGATCCTTTTTCCTCATACTAATAAAACACCTACTGCTTTCATACTGCCGCTACTGCTTTCCTAATGTTCTCATATTGTTTTCCACACAATACGTTCAACCTCTTTGTGTTCAGAAAAACCGGTGAGATTGACAACCTCACGGCTACGTTGAGACAAAGTGATTTGATTGTGTTGTGTAGGTTCTACGTTGCTTTTGAACCGGTAGTGCGCCCTGCCACCTCAGCTGCATCAACCTTCATAGATTGCTTGTCCTCCTACTAGTCGATTCAACCTTGGTTTCTTTTCAGAGGGAAAACTTTCTGCTGCACTCTTCACACCTTGTACTTGGGGTCTACCAATGTGAGTCATCAACAAAGTTTTCTGGCGCCGTTGCCGGGAAGGTAAGATAAAAGGTACTCATATCCTCTGTGAGTTCTAGAAGTTATTTCCTTTAGATTCTGCAATTATATATTTTTGTTTCTTGTTTTTATTTTCGCTAGTTAGGCTTAATGGAAAATAACAAAAATATGAGAGAGCTGTATAATCTTTATCTTGAGTTAGGACATGAAGTGTTTGAAGAGAAAATTAAAAAAACATACGGAGCTTTATTTGCATTCTAGTAGCAATGTTATTAGTATAAATTCTTTGAACGCCATTATTGCTAATGCTATGGAAAAGTCTAAGCTTGAGGAAATTTTATTTGATGACACTTTGCCTCCAATATATGATGATTACAATGATGAATATGATATTTTCAGTCCACCTACTATTGAAGAGAAAATTAATTATTATTACAATATGCCTCCTATATTTGATGATTATGGTGATGAGAATAATAATGCTAGCTATTTTTTTGAATTTTCTCCCACTACTATTAATGAGAATGACTATGCTTATGTGGAGAGTATTAATTCTTTTATGCATGTGCCTTATGATAAGAATGTTTTATGTGATAGTTATATTGTTAATTTCATTCATGATGCTACTGAAAGTTATTATGAGAGAGGGAAACATAGACTTCTACATCTCAAAAATATCAAGTTTCCCCTCTTTATGTTGAATATTCTGAATTTGCACTTATTTTGTCTTCCTATGCTGGCCACTTTGTGCTTTATTGACTTGTTTTTCTACAAGATTATTTTTCATAGGAAGTGGGTTAGACTTAAATTTGTTTTACATTTTATTCTTTATGCTCTCTTTTGCTTCAATTCATAATTCTTATATGAGCATCTTCTCAAATTATCATGCCTAGCTAAAAGGCGTTAAATAAAAGAACTTCTTGGGAGATAACCCATGGTTTTATTTTTGTTCTGTCTTTATTTGTTTTCTTTGAGTCAAGGGGTTGTATACTTCTGTAGAAACTCCTTTTTATCTTTATTTTCATGTTTTAGTAGTGCCAAGTAAGGTTTTTGACGAGAGTTGGAGTTGGTTTTTGGATCTCTACGCAGGAAACAGATTTCTGCTGTCAACCGTAAAATATCGTATAAATCATAGGAAAATCAGAATGACCTGAAATTTCTTGTGCTTATTCCTCGGCTAATTAATAAACTTTCTCGTTCTTTATGTTTTTCGATCTGAGCAACTTAAGGGCCCCGAAAAAATTCATCTTTACAGACTGTTCTGGTTTTGGCAGATTCTGCAATTTTTCTTGCATTTGCTCTTTTACTATGTCAAGTGGATTTCTTTGCTTCATGAACCATCAGTGGCTGTTGCTAATGTTTAAAAGTATCAATATCACTTGTTCCCATGCATAACCCATGGATTTTTTATTTTTTCACTAACCGTCTAATACGAATTACTCTTTGAGTGTGGTGTGAAGGAAGTTTTCAAGCGTCAAGAGAAGAGGTGATATATGTGATCAAGAAGAGTGCAAGGTAAAACCTTGGGGATGACCCCGTGGTTCATCCAAGCATATTTTTATAATACTTAAGCATATAATCTTTGGGATTACCAAGGCATCCCCTTCTTCATCAACAATCTATCAGGTCACTTCTAGTGAAACTATATTTTTATTTGGCCACATCATATGAAGTTTACTTGGAGCGTCTGTTTATTTCTGCTTTGTTTTATTCTGTTTTTCTTGATGCAATAATATAGTTGTACCCTAGCATTCCTTGTTTGGGAGGGAGACACGCTCCGCTTTTTCGTTTGAATACTTGCTATGCTAGTATTCTTAGTTTTTCTTCTAGTTACTCCAAAAATTCCTGTTTAGCTCTTGTTTTCACTGCATCTCTTGTTCAGAGCTGTTAGTTTTAGTAGTGTTATGTGAGTACTCTCATGTTGTCTTTATGTGGAATTTAGAGAGTTTTTGTCACAACATGTCTTGTATGGTGCTTGTTGGAAAATAAACTGCTGCTTGAGGTAGAATTTATAACGGGTGCAAGTAGAAGCTTGTATAGACTGTGGCTAGACTTTTTCATATCATGCTATATGTTATTTTAATTCTAAAGCCTTGTGGTTATTTAGTAGCATGATTAGACCAAAATAGCTGATAGTTTTTAATGTGCCATTGAAAGAATCATGAGTTGTTCTTGTCATATTGGAGCATAAATTTGTGGTGTTCTCCTTTGAATGTTTTATTTCCTTGACTTGGCGCACGATCACACCATGTTTATGACTACAGACCAGTCACTTATAGCCTCTGATTATTTAGTGTTTGAACTTGTGGTACCACTTATGCTTTGACTAATGATGTTTATTTCGCTATGCATGATTATGGCTCTTATGCTCTCTTGATTTGTCGCTCCTAGTCTTTTGCTAGCCTCCACCTCTACTGAGTATAAGCTCTAATCGTGCATCCAACTCCCCAAAATCAAAGTTTTCCCATTGTGTCCACCATACCTACCTACATGTGGTATTTAACCGCCACTCTAAATTAAACTTCTCATGTGTTACCTTTAAAAATTTCAAAATTACTCCTGTTTTGTGCTCCTGTTTTAGCTCATGAGGACGTAAATAGAGAATATTTATCTCACTTGTTAATTGTACTTTCACACCCTGTACTAGTGTCTTGATCCGCTTATCCAATGATAGAAGAGCTGGCAGTGGGGTGCCTAGACCCAAATTAATAACAACAAATTCTCTTCACTATTTTTGCCCCTGATTTATCAGTCAAAGCATAATTGTGTAAACAAAAGAGAAAAAGGGATGACCTTCTATCCAGATGCGTCCTTCTATGGGAGCCGCTCTTGTGAAGTCTAGTTGGCTTGTGACGTATTGTATTTTCTGTAATCCATTCGTTAACATAAGCATACACCTCTCTAAAAAAATATAGACACTCCTCCACGGTATGCGTTTGTTGGCAGGCACCCGAGGATTCGTTTAGCCATGGTTTGTGTAAAATGGATGGGAGGAGTGACAAGCTTTTTATACCTATGTTTAATAAAATAAAAGCTCTAGAACATGAGTGATCCACGCTTCCCTCTACGAAGAGCCTTTCTTTTACTTTTATGTTGAGTCTCCATCTTCTAACTTTATGCATGGTTGAGAGAGCATAGTTGCCATTCTGATTTTTATGTGCACTTTTTCCCAGAAACATTATTAATTGATTCATGATGTGTTATTGCTTGTTCTATAATTATTTATTCTAGTCTTCCTCATGAACTTTGAAGGTGTCCTGGCATTTATGTTTTCCCACCCACTCTTAAGGACTAGCGAAATATCACTTTGACATGTTTTCTCTATACTTGAAACAAACTTATATCTTTCGTTGCATTGTTATTCATGATCTTTTATTTGAGTTACTTATCATGATGCAAGGTGATTGCTATGCTTTATTATTAAAGTTCTATTTATCATGCTTGTGTTAAATTTCTATGATCTTAGCTTACTTATGATTTTACATTATTGATGATTAAGTTTATTTTGGTAGCATGTCACCTCAGAAATTATGTGTTTTGATCATTTACCTACTCGAGCACGAGTAGGAACTAAGCTTGGGGATGTTGATACGTCATAAACGTATCCCTAATTTCTGATGTTCCATGTTGTTTTCTTATTGTTTCCCACATGTTTGTTGTACACTTTATGTCGTTTTTATCGATTTTCCGGACTAACCTATTGACAAGATGCCACAGAGCCAGTTCCCTGTTTTCTGCTATTTTTAGTTTAAAAAAAGTTGTTCTGGAAATATTCTCGAAATTGGAAAATTCGAAGCCCGGAAGTCTTAGAATTCCCGAAGGTTCCACGGAGTCCCGAAGAAACCCGGAGGGGGGCCTCAGGAGGCCCACACCATAGGGCGGTGCCCCCCCTTGGCCGCGCCGGGGGGTGGTGTGTGGCCGCCAGGCCTCCACCGCCTTTTCCCTTTCGCCTATTTAATCCCCCCGAGATGTAAACCCTAAGGAGATCCCACTTTTTCCCGAGAAACACCCGAGGCCGCCGTCACCGTCATCCCTAGATCGGGAGGGTTCTGGAGCTCTCCCCGGCACCCTACCGGAGGGGGAAATCATCACAGTAAGGGTCTACACCACCATGCCCTCCTCCGAAGTGATGCGTGAGTAGTTCATCCCTGGACTACTGGTCCATAGCATTAGCTTGATGGTTGTTCTCTCCACTTTGTACCTCATGTTTAGATCTTGTGATCTGCCTATCATGATAAATATCATCTTTATGTAATGCTACATGTTGTGTTTGCTGGGATCTGATGAATCTTGAATGCTATGTCTTCGGATTATCAATCTATCATGTTATCTTCATGCTTATGTTATTTATGATCGTGCATGCTCTACGTTGTTAGTAGATGCTCTGGCCAAGTAGATGCTAGTAACTCCAAGAGGGAGTATTGATGCTCGATAGTGGGTTCATGCCTCCTTTTCATCTGTGCTCGAGTGACAGAAACATGATAAATGGAGGGTGTGCTATTGCCATTTGGGAGAAAACAACGGTGTTTACCTAGTTTACATTGTTTACATTACACACTTTGCTTACGGCGATAATCTGTTGCTTGCAACTTAATACCCAACGTTTGTTCGGATGATATCCGGAGGGTGGATTATTAGTCATAGATGAAGTTGGATAACATTCTATGTATTTTGTTGTAATGCCCGCATGAATCACATAGTAATCTTTATGTCTTGCATATGCACTATGGTGCAACCTTCATTTCTGTTAATTGCCCAGCTGTAATTTGTTCACCACACGTGTTCTTTATCTTTCACGGAGAGACACCACTAGTGAACTGTGGACCTCGGTCCTTTTTTCGCATACTGATAAAACACCTACTGCTTTCATACTGCATTCATACCTCCGCTACTGCTTTCCTACTGTTCTAATACTGTTTTCCACACCATACGTTTAACCTCTTTGTGTTCAGCAAAACCTGTGAGATTGACAACCTCACTGCTACATTGGGACAAAGTGATTTGATTGTGTTGTGTAGGTTCACGTTGCTGCTGAACCGGTAGTGCGCCCTGCCACCTCAGCTACATCAACCTTCAGAGATTGCTTGTCCTCCTACTGGTCGATTCAACATTGGTTTCTTTTATGAGGGAAAACTTGCTGTTGCACTCTTCACACCTTGCACTTGGGGTCTACCAACGTTAGTCATCAATATCAATAGTTGGAAAAAATTGAAGATTATTATAGGATTTATCCAAGTAGCATGGATTATCATAAATAACAGTAGAAATATCTTTCTCGCAAATTTCATTCATGGTAGTATCAAGATCACAAGTATAGTCAGTATCAGTTTCATCAAAAGAAGATATTTCAAAAGAATCAATAGGATCAAATAATGTACGAGTTAAAGAGTTACTCTCATTGGGAGGTAGGCATGGGTTCCGTTCTTCCTCCTCTTGATCATCACTCTCCTCGTTTTCATCTAATGAGCTTCCAGATTCAGCAGTTTCTTCTTCCATAAGTTCCTGTAAGGCATTAGTCTCTTCCTTAGGTTGAGAGCATTTATTAAGATATTCTATTATGTAGTAATTACAATCCTTATAATTATGAAAGAAATATTCAAGTATAGCATAAATCTCGTATTTATAAGGTGCATCATCAATACTTTCAAGTAAATAAGCAACTTTGAATGCACCCTTCCAAGCAATAAATTCTTCATTTGTTTCACATCATATAATTCATAATTTCCCTTGACATAAGAAGATATGGTAACATCATCACTATACTCACATTGAAAATGGAGGTGTTTATACCTCCTATAGTAGGAAAATTTATCAAAACAATAAGTAACATTATAAGTAGAGCACAAGTTTTTAGCATAGTCATGCAATTTGTTAATTTGCTCCCATAAGTGTCTTCCTTTTTGTGACAAGCGATGTTACTTATAATATTTTTGTTGTTCATCTGTGAACCCACCTTGCCTATAAGATCTAGTTTTAAAGGCATCAAACATTGCTAACAAGCATGATAAAGAAAGTAACAAGCAAAACAATAACATAGTAAAGAGATTGGAAGTGAGAGACTCCCCTTGCAGAAATTCTCTTCCTCCCCGGCAACGGCGCCAAAAAACTTGTTGATGGCCGACGTTGGTAAACCCCAAGAGAAAGGTTTGAAGAGTGAAACGGCAAGTTTTCCCTCACAAAAGAAACCAAGGTTGAATCGACCAGTAGAAGGACAAGAAATCTCTAAACGTTGATGCAGCTGAGGTGGCAGGGCGCACTACTGATACGTCTCCAACGTATCTATAATTTCTGATGCTCCATGATCATATTGTGTCAATTACTACTTGTTTTCTCCCGTATTTATAGCATTTTTTATACGTTTTCAGGGACTAACCAATTAACAAGATGCCAAGTGCCAGTTCCCTGTTTTCTGCTGTTTTTGGTTTCAGAAAAGTTGTTATGGAAACATTCTCGGAATTGGACCCCACAAATGCCCGAAGTGCCTATTTTCCCGGAAGCATCCAGAACACCGAAGAAGAGTCGAAGACGGGCATCAGGGGAGCAAGATATGATGTTTATGCTTCTTCACTTGAAACTTAAGTTTCCCTTTTATGCCTAGCTGAAAGGCGTTAAAGAAAAGCGCCACCGGGAGACAACCCATTTTATTCGATGTTTTCAACCCGTTTTCTTTGGTGTGATTTGCACCTAGGTGTTTTCTGTTTCCTTATCAATCCTGCTGTATCCTTTCTTTTTGTGTTTTTGTTGAGCCAAATAAAGCCTCTAGTGGAAAGTTGAGGCTATATTTTGGATTTCTGCGCAGGAAACAGATTTCTGCTGTCCACTGTTAATTCCGTAAAAAATCACAGAAAATTCAAAATGACCTGAGTTGTTTTGTGCGTAATCCTGAGGTATATATGCAACTTTTATTAGTTGACCACTTTTTGATTCGAGCAACAGAAGAGTTTTGAAAAAATCGATCTTTACCTGATGTTCTGTTTTGACAGATTTCTGCCATTTATTACATTTACATCTTAATCTCTTTCTTTTGGTGTTCTTTTGAGAAAAAGAGTTTTAAAAGAAGTTGTGACAGTAGCTAATGTGTTTTTGAGTGTTAGACTTGTGTTGAAACTTAACCATGTGAATTTATTATTTCAATTGCACTAATGTTGCTAATGAAGATTGTGACAAGTTTGGTGTGAAGGAAGTTTACAAGGGTCAAGAGAAGAGGTTGATATGATGTGATCAAGAAGAGTGAAAAGGCTAAGCTTGGGGATGACCCGGTGGTACATCCCAGCGAATTCCAAGAAGACTCAAGCGTCTAAGCTTGGGGATGCCCAAGGCATCCCCTTCCTCATCAACAAATTATCACGTCACTTCTAGTGAAACTATATTTTTATTCGGTCGCATCTTATGTGCTTTACTTGGAGCGTATTTTATTTTTGTTTTCAGTTTGTTTTTGTTTTTTTTGCTTTCAGTTTATTTTTAATTTTTCAATAAGCTTGGTTGGACCCCAGCATTCTTTTATTGGAGAGTGACACGCTCCGCTTTTTCATGAGAATACTTTGTATTCTTGATCTCTGTCTGGTTGCTGCATTTATTTAGCTCCTGTTTTGCATGCATCTCTTATTAGAGTTGTTAGTTTTAGTAGTGTTATGTCAGTACTCTCATGTTTGCTTTCTGTATCATAAAGAGTATTTTTGTTAAAGCATGTTTTGTCTGGTGCTTATTGGGAAAAGAAAATTGTTGCTTGAAGTAGAATTTATAACAGTACTAGTCGAAACTTGTATAGACTGTGGCTAGAACTTTTTCATGCTATGCTAATGTTATTTTAGTTTTAAAGCCTTGTGGTTATTGAGTAGCATGTGTAACATCCCAGGTTTGAAAATCTCCCCCCTAGATGTTTGTTTCGTGTTTTATTTTTGTTTTGCATCATGTCATCATATTCATTTGATTTTTGTTTGCATCGTGTTGCATTTGATCTCTTTGTTTCCATCTGTTTTTCTTTTTGAATTCCAAACAAAACATTCAAATTATTGGTTCATACTTATTATGTTACTTTGTTTCAAATAAACATTACAAAACTATCCAATCTGTTGTTTCCATTAAGTAGAAAGTTCAAACCATCAAAGTGTTCTCTTTAATTATTCAAAGAACCTCAGATTCATTCAATTTCAAACCAAATTCCAAACCGCACCCAAAAAGTCAAAATTTGGAAACAAACAGTCCCAAAACTGTGCTTCTATCATAATTAATCCATACAAATTTTCCCTAATTTTTTTTCTCTAGACCAAAACCTCTCATCTCTTTCCTTCCCTTTCTGCAAAAAAAAAATAATAAAAAAAAAAAAGAGAAAGGGAGGCAACCAGGCCAGCCCAACTGGGCCGGCCCAGTCCCCAGCGAACGTGCGCTCGGCCGCAGCCCGCGAACTGCGTCTCCCTCCTCCGTACAGGAGATGACGCAAGCACGCACGCATGCCACCTGCGCCTCCCCACTCCTCACCTGCTCCCCTCTCCCTTTTCTACCCCCCTAGAGCCCCCAAACCCTAACCCTAACCAACCCGCACCCCTTCCCTCTCTCTCCCACCTCCGCCGCCGCCGTTCGAGGGAGGCGCCGCCGTTTCCTTCCGCGGCCGGCCGCCGCTCGCCGGACACGCCGTCGTCACCTCCGACTCCCTCCGGCTGCGCTGCGGCCACTCCGGCGAAGAGGGTGAGCCCCTCTTTCCGTTCTGCTACTTGCCCCCTTCGTTCCCGTGCCGTAGATGCCTAAATTTTCTCCGGCCGTTGTTGCCATGGCTGCTCTGTTCGGCTACAGAGAAGAGCACCTGCAGGTTACGTTTGCATTTCAGTTAGAGCCGGGTAATTAGGATCAAAACCAACCCTCTACCGTATCCTTTCAACTAAGCAGCAGTAGCCCATCTGGTAGGCGCTCGCTGCGCGCGCCTAGCAGCGCGTGAGTTCGAATCCCGGCCAAGCTCTTTTCTGCTCCTTTATTTTCCGATTTGGGTTGCAGTACGTGTTGAACCTTAACCCCCCTGCGAGTACTCTCCTTTCACAACCACAGCAGCAGCTCATCTGGTTGGTTCCATGCGCATCAGGCAGGAGGGCAGGGGTTCGAATCCCCCCCTGCAACAAAAACCAATCTTTTTCTCTCTTATTTTTTCTAGACCTAGATCTACTCTAATTTGCACACAGGTCCCTGCTAGCTTTTATCTAGGTCCCTGTAATTTTCTTTCCAAGTCCCTGCTACTTTTTCTAGGTCCATAGTTATTTTCTATCAACCATAAATATGATTAACCTTGGTAATTCAATAACTTTTGTTTGGAAACTCCGATTGCAAAACTTCAAACATGTAAATCACTCTATTTTAAATTCTCTACCCAAATATAAAATTTGTTTACTGTTTTGAATTTTCAAAATGCAATTCAAATTTGAATTCAAATAATTCAATTGCAATTTGCTAAAATCCATAACTAATTCATTATTAATCCAAATCATGCAAATAAAATATGTTTTCCATACCATTTTAAATAACCTATTCAAATATAATTTTTGTTTTCTGTTTTGAATAATTAAAATTGCCTAAACAATTTAAATCTTGTTTAATTCAATTAAAACTTGTTTAATATTGTTTAATTCATAAATAAATAATCCTAACTCCTATTTCAATATTTGAAACATGTAATCCAACTAAAATCTGATGTTATTTTCAAATATGAATTTTGTTATTTGTTTTGCACAATTTAAATTGGTGAAAACAACAACTATTTGTGTAACACTATTAAGTAACCAAAATTTCCAAACTTAATAATAAATTCCCTAACTTGTTAACTATCATTCCAATTGCATCTAACTTTGTTTACTTCTTATTATCATCATGCATGCATCATGTTTAACTACTTACACTTGTTAATCAAATGTAGATCATTGCTTCAACCTAAACCATTTGCATCCATATGCAATTCACATTGCATATGGGTCCAATTAAATTGTGTTGCCTCGTCAAGTAGTTTACCTTGCTGCATCTATTAACATGACATGCATCATCCCATGGTTGTGCATCCTATGCCATGTATTCATTGTTCGTCTCTTTCGATTGTGTGTTTGCTTCTTCTCGCTTTAGACGACGACGTTGAGACCGAAGGGACGTACGGTACCCCTTCTAAGGATTTTTGCTCAGTACCAGGCTACTGGGTTTGCAGGCAAGTTATCACTCACATGAATCATCGAGTTCTCTTCCACACTTGTTGTCGATACTGTTTTTTTTGTCTATTTCTGCTAGCCCTATGAATCGATGCTTGATCTCCGAACCCATCACATGCTACCTTGAGCCAGGATATTGCCTCACCTCCATACCTACAGCCTTTGTTTGAGCCTGTTCCTATCTAGCATGCTTAGGGCTGCCTTTGCTCGAGCTCGTTGTCGGTTACTTCTTTTACTATCGTGCTGTTATTATTGTTACCGATCCGGGGGCTCGAATATCAATCAATCAATCCTGTTAATGCTACTATTAATAATAACTTGATGATAAGGCACCGGCGGGAGGCCCTAAGAGGTTTTGAGGCCCGCTAGTGTCGACCCTAATAGGAAAAGGGTCTTGTCTACTGATCCATGATGAGCGTGCTCACCGCATCCGGGTGGTAGTATGGGACCCCCCTCGACTTGGACCTGATCTGCAGTTTGTCCGAAGAGCCACACTTAGTTCGGGAGTTCCATTTGCGCATAAGCATGAATGGGTCGCTCCCATGGTTACTGTTGATGATGATGCATATAGGGCGAGGCCTGTGGTGCCGGGGGGTGTGGTTTTCACCCTTGCGCTTAGGTTAGGCGGACTGTCCGGGACCTTATAGCTCCGTGGCTCCTAGGATGGATTGTAGAGACGGTTTGGGTCGTGTCAAGTCCACCTAAGTTTTAGTTGGTGGCTTGAGTGTGTACGGGTACTGGAGCACAACCCTGCAGGGATAATCTTCTCGAGAAGCCGTGTTTTCCGCGGTTATGGATTACTTGGTGAAAGTACTGGCTAACAAGTACTCAGGACAACTTAAACATAATGATCAACCATGTATCACCCAATGCTAAATAACTTGACTAGTAATAGGTTATTCACACAATAACTTGACTCATCTTTAATACAACGGTGTGAGTTATCCTCGGATTGCTTCTTCGGATAAGGGGCGAGATCCAGGATGGGTTTGTTTGAAGTTATATTGCAGTTGGTTACAATCCTCGATCTTATCTTTTTCTGATAGCCGGAACTTGTAGTATTTTCTGTAGTTGGTTAGAGCAGCCCGCTGCAGCTTTTATAACACCTATCTCTTCCGTTGATCCCAAGCATCAATGCTTGTGTTGACGGGTAACTCTTTGATGAAGTGTGAGTCTTGCTTGCCAGTACTTGGATGTACTGACCCCGTTGGGGCTGTGGTTTACGCAGACTACGACTACGGCTACGATGATCACCAGGATGGCTACTTCATGGAGTTCGACGAGGCTGCCGACGAGTAGATAGCGGACCCGGGCAGGATCCGACGACTTCGTGGATGGGCTCCGTTTTCCTTTCATCGCCGGCCTCTTAGGCCTATTTGGATTTGTCTGTACTCAGACCTGTTGAATGCTTCCGCTGCTATGTAATGATGCTATGTTGGGACATGTGTCCTCTGTATGAGTGTATTTTCTATCTCTGCCTTAGTGAAGGCTATTTGCAAACTTATTTCATTCTTTTGTGTCTTAGAGACATTCTGTGATTTCCTTTTGTTCAAAGCTGTTGACGTACAGTGCGTGCTTGTTATGAAGTACGTCGACAGTAGTGCCTTAGGTTCCTAGCGGATAGTTTACTTCGACGGTGGAAGCAGGGCTTGTGTTGTCGCGCATAAGCGCGGGCCTACCAGGAAGCTGGGACGTGGGAGCAGGTATGCCCCATAATCCAAGCACCTGCTATCCAGTTCGTGCGATGAGTATCCTCTAGAAACCAGGGTGCGACAAATGGTATCAGAGCCTGTCTGCCTGTAGGATCCCTTTTACTGGTCGCAGTTGAGTCTAGAAACTATTTTGTAGCTATATAGGAAAAATGAAACGTGAGAGTAGGAATTCTGCCATTTTATTTCTTTCCCCACCCACCCTCCCTTTTCTGGTAAGGAAGTGCAACGTTGTTTTTCTCTTCTCATCTAAACTTTCAAGTTAGGATTTCACGTGTTCTGGGTTCTTCCGTAGTACCTTAGGAGTTTTGGTCAAGAGTTTCCCCGATGTTGCTTCAATATCATGTTCTTCCGAAGAATTTTTCGTCCATTGAATCTTGTTGTGGTTTTCCACTTCAACTCTTCTACCGGCGTCTACTCACAAGGTGTACTCCAATGCTCATCACTGAGTACCGATGTATCCATTCTTAACTATGTTTAGTTATCCTTTCATACTCAAACCATTTTTGGTGAACGTTGAGGGTAGTATAGGTTTGCTCCATGCTACCTTATTACCGTCTGAAGTAATCCTTTTAAGCACTTATATTGGATTTTGTTATCCGGTTAGTGTGTTAATCTTGGTATCCTCTTCAGGATGGAAAGTGGTGACGAAGAACACACACTGCCACCTGAGATGGGGAAAGTGCTGTCTCAGATGACACAAGTTATAAAGCAGATGCAGCAGAACCAAGACCTTGGGAGTAATGGCAACACCCGGGTGTCTATTCGGGAGTTCCTTGAGCTCAATCCGCGCACGTTTGATAACTCCTCCGAGCCATTGGATGCTGATGACTGGCTCCGTGAAATGAACCGTACTCTTATGGTAGCTCATGTGGCTGACGAGGACCGTGTTCCTTACGTGACCTACCTTCTCCGTGGACAATCTATGTCTTGGTGGGAGAATTTCCAAGAAATGAGAGGTTCTAGTGTGGCAATCACATGGGAGGATTTCAAGCAAGCATTCGTGCGCCATCACATTCCCGATGGGCTCATGGAGAAAATGCGTGAGGAATTCTATTCTTTCACACAAGGCAATCTGGACGTTCTGGAATACCAAAGAGAGTTCAATCGTCTGGCTCGCTACGCCGGAGATGAAATCTCCACGGAAGCGAGAAAGATGGCAAAGTTCCGTAGGGGTCTCAACCCGGAACTCAAGTATGCTCTCACCAACGTCAAGGCCAAGAATTTTGAGGACCTCGTCAACATCGCTCTAAATGAAGAGCATGGGCGCAAGTTGGTTGAGGAATCTCGTAAGCACTCTCGTGAACAGGCTAATCTCTCGAAAGCTATCATGCCTCCACAAAAACGAAGAGTTTGGGTTCCATATACCACTACAACACCGCCCATCTGCTTGCCAAGCCCGGCAGGAATTCTTCCCCGCCCTCCCACCCCAGTGGTATCTTCAGGAGGTGCTCCATCTCAGCCAGGTCCAACAGCTCCTCGTTCTGCTGTTACATGCTACAAGTGTGGACAGTCGGGCCACTTTTCCGATAAGTGTCCGCAAAGGCACCTCTTTCCACCTCCACCTCGCCACAAGTCGACCCCGACAAGAATACGTGGTCCTCCGTTGGGTTGCTACAACAGCAACGACCTTGGTGTGAGAACCGTTAAGGTGAACCATGTCAAGGCCCAGGGAGCAGAAGAATCTCTAGAGGTTGTAATGGGCACACTTCTTGTGAACTCGTTTCGTGCTAAAGTCTTGTTCGATTCTGGTGCTTCACACTCTTTCATCTCTCAATGCTTTGCAAACAACAGTGGAATCAACTTCGAACAGTTGTCTATCCCTCTCTTAGTGAAATCACCGGGATCTAGCTGGCAAAGCAGTAAAGTTAGCCAGAACATCGAGATCACAATTGGAAACCTTCCATTCCAGGCATCTCTGATAGCTCTCCACTCTTCAGATATTGATGTCATTCTGGGGATGGATTGGTTGGTAGCCAACAAAGCAGTCATTGATTGTCCTGCTAATTAATCTGTCAAAATCACACACCCTTCTGGCCAGATAGTCTACTTCCATGCTGAAAATCCAGTTGCTCAACTCTACACTCTCAATGCAAATCCTCTACCATCTATTGAAACTATTCCGGTGGTTTGTGAATTCCCTGATGTCTTTCCAGAAGAATTGCCAGGAATGCCTCCTGACAGAGCAGTTGAGTTCGTGATCGAACTTGAACCAGGCACTGCTCCAATCTCTAAGCATCCATACAAGATAGCTCCTCCTGAACTGAAGTTGTTGAAGGAGCAAATCGATATGTACATGGAGAAAGGTTACATTCAACCTAGTTCCTCGGCTTGGGGTTGCCCAACTCTGTTCGTTGCAAAGAAGGATCAAACAAAGAGAATCGTGGTTGACTATCGTCCTCTCAACGAGAAAACAATCAAGAACAAATATCCAATTCCTCGTATCGATGATCTTTTTGATCAACTTGCTGGAGCCTCAATATTCTCAAAGTTGGACTTGAGGATGGGTTACCATCAAATAAAGATCAGAAAGGAAGATATTCCAAAGACAGCCTTCACCACTCGCTACGGTCTATATGAATACACCGTCATGTCCTTTGGTCTCACCAATGCACCGGCGACCTTCTCTAGACTCATGAATTCTGTATTCCACGAATACCTCGACAAGTTCGTTGTGGTATATCTTGATGACATTCTTGTCTACTCAAAATCCGAGGAAGAGCATGGAGAACATCTTCGTCTCACTCTCATGAAACTTCGCGAGCATCGTCTTTATGCCAAGTTCTCCAAATGTGAGTTCTGGATTCCAGAAGTTGCTTATCTTGGTCATGTCATCTCTGCCAAGGGCATAGCCATTGACCCAGAAAAGGTTAAGGCAATTGTTGATTGGAAACCTCCTAAGACGGTGAAGCAAGTCAGAAGTTTTCTTGGTTTGGCTAGCTATTGCCGTTGTTTCGTCCAAAACTTCTCCAAGATTGCCAAACCTCTCACTGATCTCACAAAGAAGGACAAGAAGTTCGTTTGGTCTCCACAATGTGATGAAAGTTTCAACCTCCTCAAGACTAAACTCACTTCTACACCAGTTCTGGTTGGCCCAGATACTACCAAACCCTTCCAGATATTCTGTGATGCTTCTCTCCAAGGTCTAGGAGCAGTTCTTATGCAAGAACGTCAAGTTGTGGCTTATGCTTCACGTCAGTTGAATGCACATGAGCTCAATTATCCCACACATGACCTTGAACTTGCAGCAGTGGTGTTTGCCCTCAAGAAATGGAGGCAATACTTGTTGGGTAATCGCACTGAAATCTTTTCCGATCATAAGAGTCTGAAATACATCTTCACTCAACCAGATCTAAACCTCAGGCAAAGGAGATGGATTGAAAAGATCAAAGACTTCGATCTTACCATTTCTTACACTCCAGGTAAGGCTAATGTTATGGCCGATGCTCTCAGTCGCAAGTCGTATTGCAATAATCTCATGATCATGGAAAGCCAACCTCCACTTCATGAAGAATTCCAGAAGCTGAACCTTGGTCTTGTACCTGAAGGATACCTTGCTAGCTTGACAGCCAGTCCAACTCTCGAGGACAAGATTCGTTCTGAACAACTTTGTGATGCTGAGATCAAGAAGATTGCAAATAACATCAAAGCAGGCAATGTGAAGTATGAGTGCTTCTCAATTGATGACAAGGGAACGGTGTTCTTCGAAGGACGCATTGCAGTTCCTCAAATTCAGAGTCTCAAAGATGTCATTCTCAAGGAGGCTCATGAAACTCCTCTCTCCATCCACCCTGGAAGTACAAAGATGTACCAGGATCTCAAGACTCTGTACTGGTGGTCTGGCATGAAACGTGAAATTGCTCAATACGTTTCTGAATGCGACGTTTGTCAACGTGTTAAGGCAGTTCATCAGAAAACAGCCGGTCTTCTCCAACCGCTGAAAATTCCTGAGTGGAAGTGGGACATGATTGAAATGGACTTCGTCACTGGTTTTCCAAAGTCCAAGAAGGGCAACGATGCAATCTTCGTTGTTATTGATCGTCTCACTAAGGTAGCTCACTTCTTTGCTGTCAAAGAAACAATGTCAGCTAGCCAGTTAGCAGAACTCTACACAACAAGGATTGTTCCTCTTCATGGTGTTCCATTGGAAATAAGCTCAGACCGTGGAAGTATATTCACTTCTCATTTCTGGAAGAGTTTTCAAGAAGCATTGGGCACCAAACTTCTGTTCAGCACAGCTTATCACCCTCAGTCTCAAGGGCAAGTCGAAAGAGTCAATCAGATTCTCGAGGATATGCTCAGAGCATGTGGTCTATCCTTTGGCATGAAATGGGAGGAATGCCTTCCATATGCTGAATTCTCCTACAACAACAGCTTCCAGGCAAGCCTAGGCATGGCACCGTTTGAAGCACTCTATGGCCGCAGATGCAGGAGTCCAATCAATTGGTCTGGAGCTGGTGAACGTTCACTCTTAGGCCCTGACATTGTTAAGGAAGCCGAAGAGAAAGTTCGAATCATTCGTGACAATCTCAAGATTGCTCAGTCTCGTCAGAAAAGCTACTATGACAGCAAGCACAGGGATATGATCTATGCACCTGGTGACAAGGCATATCTCCGTGTAACTCCTCTCAGAGGCACTCATCGTTTTGGTGTGAAAGGAAAGCTAGCACCGAGATACATTGGTCCTTTCAACATTCTCTCAAGGCGTGCGGAAAATGCCTATCGTCTTGAACTTCCAGAAAAACTATCCAAGGTGCACGATGTGTTTCACGTGTCACAGCTCAAGAGGTGTTTCAAAGATCCAGATCGTGCAGTTGATCATGATTCCATTGAACTGCAAGATGATCTATCTTATGAGGAGCACCCTGTTCGTATTCTCGATGAGACCGTTCGTAAGACTCGCAACAAGAGCACCAAGTTCTTGAAAGTGCAATGGTCGCATCATTCTGATAAAGAGGCAACATGGGAGACCGAAGAGGATCTTCGCAAGAAGTATCCGGACCTTTTCACTCCTCAGTAGGAATCTCGGGGCGCGATTCCTTCAAGGGGGGGCGTTTTGTAACATCCCAGGTTTGAAAATCTCCCCCCTAGATGTTTGTTTCGTGTTTTATTTTTGTTTTGCATCATGTCATCATATTCATTTGATTTTTGTTTGCATCGTGTTGCATTTGATCTCTTTGTTTCCATCTGTTTTTCTTTTTGAATTCCAAACAAAACATTCAAATTATTGGTTCATACTTATTATGTTACTTTGTTTCAAATAAACATTACAAAACTATCCAATCTGTTGTTTCCATTAAGTAGAAAGTTCAAACCATCAAAGTGTTCTCTTTAATTATTCAAAGAACCTCAGATTCATTCAATTTCAAACCAAATTCCAAACCGCACCCAAAAAGTCAAAATTTGGAAACAAACAGTCCCAAAACTGTGCTTCTATCATAATTAATCCATACAAATTTTCCCTAATTTTTTTTCTCTAGACCAAAACCTCTCATCTCTTTCCTTCCCTTTCTGCAAAAAAAAAAATAAAAAAAAAAAAAGAGAAAGGGAGGCAACCAGGCCAGCCCAACTGGGCCGGCCCAGTCCCCAGCGAACGTGCGCTCGGCCGCAGCCCGCGAACTGCGTCTCCCTCCTCCGTACAGGAGATGACGCAAGCACGCACGCATGCCACCTGCGCCTCCCCACTCCTCACCTGCTCCCCTCTCCCTTTTCTACCCCCCTAGAGCCCCCAAACCCTAACCCTAACCAACCCGCACCCCTTCCCTCTCTCTCCCACCTCCGCCGCCGCCGTTCGAGGGAGGCGCCGCCGTTTCCTTCCGCGGCCGGCCGCCGCTCGCCGGACACGCCGTCGTCACCTCCGACTCCCTCCGGCTGCGCTGCGGCCACTCCGGCGAAGAGGGTGAGCCCCTCTTTCCGTTCTGCTACTTGCCCCCTTCGTTCCCGTGCCGTAGATGCCTAAATTTTCTCCGGCCGTTGTTGCCATGGCTGCTCTGTTCGGCTACAGAGAAGAGCACCTGCAGGTTACGTTTGCAGTTCAGTTAGAGCCGGGTAATTAGGATCAAAACCAACCCTCTACCGTATCCTTTCAACTAAGCAGCAGTAGCCCATCTGGTAGGCGCTCGCTGCGCGCGCCTAGCAGCGCGTGAGTTCGAATCCCGGACAAGCTCTTTTCTGCTCCTTTATTTTCCGATTTGGGTTGCAGTACGTGTTGAACCTTAACCCCCCTGCGAGTACTCTCCTTTCACAACCACAGCAGCAGCTCATCTGGTTGGTTCCATGCGCATCAGGCAGGAGGGCAGGGGTTCGAATCCCCCCCCTGCAACAAAAACCAATCTTTTTCTCTCTTATTTTTTCTAGACCTAGATCTACTCTAATTTGCACACAGGTCCCTGCTAGCTTTTATCTAGGTCCCTGTAATTTTCTTTCCAAGTCCCTGCTACTTTTTCTAGGTCCATAGTTATTTTCTATCAACCATAAATATGATTAACCTTGGTAATTCAATAACTTTTGTTTGGAAACTCCGATTGCAAAACTTCAAACATGTAAATCACTCTATTTTAAATTCTCTACCCAAATATAAAATTTGTTTACTGTTTTGAATTTTCAAAATGCAATTCAAATTTGAATTCAAATAATTCAATTGCAATTTGCTAAAATCCATAACTAATTCATTATTAATCCAAATCATGCAAATAAAATATGTTTTCCATACCATTTTAAATAACCTATTCAAATATAATTTTTGTTTTCTGTTTTGAATAATTAAAATTGCCTAAACAATTTAAATCTTGTTTAATTCAATTAAAACTTGTTTAATATTGTTAAATTCATAAATAAATAATCCTAACTCCTATTTCAATATTTGAAACATGTAATCCAACTAAAATCTGATGTTATTTTCAAATATGAATTTTGTTATTTGTTTTGCACAATTTAAATTGGTGAAAACAACAACTATTTGTGTAACACTATTAAGTAACCAAAATTTCCAAACTTAATAATAAATTCCCTAACTTGTTAACTATCATTCCAATTGCATCTAACTTTGTTTACTTCTTATTATCATCATGCATGCATCATGTTTAACTACTTACACTTGTTAATCAAATGTAGATCATTGCTTCAACCTAAACCATTTGCATCCATATGCAATTCACATTGCATATGGGTCCAATTAAATTGTGTTGCCTCGTCAAGTAGTTTACCTTGCTGCATCTATTAACATGACATGCATCATCCCATGGTTGTGCATCCTATGCCATGTATTGATTGTTCGTCTCTTTCGATTGTGTGTTTGCTTCTTCTCGCTTTAGACGACGACGTTGAGACCGAAGGGACGTACGGTACCCCTTCTAAGGATTTTTGCTCAGTACCAGGCTACTGGGTTTGCAGGCAAGTTATCACTCACATGAATCATCGAGTTCTCTTCCACACTTGTTGTCGATACTGTTTTTTTTGTCTATTTCTGCTAGCCCTATGAATCGATGCTTGATCTCCGAACCCATCACATGCTACCTTGAGCCAGGATATTGCCTCACCTCCATACCTACAGCCTTTGTTTGAGCCTGTTCCTATCTAGCATGCTTAGGGCTGCTTTTGCTCGAGCTCGTTGTCGGTTACATCTTTTACTATCGTGCTGTTATTATTGTTACCGATCCGGGGGCTCGAATATCAATCAATCAATCCTGTTAATGCTACTATTAATAATAACTTGATGATAAGGCACCGGCGGGAGGCCCTAAGAGGTTTTGAGGCCCGCTAGTGTCGACCCTAATAGGAAAAGGGTCTTGTCTACTGATCCATGATGAGCGTGCTCACCGCATCCGGGTGGTAGTATGGGACCCCCCTCGACTTGGACCTGATCTGCAGTTTGTCCGAAGAGCCACACTTAGTTCGGGAGTTCCATTTGCGCATAAGCATGAATGGGTCGCTCCCATGGTTACTGTTGATGATGATGCATATAGGGCGAGGCCTGTGGTGCCGGGGGGTGTGGTTTTCACCCTTGCGCTTAGGTTAGGCGGACTGGCCGGGACCTTATAGCTCCGTGGCTCCTAGGATGGATTGTAGAGACGGTTTGGGTCGTGTCAAGTCCACCTAAGTTTTAGTTGGTGGCTTGAGTGTGTACGGGTACTGGAGCACAACCCTGCAGGGATAATCTTCTCGAGAAGCCGTGTTTTCCGCGGTTATGGATTACTTGGTGAAAGTACTGGCTAACAAGTACTCAGGACAACTTAAACATAATGATCAACCATGTATCACCCAATGCTAAATAACTTGACTAGTAATAGGTTATTCACACAATAACTTGACTCATCTTTAATACAACGGTGTGAGTTATCCTCGGATTGCTTCTTCGGATAAGGGGCGAGATCCAGGATGGGTTTGTTTGAAGTTATATTGCAGTTGGTTACAATCCTCGATCTTATCTTTTTCTGATAGCCGGAACTTGTAGTATTTTCTGTAGTTGGTTAGAGCAGCCCGCTGCAGCTTTTATAACACCTATCTCTTCCGTTGATCCCAAGCATCAATGCTTGTGTTGACGGGTAACTCTTTGATGAAGTGTGAGTCTTGCTTGCCAGTACTTGGATGTACTGACCCCGTTGGGGCTGTGGTTTACGCAGACTACGACTACGGCTACGATGATCACCAGGATGGCTACTTCATGGAGTTCGACGAGGCTGCCGACGAGTAGATAGCGGACCCGGGCAGGATCCGACGACTTCGTGGATGGGCTCCGTTTTCCTTTCATCGCCGGCCTCTTAGGCCTATTTGGATTTGTCTGTACTCAGACCTGTTGAATGCTTCCGCTGCTATGTAATGATGCTATGTTGGGACATGTGTCCTCTGTATGAGTGTATTTTCTATCTCTGCCTTAGTGAAGGCTATTTGCAAACTTATTTCATTCTTTTGTGTCTTAGAGACATTCTGTGATTTCCTTTTGTTCAAAGCTGTTGACGTACAGTGCGTGCTTGTTATGAAGTACGTCGACAGTAGTGCCTTAGGTTCCTAGCGGATAGTTTACTTCGACGGTGGAAGCAGGGCTTGTGTTGTCGCGCATAAGCGCAGGCCTACCAGGAAGCTGGGACGTGGGAGCAGGTATGCCCCATAATCCAAGCACCTGCTATCCAGTTCGTGCGATGAGTATCCTCTAGAAACCAGGGTGCGACAGCATGAATAGCCTCAAATAGCTGAGAGTGTTTAATATGTCTTGAAAGATTCCTGAGTTGTTCTTGTCATAGTAAAGCATCAATATATGGTATTCTCTTTCGAATGTTTTATTTGGTTCACTTGGCGCATGCTCACACCATGTTTATGACTACAAAACAGTCACGGATAGCCTCCATGACCACTTAGTTTTTGAACTTTTGATACTGCTTATGTTTTAATTAATGATGCTTATGTCGCTATGCATGATTATGGCTCTTATGCTCTCTTGATTTGTCGCTCTCACTCTTTTGCTAGCCTCCACCTGTACTGAGTATGAGCTCTAGTCGTGCATCCAAACTCCCTTAAAACAAAGTTTTTCCCATTGTGTCCACCATACCTACCTACATGTGGTATTTAACTGCCACTCCAAGTAAATTGCTCATGTGTTACCTTTAAAACCTTCAAAATTAATCCTACTTTATGTTACTGTTTTTGCTCATGAGGACGTCAATAGAGAATCTTTATCTCACTTGTTGATTGGATTTCACACCCTGGACTAGTGGCTTCATCCGCTTATACAAATGACAGAAGAGCTGGCAGCGGGGTTCCCAGCCCCAAATTAATACAAACAAATTCTCTTCACTATTTTTGCCCTTGATTTATCAGTCAAAGCATAATTGTGTAAACAAAAGAGAAACATGGATGACCTTCTATACCAGTTGCGTCCTTCACCATGGGAGCCGCTCTTGTGAATCCAGTTGGCTCGTGACGTATTGTATTTTCTGTTTACCATTCGTTGTATTATCATACATCTCCCAAAATATAGACACTCCTCCACGGTATGTGATTGTTGACAGGCACCCGAGGATTTGGTTAGCCATGGTTTGTGAAAGATGGATGGGAGGAGTGTCAAACATTTAATACCTCTGTTTAATAAAATAAAAGCTCTAGCACATGAGTGATCCCTACTTCCCTCTGCGAAGGGCCTTTTATGTCGAGTCTCCATCTTCTAACTTTATGCACAGTTGAGAGAGCATTTTTGCCATTCCGAGTTCTATGTGCATTTGTCCCATAAACATCAATAATTACTTCATAATGTGATATTATTTGTTCTTAAATTATTTGTTCTAGTATTCCTCATGAACTTTGAAGGTGTCCTTGCATTTATGTTTTGCCCCACTCTTAAGGACTAGCGAAATATCACTTTGTCATGCTTTCTCTATACCTAAAACAAACGTCTACCTTTCTTTGCATTATTATTCATGATCCTGTATTTGAGATACTCTTCGTGATGCAAAGTAACTGCTATGCTTTATTATTAAAGTTCCATTTATCATGTTTGTGTCTGAAGTTCTATGATCTCAGCGTGCATATGCTTTTACATTAGATTGATCAAGTTTATGTTAGTAGCATGTCACCTGAGAAATTATTGTTTTATCGTTTACCTACTCGAGGACGAGTAGGAACTAAGCTTGGGGATGCTTGATACGTCTCCAACGTATCTATAATTTCTGATGCTCCATGATCATATTATGTCAATTGCTACTTGTTTTCTCCCTTATTTATAGCATTTTTATACGTTTTCCGGGACTAACCTATTAACAAGATGCCAAGTGCCAGTTCCCTGTTTTCTGCTGTTTTTGGTTTCAGAAAAGTTATTCTGGAAACATTCTCGGAATTGGACCCCACAAAGCCCGAAGTGCCTATTTTCCCCGGAAGCATCCAGAACACCGAAGAAGAGTCGAAGACGGGCATCAGGGGGGCCACACCATAGGGTGGCGCCCCTCGCCGCGCCAGCTATGGGTGTGGGGCCCCTGGATCTCCATTGCCTTTTCCCTTTTGCCTATTTAATCCCCCCGGATGGAAAACCCTAAACACCATATCAAAAATCACCGAAAAGTTCTGCAGCCGCCGTCATAATCAAACCTAGATCAGGGGGTTCTGAAGCTATTTCTGGCACCCTGCCGGAGAGGAGATCATCACCGGAAGCTTCTACGTCACCATGCCTGCCTCCGGAGTCATGCGTGAGTAGTTCATCCTTGGACTACGGGTTCGTAGTTGTAGCTAGATAGTTGTCTTCTCCCCATATGCCTCCATGTTTAGATCTCGTGAGCTGCCTATCATGATCGAGATTGATCTTATGTAATCCTATATGTTGTGTTTCTTTGGATCCGATGAATATTGAACTTATGCCAAGTTGATTATAGTCTTTATTTTCATATGCTATTTGTGATCTTGCATGCTTTCCGTTGCTAGTGGTTGCTCTGGCCAAGTAGTTGCTAGTGACTCCAAGAGGGAGTATTTATGCTTTATAGTGGGTTCATGCCTCCTCACCTCCTTGCTCGAGTGATAGAAACGTGAAGGGGGAGGATGTGCTGTTGCCATCAGGGAGAAAACAACGGTGAGAGTGCCCGTGTGCATAATCATTGCTTACATTACACACTTTGTTTAATGCAGTTATCTGTTGCTTGCAACTTAATACCTAAAGGGGTTCGGATGATAACCTGAGGGTGGATTATTAGTCATAGATGCAGATGGATTTCGGTCTATGTATATTGTTGTAATGCCCACACTAAATATCATAGTAGTCTTCATGTCATATATGTGCACTATGGTGCAACCTCTATTTGTCAATTTCCTAGCTGTAATTTGTTCACCCAACATGCTATCTTTTATGGAGAGACACCACTAGTGAACCTATGGACCCCGGTCCATTTTCCACACTATTAAACAAACCACAAGTATTTCCTGCTTTCTTTACTTACTGCAAGCATACATCATTTTCCACACTATACTTCTAATCTTTGTTTTAAGCAAGACCGGTGAGATTGACAACCTCACTGTATTGTTGGGACAAAGTATTTTGGTTGTGTTGTGTGCAGGTTCCACGTTGTTGCTGACACCGGTGAAGCGCCAGCACCACCGTTAGTGGCATCAACCTTCCTGAGATCCTCTTCCTCCTACTGGATTGATAACCTTGGTTCTTAACTGAGGGAAATTCTTGCCGCTTGCTCATCACACCCTCCTCTTGGGGTTTCCAACACACAATCAAAGAGCATCAACTACCGGTTCAGCAGCAATGTGGATCCTATACAACACAATAAAATCACTTTGTCCCAATGAAGCAGTGAGGTTGTCAATCTCACCGGTTTTGCTGAACACAAAGAGGTTAAACGTATGGTGTGGAAAAAAATATGAGAACATTATGAAAGTAGTTGAAGCAGTGTGAAAACAGTAGAAGCAGTGTGTGTATTATTAGTATGAGAAAATGGACCGGGTTCCACAGTTCACTAGTGGTGTCTCTCCGTGAAAGATAAATAACATGTGTGGTGAACAAATTACAGCTGGGCAATTGACAGAATTGAAGGCTTCACCGTAGTGCATATGCAAGACATAAAGATTACTATGTGATTCATGCGGGCATTACAAAAAAATACATAGACCGTCATCCAACTTCATCTATGACTAATAATCCACCCTCCGAATATCATCCAAAAAAATGTTGGGTATTAAGTTGCAAGAAACAGATTATCGTAGTAAGCAAAGTGTGTACCGTAAACAATGTAAACTAAGTAAACACCGTTGTTTTCTACCTAATGGCAACAACACGTCCTCCATCCGGCATGTTTCTGTCACTCGAGCACAGATGCAAAGGAGGCATGAACCCACTATCGAGCATAAATACTCCCTCTTGGAGTTACTAGCATCTACTTGGCCAGAGCATCTACTAATAACGAAGAGCATGCAAGATCATAAATAACATATGAATGAAGATAACATGATAGATTGATAATCAGAAGACATAGCATTCAACATTCATCAAATCCCAGCAAACACAACATGTAGCATTACATAAAGATGATCTCGATCATGTAGGGCAGCTCACGAGATCTTAACATGAGGTACAAAGTGGAGAAGACAACCATCTAGCTACTTCTATGGACCCGTAGTCCAGGGATGAACTACTCACGCATCACTTCGGAGGAGGGCATGGTGGTGTAGACCCCTTCGGTGATGAATTATCCTCACGACAGGGTGCCGGCGAGAGCTCCAGAACCCTCCCGATCTCGGGATAACAATGACGGCGGCCTCGGGTGTTTCTCGGGATGAAGTGGTATATCTTTAGGGTTGACGTATCGGGGGTATAAATAGGCGAAAGGGGAAAGGCGGTGGAGGCCTGAGGGGCCCACACCACCCCATGGGAATATTTTCCGATTCCGAGAATATTTCCAGAACAACTTTTCTGAAACTAAAAACAACAGATAAGAGGGAACTGGCTCTGTGGCATCTTGTCAATAGGTTAGTCCGGAAAATCGATAAAAATAGCATAAAGTGTATAGCAAACATGTAGGAAACAACATGAAAACAACATGGAACATCAGAAATTAAGGATACGTTTATGATGTATCAGCCCTCCCTATGGGGTTGCCTCTTAGTGCCGTTTTCTTCTCATATGTTGTTGTTCTTCTTTGTTGTCTTGTGTCTTATCTGTAACTTTGTCGACATTTGTCCTAGTTCCTTCTTAATGAAAATGGAGCAGTATTTGCTACCTTCCACAAAAAACATAAAATTAGACAAACTAGTTTTTTCGGACATCATCATAGCCTCCCCCAAATACATTGTATTATTATTATGCTGAGCCGTTCGATTATGCCATAAGGAATGTACAATGAGAAAAGAAATGCGTCGGTAAAGAAGTGAAAGAAAATGTGACACTAGCAGAAAACTAAGTATTAGATACTGTTAGTAGAGACAGTTTTACCCGTGAAAAAAGAACATGCTCGAAAATGTTATCCCTCAGCCAGTTTGTGTATATAAACCACCTCTAAAGAAAAGCCCAGCCCTAATAAAACTTCATCCGTAGAGGCCCAAAATAAGACCTGCCTTCCCAAATTACTGAGGCTGCTGCGAAATATAGCCGTCTTGGCACGACGCATCATTGAAGCCCGTCTGTAGCACGGACGGACTCAGAATTGTTGTGCGTCGGCCCGGATAAACACCTAGCGCGTGGTGGCACAACTTGGACGGTCCAGAGAACCTTGGACTTGCAGGTTCCCGGAAGCAAACAGTAACTTGGAAATTAGTTCAATTCAAACCACAGAAAGGAAACACATATTAAGTTTATTACAAACTAAGCATAAAATTATCTAAATATCCTCGCTGATCTGATATTATATAAGGGCCCGTCCGGCACATCATGGTCACTTCCACCTGGTGGGAGTAATGGGCTCGTCGTATTCATCGTCATCATATTTGTCTTGGGACCAATCCCGTGAAAGACGTTTCTTTGACTCGGCCGATGGGTTTGCAGCTTAAACCGTCGTAGGCGCCATAGCTTCCTCCTTTGCTGCTTGAGCCACCACTGCTTGACTGTTTATTTCAGACTTGCGAATCCCCTGTTCTAGCGCGTCCTTAACGGTATGGTTCCTACGGTACAACTCGAATCTGTAAAACCCGTCTCTTACTGCATACTCGATGTGAAACGAGGAAAGAGGCTTCTGCTCCCAATAATGATGGCCATTGGATGGTAAATCATACTTCAAATCCCCGCAAGACCTATTAATAATCCAGGTTGTTAGATCTGTCATTCCCTCCCTGTCGAACGGTGGAGTGGCCGGGAGCTTTTCTTCAGACATGAACACATCATGTATGTCGATGTGAAACTTCTCTGGAATGATGATATTCTCACGTTCAAGCATTACTCTGTCCTTCTTGATGTCCACGCTAGCAAAAGTGATCCCATTATCCCGAAGGAACTGAACCAGTTCTGGACAAGGATCCTTGGCCCTACAACAGATGCAAATTAACACATGACAATATAATTTGTATTAAGTACAATTTCAAAATATGGAACCACGAGATTGCATTGTAATTTAGTAATTTCACTAATGTAAGATATTAAGGAGTTGAGAGTGAAGTATGCACATTCACTAGTAATTGGGATAGATTTTTGTGGAATACACTGTCCCTACATTAAAAAACGATTTGATATTGTAGTGTACATTGTAGACTGCGTGGCCTATGTGGTTCACCTGGCTTCATTATGTGTGACATAAATTTCTTATAGAGGATGAAATTATGTCTGTACGAAAATTACATAATAGTTTCCACCATTCAAATTGCTGCATTGATAAATTTGTGAAGATTCATATTAGTTCACCACATCCGTCTTGTACTTTGAGAAGCGCCATCCACATTAATTATTTGCATATAACACGAAAAATGACTGCTTTTTTTTCTGTATATAGTATGTTCCTTACTATGTCAGGGAACTATTAAATGACATGACTAGTGGCGCGATGAAAATTGTGACTCAAGATAGATTTCTTTATGATCTGATCAAACAAGAGGAGAGAACACAGATAACAGTTAGGTACAATCAGATAGTGGTGGTTTTTATGGTGACCATGAATTCTTCAGGGCTACTATATTTGGCTGAAAAATGAAGAGAATATGATGATCAATGAGACATGCTGTATAGCCTATCTGAAAAGTGAATTATCTGTTGACATATATATGGTTATATATACTCCTCTTTGGATTGCGGAATTGTGAATCTGAAAAACATAGGAGTTTGACAGATTTGTCTATGCAAAATAGAGGATTGTAAAAGACATGAAAATTGCAGAAATAGTCATTTAGATGAAATGCAGGAAAAACAAAGGAAAAGAGGTTAGAGTGGATTTTCAAATTCCTATGGAATTTGAGGCATAGGAATTTGGTTGACATCATTCCTTTGATCCACAGGCAAACCATAGTAAAAAATCTTTAGGTTTCGAATCCTACAAAATTCTTATGAAATTCCTACAATCCAAAGAAGCCAAAATGTACGATGCAGTGGTTTCTATAATCTCACAGAGAAAAACATTGAGTGGGCTACACTAGTAAGTAATAGACTAAACAAAATTCAAATGTCCTTTAACATTAATCCTACATGATGAACACATACGGATCGAATAGCTATGCAGACATCAGACACGTACGTAATGCGGTGAGGGGATGCATGGTAGAACGATTATATAACTACAATCCCGGAAGTATCCATACATGCAGTAGTGGAACATGAGGACGTGCCGGCCCAGGACGATTTGGATGATGTGAAGAGTTCGTTGCATAGAAAACAAACAATTTCCTACGCGAGAGACACCCGAAAGCCGAGATCTAATCTAGGAGATGAAAGCAACGGGCATAGAGAGAGTCTTAAGAAAACATACCCTCGAAGACTCTAAGCGTTGCGAGATCGAATCTCGTTGTTGGCGTAGTCATACTCGCACATATCTCAAGAACGAGAAGATGTGCACCGCAATCCGGCGGTGTCTCCGTGATCGGTCACACGTACGGCTTGATGGCGACCTCCGTTCCCTCGATCCAGCGGGGCAGCGGAAATAAAGGATCCCTCGAAACTCCAGCAGCACGACGGCATGGTGGGGTGGAGAAAACTTCGTTCAGGGCTTCGCCAAGCGCATGAACATGAGGTGGAGCAGCGGGAGGAGGAAGATGGAGATGACACCAAGTGTGTGGAGGAGGGAGAGCCCTCACCCTCCTTTTATAGGGGAGGGGGGAGGCAGCCCAAAGGGGGTGAGGCCAGCCCATGGTGGTGCCCCCACCTCTTCCCTCTTCATGTGAGTGGACTCTCCACTCACATCCACTCATCCTCCACTTAAAATCGACTAAAAAATCCCAAAGGTTTTTCTTTAATAAATAAATAAAACATTTTTATTTCTTTATTTCAGCATTTGTTAATTCTATCAACAAACATTTGCATATAGAACCTCGAATCATTTGTTAATTCTATTAACAACCATTCGATGAAAAACCCCTTGAATTATTTCAAATTTACCCGAAACGATTTCGGTGATGTCCAAACTTTTCTCCAATATTCTGTATCCTCTCAAATGCGTCATCGAACCTTAACAGTGTCACCCTACGGTTCGCGAATAACATAGACATGATCGAGACACCTCTCCGATCAATAATCAACAGCGGGATCTGGAGATCCGTGATGACTCCTATATATTCAACGATGAATCTCGTGATCGTGTGAACCATCAACGTCGTAACTAATTCACTTTGTCTCGCGATATTTTACTTGTCCGAGATTTGATCATTGGTATCAACCATACCTTGTTCGATCTTGTTACTGACAAGTACTCTTTTACTCATTCCGTGATATGACATCCTTGTGACATAGTCACGTGATTGTAAGCGGTGTCAATGTGATATCACCGAGAGAGCCTAGAGTATATCTCTCCGTCATTTGTATGGACAAATCTCACTCTTGATCCATGTGGCTCAACTAATACTTTCCGAATACCTAACGTCACCTTTATAGTCACCCTGTTATGGCGTGACGTTTGATAACATCAAAGCACCCTTCCGGTATTAGTGATTGACATGATCTCATGGTCTAAGAAATAAGTTACTTCGTATGCAAGATATAACAATATAAACTAAATTACTTGATCGTATTGTTATACTTAATTTGGGTCTATGTTCATCACATCATTCTTCTAATGACATGACCTCGTTATTAACAACAATCCAATGTTCATGATCACGAAACCTTGATCATCTATTAATCAACGAGCTAATTAAAAGAGAGGCTTTACTAGAAACCATTGTTTTTTTTATAAAACACACATGTATCAACGTTTCGGTTAATACAATTCTGTCATGAGAAATAAACATTTATCATAAACAAGGAATAAGATAATAATCACTTTATTATTGCATCTCGGGCATATTCCCTTCATGATGACCATTTTCTGACCCGGGGTTTCGTGGCTTCTCCACCTTGTGTACTCGATGTCGAGTCCCACCATCTTGTACTTCGTATCCTTGAGCCATTGTTCTTACTTCCCCGGCATGTGCGTCACAGTCGCCTCCTCGTTGGTGGACACCACCTCCAAATACATAGCACCATAGGCACAGACGTCCAGTAATTCCGTCGTTGGTAACCCATCATCGGTGATGGGTATGTAGATATCCATGGATGATGCATTCCCCGTGGTGGATGAGAAGATGAGAAAATGGATGCGGTTGAAGAAGGAGCGAGTAATGGTGTTTGGGAGAGGAATGGTAATTTATTGGGAGAAATACGAAGAAGCAGACGCGAGGATGCAGTTTCAACCCGCACGTACTAGCGGAACTGTCAGAGTAAATCGCAAGGTTTGGTCCACTTTTTGTACATAAAACCACGCTACCCTGCGCATGCATCTCTTCACGCGTCGTGGCAACTGCACACGTCCCCTCCGCACGTCGCCGCAACTGCACGGACATGGTTTCACCTTGAAACACTAAAAAAATATAACGAGTAAATATTCGGACCATCCAAACAGTGACCTATCATTTTTAATTGAACTTTTATATGCATCATGTACGTGAGTATGATTCATGATAATCGTATTGGGTTGTACAATTGACCTCGAGGTTATATATGGTAAAAATGATACCGTATGCGACAATATTCTATTGATTCTTGGCAAGTATATATCACAATTATTTATTTTCCCTTATTAAAAAAATATAGAAAAGATATGTATCTTTAATCTTATTCGTAATAAGGAGAAAAATATTTTAAATCGCATTGTTCAGTCTTAATGATAATACAATGCGGGTCAACAAGATTCATTCGAAAATACGAAATTTCGTCACGAACATTGGCTTCAATCATTACCCAGAGTGAGGTTTCCACTCTATTATTTCTGCTACATAGCCCTATTTGTGAATGACCTACCATTTTCAACTTTAATTGGCCTGCACAATTTAAGTTAAGTTTATACACCCAAATTAGCATTTCGTGCCAATGAAAATTGAGTTTTCGACAAGTTTTACCTTTTCTTTATTTATCGCTAGTACTTACATATAATTCGGATATTCCCAAAAATTTCAGGACCTTCCATACGCGATCGAGACAATCCTGAACTTGGCCTGGCCCAACTGCGTAGATGACCGGTGGGGCTAGCGCACTCCAGGCCCCACATGTCATCGGACATGTTTTGACTGAATTCGTGTATAAAAAACTAATGTTTCTGAATCTCAAACGGATTCTTTTGATTGAATTATTTTTGAACGAATTTTGGAGGATTCCAATCCATAGGATTCTTTCCTAAGGAATAACTTTGGATCAAAGGAATGACTACTACAAAATTCCAACACCTATCGCATAGGAATTTCAACACCACTAACCTCTTTTTACACTAGGATCGAGGGAATTTTCCTATGGTCGATCCAAATGACCGTTTTCATAGTATATATATAACGAAAGATATGTATCGTTTATCTTATTTGTAATGAAGAGAACAAGATTTTAAAGCACACTATTTGGTCTTAATGATAATCCAACAAATTCGTTTTGATCATTACCCCAGAGTGACGTTTCCACTATAAGTCCAGCGACTTAATTTATGTTAGATAAATCATATTATCGAATCGTCTACCTTTTTGAATTTTAATTGGCTTGTACAATTTATCTTAAGTTTATACACACAAATTAGGATCCCATACCAATGAAAATTGTGTTTTCGACTAGTTTTTAGATTTTCTTTATTTATCGCTAATACTAACATATAGTTCGTACATTCTCAACTATTTCTGGATCTTCCATGATGCCCGACCGAAACTGACTTGGCTGACGTCGACCGCGTATATGACCGGTGGGGCAAGCGCACTCCCGACCCCACATGTCATCGGACATGTGTCGACACAATACTCTAAATTTTAGAAATTTGAACACAAATTTGCATGATCCACATTTAGACGGAGAAATGTATAATTTCACCCCACCAAAACTGGCCATGTCACACACTACCTATTTATCCCCATCCCGTACCGAGCTGCCGCATCATACCACTCTATGGACTCCTAGCACCCATCGCCCCGGTACACACCTCTCAACACCTTACCTAGCATACGCCGGCGCCTCCGCGGAGATGCGGAGACCGAGGCAGAATGCAAGGTCGTCGAGCCGTTGCACATGAAGACGCGCGTGAAGACGGCGAGGGTGTTCGAGTTGGTTGTTTCTGGTCTCCCTGCGCCACCAGACTGCCGTCAGGATGGCACCTCGACTTGGACAGTGTCCTCGTGGCGCCGCCGCCCACTGGCAGCGCTCGTGCAAACGCGGTTTTCGAACACAGAGTAAGATTGCCGTCCGCATTATGAGCGTTCCCCAAGTACGGCATGGATGCGCCATACTAGGAACAACTATTCGAACATGAACATGAAGCCAAACACCACTCTTCTCGCGGTGGCAGAGTGTCGGAGCGGTGGAACACGTTGGCGCGACACCGTCTTTGGGCCGAAGCCATCGGAGACATGGTAAACGTAGCGGAACCTGGCAGTCAAGTAGGTCTGGAGCCCGAGCCCCAGGGCTTCAACACATCCAACTTCGTCGACTGGTCGGCTTTCAAGGCGGCGAAGTCCGTCGAGGAAGACGTCATCGTCCTCGATTAATCCTGCTCGAATGTAAAACATGTGGACTATTAAAATTTGGTCTATGTTTAAGTGTAGTTCTCACATTTGTGCTCGCTAGTTGGTGTAATGTCTTCTCATAGTCAAGTTTAATTTCCATACGATTGTTTCCAATTTCCTTTGGTCTCTTCGTACTTCGCTTTTGCCCGTTTGCAATTTGATTATTTGAATGAAACTGGATGCTGATGACTAGTTCATGCGCACATGCTTGGAAGGTCCATAAAAATACCCGGACGGTCCAACAATTTTGGTTTGGCAGGGAAATTTGGTTCCCATACATGTTTCCCCCCAGTTATTTAAATTTAACAATCACTCTAATTTGCCACTCAAATATTTCGAGTTTTTGGCCCGGCCCCGGGCGACGACACACCAGCCCGTACGCCATGCCACGTCGCCGCCCAATGTCACCCATGTCCACGCTGCGCCGGCCTTGCCCGTCCGACTGGCCGTCAAATCGCCGCCCATACGCCGACACTCTACCTGAGCGCCGAGGTGCCCCTCCAGACCCCAAAACCGCCCCCTTTTCACCCAGCCCGCCACATTTTCCATAACCTAGCTTGCCCCCACAGTTCCCATAGTCCAGCATTCCCTCTCCATCACCGAGAAATGGTAAATAATTTAGTCGGATCTATGCAATACATCTCTGGGTGTCTTTCGTTCATCCTTAATTTTTCCAACAAGTCTCTTTTTTAGCCTGGTTGTCTAGTGTGTCTCAACATTGAAGGCCCATGCAGAATTAAGAATAGAGGAACCTCCTTTTTCATACTACCTATTCATATGCCATACAAATATTATACAGCACGTGAGTTAATTATATGCACATCGTCTAGCTAATTGCAAGAAAAATAAAGCATAAAGAAGCAGTGCACTACAAATCATGTTGTGCATACACATGCTTTTACGTTACTGTCCCTGCATAAAAAAACAAGATTTGATATTGTGTTGTACGGTGTAGACAACATGGTCTATACGGTTCACATGACTTAATTATGTGTGACATAAATTTCTTATAGGGATGAAACTATGTGTGTAAGAAAGTTACATAATTATTTTCACCCTTCATATTGCTCCACTGATGAATTTTTGAAGATTCATATTTGTTCATCACATCCCTCTTATACTTTGTTCTAATTTTGTGCATATAACATGAAGAATGACTGCAAAGCACCATAGAACTTTCAGGTCGGGCTACTATATTTGGCTCAAATAATGAAGAGAAGATGATGATCAGTGAGTGAGGTTATATATAGCTTATATGCGAAGTTAATTATCCGTTGACATGTATATACTGATATATACTAACTTTAAATGTATGATGCGGAGGACAATGAATTCTTCAGACCGGGCTACTACATTTGACTCTAATAATGAGAGAAGATGATGATCAATGAGTCTGGTTATATATAACCTTAATTATCTGTTGACATGTATATGTTGATATATACTAACTTTAAATGTACGATGTAGAGGACCAATAATGAAGAGAAGATAATGATCAATGAGTCAGGTTATATATAGCCTATCTGCAAAGTTAATTATGTGTTCACATGTATATACTAACTTTGAATGTACAATGTAGAGGACCATGTCAATGTGTTTCGATCAGTATCAGCTTGCCATACAAGGTAATTAACAAACTGAACAAATCAATATCTAATCTTTATTTGATGTTTCCTTCAATTTGCAAGTTTTATCACATAGAACCTCATAACTATATAGTACACTGCTATTAATTGATAATGTGGTGGTTTCATGCTGAATTTGTAAGACGTGACAAGATCTTTATTTCTCTGATAAAACCTCCATCTAATCTCTCTGTTGCACAAATTGATATGTTTTTGCTTTTTCAAGGAAGCACTATGAACGAATCGGCTGGCTATCTATTGTCCATAAGCTCATGGAGAAAAACTTTGGGTGTACTAAAATAGTAAGTAATAGGCTAAAAAAAATTCAAATGTCATTTCACATTAATCCTACTTATAATGCCACAAAAAAGTATTTTCAAATTTTGCAGAAGATTATAACCGATTTTCATCAAAACTTCTACATCCCCTCATAGGGTCGACTATGTTTATTGATGGAACCATTCAATTTTTCCTTACGAAAATGGTTGATACTTCATAAACGTATCCTTAATTTCTGATGTTCCATGTTGTTTTCATGTTGTTTCCTACATGTTTGCTATAGACTTTATGTCATTTTTATCGATTTTCTAAACTAACCTGTTAGCAAGATGCCACAGAGCCAGCTCCCTGTTGTCTGCTGTTTTTAGTTTCAGAAAAAAAATTCAAGAAATATTCTCGAAATTGGAAAATTCGAAGTCCGGAGGTCCTAGAATTCCCGAAGGTTCCACGGAGTCTCAAAGAGACTCAGAGGGGGGCCACACCATTGGGTGGCGTGCCCCTGGCCGCGCCATGGGGTGGTGTGGGGCCCCCAGGCCTCCACCGCCTTTGCCCTTTCGCCTAATTATACCCCCCGACATATTAACCCTAAAAATATACCACTTCGTCCCGAGAAACATCCGAGGCCGCCGTCATTGTCATCCCGAGATCGGGAGGGTTCTGGAGCTGTCCCCGGCACCCTACCGGGAGGGGAATTCTTCACCGGAGGGGTCTACATCACCATGCCCTCCTCCGAAGTGATGCGTGAGTAGTTCATCCCTGGACTATGGGTCCATAGCAGTAGATAGATGCTTGTTCGCTCCACTTTGTACCTCATGTTTAGATCTCGTGAGCTGCCTCACATGATCGAGATCATCTTTACGTAATGCTATATGTTCTGTTTGCTTGGATCTAATGAATATTGAATGCTATGTCTTCTGATTATAAATCTATCATGTTATCTTCATGCATATGTTATTTATGATCTTGCATCCTTTCCGTTATTAGTAGATGCTCTGGCCAAGTAGATGCTAGTAACTCCAAGATGGAGTATTTATGCTCGATAGTGGGTTCATGCCTCATTTGCATCTGTGCTCGAGTGACAGAAACGTGACGGATGGAGGATGTGTTGTTACCATTAGGGAGAAAACAACGGTGTTTACCTAGTTTACATTTTTTACATTACACACTTTGCTTACTGCGATAATCTATTGCTAGCAACTTAATATCCAACGTTTGTTCGAATGATATTCGGAGGGTGCGTTATTAGACATAGATGCAGTTGGATGACGGTCTATGTATTTTGTTGTAATGCCCGCATGAATCACATAGTAATATTTATGTCTTGCATCTACACCACAGTGCAGCCTATATTTTTGTCAATTGCCCAGCTGTAATTTTTTCACCACACATGTTATTTATCTTTCGTGGAGAGACACCACTAGTGAACTGTGGACCCCCGGTCCTTTTTCTCATACTTATAATACACACACTGCTTTCATACTGTTACTACTGCTTTCATACAGTTCTCCTACTGTTTTCCACACCATACGTTTAACCTCTTTGTGCTCAGCAAAACCGGTGAGATTGAAAACCTCACTGATTCGTTGGGAAAAAGTGATTTCATTGTGTTGTGTAGGTTCTACGTTGCTGCTGAACCGGTAGTGCGCCCTACCATCTCAGGTGCATCAACCTTCTGAAGTTACTCCTTCCTCCTACTGGTCGATTCAACCTTGGTTTCTTTCCGAGGGAGAACTTGCTGCTGCACTCTTCATACCTTCCTCTTGGGGGTCTCCCAACAAACATGTGTTCACACGCATCAAGCAACAGAGAAAGAGAATTTCTGCAAGGGGAGTCTCTCAGTTCCAATCTCTTCACTTTGTTTTTGTTTTGCTTAGTTTATTTTATTTTGTTTTGTTTTCTTATCTTAATAAAAAACACACACAAAATTAGTTCTTATTCTAGTTGTTACTTGTGTTACCTCGTTGTTATTTTTCACCATGTTGTTCCCTAAGTTTACCCTGAAAGATCTGCTAGTAGGAAGTGGTTCTATACTTGGAAAGGATACCATTAAAGAATTATTTGATCATGTTAGTAAGCATGATAATTTTGAGGAAAAAATCCATAGTAGAACTTGCTCCAAAATATGAGACTACTGCAACTTATTTAGTTCACATGTTAGAAGCTAGGTTTGTTAACCTTCATCCCATATTACAGCATATGTTCCTCAACTTGAATAAACTGAATTTGTTGAAAAAAGGAACTTTATCTTAGAAACCACGCTTAAAGAATTTGAGATGTTGCTATAGAAGCTAGAAAAGTCTTTGATCGTTTCAATATGCTAGGCTCATGTGTAGATATGGTTGGTGCTCTTGAAAAAACTGAATCTAATAATGAAAATAAGGATAAAATACCAACCCCTTTAAATTAATAGAGTTGCATGAAGCCCAAGAAAAGAATTTTGATTGGATTGTTATTGAGAATTTATTTGATGAGAATAGTAAGCCTAAAAGTTCTAAGAGAGAAGAATCTGCAAATCACTTAGCTAAAATACAATGCATTATTAAGGAATTGCCAAATCCTGATTTGGATGCTTCTTCACTTGAAAACACTTGATTCCACTTTTCTAGGCCTAGCTAAAAGGCGTTAAAGAAAAGCACTTCTTGGGAGATAACCCATGGTTTTATTTTTGTTTTGTTTTTCTCTGTTTTCTTTGAGTCAAGGGGTTGTATACTTCTGCAGAAACTCCTTTGTATCTTACTTTTCATGTTTTAGTTGTGCCAAGTAAGGTTTCTGACGAGAGTCGGAGTTGGTTTTTGGATTTATGTGCAGGAAACAGATTTGTGCCGTCCACCATAAAAAATCATATAAATCACAGAAAATCAGAATGACCTGAAATTTCTTGTGCTTATCCTCGGCTAATTCCGCAAATTTTTCGTTCTTGAAGTTTTTTTATCTGGGCAACGTAAGTTCCCTGAATTTCTTTTGTCTTTACAGGCAGTTCTGGTTTTGACAGATTCTGCCATTTTTCTTGCATTTGCTCTTTCGCGATGTCAAGTGGATTTCTTTGCTTCACGAAACATCAGTGGTTGTAGCTAATGTTTAAAAGTATCAATAGAACTTTTTCCCTTATAGAACCCATGGATTTTTTTTATTGTTGCACTAACCCTCTAATGCGAATTACTCTTTGAGTGCGGTGTGCAGGAAGTTTTGAAGGGTCAAGAGAAGTGGGTGATATATGTGATCAAGAAGAGTGCAAGGTCAAAGCTTGGGGATGCCCCTGTGGTTCATCCAAGCATATCTTAAGAAGACTCAAGCATCTAAGCTTGGGGATGCCCAAGGAATCCCCTTCTTCATCAACAATCTATTAGGTCACTTCTAGTGAAACTATATTTTTATTCGGCCACATCATATGAAGTTTACTTGGAGCGCTTGTTTGATTTTCTTTGTTTTCTTTTATTTTCCTTGCTGCAATAATATAGTTGGACCATAGCATTCCTTGTTTGGGAGAGATACACGCTCCGTTTTTCGTTTGAATACTTGCTAAGCTAGTATTCTTAGTTTTTCTTCTAGCTGGTGCAAAATTCATGTTTAGCTCTTGTTTTCATTGCATCTCTTATTCCGAGCTGTTAGTTTTAGTAGTGTTATGTGAGTACTCTTATGTTTGATTGCTGTAGCATTTAGAGAGTTTTTTTAAAGCATGTTTTGTATGGTGCTTGTTGGGAAACTAAACTACTGCTTGTAGTAAAATTTATAACAATGCAAGGAGAAGCTTGTATAGACTGTGGCCATACTTTTTCATATCATGCTAGATGTTATTTTAATTCTAAAGCCTAGTGGTTATTTAGTAACAAGATTAGCCTCAAATATCTGATAGTTTTTAATGTATTATTGAAAGAATCATGAGTTGTTCTTGTCATATTGAAGCATAAATTTGTGGTGTTCTCCTTTAAATGCTTTATTTTGTTGACTTGGCACATGCTCATACCATGTTTATGACTATGAAACAGTCACTTATAGCCTCTATGATAATTTAGTTTTGAACTTGTGGTACCACTTATGCTTTGATTAATGATGTTTATGTCGCTATGCATGATTATGGCTCTTATGCTCTCTTGATTTGTCGCTCCAAGTCTTTTGCTAGCCTCCACCTATACTGAGTATGAGCTCTACTCGTGCATCCAACTCCCAAAAACCAAAGTATGCCCAATGTGTCCACCATACCTACCTACATATCGTATTTAACCGCCACTCCAAAGTAAATTGCTCATGTGTTACCTTTAAACTTTTAAAATTACTCATGTTTTGTGCTCCTGTTTTAGCTCATGTGGACGTGAATAGAGAATCTTTATCTCAATTGTTGATTGGACTTTCACACCCTGGACAAGTGGCTTCATCCTCTTATCCAATGATAAAAGAGCTGGCAGCGGGGTGCCCAGCCCCAAATTAATAACAATAAATTCTCTTAAGTATTTTTGCCCCTGATTTTTCAGTCAAAGCATAATTGCGTAAACAAAAGATAAACAGGCATGACCTTCTACCCAGATGCGTCCTTCTACGGGATCCGCTCTTGTGAAGTCTAGTTGGCTTGTGATGTACTGTATTTTTTGTTTACCATTCGTTGACATAAGCATACACCTCTCTAAAAAAGGTTTTCAATACCTCTGTTTAATAAAATAAAAGCCCTAGCACATGAGTTGATCCCTGCTTCCCTCTGCGAAGGGCCTTTCTTTTACTTTTATGTTGAGTCTCCATCTTCTAACTTTATGCACAATTGAGAGAGCATAGTTGTCATTCTGAGTTTTATGTGCATTTGTCCCAGAAACATTATTAATTGATTCATGATGTGTTGTTGCTTGTTCTCTAATTATTTGTTCTAGTCTTCCTCATGAACTTTGAAGGTGTCCTGACATTTATGTTTTTCCCCACTCTTAAGGACTAGCGAAATATTACTTTTCCATGTTTTATCTATACTTGAAACAAACGTATATCTTTCGTTGCATTGTTATTCATAATCTTTTATTTATGTTACTTCTCATGATGCAAGGTGATTGCTATGCTTTATTATAAAAATTGTATTTATCATGCTTGTGTTGAACTTCTATGATCTCAGCTTACTTATGCTTTTACATTATTGATGATCAAGTTTATGTTGGTAGCATGTCACCTCAAAAATTTTATGTTTTATCGTTTACCTACTCGAGGACGAGTAGGAACTAATCTTGGGGATGTTGATACGTCATAAATGTATCCTTAATTTCTTATGTTCCATGTTGTTTTGATGTTGTTTCCTACATGTTTTGTATACACTTTATGTCATTTTTATCGATTTTCCGGACTAACCTATTGACAAGATGCCACAGAGCCAGTTCCCTCTTTTCTGATGTTTTTAGTTTCGAAAAAGTTGTTCTGCAAATATTCTCTGAATTGGAAAATTGGAAGTCCGGAGGTCCTAGATTTCCCGAAGGTTCATGGAGTCCCGAAGAGACCCGGAGGGGGGCCACGAGGGGGGCACACCATAGGGTGGCGCGCCCCTTGGCCGCGCCGGGGGGTGGTGTGCCCCCCTAGGCCACCACCGCCTTTGCCCTTTCGCCTATTTATACCCCCCCCCCCCCCGAAATATTAACCCTAAAAATATACCACTTCGTCTCGACAAACACCCGAGGCCCTCGTCATCGTCATCCTGAGATCGGGAGGGTTCTGGAGCTCTCTCCGGCACCCTGCCGGGAGGGGAATTCGTCACCGGAGAGGTCTACACCACCATGCCCTCCTCCAAAGTGATGCGTGAGTAGTTCATCCTTGGACGACAGGTCCATAGCAGTAGCTAGATTGCTGTTCTCTTCACTTTGTACCTCATGTTTAGATCTTGTGAGCTGCCTCACATGATCGAGATCATCTTTATGTAATGCTACATGTTTTGTTTGCTGAGATCTGATGAATGTTGAATGCTATGTCTTCTGATTATCAATCTATCATGTTATCTTCATGCATATGTTATTTATGATCTTGCATGCTATCCGTTATTAGTAGATGCTCTGGCCAAGTAGTTGCTAGTAACTCCAAGAGGGAGTATTTATGCTCGATAGTGGGTTCATGCCTCCTTTGCATCTATGCTTGAGTGACAGAAACGTGACGGATGGAGGATGTGATGTTGCCATTAGGGAGAAAACAACAGTGTTTACCTAGTTTACATTGTTTACATTACACACTTTGCTTACTGCGATAATCTGTTGCTAGCAACTTAATACTCAATGTTTGTTTGGATGATATTTGGAGGGTGGATTATTAGACATAGATGTAGTTGGATGACAGTGCAGACTTGATTTTTGTCAATTACCCAGCTGTAATTTGTTCACCACACATGTTATTTATATTTCACCGAGAGACACCGCAAGTGAACTGTGTACCCTAGTCCTTTTTCTCATTCTGATAATACACAAACTGCTTTCATAATGTTACTACTGCTTTCATATTGTTCTCCTACTGTTTTCCACACTTACGTTTAACCTCTTTGTGTTCAGCAAAACCGGTGAGATTGACAACCTCACTGCTTCATTGGGGCAAAGTGATTTGATTGTGTTGTGTAGGTTCCACGTTGCTGCTGAACCGGCAGTGCGCCATGCCATCTCAGCTGCATCAACCTTCTGAAGTTACTCCTTCCTCCTACTGATCGATTCGACCTTTGTTTCTTTCTGAGGGAAAACTTGCTGCTGCACTCTTCATACCTTCCTCTTGGGGTCTCCCAACGAACGTGTGTTCACACGCATCAATGGTATAAAGTTGAAAGGCGCAAATTATCCCAAGAGAAAGAAACATGTAATGAATTTGCTCGAAAAGCTGGAATTCGAACCGGATTGATCACCATTGTTTCCGTCAAAAGATTCAGCGATGACTTCCTATATATTTTTGACGATTCTGAAGACTACTTACAATTCTGTTCAGGGTGATCTAAAGCAAAATCGATGATATTAGTCGTCCGAGATATTTCGACTAGCTACTATTTTACTCTTCCTCTGTTCAACAATATAAGACGTTCTAGCTTGCTGTTTTAGCTTGCTAAAACGTCTTATATTGTGGAACAGGGGGTATTAGGTTATCTATCATATTTAGAACTCCTTTATTTTATGTAGTAATTATGTACTGGAACATATTTCTGCTAAATTATAAATATATTTACGAATTTTTCATTTATTTGCCCCATCCGGAGCATTGCAAGAAATTCCGGCAAAATCCGGCCCGCCCGACAAAATAGAGCCATAATATTGAAATTGCTCCCTTCCGGATTTGTTTGGAGGGTCCAATGGTTGTCCAACCTAGTCCTAATCAAAACCGCTTCTCCTTGGACCGAGTCTGTTTTTTATTCAAACTGGCTCTCTATTTTTTTATCCGGGACATCTGAAGAACTTCGGACACCCTACACCTTGTAGAGTCATCCATTAAAATGGCCCGCCTCTACGTTCCATGGTGGGCTTTTATTTGGCCCGCTTCTTCCAAACAGAGTATCAGAGACAGCCGGTTTTTACAACCGTCTGAGGGATGATGCTTCCTAGACGGTCCATGGAACCGGCTCCGATGGGCCTGATTATTAGCACCTTATTCTCCGAGCCGGTCAGGGAAACCTCCGCAGGCCTATGTACAAGAACCGACTGAAATTGTGGGTATCATAGTAGTGTGATTAGCTGTAGCCGAGCCCTTTGTGACAGAAAACAAGATGTAGCACAAGCCTTCTATCCATTCTAGTTACTATTGGGGTTAAATCCTGCATTTTTGTTTTGTCTTACTTCCCCACTGGCAACCAAAAATAAGTGAAATGGAGAGCTCCCTCCTCACAACCATAATTATGTGCTAAATTTGACAGGACATTTTCATCCACATTTATTGGAATCATATATGACTTATGATAATTAATCTTTAGCCCATTGGTAATGGAGAAGTTCTGCAGTGGTATTTTCAAAACTCCAATTTTACACTGATTAGCAGGCATTATAATCAACATACCATCATACTAGATAATAGAAAATTTTGGGTCTAAAATTTTCAACAGGTTTACGAATTTCTCCTCGAACATGGAAGCCATTCACTACATCTTGAAGCAAATTTGACAGAAGAGTAAACACTAGGGAAGAAAAAGCATCACCTTGTCGAACACCACTCTTACAAATAAATTGCTTCCCAAGTACCCCATTTAATTAATAGCACTAAAGAACACCCAGGTGACAACAAGTCCTTTACCCAATTAAAGAAAGTTATGTCAAAACCTTGCATTTCAAAACCTTTGTAATTGCATCATGCTCAATCAAATGCCTTCTAAAAATCCAACTTGAGAATAATAATAGGATTTTTTGAGCCGTGACACGAATGAAAATATTCAAAAGTCCAGGCAATACAATCCTGCATAGTTCTCCTTCTCAAAAACCCTCATTGATTGTTGTTCAAGCGTTTCAAAATGTGCTCCTATAATCTGTTTGCCACAATCTTAGTAAGAAACTTGATACACACATTTGTTAAAGAAATGGGCATATAATCATTAGCTATTTCGGGAGAAGCATTTTTGGGAACAAGGGTTATATATATATATGAAGAATTAATATTGGCCCACCCAGTTTTATCATCATGAAAATCATGTGCCTACTCATAAAAATGTGCAAAAAATAGTACTCCAGGATTTCTTAAGAAACAACCCATTAAATCTATCCTTCCTAGGGGCCTTTTTAGTTGGTATGTGCTTAACAACCAGATATTTATCCTCTTTAGTAAAAAGGCCGAGACAAATCCTCTAGCTCATCAATGCTTGACCAATCTTGGTATAAATGCTCCCAAGAATTTTTAAAGGAATTATCCTAAAATAAAATAAAAATTAGTGAAGGCTTATGAACATGAGACAAGGAATTTAATTATTTCTGAATTGAAAGGGCATCCTTTTGCAGTGCTTGTTGACGAGTCTCGTGATAAATCAATAAAAGAGAAAATGGTGGTGATTTTGAGGTATGAATTTATAAATTGTGAGGGTGATATATGATGTTGCCTCTAATATGAGAGGTCAATTTCATGGGTCGCAAATACATACACTAGACGAAAATACATATTCCTTTTATATACATTGTTTTATTCCTGAACTGCAAATAGCGGTTGTTTCTGTTGCCAAGTGTCGTACTTATGTTGAGGGTTTATTTAATAATTCAACTCTGGGTGTAACCACTATTGGTTCTTCTTGTAATAGAAAGGAACAACTTCTCCAAGATCACCATGAAAAACTTGTGGAGGAATTGGAGACCGGTGAAATTTTTCTAGGAAGAGGACAAAACCAAGCAACTAGTCTTGCAATTTCTAGTGACACACAGTAGGGTGCACATCACAAAACATTGGTTCGTCTTCAACTAATGTGAACCTCTAAAATGGAGTTAGTGGAAAGTATTTGTGAAGACGGAGATACAGCGAGCAAAGAGTTGGCACAATAGCTTCAACTAATGTGAACCTCTAAAATGGAGTTAGTGGAAAGTATTTGTGAAGACGGAGATACATCGAGCAAAGAGTTGGCACAATAGCTTTGATAGAAAGGATGGAATACTTTGAATTTGCTGTTATAATGCATCTTATTATTAGATTGTTGGGGAAGACACAAGAATTTTTGCGATGCTTACAAAGGAAAAAAATCAAAACATTGTTTGCACTATTAGATTATTGGGTCAGTATTAACGAATGTGGATGACATGAGAAAAAATGGTTGGGAAGAGATTTTTGGAGATGTGTGGATCTTTTGTATCAGTAGGACAATTATTATAGCAAATATGGTGTCCTACACAAATATGGTGTGCTACACTCAGCCAGGAATTTTTGTGGACATTGAAGATGACATCATTTTGTGGCGTTTTCAAGGTTACAATAAATCGTGCATGACAATTACTCAAAGCCAATAATAGGACTTGGAGAGTTACTGGTATGTTATTTTTTGTTGTTGAATTCAGCTTCCATATAATTTCTTATTAATATTTACGATGATTATTTTACATATATATAGATTGATGTCTCAAGTGGATGGTTCATGAATCATGGTGCTGACGTGTCAACTATTGAGATATCTCAATGTCATAATGATATTTCTAGAGAGGATACAATAATTTATCTTTTTTTCATCAACTACTCAACTAGCGATTTATGTTTATGTCTATTGTAACTATGGTAAGCTTTGGTTAAAATCCAGTAGAAATTTCCATGTGTCTTTTCTTTCTCTATTATTGGCTCCTCTAGTGGGTACCATTCTGGTTTCTCAAACCTTAGGTGCTCTTTTCTCGGAGCATACTACATTGGGAACTATAGTCCATAATTTTGTATGCAACTAAGAAATGATATGAAAAATACAACTCTTTTTGTAGTGCCTCTGGTTGGCCAACCAAAATTACATGTTTGCTGACATAATGTATGTGCTAATTCTTTGATCTTCATATCTACAGTTCGTGAAACAAGGCAACCAGAGAAATCATATGCTTGTCTCCAAATATTCCTCTTATGTTTACTTACAAGGGATAATTATTGGGATAACTGTTATAAAGAAGAATGTTAGAAACTAATGGAATCTTTAATCCCTCTCACATGTTGATATTATTCAAGTGCCTAAAAAATCCATCGACATATGGTTTGCGAAAATGTATAAGCATAAATGTATGTTTCATCATAAAAACAATTTAAAGAAGTACTTACAATAACGTGTTGGTTTTCGTTGGTAAATAACTTATAACTTTGACTATGATTTTTTATGTATATGTCCACAAAATTAGTAAAGAAGATATATGAAATAAAATAATTTTGTAATACAGATACAACTATACCATTTAAACATTCTCAATGCATATAACCTGGTATATATGAGTGATCAAATTCATGCATAAACAACTGTGCAAAATAAAGTGTGTCTTACATTTTGGGACTGGGGGAGTACAAATTTATGTTGGATATAGATTCCTTAGCGTGTAGTAGGACCAGCTCCCATTGCCCTTCCAAAATGGTGCTCCGTCTCAGACGGATCACTGCCGTACATTCCATAACTATGGTTGGAGCCGCCACCACTTCCAATGGTCAAGCTGTTGTTCGTGTTGCTACCGGTCGTACGGCTCTCCTCGAGCTCTAGACACTCTTGCAGCAGGGCCACCACCTCGGTCATTGTGTGCCGTTGTGTAGGAGCTTGTGCGGTGCATTTCAGGGCAACATTCGTAGCTTTCCATACACTATTGATGTCGTAGTCACCTCGCATGTATGTGTCTACAATGTCCTCGATATTACCCCGTGCAAGGCGCTGCCGAGCCCACTGTACTATACCAGCGGGCTCCGGGCTTTGCAATATTGGTGGCTGCCCTGTGATCACCTCCAACAACACGACACCAAAGCTATACACGTCGCTCTTTTCGGTCAGCTGCAGGGTTGCCGCGTACCTACATGGATATGCAACGGTATGAGATCATTTGCATTGCAGTTGGCAATATGAGAAAAGAAAGAAGATGATAGTAAGGTCATATACTCAGGAGCAAGGTAGCCCTGTGTGCCGACAATTCTAGCTGTGGATGCATGGGTATCATTTTCGTGATTGAAAGCCTTCAGTAAGCCAAAATCAGCAACCTTGGCTTTAAGATTTGCATTTAGTAGGATGTTTGATGTCTTCACATCTCGGTGTAGAAAGGGTGGACTGCACGCTTTATGCAGATACTCGATCCCTGCACGCACATCAGGTAATTGACCACAGCAAAACAAGAATGATGTTTCCTTTTATGGCTACGTGCATACAGCTATCTTATGCAAACTCCACAAAAAGCAATTTTAATATCGGTAATACCATTCTATTATTACAAGAGAAACATCAGTTTCACACTAACAAAGAAATTGAAAGCAACATGATAAAATACCACATATGTTTCAATCAGGAAAATACCTTGCGCCGATTCCAGGGCAATACGGAGCCTCTGCTTCCAGGTTAAACGTTCAACATTGGGATCTCTCCCTGCACAAATGATCAAACGTCAATGTATTATGGAGTTGTAGATCGAATGCATGAAGCTTCACACCTCTGAGTTTATCCTGGAGGTTTCCTTCTGACATATGCTCATAGACTAGGGCTAAATAGTCTCCATCCTTGCAATAACCAATCAGGGACACAAGATTCTTGTGATGAATCCTTGTTAGGTTCCGAGCCTGACCGAAAAGAAAATAAATTACATGTGTGCAATATTAGCTGCAAATCAAGGTGATTATTATTTATACAAGTGACCAGACATGCATTACCTCTGCTAAGAACTCTGTGATACCTTGATGGGAAGACTGAGACCGCAGCTTGACTGCCACCTGAGTACCATCCTCCAAGAGGCCGGCGTACACAAAGCCGAATCCTCCTCGACCGAGTACTCGATGGAAGTTGTTTGTTATGGCCTCTAACTCCCTGTACGTGAACCGACGGTTGTCTAGTTTCAGCAGGCTGCATCCATCGCTGCTCTGAGACTGAGATTGCACATCACTAATCTCAGGTTGTACTTCTACGCTACCTTTTTTTGGTCCTTCAGAAGCAAAGCATAAAATTAGCATTGCCAATAGTTCTGGAGTATAATGTTATGGATACCCTGTCAGCCTCACCTTGCCTTCTTTTTATTGCTAACAGTACAAGTACTACGAGTAATCCAATGATCACAACTACAACTACTGGAACAGCAACATAGACGGCAAGTGTAGAGTTCTTTTTTCTGGGATGACAAGAAGTGATGTTGACGCAAAGGCTTGGATTGTCACCGTATCTATGAAAAAAATAGAGAAATTGTCGGCAATTTCGACGAACAAAATATAAAATCAATACGGGTAAATAAAAGGAGGATGCATATGATGGATTAACCTTAGAGTTAGGGATCCATCTTCCACTCTTTTCAGAAGCGCGGGAGGAATCGATCCACTGAGTTGGTTATCTGTCAAATCTCTAAAAAGGAAAAAAGAGTGCTGACATCAAAAGAAGGGTAATGGGCATAAAACTAAGCCGTTTTTGTATTCCTAGGTCACCTGAGAAATAATTACGTATTTTCAAGTCAATTGATTTGAAGATCAAGAAACAAAAATGCAAGTTTTCCACATGTATTAGATACAGAATTAATATTCATTCACTGACATATAGACACTCTCAAACTAAAGTCTAAAATTTCTCCCTGAAGCCTCTCTTTTTAACTTCTTGCACCCTACCGCCTACTCATATCCCCATTTATTGTCATGTAAGTGCTTTTGAAAGATTTAATTTGGCACCATTAATTTGATTAAACGAAGAATAGTCGGATAATTAATCAGAATATTCTATAACTAAAATATTAGATGTACAAAATAACATAATTCAGAATTCTTACATCACCATGAGAGAGGATAGCTCGGAAAGGACAGAAGGAACTGTTCCGGTCAATTTATTATGTGACAAATCCCTGAAATTGGTGACATGCATATAGAATGTTTGAAATTTGACCACAAGTTCAAAACTAAAAGAGTGAAATTTCCACTCACAAATATTGGATAGCTTTTAGGCTGCCGAAATAAGTTGATATATCTCCACTCAAACCGCTGAATGACATATTTCTGTACAAACATATAGAGACGAACAAAATACATGAGCTGTTTTTTTTAAGGTTAAGACAAGGGCACTGCCATTCGATTAGATGGAAAGCAAGGTTATGTACAGATGGATCTCAAACGAGATTAGACAATACAGAAGAGAAAAAACACCCTAGCAAAATGCATGAGCTGTTTTGGGGAAAGGGGTATCACAGAATAAATTCAAGCTTACACGTTTGTTATTCTTGGAGGACTTGAAATGGGATAGCTGCAGTTCAACCCATCCCACGCAAAACTCCTTGGACTGCAGGGGTCACCTTCCCAGTTCTTCTTCACCTGATAAGTCTTCTTGATTGTAGTGATGGAAAAATCTAGGGTTTTTTTCAGCAAGACAACATGAAAGAAAAAACACAGTTTATGAGATCGTTTGCATTGATCAATACCGAGATAATTATACTTCCATATTTATAATCCATATCTCACATATATACTAGAAGTATATCTCATGAGGTCAAACCAGATTTCCTTTTTCCTTTTAACAGGTTCACTTGCTTGGGCTTCAGCTTTTCATATAAAGATGTTCGAGAAAACCGAACATACAACCTAGAGTTCCTATATCATGAAAAAGGTAAAAAAAAAAAAGAATTGAAACTGTGTGCATGCATCTTCCAAGACCGATTTCTTTTTCCAATTGAGCCACCAGTTTCCCTCTAAAATACTAACGGCTTTTGTTGCTTGTGATATGTTATGGGTTCGACTTGAAACGTATGTGACATGCTTGTCATGTGAATGTTATCGAATTATTTGGATTTTTTTCATGATATTGTGTACCAAATGTGTAATGTGCGGTGTACACCTAGACCCTGGGTGTGCACAAGTCATAGTTGACATCTTGCCAACAAAAAACAAGGTAAGCGGTCCTAGTCGATAATATTTATCTATCAGTTTTCTTCTTGGAGAAAACTACTTTGTGAGTTCTCGATAAGGTTTGTTTTCAGTATTGGAAATTAATTCATCCAAACAAATAAATATGACGAATTCCCATATTTACCGTCCTGAGCAAATGTGCCAACATTGTCCGTAGAGATGACGGAGTACACCTCGACCGCATTGATGATCGGCGGTAAAGTCGAGTTTGGCACCATGCCTCTTATGGTGAAATTGTACCAGTTGGAGAACTCAGCGGGTTCGTTGGTGTAGAAGGTGTCAGAGATGAGGTACCGCGGCTTGTATGAGCCAAATAAAAACATGCCGTTCATGAAGACATTTAGCATGCGCACGGCATTGCTGGCCAATACATGCACCTCCGAGAAATGCAAGACGAACATGTATCTGCAATGGGTGGGTGCATGCATGTAAGAGCATGTACAATGTAGAGGTACTTCTGAGTAGGAGAATAAGCCGGTCCGTTTTATCATAGTGCTAAATTGTTAAAGAATTGCATGCAAAATATCTACATCATTTATTCTCTTAGACAAACAATTTTCATGTTATTTTCACTAATATTTATTAATCACTACGTGCAAGATACATATCTCCATTACTTAAGTTATCTAATGTTCACATGTAGGCTAGCAGGGTTGGCGCTCCACGATCCGGAGCGAGAAAAAAAATGTTCACATTAATAATTTATGAAAAAAATACACACTCTTCTCATTTCTATTAAATTTCGTATCTCAACTATCAACCAAACTATTTTATATTCCTATAGACAACATGATGTCATATATTTTAAACTTTTTGTTTACAAAATATAGTTTCTAAATGGATCTCCGCTACAACGCGCCCATCCTTCTAGTATAAAAGAAATATTCTAACCACCTACGACAAATAGAGGCTTGCTTATGAGGCGTCACAGTTCACCTCAAAACAAACTTTCACCTTCATTTACAAATAACGTCCAAAGGGCCGAACGGATAGAAAGTGATGAGAAAATCTTCTTAAAAATCAGGTTAGCCGAAAAACGACACCCGGGAAGGATGCAAGAGCCATCGACTTAAATCCGAAGGAGAAAAACAAGAGAAGCCACACCTAACACTAGCCATCCTAGACTACCGAGCAGGAACGGAGTTGCGCCTCGTGTGGAACCATCGGACACCATAGCACTAAGAACACCAAGCTATCGCTAGAGAGGGCCGCATTCCCTCTCGCTCCGGATCGTGGAGTGCCAACCCTGCTAGCCTACGAGGATAGGACGATGACAATGATGACCCGTGTAAAGGATAGAAGACCATCGGGACCACCCCAAGCTAGGATCTAAGAAGATCCGGCGCATAGGCCGGGCAGGTAAAAGGTGCGCTCGCACTAGCCCCCCGGGATTCAGGGACCTGTCTAAGCCATGCATCTATACTGCTTGGAGCAATAGACGCCCATTACTAAAGCATATTTCTCGAAGAAAACAGTCGGACCAAGCTACATCCCTCAACACACGCCTCTAAGAAATTAACCGATTAATTTTTGCCTGGGCGGACTCGTAATTCACCTTGACGGCTTGAATCCTTCTGCCTTCCCAAATGTCCATAACAACCGCCTCTCCCGTAAGTCTTAAGGAAGTGAGTGTCCACCACCGAGTGAAGGACAAGATCACGGAATTCCATCGTCTTTAAGGAGCTCTCCTCTAATTCTCAAGGTTCTACTCGGCCCAAATCAATTAACCATATGTGAGATGGTTTGTGTTCATCAATTTTCTACCTCAATTCGGATAATACAAAATGAGTTACTCATTTGATCTGGTTTGTGGTTGACAGTATTTACTAAACCTAGAGGATTCTCAAGAGAGAGAAAAATGAAAAGGTTCAATCAAAGTGAGTTCTTCTTGTTCTTGTCGCTAGAGATGGGAGTAGGTCATGAACAGGGTACCCTCTACCCTCTTTCGTTCAAAAAATGGACTAAATTTTACAATGAAATTATCATTTGAAAAAAGTTAGTTTTTTTTTTTAGCTAAGGATATTCTAATGATGACCCATTCTCATCTCTACGTGTCGCAGATCCAACATCTACATGGAGTCATATCTAGGTGATTTTGCTCTTTGTCTTAGCCAATCCTTACTTAACATGTCCGATGATAAATCCTGTAGAAGTATATTTTGCTGGTGGGGAAAAAAGGAAAGAAAAGTTAAATTTAGACGTCAACTTCACAATACTCAAAAGGTTTGGCAACATTTGTTTCTCATAAGAAGATGGTGTGCTAAATTCCACAATGTCATGTTTAGACTCCATTTACCATTGATCTATGCAATGTACTGTTGCTTTGTGGTTGGAGTAGTATATTCCATTCTTAAGGGAATATATAGTACGTCTATAAGTCTGGGTTGAAGAAGGGCCTCAAGGAGTCATCTTACCCTGTCTATGGACCAGCCCTACAAGGCATGCCCAAAGGTAATGATAGCAGTTTGGTTACCATTACGGTACCCTATTCTCTATAGTTCAAAAAAAAGAACTAAGTTTTCTAAAATGATGATGTCATAAAAAAAGTAGTTCATTTTTTTAACTAGAGAGGGTAGAGGGCACCCTAATGGTGACCCACTGCCATCACTACCCAAAGGCTAGCTGCCGGAACCTGAGCTTCACGATGAAGTCTCCAAAAGGGGTGACGACGCAAGCCGATCGAGTGTGAAGACCTTACTAAGGTTTTTACCGAGAGCTCAAACATAAATAATCTCTTTTAGGAGCTCACGCATGCAGTAGTACAAACCGGTCAATGTGTACGTACCGGGGCTTGGGATATACGTGGTTCGTCCTAACAAGATACGAGAACATGATGTCCTCGGAGACATTGAGCGGAGTGACGGCTGTTTGCATCACAATGGAAGGAGGTTGGAAAAGTTGTGGCGAACTCTCGTCGGGGTAGACAGTCTTGTATGCCCGGGTCGGCCACCAGCGTCGGAACTCCCAGCTGAACCATATGCGGTCGTACGGGTCATCCGGATACCTGACCATTTTAACAAGTACAATGTTGTCATTTTCCATGACACTCTTTAAACAATCACACATATCCTAATTACACTTCTCATATTAATTGTCTCAAAGTTGGAGACAATAAGTATGAGACGGAGGAAGTATGCAAATGCGAAGATCAAAGTTTTTAAACTCCGACGTGTACAATCATTTCTCCCCCAACTACAGCGACAAAAGTTGGATGTCATAAGAAAAAAAATTCACATTATTTTAGTGCTCAAATATATGAGTAGAGATTCCTGGCTCCCGAGTCTCCGATGATCGTTTTATTTTTTAATTCAAAAATCATGTTTACAAGTTTTTGAAAAGTTTGAAGAAAAATCATGTTTGTTCTGAATGATGTATCCCACAAATCACAAACGTGCAAAATCTCACTTTGAAATACTTTTTATTTTGAACTATGAAAATTGAAAATCTATAGATGCGAGTATAGTGAAAATGACATGAAAATCGCGTTGACATCATCAAAACCAATACATTTTTTTATTTTGTGTATTCTATAATATATATAAAAAATCGCGTTGGGATTTTGCATGCTTATAAGATGCATCATTAACTATATCTTGATTTGTGTGGAATATTTTGAGATTTATCTATATTTATTTTTATTTTTTAAAAAACAAATGGATCACAGGAACTCGGAAGCCAGATTGACTTTTCGTCAAGTATATTACACTTCATACATATAGTCACAGTAGGTAACCCCTATTCTAAATTTACGTACCTTCTAATAAGGGACTCTATCAAAACACTTTTCTCGATTGCTTTCACATGAAGGTTTTTCTAAGAGAGTCAAGGAGATATAGAGTAGACCACCAAATGGACGAACATATTTTTGTCTTCGCACATTAGTAGGATCTATTAAAAGGAGACAAAATATTGGCATCCATTATTACCACCCTAGATAGAATAGCACAGAGCAGTAAGCTAACCAATCATGATATTCAGCTAAAACTCAAATCGAAAAAACAAATAGATAGAATTATGTGTTGTGATGGAGTTGAAGTGGCATAATAGTATTAAGGTCTAGATTATCATCGAGGGGAAAAAACCATATTAATTATGTATGCTTTCCATAGGGATTAGGGTGTGGAGAGATGGCTGAGTGGTTGATAGCTCTGGTCTGGAAAACCAATATAATTCTAGGAATTATCGAGGGTTCAAACCCTATCTCTGCTTTTGTTTATTGAATATGCTTGATTTATGTAATGTTTATGTTTATTATCTCCCTTACCTTTCTTTCATAAAAAAGGAACAAATGGCTTGGCTAGATGGAATAACCGAGCCCGAAAAGAAAAAATTAAACATTAAAACGTGTATAAATAAGAAAATCTTAGTTAAGAGGGTTCATGTGTGACATAGAAATAAACATACATTTTCGATTGAATAAAATGAGAGACAGATCAAGGAAGGTGCACCTTTTAAGTATTACATTACCACATACTAGAACAATATGCTCCCTCATGTCTCGTATGCTGAGAAAAACTTCTGTATAGGTCCCTTTACAAATAAGGAAGTAAGGTATATCGTGTTCTATATGGAGCATAACAAAGATCTTGGTCCGAATGGGCGCCCTTCCGTGTTTTACCAATGTTTGTAGTGTATGATCAAGGGAAACATGTTGGGTTTGTTTAATTATCTTCTTGCTAGAAAACTTGATTTGTTGCGGATCATAATTTGGTGCAATCATTTTGTTACCCAAGTTAAGGAGGCTAATTGGATTAAACACTACATGCTGATATGCATTCAGAATACCAAATTCAAAATAATAGTAGAGAATAAACGGTAAACGGGATTGTTGACCATGTGTTTTGACCCACTTATATTACATGCATGCAACGGAAAATATATTAGATGGGTGGTTGTCTTACTTAGACATTTCATGATTTATATGAAAACATTAAATGGGTAATCTTCAAATTGTCTTCAAGAAGGCACGCCGTAAGATTAAATGGCCTTTTATTCTGCAAACACTAAGAATGGAGGGCTTTTCTCGCAAGTGGTATAGGTGGATTGAAAGCCTTATCTCTAGAGGTAGTGTAGACATCAAAGCCTATGCCGATTCTGGTCACAATTTGTATACAAAGAAGAAGTGACTCTGACAAGGAGACTTGTTATATCCTATAATTTTTAAAGATTTTACATATATGCTCACCATTCTTGCTGACCTTGCTATGGCATATGGTAAGATCATCTGGGTGGTTCCTCACCCGATAGATGATGGTTCATCAATTCTACAATATGTTGTCGGAACTATTATTTTCTTGGCTCATGACTTAGAAATGGCTAAATATCTCACATTGGTGCTATCCACTTTTGAGAAGCTATATGTTCTCGCGATAACTTCCATGAGAGTGAACTATTATACTTTGACAAAGCTCTATATACTGAGGAGAAGTATACTAGAGATATCTAGTATTAGCTAGTGTAGTTTTCGATCTATTACATCAGAATTCTAATACATTGTCACAAGTTATGCAAGATTGAATGCAAATAATGGAAGAAAGATAATAAAAGAAAATAAAAGGGAATCGGGACTGGAATCACATATCCTTAGGGTGTGATTCGTACATTATCTATTATGTGCTCGTCAATAGCGTATATGTATTGTGCCTTTTTTATGTGAAAAAAAATGTGTTGTAAAATAAGATTACTTTAGGACAAGATTTATCTATAAAAGTGATTGCAAAAAAAATATAATCTACCTAATTCACGCATTATTTATAGTCCAAAGGGCATAAGTGGTTATGAGTTCAAAATCATGATTTTCAAACCAAGGAAAAAAATAGCGTGCTATGAGAAACAGCCTCCTCCAGATGATATGCAAGTTATAGTGTTCTATTGGAAAATAGCATTTAAAAAAAACTACCCAGTATATCTAGAAAGTTAAAGGATTTCAACAATAATAAATAACATAGTCCAAAAATATCAAAACAATATATGCATAACCACATAAAAAAAATTCTCTAGTTTTGGCTAGAGTCTAACATCAACATCCCACTAGGCAGAATTATAAGCACAACAATGTCATCTTCACGATTGTTGTTCATCGCTAGGAGAAATAGGAAGCAAATTTTTCTTCTTCCTAAGGTGGAAACTCGGGCCATTGGGCCGATAGGATGGAAAAAATAGCGCGCTATAACGTTACGATGTTTTAGCGTGATATAGCGTTCTATTTTCTGAATAGCACAATAGCGAGCAACCATGTTAAAATTTAGCGTGGATTCTCCAGATATGCTATATCGTGCTATTAGCGTCGAAATAGCGTGCTATTTTTCCATGATTCAAACACATTTCATTAATCAATAAATGTTTATATAAACTTCTTATTGATGATGTTGTATGGCATGAACTTATACATAATAAATAGGAGTCTCAATGCCGATCTCATGGGTCCAATGGAAACCTAGAAACTCTTATCTCTAAGCTATATTAATAAAGGACAAATAATAGTTTTCTACTTTAGAACATTTACATTAAGGATGGGTGTTAGCTGAGATTTTGGGAGGACACTTTGTTGGGGATTATGACTTTAAAATATCAATAGCTCTCTGGTTTCGGATTCTTAGGCATAAATACACTACAATCACTGGGTTTTGTAGGACTTCCTTCAAATGTAGCCTTCCAGTTTTTGTGTTGCGACTAGCAAAGTCCAACGGTATGTTGGGTCGACTAGATTCTATTCAACTTGAGCATGGTGAAGATTGGTTTCGATGTAATCTCACTAAAATGGGAAGTTCTACATAAATCACCATTACTTGCTTTAATTCATAGTGGTGCTCATGAAAATTGAGATATTGGAAGCTATAACTTCCCCTAAAGATTCTGATCTTTGGTTCGTATCTATGGAGAATGGTGTTCTTGACATGGTTCAATCATTCTAAGTGTAATCGACATGGGAGTAAAAATTCGTTTTTTTGCAAACAGGGCGAGTCGATCAAAAACCTATTTAGTGCAAAAGTGTTTAGAGTCTTTAGTTATTGTTCACGTGATTTCTAATATGTACCTACCCCATAGTGTGGCAAACATGTTCGATAATTTATATATTCCCAATTGTTCATAAGAAGTTTACTTCCGATTTCCCGGGCCTTGTATTGTTGGGATATGAATGAATGACGATGTATTTGATGATGAGCATGTTTATGTTCCACCGCAAATTACATACTCATGTACTCATTGGCTCAAGGTGGTCATTGCTCTTAGAAGCTGTTTAGCAATGACATGGACCCAATTAGAGGGAGCACACAAGGAAATATTTATCCAGCGTGGATGATAATTTGGTCTTCGGCGCGGTCCTCGGCGCCTTAGACTACCTTTCTTTGAGAAAATACATCCAAAGACATCTTATATATGATATTTATAAAAAAAAGGTACAAGGTAGATACTCCTGATATAACTTAAGCTATCTTTGTTTATCAAATTATGCCCTTTTTTTCTTGTTCTGATGTCAGAACTTATTGGATTTTGTGCATCTTTGTTATGATGCAGCCCAGATTAAACTCTTCGCTATTATATCATCTTAATATGAAATTTAAATTAATAAATCTTCTCTTATGGAAAATCTATTAATTATCACTTGAATTTCCAAATCTCACTGCCATATTATACTCTCTCATAAAGTTACAAACAGAAAAAACACATGTTGGCATATGTGCCATAGAGAGGAGAAAAGAGGATAAGATAGTGCCGATGCCCAAAGTTTTAAATAGCCGGCTATAGCCCATCTATAGCCTTTTGGGAGACCTAAGGCTACGGCTAGACCATTTGTAGACTAAATTAGAAAAACCGCTAATAGCTAGCTATAGCCCTATTTAGCCCCTTACTAGATCTTAATTTAGCCGCTAAACTTTTTTTTTAAAATGTTCTCTTTTTCTTTTTACCTCTTGCTTTCTTAATTCTGTTCAACTTGATTCGATAAAACTTATGAATTGAATAGTTGAGTGCTTGTTTGCGTTGAATAGTTGAACGAGTTGAAGTTTGAATCATGTCTGAGTCATATTTTCCCTCTTTTTTGACAAAATACGACTAAATTTTCGCCCGTGTTTAGAGAAACGCTAAGGGCCTATTTGATTCATAGGATAGGAAAAACATGAGAATAGGAAAAATATAGGATTGCAATGTTATGCCCACATCAATTCTATAGGATTTATTGTGCACTAAAAGTTTATTTGATTCCATCAAAGGAATTCTAAAAAAGAGATTTGAGTGGATGTTAAATTTCCTATACGAAGTGGTACAAAATTCCTGTGGGAAAAGATCCGATAGGATCCAATCTTACAAATCAAATGGTTAAGTTAGTAAAATTTCTTATAGGATTGAACACCCTCCAAAATCTATACACAATTCATTTGAATCAAATGAGCACTAGATAGATTAGCTCGCTATAGCCCGACTGTAGCCTTTCTTAGGTTCTGAAAATACCACGGCTAAATACAATAGCAAGTTATTTTAAGCTATGCGGTGCACAAAGAGTCCCTAGATATGGTCAGTAGAAGTTTACTTCACTCACCTGATCGCAGTGGTCGCGCCGAAGTTGTCCCTGTGGAACAGGACAATAGCCTGGGTGGCGTTTGCTTGCGGGTAGAGCGTGTTCTTGAGAGGCCTCAGCTCGAGCCATGAGATGAACGGCGTCCCCGAGCCGGTGTCCACCAGGCAAACCTGCACCGACTTGTCGGGGATAACGGCGATGACCTCGGTGATGTACGTGTAGTCGGGCGTCGAGATGTTCATCGTCTCCCAGAAGTTGACGCCAAGGTAGAGGTCGAAGATGGGGTTCATGTTGAGCCCGTCGTAGTTGCCGTACATGAACGCGGCCCGGAGCAGGTACTTGGACGTCCCCGGCACGGCGGCCGGCAGCGTGTAGCAGCTCCGCTTCGCGCCGGGAAAGATCCGGACGTTGAGCACCTGAGGATAACGCTTGGTGTATGCCGGATCGATGACCTCGGCGGAGACGTTGTGGTTGGAGCCGGCGTCGGTGAAGCCGGCGTCCGAGGTATACTCCAGCTTGGTGATGTCGTGCACGTAGCTGCCGGTCTGCTCCGCCAGCCCGCAGTCTATGCTGATGAATCCTGCATATACACATGATCCATGCACACGATGTTGATATATATACATGTGGATTTGACGAAGCTAGCAACAAACACATAATATCATAGCTAGGTAAAGCTCACCCGTGCTGTCAGGCGCGCTCTGCCCACGAACTTGAACCAGGCCGGCGGCGGCGACGACCGCGAGGCCGAGCATGAGTAAGCATGTTGATCGGCCCATTTGCACTACCGTTTGCCTGTCTGTGCATGCACCTGGCCGGCTACTAGAGTACCACCATTTATAATATCACTAGTCTTAGGGCATGTACAACGGTCGATAAGACAGCCTTATCTTACACTAGCCACGTAATTAAGATATGACAAAAAAAATTGATGTACAATGGGTTATATCTTAGTATTATCTTTATTATCAGATATCCCTAAATTTATGGTGAGACAAATTGGCCTAAAAGATCATCTCTTAGCTAAGATAAGACAATGCTCTTTTTTTCATTTCTCTCTCCTCCACCTCAGCATGATAAGGCAAAGATATAACCATTATATATGCCCTTAACCTGGGGTGTGAAGCGTTGACCAAAAATAAGGAAAAGTGCATTTTTTCATATTTGCCCTTACGATTTGTTCGTTACATATTTGCCCGAAAAGGTTTTGGACAGTGACGCGGTCCAGAAGATGCGTATTTGACTTAATGCAAAATTCCAATACACAAACTTCTGGTGGCAGAAATGTAAAATGACCAAATAAAAACATAGCTTGATTGTTTGACAAGGCACGGGAATAGCGACAGATGATTTGTAATCACGTCCGCAGCCAGCTCGGATAGCTCCAAAAGGTTATCCAGGTCAGCGGTGTGACACAAGAGGAACATATGTAAGCAAATTGGTCCGTGATTGTAAGTAAAGAAACGTTAGAGAATGTATGTTGATCTAAGCCAAACCGGCCAACGGGACAGGGAATTATCCTTAGTTAGTTGACTTAGTGTTAGCCGTCGATTTCACCAGATATATATGGTGCTCATTTTATGATCTTATATCCTCGTCCTGTTCCCCAACACGTCAACGCGCCCTTGAGTTCACATCTTTCGTGTTTAAAACATAATTGATAGAATTTGATATTTCTTATCCAATCAATGTTTTCCGCAGATCGAAAGTGGTGTGACCAGATAGTGAGGTTCTGGATAATGTTCGCTAAGGTTACATTCGAGGTGTAGTGTATTTTTCTGAAGACCATTGCATTATGAGCATCCTAAATGTTCCACAAAATGGCCAGGAGAACGGAGCCCCAAACAAACGGCACGAGGCCTTGCGGCAGAGGCGCATCCCAAAGACCCGCGAAGGGGGTTTTAATCTTGCGATTTAGAATCTTGCGACTAGACTATTTTTAGAAAAATAGACATTGGGACAACAGTTATTAACGAGGAGGCTAGGTGCAAATGCTTACATCCCCGAGGCATATGCATGAGATATGACTATACGAGCGCTATCGTCTATGTACTCCCTCCGTCTTAAAATAATTATCTCAAAGTTGAACAAAGTATCTAACACTAGAATATGTTTAGATACATCCATTTTTGTCTAAGTTACAATTATTTTGAGACGGAGGAAGTAACAAAATTGACATAATACTACGGAATACTCCCTCCGTCTCATATTAAATGTCGCAAAAATGGACAAAAATGGATATATATAGACATATTTTATTGTTAGATACATCCAATTTTATCCTCGTTTGGGACACTTAATACAAGACGACATGTTATGGACATGCCTACCACATCTACTCCCTCCGTCCACGAATAAGTGTACGTTTTCCTTTTTTGGCGATCAAATTTATTAAACTTTGACTAAATTTATTGAAAAATGTCCTAGCATTTATGACACCAAATTAGTATCAATAGATTTTTCTTGATATGAAGTTTCAAAATATACCATTTTGATGTTATATATGTTGCTATAATTTTCTATAAATTTGGTCAAAGTTTAAAAAGTTTGACTAGGTATAAATTAGATGTAAACTTATTCGTGGACGGAGGGAGTACTCGCAAGGCTAGGAAAATGGTGAGAAGGAGATGATGCAGAACGCCACAACACGGAGCAAGCAACTCCGCAACGGACCGAGCGGGAAAGGAGAAGGAATGCAAGGTTCAGTGAACCGGAATGGACCAATGACCAAGTCGTCCTCTGCAGGGACGGCTAGAGTGGACCGATGACGTGGCGTGCCCTCCCTCTTTTATTCAGGCCCACTTGCCGAACTCTGTAATCTCTCCCCGTGCTCCTCGTTCCCTCTCTACTTCTCTGAATCTTCCCCTGTCCCTTGCTGAGTTTTGTATCTGGGATCTCTTATGAGTACTCCCTCCGATCCATATTAATAGGTGGTGAAGTGGATGTATCTAGCAATAAAACATGTCCAAATACATCCATTTCAGCACCTATTAATATGGATCGGAGGGAGTACTTGAATCGTACTTGAATCGCAGGGTGACAAGTGCTGATTTGGTATCAGATTCCAAGAGGCTTTCAATGTTTAGTCTCCACAATCAATCGAATCACGATTCTCTTGCAGCTCCTCGTCGTTCAGGCGTGGATCCACACACGAACGCTTGGTGGTGGGTTGATGGGCAGGTTTTGGGGGATGCCTACCACCTGTTCCAAACTAGACTCGAACAAGGCACAGACACGGTGGCAGTGATACGTCCAAGCGCATCCACACCATGGAGGACAAGGTGGACACGCTCATGAAACTTGGAAACCAGAGATGGAAACCATGGTGCGCGCGATGACCGATCTTCGTTGCCAAGTCGACCGCGTCGCCAAAGGAGTGGGAGCACATCCTGCAGCAGCTCCTCAGTTGGCTAGCAAATCTCCGTCGGCGGCGCCTTCAAGCACGCACTCCGGGCTGTTCAGCCACGGAGAGAAGCACTCCACCGGGGTGATGGTGGTGGAGGTTTTGACTCCTCCATCGGCCACCCCGGCCTTTTTCCCAATAGTACTTGTGGAGTTTATTTACCGTCAGGCTTATTCCCAATTGTACTTTTGGAGTTATCGGAGATAAAAATAATGTAATTTTCAGCAAAGATACAGTTCTTCACTGTATTGAATAAACAACCCATGTTGGGGAATTTCTTTTGCTTATCGATTGAGAAAACAAATAAACTCTATAAGGCTGCAAACAAAACCGAAAAATGAACCGGTTCTTTGTAATAGTTTCACAGGTTCATACAGGGAGATCGTGTGATTTTCGGCTAAGCAATGCACACTTGGTATCCTCTATTTCTTACAGCGTAAGGCTACCAGCCACTGTATCTATAAAAAAAATGTCCAATTTAAGGTGTACAGCCGTAGTCTGTCAGAATATATGTATCCGAACCAAGCTGTGATTGGTCAGCAAACAGAACATATCCCAATGTCAAAATTGCTGAACCATAACTGCACAACTCAGGGAAGATGTAGGATCAAAATGAAGCTGCAAATGTGTAATTTAATTCAATTTCCTTTCAGTGATACATAAAAAAGGATGGCTCCTGAATGAAGCATTACAGATATATTTGCTCGATGCCAAAATCCTTACACAGTACCTACAAGTGTTGCTATACCAGCAACTGCTGCTATCTTTTGACACATTCGATCTGGATAGTCAGATCTTGAATCCCAGCATCGTGAAATATCCGTGAAGCGCTTTCTCTTATAACAGATTTATCAGCTTCCACTGATATACGAAGATGAAAAGTGCCTACAATATCAGTGTTTGTTAAGTTCCATAAATGAACATCATGGATTCCAATCACACCCTTAATCTTCATCACGTCATCCAATGCTACTTTCAAGTCCTTCTCATGGCTCCTTGGAACTCTTTGCAACAAAACTTCAGCAGAATTCCTCAACAATGGAAGTACAGAAGCTACTATCATTATTGAAATGAATACAGAGCAAATGGGATCTGCTATGAGCCATCCCTTGTATTTGATCAGTAAGGTCGAGATCACAACACCGACGCTTCCCATTGTGTCTGCTAAGACATGTAAGAAGATACCTTCCATGTTATGGTCGATGTGACGTCGGTTAGCCGGCTTGTCATGGTTACCAGTTTCTGGCACTTCCAGTTCTCCATTACAAGAATGTGATTCTGAGCAATGAGAGTGCATATTTCTAAGTGGAATCTCAAGAATTCCTTGCTCGCTGCTGATGTTGTTGCAATCTTGATGAGCATGATCTCCACCCTGCTGGTGATGATCCGTATGGCCATGGTGATGATGCTCATGGCTACAGCCGTGGTGGCTATGTCGACTACTGGTGTCTTCCATGGAGTTATTGTGATGACTCTCCACATTGTTACTATCATGTTGATGATTATGATGATGGCTCTTATTTGTATCTCCATGATGACCAGAACATGCCTTCTCCTTGTGATCAGCACTCTGATGAACATGTTCATGATGGTGATCTTCATGGCCATGATCATGTGAATGAGAATGTGAATGGGAGTGAGAACAGCTACCGCCATGCGCATGATGGTGCTCCTCGTGAAAGAAAATCAATCCAATGATATTTACGAGAAGTCCACCAACTGAAACTGTCAAAAGGCTACTTGTTGATATCTCTCGAGGCTCAAGTATCCTCTCAAACGACTCTAACACTATCAGTGCCCCAACAAGTACCAAGAACACTGCATTAACATAACCAGATAGCACCTCGAACCTGCCCCTTCCGTAGTTATACATTCCATTTGCAGGCAGCCTTGCAATGTAAGACGCATATAGCCCAATTGCCAGAGCTGCACAATCAAACAGCATGTGGCAGGCATCAGAGAGCAGCCCAAGACTATCGCTCATGAAACCGCTGGCAAACTCGACAAACATGTAAGCTGTGTTGATCAGCAGAAAAGCAGCAATCTTCCTGGACTTGCGTTCGCTAAGGATATGCCGGACTGGCCCCATGACTGCCTCATACACTGACTCCGGCATGTCTGTGCTCCCAAGCTGAACATAACCTGCAGGGGCCAGCTCCCTGCTGGCGATCCACAACATGAAACCGCAAACTAAGAAGCTCGGCAAGGACAGCTTTGGGTAGTACACTAGCTCCAGTACAAGAGTGCACACAAACGTCATTGCAAAATTCATGCTTGGCCTGCTGCTACTGCTGTCATAGGCTTGCCGTCGCCCCAGCGCCATGCCAAAGACGGCAGCGTTAAGGAGCAGCCACCAGAGCTGGGCAATCGGCACAGCTCCATCACCATCGCCGCTGGTGCCACTGCCACCGAGAAAGAAGAGGCCCACGAACGCCGGCACGGAGAGGAAGGCGGAGGCCAGGGCAAACACTGCAGCCCGGGCGTGGCGGCTGCGTGTGACATGTCGCGCGGATGCAGAGTGCTCGGCCGAGGATAGGAGGCCGGAAACAAAGGGCAGAGCGAGAAGCACGAAGTGGGAAGGCGATATGGCCGCGAGCGAAAGAGACGCGGCGGCGATGGAGATAACGCGGCGGCGGGAGGGACGGTTGAGGGCGCGGGCGAGCAACGCGCCAGCGGAGTCTGCGAGGACGACGAGACCAGGGGAGGGGACGAGGTGGAGAGACGCGAGCCGGAGGAGAAGGGATAGCGCTAAGAAGAGGGCGGGACGGAGGAGGTGGTGAAGCGCCGGGAAGGGGTGGGGCTGGCTCTTGGAGGCGGTGGGGAGGACGACGATGGCCACGGCGGAGAGTATGGCGAGGAGCGGCGGAAGCAGGCTAAGGTGGGGCAGGGAGGGGAGCGCTCGGACGGCGGGCGCAAGAAGGAAGAGGGAGTGGAGCGCGAGGAGGCGGAGGAGCGCGGCAGCGTAGGGGGAAGCGCCGGCGGGGAGGCGCGTCTTGGATGGGGTGGGGAGGGGCGTGGAGGGGAAGCGGAAGGAGGGGTGGGCGGCGAGCCGCGGCGGCACGGCCAGTCGGAGGTGGGGCACGTGCCGGCCTGAGAGGGGGGCGTCCGAGGCGGCCATCGGCGGCGGATCGGGGCCGGCGGAAGAGGAAGATGGGGTGACCGGGGGCGAGTCCAGGCACATTTATTGACTCTGTTTAATCTGCACTTCCTACCGTTTACTGCAGTAAAAAAATATTGATCGGGCAAGGAGGCAATGTCTCTAGCACAAAGAACATCTCTAGAGGCCATTCTGGGCGAAAAATAGCGCTCTTTGGAGTAGAGTTAGTACTGGACCAATTTCAGATAATTTTAATAAAAATATAGTGGATTTTACTAATATTTAGCCGAATATAGCCGGATATATAATACATAGTTGACAATTGAAACAGAAACATAATTTTTTAAACTAGTTCATATCGAGGGGAATGTATTGCGTCGTCATTGCTGTCGCTGGTGGCTCGTTCTTCGGGGTGGGGTAGCTGCAGCTCGGCCCCGGATCGCCGTTTTGGATACCACTAACACGGACTAACGTTGTTTTTAGCAGAATTACTTTGGTGTCTCTTTTTTTTTTTAGAAAAATCAACTTTCGGAAAAATGCCTAGAAAAGACTCCATTGGTCTTAAAACACCGGAAGACCCCAGGAGCCAGAAGGGGGCCAGGAGAGGGGCCACACCACCCCCGGCGCCCCCCCCCCCCCCCTTGGTCGCCTGGTGGTGTGGGCCACCCCGGGACCTCCTCGGACTCCCCTTTCGACTACATAAAGCCTTCAACCCTAAAACAACAGAGGGTTCGTCATATTCCACAGAAACACAACAGAGCGCCGCCGCCACCCCGAACCTCGATTCGGGGATCAGAAGTTCCTGTTCTGGCGCCCTGCCGGGACAGGGATTCGAAGGAGATCATTGCTATCGACACCGCCACCTCTTCTCCATCAACCATCCATGATTCCCTCGTCCATGTGTGAGTAAACACTGATGTAGGCTGAGAGGGATGGAAGGGATTGGATGAGATTGATCATGTAATAATGCCAGATTGTTAGGGCATAGTGCCTAGTATCCATTGTTAGTGTTTTCTACCATTGTTGCAACTTGGTATGCTTAATGCTTGTCACTAGGGCCCGTGTCATGATTTCAGATCTGAGCATGTTATTGTTTCATGAGTATAATATTTTTTCTTGATCATATCTGCAAGTTGTTTTACACATGTCATTGTCCAGAACCTGAGGCCCCAAAGTGACAGAAATTGGGACAACTGGAGGGGGTGGTTGTGATGTGAGGATCACATGTGTTTACGGAGTGTTAATGCTTTGCTCCGGTGCTTTATTAAAAGGAGCACCTTAATTACCAGTAGTTTCCCTAGAGGCTCTACTGCCACGGGTTGGTAGGACAAAATATGTTGTGCAAGTTTCTCATTGCAAGCACGTACGACTATATTGGAACACATGCCTATGGTTTGCCTACATGTTTGATGCTTTATTATTATTATCTGCAATGCCCGTGTTTAGATTATTACATGACCTATGTTATCCATGCAACGCCCGTCCATCCATTCCCTCTATGCCTACGGTACTTCCCATACTGCTGTTTTCCGCGATTGCTACTGTTGTTACTATCTTACTACTACTCTTATTTTACTTCTACTGCTGCTATAAAACTATTACCACTGATAAATTGTTGCGAGCAAGTCTACTTTCAGGTGCTGCTGAATTGACAACTCAGTTGTTAAGGCATATAAATATTCTTTGGCTCCCCTTGTGTCGAATCAATAAATTTGGGTTTTACTTCCCTCGAAGACTGTTGCGATCCCCTATACTTGTGTGTCATCAACACTATTTTCTGGCGCCGTTGCCGGGGAGCATAGCTTTATTTATTTGCTCACTTGATCTAGATATTGTTTGCTGCAAGCCATTCATCATGGGCAAGACTCGTGATGGAAAAGTTCCTATATTAACATCCACTACAAGAAGAGGTACAACTCTGAACACCTCTGCTGCTCTTGATTCACCGTATGTTATGAGTAAACTTCTTACTCCACCACATGCTACACGTACTATTACTTCTGCTGAGTCTGAGAATGTTTCTGATACTTTTGATGATACTTCTACTGTGCTTGATGATACTTGTTCTCTAGGTCCTTTCCTAGATGCTACTATTGCTAGATCCAAACAAATTAAAAATGCTGAAATTTCTATTGAAAATATTGGTACACATGTTAATTCAACTGAGCTTATTGATGATCTTGATGAAACCTATATTGAACTTAATGATGTTTTTATTGAAGAAGCTCGTGCTACTACTGGTGCAAATGGTCTTAAGAGTCTTGTTACAAGACATGCTGTGAAATATAAATCTTCTCTTGATGCTAAGTTTGCTACCTCTCCCATACACATATTAGACAAGGATTACGGTTTCTCTTCAGATTTATCTTATATATCTATTGTTGAGAAGGAACCTTTTTGTGGAACTGAAAGTAAAAGTGCTATGGAACACATGAATGAGCTTTCATCTTTGAGTGGTTTGTTTTCTGATGATACTAAGATGCGTACTTAATTTGTTACCAAAATCTTTCCTTTCTCATTAAAAGATAAAGCTAAAATTTGGTTTAACAATTTGTCACCTAGTTGTATTACTGATCCTATGGATTTGGTTGATGCTTTCTTTCAAAAATATTTTCCTGCTAGTGCCCAACATACTGTTGTGCAGGACATCTTTAACTTTAAACAAATTGAAGGAGAAAAATTGCCTGAATCTTGGACAAGGTTTTGTTCTTTGATAAGAGCTAGCCCTGGATACCCACTACCTAAAAATGAGCTCCTAGATATATTTTATAATGGACTAACTGTTGAATCTAGGACATACCTGGATAGTTGTGCTGGTTGTGTTTTCAGGAAAAGAACTCTAGAAGAAGCTGAGCAATTAATGGCTAAAATAGCCAAAAATAATGATGATTGGAATATACCTGAGCCTACACCTACACTAGAGCCAACACCAACACCAACACCAACACCCAAGAAGAGAGGGATGATTGAATTAACTGATGAAGTGATGAAGGAAGCCAAGAAATCTCTTAAAGAGAGGGGTATTAAATCTGAAGATGTGAAGAATTTACCTCCTATAGAAGAATTATGTAAGCCTATTCCTCATCCATCAACTGTTGAGGTACACTCTCTCAAATACTTTGATAATAGAGATATTCCTTATTCTAAATCACCTGATCAATGCTTAAATGAATTTGATAATTATGTTGTTAAGCAAGACAACTTTAATAGGAGAGTGCAAAATCACCTTATGGAAAACTCTAGATCTATTGATAATTTGCATGGTATTATTGAAAGAATCTCTAATGATGTTAAAATGCTTGTTAAACATTTTCAAATGGTTCAAACTCAAATTGATCATCTTACTAAAGTGCAAAGAGACATGCTAGCTAATGCTTCTAGAGATAAACATGTTTGTGCAATAATTACTAGAAGTGGTGTTTCTACTCAGGACCCCTTGTATCCTGAAGGACATCCTAAAAGAATTGAACAAGATTCTCAGCAACCTAAAAACAATAGTTCTCCTTCTAAGAAAAAGAAGAAGAGCCATAAAAATGTTGTAGAATCTCCTGAACCTGCTAAAGATCCTAATGGCATATCTATTTCTGATTCTGAAACTGAAAGTGGTAATGATAAAAGTGATGCTTCTGGTAAAGAAGAAATTGTAGCTGAACCTGAAAAGCAAACTAAAACTACAAGGTATACTAAGGAGGGTTTCATTTCTAATAAACATGGTAATGAAAGAGAGCCTTGAGTACAAAAAGCAATGCCTTTTCCTAATAAGAAACACAAATCAAAGGAAGAAGAACATTATAAAAAGTTTTTGTGAGTGGATGGAACCTCTGTTTTTGCAAATCCCTTTGACTGATGCTATTAAACTGCTTCCTTATTCTAAATATATGAAAGATATTGTATCCAACAAAAGGAAAATTCCTAATGAGGAAATTTCCACTATGCTTGCTAATTACTCTTTCAATGGCATGGTTCCAAAGAAGCTTGGAGATCCTGGTATTCCTACTATCCCTTGTTCTATTAAAAATAATTATGTTAGAACTGCTTTTATGTGACTTGGGAGCTGGAGTTAGTGTTATGCCTTTCTCTCTTTATAAGAGACTCTCTCTTGAAAAATTGATACACACTGATATATCTTTGCAAATGGCTTATAAGTCCACTGTTATTCCTATTGGTATATGTGAGAATGTTCATGTGCAAGTTGCTACTAATTGTTTGATATTAACTGACTTTGTTGTGTTGGAAATACTTGAAGATGATAATATGTCTATTATTCTTGGGAGACCTTTTGTTAACACTGCAGGGGCTGTTATTGATTGCAATCAAGGAAAAGTAACTTTTAATGTTAATGATAAAGAGCATACTGTTTATTTTCCCAAGAAGGTTGATAGAAGATATGGTTTAAATTCAGTTAAAAATATTGAGACCATCAAGATTGGAGAATTATATGTTCCCATTCCAATGCCCCCAAAATAATATAAAATTATTACGATTGGAACTATGTCTATCAAGATTGAGGTAACATAATTATTTAGTGATTAGCAAATCTTTGCTTCATAAGAAAATTGTTCTGGTAACAAGACTTGATCACCCTTGTTAACAAAATGATTTTAAATGAAGAGGACAATGATTTCACTATGTTTTCACCTTCCCCGCTATGTTTTCACCATGTTTACTTCTGTTATCACATTGCTACTTGAGTACAATCATGTTTTCCACCATCCTTATGCATGTTTTCCTGATGTTTTCACCCTGATTACTGAGGTTATGCATGTTTTTACCACCCATACTTTTGTTTTCACCACTACCACCTTTGTTTTCCTTGGATATTTTTCCATTAGAGTGTTATAGAACCTCTGTAGTTCTGTTTTTGGTATTGTTTTCCACCTTTTCACTTTCGTTTTCCTGGTTTTTACTAATTATTAAAATTCTGGAAATACCTCAAAAATAAAGTTTTCTCGAAAAATTCCAGAAAAACTATAGTAAATTTTTACGTCAAAAATGGGGCAGAGAGCCACCTGGGAGGCCCCAGGGGTACCCACCAGTTAGGCACACCATGGGGTGGCGCGGCTAGCCCCTGGTGGTGCCAGCACATTGTGTGGGCCCCCTGCCCCCCCCCCCCACTAACTCTCTCCTCTGCTAAAGTCTTCTCTCTCACCCCCAAACTTAAAACATTTCCTGGAACCCGTGTTCTTGTTGTTCGTCCTCTGGATTTTTGATCTCCTTCTTTAGCCCATCATTTTTGCTGAGATTTGGTGTGTTTGATCTCCGGTATGTGACTCCTCCGATGGTCCAAGTAGAATTCTATTTGGTGAAGTATTTTGGTACTGTAGGTGACAGCTTATGTGAGTTTGCATGCTTGATTTGAGTAGAAATAATGTAGTTTTGATGTACGTTTCGCTCTCATATAAGTCCCTATGGTAGTTTCCACCTTATAGTTGCTTGAAAATAATTTTTGTGACGATTCTTGAAAAAATCCCGAGATGGATAATTATAATTTTGGAGAGATATTTGGGAGTGATGCTCCTAGAAGGAAAAGGCCCTCACGCTCATCCACTTTAGTGAGGCCATCGTACAATGAAGACGTTATTACACCAAGTATTGACGATGCGGGAGGTGATGGTATCGTTAACCCATCTATCTTTCCTAGCATTACATTTCTAAGAAGTACAGGTCTATTAGATGAATTTCGTATGCTTATTGAAAGAGTTGGTCTAACCAACTATATGGAGGATGAAGGGCCTCAGTATGCAGCTCTCACAAAATCTTTTGTTGAGAGTTTTCAATTTCGGAACACACATTTTGGTCCCACTATTGGCTTCAAATTATATAGTAGATCTTTCTCTTTGTCCTTGTGTATATGGGGTGTCCCAATCTTCTCAATGAGCTTCTCTCCTTTTGTGGATTTTCTGGAATATATGATAACTAGTGCTACACTAAGACCTCTCACTCGACTAACCCCTGTTGCCAGATGCAACAACAATCAAACTCTTTGGATATTCTCAACTGCACACTCTTGCACAAGTAATCAACAATCACAAGTGGTCCTGTATCCCCCTATTCCCAATGGAATAACAAGATATCACACAACTTTTCAATGGTAAACTTCAAGTAGTATGCTTGGCAGCAATACAAACTAGAGGCTAGGGTTTTTGCATTTGGTTTAAACTGGATCTAATCTCCTCAACTCGCAGGAAGGGAGAATATAAGGGGAGGGGTGTGGCCACAAGGGTCCCCTTGCGCAAGCAACAATCCCCCTAGGACTAGGACTCCTACTTGGACTCTAAGAGAGATACAAACCGATCCACCATTAAGGGATTCGGCCAATTATGGTATACAAACCATACCTACTATAAGTAGGATTTCTATATGGCGCATTGATGTTCAATGGGGCGCCCTCCTCATGTTTTCCATCTATCTAAGTGTGGAATAACAAACTAATAATTGTTTTCCACACTTGCTTGATTGTTTTCACCATCTTGTATATTTGTTTTCACCATGGTAGTCTTGTTTTCACCATCTTGTAATCTTGTTTTCACCATGGTAAATTTGTTTTCACCACTTGTAATCTTGTTTTCCAGCATCTCCATGTTGTTTTCCAGCTCCTCTGTTGTTTTCTCCATCCATGTTTGTGTTATCAATAAACATGATCATACATAAATGCATATACTTAGGTAGTATAAAATTCTCATTATCACAAACATCATAATCTATAAGGAGTGAATTCACGTGTTGTTCTAGTAGCTTGGTCCTTGACCTTGTCATAGGTCCAAGTCTCACTTCATCTTGTTTAAGTGGCAATGTATTAGGGATGTCCTCATCATCCTCCCCCTCTTGAAAAGCCTTGATGTCCACATCAAGGTTCTCTCCATGATATGGTGTCAAATCAGCAACATTGAAGGAATTAATCACTCCAAACTCATGAATTGGAAGATATATCTTGTAAGCATTGACATTTATTTTTTCAATCACTTTGTAAGGACCAGCACCTCGAGGCAATAATTTTGATTTTCTTAGCTTAGGAAACCTATCCTTCCGAAAGTGTACCCATACCAAATCTCTCTCTTGAAAAATAACCTCCTTTCTCTTCTTATTCATCCTTTGAGCAACATACTTCCCTTTCTTCTCTATAGCATCCATTGTTTTCTCATGTATCTTCTTCACAAAATCAGCTCTCTTTGATGCCTCCATATTTGTTCTCTCTTGAATAGGAAGTGGTAATAAATCAAGTGGTGTAATGGGCTTGAATCCATAAACCACCTCAAAAGGACATAATTGAGTAGTTGAATGCACAGCTCTATTATAAGCAAACTCCACATGTGGCAAACAATCCTCCCACTCCTTCAAATTCTTCTTGATCATAGTCCTCAATAATGTAGACAAGGTTCTATTCACCACCTCGGTTTGTCCATCTGTTTGGGGATGACATGTTGTAGAAAATAGCAATTTTGTTCCAAGCTTCCCCCATAATGTCTTCCAAAAATAACTCATGAATTTCACATCTCTATCCGAAACAATTGTCCTTGGTACTCCATGTAGTCTTACTATCTCCTTGAAAAATAGAGTAGCAATGTGGGAAGCATCATCACTTTTGTGGCAAGCAATGAAGTGTGACATCTTGGAGAATCTGTCCACTACCACAAAAATAGAATCATGTCCCCTTTTTGTCCTTGGCAAGCCTAACACAAAATCCATGCTTATATCATTCCATGGTGTAGTTGGTGTAGGCAATGGAGTATAAAATCCGTGGGGCTTCAATTTGGACTTGGCTTTATTGCATGTGATGCACCTTTGCATAAATCTATAAACATCTCTCCTCATATGTGCCCAATAGAAATTTTCAGCCAACATAAGCAATGTTTTCTCACGTCCAAAGTGGCCCATTAATCCACCACTATGAGATTCCTGCAATAACATCAAACGCAAAGAACACTCGGGAATACATAGTTTGTTATCTATAAACAAAAATCCATCATGTATATGATATTTATCCCAAGCCTTCACATTAGAACATTTAGTATAAGGTGTAGAAAATTCTTTGTCTTGAGCATATAGTGGTTTTAATTCTTCTAGACCCGAAACTTGAACATCCAATTTAGTGAGTAGCATATTTTTTCTAGACAAGGTATCAACAACCACATTATCTAATCCTTTCTTATGTTTAATAATGTATGGGAAAGACTCAATAAATTCTACCCATTTAGCATGTATCTTATTAAGATTGGATTGGTTCTTTAAAAATTTCAATGCCTCGTGATTAGAATGTATAATAAATTCTTTTGGCCACAAATAATGTTTGCAAACCTCAAGAACTCTAACAAGTGCATACAATTCTTTATCATAGACAATAATTCAATTGTGCTCCATGTAATTTTTCAGAAAAATAAGCAATTGGTTTCTTATCTTGCATTAGCACACCTCCAATACCTATGCCACTAGCATCACATTCAATCTCAAATTGTTTATAAGAATTTGGTTGAATCAATAATGGAGCCGAAATCAACTTATTTTTCAAAGTATCAAAAGCAATATCTTGAGCAACCCCCCACTCGAGATTCACACCTTTCTTAGTCAAATCATTCAAAGGGGCAGCAATAGTACTAAAATATTTCACAAATCTTCTATAAAATCCAGCTAGTCCATTAAAACTTCTTACTTACCTCACATTCATGGGAATTGGCCAATTTTTAATTGCTTCAATTTTAGATTCATCCACTTGTATCCCATATTTAGAAACAACATATCCAAGAAATATGACCTTATCTTTGCAAAAAGTGCACTTCTCTAAATTTCCATACAATTTATTTTCTCTTAGCACATGCAAGACTTGTCTAATATGATCAATGTGTTCATGTTCATTGTGGCTATATATGAGAATATCATCAAAGTAAACAACCACAAATTTGCCAATAAAATCTCTCAAAACATGGTTCATTAATCTCATGAGAGTACTAGGTGCATTAGTTAATCCAAAAGGCATTACTAACCACTCATATAAACCAAATTTTGTTTTAAAGGCTGTTTTCCACTCATCCCCCTCTTTCATTCTAATTTGATGGTAACCACTACGCAAATCAATTTTAGAGAAAACATCATTACCACTTAATTCATCTAACATGTCTTCCAAACGTGGTATAGAATGACAATAACGAATAGTGATATTGTTAATTGCTCTACAATCTACACACATGCGCCATGTACCATCTTTTTTAGGAACTAAAATAACAGGAACAGCACAAGGAGATAGGCTTATTCGAATATAACCTTTGTTAAGAAGCTCTTGTACTTGTTTCTGAATTTCCTTTGTTTCTTGGGGATTTGTCCTATAGGGAGCTCGGTTTGGCAATGATGATCCAGGAATTAAATCAATTTGGTGCTCAATCCCTCTCATTGGTGGCAAACCCGAGGGCACTTCTTCTGGAAAAACATCATCAAATTCCTGCAAAACATTAGAAACACCAATAGAAAGAGGAGTCATGTCATTAGAAACTAAAATTCCCCCCTTGTGTATGAGCACTATAGGTACTAAGCTAGGATCCTCTCCAAACTCTCTCAAGTCTTCTTTGGTGGCTAACATTTTCAAAAGGCTCACTCCCTTATTTTTTTCCACTAGGCCTAGGCTTGTTTTCACCCACAGAAGTTGTGTTTTCACTCTTATTATCCCTCTCACTTTCTTTTTCTAGATTCACTTCAACTTTCTGTCTTGATTCATTCACAATTTGTTGGGGTGTCATAGGCCTCAATATGATATCCTTATTATTCCAGTTCAATTGGTATGTGTTTGCTCGCCCATTGTGTGTAACTTTTCTATAAAATTGCCATGGCCTTCCAAGTAATAGGTGGCAAACTGACATGGGAACTGAAGGGAATATGCCCGAGAGGCAATAATAAAATGGTTATTATCTTATTCCTTGTTTATGATGAATGTTTATTTCTCATGCTAGAATTGTATTAACCGGAAACGTTGATACATGTGTGCTTAATAAACAAACAATGGTTCCTAGTAAAGCCTCTCTTTTAACTAGCTCGTTGATTAATAGATGATCAAGGTTTCCTGATCATGAACATTGGATGTTGTTAATAACGGGATCATATCATTAGAAGAATGATGTGATGAACATATACCCAAAGAGAATATAGCAATGCGATCAAGTCATTTAGTTTACATTGTTATATCAAACACACGAAGTAACTTATTCCTTATACCATGAGATCATGTCAATCACTGATACCGGAAGAGTGCTTTGATGGCATCAAACGTCACACCGTAACAGGGTGACTATAAAGGTGTCGTTGAGTATTCGGAAAGTATTAGTTGAGGATCATGGATCAAGAGTGGGATTTGTCCATCCAAATGACGGAGAGATATACTCTGGGCCCTCTCGGTGATATCACATCGAAACCGCTTGCAAGCACGTGATATGATCACAAGGATGTTATATCACGGGAACGAGAAAAGAGTACTTGTCGGTAACGAGATTGAACAAGGTATGGTTGATACCAATGATCGAATCTCGGACAAGTAAAATATCGCGAGACAAAGGGAATAGTTCACGGCGTTGTTGGTTCACACGATCACGAGAGTCATCGTTGAATATATAGGAGTCATCACGGATCTCCAGATCCCGCTGTTGATTATTGATCAGAGAGGAGTCTCGATCATGTCTATCTTATTCGCGAACCGTAGGGTGACACACTTAAGGTTCGATGACGCGTTTGAGAGGATACGGAATATCGAAGAATATTTTGGGCAGCACCGAAATTGTTTCGGGGAAAATTGAAATAGTTCAAGGGGTTTTTCGTCGAATGGTTGTTAATAGAATTAACAAATGATTCGAGGTGCTTTATGCAAATGTTTGTTAATAGAATTAACAAATGCTGAAATAAAGAAATAAAAAGGTTTTATTTATTTATTAAAAGAAAACCTTTGGATTTTCCAAGTGGGAAATAATGGGGAAATGAGTGGGTGTGAGTGGAGTGTCCACTCACATGATGAGGGAAGAGGTGGGGGCACCCCCATGGGCTGGCCGCACCCCCCTTGGGCTGCCTCCCCCCTCTCCTATAAAAGGAGGGTGAGAGCTCTCCCTCCTCAACACACTTGGCCACTTCCATTTCCCTCCACCCGCTGCTCCATTTCATGGTCTCCGGCTTGGCGAAGCCCTGACCGTGAGATTCTTCACCACCACCACGTCGTCGTGCTGCTGGAGTTCCGAGGGATCCTCTACTTCCGCGCCCCGCTGGAACGAGGGAACGGAGGTCGTCATCAACCGTACGTGTGACCGATCACGGATGCACCGCCGGATTGCGGTGCCATCTTCTCGCTATCGGGATCGGTGTGAGTACGACTACGCCAACAACGAGATTTGATCTCGTACCACTTTGAGTCTTCGAGGGTATGTGTTCTCCTTAACCCTCTTGTTGCCCGTTGCACTTCGTCTCCTAGATTAGATCTTGGCCTTTCGGGTATCTCTCGCATAGGAAATTTTTTGTTTTCTATGCTACGTTCCCCTTCAGTGGTATCAGAGCCGGATCTATGCGTAGATGTTTTGTACGGGTAGAACACATAGGTGTATGTGGGCGTTGATGATCATGTTATTACCTCCTTGACTATTTTATGATCTTAGTGGCATAGTGGGATGAAGCGGCCCGGACTAACCTTACATGTCCACGTACATGAGACTTGTTCCACAACTGACATGCAACTTGTATTGCATAAGTGGCTTGCGGGTGTCTGTTTCTCCTACTATAGTTAAGATCTAATCTATGAAGGGTTGTTAAAAATGTGTTTATCAACGTTGTGGTTGATGTTCGTAGGTATGAACGGTTCTATCATCGAAAGCCCTAAGCCACGTAAAATATGCAAAAATAAATTAGAGGCGTCTAACTAGTTTTTTGCTGGGCATGTGATGTGATATGGTCAATATTACAAATTTGATTATGAGATGATCTATTTTGTAAATTATTGATATACCGGAAGGTATCCATATGATTGTCTTCTTATTGATGGACAATCAAGATTGGGGTGCCATGGTACTTGGTACCACGCCGGTGGAATGATGGAGATCATACCGTGATACACATGATGGAGATCAAGTGCAAGAAGGACCATATCATATCACGTTATCCTTTCATGTGATGTCTGTGATGTTAATCCTTTTTATGCATCTTGTTTTGCTTAGATAACATTGGTAGCATTATAAGATGATCCCTCTCACTTAATATCAAGATAATAATGTGTTCTTCCTTAAAGTATGCACCGTTAAGAAAGTTCGTCGTTTCGAGACACCACGTGATGATCGGGTGTGACAGACTCAACGTTCGCATACAACGGGTGTTTTCAAGCCTAGCATGTACAGACATGGCCTTGAAACACACGCAATACTACGGTTCTACTTGGCGAGCCTAGCATGTACAGACATGGCCTCGGAACACGTAACCGAAAGGTAAAGCATGAGTCATATGGATGATATGATGAACATGTCGATGTTCGCCTTTGAAGCTACATCATCTCACGTGATGATCGGTTTTGTTGTAGTGAATTTGGTTCGTGTAATCACTAAAGACGACTAAGAGGGATGTTGTTTTTGAGTGGGAGTTCATGGCTTAATTTGAATTAACTTGAACTTATTTATCATGAACAACAAATCAAAGTGAATTTGCACAACTTGTAGTAGTCATTGGCATCCTCATAACTATCTTAAACTTAGATTGTTAATTGAGATATAACTGTTATGATCTGGTAAATACCATTTAAGATTGGTACTGTATTAATGAAATTTAAAATTGAGTCCTATTGTAGATTTTCGGTATTTCCTACCTAGCTCCATGTGATTAATGATTGATTGATCTAGAGAGCAACCAATTCCTACTTAGAATCCAAAGTCATGGTTGCTTCTGTATCACTTTATCTTCAAAAGAATGTTTTGTTGATCAAAGTGGTTTAGGAACTGAAAAGAATTGTTTTCAGAAACAATCAAGTGAAAGATATATTGATATCTAGAAACTTATTTGTGGCAACATGACTGAGTATAATTTAGTGTGATAATGTTTGCTTATATTATCTGAATATATGCAAATTTAGCGTGACAATGTTTGCTTATATTATCTGAATATATGCAATGATTGAAGACGCTAGGCGTTTGAATATTCCAAGAAGTTGAGCGCTAAAAATTATCCTCTAAATTCCTTCCTTCGAGCTATAGTAGCTTAATCATAAAATTGTTATGATAGGATGGATTAAAAGTATGGGCAAAGTCGTTTACCTTACGTGGAGATTGCTAAGAGTGGAATCTAGAAGAATGCTATTAATATGGTGATATTAGTAGAACAATCAAACTCAAAGTATGACTCAATGGGTGATAGTATATGACTAACACGCCAAAGAAAATGAGCTAGTAAGACTAGCATTGTTTGATGTTGAATGATTCTTCTATAAAGGAAAGGGAATATTGAAAATAGAATTACAAATAGATATATGGCAGAAAAGAAGATAACTGGAAAAGTCCAGCTCAGGAGTATATACTTGATATACAAGATATAGATGTATTACTAGTTAACAAAGTATTTTTGGTATTTTGATACCACATTGGTTGGTATGAGTTGTCATACAAAGCAACGCAATGAAAGAAATACAAGGGCCTAAAAGGAACTAGTAATAGATGTGGAATCGATTATGACAAGAACATAAATAAAGTGTTATTGTGTTCATTGTCGTATCGAACCAACCAGTCAAGATTTATTTGAAGAACTTAATAATTTGTTATTTTGTTCTAGTCTTTTGTGAGAACAAATGAGATTGTTCAAACTATGATCATATTCCATAATTGATGGATATGTTAATATAAATCATGTTGGTAAAGTAAACATCTATAAGACTAAATGCTAAACGTTGCAAGACGTTGAAGAGTTTCACTTAAATTGTGACACCACCATTTTAGTTCATATCGGAAAGGAAAACATGAAGGAACTCCATATTGATGGACTTCCGGAGTCATTTTATTGACGCTTGTGAGACCTCTTCCAAAAGACGACTAGAATTCCGTTCTTAGGCCAAAGTAGAATGGACGACTAATTTAGTGGAGATTATACATATTGATGTATATAGTCCATTATGTGTAGTCATGTATGGTGGATTAATTTTTCCTTCATAAAATTCTGTCGATGATTTAAGTAGATATGTGAGTATATCTATTTAAAGGGAACAGAGTTTGACATTTTGAATTGGTTCAAAAGGTAGTTAATATGAAGTTAAAATCAATGTAACAAGATAATCAAGTTTTTATGATTGGATCATAAAGGATAAAGTTTGAGTTACAAGTTTAGCAAAACATCTGAGAAGTTGCAAAATTGTTCTACAACTTATACTTCTCGAATACCCCACATTAGATTGGAGTATTCAAGAGACAAAATCAAACCCTGTTTGACATGGTAAGATTAATAAAAATGCCATTATAATTTTGTAGTTTATACATTAGTGACAACCGTTTTTCCCACTGAAAAGAGCACCATCATGATCCGCTGAAATTGACAACATATAAGATATGGTTTGGGTAGTGACCCGAATTGTCACTTTCTTAAGTTTTGGTATGCATAGCATGTGTAAAATGTTTACAACCAAAATAGGATAAATATATGTTTATAAGGTTATCTCAAATAAAATATTGGGTATTTCTCCTATCACCGAACCAAAAGACAAATGTTGTTTGTCAGAAAGGGTTGATTTCTCGAGAAAGTAGTTCTTGCGAAACAAGTGAGTGGGAGCACGGTACAAACTCAACAAGATTACAGAATCTCCGTTATCATGTCAAGAGTAGCGCAGCACTGGAAGTTGTTCCGGGGTTTACTATTTTGACTAAGTAGAAGACACTACAAATGTTGTAGATACTTCAAATGAGTTTGCGAACTGTACCAGAAAAGTCCAAAAACTTTGTACTTTGAACAACTTGTGGTTTAAGTATAAAGTGTTGTTTTGACAACAAAGGACCTGGACCTTATAAAGGAAGCAAATGATGGGCACTGACTTCGTAAAATTGACTATGAGTCATTATATCCGCCATAGTATCCTTGTATGAATATCAAGTATGTGACTTGGTAGTCCTTTCAATAGGAATGATGCCTAACGATAGCAAAAGGGTCTATAGAGCGACAAAGACATGGATACTTATCGAAAAGTTGTTTTCGACGAAGTTCAAAGAGTTCACTACTACAAGATTTTGATCTTCCGTAGTGATGCTTAGTCTTTGCAGATAGTTCTAGCAAAGTTACATATTATGATATGGATGTTGAATAACAAAACCAATTCTCCTCTCGAGGAAGTTTGTTCAAGGATGTGTACTTGACACAGTCTGAGAGTTTTGTAAAATTCAAAAGGTTGCTAGAAAGGCATGCGCACTTCAATGGTTGAAGTGAGCATAACGAAGTTGAAATCTTTACCTTAATGAAGTTATCAAAAGAGTTTGATTCCATCATGAACGATAAAGATGCTTGTAGAGTTACAAGAAATTAAGTGGGAGCGCTATGACATATTTCCAATACTTTATGTAGTTGACATATGGTTGATTGGAAGATATGTATTTTAAATTAACACGGTTAATATTTTCGATTTCATATTGATGAAAGGCTTAGAAGATATTGGGCATCGATATCTATAAAAGATGGATTGACGCACCTGATATGATTGAAACCAAATTACATAGATGAAATATTGAAGTAAGTCAATATAAAAATGACAAGAAGGAGTTCTTGTCACATGGAAAATGATTGAGCAAGATTCATGTGTTTTGACACATGATGAGCATCATTGAAATTGAGATTTCTAAGTCATGTTTCCATGCTATGTACACAACCAGATGAGTCCTATGCTATAAAATGTTATAGTAGGATAATTCATATGATGATTAGACAACAGTGGGAGAGATCCTTGTGTCATTTTAGAAATGCTAAGGATATGTTTTCCTATATAGTAATGACAAAATAGTAGTTGTAATATGTTACACTAATAGTCTTGTCATTTATTCAAGTAATTTTATCTCAATTAAAATATGTGATGAAGGGTAGCACAATAGGATGGAAGAAAGTTCCATGCTGGATTTGAAAGAGTTTCAAAATTAAAATATTGTGACAGATACTACAACAAAGGCTAAAGTATATCGTTGTGTTGACAACTGATAATAAGCGTATTTTGTGTCAAGGAGTTCTTTATTGAACTTGGTGAATTTCCAAGAATGCTGAAACTATGGAGCTACATTTTCACAATGTTAGTAACATCAGTTTAAGCTTAGGAATTAAGGTATCACCGGAACTTGGTGAATTTCCAAGAATGCTAACACTATGAAGCTACATTTTCACAATGTTAGTGACATCAGTTTAAGCTAAGGAATTAAGTTTTCACCAATTGACCATATATATACAAAGTCATCTCATTAGAGAATGAGTGATGCGTGTAGACGCAAAGAACATGCAAATACAATAGGACCTGAACAGTTCAGATCTTTTTGATAATGTTTACCACATGCGAAGCATGGTAATAACACTGGTACGCCATATGTGTTAAAGTGCTTACAGACTAGATTATTGACTCTAGTGCAAGTGGGAGACTGAAGGGAATATGCCCGAGAGGCAATAATAAAATGGTTATTATCTTATTCCTTGTTTATGATGAATGTTTATTTCTCATGCTAGAATTGTATTAACCGGAAACGTTGATACATGTGTGCTTAATAAACAAACAATGGTTCCTAGTAAAGCCTCTCTTTTAACTAGCTCGTTGATTAATAGATGATCAAGGTTTCCTGATCATGAACATTGGATGTTGTTAATAACGGGATCATATCATTAGAAGAATGATGTGATGAACATATACCCAAAGAGAATATAGCAATGCGATCAAGTCATTTAGTTTACATTGTTATATCAAACACACGAAGTAACTTATTCCTTATACCATGAGATCATGTCAATCACTGATACCGGAAGAGTGCTTTGATGGCATCAAACGTCACACCGTAACAGGGTGACTATAAAGGTGTCGTTGAGTATTCGGAAAGTATTAGTTGAGGATCATGGATCAAGAGTGGGATTTGTCCATCCAAATGACGGAGAGATATACTCTGGGCCCTCTCGGTGATATCACATCGAAACCGCTTGCAAGCACGTGATATGATCACAAGGATGTTATATCACGGGAACGAGAAAAGAGTACTTGTCGGTAACGAGATTGAACAAGGTATGGTTGATACCAATGATCGAATCTCGGACAAGTAAAATATCGCGAGACAAAGGGAATAGTTCACGGCGTTGTTGGTTCACACGATCACGAGAGTCATCGTTGAATATATAGGAGTCATCACGGATCTCCAGATCCCGCTGTTGATTATTGATCAGAGAGGAGTCTCGATCATGTCTATCTTATTCGCGAACCGTAGGGTGACACACTTAAGGTTCGATGACGCGTTTGAGAGGATACGGAATATCGAAGAATATTTTGGGCAACACCGAAATTGTTTCGGGGAAAATTGAAATAGTTCAAGGGGTTTTTCGTCGAATGGTTGTTAATAGAATTAACAAATGATTCGAGGTGCTTTATGCAAATGTTTGTTAATAGAATTAACAAATGCTGAAATAAAGAAATAAAAAGGTTTTATTTATTTATTAAAAGAAAACCTTTGGATTTTCCAAGTGGGAAATAATGGGGAAATGAGTGGGTGTGAGTGGAGTGTCCACTCACATGATGAGGGAAGAGGTGGGGGCACCCCCATGGGCTGGCCGCACCCCCCTTGGGCTGCCTCCCCCCTCTCCTATAAAAGGAGGGTGAGAGCTCTCCCTCCTCGACACACTTGGCCACTTCCATTTCCCTCCACCCGCTGCTCCATTTCATGGTCTCCGGCTTGGCGAAGCCCTGACCGTGAGATTCTTCACCACCACCACGTCGTCGTGCTGCTGGAGTTCCGAGGGATCCTCTACTTCCGCGCCCCGCTGGAACGAGGGAACGGAGGTCGTCATCAACCGTACGTGTGACCGATCACGGATGCACCGCCGGATTGCGGTGCCATCTTCTCGCTATCGGGATCGGTGTGAGTACGACTACGCCAACAACGAGATTTGATCTCGTACCACTTTGAGTCTTCGAGGGTATGTGTTCTCCTTAACCCTCTTGTTGCCCGTTGCACTTCGTCTCCTAGATTAGATCTTGGCCTTTCGGGTATCTCTCGCATAGGAAATTTTTTGTTTTCTATGCTACGTTCCCCTTAAGGAACCACATCACACTCAATTGTATCCTTGTGTCCAATTTGAAACTCCACTCTCACAATTTGGCATACTCTGATTTCTTCCTTGTCATTGAGCCATTGAATATAATGTGGATGTGGGTGTGGAATATATCTCAATCTTAGCTTTGTACATAAATCCCTGCTTGCTAAATTTCTGCAACTCACTCCATCAATGATCACCTTGCAAGTCATTTGAGGACCAACAATTGCCTTGGTTTGAAATAGATTGCATCTTTGGCTCTCATCACTAGGAACAATACTCAAAGCTTGTGTGCAAACAATGGTTGGATAATTTGAAGCATAAGCATCAATAGGACCATCATCATCATATGTATCATCCTCATTAGTATCAGCATCATCTCCAGTCTCATACTCATCATCAGCATTAATAATCATGATTTTTCTTGTTTGGGCAATCCCTATTAAAGTGACCTTTACCTCCACAAGTATGGCATGTCATGTCTCTATTTCTTGGAGGAGGTGCAACACCACTAGAACCCGAAGTAGAAGTTGTTGTTTTCTTGGAACTTGAGGTATTTGTCTCGGGTTTGGTACTAGGATTCCCACGGGTTGCAGCAATTGGAGGTGTAGGTGGTGAGAAAACAGATTTTTGAGATGAGAAACTCCTCCTTGCACTCACTTGTACCTCCTCATTGAGCCTCTTCTCGGCCTCCCTTGCTTGATGCAACAATTCACTCATATTGGCATATTGGACATGCCTCACAATGCTCTTAATTTTGAATTGCAATCCACTCAAAAATCGTTGCATAGTTTGTTCTGGCTCCTCTCTAACCCGAGCCCTTTGAAGGATCAATTCCATCTCCTTACAATAAGTATCCACTGATTTTGTACCTTGCTTAAATTGTTGGAGCTTGTCATAGAGAGTTCTAATATAATTCCTTGGAACAAATCTTTCTCTTATCAATTGTTTCATCTCTCTCCATGTAGTCACTTCTGGTTCTTCATGTTCTTCCCTCAATCTTGTAATGCCATCCCACCACAAGAGAGCATAGCCATCAAATCCAGAAGATACAAGCTTCACCTTCCTCTCCTCGGGATACTCATGAAGTCTCCATAATTTCTCAATTTTTAGCTCCCACATCAAGTACTCTTCCACATCCTCAGAATCACAAGCAAGACTAGGGATAGAGAATTTTGGTTTTCCCAAGCCATCATCCTCTCTATTATTTTCCAATGTTACTCTTCTTGCCAAACCTCCACGGCCTCCATTGATATTTCCTCTCCCATCATCAATTGGAGCAATAGCTTGAGGTCTTTGTTGTAGTTGTTCCACTAGAGTTGATAGATTTGTCAATTGTTGTGTCAATGTTCTCAAAGTCTCTTGAATAGCATCCACAGATTCTTGTGTAGCAGCAGCCTCTATTTTCAAATCAAGAGTAGTCATCTCTTTTCTCAATGTATCATCATTCTTGTCAATTTCAGTAGTAATCCTCTTGTACATGACATCTCTCAATGCCTCATACTCATTCCACTTGACCAAGTCCTCGGGTTTCTTCTTTGCCTGCACATCAACATCACTAGAAGAACACATGATTAATTTGTTAGTAACAAAAATAATCAATGGGTTGTGGTGCCTCTCACAACTCACTCAAAACCAAGCAAAGATGGCTTCACTTAATGTTCGAATGTGAATAGGATCAACTTACCAACAAGGAGCAATGAATAATGTGCTTTAGTGTGAGAAGAGAATAGCCGAGCTATCAAGTATCACAATGCAAACATGGTTTCGGTGGGGCTTTGTCGGGGGGTTACCCCCGAGTAGGGTAAAGGCAAGTGGTAAAGGCAAAGGTCAGAAGAGAAGTTTGGTCGAGTAGCCGCCTACCCGGTAATTGCTACCCGGTCGACTGCTACTCGGTCTTACGAAAAGATGACCAGTAGGAGATATCAAGCAAGTTATGTCCGATCGAGTAGAAGAGCTGGTCCGAGTAAGATTGGCGGGAATCTACTCGGGCCAGAAGTCAAAGGAGCCGTTCTGACACAGGATCCCGCGTATCCTGGGTCCGTACTTGGCACTGTTCGAACCACTGTTCATCTGGGACCGGCCTGCCTGACAGCGACAGTGTGGAAGCAGGCGGTCGCAGGATAAGGGGGCCCAACTCTGTGTTTGACATAGTGATACCAGACTGTCCCCTTGGTTTTGCCCAACGACTTTCCGGATGCAGCCAAGATTAGGAACCAAAGCTGTCAGCGGGAACTCGGAAGAAGGACGATGTGCACACTATGTCGACACTTGTCCGTGTTTGGACGTATCCGGCTGGGCACCGTGTATATAAGGTGCCCCGCCGCCTCCTGCGTGAGGGATCGCATGCTGGGACACAGGAAACCCTAGATTCTTGACCTAGTTCATCACAAAGAGAGAAGAGTGGCTACTCGGTAGCAAGAACATTGTACTATGGCTACTCGGTGAGACACCAGAATACATAGAGAAAGGCAGGAGTAGGGGTTTTACCTCCTCACGAGGGCCCTGAACCTGGGTAGATCGTGTTGTTTGCAGTGTTTAAGTTCTTACTTCACGCGGCTACTCGTCGCGTGATCCCTCCCCGAGCACCTCCAGCGTCCATCGTTCCCACATCTTTAGCCATCCTATGGCATCTGCCGTGACACCACCACGATAGTTGGCGCCCACCGTGGCGCAACCAGCGGCGCTGGCTGGAGTTTCTGTTCGGACGGGATCTTCTTCAGCGGAGCGCGTAGTCTGTGGCCTTGTCCACAGATTCGGCTCCTTCGACTTCGTCACCGACAACGCAGGCGACTTCGGCGGCAAGGCCATGCCGGAGGGTGGCACGGTGATCTCCTTCGGCGCGCACCTCGTCTACGTCGCCACCGTCATCGACCGCGTCTACCCCGAGCTGGTGCATGACGCGGAGGATCCTCCTGCGGTGATCGCTGCTCGTGGAAGGCCTGCGCGCCGTTCTGCGGACCGCGCTGAGGTGATGGTGACCGGCTTGGCGGCAAACGCCGGCGCAGCTGCTACTGGCGCCGCGGCCGTCGTCGAGGATCTCGCTGCCTCGAGCGCTGGTGGCAGGACTCACAGGCCTTACGAGAAGGACTGCAACCTCCCTCCCTCCACCACTCCGACTATTCCCGCGTCGGCTGGGCGGAATGGCATGCCGCCTCCCACCAACCTCGAGCTCCTGAGCATGAAGGATCAGCTCGAGCGGCAACGCCAGGAGCTGCTCGCCGAGCAGGCGGAGTTGGACAAGGTCAGGCTAGAGCTTAGCTTAGATCAGCTTGAGTACAACAAGGCTCACGGCTTCACGCCAGTCACTAGGAGAGCTAGCAGAGTAGGCGCCACGCGGCGTAACCTTGGTGCCGAGATGGCGACAGTGGTAGAGGTTCCTGCTCAGTCCGCCACCGCAAACACTTCCACTAGGCCTAGGTATAGCACACCCGCCAAGACACTTAGAGCTGCAGAGGCCGTGGCCGCCGAGTTGCCTCGTCTCGACGGCGACGCGCGCGTTAGGCAGCAGGAAAGGCTCAACGAGTTGGTGTTAGAGGCTGCTAGGCAGAATGAGGAGTTCCGGAAAGCCAACCCGGGTGCTGGAGCTTCGCAGGTGGTGCACTCGCACGCGGCTAGATCTAACGATCAAGCCTCGTCTCCGCACCCCAGCCGCGAGAAGAGCCGCAGCGGACGCTCCGCCAGAGATAGGCAAATGCAGGTGTATGACCCGGCTGCTGCCGCGAGACAGCTTGCTGTGCCGCAGCAGCCCGGGCAGGAACACAACGCTGCAAGAGCAGGCTCCCAAGCCCATCAAGCTCAAAGCCAGGCCCGAGGTGGAGCGCGCCCAGGTCCTTCTCAGCATCCCGCGGCTCAGTCTACTCGGCAGAGGCAGCAGCCGCGCGCGGTGGCGCCAGTCGCCAACCCGGTGGAGCAGCCTGCAGCCGTGCAGGTGGACGGATATGATGACGGCTACTCGGCCATGGAGATGGCTGGCTATGACATTCTGGACCGTGTTGGTGAGCGCGTTTTGGCGCCTGGAGATGCAAGGCATCAGCTGGACCGAATCAACTTGTCAGCCCGACTGGAGAACGTGGGTCCCCCTGGCCCCGAGTGCTTTGGCCCGCGCATCATGAACGAGCCATCCGTGAAGAACTTCCAGCTCGCAAGGGGCACCAAGAGCTACAACGGCAGCACCAAGCCGGAAGATTGGCTCAATGACTATGTCACCGCGGTTCATATCGCGAACGGCAACAGAAGATGGGCGGTGCGCTATGTCCCGCAGATGCTAGAGGGTCCAGATCGCACTTGGCTCAACAACTTTCCCAAGAACAGCATCAATTGCTGGCTGGACTTCTCGGACGCCTTCATCAGCAACTTCACAAGCACTTACAAGAGGCCGAATAGGCCACAACAGCTGTCCGCTTGCAGGCAGCGAGAAGACGAAACAGACCGCGAGTACCTTACTCGGTGGAGCACGTTGAGGAACACCTGTGAGGGTGTGAATGAAGCCTAGGCCATCACTTGGTTTGCGCAGGGATGCAGGCATGGCAGCATGTTGTGGCAGAGGTTGCAGAGGGAGATGCCAAACACTCTGGCGGAGACCATCAAGATTGCGGATCAGTACGCACTCGGTGATCCTACTCAGCCCCTGATGGACTCCTCTGAGCCGAGAAGAAACTTCAGCAACAGCAAGCGCAACGAGTTCCGCAACAAGCGCAGGGGTGACCGAATAGATACTCGGTATGACCCTGAAGAGGTGAATGCAGTGACCGTTGGAGCTGGTGGTAGCCAAAGGCAGAAACCTGCTGGAGCCTACGGGCAGAACCAGAACCAGGGCCAAGGCAACAAGAAACCATTCCGTACTCCTCAGTCGGGTAGCGGCAACTCCGAGCAGCCGAGGAAGTTCGTCTTTGACGACATGAAGGATGGTCCATGCAGTTTTCACACTCACCACCCCTCAAGGCCTGCTAACCACACTACTCGGCAGTGCGAGTGGTGGGATGTGATCAAGAATGATGGCCTGCCTCCTCCTCCTCCTCTGCCAGCGGCCAATGCCAATGTGCAGCCTACTCGCGCACCCGCAGCTCGGCCGCCAGTGTTCCCGAGAAGAGAAAATGTGAACCAAGTGGCTTTGGGAGCCAACCGACACTTCAACAATGAGAGCTACCGCAACAACAACAACAACTACAACCGCAACAACAACAACAGAGGCAACAACAACTACCAGGGCAACAACAACAACGACAACAATGGGGGCGGAGGCTCCAACCAGTACCAAGAGCACCATGAGAGCTACATGATCTTCACCTCTGAGCCAGTCGACAAGCAATCACAGCACAGGCGTGCCATGGAGGTCAATGCAGTGATCCCTGCTGTCCCTCACTACATGTATTGGTGTGACCAGGAGATCAAGTGGTCCCGAGTAGATCATCCCAAGGTAATGCCCAACCCGGGTAGCTACGCCTTGGTGCTGGATCCTACCTTCCTGGGTCCCGAGAAGAATGTGAGGTTCAGCAAGGTGCTAATCGATAACGGCAGCAGCATCAACATCGTGTACAAAGACACACTCAAGAAGCTGGGCCTGGCCGAGAACATGATGCTGCCCAGCAAGACCACCTTTCATGGTATTGTGCCCGGGATCTCGTGCAACCCGATTGGCCGAGTATGGATAGATGTGTTATTCGGCACCAGGGAGAACTACCGCACAGAGCGCTTGCAGTTCGAAGTGGTTGACCATCAGAGCCCTTACCATGCTCTACTCGGCAGGCCTGCTTTGAGCAAGTTCATGGCCTCTACTCATGTTGCATATCTGAAGATGAAGATCCCTGGTCCCAATGGCATAATTACTATCTCTGGTGATTACAAGAAGTCCATGGAGTGTGCCTCTGCTGGTTCCTAGTTGGCGGAGTCGATGGTGATTGCTGCCGAGAAGAAAAAGATGTATGAGGTGGTGGCCATGGCGCAATCCGCGCAAGCTGGTGCGCAAGGCGTGCCGAGTACCCAACACGGGACCGCGTTCCAGGCATCTCAGGAAACCAAGAAGGTCCAGGTCGACCCCGAGTTCCCCGACCGCGTAGCCATCATTGGCTCCGGGTTGGCGGAGAAATAGGAAAGCGAGCTCATCCACTTCCTCCATGAGAATCGGGATGTATTCGCCTGGTCCAATGAAGATCTACCAGGAGTCCCGAGGGAGTTGGTTGAGCACTCATTACATGTGCGTCCTGACGCCAAGCCAGTGAAGCAGGCTATGCGCCGCTTCGGAGATGAGAGAAGGAAGGCCATTGGTGACCAGATCACCAAGCTGCTGATAAGCGACTTCATCATGGAGGTGCTGCATCCGGATTGGCTAGCCAACCCGGTCAGGGTCGAGAAGAAGAAGGAGGATCCCAAGGCTGCCACTACATGGCGCATGTGTGTCGACTACACCGACTTGAACAAGGCATGCCCCAAGGATCCCTTCCCGCTACCTCGCATCGATCAGGTGATCGATTCCACTGCTGGTTGTGAACTGCTGTCTTTCATAGATGCCTACTCTGGTTTCCACCAAATTGCACTCAATCATGCGGATCAAATAAAGACTGCTTTCATTACCCCGTACGGGGCTTATTGTTATCGTGTCATGTGTTTTGGCTTGAGGAATGCGCGTGCAACCTACCAGAGATGCATGCAGAAATGCTTGCACGACCAGCTCGGCAAAAATGTGCAGGTGTACGTAGATGACATTGTCATCAAAACGAATAAAACACATGCTCTGCTTGCCGACCTGGAGGAAACCTTTGCTAACCTACGCAAGTACAAAATGAAGCTGAATCCGAGTAAATGCACCTTTGGTGTCCCGGCTGGCAAGCTACTCGGCTTCCTGGTGTCTAGTCGGGGCATTGAAGCCAATCCTTCAAAGATAAAAGCTTTTGAGAGCATGTCTTTGCCGAGATCCCTGAAAGACGTACAGAAATTCACTGGTTGCTTGGCATCTCTGAGCCGTTTTCTGGGCTGAATGGGCGAGAAGGCCCTGCCTCTGTACCAATTAATGAAGAAAAGTGACAAGTTTGTCTGGACTCCGCAAGCGGATGTGGCATTCAGCGAGCTGAAAGCAATGCTGGCTAGCGCTCCCATCTTGGCTAGTCCGCTACCCAAGGAGCCAATGCTGCTGTACATTGCTGCGACTAACCGAGTAGTCAGTGTGGTGATTGTGGTGGAACGAGAAGAAGAAGGCAAGAGTGTGCAGCGCCCAGTGTACTATCTCAGTGAAGTGCTGTCCAGCTCCAAGCAAAACTACCCGCATTACCAGAAGATGACCTACAGCGTGTACCTGGGCGCCAAGAAGCTAAAGCATTACTTCCAAGAGCATCCTATCACGGTTGTGAGCTCTGCTCCCATCTCGGATATCATGGGTAATAAGGAGGCGAGTGGCAGAGTAGCCAAGTGGGCAATCGAGCTGGCCGCGTATGCGAGAAGAGAAGCCATCAAGTCTCAGATTCTGGCGGAGTTTCTGGTAGATTGGACCGAGGTGCAGTATGAACCTCCTGCTCCAGTTTCTAATTACTGGAAGATGCACTTTGATGGCTCGAAGGTGAAGGAAGGCCTTGGTGCTGGCGTGGTGCTTACGTCACCCAAGCGAGATCAACTCAAGTATGTGCTGCAGATTCATTTCAAGGCGTCCAACAACGTAGCAGAGTACGAGGCAGTGGTGCATGGCTTGCGAGTAGCCAAGGAGGTTGGCATGCAGCACATTATATGCTATGGCGATTCAGATCTGGTGGTGCAGCAAGTCTCTGGTACCTGGGATGCCCTAGATGCCAACATGGCATCATATCGCTTCCTGGTACAGTCTATGACTGGATTCTTCGAGGGCTGCGAGTTCCAGCACATTCACCGAGCAGAGAACGAAGCGGAAGATGAGCTGTCCAAGTTGGGATCATCTCGGCAATCCATCCCTGCGGGAGTTGCCTTGGAGCACTTGAGGAAGCCATCCATCAAGCCCTCTCCCAACTCGGAGTCCATATTTGTTCCTTCTCTGCCAAGTGAGGAATCTGATCCCATGGAAATTGACTGGGAGAATGCTACAGGAAACCCGGGGACTGCTGCTCCTGACTCGGGGACTGCCGTCCTCTACTCGGGGACTGCCATTCCCTACTCGGGGACTGCCACTCCGTACTCGGGGACTGCCACTCCCTACTCGGGGACTGCCACTCCTTACTCGGGGACTGCCACTCCTTACTCGGGGACTGCCATTCCTTACTCGGGGACTGCTGTCCTTAACCCGGGGACTGTCGCATTCATTGAGGAAGTCCTTGCCAATCGATCAGGGCTCCAGAGAAGTGCTCCCAACCCTAAAAACCAACCAGAGGTGCCTGTCCCAATGGAAGTGGACGAACCAGTGTTTCCCACACGGGAGACACCGAGTTGGGCCATGCCCATATTATCCTTTCTAAGGGACGGCACTCTGCCAGAAGATGAAGTGACTGCAAGGCAGATTCAGAGAAGATCCAAGGGCTACACTATATTCCGAGATGTGCTGCACAAGAGGAGTGCCACCGACATGCTGCAACGTTGTGTGGACCCAGCAGAAGGAGAAGAAATTCTGGTAGAGATACACCAAGGAGAATGCGGGCACCATGCCTCTTCTCGGGCATTGGTCAAGAAAGCCTTTCGGCATGGCTTCTACTGGCTCTCAGCTCTGCAGCAAGCCGAAGACATCATGAGGAAGTGCAATGGCTGCCAGATGTTCGCGAGTAAGATTCACATGCCTGCTTCCGAGCTGAAAACCATTCCTATCACTTGGCCATTTGCTGTTTGGTGTTTGGACATGGTCGGACCCTTCCAGCCGGCTAGAGGCAACATGACTCACATCTTGGTCATGGTGGACAAGTTCACCAAGTGGATCGAGGTGAAGCCTATTCGGAGGTGCGATGGGGCCACAGCTGTGAAATTCGTGAAGGATGTGATCCTGAGGTATGGCTACCCGCACAGCATCATCACCGACAACGGCACAAATTTTGCTGAGGGAGCAATGGTGCGGTTCTGCAGAGATAAGCACATCCGACTAGATGTTGCGTCTGTTGCGCATCCCGCCTCCAATGGACAAGTGGAAAGAGCAAACGGCATGGTACTGGCAGGCATAAAGCCAAGGCTGATGGAGCCACTATTGAAAACACCTGGGTGTTGGCTAGACGAGTTGCCAGCGGTGTTGTGGAGTCTAAGGACTACCCCTAACCGGTCAACCGGCTACACGCCATTCTTCTTGGTATACGGGGCTGAGGCCGTGTTGCCAATAGACCTAGAGCATGACTCCCCCCGAGTAACCCTCTACACTGAGGTGGGGGCGAGAGAAGCTCGAGAAGACGACGTTGACCTGCTTGAAGAAGCAAGAGAGATGACTCTGTCATGTTCGGCTATCTACCAGCAAAACCTGCGGCGTTATCATAGCCGAAAGGTGAACCCAAGGGTTTTCCGAGAAGGAGACATGGTCCTTAGGCTTGTGCAGCGCACAGCCGGGATGCACAAGTTGTCTCCTCCATGGGAAGGGCCTTTCATTGTGAGCAAAGCGCTGCACAACGATGCATACTATCTTATAGATGCGCGCCCACCACAGGCGAACAGGGCAGATAAAGCTGGAGAGGAAACCAAGCGCCCTTGGAATGTAGCTCTACTCCGTCGTTTTCATTCATGAGCAAAGATGTGTATGTACCCTCTTATCCGAGTTGAAATTCTATTCTGCAATCTGAAATTGAACTCGGGGACTGCCCTCGTCCAAAATTGCTCTAAGTGTTTCTACTCGGCTTTACCTCTTGCCTATTCGGTTGCTCTACTTCAAAATTCAAAGGTACATTGAGTACTGGGTTTAAACCCACATGCCAACTCTTCGACTTTGCTGTTGTCCGAAACCCGGCTTCATGGCAAGCAAGAGAACAAGCAAAGGGTCCATGAGCACAAGAAAAATTACTAAGGAAAGGAAGAGTGCAGGAACCGAGTAGGGTGCTTTTACTACTGTTCTGTGTCTTATCTTTTCGGCTAAGTGGTGGGCTGCGTTACTATGATTGTTTCTAAGTGGCTAAGTATTTGCAGCTCTGCTCTTTAACTCTTGTGACTCGAATACCAAAAAAGCAACAAGTTGCGGGTAGAGCTGAGACGAAAAGAGAGAGTGAATAAGAAATGCAACTCGGGGACTCGCATGATAACGCAACCCGACATCCAGCCCAGGTTGAATAAATTGATTAAGTTGAAAATAACAAGTGGGAATAAAAATGAGTAGCAACGGCATAAATAGTCTGATACATTTGCACCCGGCATCCCGGGGATCTGATAAGTGTTTGAGAAATAAAGCTGCAGGATAAACTCAGGTCGAGGCGGCGTTCTCGGTGCTAGCCTTAGCTGCCTCATCTTCAGTAGTGGCCTTGGTTGTGTCCGTTTCCGGGCTGGCGTCGACAGTCTTCGCGGCTTCGCCCTCGGCGCTGGCATTGGTCGCATCCGCCTCTGCGCTGGCATCAACAAGCTTCGCTGCTTCGTCCTCGGCGTTGGGCTCGGTGGTTACCTGGTCTGAAGTGGCCGTGGCCACCGAGACGGGCGTTGTCGCGGAGGTGGAGCCGCTGGCTTGGGCGCGAAGGTTGACGGTGTCGTCAAGGGCAGCTCCTGACGAGGTGCCGAACTCGAGCGCGGAGGTGTCGATCGACATCTCCACGTTCTCGTCCTCCTCGTTGCTACCCGCGATGACCGCGGCCTTCCCCTTCCCGTCCTTGCCAGCAGGAGAGTCGAAGTAGCTCAGTTCCGGCTCATCGGTGTCCGTCTCCTCGTCTTCATCCTCCTCCTCGCCCTCGTCCACCTCGGTGTTGGGCTCGGTGAGGCCGTCGATGAAGGTTGCAGTATCAGCATATTGAGCGATCTCGTGAGCAACCAGCTAGCGAATAGCCACGCAGTCGGGGTCCTTCTCCCACCTGGAGTTTCGGCGCATCTCGCGGATAATCTGCATATTGAGGTTCTCATACCAGGTGGTGACGAAGAGCAACATCATGTCCGCACCTGCCCGAGCTGCCGAGGCGTACCATTTCTTCAGTTCAGCTTTCACGCGCTGAAATTTCAAGGCAAGTCCGGAGATTGTTGTTGGCGCAGAGTCATCAGGCCAGAAGAACTTGTGGATCTGGAAGGCGACGCGCACCAGCTCGGTGCCCACGCCCGCTAGCCGCGGACACTGGCTCTGCATAATCAGGATACTTTCCTCGATTTCTGCTCTGGTGTCCAAAGGCTCGCCCTTCTCAACACGAGCTGCTCGGACCTTTTCCAGGGCGGGCACGCTAGAAGATTCAAGGTCGGGAAAGATTCCTGCAAGAGCTATCGAGAAGATCAGAAAAAGTAACAGAGTGGAAGCGTGAAACGAGAAGCAGAGAAGAAAGACGCAGCCGAGTAGCGGAGAAGCGGAGAAAAGGGAGCACTTACTGTTCAAATCGTGGCGCAGCCCTAACAGCTGGGTCTTCCATGTTTCCTCGTTGGATATATGCTTCTCTTCGATCAAGCGGAGCTCCTCTAGCTGAGTGAAGAGCCCAGCGTTGCTCTTCTTCAGCACCTCACACTCTTGTTTGAGGGCTCTCTCCCTGGCCTTGGCTGCTGCTTCGCTCTTTGCCTTCTCGGCGATTACTCTATCCCTTTCGGCACCAAGGTTGATAGCATCCTGGAGCGCAGTCTGCAGCTGGACTTGGAGCTTCTCCATCTCGGTAGTGTGCTCTTTCACCAACTCGACAGCCTGGCTGGACAACTGCTGCTGCACCTCAGCAGGTTTGAGGCAGTTTTGATGCACCTCAGCGAATTTCTTATGATCTTCTGCGGAAGGCAAAGCACGGTTAGCAGAGAAGCGAAAGAAAGAAACACAGGAAAAGCTGAGTAGACGGCAACGCACCTTCCAATCTCTTGATGGTGGCCTGGCCATTCTCGACGAAGGCACGGTAGTTCTCGTGCTCGTCAGACAGGGCCTTCAGCTTACCTGCAGGGTGAAATTAGTTAGCGCAAAAAGCAGAAGCGGGCGTAAACACCAAACGCAAGAACCGCGCAGCTAGAAGCGTACCTTCAACTTCAGACAGCCTCAGAGTGCTGTTCATCACTTCCTTGTCGGCTTCCTCGGCAATCATCTTCTCTTTTTCCAAGGCGGCAATGCGCCTCTTGGCAATGGCATGGTTCCAGAGTAGCCGACGATGCAAGTCGGTCCGCTTCAGTACGCTATTCTGAGAAGCAAAAGAAACAAGAATCAGGCAAAGTACTTGAGATTCAACCCGAGAAGGCGGCTACTCGGGAGAGTGTCCGCCTACTCGGCCAGAATCTCGAGGACTGGGTGATGGATAAGGAAAAGAAGAAGAGTAGAAAAGAAGTGAAAATGCAACTCGGAGAGGATGAATAGGAACTCACCGCGTAGGATTGCTCGAGGTCTTCGGCGTTCTTGCGGTGGACAAACATCTTGGCAGCAAGTGTAGCAGAGGTGGTTGAGACAGTCATGGGTTTGTAACCCAAGTCCACCTTGTTCCAATCCACACGCATATGGTCGATATCGCCCAGATCGGTGCCGTTCCAATTGGTGTTGCCGAGAACTTTGCTGTCCCACTTGGCATCGATGAAACCGATCAAGTCGAGTACTTGCTCGAGGCTCTGGGACGTTATCGCCTGGTCCTGAACTCCACGAGAAGCAATGGAGATGGATTTTTCTTGATTTGGGGCCGGGGGCCTGGAGTTCACTGCCACGGCTTTTCTCCCTTTCTGAAGAGCAAGATTCCGGTCCTTGGGGGAAAGGCCGACCTGGTGCTGCTGGCTAACCTTCACCATGTAGTCAGGGTAGCAGGGCTGATCAGCTGCAGCGGTGGCGGAAGCAACCGCGCTAGGATCGCGAATAACCAGCTGACTGGACTGGCCAGTTGATGTTGGCGGCGGCATGTCGGCAGCCCGCTTCTTCGCCTTCTCCTTCTGGGCAGTTGGCTTCGCGGCGACTGGCTTCTCGGTTTTCTGCTTCTCGGTCTTCTTCTCCTCAGCTTTCTCCTTCTCGGCGGCTTTCTTCTCGGCTGCCTCCTTCTCTGCAGCATCTTGGGTACTTTTCCTTGTAACCGGCCTGGCCGGAGGGCTGGCGGCAGCCTCGGTTGTCTGCACCAAGGAGGAATCAGGCTGAGCGCTACCTTGATCTGTTGGTGGCGCCAGGGGCGCGCTATCCGGTGCGGCATCCGGCTGGGCGCTACCCTGCGCGGCGACTGGTTGCGCGTCGCTCAGAGGGTAATGCCCAGTCGCGTCTTCTACCCGCTGCTCGGCAGCGGGATCCGGCTGTGAGACATCCATTTCTTCTACCCGCGGCTGGGCCGCGGGGTCTTCTTGTCCAGCAGCCCCTGTTGCTGGCTGCTCTTCTCCTTCTTCCTGCCGCTCAAGGGCGGCGTCGTGGTGCATCTCGGTATCTTGTTCTTGGTTCTCCTCGGCAGTATTGGCCGGAGGAGAAGAAGGTCTATCTTGGTGAGAAGCATCCTGCGCTTCTTGATCTGCACGGGACTGCTGCTCCAGCTCGGCTTTCTGGGCATCGGTGCCCTCTGATGATGCGTTGGCGGCGTTGTTCTCGTCGCCCTCGAGATCGATAACCTTGTCGACGTCGATGGCAGCTTTCTTCTGGGTCTCAGTGGACGCAAGAGCGGCGTCCGCGTCCAAGGGGGCTCTGAAGAGAAAATTGTGTTCAGAAATAAGAAGAGGGCAGAGGAAATCAAGAGGAAACAGCGAGGCAAGAGGATTGGGAATCAACCGAGAAGAAAGAAGTGAACCAAATAACCGGGAAGGAACTTACCCCTGGCGGGAAGGAATCGCTGGCTTCTTTCTCTTCACGACCTTTTTGGTCGTCTTCTCGGTCGGCTTCTTCTTCTTGGCGGGAGGCTCTTGGGCGCCACTGCCTGTCCGTTTGCGGGTGACGGGAGCAGCAACTGCAAGAGGCTTGACGACCTGGGCTGCCTCGTCCTCATCATCATCCTCGTCTTCGCCATCAGCATCAGCAGCGTCTGTGAAGTTGAGAAGGAAGAGGAACAACTCAGAAACAGAAGGTTTGTGCTTCTCGCGACCAGACAGAATAAAAGTCAGTTACCTTCAGCTTCGTCGTCAGACCAATCGCGGAGAGACGCATCTACGCGGTGTTTCTCCGTCGTGGGGGCGTGAGGAAGGTTAAGCTTGTCTGCGGTCTCAAAGGAGGCCCCATCATCTTCTTCTCGATCATCTGACCAATTGCCCTCGAAGCGCTCACAACTCTCAGCAAGCTGGCGATCAAGGACCTGAAGGACAGAGAAACATCGTAGATTAGCCGAGTAGCGTGAAGGCATTCTACCCGGATGGGCGTGCAAACACAAAGCACACTAAGCCTAGGGAAATTTGCTAAGTGTCCTACTCGGCAAGGCGTGCAAACAACAAGCACATTAAGCCTAAGTATTTCTCCTAAGTGTGCTACCCGACAAGGCGTGCAAACACCAAGCACACTAAGCCTAAACGGTTCTGATAAGTGCTCTACTCAGCGCAGAATGCATTTGCTAGTCGCAGCGAGGAGAGAAGGCTATCTACTCGGATTACATATATACTGGAAGCAGAGTAAGGAGGACGTACCCGTGGAATCGGCTTCGTGCGGCTGAAGGGGATGAACCCATACTGCCAGTTATCTCGGAAGCTTGTGGTCAGGATGGACCTTGCGTGCGCGGCGACGTCCGCGTTGCTGAGCTCGAACGTGGTCGTCCGAGTGCAATCGCGGGGGCCTCCCAAGTAGCACATTGGGTGGGAGCGCTGCTGCAGAGGCAGCACCCGGTTCCGGATCCAGCAGGCGACGGGATCATCGCTCTTGAGGCCCTCTCCGATTAGTTCAGCGAGCCGCTCCTCCATCTGCACGGCGTTGCGGTCGTTGGAGGGCTTCGTCTTCCAATTCTGCCCGGATGGAGCCCGGTTGCTCCAAGCAGGCAGGTTGATGCGGTCCGTTACCTTTCCCCCCTTCGTGGCGGGGATATTCTTCACATAGAGGAAGGATTTTTGCCACATACGGACGGAGTCCAAGCCCTTGATGCGAGGGTGATTGGTTCCCGTCCGCTGCACCATCATGGCGCTGCCGGTGTCGGTTACCCGGCTGCCAGAGGCCGCGCCGTCCTTCTTCCCTTTGCTCTGCTGGCGAAGGTGGAAGTACTTCAACCATGTCTGCACCGTGGGGCGGACGCCAAGAAAGGCCTCGCACACCACGGTGTGATAGGCGAGGAAGACGACTGCATTTGGGGGGAGATGATGCATCTGAACACCGAAGTGGTCGAGAAAGGAACGGAGGAAATCGGAAGCTGGCAGGCCGAATCCTCGCGCGAAGTGCGCGAGGAAGACGACATGCTCGCCCTCCCGTGGGGCCGGAACGATTTCGCCGTCGGACGGCCGGCACTGAACACCAGGAGGAACCCTCCGGGTGTTCACGAGCCAGGAGCAGTCGTCGATGGTGACATCAGAACCAGCCCAGCCGGCGCGAGCAGCCATGGCAGCGAGTGAGAAAGTGGTGGAAAGTTTGGAAGAATCTGGTGGAGAGAATGAATCCGCGACGGCGCAAAGAGTTGCGCGGCGGCGGAGAGCTCGGCGGCGGAGAAGAAACAGAGAGGCGAAAGAAGAAAGTACGGAGGAAGGAGAAGAGGAAGTTACCGATGGGGGTATTTATATCCTCTCCTCAGATTACCGTTACCATCGGGGTAGTGGGATCGATCGTGGCCATAACTCTCGTGTGGTGGGGTCTGTGGCCGGTTAGAAATGCACACAAGCGCGGAACGCGCGCGTAACGGCCACAATTGATCCCACGACCAGATCGTGGGCTATTACTGCGCGTGATGGGACATGACGAGCCGGTGGGCCCACTCCGTGAAAACTGGGCGCGTGGCACGTCGTGTCCTGGGCAGCGAGACGTCGGGGTCGCGGATGCTTGACACGTGTCCAGTTGCAGCACGGAAGGCTGGATTGTGCTCTGCGCTGCAGAGACTCTGCTTGAGAAATTCTCTAAGTCCTTTTACTCGGACGCAGAGAAGGAGACTAGCCCTATTCGGAAGAAAGGAGACCCAAGGTACTTTCCAGAGTGCTACTCGGAGGTTTTACTCGGCATCTTGAGGTTCAAGGGCGGTGTTGCAAAGATTGGTTTTAAGCTGGCAGAGCCTAGTGAACGAGTTCGCAAGACTCTACCAGCTTCGGGGACTGCTGTCGGGGGGTTACCCCCGAGTAGGGTAAAGGCAAGTGGTAAAGGCAAAGGTCAGAAGAGAAGTTTGGTCGAGTAGCCGCCTACCCGGTAATTGCTACCCGGTCGACTGCTACTCGGTCTTACGAAAAGATGACCAGAAGGAGATATCAAGCAAGTTATGTCTGATCGAGTAGAAGAGCTGGTCCGAGTAAGATTGGCGGGAATCTACTCGGGCCAGAAGTCAAAGGAGCCGTTCTGACACAGGATCCCGCGTATCCTGGGTCCGTACTTGGCACTGTTCGAACCACTGTTCATCTGGGACCGGCCTGCCTGACAGCGACAGTGTGGAAGCAGGCGGTCGCAGGATAAGGGGGCCCAACTCTGTGTTTGGCACAGTGATACCAGACTGTCCCCTTGGTTTTGCCCAACGACTTTCCGGATGCAGCCAAGATTAGGAACCAAAGCTGTCAGCGGGAACTCGGAAGAAGGACGATGTGCACACTATGTCGACACTTGTCTGTGTTTGGACGTATCCGGCTGGGCACCGTGTATATAAGGTGCCCCGCCGCCTCCTGCGTGAGGGATCGCATGCTGGGACACAGGAAACCCTAGATTCTTGACCTAGTTGATCACAAAGAGAGAAGAGTGGCTACTCGGTAGCAAGAACATTGTACTGTGGCTACTCGGTGAGACACCAGAATACATAGAGAAAGGCAGGAGTAGGGGTTTTACCTCCTCACGAGGGCCCTGAACCTGGGTAGATCGTGTTGTTTGCAGTGTTTAAGTTCTTACTTCACGCGGCTACTCGTCGCGTGATCCCTCCCCGAGCACCTCCAGCGTCCATCGTTCCCACATCTTTAGCCATCCTATGGCATCTGCCGTGACACCACCACGACAGGCTTGGTTGGGAATCCTAACAACACCAAAATAACAACTCCAATGCACTGTCTAATATGATGAAAATTACTAAAGGAAACACACTCACACTTGGAGACAAATGTGGCTTAGAAATTATATGGAAGAGATATTGCAAGCACTAGAAAGACACTAGGAAATACTCTATGAAAATAGGCACAAGATTGCTCAATTGTCCACACAAATATACAATATGAAAAGCTTCCACTAGTGATAATATGGTACGGCCTCTTTTTGAGTTTTCTTTCTTTCTATTTTTTTATACTTTTTCCTTTTTCTCTATTTTTTTGATTTTTTTCAATGGCCTTTGAATCAACTAGGAGCAACAAAGTAATGGAAAACAAAAAGGTGGACATATTTGATCAAATTGAGCAGCCTGCAGAGCAATTAAACAGCTAGTCTTATGGGTTTTGGTACCTAAAAGTTGCTGTAGAAAGGCAGTAGCTAAGGCTTATCAAAGATCAACACAAGAACCTAGAGATAAACATGAGTAAAACAAAATAAAAACTAAGAAAATTGGTGAAGAAACGAGCTCACGGCAGAGAAATTGGCACTTTTGTGTCGTACGGCAGCAAATCGGACCGAAAAACGCCTCACGGCAGCGCGCGCGGGTGTTGCGCTGGGGTTGCGGGTGGGCGCGCGCGTAAGGAATTTATGGGCGCGGGTAAGGTGAATCTGATAGGCGCTAGGGGTGGTGCACTGAACTGGCGGCAGCGGCGGCAGCTTTTTTGCGCAGAATCCGACCCACGGCAGGAATCCGAGAAACACTAGGAACACGGCCACGGCAGGAATTTGTCGATTTTTCTGCCGCGAGTAGAACACGGATTGCAATGCAATTATGCCAAGGATCCCGAGCACAAATAGAACCAAACGTTTCGGCACTAATAGAAACTCGAAAAACTAGATCACCTTGCAAACAAGATGTAGGTCTAGACTTTCCCGGGAGAGATAACACACGGCAGGAATTATTTTTGTGATGCTTTTCGGTATAGATTGAAACAAAAGATAACTAGATGAACCCTAACCCTAATAGATGAAAAACTAAAAACAGAAATGCACATCAACAATAAACAACAATTAGAGTAGCAATTCGGTGTTGATATAGGCTCTGGCAAAACTAACCTAATATTTTTGGCTTTTTCTAGATAGGAAATAAAAACAACTAGACTAAGATAAATTGCTCACCGAGTAAACCTGAGAATCTGATACCAAGATGATATGGGGTGTCCCAATCTTCTCAATGAGCTTCTCTCTCTTTTTGTGGATTTTCTGGAATATATGATAACTAGTGCTACACTGAGACCTCTCACTCGATTGGCCCCTATTGCCAGATGCAACAACAATCAAGCCCTTTGGATATTCTCAACTACACACTCTTGCAAAAGTAATCAAAGATCACAAGTGGTCATGTATTCCCCTATTCCCAATGGAATAACAAGATATCACACAACTTTGCAATGGTAAACTTCAAGTAGTATGCTTGGCAGCAATACAAACTAGAGGCTAGGGTTTTTGTATTAGGTTTAAACTAGATCTAATCTCCTCAACTCGCAGGAAGGGAGAATATAAGGGGGAGGGGTGCGGCCACAAGGGTCCCCTTGCGCAAGCAACAATCCTCTTAGGACTAGGACTCCTACTTGGACTCTAAGAGTGATACAAACTGATCCACCATTAAGGGATTAGGCCAATTATGGTATACAAACCATACCTACTATGAGTAGGATTTCTATAAGGCGCACTGATATTCAATGGGGTGCCCTCCTCATGTTTTCCATCTATCTAAGTGTGGAATAACAAACTAATAATTGTTTTCCACAGTTGCTTGATTGTTTTCACCATCTTGTATATTTGTTTTCACCATGGTAGTCTTGTTTTCACCATCTTGTAATCTTGTTTTCACCATGGTACATTTGTTTTCCAGCATTTCCATGTTGTTTTCTAGCTCCTCTTGGTTGTTTTCTCCATCCATGTTTGTGTTATCAATAAACCTGATCATACATAAATGCATAGACTTAGTTAGTATAAAATTCTCATTATCACAAACATCATAATCTATAAGGAGTGAATTCACCTGTTGTTCTAGTAGCTTGGTCCTTGACCTTGTCATAGGTCCAAGTCTCACTTCATCTTGTTTAAGTGGCAATGTACTAGGGATGTCCTCATCACCTTGGGAGATTTTTGTGCCATTATAGGTATCAACGCTACCGGACAGCGTGCCGGATTCAGGAGAAACCCACGGATCTTACGGTGCTTTATCGAGAAATCACCAACGATGATGGTCGCTCATCCCAGCGTGGGAAGATAAGGAACATTCAACTTCCTGCTCTTAGATATTTTACTTACTATATTGCTACTAGTATCCTTGGTAGGGAGAACACTAACAACATTTCTGGTTACCACCTTGCTTTCATTGATGCTGCGCTGAACCGTACTACAAAGTATAACCTTGGTGCACTTGTTGCACGCCGCCTTGCTTCTAAGGGGCCTATTTTTGGGGCACTACTGCTACACGCATAGCAACTGCTTAAGAATTTTCTATTGATCCCGATGATGAATTGATTGCTCCCTATAGACTCAACCTTGCTGCCATAAAGTCCCATCAGTTTGTTACTGCTAACTCTACTGTTGAACGTTTAGTATATAGAGTTTTATATATAGATGGAGAGGAGCGAAAAGTTACCTTGGCACAACCTGTTTTGTTCAAGATTGACAGGTCACCATGGTCGCTCTCTAAGGAGGAGGTAGACGAGCATCTGAGCACCACAGAGCTTTACAGGCAGCAGGAGAGGCCATACGCGCCTCCTGAGGACCACAACACGCAGTACCCCGGCGCATCCTCGAGCACTTATCAGGAGGAAGGTTCTTCCTCAGCATACGACGGGGGCGCCACCTCATGGTCCCCTTGGGGATGATCTCCATTTAGTCCAAAAGCCTAAGCTTGGGCGGAGGTATACCGACATCGCACTCATTTATATATCATGTTCGGTCTGTTCATTGTATATCCATATTTTCGTTTCTTCCGTTTGTTTTCGTTTTCTTTCTCTTCTTCCGCTTCCCTTCGTTTTATTGTTTTATTTTGTTTTCCAAAACACAAAAAGACCAACAATATTTCTTTTGTTTGCTTCTTTAGTTGGTTTGCTTTCTTTTCTCGCTTTGGTTTAGTATTCAAAAATCCAAAATATTTTGCTTTGTTTGCTTGCTTCTTTCTGTTCTTGTTTTAAATCGAAAAACAAAAAATATTTGTTGTTCTTCTTTGGTTTTGTAAAGTTTGTTGCATAGTTCACCGGACTTACGTGTCTCCATTGGAGCTTGATTATCATTCTATATTATTCAATCCACAAGTGAAGAGCAGTAATTACGATTTACGACATTCCGAGTTGTGGTGAGAGGCTGGTATGAACTCTATTAGTTCGTTCATGTAAGGTGTATGTTATTTAATTGATGCTTGGTAGTTCGTGGTCTCACGTGTTAGTTCCAACTTATTGATATAAGATAGCATGTCGTATGAATGTTTGCTTGCATTGTTTTGTTCATAGAAGGGTATGGCATTGTGGTATCTCCCTCTGATTTTTTCGCTTGAATTGACTTGGCACATGCTCACGCATGCTACGAATGAAAACAAAACGTGACTTAAGCCTCGATGATTTATTTTGCCTCACAGTATTTGTATCATTTTTATGCCCCTGTTAATTTTGTTTTGTCGAAAGCATGATTATGGCAGTTGTTGCTCTCTTGATTGTCGCTCCCCGTCTATTGCTAGCCTTCACCTGTACTGAGTATGAGCTCTACTCGTGCATCCAAGTCCCAAAAACCAAAGTTTGCCAAATGTGTCCACCGTACCTACCTATGTATGTGGTATTTAACTGCCACTCCAAGTAAATTTCTCGTGTGCTACCTTTAAAACCTGCTAAAAATTATTCATGTTTTGTGCCCTGTTTTAGCTCATGAGGACGTAAATAGAGAATCTTTATCTCACTTGTTGATTGGATTTCACACCCTGGACTAGTGGCTTCATCCGCTTATCCAATGATAGAAGAGCCGGCAGCGGGGGAGCCCAACCCCAAATTAATACACCAAATTATCTTCACTCTTTTTGCCCCTGATTTATCAGTCAAAGCATAATTGTGTAAACAAAAGAGAAAGAGGGATGACCTTCTACCCAGATGTGTCCTTCTATGGAAGACGATCTTGTGAAGTCTAGTTGGCTTGTGACGTACTGTATTGTGTGTTTACCATTCGTTGACATAAGCATACAGCTCTCTGAAAAATGTTTTCAGTACCTCTGTTTAATAAAATAAAAAGCTCTAGCACATGAGTTAATCCCTGCTTCCCTCTGCGAAGGGCCTTTATTTTATTTTTATGTTGAGTCTTCACCTTCTCGCTTTATGCACCTTCTTGAGAGCATGGCTGTGATTCTTAGTGTAATGTGATTGTCCCAAAACACGGTTGATAGTGGTATAACTTTGATGCTTGTATCTTTGATATCTATATTTCTAGTCTTCATTTGAACTTCAGAGGTGCCCTGACATTTATTTTTTGCTCCACTATTAAGGGCAACCGATTACACTTTATCATACCCTATTATGAGCATTGCAATCTTGTAGATTGAAGTACTTCATGTTGTCTATTGTTAGTTTATTGGCATCTTTTCATGGTTGCATAACTGATGGGTGACTTTTATTTTCCATATATCTTATTATGAATTTCCTCAGCACTTGTTTAGTTAGTGAGTATATTTACATCATATGAAACAAATGTGTTCGTAAAAGTCTTTTATCGCACTCAGTTGTCACTAAATTGCTTAAGGATAAGCAATAAGCTAAGGTTGGGGGGATTTGATACGTCCAAAATGTATATCTTTTCCGAACACTTCTCTTATTGTTTTCCTCTAAACTTGTGAGTTTTGGATACCACTAACACGGACTAACGTTGTTTTTAGCAGAATTACTTTGATGTCTCGTTTTTGTGCAGAAAAATCAACTTTCGGGAAAATTCCCAGAAAAGACCCCATTGGTCTTAAAACACCGGAAGACCCCGGGAGCCAGGAGAGGGGCCACACCACCCCTGGCTGGTGTGGGCATATCTGCAAGTTGTTTTACACATGTCATTGTCCAGAACCCGAGGCCCCAAATTGTCAGAAATTGGGACAATCAGAGGGGATGGTTGTGATGTGAGGATCACATGTTTTCACAGAGTGTTAATGCTTTGCTCCGGTGCTTTATTAAAAGGAGCACCTTAATTACCAGTGGTTTCCCTAGAGGACCCGCTGCCACGGGCTGGTAGGACAAAAGATGTTGTGCAAGTTTCTCATTGCGAGCACGTATGACTATATTGGAAAACATGCCTATGGTTTGCCTACATGTTTGATGCTTTATTATTATTATCTGCAATGCTCGTGTTTAGATTATTACATGACCTATGTTATCCATGCAATGCCCGTCCATCCATTCCCTCTATGCCTACGGTACTTCTCATACTGCTGTTTTCCGCGATTACTAATGTTGTTACTATTTTACTACTAATGTTATTTTACTACTACTGCTATAAAACTATTACCACCGATAAATTTTTGCGAGAAAGTCTACTTTTCAGGTGCAGCTGAATTGACAACTCAGTTGTTAAGGCATATAAATATTCTTTGGCTCCCCTTGTGTTGAATCAATAAATTTGGGTTTTACTTCCCTCGAAGACTGTTGTGATCCCCTATACTTGTGGGTCATCAGGCACCCCGCTGCCAGCTCTTCTATCAATTGGATAAGTAGATGAAGCCACTATTCCAGGGTGTACAAGTCGAATCAACGGGTGAGATAAAGATTCTTTATTTACGTCCTCATGAACTAAAACAGGAACACAAAACAGGAGTAATTTTTAAAGTTTTAAAGGTAACACATAAGCAATTTACTTTGGAGTGGCAGTTAAATACCACATGTAGTTAGGTATCGTGGAGACATTTGGAAAACTTTGGTTTTTGGGAGTTGGATGCACGAGTAGAGCTCATACTCAGTACAGGTGGAGGCTAGGAAAAGACTGGGAGAGACAAATCAAGAGAGCATAATGGCCATAATCATGCATAGCGACATAAACATCATTAATCAAAGAATAAGTGGTACCACAAGTTCAAAAACTAAATGATCATAGAGGCTATAAGTGACTGGTTCATAGTCGTAAACATGGTGTAAGCATGCGCCAAGTCAACCAAATAGAACATTCAAAGGAGAACACCACAAATTTATGCTTCAAAATGACAAGAACAACTCATGATTCTTTCTAAGGCACATTAAACACTCTCAGCTATATGAGAAAAATAATGCTACTAAATAACCACTAGGATTTAGAATTAAAATAACATCTAGCATGGTATGAAAAGGTCTAGCCACAGTCCATACAAGCTTCTATTTGCACCGTTATAATTTCTACTACATGCAGCAGTTTCTTTTCCCAACAAGCACCATACAAAATATGTTTTAACAAAAACTGTCTAAATGATACAGCAAGCAAACATGAGAGTACTCACACAACTCTACTAAAACTAACAATTCTGAATAATACATGCAATGAAAACAAGAGCTAAATAGGAATTGTGTAGCAGCTAGAAGAAAAAACTAAATATACGAGCATAACGAGTATTCAAACGAAAAAAAGGAGCGTGTCTCTCTCCCAAACAAGGAATTCTAGGGTCCAACTATATTATTGCAGCATGGAAAAGAATAGAAAATAAAGGGAAAAAAGAAAAACAAACAGATGCTCCAAGTAAACTTCATATGATGTGACCGAATAAAAATATAGTTTCACTAGAAGTGACCTCATAAATTGTTGATGAAGAAGGGGATGCCTTGGGCATCCCCAAGCTTAGATGCTTAAGTATTCTTAGAATTTTCTAGATGAACCACGGGGGCATCCCCAAGATTTTCCTTTGCACTCTTCTTGATCACATTATATCACCCTCTTCTCTTGACCCTTGAAAACTTCCTTCACACCGCACTCAAAGAGTAATTCGCGTTAGAGGGTTAGTGAAACAATCAAAAAACCATGGGCTCTGCATGGGAACAAGTGATATTTTTACTTTTAAACATTAGCTATAGCCACTGATGTTTCGTGAAGCAAAGAAATCCACTTGACATCGTAAAAGAGCAAATGCAAGAAAAATTGCATAATCTGCCAAAACCAGAATAGTTTGTAAAGACGATTTTTTTGGGGGCACTTATGTTGCTCAGATCGAAAAACTTAGAGAATGGAAAAGTTGCGGAATTAGCTGAGGAATAAGCACAAAACTTTCAGGTCATTTTTATATTTCTGTGAATTATGCGTTTTTTTACGGTGGACAACGGAAATTTGTTTCTTGCGCAGAAATCCAAAACCAACTCCAACTCTCGTCAGAAAATTTACTTGGCACAACTAAAACATGAAAATAAAGATACAAAGGAGTTTCTACAGAATTGTATAACCCCTTGACTCAAAGAAAACATAGAAAAACAAAGCAAAAATAAAACCATGGGTTATCTCCCAAAGAAAAAAATAAAACCATGGTTATCTCCCAATATGAAAAGAGCATCAAGAAGCAAGTATAAAACAAATTTAATTCTAACCCACTTCATATGCATAGGAATCTTGTGAAGAAATAAATAAAAGAATCTTAAACTAGAAATCATGGGAAAGTAGAACAAGAGAAACTTCAAAACTTTCAACAAAAAGAGGTTTGTTTTAGTAACATGAAAATTCCTAAAACCATATTTTCCTCTCTCATAATAATATTCAGTAGTATAATGAACAAACTCAACAACATAATTATCACATAAAGCATGTTTGTCATGGTCTAAAAGCACACAATTCATATCAAGCTCGAAACAGTGGCATCAAAATTTAAAATCAACTCCTCTTTTTTCCCACTTTTAGCAATAACAAAATAAGAAGATTGGTCACTCTTAAAAGGTATAGGACACATTATAGAAATCCTATTTTCATTAGCATTATAATTTATAACATCAAGTAACATAGGACCAACATCAAGAGCATTATCATATAAATTTTCTAAACAAACTTCCTCATTATCATGCATATCAATAGTTGGAATAAATACATGATTATCATAGGATTTATCAAAGTAGCATGGATTATCATAAATAACAGTAGCAATATCATTCTCACAAGTTTCACTCATATTAGTATCAAGGTCACAAGTATAGCAAGTATCAATTTCAACAAAAAAGGATATTTCAAAAGAACCAATAGGATCATCACTTTCATCAAACAATGTATGAGTTAAAGAGTTACTATCATTGGAAGGTAAAAATGGGTAGCTCCATTCTTCCTCCTCTTGATCATCACTCTCCTCCTATTTTTCATCCAATGAGCTTCCAGATTCAGAAGTTTCTTCTTCCATTGGTTCCTGCAAGGCATTTGCCTCTCCCTTTGGGGGAGAGACTTGATTAAGATATTGAAGTATATAGTAATTACAATCCTTGTAATTATCAAGGCAATATTCAAGTATATCATAAATCTCATCTTTATAAGGTTCATCATCAATTCTTTCAAGCAAATCGGCAATTTCAAATGCACCCTTCCAAGCAATAAATTCCTCAATTTGTTCCACATTATCAAAGTCATAATTTCCCTTAACATAAGAAGATGTGGTAACATTATCATTATATTTACATTGAAAGGGGAGGTTTTTATACCTCCTACAGCAACAAGAATTATCAAAGCAATAAGTAACATTATAAGTAGAGCACACGTTTTTAGCATAGTTATGCAATTTATTAATTTGCTCCCATAAGTGTATCCCTTTCTGTGCAATTTATTAATTTGTTGTTCATTCGTGAACCCACCTTTCCAATAAGATATAGTTTCAAAGGCATCAAACATTGATAGCAAGCGTAATAAAGCAAGTAACAAGAAAAACAATAACAAAGTAAAAATGATTGGAGGTGAGAGACTCCCCTTGCAGAAATTCTCTTCCTCCCCGGCAACGGCGCCAGAAAACTTGTTCATGGCTGGCGTTGGTAAACCCCAAGAGAAAGGTTGTAAAGAGTACAGCGGTAAGTTTTACCTCAAAAAAGAAACCAAGGTTGAATCGATTAGTAGGAGGAAAAGCAATCTCTGAAGGTCGATGCGGCTGAGATGGCGGGGCGCACTACCGGTTCAGCAGCAACGTGGAACCTACACAACACAATCAAATCAGTTTGCCCCAACGAAGTAGTGAGGTTGTCAATCTCACTGGTTTTGCTGAACACAAAGAGGTTAAACGTATGGTGTGGAAAAAATATGAGAACAATATGAAAGTACTAGCAGCAGTGCGAAAGCAGTGGAAGCGGTGTGAAAGCAGTGGAATCGGTGTGTGTATTATCAGTATAAGAAAATGGATCGGGGTCCACAGTTCACTAGAGGTGTCTCTCCACTGAAGATAAATAATATGTGTGGTGAACAAATTACAGTTGTGCAATTGATAGAATGAAGGTTGCACCGTAGTGCATATGCAAGACATAAAGATTACTATGTGATTCATGCGGTCATTACAACAAGATACATATACCATCATCCAACTGCATCTATAACTAATAATCCACCCTCCGAATATCATCCGAACAAACGTTGGGTATTAAGTTGCAAGCAACAGATAATCGCAATAAGCAAAGTGTGTAATGTAAACAAAGTAAACACCGTTGTTTTCTCCCTAATGGCAACAACACATCCTCTATCCATCATGTTTCTGTCACTCGAGCACATATGCAAAGGAGGCATGAACCCACTATCGAGCATAAATACTCCCTCTTGGAGTTGCTAGCATCTACTTGGCCAGAGCATCTACTAATAACAGAGAGCATGCAAGATCATAAATAACATATGCACGAAGATAACATGATAGATTGATAATCAGAAGACATAGCATTCAACATTCATCGGATCCCACCAAACACAACATGTAGCATTACATAAAGATGATCTCGATCATGTAGGGAAGCTCACAAGATCTAAACATGAGGTACAAAGTGGAGAAGACAACCATCTAGCTACTGCTATGGAACCGTAGTCCAAGGATGAACTACTCACACATCACTTCAGAGGAGGGCATGGTGGTGTAGACCCCTCCGGCGATGAATTCCCCTCTCGGCAGGGTGTCAGGGAGAGCTCCAGAACCCTCTCGATCTCGGGATGACGATGATGGCGGTCTCGGGTGTTTCTTGGGACGAAGTGGTATCTTTTTAGGGTTGACGTATCGGGGGGAATAAATAGGTGAACGGGCGATGGCGGTGGACGCCCGAGGGGCCCACACCACCCCAAGGCGCGGCCAGGGGGCGTGCCGCCCTATGATGTGGCCCCTCTGTGGCCCCCCTCCGGGTCTCTTCGGGACTCCGTGGAACCTTCGGGAATTCTAAGACTTCCGGGCTTCGAATTTTCCAATTCCGAGAATATTTCCAGAACAACTTTTCTGAAACTAAAAACAGCAGAAAACAGGGAACTGGCTCTGTGGCATCTTGTCAATAGGTTAGTCCCGGAAATCAATAAAAATGACATAAAGTGTATAGAAAACATGTAGGAAATAACATGAAAACAACATGGAACATCAGAAATTAAGGATACGTTTATGACGTATCAGCATGCGATGGGTCATCCTAGGAACCTCTTCAACGAAGCAATCACAAGAAAAACAAGTCTCCAAAGAGGGAAATAGGATGACACCCTAGATTGGAAATAGAGGGATCTAACCTTGTCCATGGATAAAAATTCTTGGAGGAGAAGATTCCCAGGGAGGAGGAGCACCAGATCCGGTCAAAACCGAGGATAATCGGTGGAGGAAGTCGTCGGGAGGGCAGGGGACCTTGGAGGCAGCGGCTATGGTGGAGGGAGAGGTTGGGGAGGAAAAGGAGCAAGAAAACTGCCCCTCACCCTGACCTCCCGTATGTGGTGAAATCACCTGATCTGATATTCCAGTTCAAGTTTGAACCGGATATTCTGGGTCGAACCGGAAATTCCGATCTAAACCTGGACCGGAAATTCTGGCTGCCTCCTGTCATGAACTTCCTGTTTCTAAAGGACTTGTGTGTAAGAGATTTGTTTTTGGATTTTAGATAGGAAGGCTTATGATAGAAAGCCACACTGAAAATAGTACTTCTCCCTCTTAATCTCAAGAATCAAACAAGAAATTCCAAGTTAGAGAGAGTTTCTCAGAAAACTCTTAGGTAGAAAAAAATAGATAAATGCGATGAAACCCAAATGAAATCAAACTAAGATCCAACTCTTTGCAACGAAGAGGTTGGTGGCCTAGGCCACCATATAAGAGAGTATGGTATGACACCGCGAAGATGTATCTTGGGTGCATTGCCAACTCTCAACATTTGGCTCACAATTCAACATTAGAAAAAGAGAGATATAAATGATTTTTTTGCTTTGGGCAAACTGGGGGGAGGGAGAAACTCCCACTATGTCCTATATCTAAACCCAAATACATATTCATATATAGGTGTGTGTGCAAGATCCTCAAGTCAAGCTACTTGAATCGATGATATTTAGCTCATTCCTCAAAAACATGAATCTTGAATCATCCAGAGGCTTCGTGAAGATGTCTACGAGATTATCCTTGGTTTTCACATAGGCTAGCTCAATATCACCTATTGCCACATGATCCCGGATGAAATCATGACGAATTTCAATTTGCTTCATCCTTGTTTGTTGCACGAGGTTGTAGGAAATCTTGATGGCACTCTCATTGTCACATAAGAGCGGCACCTTATCCAAATGAACATCATACTCTTTGAGGGTTTTCCTCATCCATAGAAATTGGGTGCAAGCACTAGCGCCGCCACATACTTGGCTTCGGCGGTGGAGAGAGATATAGAATTTTGCTTCTTAGAAGACCAACTCACCATAGACCTACAAAGGAATTGGCAAGCCCCAGAAGTCGATTTCCTATCATCTTGATCACCAGGCCAATCCTACCCACTAAGAGAAAACTCTGCCCCCTTTGGGTACCACAAACCCAACCTTGAGGTATAAACCAAATACCAAAAGATCCTATGGACTGACATCAAATGGCTTTCCTTAGGATTCGCTTGATACCTTGCACACACTCCTACACTCAACACAATATTGGGCCTAGATGCACAAAGATAAAGCAAAGAACCAATCATAGAATGATACAACTTTTGGTCCACATCTTTACCGTCCGGATTGCGCTTGAGATGGCTTTGGTTGGCATTGGGGAGACCTTTTCTTTATCACCTTGGAAGTTAAATCTCTTGATCATGTCTTGAGTGTAGTTGGCTTGAGAGATGAAATTTCCTCTAGCCAATTGGTTGATCGCAAAGCCAAGAAAGAATCTCAACTATCCCATCATATACATCTCAAACCTGTCAGTCATAAGCTTTGAAAAATCGTCATTTAAAGCTTGATTAGTTGAGACAAACATAATATCATCAACATATAGTTGGCATATGGAAAGCTCCCCTTTAAACCTCTTTGTGGAAAGGGTGGGATCTATTTTCCCAACTTCAAACCCACGATCTTTCAACAACTCTCTAAGGTTCTCATACCATGCATGTGGTGCTTTTAAGTCCATAGAGCGTTGTATATAGCTTGTAGACATGGTTAGGGAAGTTGGGGTTCTCAAAACCCGGTGGTTGCTTAACATATACCAACTCTTTCGGGGGACCATTTAGAAAAGCACTTTTCACATCCATTTGTTGAAATTTAAAGTTGTGAGATGGTGAATATGAAAAAAGGATACAGAATGAGTCAAGGTGAGCCCCGGGGTCATAGGTTTCATCAAAGTCCATGCCTTCCACTTGGTAGTACCCTTGAGCTACCAATCTTGCCTCGTTCTTTATAATAATTCCATGCTCATCTTTCTTGTTCTTGAAGATCCACTTGGTGCCTATAACATTGCGGCAATCTTTGGGCTTCTCAACTAGCTTCCACACTTTGTTGCGCTCAAAGTTATTGAGTTCATCATGCATAGATTCCAAGCAAACCGAGTCGTCAAGAGCCTCAAACACTTTCTTTGGTTCTACCATGGATATTTGAGCTTGATTCTCATTAAATCTTGCCAATTGAGTTCGTGTAGAACTTTTTCCTTGAACATCACTAAACACCTTATTATCGAAGGCATCAATTTGCTTCAAGGCTCTAGCCACCCTTTTGGAATGACGGGCTTCGATCTCCTTATTGTTGCGAGAAAGAATCACCTGATTATTTGGCCCCCGTCTTGACCGGAATGTTGGCCTTGATCATCGTAATGACTTGCTTCAACATGAGGTGAAGAAGATGAAGAAGGTTGATCTTGGCCTTGATCTTGGCTGGCTTGAATGATAGGAGAACTTGGTTCTTTCATAGAAACTTGATCAACAAGAGGAGGTTCTTGAACATGTTCTTGGGTTGGTGCTTCACTTGCTCCATTGGCATGTTCTTCTATTCTAGACGACAACTCCATTTGAGTAGAGCATAGTTCTTCTCGATCCTCCACAAGGTGTCCCTCGTTGGGGCGGAAAAATCCCACACACATCCTTCCTATGGCTTCTTGAGGCATTTCAACGTCTACATTAGAAACATGAAATTGCGCCACTTGGGAGCCATCATTTTCCTCGAACACCACACTACAAGATTTGATGACAATCTGTGAGGCCTTTTTCAAAGACTTTATAAGTGTGGGATTCGGCACTGTAACCAAAAAATGTACCCTCAATAGATTTAGATTGGAATTTAGACAAGCGAACACCTTTTCCCAAATAGAAACACTTACAACCGAAGACACAAAAATAGGATATATTTGGTTTGTTGCCGGTGAGAATATCATATGGAGTCTTCATTAAGCCCTTGCGAATTTAGAGCCGGTTAGAGGAGTGACAAGCCGTAGAGATGGCTTCGGCCCATAGATACTATGGAGAAGTATACTCTGCCAACATGGTCCTAGCCATATCCAAGAGGGTCCAGTTCTTCCTTTCGGCTAAACCATTTTGTTGAGGGGTATATGCAGCAAAATCTTGATGAAGTATCCCCTCATCACTAAAAAATTCATTTACGGTGTAGTTCTTGAACTCGGAGCCATCGTCACTTCTAGTGGCCAATATAGGAACATTGTGTTGGCGTTTCACTTGATTGGAGAAGTCGATGACGGCTTGTTGGGTCTCACTCTTAAACTTGAATAAATAAACCCAAGTATATCCTGAATAATCATCAACATTAACCAAAAAATACTTCTTCCCACCAAGAATTGCCTCGGTCACGACACCAAAGAGATCAACATGGAGAAGCTCCAAGATCCTCTTTGATGAAATAATTGTCTTGCTTGGATGGGCGGCATCATGCATATTTACTTCAACACAATCCCTACAAACATGATCTTTGGTAAAGGAAACATTTTCTTTTAGTCCGAGGATGTGGCCACCTTTGTGAAGACTTTGCAAAGTTTTCATGTTGACATCCGCCTTTCCGAAGAGAAACACCGCTTGAGTGTTGGTAGACTCTGATATTTCTACCACATACAACTCATTTTCTACATGCCCTACGTATGCGACGTCTAGAGTCTTGCTCCACAAAAGGACCACGATGTCAGGTTCAAAGAAGACGGAGAAACCCATCTTCCCTAAAGCACGAACTGAAAGTAAATTGAAACCAAGGGATTCGACAAGCATGACATTAACAAGAGTGGTGTTAGGAGCAACAACCACCTTGCCAAACCCCGTTACCTTAGACTTGGTTATCTCCATAAGTAACGATTGCTTGATTTATATTCGGTGACATCTCCGTCTTAAGCTCTTTTCTTCTGGTCATATGACTTGTACATGCATTTTCAAGTATCCATTTTGACCCACCGGAAGCATAGTCCTACAAGAAATCATTGACTATAGTTAGGACCCGAGAAGTGTCCTCTCATGTTAGCAACAAGGGTCTTTGGAACCCAAATAGTATAGTCAATGTAACCTTCAATAGGACCAACATATTTGTCTTGCACAACACCATATAAATCAACATATAAGAAATGGTGAGGGTTTTTAGTTCCCGCGGGGTTGCTACGAGTAGTATCTTCCCTAATGACAATACCACTCACACCAATATTCTTGTTTGCTTGTGCGGGCTTGGCCTTCTTATTGTTCTTACTCTTTGCAACATAGACAATACCTTGCTTGCCATTTTGTGTCCTTTAAGCCACAACTTGTGGTTGCAAAACCACTTTCTCAGCACTAGGTCCCTTGGCCTTTAGCCTTGCAAGTTCATTCTTCAACCTAGCATTCTCCTCAATAATATTTGCATGATCACAAGAATAATTAGAGGTACCAGGCACATTAAATTGAGCTAGTTGAGTTTGAAGTTGTTCACGTGACTCTTTGAGGGTAGAGTGTTCACCCTCCAAGGCCCTGTGAGCTTTGGCGAGTTTCTCTAGCTCCTCGGTTAGTTTATAATGACCAACCCCAAACTCAACCTTTTTATTTTTAGCCAATTTATATTTAGCAATGACACGGTCACATTCCTTAGTGAGTTTATACATTAATTCATTATGTGACTCTTCAATAGTTTCAAGTTCCTCCTCAAGAGAGACTCGAACCTCATGCTCTTCCTCAAGATAAATAGTGAGAGATGCTTTTTAAATTGCATCATCTCTTTTGTTATCACCTTTATTCTCAAGATCCTATTGAGCATACCCCAGTTTGCTCACGGGAATAAAAAAGTATCTTTTGGTCTCACCTTGCACGTTAGACATAAATCGACCCAAAGAGGCAATTTCATCTTCTACACTAAGACTATCAAGGTTATTTTCATTTGGAGTCTTAGAGGTGGTAGAAGATGATACCTCAGTGGCCTTAGCCATGAAGCACTTGGCGGAGGGTTGAGGAAAATTCTCATTGGGGGATTCAAAGAGTGATGGAGATGATGATGCAATAGCAATAGCGACCACTTCACTTGTGGTTTCTTCTTCATCATCATCACCGGAATCATACACTTCTTGAGTCACTAGAACAAACCTTTAAGGAGGTTTCTTGTTGAAAGGTTTCTTCTTGAAGAGAGGTTTCTTGTGAGGGATCTTTGACTTATCCTTGAGAATAAGTTTCCTGCCTTGACTTTCTCTATTCTCAAACGGGCACTCAGCTAAAAAGTGATACTTGTCTTGACAATTGAAACAAACCCTCACTTTTTGAGTACCTTCCTTTCCATAACTTGACTTGGTCTTCTCTTCAACATATGCCTTCGCCTTGGAAGGATTATTCCAAAACCTTTGCACGACAAGATCAATGAAGTCCTTAAGCACGGGATCATACTCTTGATCTTTTAATGAAGCCAAGTCTTCACTTGATTCAAGCTCTTCTTGATGGTCCACCATCTTGGTCACAACCTTGGTCTTCAAAGCAATGAAGGCTCCTTTGTGCATTCCAATAGCACGGGCACGACTGTCATGAGAAAGCTTTGTTTGAACTTGGAAAGAGAACATCTCTTGCATCACCTCGGTTGAGATCATGAGGTGATAGTTGTGTCTTCCTTGAAGGCTCTTCAAGTCCACGGGCTCAAATGGCATGAGGGCACTCACGTACTTCCTCTTGATCTAAGCATCATCCACATGAGTGGCACCAAGACCACTAAAGGAGGTTTCAAGGGTCTTAAGTCGCCGGTACATGTCCTTGTGGTTCTCACCATCATGCATATACAACCCTTCAGTTTCATTGCTCAAGGTATCATACCTATCTCTCTTCATGATTTCATTTCCTTCAGGCATGGGGGCAAGACAATCCCATGTTTCTTTGGCTGTGGAGTATTGTTGAAGGTGTGGCATGATCTACTCACCCACGGCTTGTTGAATCATTTGCAAAGCCACGAAATTGAGTTGAAAATCAACCACTTCTCTTCTTATCAAGTTCTTTGGATCATTGGGCTTGTATCCATCTCCAATGACTCTCCATAGCTCAATGCAAGAAGAGTTCATGTGAGTTTTCATATAATATTGCCATCGACTAAAAGAATATGCATCAATTTTAGGAGGGTCACCTCTGTTGTTCTCTATGAGGATGTGGGATAGGAGGATTGGGAGAGTAGAAACTGGGAACATTAAGACACTCTTCCTTAATCTCCGGCATGTCTTCCGAGGAACCAAATATGATGATTCCGGACACTTGGCTTTCAAGAGTTACATCATTAAATCATGCAACTCCGTCATTTTGGCATCCATGGATGAGTTCAAGGAAACTTGCATTTCCTTGAGATCATTCATGGTGGCTGGCGCCGCGGGCTCATCGGTTTCACCGTTGTTGACCATACTAAACTCTTAGGCGGTTAAGCCCAAAATAAGAGCCGAGGCAACGATACCAATTGAACGAGTAGTATGGGCACCTAGAGGGGTGAATAGGTGCTAGCTCCAAATTTTAATTTTTTCCTGATTTAGGCTTAACACAAAAGTAAATTCTCTAAATTATGCAACTAAGGTGAATTTACCTATATGCCAAGGCCTACACTAAGGAAGATACAAACACAAAGTAAAGGTAAGGGATATAGGTAACCGATAACGGAAGCACGCAGATACAAGGATGTATTCCCTAGTTCCTCCTTTTAAGGGGAGTATGTCTCGTTGGAGGGATGTGAGTTTTTCCACAAAGGCCTACTTAACGCCACAAAGGCCTTACCCTATTCTCCGATGAACTTCACAACAATGGATCAGTCCATCTTCCACTATTGATTCCCTTGAGGCGGAAATCGGTGCCTTTACAATTAGCTTGAGGCACACACCCACAACCGAATTGAGGGCTCGAAAAAACACCAACAAATCTGATACAAACAACAAGTGAGTAACAATGAAGTCTAGGTTTTCCACAAATAAACCCTAGACTCAAATCCCTCAACCAAATAAGGGGGAAATTAAGAACGAGTTGGTGAAGATGTAGATTGGGGCCTTTAGCTTCAGTCCTCCAAAGATCAACGAGTTTAAGTGGAGGGATTGGGAGAAATCTAGGATTTGGTGAGCTCAGTAAATGTGCACTTAATTCCTTGGAAGAAGTATAGATCTTGGGGAAGAAGGAGGGTTTTTATACCCCCTCTCGTAACGTGGCCATTGGGAGTGCAGGAAACAGCCAAAATTTCCGGTTTAAACTTGAATCGTATATTCCGGTCGCTTCGAAATCCCCATACCTGGAATCTGCGAGTCGTTGACCAAAACCGGAAATTCCGGTTTGGATAGAATTTCTGGTGACAAATGTCCGACTCTCTTCCGTGTCAGACTGAGTATAGGATATAGCCATATTTAAATTCTTCCTTGATAACTGGATAATCCGGTAGTCCAAATTTTTTTTGGCCCGCTTCTATCCCGAAAACGCTGAGTCCTTAGCCATATTTCTCCAGGTCTTGAAGGCAACCAGATATTCTGGTTGGAAATTTCTGGCTCGCTTCTGTCTCTGGAGCTTTTCTTCCTTAGCCGTTTTGGCTGAGATTCTTCAGAACCGGATACTCCGGTTAGCCAGAAATTTCGAGTCGTTAACTTCTGAATCTGCAACAGCTTATCTATCTTCATCCTTTTTGATGTTTGATGCAAAGGATAAGTTTAATGACGTTCATCACTTACACCATGTTAAATATATCACTAGTATTGTTAACCAACACTCAAAACACCAGGGATCCAGAAAATTCTCTTTAAAAGGCTACGATGGGGCAAGTAACATGAGAGGAGAGTGGAATGATATTAAGGTTCTAATTCTTCAAGAGTGTCCTTATGCATACTATATTAAGTGCCTTGCTCACCAACTTTAGTTGGCTCTTGTTGCCGCTTCAAGGGAGGTATATAAGGTCCACAACTTCTTCCAGAATGCAAATTTTATAGTAAATACGGTTAGTTCATCTCCCATCCGCAATGATGAGCTACTACAAAACGAAGCCACTCAAATTGCAAGAGAGATTGAACTTGCAGAACTCGACATGGGAAGAGGTTTAAATAAATTAGGATCTTTACAAAGGGTCGAAGACACAAGATGGAGGTCCCACTACAATTCAGTAAAAAGCTTGTTAAAGTGGTTTGCTCCGTCTGTTGCGGTACTACATAATGTAGAAAATGAACTTTGTGTTCATTGGAAGACAAGAGGTGATGCTGAGGGTGCCCTTAATTTTCTAATTAAATTCCATCTTGTCTTCATTCTACACCTTATGGAAAAAATTATGAAGATCACATATATCTTGTGTCATAAAATCGAAAATGAAAATTTGGATATTGCAAATGCATTGGATTGTGTTTCTAACACAAAGGTATTGCTTGCTGAATTGAGGGAAGATGGATGGGAAAGTCTTATAGAAGAGGTCAAATCATTTTGTTTGAAGCATGAGGTTGACATTCCGGATATGAATCAAAAGTATGTCTCTTCTTCTATACCTCTACATTTATTGACATTAAACTTTTGAGATGTAGTTACTTATCCACTTACGCACCTATTTGTTAATGTCTAAATAATGAAACTGATTTATGTTCCTATGATATATGTTGCAATTTTAGATATGTTACTTATTCAGTTTTAGGTATGTTGACCGCAGTTCGTCCGGTTCACTTGTCGACTCACTAAAAGTAAAGCAATGAACAAATACTATTATACTGTTATGAAAAAACACGGTCAACTGAATCAATAGTGTAGTGGTTCAACATGAGAAAGTGTGGCTCCGATTGGTTAGACCCGTTTCACTAGTTTCACATGCTACTTACTGCTGATGTTTCATGGAAACCAGCGGTTGGACCACTGATTTTCCTGTGACCGGTTCACTTGCGCAGCGGTCTGCATGTGTCATAAAACCATGCTTAACGTCGGTTCAGTTTTTTTGGTTGGACTGGTGGTTCGTTCCAGCCATTTTTCAACTATGATATCCGCATAAATTTTCGAAATTTGTATAAGTTTCATAAAAAATGTTACCACATACCTATGCCCACTACACAACCATTACAGTCAACCAAAAACATTATAATACAAAGTACTCCCTCCGACTCGAATTAATCGTTTTGGATTTATCAAAATATGTATGTATCAATACACTAAAATACCTCTATATATATATCTATATTATGTCAAATCCACCAAATTTAGTTGGAGACAGAGGGAGTAGTTACATTCGACGTATCCTCCCCTTACTAAAATATGTTTCATATAATTTATACTTCTAATTGTACATATTTGGTATTGTAGGTGTTGATATTTTTCTAATATACTTGAAGTTTGACTTTAACCAAAAATGGTAGATGCAGCATATTTTGCAAAAGAGGAAGTATGATCGAATGGTCAAATCGTACAGTTTCTGAGAGAAGTTATGGAAACGTTTTTTGTAAGGGTGATCCATTTTTTGTATGATTTCTTAAGAGACTGTGAATGACTCTGAGCAGAGGTGACATATACACTTTACCCCAAAAAGGGAAATGTTGACTATCCTCTAGAGCAACTTCCTCCAGTTGGGACGTTACACCGTGTCATGCAGCCTTTCGTGGCCCAATTAGGTAGTAGGCCCATTTTACCTTCACGTTTTTGTTTGTTGGGCTGCTCATTTTGGTCTCGCAAGGCCCATATCGTTTTGCAGTACGGACGCAGCCAACGGAGCCGTGTGTTCTGTTACAGAGCTACAATAGATTTTTTTGTTTGTTACAATTGTTTTCCTGTTTTGCTCCAGTAGTATGTTTTGTTTGCTACAAGGTCTGTCTCTCGCGAAGCATTTTTTTTTCACAATAGCACAAATTAGTTTTGCTATATTTTTTTCGATTTTTATATGATCGTGCGAAGTGTTTTCTACATTATCTCCGACGAGATCTCCGATGATATCTCCGGGGAAGTTATTATTTTCCTATAATAGAATTTTTTGTTGCAGTTGTCCTCCATGTTTACTATAATAGTACAAAGTTTTTGCTAGAAGGTCTCGTTGAGTTCTTTTAGTTTTTTACACGGACGATTTTGTTTTGCAACATTACTAAAAAAATTCTTATTTCAATTAACCGACTTTGCTCCACATAGCAAAAGAGGGATTTAGGGACTTTAGAAAATTTCTACATTACTGGAAAATTCTTATCTCAATGAACCATTTTTTTAAAAAAAGTAGGAAGAACGGGATTAGGGATAAACCTGGACACGTTCGCATGGAGGACCCTAGGATTTTCCCGTGGATCCTCGTAGGACGCCTAGGGTTGTCCCAAAAAAAATTCACTATCGAACATGGAAAGTGATGAGCGTCCCCTGGAGGATTTGGGGCAAAAATCCTCCGGATCAAATGCTTGACACGTGTCGATCCCCATCCTCCATTACGGCTACACTTTCGCACTACTCATATACGACGAAGTCAAAATGGTCCCACCCGCGTGCGAGACTCCCTTGGCCCTCCTCCTTCTCTTCTCTCACTACCACGACGCTCGCTGCTGCTTTCTACGCTTGTTATTGGTGCTCCCAGTGTGCAGCACCATGGCCGCCAAATCCCCTGTCTCGCTTAGCTCCGATCTCACCGTCCGCCCAGCCGTGATTACTATAGAGGGAAACCGGCGTTGCTGCAAAGGGTGTTTGCCACAGCTATAAAAAGTTCAATGGCACAAACTGCATACTGTCGAGAACACCTTGAATGAAGCTTCGGAGAATTCTGCTACTAACTTTGTGTGGATTTGCTTCAGATGAATAAGAAATTTGCTAAGAAAAAACTAAAAATTTGCACATGTTGAAAAAATAAAATTGCATCTAATAAACAAGAAATTGCTACGGTGTTCTAAAAATTTGCATCCAAAGGAAAACATAATTTGCTATAAAAGCTCCAAACATTTGCACACATCAAAGAAAACATGTATCAAGAATGAAACTTTCTGCAGCTGTTTTGTGAATTTGCAATAAAACGAGAAAAAAAATGCTACAAAGCTTTCAAAAATCTACGAACTGCATATTTAGGGACGCGCTGCTCCCCTCCCATGGCAACTCCGGTGACGTTGGTAGCACCTCCGGTCAGCCAGGGTAGCAATACAACTTGCGGTTTGCAGCAACAACACCGAAGATGGGGCACTAACGCCGTCCGCTACTGGCAACAACTCCGGTCGCGACTCACAACATCGTCGTCATCTGATTGTGGCAGCGCCAGATGCCTCTAGGATCGGAAACACCTCGGGCCACGGCTGGTAGCGCCGTGACCAACTGCTTGCATCACCGTCGTGGAACGGATGTGGAGGTCGAGGGAAGAACTTGTGGAGTTGGAGGTCGGCGACTTGGGCGGGCCTGCTGACGATGGGGAGACCGGGGCGAGCAATAGAGGAAGAAAGGGTAGGAGGAGGGCTTGGCTGGCTGTGTGGGACGGCGGTATACCTGGCCATAACTCGGGCTGGGCCTTAAAAGCCCGCAAGGCCCATGCCCGGTCCGACCGTCGGGCCTAGTTTTCAGGCACAAGCCTGGCCTGTGGGTGGAAAAAACGTCGGGCTTTCGGGCCTCCTTGTTAAAACGCCAAAAACCAAGACCCAGGCCTGGCCCGGCCTTGCATTCGGGCTCAAAACTGAAGCTCAGGTCCAGCCCACGGAAAAACCCGTCGGGTCTAGGTCCAGGAATTTCGGGCCGGGCCGGGTCAGGTCGGGACGTGCTTCCCATGGCCATGTACAGGTGGCGGCATGGACAAAAAAAAAATGGTGACACAGCGCGAGCTCACCGGTGTGGAGACGCGTCGCGCGACCCGAAGAGGACGCGACGCGTTGCGCGACCCGAAGTGTTTTCCATCGAACATCCGGATTCCGGATTTCCCCCCAATTCCGGTCAACAAAAGCCCTAGCGCCGGCCCCCCAAATCAGCCGTCGCACTCCTCCGCCGATCTCGCCGTTTCACTCCGCACGCAGCAACCGCCATCCTCCGCGGTCGTCGGCGGCATCGCTCCTCTCCGATTGCTTGTAAGCACTAACAAATCACGCGTAAATTACATTGCAGAGAAACACCTTTTGACCAACGTATAATCCGCATTGGCCTAGACTAAAATTCAGTAGCGCGGAGGATGGCACGAAACAAATCCAGCAAGAGACGCATCGTTGCCGGAAACCCGCAATTTCCCGGCGCCGTCGACCGGATCAGCCGTCCACCGGAGTTCTCTATGGCGGAACGACGCCAATCCAGCAAGGGACGCGCCGTTGCCGGAAAGCCGCAATTTCCCGGCGGCGGCGGCGTCGACCGGATCAGCAGCCTCAGCAACGACATGCTCGGGCAAATCCTCTCCTTCTTGCCGGCTTTGGAAGCCATCCGCTCGTCTGCGCTTTCCAGGCGGTGGCGGCGCGCCTGGACGCACGTCCCCGACCTGAAAATCTCCGACGAGCTGCACCAAGACCGGTTCCTCGACTTCGCCGACGCGGTACTCGCGCAGTACGGCACGCCCGACAACCCGTTCCCGTCGCTCAACGTGGCCATCGGCTGCCAGTCCAACCTCGGCCCCGCCACAGCTGTTTGGCTCCGCAACGCCATGGAGGGCGTCGTCGGATCTATCTGCGTTCACATGGGCGCCGTGGATCAGCTGGTTATGCCATGCAGCCTGCAAGCAAAGGCCATGACCCTGGACTTCAACACCCACATATCTCACAAACCGGTCCTCATCTTCCCGGAGCCCGTCGAACCTGCCGCATTCAGCCGGTTGTCGGAGCTGAGCCTCTCAAACCTGGATCTGCAGAGAGACGCGTTTGGCGAGTTCTTGTCATCACGCTTCCCCCAGCTCAGGAAGCTGCACCTTCGCGATGTTCACAATGTGACCGGCGAGCAGCGGTTGTGGCCGCTCATCCTCCACATGGACATGCTTGAGGAGCTCGAGGTCGGCATCTACAATTTGAATCTGCTGCAGGTGGTTGCTCCCAAACTCCGGCTGCTCACCGTGAGCCACGGCTTTAGTAGATGGCGGGCAGACGGAAACACCCAGCTAAAGATCTCTGCGCCGAGGCTGGACGCGATCAGCTGGTCCGGCAGGTTCCCGGAGCAGCTCAGTTTTCTTACCGACGCTCGATGTGTCCGGCGGCTGGTTGGCCTCCATGTCTACTGGCCCAGCATATCGAGGATTGGCCACTATTTGCCTGAGGTCGTGCAGTTTCTTCAGACATGCTCCGGGGCTGACCAGCTAGATCTTCATCTCAACATCCCACATACGTATAATCTACCCACGTCAGAAATAGAGGTACGTATGGACACATTTCAGTTTTTCTTCTGAAATTTTAAGCTACACCTGCAGCACGTATTATTCTTAATACATACCAATACATTTCAATTTGCAGGACTTCAGTGAACACATACCATGTCTTCCCAACATCAGGACACTCTCCTTGACGATCATCACGATCCTCCGATGGCTCCACTGTTCAATTTGCCCAAGTGTGTTTTCCTTCCTTAGGCGATGCTCAAACTTAACTCTGCTTCACGTTGACCTATCAACGCTGCACCAGTTTTCAGACCTGCATCCACATCATCTTGTGTTTCCGGTAAGTGCGCAACGGAAGCAGTCACACGAGACGTGTGAAAATTATTTATATAGCTACATCAAGAGGGGAGCTAGCCTATCTCTGTTTCTTCAATGCTTAAGGATTATTATGTTTCGTAACTTTGACCCAGGACAATCTGTCTTAGTTCATGGCGTCGATGCAGCATTGTCTTTAGAATTCTAATAATTCCGAGCCCACGTGGTGCTATAGGACAAATATAAGTTTATTATCACTAATAACTCTGACTAGCTAATTATTTGCTGATTTTGGTTTTGCTAATTCTGTGTGCTTTATCTTTCGGACGTTGACCCTATAACTAAAAATGCTAACAGTAACCTACCAACATATATATGGAGCTTCTAAATATCTCTCCTTTTCATATATATCGTCATAAAACTGAAATTGGAGTTTTAAGTTTGAGATACAGCGATAAAACGACAATTACATTCGCCTGTGTATTGGTATTCTTACATGGATTTGATATACATTTTTTATATATATGTATCATTTACATTCTACTCTCAATTGAACTGTCAGGATGATGAGGATGATGATGCCGAAAATGAAGCCACAAAGCCAAGCCAAGGCCACGAATGTGATCCGCAGAAGCCACCCAAAGATCAACTCCAACTATGCTCTCTTCAGAAGATAAGAATCAGCGGTTTTGTCGGAACGGATCCTGAGATGGAGCTTGCAGAACTTCTATTCGGAGTTGGGGCCGCAAGGCCAGCACTCGAGAGGATATCTGTATCATCCTTTGCGCAACTGAGAGGTCGTATGAACAGGATTGCCCTGAAGATGAAGGCTCGATTCCCTCTCACAAGAGGGCGCTGGGAAACCTCCCGGTGGGGAGAAATCATATGGACGCACCAGAGTGTCAAAACGAATTTCGGAAGTAAGGACTGTTACAAATATGGAACAACCCAATAACAGATGCACGTGGCTTCCAAATATAAATCCTACACTTTGTGTGGTCTTGATCGAAAAGATAGGGCACGCCTATGTATTTAATGGCATTTCTCTCTTGCCCCTCATTTAACCTTGCTCTGTTTCTACATTTCCGAGTAACAAGTAACACTAACCTACCACAGTGATCTATGACTATCTTATTTTTAATACGTGAACACCGTGAATAGAAATACGACCCTTGCTATCTGTGAATCAACTAAGCCCTAAACCCCTACAACTATGCCGTTTTATGTTGTCCATTCTTCTTTTTTGCTAACAGCTCGCAAGAGTCTTTCTGTCCTGCTCCGCTCTCCCCCTCCATCGTCGGCGGCCACTCCGGCCCCGACGACCACCTCCCTCCCTCCCGCTGACGGTCACTCCCGCTGGCGGAGGCTCTCGAGCGATGCCCTCCCGCTCCCCTTCCCCCTCCCCTTCCCCCATCTCCTCCCCCCTGTCCGGTGAGGACGAGGCTCCCCCTCGCGGCCGCGAGGACCGATGGCAGGGAGGGGGCGACAGCGACTCCGGCGACTCCCCGCGCTCGTACAAGGAGGTGTTGGTGAGTTCCCCGGCGGATGATGGCGACCGCGAGATGTCGCGCGTGCGCCCTGGCCTGCGGTCCGAGGTCAGCCGTGACCCCCCCTCCGGTGTGGCCTTCGATGCCCTTGACAACTCCGAGGATTCGATCGAGGAGGACACCGGTGGAGCGCCTTGGGAGCAACCTAAGAGGAAGCGTGCCCGTGGTCGCCGCGGTGGGAAGAAGGCGGCGCCGCGCCCGCCGCGCGCCGTGGGTGAGGGTGGAGCCTACGATGCCTACGCCGGACTGTGCCTCCTGTGCACCCTCCCTGGGCATCGAGCGCGGGACTGTCCTACGGGACCGGTGTGCATCCGCTGCGGCCAGGAGGGTCATATGTCCAGGGCGTGCTCGATGCCCCGGCCTAGGACCCCGCCGGAGAATGGCGACGAGCCCGCCAGCAAGAGGCCCGCGGGTGATTCGGCGCGCTCATCTGTGCAGCAGCGGCCGGAGAGGCAGGTCCCGACCCAGCGCTCGCAGAGCGGGCGCGGTGATGCTCGCGGCAGCTCGGGGGTGGGTGCCCACGCCGGCCGGCGGGGCGCGCCCACGGCTGGGCCAGCGGCCGCGTCTTCGTCGCGTGCGGGTGCAGCGCCTCGCCCCTCCAGGACGACGGCAACGCCTCCCCCTCGTGGTGGCCAACAGGATGATAGGGTGGCGGCGCTCCCAGCGACGCGCGCGGTGGCCCCTCCTCCGACAAGGACGGGCGGCTCGTCATTCATGGCGGATGCGAGAAGAGTCCCTGCGCCGGCGCAGCGCACGTCTGCGTCTCCGTTCACGGCGGAAGCGCGAAGGGTGGCGGCGCCGTCTGCGCGCACGAGCGCCTTGGGCGTTCAGGCTGGCGCACGCAGGGAGCAACCGGCGCGGCCTTCGGAGTTGCAGGCCTCGTCCAGGAATCGGCAAGCGGAACGCGCGGTGGTCACGCCACTGCCGCTGTTGCGCCGTGGCGGTCGGGGTGACGGCGTGCAACCTCTGGGCGAGGCGCGCCCTGTGGCGATCGGCGGCGAGCTCGCCCGCAGACCGGCCAGGACGGCGTGTATCTTCACGCGCACGCCAGACGTGGACGACGCGGAGCTCGCGCTCCAATTCGCTCTGGTTGCAACGCCGGTGGGAGAGAACAGGGAGATCCTGCCGGAATCGGTCGTGGAGTCGATCGAGGCGATCTTCGATCTTCCAACTGAAGTTTTCTCCGTGCATCGCTACCGGGATGGAGGTTTCCTCGTTTACTTCAGAGCAGAGGAGGACCGGAGGATGGTGCTGAGCCAGGAGTTCCTGCAGACCCCGTTCTTCAGACTGCGTCTTCAACCTTGGTCGCGCCGTTCGGGCGCCACGGTGGGGACTCTCGGCGTCCATGTGAACCTCGAAATCGAGGGGGTGCCGGCGAACACGTGGAGTGTGGCGGCGGCGGAGGCGATCCTGACGCCGAATTCTTGGGTGGAGCGCTTGGATCCATTGACGAGGTCGCGAGCGGACATGGCCACCTTTCGCCTGTCTGCCTGGTGTCTGGATCCGGCACTCATACCTCGCGAGGTGGACTTCCACGTTACCGAGCCCGGCGAGCCGCCCTCTGCCCAGGTCTTGGCGGCACCGACGGAGGCGGTCACCCCTCCGAGCGTGGGGACGCTGGTGTACCCCCTGGTGGTTCATGTCACAAGTTTCACCGACTACAGGCGCCCCTCGCCGTCTTCTGCACGCGGTGCAGGGCCTACGCCGGGATGGCCGGTGTCGCGCCATTACGAGTACCTTCCGGGGCGGCCGGATTCTCCACCTGGTGGCGGCGCCGCCGGCTCTGGTACGGCCAGGGGCCTTGGCGGTACGCTGGGAGACGATGGCCACAGAGGTGGGGCCAGCCAACGGCCCGCTGGACCGGTCGTGGCAGGACGTGCGCTGACGTCGGGCGCAGTGGTGGGCGGCCCTTCGTCGCGACGCGCCAGACGCGGGCGAAAGAAGCGCGGACCGGGTCGTAAAGCAAAAGCAAAAGAGCGACAGGGCCCACCCCCTGCGCCAGCTGACGGGGAAGGTACCGCCCTTGTCGCGGCCCAGGGCACGATTTTGAACGATGGAGGCGGGGCTGTTGGGAACGTGCGTAACGACGAACCTGGTGGGGCCGCGGCTGATTTGACCGGGCGCTCAGCTGGTGCGCTGGCGTGTGGACCCGCCCAGGTCCAGGGCTCCCTGGTGGAGAACGTGGACGACGAGCGCTCGCTCTCCTCTGTCAGGTTGAACGAGGTCGTGGCCCAGGAAGCCTCTTTGTCGGGCGGGGTGGCCCAGGTCTCGGAAACACCTCCACCTGCTACCCACGGGCCCGTGGATGATGGGCCAGACCGGTTGGGCTTCCCAATTCTAGGCCTTGATGCGTTCAGAGGTGATGACGGGTGCGTTCGCGCTGGGGAGGAGCGCACGCTGTCGGACCAGGTGCTTATCGGACCAATCATTGGTCCGCCAACCACCGAACCGACTACGGCCGCTGTTTCTTCGGATGAGGATGACGAGGAGGTGGACGAAGAGATTGAGATTGATGCACCACCCTCCCACAGCTCGGAGGACGGCATGACCCAGGGATCGACACAACGTTTCGCCACGCCTCCGGTTGTCTTCTCTCGACCGAGGCCGGCTCCTTCGGCCCCTGTGCGAGCACTGGCCGCTGTGCAGCCCCGTACCCTGGGCCAGTTTCTTGAGGCTGCCAAGATGAGGCCTGGGGCACTCCTGCATGCCCCTGCCATCCACCGTCGGCTGATGGATCTTCACTTCCAGCCACGCCGGAGTCCGAGGATCGCACGGCAGCCAGGGGGGCTCAACTCTGAGACGCGTGCGGTCCGCAACCTCATGAGGAAGCTTGGCCTGATTAAGGAGGATGAGGCGCCTTCTGAGGCAGCTCTGGAGGCCTACCACAGGATGTTTGAGTTGCCGCTTACTGAGGACATGGTCGAGGCGGTCGCTGAGCTCTACGGGTGGTCCCTGGTGGGCCTGCGAGGTTGTTCTCCGCCACTGGGTGGACCACTGGGTGGACAGCTGGTCGAGCCTTGACCTTTAGGGTCGGTCCACACTTTGGGTGTAAAGACGTCCCGATGTCTTACGAACCCAAGGTGATGGTGTGTAACGTGCGTGGGTTGAACGACCGCGCGCGTCGCACGGGTGTGTGTAGTGTAGTCAGCACGACGGGTGCGTCTATTGTATGTTTGCAAGAGACCAAGCTTGCGGTTGTAACTCCCTCTATCGTAATGGAAACCCTAGGCGCTGAGTTTGATGCTTACTTCTTTTTGCCTGCGACGGGCACGAGAGGGGGGATTTTGGTTGCCTGGGTTAGCAGGTTGGTGCAGCTCGACAGCGCCCACATCGACACTAACAGCATCACGGCCAGGGTCTCTCCGCCCGGGGCGGAGCCCACCTGGTGGTTGACATGCGTCTATGGCCCCCAAGAGGAGGCCGACAAGGTCGCTTTCCTGGATGAGCTAAGGGCGGTACGCGTGGCACACCCTGGCCCATGGGCCCTCTGTGGCGACTTCAACATGATTTACCGCGACGAGGACAAGAACAATGGCAACCTTAACCGACGGATGATGGGTCGATTCAGGCGGTTCATTAACGACTGCCAGCTCAAAGACGTGTACCTCCATGGCCGGCGCTACACGTGGTCGAACGAGCGTCGCTCCCCGACCTTGGTGCGGCTGGACAGGGTGTTCGTCACTGTTGACTGGGAGGAGCTGCACAGTAGTTGCGCCCTGAGGTGCCTCGCCACGGTGATTGCAGATCACTGCCCACTACTCTTGGACTGCACCACACGGGCTCGAGGGAGAGGGCGCTTCCAGTTCGAGAGCTTCTGGCTGAAGCTAGACGGGTTCCAGGAGGCAGTGGAATCCGCCTGGGGGGTGATTGAGGGTGACCCTGACCCCTTCCGCAGACTCACTGGGAAGCTGAAACGAACGGCCCGTGCTCTGATGAGCTGGAGCGACAGGAAGATAGGATGTATCAAATTGCAGCTACTAATAGCGCGAGAGGTGGTTCTGCGCCTAGACGTGGCCATGGAGTCGCGCCAGCTTTCGCCGGATGAGCGATGCCTCCGGGCACGTCTTAAGCAGACCTACCTAGGGTTAGCCTCCTTGGAGCGCACGATGGCACGCCAACGTGCCAAGATAGCCTGGTTGCGGGAGGGCGATGCGAACACGGCTTTCTTCCACCAGCATGCATCCTACCGCCGCCAGAAGAATGCGATCCACAGTTTGCAGGTTGGCGGAGCGGTGATCTCCGATCATGCGGCCATGGCGGAGGCTTCCTTTGAGCACTTCCAGGGACTGCTCGGGACCTCCACAGATCGCCAACTCTCCCTTGACCTAGAGTTCCTGGGCACCCGCGCCGAGGACCTTTCCGAGTTAGAGGCTGCTTTCACGGAGGAGGAGGTTTGGGGAGTGGTGCGGCGACTCCCTCACGGGAAGGCGCCGGGACCGGATGGATTCACAGCGGAGTTCCTCCAACGATGTTGGGGGATCGTGAAGGTTGACTTCATGGCAGCCTTCGACAAGCTGTTCACGATGTGCGGCCGCGGCTTCCAGGGGTTGAACCAAGCCTTGCTGGTCCTACTGCCCAAACACCCGGACGCAGCGGCTTTGGGGGACTATCGGCCGATTAGCCTGATTCACATCTTTGCCAAATTGGTGGCGAAGACCCTGGCTGCTAGGCTGGCGCCTAGGGTGGGCACACTCGTGGACAATAACCAATGCGCCTTCATCCAGAAGCGCTGCATCCACGACAATTTCATGCTTGTGCAGCAGACTGCTAGGCTCCTGCACAGGCTGAAGGAGCCAAGGGTGATGCTGAAGTTGGATATCGCCAAAGCTTTCGACTCGGTATCCTGGGGTTTTCTCTTTGAGATCCTACGTAGGTTGGGTTTCGGACCGAGGTTCAGGGAGCTGGTCGCGATCCTCCTCTCCACCTCAAGCACAAGGGTGATGCTCAATGGCGAGCCAGGTCCCCCGATCTGGCATCGAAGGGGTCTGAGACAGGGCGACCCCCTATCCCCGACGTTGTTTGTGCTGGTGATGAACACGCTCAACAGGCTGCTGGCCAGGGCCGTTGAGTTGGGTATCATTAGGCGACTGGCGCGCCAAGAGCTGGTGACATCGGTATCGATGTACGCCGACGACGTGGTTGTGTTCTGCCACCCGGATGATTCGGAGCTACAGGCCGTTCGAGCAATTCTAGACCTCTTCGGCCAGGCATCGGGCCTGCAGACGAACTTCGCGAAGTGCTCGGTCTCGCCGATTGCGTGCTCCGAGGAGGTGGCCACTGGGGCAGCGACGGCTATGGGGTGTCAACTCGCGCCCCTCCCAATCAAATACCTTGGGATCCCCTTATCGATCGGGAGGCTCTCGGGAGAGGCACTTCAGCCCCTGGTTGTTAGGCTCGCGGACAAGCTGCCAACTTGGAAAGCGGCCATGATGCCTAAAGCGGGCCGCCTCACCCTGGTACGCGCGGTGTTGGCTGCGATCCCTCTGCACCAGCTCATCGTACTCAGCCTAAATAAGAAGGTGCTCAAACAGGTGGACAAGATATTGCGTGGTTTCCTATGGACTGGTCGTGCAGAGGCAAATGGGGGCAATTGTCATGTCAACTGGTCTCGGGTGTGCCGCCCGCTGCAGTACGGTGGTTTGGGGGTGCCGGATCTGGCCCGCACCTCCATCAGCCTAAGGGTGCGATGGCTCTGGAGGATGCGTACCGACCCCACGCGTCCCTGGAGGGGGCTGGATATGCAGTTCTCCAGACAGGAACGAGAGATCTTCGACGCGTCCACGTACATGGTGGTCGGCGCAGGAACCTCGGCCCTGTTCTGGACGGATCGATGGGTGGAGGGGAAGGCAATCAAAGAGTTGGCACCGGATCTCTACGCGATGATCCCAAAGCGTAGGAGGAGGCGGCGCACAGTCCGACAGGCGCTCGTTGAGCGCCAATGGATTGCAGACATTACCGGTGCGCTAAGCCCTCTAGCGCTCTGGCAATATGTCCAACTGTGGATCCGGCTGCGGGACTTCCAGCTGACAACGGAACCAGATAGGCTGGTGTGGCGCTGGACCTCGGATGGGCAGTACTCCTCTCGCTCGTGCTACAACAGCATGTTCGTGGGTTCGATTGGTGCGGGATCCTGGAGGCTAATCTGGAAGTCTTGGGCCCCACCAAGGGTGAAATTTTTCATCTGGCTCGCTTGCTTAGACAGATGTTGGACTGGGGAGAGGCTTGCCCGCCATGGCCTCCCTCATGCGCCAAGGTGCCCCCTGTGTGACCAGTCAGAGGAAACCATGGCACACCTAACCACCGGGTGCCCCTTCTCGCGGACGATCTGGCATGAGGTCCTCTCGTGGATACGATCTACGGCGGCTCCGCCATCGGGTGACGAGGGATTCGAGGACTGGTGGGCACGGGCGCGGCTCGCCACCCCTTGCGCACTACGGAAGGGGACATCGTCGCTGATAATGCTCACGACATGGTGGCTTTGGAAGCATCGAAACGCGGCGATCTTCGACCACGCTCGACCCTCGGTGGCCCTACTTCTCGACACGATCAAGACCGAAGCGCGGGACTGGGCGCGAGCGGGAGCACGGGGACTCCGGCAGATCCTCCCGTAGACTAGGTTCGCGTTGAGTTGTACGGGGTGGTGTCGCCCTACTTGGGGCTTGTATATATTAACTCTCTTTTCTATCAATGCATCGAAACGCAAAGCTTTTTGCGTTTTCGCAAAAAAAAAAAATCATGCATGTTAATTGAGCATATGGTGTTTATGTATTTTATTTGTTGTTAATTTCTTTTCCCCCCTCCATTTTAAGGTCATACTGCTGGATTTTGTGCACTATGTGCTCTTCAGAATCATGTTAAGACTGTTCTACAATCAACTGCAAAAATAGTGACACCATCACAGGTTCTCAAGAACTTGCGTTGTATCCTTCCATCTGCTCCAGCTTAATTGATTTCCTCTTTTAGTTTTAACTTCTGAAATTGGCATGATCTATTATTATCCAGTATCAGATGTGAATCGTTGACCGCAAATAGGCATTTCTCGCAGTTTCCGCAATTTTAGGCATGAAGATGCACATGAGTTGATGGTTAACTTGCTTGAATCCATGCATAAATGTTGTTTGCCTTCTGGAGTACCGAGCTGAACGGACAACGACGTCGCCTAGAGGGGGGGGGGGGGGGTGAATAGGCGATTAAAACTTTTCCGGTTAAGGCTTGCTAAATGCGGAAATAAACTAGGTGTTTAAATTAACAAGCATACAACCTAAATATTCTAGGGTCAACTAGATGAACCAACAACTTATGCTAAGCAAGACAAGTAACAAGGTGATAGCAAGATATATAACTTCAAGCTCGAAGGCTATCACAATGTAAATTGCATAAGTAAAAAGCTCGGGTATAGAAATAACTGAGGCACACGGAGACGATGATGTATTCCCGAGTTCCTCCCACAAAGGGGAGTACGTCTCGTTGGAGGGGTGTGAGCTCGCCACGAAGGCCTACTCAACGCCACAAAGGCCTCACCCTATTCTCCGATGAACCCCGCCACAAAGGCCTAGTTCACCTTCCACTATTGGCAACCTTCAAACCCGAGGCACGCATCCACAACTCAATTGGAGGCTCTCGGTGTCACCACAATCTCGGGGCACACATCCACAACTCAATTGGAGGCTCCCAAGAACACCACAAGTCGTCTAGGGTCCAAGACCCAAGAGTAACAAGCTCACAATATTTCACTTCCACGAATCCTCGTGGAGAGACCAAACCGATGCAACCGATGCAAATGGCAAGAGCACAAGTGCTCAAATCCTCCACTCTCAAATTCCAACAAAGCAACAAATGCTTATGGGGGAATAAGAGAGGAAGAACAATGGAGAAACACCAAGAACTCCAAGACCAAGATCTACTAGGTTTCCCTCACTAAGAAGGAGAATGGATTGATGGAAATGTAGATCTCGATCTCCTCTAACTTCTCCCTCAAAGATATGCAAGAATCATTGGAGGGATTGAGAGAGGAGCAAGCTTTCCAAAGTCAACAATGGTGGAGAGAAATAGGAAAAACGGGTTGGGGAAGGCTTGGGAGCTTTGGGGAAGAAAACCCCTTAAATAGGGGCTCAAAACTAGCCGTTTTCTGCCCAAAACGCGTCCAGGCCGGATTGGTCCGGAAAAATCCGGACCCCCGGAATATTCCGGATGCAAACAGAGCCTTTTCCCGTTATGGCCGGAATGGCCCCGGAATATTCCGGATGCACACAGAGAGACTGACACCCGATACGAGAAATGCTATAACTTTTGCATATGGACTCCGTTTTCGATGTTCTTGGGCTCGTTGAAATCGCAACGACGAGCACTACAAGAATATGCAGAGAAACATCATTGTCCATGAATGGAAGATAAAACAAAATGGGTAAAGGTTTAGACCTCTCAAATAGGAACACCCGGTAAAACCTCCAACACGAAAACACACATAACTTTTGCGAATGAACTCCGAATTAGGTGAAACCAAATGAGTTGGAAAGTTAATAACAAGGACAATCCAAACAAAAAGGAATTAAGAAGTTACCACACATGGAAGGTGTGGAAACATTCTCAAAGCTGAACCGGATATTTTCACCACCGAAATCGCAACAAGTTTTTCTTACCAAAACCGTTTTCGATAAACCTTGGCTTGCCATGAAGATCATGACAAGCACTAAAACCCAAAGGAGACAAAAGCCAAATAAGAACCAAGAAAGATGATATGCAAGTATGCAAAGGTTTGAGCTCTCCACAACAATTCGATCACGTTACTCACTTGAGAGCCCCTCTTGATAGTACGACTATCTATCCTATAACCCGGTCTCCCAAAGACACGAGACCGGTAAAATAGAAAACCTATCAAGATTATACCTTTGCCTTGAGCATTCCACTTGAGCTAGATGATGACGATCTTGACTCTCTCAAGTTGGATCTTCTTTCTTGATTGCGTTTGCTAGCACAAACTCCGCTTGATGAAGACTTGCAAGTTGCTCCCCCAAACACCATTATGGGAGAGACTAGCTCCCCCATACACCATTATGGGAGAGACCCTTCGGCAAATCTTCACAAGGCCACAATCTCCAAAAGGGTGGCAAGCATCAAGCATAGGATATCTTCTAGATGCTTCACTTGAGCTTCCACGTCAAGCTAGATGACAAACACCGCTTGACGACGACATAGACCATGGGCTATATGAAATCTTCCTTTTGGTTCATGCCCATGGAAAGATACCTAACCACACATAGAGATGCGACACACACATATCATGGGTTAGTTCACAATGCTAATTTGACAATTGCTTACCATACCATGAGATACACAATCCCACTTGGTACAACTTGTAGCTTTGTGTGTTGATCGTTTTCTTGATCAACCTTGTATCTTTGCTTCTCACTTCTAAAGATGATGTCTTGAAGATGATAATGAAAGATCACCTAATCCTTTTCTTCAAGACATACTAGCAATAAGCTCAACTCAAACCATGACCATTCTTCATATAAATCCATGAATAACAATGGCCATCAAGGAAGCTAATAGAGTTCAACACATGAACTCCATTATTTCCTATGGACAATATCTACAAAGGATAACTCAATGCAAACATTAGTCCATAAGGATTGTCATTAATTACCAAAACCACATATGGGGAACCATGCGCTTTCAATCTCCCCCATTTTGGTAATTGATGACAATCCCTTTTTATGAGGGTTTATATGATGAATAAAGCAAACATGCTAAACAAGAGCAAGGATGCAATAGCATGGAAAGGAAAATGCTTAAGAACGAAACTAAAGCATAAACCAAATTCCCTTAAACCCTCTAAACTTCTCCCCCATTGGCATCCATTGCCGAAATGGGCAAAAAGATTAGAAGGCCAATATAGTAAGAGCTCCCCCATAGAGTATGCATTCCTCATGATATGAGTGAACTCAAGTGCATATATACAACTATAAATAGATGGAGGGAGATCAAACTATATTGAGGATCCAAAGGTTTACAAGCAAAGTAAAATTGAAGGATACTTTCACAAAGAAGCAACCAACCACAAGGATCCGAAAACCGATTGACCAACATCAATATTTTGATAGGATCAACCAAGTGTTCTAGAAAATCAAGAGGGAACTCCCCAAGGTACATGCACAATGTTAGATTTGAATTACTATATAGTGTGCATAACATGGAATCATCACTCCCTTCTAGATAATTTTGAACACAAACAAGTGCAACCGAATAGATTGGAAAAGAAGCAAAGCAACTTGCAAACAAACAAAAGTTGAGCAAAAGGATCAAGAAGTGACAAATGAAGACTTACTCAACCGAAATAGATGCGTGTGGCAAGGAAAAACATTTTTAGGAGACTAATAGAATGATAGAATCATCAACATAGTCTTTCAATATAAGTAGCACCTAGTGCATATCATGTCTTTCCCATACACACAAACCATCAAATGATAAAACACATAGGTCCACAAGCTTATTAAGATGCAAAAGGAATACCAAAACAAAAGCAAAGCTTGTGCCTTTTAGGAACCACCAAGGAATATAAAGCAATAAAAAGTGGTCACAAAAGAAATAGAATATCAATTAAAGATGTAACTATTATCGTGTGTATAAGTTTCTAAGTGGACAACAATCACAAAGATATATATCCACAAAGAAACATGCACACACAAAATAGGTACAAAAGTGAAGAACAAGATATCCAAGAGAGGTTCATAAATATACCAATAAGATTTTTGCTTGAAAGCAAAGCACTAAGCTTGGTTTAATCTTAAGGGGATATAGATGAACACACAAAACTCATCAAAGCATCACAAATATCACAAGGGAAAAGTGATAGTTGGAATGCTTCGAGAAAGGTAACGCATATCACAAAATATTCAAATGGTTTTTGAGAATTCATCAATATTGCATATGAGAGACTTCAAGTAGAAGTTGCTAGATTAAAATACTTGGGATTGGTGATTCATGAACATGAATATAAATATCCCATTAGTATGTAATCATCTCGGCTTACTCATAGTTGCAATAAAGATGCTTTTGATAAGACACATGCAAGAACCAAACGAAATGCAACAAATGGAAATCATGCCAAGAAGCAACCTACACAAGGTTGAAAGCTAGAAATGTATGCATGAGATAGATACTTGTTACCGAGACGACATTGGTGATGAAGAGGATGCGAGTTTGATAATCATCGTAGCTTGACTCCTATAATACCATGGTGAGAACACCTTCCTTATGAATGGAGCAAGCAACCAATGTATCTCCATTGTACCTAAAAACAAAATTCAAGTACAAAATGGTACCCAAACTCATTGGGTCCAAAGTAGTTAGAACAACTACAATACATAGGACAAACTCCAAATAAATATGTGCATATTGATATGAATTTGAATTTCATGCACATCTTAGCCATTTAGGATTTGATGGAGTTTATCCTATATATTGGATCAACGAAACCAAAAGATATACATAGAAAATATGCATGCACAAAACTTTCAAGAACCAAAACAAGATACAAATTGGACAAAGAACTAATTAAACCAAGAAGCCACTCACAAGAGTGAAAAGAAAGAGAATTGTCCAAAATATATCAAGACCCAAATCAACACATGATTGAGGAAACCAACATAGAGAGGATACCAAAAAAACATAAAAGAGTGAACAAACCCTCTACACTTTTCATGATAGCACACAAAGTACCAAGACGAAAAGTGTTTGTCTTCCAAAGAGACAAGTCATTGGGAAAACAAACAAATTTAAAGACAACAAGTGTTCAAACGCATATAGGATAGTTCTTCCAATAATAGTGCATTATTTATGATCTTGCATTTGAATACAAAATGCACACAATGGAATCATTACTCTCCATATGTATTATTCAAACACTAGTCATGTTTAAATAAAACCAATTAGATGCAATACCAATTTAAAGAACGGTGATCTACTCAATGTAGGATAGCTTCCCCAAGAATAGTGCAACCCAAAGAAGTATGACTTTGACCATAAGTGCACAAGTATGGGATCATTGCTTTTCCTAACTCAATAAAGCATAAAACAAATTTTGAGTAGAGCAAGGAAGACACAAAGGAGTTTGAACCAAACAAATCATTGGCAAGAAACAAGGAAATTTTAGAGAAAAGGCCAAAGTAAATATGATCAATAAACTTACCACAAATTATTATCACTTGTCAAAGACAAGAGATGTATGGAGATATTTCTCGGTGGTAGAATTGTTCACAATCATATTCACAAAACATAAGCATGTGACAAAAGATAGGAATAACAAACATGCTTAGATAGAGATTCTTGAAGGCTTCAAATAAAATCGAATATTCAAAGCACTAAGAAACTCTCATAAACAAGATACCAAAGAAGAGATACGCAAGATATTTTAAGCAAATATGGAACTTGTTTGAGCAACATGCCACATAGGAACAAGATAACTAACAATATCAACTCTAGGTGGCAATACCTCACATGTTCACATTTTCTAGGCTTGTAATATGCACATAGCTTATTACTCCCCCATAATGTGATAATCCATTTTTTTAACAAGAGGCAAAGAAAATAAATTCAACTAGAGAAAGTTAATGGACATTTAGAAATGAATTTCTCATGAGAATGACATACCACATAGAGAATAGATAATATTGATATATCAACACTAAGTGGTATTCCTCATGTACACACATTTTAGGATAGTAAAGTGCAAAGCATATTACTCCCCCAAAATGGGATAGTCCATTAATCTCCCAAAGATCCAACTAAGATAAGCAATGAAAGCAATGAAGGCTCAACACAAAGAACACAAGTACATGGAGTGCAAACCAACAAACATAACTAGATTACTCAAGATAGGTAAGTAGGAAGCACAACATATACAAACACATGCTAGAAACAAAACTAACATATGCAAGGGAGCAAGCAACTTTCAATGTATATAGAATTAAATACAAGTTACCGCTTGGAGGAACAATGGGCAAGAGATATATATAATCCAAGTGACTTGGCTTGAGGAAATATAATTGATGAAGATCCCTTAATTCTTCATAAAATAGCCAAGTCTCCAATGCCCTCCAACAACACCTATTGATCAAGTTTGAGCTTGTTGGTCCCCAACAAATTTGGGTCCTAAGAGGTTAGTCACAATAGGTTTGGCAACCCAAATGGTTCTTTTCTTGACACCACTTGGAGTACCAACATACTTGGCAAACACATTGCCCACATTATCCTTCCTAATAGAATAAACATCATCAACAAGGATAGGTTTGGATAATGTACCATTAGTGCATGAAGAAGCAAAATGTCCCTTCTTGCGACAAAGGTAGCAACATCGACTCTTTTCTCTCTTCTCAATAGGCTTCTCAACAAGAGGAGCATTGGCTTGAGTCTTGTTAGGAGGTGGCCGTTGTTCAACTCGTGGTTGAGCATGAGATTGAACAAGAGGCCGCTTCCCTAGTTGCTTCTCACTAAGAGGCTTCTTCTTCAAAGGGCAAGATCTAACATGGTGCCCTTCAATCTTGCACTTGAAGCAAATAATCTTGGCCGAATCTTTTTCTTGTTCTTGGCCCTTCTTCTTGTCAATAATGGACTTGTTCTTGAGATTGGAGTTGAATCCAAGTTCACTCTTGTCATTGGGAAGTCTTCGCACTCTCAACATCTTGTCAAGTGTGGAACTCCCTTCATGACACTTTTCCAAGTCTTTCTTCAAAGAAGTGACTTGGGCCTTGAGCTCTTTATTTTCCTCTACATGGTTAGAAACAACACAAGAGCTAGAGGAAGTAGATGCTTCATTGTTAGAGCAACAAGGCAAGGAAAGCAACTCATCACAAGATGTAGAAACATTATGAGAGGATGAGTTACTAATACTAGCACAAGTCAATATAGCATTATTAGAAGATATTGTGCTAGTAACCATATGAGGCTCACAAGATGTTACCTTTGTAGTGATAGCCTCAAGAGCTAATTTTAGCTTGGTATGAGATTCTAGAAGATCCTCATGAGAGCTAGATAGCTTTTCATGACTTTCTTCCAATTTCCCATACTTGCTAGTCATTAGCTCAAGTTGAGCCCTTAGCTCAACATTCTCCTTCAAAATAGATGCTTCACAAGATGTGGAGTTAGTAGCACAAGCATCAATTGAAATAGAAGAAGATAACTTGGCAAGCTCATTATTTAACCTAGAGTTTTCTTCAATTAGATTAGCATTGCCAACAACAAATTCAACCTTTTCATTTTTAAGCACTTTATATTTAGCATGGGTATGGTCACGTGCTTTAGTGAGATAGGCTATTTGTTCATTATAGAGCTCCTCAATTGATTCAAGTTTCTCCTCAAGAGTAACTCGGAGCTCATACTCTTCCTCAAGAGACATAGTGAGGGATGCCTTTTCATTGGCATCACTTCTTTCAATCTCACCTTTCTTTTCAATGATTTTAGCGCTATAAATAGCAAAAGCCAATATTTCACTAAAAGGAGTGATAGCTTTACTACCTTTAGGGAGATCAAGAAGAACCAACTCACCCTTCTCCATTAAAGAGTCTTCGTCCTCATACTCTCCATAAAATATATCCTCATCCTCATCATCACAAGATGTAGTGGGTTCCAAAGGTGGTGATACCTTTGAATCCCTAGCCATAAGGCACATATGAGAAATGGATGGCGATGATGAAGATATACTAGAAGAGCCATTAAGGTCCATGTCTTGTTCCACAAAAAAGTGGGATTCCTCTACATTGTTAGCCACACAAGTACTAGAGGAAATGGAAGCATTATTTTCATGAAAACAAGACATAGGAAGCATATCATCATGAGATTTAGTTAAACAACTATTACATGATATGCAAGGACTATCAACACTAGCATGTATGGAATTTTGAGTGCTAGAAGATATTAAGTCCAAAGATAGATCATTGCAATGGTATATAGATGAAGTATAGTCAATAGCAAATTCACTATTCACAATGCAATTTCTATCACCACTCACCATATCATTACCTTGTGACAAATCACATGTTGGTGGAGTGGAGAAAGATGTGAACTCATCACGGCCGGAAGTGGATGGAGAACAATCATCCTCAATAATATTGGACACATCATATATATCTTAAAGTTTTGTCCATAGCTCATGAGCATTCCGAAAAGGCTTGATTGATTCAATGACTACATCGCTCAAAAAGCACAAGAGACCATTAGATACAAGAGTATCGAGATAAGAGTTTTCCTTATCCTCTAAAGATAAATCTTGAGAATCCTTTGGAGGAGCAAAATCCATATCTACAATTCTCTTAACATACTTTGGACCCATGTCCGTAAGAAATTTAAGAATGCGAATTTTCCAAACATCAAAGTTTCTACCATAGAATATAAAAGCGGGATCATGTTCTATTTCTCTAAACGACATCGTACTCTCTAGGATGTAAAGCCTAATAAAGAGAGACGAGGCTCTGATACCAATTGAACGGACAACGACGTCGCCTAGAGGGGGGGTGAATAGGCGATTAAAACTTTTCCGGTTAAGGCTTGCTAAATGCGGAAATAAACTAGGTGTTTAAATTAACAAGCATACAACCTAAATATTCTAGGGTCAACTAGATGAACCAACAACTTATGCTAAGCAAGACAAGTAACAAGGTGATAGCAAGATATATAACTTCAAGCTCGAAGGCTATCACAATGTAAATTGCATAAGTAAAAAGCTCGGGTACAGAAATAACCGAGGCACACGGAGACGATGATGTATTCCCGAGTTCCTCCCACAAAGGGGAGTACGTCTCGTTGGAGGGGTGTGAGCTCGCCACGAAGGCCTACTCAACGCCACAAAGGCCTCACCCTATTCTCCGATGAACCCCGCCACAAAGGCCTAGTTCACCTTCCACTATTGGCAACCTTCAAACCCGAGGCACGCATCCACAACTCAATTGGAGGCTCTCGGTGTCACCACAATCTCGGGGCACACATCCACAACTCAATTGGAGGCTCCCAAGAACACCACAAGTCGTCTAGGGTCCAAGACCCAAGAGTAACAAGCTCACAATATTTCACTTCCACGATTCCTCGTGGAGAGACCAAACCGATGCAACCGATGCAAATGGCAAGAGCACAAGTGCTCAAATCCTCCACTCTCAAATTCCAACAAAGCAACAAATGCTTATGGGGGAATAAGAGAGGAAGAACAATGGAGAAACACCAAGAACTCCAAGATCAAGATCTACTAGGTTTCCCTCACTAAGAAGGAGAATGGATTGGTGGAAATGTAGATCTCGATCTCCTCTAACTTCTCCCTCAAAGATATGCAAGAATCATTGGAGGGATTGAGAGAGGAGCAAGCTTTCCAAAGTCAACAATGGTGGAGAGAAAGAGGAAAAACGGGTTGGGGAAGGCTTGGGAGCGTTGGGGAAGAAAACCCCTTAAATAGGGGCTCAAAACTAGCCGTTTTCTGCCCAAAACGCGTCCAGGCCGGATTGGTCCGGAAAAATCCGGACCCCCGGAATATTCCGGATGCAAACAGAGACTTTTCCCGTTATGGCCGGAATGGCCCCGGAATATTCCGGATGCACACAGAGAGACTGACACCCGATACGAGAAATGCTATAACTTTTGCATATGGACTCCGTTTTCGATGTTCTTGGGCTCGTTGAAATCGCAACGACGAGCACTACAAGAATATTCAGAGAAACATCATTGTCCATGAATGAAAGATAAAACCAAATGGGTAAAGGTTTAGACCTCTCAAATAGGAACACCCGGTAAAACCTCCAACACGAAAACACACATAACTTTTGCGAATGAACTCCGAATTAGGTGAAACCAAATGAGTTGGAAAGTTAATAACAAGGACAATCCAAACAAAAAGGAATGAAGAAGTTACCACACATGGAAGGTGTGGAAACATTCTCAAAGCTAAACCGGATATTTTCACCACCGAAATCGCAACAAGTTTTTCTTACCAAAACCGTTTTCGATAAACCTTGGCTTGCCATGAAGATCATGACAAGCACTAAAACCCAAAGGAGACAAAAGCCAAATAAGAACCAAGAAAGATGATATGCAAGTATGCAAAGGTTTGAGCTCTCCACAACAATTCGATCACGTTACTCACTTGAGAGCCCCTCTTGATAGTACGACTATCTATCCTATAACCCGGTCTCCCAAAGACACGAGACCGGTAAAATAGAAAACCTATCAAGATTATACCTTTGCCTTGAGCATTCCACTTGAGCTAGATGATGACGATCTTGACTCTCTCAAGTTGGATCTTCTTTCTTGATTGCGCTTGCTAGCACAAACTCCGCTTGATGAAGACTTGCAAGTTGCTCCCCCAAACACCATTATGGGAGAGACTAGCTCCCCCATACACCATTATGGGAGAGACCCTTCGGCAAATCTTCACAAGGCCACAATCTCCAAAAGGGTGGCAAGCATCAAGCATAGGATATCTTCTAGATGCTTCACTTGAGCTTCCACGTCAAGCTAGATGACAAACACCGCTTGACGACGACATAGACCATGGGCTATATGAAATCTTCCTTTTGGTTCATGCCCATGGAAAGATACCTAACCACACATAGAGATGCGACACACACATATCATGGGTTAGTTCACAATGCTGATTTGACAATTGCTTACCATACCATGAGATACACAATCCCACCTCGTACAACTTGTAGCTTTGTGTGTTGATCGTTTTCTTGATCAACCTTGTATCTTTGCTTCTCACTTCTAAAGATGATGTCTTGAAGATGATAATGAAAGATCACCTAATCCTTTTCTTCAAGACATACTAGCAATAAGCTCAACTCAAACCATGACCATTCTTCATATAAATCCATGAATAACAATGGCCATCAAGGAAGCTAATAGAGTTCAACACATGAACTCCATTATTTCCTATGGACAATATCTACAAAGGATAACTCAATGCAAACATTAGTCCATAAGGATTGTCATTAATTACCAAAACCACATATGGGGGAACCATGCGCTTTCACGAGCGAGTCTGCAAATGCCTATGAGAAGAGCTTAGATCACAAAATATTTGGTGGCCGCCTAAGATCATCCCTAGCGGTACCCCTAAACTAAAAACTTGATTTTCAGTTCGCGTTTTTGTCAATTTTGTAGTTCGTGCGGTAAGGGACCGTAGCAGACCCTGTAAACTAAAAGTGAAAATGCAGCACATATGACATTTCGCGGGGAATTAAACTTTCTTCATCGCCGGTATACAGACCGGAATCCAGCACAAAACACTTAATTTACATAAGCAGCGATGAACTAGGGTTCATTGCCGCACCCTACACCTAATAAGGCCAAAATGTCCGGCTTCTTCGCCGGGGCTGCTTCTTCCCTCCGTCGCGCCGTTTTCAGTCGTCGTTGTCGGAGCAGCGGGAAGACGGGGCTTGTTGCACGAACTGGGTTGTTGCAATGACGTCACACTCCTGCTTTCTTCTCATGCGTCTCCTTGTCCGCATGGAGCCCGCGCTGCAGCTGGCGCTCGTTGTAGTCTTCGACGTGGCGCTGGTAGCAGCGGTGCCGAGTCGCCTGCCTCCGCTCGTGACGGAGGCTCCTCTGGATGCTAAGCTGGAGGAGGTCCTCGGTTTCCATGAGGGCTATAGGCCCCTGCTCGTGGTCCTTGTCGCTGGAGTTGTACTCCCAGAGGGCCCGCAGCATCGTAGCCGGTGACTGCCGGGGGGGGGGGGGGGGGGGGCTACTCCTGCGGTGCCCGGTTCCAGGCCCGCCCAATGTGGTGGAGGGGCCTCGCGGTTGCCGGCTTGGCTGCCGTGGATGAGGCCGTGCTCGTCGATGCGAGGCACGACCCATTTTGGCTGTTGGCGGAGGCGAAAAGGTAGTTGTGCGGCTCCATTGCGAAAATCCAGTGGTGGGGTGGGCTAGATCCGACGGCAAGGGTGGTAGGGGGGGCTAAATCGCTCGCCGGAGCTAAGGAAGGCGGTAAGCGATTGTGGCGGAGGCGGCTAGGGTTCAAGGAGGGATTGACCTGAGAACGGCTCGGGAAGTTGTTCATATAGCGGGTGGTAGGGGGATTTTTGGACCCCCCAAGTCATGTTTTCAGGCCGGCCCACGTTTTCGGTTTCTACTAAGACGTCAAAACTGAACCCAACCTCTAAAAGCATCGAAATTTTTCAGTTCCGGCCCTTTTAGGGTACTGCTAGAAATGATCTAAGAAGTCACGTACATCATCTGCATTCGTACGTTTGGACTAGCATTTTCTTAGGAAATCCCATTTCCATTGTTTTCACTGCTTTGCTACGTATATATGTTCCAGGTGAAATGCACAAGGTGCTCACATTTTTCCAACAATTTTGATCCTTTCTTGGATCTCAGCCTTATATTGGCAAGGCCACAATTTTGGTGAGAGCACTTGAAAATTTTACCAAAGATGAGCTACACAACGGTGGTAAAAAACAGTCGGTGCAGGGAGACAAATCAAGCAAAGAAAAGTTTTACAACCGAATAGGGCTCCAAATGTTTTGACAGTTTATCTGGAGCGTTTTGGCCCTTTCAATCCCCGTGAAAAGATTGGCAAACAAAATTGGATTTTTAACCTGTTGTAGACTTAACATTTTTTAGTGATCCTATAAAGTGAATAATTATGACTAAATGTTTGAATTAGGCCTAGTTTTATGGTGGTTTTTGTTGAGGGTTATTCGAGGGGGTAGCCATACGGCTAGTTGTCGACCGAGAAAATTCGGGAGGCTTAGCGGGGAAACTGGGGATAAACATAGTGGTTTACTCGGATTCGAACCCTCACTGGAGAGATAAAGACCTACTCATTTCCATGTATATTTTGTCCTTGCATCCACAATCTTGTCCTCGATAGTCGCGAGTTTAGTAAAAAAAAATCCTATAATTTGGAACTGGCGGAGTATTTCAAACACAAATAAATTTAGAAATTACATAACATTTTAATCAAATATTACCACAAACTCACTAGATGACATTTTGTTGCAACTTTGGTGAACCGTGATAATACAATATTCATCACTAAATATAGGGCACAAATTTACAATGAAAATTTCTCAGAAGTGACGCAAACATTTTTTAGATAATCGATTATGTTTGTATATAATCTCATAAGAGACTGTGAATGACTCCAAGAAATGGGCGGATTCTTACGGGCCAGCCTGTTAGCACGTGTGTTCGTCGCGTAGCGCACCTGCCCTGACACTAAGGACATCTCTAATGGTTGTAAGATGTATGTTGGTAAATTTTACCATGTAGTATTTTTGATGGTATGGCATAAAATAAATGAGGAGAGAGTGAGATTGTATGTTGAACCAACAACACTTGCAGAAGCTTCAAGATAGAATAAGAGAGGAAACTGGTACATTCTCTCACCTCTCATTGGACAAACTACATACAAGCTGTTGGAGTGGTTTTAAGATGAGTTGTTGGTTGATGACATGGTTAATTTTACCAACAAGTTAACCAACAAACCACTAAAAATGCCCTGAACAAATGGTGTCTAGGGTCCGCGCCTAGCTCGGCACGCGGCTAAACATACTGTGTCTAGGTCCGTGTTGTCCGCAGGGTGACGTCTATAGGCTGGCATAGAGATTTATTTTTCTAAATTGTTTTTCTTAAATAGCCTAATAGTTAAGAATGGCCAATTTTTTCCAAAAACCCAAAACAGGTCAGCAAGTTTGATATGCGTGTTGTGCGGGGGCCACGAGGTGAGGCCCACTACCAAAACGGGCCACCTTGGGGTGTGCCCGTTTAGGCGTTGTGTCATGTTGTGCCGTGCCAAGCTGGCTGGTTTGCCACCTATAACTCTAAGAAAATACGCAATATAAATCAAAAATATTCATGAAGACATGCGCCAGCCGGGTGATGGATCTGCCGTTTTGATGACTATCTACTTAGAGCTTCACTTTTTATATTTCACGAAACTGCAGAATAACTGTTAGTTTATAGTTTTCTCTCCTATCTAAAAGAAAAGTTTCGTTCCTTCAACCGTTCGACTAACGCATCCTGTCGTCAAACCGTCCGCATCCTGCCCTTTGTTTCGTAGACTTTCCACGGATGTCCTGTGTCAAGCGCCAAGTGTCGACAAACAGGGCCGAAATTTCAGGGGCTCCTCCACCCGCACCACTCCCCAGATCCACTTCTTCCGAATCAAACCATCTCGCGTAGAAGATCCACCGATGCCCAGACGTTGCGCAGCCTCCCGAGCTTCCATTGGAGGACGACGACGCCATTGATCCCAAGCTTCGCAGTCCCGTCTCCTTCTGAAGACTTATTTCCCCCATGTGCAGCGCCGTTCTTGATTCTGAGGATGTAGATGTTGGGTTCCTTGGCAGCAGCTTGGCCAGTTCTTAGTGCCACACCCGTGACCTACGCCTCTGCGATCTCTTCGTCCACATGGCGAGTGGCATAGGCGTTGCAAGGACGGACACTCGGTGAGAAGGTACGCTGACCTGAATGCTTCCTCGGATCCGTCGTCGTTGCCACAACTGTTGTGTTCGCCTCAACCCATCTCTCTTCCATCCTCTCTGAGTATCTCTCACCCCATCTGTTTCTCTCTCAGCAGGTAGCGACCGGGATAAAGCAGAGGGTGGGCCCACCGGAGCTCGATTCCATGGCCGCCAGCGCCTCCCCGACCACGACGGCGATAGACGGTATCTTGTGGTGCTTCGACGAAACACATTGTGTCTGCTTTTTATTCAGAGAACACACTTCACCGACACCGCATCTGTCAGGTGATTCCCATACTCATCTACTTTCTCCTAGAACATCTTCTTATCTCCATATTTTTTTTCTTCAAGTGTTCGATCTGGTTTACTTTTTTTTCCTCTCTCCTTGAGTGTTTTCACAATCTTATCTCTGCACCGTTTCAGGAGGTTCAGGAATTAGTTCTACTTATGGATGGAGGTGCACATTGTTTAAAGTCTGCAGGTAAGACAACCAGTGAAAGATAATTAGTTGCATCAATTTCGTTCTCCCATGTGGGTGCTCTGATAAGCATGCATATGTTGTGCAATGTGTACAGGAAAATTAAGATATATTGTTGGATGCAAAAAAAACTTGGGCATATACATTGTGTGTTAGTGGCTTAGTGCCCTCTACATGTTTGTTGCTATGTTTCTTACACAACTTCCACTATTTATTTCAGTCACTCATGCTGATCGACCAGCATGTGGCCGCCACTCCCATGGGTGCCAGGTCATTGTGGTGAGTTGTATGTCTCTCCCCTCTTTTGCAGTTTTCTTTAGTGCCATGGCCTAAACGGCATTTAGTTCTTGTTTATTAGAATTTTGCGATTGGTCTATGACATTGTCAGAGCAGTTGTGGTCCCAGCGCTATAATTAAGAAAACTAGGTAATCAATCCAATTATTTTTTCGCTTATTATGTCGGTGAATCTTTGGGTGTGGTTAACCGGACAAATGAATAATCTTATTTTGTTCTATCTATTGTTGATCTGCTTTAAAATACTACAATGTACACTTTGTAGGTGAGCATCAATTAAGTATACAATTTATAAAAAAGACCACAGACAGTGAGCTATCTTTGAATGCAGAAATCTGCAGAAAATAAATATTTGAGCTCGAAGAAAGCAATAGGCATGACCAGATGCAACTGAATACCTGGTTAAGCTGACAGAATTAATTTTATTTTATGTTTGATGATTTGTTTTTGAAAGAATCAAGATAGACATTGAATGTCATGGTTCATTCAGTGCATTATCTTTAGCCCGCCGTAAATTACGAGTTGGTTTTGGTTCCTCCAAGTTGTCAGATTGAATAGTGTAGATACATAAACTAAATGGTGGGCAGAAAATAATGGAAGGCAGTCGAAATCAGACAGCAACGGTAGATTCATATGTGTATATCTTCACTGGTTTTGTGTGGTGCATGAGTTTGCGATAAAGATTCAGGTCTATTCTGACTGTGGTTAAGTGCTTTCTTATATCAACTTGCTTAAATTTTCGAAATGTATTTGTGTTTATCTGTTTGACATAGTTTTCTAAACAGGTTTTGGCATGCCTTGCTTAATTTGTTTGCTCTTTCGAGAAATTGGTTATTTCTGAAATTTACATAAATTCTGTAATTATTCATAAGAAGTACAAACAAAATGCAAAACAAACTTTTGCCACTCTTCCGATGTCCAGTCAATCCTGAAGATAAATTAGCAAGGTGAAGTCCAAACCTGGCCCACCAGTTGCTTCTCGGCTGATATAATTGTCACTTTGTTCACAACGAGGTTGGTTCTCTTGTGGCAACTTCACTAACCTTGATAAAGTCGGGAATATGCAGTCTGTACAATACCTATTCAACTTTATTAGTCTATCCAGTCCTTTGTACCAGCTGCAAAAAAATTGTAAACGTACCTTGGAGATGACCAGCCTAAGTTGAACCTAACTCTTGTGTGGTGTTTCTTTCATGCTCGGTTGTCGCACACTATGACATGGTAATGATTATATGTGCTCTCTACAGGAATTTATTATCCCAACTAAAAGGTCAATGCGGAATCATGTACAAGAATTCCCACCAGCGGTACCACTTTAGTCTTTACTGACCAAGTAAAGGTTTTGTTGAGGGGTATTTACCACTGGATCACTTAATTCATATATTGCCACCAGACTGGGACAAAACCTACTGTTGAGATATCTCGAATAATTTCAAGAAATCTATTTATTTGGGGACAAAACCTACAAAGTAAGAGATGTACTTTACTTGTGCAGTGCTTCATTTTGTGAACTACGCTTGTTGTTTAACAAAGCCACCGTGCCCTCCATTCTACAATGTATGCTTTGTGTAGTATTTTGTCTGACTTGTGATTCCTTTCCCTTTTGTCATATTAAACAGGGTGGCAATGATCATGCGATATTCAATTCTGAATTAATAGTTGGTCATCCCTATATGTTCAAGAAGTTTCTTTTTTTTTGGATTAAGTGGAGTTTTCCTGAATGGCCCATTAATAAATATGAGAGAAAAAAAGAACATCTTTGTGCAACTGTATAGACTATTATTCTTGGATATGGGTCTAATGACTAAAAGAAAAGAAAAGTTGTGTGCTTGACCTATGGCAAACATGTTTCGAGTCTTGCAAATATTATTGTTGGGTTGGGTGGTAAACATAAAATCTAAATGGTTTTCCTACGATGATAGCCAGAAATACAAAGCTGAATCTGTAATCGGGCATTTTGACGCCTCTTAACTAAGGCTGCTTTATATGTCATCCCCATGTTCTGTTTCACAATTACTTCTATTATTTTCACTTGAAAGTAGTATATAGGACATGGATAAGATAATATGAGATGCATAGGACATGAATCGAGTAATATTATCAGTTCAGTTTCTGTTTGGATGTTGAGAAAATGCGACTGCCCAGACTGCACTACATGGCCGCCTGCCCTTTCTCCGCTCTCGAGGTCACCCAGCTCCACAGGAGAATGGAGAAGCAGGCCATTCACACTGCAGCCTCCGGTGGATGCCTCACTTAGTCACTTACCCTCGTGTGATTGTAGGCTGTATGCATGTAATGGAAGCTTTTTTAACTGATTGGCAAGTTATGTCTCGTTGAAGCAGTTGCTAACTAATGGAGATGAAAACAACTCTACATCTCTAAGCATAATGGATTCACTTGTCAAATGAAAATGTGAGTCATGCATCAAATATGGACTGGATCGAAGTTGACAAGAAGAACAAAAAAGGTTCAGTAGAGTTCTACAACATGTTTCTGCATCTTCACTAGACAGGCGAGTAAAGAGCTCGTGCCGATGCTAGGAGACAATTGCCATAACTGACACAAAATATGGGAACGCGGATGTTTTTGTTCACCACATTTTCAGAGTTAATATGTAATAGTTAATCGCCAGGGGTGGAGACCAGGGTCGTCATGCTGTTGGTCCTTTATGCTAAATTCTTTTCGGTAGATTTTTTCATGCTCTATTCGGAATTAATTTCTAACTGTATTTTGCTAATATGACTCTGCAGATGTGGATTAACCTTTTACTTGCTTCATAATGGGTTGCCTGTTTTGCGTTGCAATATTATGGTACTCAGTATTCACCGATTGGGATTCCTTTTTGCCCCGATTGTGATAGCATGACTTCTGTTTATAAACAGAATTGGTATCTACAGTGATGTGAAATGGGACCTCATGTATATCAAGCAAATCTCCTTATTACAAGTACAAGCTCTTGAACCATACACAATGAGGATATGACATTTGGCTGCGTAAGAATGAGCAAGCATGTGGACTGAGGTGATATATGGTGCTAGGATGAGCTAGAGTGGGCTAGGAAAGTCAATGCATGTAATGTAGAAAAGATGACCCAATGAACCAAGTGGGATCGATGAATTACACAAAGAGACACTCTGGTAGAAGAAAATTAACATACTCAAGAGCATAATTGTCGAAAAGTACAGAGCTTTTCTCCAATAAATAAATAAAATATATTCACTTCTATTTGTGATATAGAAAAATAATAAACGTTGTGACATAAGAGGAACCTTCTTCTTTTTGTGAAATAGAGGAACCTTTGGTCAAATGCGAATTAATGTTTTGTGTGCTCTGTATGTTCATTTCTTCAGCTCTATCATGCTATTGTTGAAATATTCACGTGCATTATGTTCACATGTGTGATGGAAAAACAAATTTGATGATCCGTAGCAACGCACGGGCATTCAACTAGTACACGTAAAAAAACGACTCGAACATACATCTATCCGACTGTCCACTTCAAAAGAAATTGAGGGTTTTGAAAAAAAAAACTCCAACCTTTACAATCAGGTTTAGGGAGGACGACCGGATGTTGTCATGCATCACGGACAAACAGTTGGCGGGATGGGAGTTTTCAGCTAGAGTACCTCCCGGCCCCGTCTCGATTCCGGCCATACCCATCGCATCCGCTCTAAATTCAACATGAAAGCGCTCCTGTCGGTGCTTCTCAGCCGGATCGGTTGTTTTCGGCTAATTCTGATGAAGGTAGGCGGAGATCGGTGACGGCCGCCATGGCCGGTACGGGCGCGTGCAGCTCGCGGGCAAGCGCACAGGGACGACAGCTAGCTGCTGGATCGTTTGGATAAATCGGTCTCCACACGGGTGAGCAGCGACGGGAATTGCTGGATCGACTCCTGCGAGCAGTGACAAGAGTTAGCTAGGTAGCTCTGGATTAGTTGAACGCGACGGCGGCAACTAGCTATTCCATCGATTCCCATGTGGGGCGAACTGCATTGATCGATTCACACAGGGCAGCACACTCATGCGGGCGAGAGGAAGAAGAATATGTATGTGTGGGGGGAGGGATACAAGCGTTTACGGTTTAACTTTGAGGGATCTGTTCGGGCGTAGGCCAAATCAGTCCTTAAAACTTGTTTTCTCTGGTCTTTATATGTGTTTTAAAGAACAGTCTGCTAGATGCTAGAGATGCTCTTACTTGTTTTAACCTCTCACTACAATTTTCGTTTACTCTTTTTGTCATGTCCCCGTGCTCACGCCTAGTTTGAAGAATAAACCAATGTGAAGTGGAGATCTCTATCACCAACTAACCCAACACACTCATGCGGGCGAGAGGAAGAAGAATATGTATGTGTGGGGGGAGGGATACAAGCGTTTACGGTTTAACTTTGAGGGATCTGTTCGGGCGTAGGCCAAATCAGTCCTTAAAAATTGTTTTCTCTGGTCTCAGTCTTCTAGATGCTAGAGATGCTCTTACTTGTTTTAACCTCTCACTACAATTTTCGTTTACCCTTTTTGTCATGTCCCCGTGCTCACGCCTAGTTTGAAGAATAAACCAATGTGAAGTGGAGATCTCTATCACCAACTAATCCAACATTACGAGAGTTTTTATGCAACTTAAGAGAAAATATTATTTTCATCAATACCTTTGCAGCATAACCCTCCCCCATCCCCCCCCCCCCCCCCCCCCCCCCCCCAATTGTAAAGATTCAAGAAATCTTTGTAACAAAAAACTCCAAAGAAATGATATTTCAAAAAATCCAGCAACATCTTTTTCCAACAGATTTCAAAAGACCTTTCCAACAAACATCAATAACGAAGCCAACATTGAGAAAATGCGTCAGAGAAAATCTGATTTTTTATGGATATTTCAGCAACACTTTTTTTTTTTTTGCAACGGATTCAATACACCTTTCCAGTGAAATCACCAATGAATCCAACAATTAAAAAAAATGTGCTGGGGTATGTTTTTTCACCAATCTCCAGCAAATATCTCTTTTCAACGAGAAAAATTGTATTCCGCCGCGAGCGCGAGAGAGACCGGCTCCAAGTAAAGAGTTTGTTTACCAAAAATATTCTGTGTGAATCCGGGCGTTCCCCAGTTCCGCCCAACAACGAAAGCGCCCCCAAATCGGCCAACATCGCCATCGCTGAATATCTGACCAACATATAATCCGCTTCTCCCTAGATAAACCCCAAACCGCGATGGCAGCACGAAACCAATCCAGCAAGAGACGCGCTGTTGACGGAAACCCGCAACTAATTCCCGGCGCCGCCCACCGGACCAGCCGTCGACCAGAGTTCTCAATGGCGGAACGACGCCCATCCAGCCAGAGACCCGCCGCCGTCGCAGCAAACCCGCAATTTCGCGGCGTCGACCGGATCAGCGGCCTCGCCGACGACATGCTCGGGCAGATCCTCTCCTTCCTGCCGGCCATGGAGGCCATCCGCTCGTCCACGCTCTCCAGGCGCTGGCGGCGCGCCTGGACGCACGCCCCCGGCCTCAAAATCTCCGACGAGCTGCACCAGGACCGGTTCCTCGGCTTCGCCGGCAAGGTACTCGCGCAGTACGGCACGCCCGACATCCCGTCGCTCAACGTGGCCATCGGCTGCCAGTCCAACCTCGGCGCCGCCACGGCTGACTGGCTCCGCAGAGCCATGGCGCGCGTCGTCGGATCGATCCGCGTTCAGGTGGACCGGTACGCCATGGATCAGCTGGTGCTGCCACGCAGACTGCAAGCCAAGGCCATGACCCTGGACCTGAGCGCCGACTTCTTCCGCAAGCCGCTGCTCGTCTTCCCGCAGCCCGCCGAGCCCGGTGCTTTCGGCTGGATGGCGGAGCTGAGCCTCTCCAACGTGAAACTCCATATAGACGGGTTCGGCGAGTTCTTATCATCATCCTTCCCCGAGCTAAGGAAGCTGCGCCTACACAACGTTCACAACGTGACCGGGGAGCAGGGGCTGTGGCCGCTCGTCCTCCACATGGACATGCTCGAGGAGCTCGAGCTCCACATCTACCAGCTTCTCCTGCTGCACGTGGTGGCCGCCAACCTCCGGCGGCTCGCCGTGAGCCACAGCTTCGAGAGTCTGTCGGCGCTGATGACCGCCCACACCGTGGTCACCATATCCGCGCCGAGTCTCGAGGCGATCAGCTGGTCCGGCAGGTTCCCGAAGCAGATGAATTTCCTGACCGACGCTCGGTCTGTCCGGCGGCTGGCTTGCCTCCCTGTCTATTGGCCCAGCATCACGAGGATCGAGTACTCTCTGCCCGATGTCGTGCAGTTCCTTGAGACATGCTCTGCGGCTCACCAGCTAGATATTTGTCTCGACATCCCAGATACATATAATCCACCCTTGTTAGCAAGAGAGGTATGTACCGGACGCATTTGAGGTTTTGGTTATGAAATTTTGAGCAGCTAGCTCGCAAATTAGATAGATTTTTTACATGTTGATTTTTTTTATTTTTATTTTTTTGCATGTGTGCAGGACTTCATGGGACACATACCATCTCTTCCCAACATTAGGACACTCTCCTTGACGATCATCACCATTCTCCGGTTGCTCCGCTGTCCAATTGGTCCAAGCGTGTTTTCCTTCCTTCGCCGATGCCCAAACCTAACTCTGCTCCACATTGATCTATCAACGCTGCACCAGTTTTCAAGGCTGGATCGACATCGAGATCATCTTGTGTTTCCGGTAAGTGGGCACTTGGATGCAGTCTCAAACCATGTGAGACGTGTGGAAATCATTTATATAGCTACAGAAATAGGGGAGCTAGCCTATCTCTGTTTTTTTCCAATGCGTAAGGATTATGTTTCCAACAGTTTCGTAAATTTGACCATGACAATCTGTCTTAGTTCATTGTGCAGCATTCTCTTTAAAATTCCAATTCGGTACCCAAATGGCGCTATAGGATAAATAAAAGTTTGTTATCAGTAATAATAACTTTGATTCGCTAATCATCTGCTTGAATATTTGCAAGACTAGCTGATTTTTCTTTCTGTCAACAGACGTGTTTTGCTGACTTGTGCTTTATCTTTCTGACATTTCGTTCCGTTGAACACGTATATGGCTTAACCCCAACTAATAATGTTAATAGTAACCTAGCAACATATCAAGCGTCTAAATATATCTTCATAAACTGAAATTGAAGTTTATGTTTGATACTACAATTACATTCGCACCTTTTGTCTTTAGGACTCATCCTTGGATTTGATTATGATCTGTATCATTTACATTCTACTCCAAATTGAACTGTCAGGATGATGGCGCCGAAAATGAAGCTGCAAAGCCAAGCCAAGGCAGCGAATGTGATCCGCGGAAACCACCTAAAGATCAAGTCCAACTAGGCTCTCTTCGGAAGATAAGAATCAGCGGCTTTGTCGGAACTGATCCTGAGATGGAGCTTGCGGAACTCCTGTTTGGAGCTGGAACCGCAAGGCCTGCGCTCGAGAGGATATCAATATCATCGTTCGCAGAGCTGAGTGGTCGTATGGACAGGATTGCCCTGAAGATGAAGGCTCGGTTCGCACTCGCAGGAGGGCTCTGGGAGACCTCTCCGTTGAAAGAAGTCACATGGACCAAAAACATGGATTGATGCACCGCGTCTTCGACGATCTAATGCAGTTCAAGGTGTTGGCTCCTGTCGAACATGTGTAGCACCTCTGATTAGTTTAGGCGCTTCCGTTCAGTTTTCCTTGATTCAGAATGTAAGTTGAATCATAATTTGAGTTGATTTATTATCTGCTTTGCGGTAAAGTTGGTACTGAAACCATGTTATATATTAATTTAGAACATGTCATATTAATTTGCCGATGAAGAAAATAGGTGGGCGTTGCATTGTCTCGCATAGAAATCCTGTGAAGTTCATGTGTTGCAAAGCATTTGTTTCACTGAAATGGGTGCAGAGTATATGAAAGCAATACCCTGTTAGGCTGCCATATATACCAGAATCCAGCTGCGGTTACAACTTTGTAATCCATCTGTTCCATATTAGATGACTTTTAGAGAGATGTATTTCTGGATGGCATGCTTCAGGCACTCGTGTTGGCGGCTCGCCGCCTCTCTACAGCTCTCAACCGTTGAGCTTTATTGTATCCGGTTGTTGTTGCTTTGCTTCGCTACCTTGTTTTTCTTTGGGTCTTATTGTGCTGTGACCTGACTATCTTTTATTTTCTTTCTTGTCCTCAGATTGTTTGTATGACCGTGAGTTGCTTTATTTATAAAGCGGGGCGAAAAAACTGTTTCGAGAGCATTAGAGAGATGTATTTAGACATATTTAGTACCAGATACATCGAGTCATAGGGTGCGATGGATGACTTGTGCTTCCGTACATGTGTATCGCCCAGCTAGAAAAGCACTCGTTGTGATCAGATCCTTCGTCAGCACACTTTTGCAACAAAACCAGAATGCATCATATCATCAACATGACCAACGTCTATGCGCCCACCAATCACCATCTCAACCGGCCGGAGCTCATGCCTGCAACGGCCCGAACAACCTAAAACAGTTCTCTCTTTACTTTAGCCATATGTGACATATACACATTAAAACAACGTTGTTGTGTGCAAGTACCATGATCCCAATCAAAAACACTTTTATCTTTGCTTCCCCTCGAGGATGTGTTCCCAGTGCCGCTCATTCCGGAAGCCCTGAATTCCCAACTACATCCAAGGTCCATTTTTATGGAATGCTTTTTCTTTCCCGTGGCCGGGTCTGTTGGGAACTTCAACGACGAAAGAATCAAACCGACTAAACAAGCCACCACTAACTTTCTAAATTTGTTTTCTACCACAAGCTCAATGATCAGAATTAAGTGAGGAACCATGAGCACAATGACCCAATGTGGATGGAACCTATAGGTGGGTCAAGTGAACATATCAACCACTACGTGTATATACAGGCTTGGTGTGCAAACTTGCGAAATGTGGATTCCTCACATGCGTATGGCAGGGTTATTAATAATTGACATATTGTGTCTATATATACGTGGGCATACCCCTTCCCACGGTATCTTCATGTCCCATCGCGACTTCAAAACTTACTAGCTCATTTTGGATGTTTTCCCCTAGCTAGTCTTGGCACTCAAAGGACTAGCTTGTTAGAATACCTTGTCGTAGGTGAGCCCCGCACGAAAATCAGGAGAACAATACCAACAAAGACATATGAGATTACATTGCTCTCTTACTTAATTAAGGACAACCCCACTAATAATTTTAATTTTCAGTGAAACTGATGAAGTAGCTTCAATGATGTCAATTATTACAAAAGAAGGTTTTTGAGAAAAAATACTACAACAAAAGGAATTAAATTGCTCTCTTACTTAATTAAGGACAATCCACTAATAATTTTAATTTTCAATGAAACTGATGAAGTAGCTTCAATGATGTCAATTATTACAAAACAAGGTTTTTGTGACTACTAAGATCTCATTTAGAACATGTCATATTAATCTACCAATTAAGAAATGGGCATCACTAGGAATCGGACGCCGATAGTTGTCTTCCCATCGGACCAGTTACTAGCCTTAGGATAGGAAGCAAAACTGATCGTTGGATGTTCAATCAGGCCCCGCGCGGAGGAATTAAACGGAGCTTGCATGATTTTCGGCAATGAAAGCTTACCTATTAATTGCTTCCGAATTATTGTTGCCTAAAACCACGCACCTTGAGATAATTATGGCACGCATGCACATTTTTAGGAAAGAATGAAATCACTAATTATTCTCAACGGACTAATCTGGAGGTTGACCTCACACATATTTTCACCCCATGCTTCCAATTAATATAATTTTTGCATCCAACGATAATGAGGTTTGTTTCTAGTGCACTTTAAATTTGCTTCGATTTACATGAAACTATGGTATAATTTCTTCTAGATCAACGAGAATTAGTTTCCGCTAAGAAGCACACATGTGGGTTATAGGAAACATATTGTGTATACGTTAGAAGCATGTAACTTATAATATTGATGACTTATATGTGTTTTATGTGGTAGTGAGTCATCGGAAACACAACATGTTAATCGTTGAAGCAGGAACAAAGTGATACCAAAGCATTGCTTTAGTTGTTTATGAATGAAGCACAAACTTAGTAGTATGCAGAAATATATTGTACACAAGTTCGAAGCACGCCACATATGATACGGAAACACGTATACAGTACTAAACATACTGAAGGAAGCAGATACATAGGAACAAGAAACTTAATGTATAGAATCCTGAAGTACCGTGAATGAAACATACTGAAGGAAGCAGATACAGGACTAAATGGAAGTTTCCTTCGAACGCATCAAAATTGTGTTAACATACAGTGGAGAATATGCTTCAACATGAATAAAATTTGTTTCAATTTAATAGAAATGTTTGTATAGTTTGATTCCCGGTTGTTTGTTGAATAATGCACCACATGTTGAGATACCAACACATATGAGGCAATTCGTGGTGCCACAACCTTCGCCATGCCCGAGATGGCAGGATCGTCAACACCTGCATCGATACTCGCCTGACGTCAATGATGAAGGTTATCTGTTATACAGCAGAAACACATGTGAAAAACATAGAAAAATGGTAGGCATTGCATGAAGCAAAAACTAGTATACAATATAAGCATCTACAATAAAATTATGAATACGTGTCCAAGGAATATACTATACGAAGCATTTAATGCTTGCTCGTGGGAAGCATATATCTACATGGTACGAAACATGTAGTTACAATGAAGAAGCATGTTTCCCAGCGTGATTTCATATAACAAAATTTTATTCCAAACTCACCACAACTGATTTTATTCAGCGCAGCCATGGGGGCACCATGACGAGCAGAGGGAAGCGAGGAACCAAGATAAGCAGGGTGAGGAGTCGCTACAAGGAGGCGGGTGGCGGTGAGAAGTTGTGTCTGTGGCTCTACACCGCCGGCCGGCGGCGGTTAGAGAGGTCGTGAAGAAAACTCCCTACGGAAGAGCCGTCTGCGAAGGGCTCGAAGCAGGTTGGGGCATAGCCGCACAGGTTTTGGTGGCGGCTGGTGGTGCCGGTGGGTGGTGCCGGCGCGGTGGCAGAGGCATCATTGGTTTGAAAGGTGAAATCTGGCCGTGGTTAATGGGATTGATTTAAGAATGAGCCACCACACGATATTTATACCGAAGGAGCGTAATTATCGGGCTGGAACTTTTTTGGTGAGATCGATTGATACATGCGGGGCCGTAGGATGCAATTGTAATGAGCGGTGTCCGATCCATCCGATGTTTTGCTCACCATCGGACCATGATAGGTAGTATTTACCTTAAGAAATTATTAATTAGGTGGGCATCGCATTGTCCCACGTAAAAGTCGTGTGAAATTCATGGGTTGCAAAAAACATTTGTTTGACTGAAACGAGTGTAGAGTGTATGGAAGCAATACCCAGTTTGACTAATTGGCTGCCACATACCAGAACCCGGTTACAGACTTAGAGCTTTGTACGATGGATGACCTTTGTTTCCGTACATGTATATCGCCGAGCTACAAAAGCACGTTCGGTGAAATGAACCGGAAGCAGGCACCATCTTACAATTTTCATATTTTAGTTGATGGAATTCTGACAAATTATTTCCTAGTAGAAATTAAAACTACCACGGCCTAATGTCTCCATATGGAAAATAGTTTATTTTTAACCTCTTACCATTCTAGCCAAGTTCAAAGTCCGTTCGCCATATTCATTGTCACGTACGCGTTGCTCAACTCATATGGAATGCTTTGCCGTATCCATAGACCACATCACATATTATATTTTATCTACACATTCGTTTTATTTCTCTCCTCTCTTCCTCAAATGGGGCTGGAGCTCATGCTTGAAGCCGCGTGAACAACCTTTACCCTTCTGCCGAAACAGGCTTCCGCCCCGCTATATTAATATAGCAAACCACCGATACAACCATCACGATGCTGGGGCAGCAGCAAACAAACGCCCAAAAGAAAAAGAACAAAAAAGAGAACAAATGGAGACATAGGCGGTAAGACTAAACGAGGAGAATCCGTGACCGCTGCGCCCACCGGAGAATTACCACCACACTCCTAGTGTTGAATCGTCGAGTGCCAAGCAACCCCTTCAAGAAGGGAACATGTTGCTGCCCGGACCAGCGATTGGTCCTAGGGTTTCCCCCGGCACACAGAGGGAGGTGAATGGGGATATCCACGACGCCCTCCAGAAAGGTTTGATGCCACCCGAAGGCGGCATCGCGTCGGTGCCGGACGACCCGACAAGGATTTCTCCCGACAAAACCCAATTCACAACCCCGGGCGATCCAACACACGAGCCCCACAAGAGCAGAGCCTCGCCACCCAACCTCGCCTCCCACCAACTTGCGCCGCTACGCTCACGAGTCCGCCATCGTCGTCTCACCGAAGATACCGCCACGAAGTCTGCAAGATGGAGGCGAGGGGTAGCTCACATAGGGAGAATGGCACCACGACTGCGCGGGAGGGAACTGCCTCCACCGCCGAGACGGGAGCCGACCGGACGCGGCCGCCGGCACACTAGTCCCAGTTAGGTCCGGCGCTGCCAGTCCCGCTAGGGTCCGGCTGCTGCCAGTCCCAATAGGGTCCAGCCGGGCCTGGTATAGGCCCGTGAAGCCCGCAGCCACGCTGCAGCAGGGGCAGTCACCGGCGCCGCCCGCCCCTGCAAGATCCCCGCCACCTCCAGATACAGCCCAGGAGGCCTACCAGGCAGACCGGCCCGCCCGGACCCAGATGGGACCCTTGGCTCCCAGATCTGGGCCATGAGGCCCTGCCCGCGCCGCCCTCGCAGCCTCCCGTCGCCCCGCCGTGCCGGACTGCCCCCATGCACCACGGAAACGCCGCCGCGCCGACATCACCCGGCAGAAGCCGGACCACCGACGCCCTAGGTGCACCGCCGTCGGGAGGGAGGGCCCCGACCCACCTCCAGCCGCAGGGAATGGCAGACCGCCGCCGCCGGCGCCAGCCAGGCCATGCCCAGCGGCCACAGCCGGCGGCGGCGACGAGGGAAGGCGGGGAGGGAGGGCCTGGGCCGGGGGGGGAAGGTGGCCGCGCGCCGCCGCCTCGGGGGGCGACGGGGGCGCGGAGGAGGGAGAGGGAGAGGGGGGAGGGAGGGAGGGAGAGGCGGCGCCGGCCGGCCGCCGGTGGCGCCGGCTAGGGTTCGGGCGCTGAGGGTTCGGGTTGGTGAAGCTGCGCGGTCCCTCTGCTTTACGTTTCCTTTTTCCCTTTTCACCTTTACCCTTCTCTCTGTGGCTTTAGCCATATGTGACATATACACATAAAAACAAGGTAATTCTCTGGAAGTACTACCGTCCCAATCACAAACGCTTGTATCTTTTCTTTGGCTCGGGGATGTGTTCCCAGTGCCGCTCATTCCGGAAGCCCTGAGTTGCCAACTACATTCAGGGTCTATTTTCATGGAATGCTTTCTTTCCCGTGGCCGGGTCTGTTAGGAACTTCAACGACGAATGAATCAAATCGACTAAAGAAGCCACCACTAACTTACTAATTTTTTCTACCACAAGCACAATGATAAAAGTTAAGTAAGCAAACAGGAGCACAATGACCCAATGTGGCTAGAACCTATATAGGTGGGTCAAGTGAACATATATACTACTACATGTATATACTGGCTAGGTGCGTAGCCTTGTGAAATATGGATTCATCACATGCCTATTCCAGGGATATTAATAACTGACATATTGAGTTTATATATACGTGGGCACACCCCTTCCCACATTATCTTCATATCCCATCGCGACTTCAATCCTTACTATCTCATTTTGGCTATTTTCCGCTAGCTAGCCTTGGCACTCAAAGGACTAGCTTGTTACAAAATCATGTTGTAGGTGAGTCCTACATGAAAATCATGAGAACAATACCAACAAAGACATATGAGATTGCATTTGCATAGCGCTCTCTTACTTAATTCAGGACCATCCCACTAACAATTTCAATTTTCAATGAAACTAATGAAGTAGATTCAATGATGTCAATTATTACAAAACAAGGTTTTTGAGAAAAAATACAACAAAAGGTTCACAAAATCATGATCGTCCCAAGCTGAACGACCAGTCTCCTAACCGTAGGTGAAGTATTAGGGCGAATAAACTGCAAATTCAGCTTTTGAGGTCATCTTCCACGCTATAGCCATGTTCATAAAAGTGTTGGTACAACACCCAACACTTCTAAATCACCCCACATGAAGCCTCTTATGATTCCTCCATTGACAACAACTGCTCTACACCGGAGACTTTTTATTGGTTTCCACTTGCCAGACTAGAATGTAGATTTGCATTGTTACCGCAAAAAACTGTATATTTGCTTTATGAATTCATGTTCCGAGCGTAACACGTATTTAGTGTTTCGGTTGTAACTGTTAGACCACGTATTGTAAGATCAAACAAAATTTGGTGCATATAAATCATCTAGGATTTAAATGCGCAAGGGGTAATCTCGCCTATTCCTGTATTTTTAGAATTCTGTGAATCAAACATGCCCAATATTTTTGTTCTCCAATATTCTGACTCACCATTCCGGTCAGACTACTCACTTATGGAAAGAAACTTATTATCTTACAACATCTCTTACCGATCCCCTAAAACCGGTTAGATAAAAAAAAATCCTCGTTTACTCCTCTAAATCGACTCCAACCCAACCCTCAAATTGGTTACGGGAGTAAAATTTATCTCCAGCCGACGGCCGACCTTTATCGCCGCTCGGCTGGAGAAAAAAATTATCCACCTCCATTTCTTTTCCACGGCACGATGCCTCCCCTCCCTCGACAAAATCCATCCCCACCATCGTACCACAGCTCAATCCTCGTTGCCACCATGTCTGACAACTCCCTCCGTTTTCCCCGCCGCCAATCATGAGTGCGGATCTACGACACACGTTGCACGACGGCTCGTCCTCCCGCCGCACTTCTTCGCGCGGCAGTGGCTCCTCTGGCGCCGAGGTCGAGTTTACAATGCCGCCGCCAATGGGCATGGGGCACTTGGGTGGTGAAATCACCGATCTCAAGGGAATATGCCCGAGAGGCAATAATAAAGTGGTTATTATCTTATTCCTTGTTTATGATAAATGCTTATTTGTCATGCTACAATTGTATTAACCGGAAACGGTTATACATGTGTGTTTACTAAACAAACAATGGTTCCTAGTAAACTCTCTCTTTTAACTAGCTCGTTGATTAATAGATGATCAAGGTTTCTTGATCATGAACATTAGATGTTGTTAATAACGGGGTCATGTCATTGGTAGAATGATGTGATGAACATAGACTCAATATCAAGATAACAATACGATCAAGTCATTTAGTTTATATTGTTATATCTTGCATATGAAGTAACTTATTCCTTAGACCATGATATCATGTCAATCACTGATACCGGAAGGATGCTTTGATGTCATCAAACGTCACACCGTAACAGGGTGACTATAAAAGTGTCGTTAGGTATTCGGAAAGTGTTAGTTGAGGCTCATGTATCAAGAGTGTGATTTGTCCATCCAAATGACGGAGACATATACTATGGGCCCTCTCGGTGATATCACATCGACATCGCTTGCAAGCACGTGACTAGGTCACAAGGATGTCATATCACGGAAACGAGAAAAGAGTACTTGTTAGGTAACGAGATTGAACAAGGTATGGTTGATACCAATGATCGAATCTCGGACAAGTAAAATATCGCGAGACAAAGGGAATAGTTTACGACGGTGATGGTTCACACGATCACGAGAGTCATTGTCGTGGGATAATCACGGCAGACGTTACCGAGGGTAACTTATCTTGGGGCAATTCGACTCTGGTGTTTGGGAGAGGGTTTAGCTCAGGGGAAATCATGCTATCAATCGATCTGGTAGCTCTGGCAATCGAGTCGCCGAGTCTCCGATCTAGGGTTACAATATCAACTCTCGTATTACAGGGGTACTCAAATATCTCGTATTACAGGGCTGGCTTATATCTTACCCGGCTCCCTGGCTTCCTATACAAGGCACACTCGGAATCCTACCCGGAAACCGCACACAAACCCTAAGTTTCCTAACAGTAACCCCAAAGGCCGGGTTACTAGGCCTACGTTCCTTCTTGGGCCTTCTAGAAACTCCTCTTCCTTGAGCCGGGTCTTGCTTGATTCCCTTTGGGCCGGGTTTCACTTTGGCATTAGCCTACCGGGTTATCATTCCTCCATCAGTAGTCCCCAGAATAGCTTGGGCTTCTCGGGATCAACCATGAAGCGCACGTTATTCCCTGCAAAACAATAAACACACAAATTCATAGAATACTGGGTTAGAATGCTTTGATAATAGCTAGGCCTTTCTCTGTAGGTGGTCCATATAATAACCCGGTTTTTCCCGAGTCAAACATCACTTTCCCGGGTCAACACTCCGAGAAAACGCAATAAGACCCGGACTCGCACCGTTTGCCAGTTAGTCCGAATACCACGCTCGCAATCCGCTTTAATCTCTTTCCGGATATCCCGTAATGGGCACTTTAATGCTTATCCCGAAATATCCGGCCAAATAACCCTTTTTCCGAAATTTCGGCACTTGCCGCCCAAACCTAGAGCATTCCCCCCCCCCCCTCGCACCTATAAATAGGCACCCAGGGGGCAACCCTAGATCCATTAACCATTTTCATCTTCCTCCTCTATCTCTTCGTCTCCACTCCTCCTTGGCGCTTGCGACCTCAAGCTCGAGCCCGTAACAGCAGCGCCGCTGCGCCGCCCGCGAGCGCGCCACCGAAAGCACGCCGCCGCCGCCCAGCTGCCACTGCTTGCACCCGTCACGCCACCGTCGATCTCCACCAGCGCGCCCTCAAGCAATCCATCGGAAATCCCAAGGAGCCGCCGCGGTCGAGCCATCCGCCGCCGCCGCGTTCCTATCTCGATTCAACCGGTGAGTTTCTCAGCCCTTTAAATCTAGATACTGATTTCACGCAAATAGATTAGATCCAATCTCACTTTCTATTTCTCTACTATTCCTAACTATCCGAGTATGCCTAATCTCGTGCTTTCCACACCCTGCGCTTAGCTAATTCCATATTTATGCCGTTCAACACCTTTCCTCGTTTGCAATCGCACATTTTTCCTCCACACGTTCTTGATTAGATCCAATCCGCTAAATTTTTGCAAGTACTTCTCACTAAGTCGGATAACTGCAATTTCCGGGTCTCTCGTTATTCATACTCTGCATTTTCCTCTTTTTTAGATTCATACATATGGCACCTAAGTCCAGCGCTAAGCTGAAGGGAAAACACCCGGCCGGCAAGCAGAAGCCGAGTCAATCAATCTCCGCCAACTGGGCGAGATTGACTGTGATAAAAGCTAAGCTTGACGAGCTCACGGAGTCGGGTGTTCTGCCCACCCGGGAGGATATCCACTGGAGGGTACCTGGGGAGGAGACTCGGCCTTCTCCGGGTCTTGACGAAGTGGTAGTCTTTGTCGAACACGTGATCCGGGGTTTCCGCCCCCCGGGTCACCCTTTCTTCCGCGAGCTCCTGGACCACTACAAGCTCCGGGTATTCGACATTGGCCCCAACTCCATGCTTAATATCACTCATTTCATAGTTTTGTGCGAATCGTATCTATGCGTTCCTCCAAATTTAGCTATTTTCCTTGAACTCTTTCAATGCAAGCCGTGCGGAGAGAGCGGTGATGGGGCCCTCCTAGTCTGTGGAGGGGTCTCCATCCAGAGGAGAAAAATTCCCTCATGCCGACTCTGAGCCTCAGTTCACACGTCAAACATTGGCAGAAAACCTATTTTCATTGCCAAGATACCTCTTCAGCCGGCGAAAAGCCACTGCCGGGTTTCACCGAAAATATCCTCGATCTTTCCGATAGTTTCAACTCCTTTGCTCCTGAAGCCGAGAGGCAGTCTATCCATCCTCTCCTCCACAAACTAGCCGTACTCTCGGCCCAAGGCCTTCTTGGGCTTAATCTAATTAAAACCTGGGTGAGTTGCCGGATTCAACCCAACAGCATACGGACCAAACTCATGTGCAATTATTCCGGTCACGTTACCAGTTCCCTCCGTTACTCGGAGAAGAATTACCCGGCTTCGGACGCAAACAAGATCATGAAAAATTTCTTGGCCGAGAAGCTGGAGGTGATCCGGAACATAGCCGGCCTGGACCCCTACACACGTGATAACCCGGCTCCAGCAGTAAGAATCGGTTATCACCCCTTTATCCGACTAATGTTTTCTTTCGCACAATCATTAATCTTTGTCACTGTGTTTCTCTCTCAGGAAGATGACGCTTTCTCGAAGATAGTCACCCCTCCCCCTTCCGAAAACTCGGAAGAAGATGAGGAGCCGGTTGATTCTGATGAAGGTGAAACCCGAGTCTTGCTCATTTCCTTTTTTGTTAACTTACCTAGGCCAACTTTTTTCTCTTTACCCAACAATGTACCTTACTTGCCAGGGTTAGAGGACAAAGAGGATACACAGTCGGATGAGAGCGAGGCTGAGCCAGAAGTGGAAGTTGGGGCAAAGAGGAGGACCCGGGGAGTTGTCTTCAAGGTGCCTTACTCCTCTATTGCCTCAAAACCATACTCGTACGCTAACATGTGCGAACTTAACCAACGTTTGATCGATTCATCACACTTGAAGGAACCCGCCCCAGTAAAGCGTAGGGTAACCTGGAACTCTCCGGGTGACGATCCTCCTCACCCGGGCATCCCTTCGTCCCCCGCTCGCCGAGCCGGTATTCCCCAAACTCATTCTTCCCACCTTCTTCGAAGATATCCCTCTCCAAATCATCCACTAGCCGGACAAATCCGGGTCTCACTTTCCAACTCTTTATCAGCTTCTTCCGGGTCTAGCAACGATCTCCCACCAGATTTCGTCGTGAACACCGGGTAAGTTACTTTTTCTTTCTACTCAATACACTAGCTTTTTCCGTATCTTTCATTTACCATATACTGACTGTTTCTTTCTCTCTCTCGGGGCCAAGGTCACAACCAGTGACCCGGAGGACATGGACGTGGATAACCCGGCTATGGAGGATCCGGAAAATGCTGTGAAGACCGCGGCTGGCGGTGAAGAGGAAGAAGAAGAAGAAGACTTTCTGGTAGACCCGGCCGAGCAGGAAGCCGAGTTTCCCCTGCCAACTTACACACCCAGGGATGAGGATGTCGAGATCCTGGGGTCGCGGAGGGGTGATCCCACTCCTAACACCCAGGCAACCCGGATAACCTCCCCCAAGCAGGAAAGGACTCCACCTCCGGGTAATCAGGGCCCCAGCTCCTCCAGGCCGAGACTCGGCGATATGGACTTTGAAGGAATGCTAAATGCGCTCTTCACCTTGAAGACCAATGAAAGGGATATTCTGGAAGCCATGGCAGCTGAGCACCAGGTAATCTAAACAATGTTGCTTGTATATTCACCTAGTCCCCAAGTTCCGAGTGAACTATGCAAAGTTTGCTCGGTACTTTCATAACTGTACAATTTACCATACCCGGTCATATCTTGTATCCGACTAACTTTTTCTTTTCTTCTCTTTTTTTTACAGGCACACGTAACCCGGTCTGAGGAGATGTTGGCCAAAACCAACAACCTCCTCGAGATCGAGACAAAGTTACATGAAGAGCTAGAAGTTGAAGTGAAAGATCTCGCCAAGGATGTGAAAAAGTACAAGAAGCGATCCCAGAATGCTGAGGGTGTGCTGAAGAAAATTTCAGCCCAAATTGCCGATACTTACCGCAGTATACTTGGTAAAAATTTCTAACTTACTAACTATAACCCGGATTTCTCATTCTGTAAGGTTTATCACCCGGATTTCAGTGCCTTAACTTTTCTGTTACTCTGCAGGTCCGGGTGAGGAGGCCCCAGATGAAGATGATGTTGAGAAGTTGAAGACGCTGAAGGCCGTAATCCGGCAATTTACTATTGGCACCAAGTGGACCTTGGAGGCTGTGAAGTGGCCGGGTAATGGTTACTGTGGTTTGAACGATATGCTTGATGCATGTTCTACCATCCCCGCCTGGATCGACCACTGGAAGCGTTCATCGTGCCGGATTGGGGTAACCCGCGGGCTTGCTCTGGCCAAGGCCTATTTTCCAAGGCTTGAGCCGGCAAAGCTCGTGGGTGGGTTTCCCGAGTTCAACAACGACGGCTCCAAGTTCACTGGTAAGGATTACAAGGCCATTCATGCTCAGGTGCATCACTCGGCAAGCTTGATAGCCGACAAACTGGATGTAAGCAAGATAACCCCACCCTATGATGCCAACGACAAGCCGGTTCCATCGGATCTCCCTAAGCCCTTTGACATGCTGGCCCGGTATAAGGAGGAGGTTGCCAAGAAGAAAGCTGAGGCCGATTCTGTGCCTTCCTCCTCTACTCCGGCTGTTCCTCCTCCAGCTTGTGCCAATACTGCGGCTAACCCGGATGTGGGAGCAGAGAAGACCGCCCATGAGCATGCCACAGACCCGACCGCCAAGGACAATGTCGATGACTCGGCAAAGGATGCCGAGTAAAGTTTCATTTTTTATCGCCTCAAACACTTATTCGGCCAATGGGCATTATGTAATATGCCTGATACAATTATTCTTTTAATAGTGCGCCTGTGCACTTTTCGATACAATTTCCTCGGTTTGTAATACACTTAAACTTTAATAGCTTTTGGTAGCCCTTCTGGCCCCTCACCTCGATATGTTATTTCCTGGTTTTGAACTTTGTTGCTATTTTTCTGATTTTCGCTCTTTTTTCCTTCTGTGAGACTCGGTTTCCGGGTCTCGGGGATTTTGACAAGTGGACTTTATTTCTTAAGTCCCCAAGTCCCCAAGACTCGGGATTTTGGGTTTTTAAGCTTAATAGCTAAACAATTTGTTGCTTTTCTCAAATTCCCAAGTCCCCAAGGCCCGAATTTCCCTAGGGATTTGCAGTTTTCAAAAATGCAAATTGTTTTTGCTAAGGCCCAAAGCATAGAATTACTCATGTAGGTTTGAAGTTATGCTTAATATATTGTGAGTTTCCGGCTGTTAACCTTGTACTCTGCATAACTTGTGGTTTGGATGACCCTTTTGATTCTCTTTGTTGTAAGCCGGCTTTCGCGTGGATATTCAATGCTGCTATAACTTTATAAAAAAAGGGCCAGGAAAGTCCCATTGGGCATCATGACTGATTGTGATTACACGTTAGCAAAGCATGCCACATTTTTGCGAGTCGCATCAAGTTTAAACAAGAGAAATCAAGAAAACTTGGCTCTATTGTCCAGTTATAAGGTTGTAACCGTACTTATTGCAAGTAATCGGTTCTTATAACTTGATGGCATCGTGGCCGGGTCTTTGAGTTTGCGACTGTGCTATTCAAGCAATCAGCCCCCAAGACCTATATATGCAATTTTTAGGAAAAATATGAAACTAATGTACTACAAGCAAACAAATAATACTTACCTGATAAAGTAATCAACAGAAAGTAAAAACAAAAATATAGAAACTTAACAAAAACAAACAAGAAAGAAAACAATATCGTGGTTTAACCATCTCTTCATTGATATGAGAAAAGTTAGGTCAGCAAGCCGCCTCATTAAAAACCCTCCAGTCCCCTTAGGTACCCTGGATAGGAAAAGAGTGCGTCTGAAACCTGCTGCCTGTTACATCGTGTAATTCAACTTGCAAACCTAGTCTATTCTAGGTGTAGTAGGGACGTAGCTAAGCCACGTTCTATGGTCTTTCTCTCTCTTGCATAGATGAAGTGGTACGAGCAGTGTCATTGACAGTATCCGACTCTTCCCTTGCATCCACCAAATAATCAAATAATACGATCCATTGTGCAAATTCTGGCTTATGATGAACGGTCCTTCCCATGGTGGAGATAACTTGTGTTTTCCTTCCTTTGATTGTACCAAGCGCAATACCAGGTCCCCTTCCTGGAAGACCCGGGTTTTGACTCGCCGACTATGATATCTCCTCAGATCCTGCTGATATATGGCTGATCTCTCCAAGGCTTGTTCCCTGTGTTTTTCTAGCATATCCACGGCATCCTGCCGGGTCTTCTCATTCTCCACCTCAACATAAGATGATACTCGGGGCGAGTCATGAATAATATCACTCGGCAATACTGCCTCTGCACCGTAAACCATGAAAAACGGGGTCATCTGAGTAGATCTGTTAGGTGTGGTGTTAATTCCCCAAACCACTGATGGTAACTCTTCCACCCATGCTCTAGCAGCTCTGATGCACGGGACTCGCAGTCGTGGTTTTAACCCACGAAGTAACTCCTGATTTGCCCTCTCCACCTGTCCATTGGCTTGTGGATGGGCTACCGAGGCTATGTCAAGGCGGATGCCATTGTTTCCACAGAACTTTTCCATCTCACCTAAGGACATGTTGGTTCCATTGTCCGTTATTATGCTGTGAGGATACCCAAACCGATAGATAATCCTTTTCAAGAACTTAACTATTGTGACTGCTTCACAATTGGTGACTGGCATAACTTCGACCCACTTAGTAAACTTGTCAATAGCCACCAAAAGATGAGTCTTTTTGCAAGGTGACATGTGAAAGGGTCCAACCATATCCATACCCCAAACAGCAAACGGCCAGATTAGCGGGATTGTTCGCAACTCCGTAGCCGGCACATGGGTTTGGCGAGCGTACCTTTGACATCCATCACACCTTGCCACCAAGCGCTCCGCGTCTGCTAAGGCCGTGAGCCAGAAGAAGCCATGTCGATATGCTTTGGCCACAAGGGATCTTGTGGAGGCATGATGCCCACAATCACCTTCGTGAATCTCCTTTAAGATCTGTCGGCCTTCTTCTGGTGCTACACACTGCAAAAAGACTCCTGCTGCACTTCTTTTATACAGTTCCCCATTGATAATAGAATAGCCCTTTGCTCGGCTCAGAATTTGCCTTGCTAAAACTTCCTGTGGTGGTAACTCGCCCCGTGACAGGTAGGCCAAGAACGGCTCTGTCCACTCGGGAACAGCACGTACTATGGCCACGAGCTCTATATCCGGGTCTTGGTTAGCAACCTCTTCCTCAGACTCGGTTTTAACAGATGGCCGCCATAACTCGTCCAGAAAAACATTAGGTGGAACCGGCTCTCTACGCGAGCCGAGTCTTGCGAGCGCATCTGCTGCCTCGTTCTTTCGCCTGTCAATATGTTCCACCTCATACCCGGAAAAAGACCCGGCAACCCTGTCCACCTCTCTGCGATATGCTGTCATTGTTGCATCTTTTCTATCCCAAGTTCCTGAGACCTGTTGTACCACAAGATCTGAATCTCCATAACACCGTATTCTCCTGATGTTCATCTCCTTTGCCACTCTCAATCCATGTAATAATGCCTCATACTCAGCCACATTGTTGGAGCAATCAAAGTGAATCTGCAACACATAGCTCAATGTGTCTCCTTTGGGTGATGTAAGTACCACCCCAGCTCCTGATCCCTCATACTGCTTAGAACCATCAAAGTGCATTACCCAAGACTCGGAGCTTGGCATCAATGTGGGCATGCTTGTGTGAGTCCAATCATTGATAAAATCAACTAAAGCTTGAGATTTGATTGCAGACCTGGGCTCGTAGTTGATGTGATAATCTCCCATCTCAATGGACCACTTGGCTATTCTACCTGTCGCGTCTGAATTTCTGATAATATCCGCCATTGGTATAGAGCTGACCACTGTTATGGGGTGTTCCTGAAAATATGGTTTCAATTTCCGGCTGGCCATGAAGACCCCGAAAACCAACTTTTGCCAATGTGGGTAACGCTGCTTTGCTTCCGATAGTACCTAGCTCACATAATAAACCGGCCTCTGTACCGGGTGATCCTTTCCGTCCTCTTTGCGCTCAACGACAACCACTGCGCTGACCGCCCGGGGCCCGGCTGCAACGTATAATAACATGGGCTCTTTGGGACCCGGCGCCGCCAGAATCGGTGCTTCAGATAGTTGCTTTTTCAGAGCTTCGAACGCCTCATCCGCCTCTTGGTCCCAAACAAATTTGTCGGTTTTCCTCAAGAGCCGGTACAAAGGTATTGCCTTCTCTCCAAGCCTGGATATAAACCGAGTTAACGCTGCTACACATCCTGTAAGCTTTTGAACATGCTTCAGGCCTTCCGGCTTTTTCAGAATTTTGAATAGCTTTGATCTTGTCCGGGTTTGCCTCAATTCCTCTCTCGGAAACAATGAAACCAAGTAATTTTCCTGCTGGAACTCCAAATACGCACTTTGTGGGGTTAAGCTTCATCTGATACCTTCTCAAATTCCTGAACGTTTCCTTTAGGTCATCAATGAATGTTTCTTCCTTCCTTGTTTTGATCACCACATCATCAACATAAGCATGAACGTTGCGTCCAATCTGATCCTCAAAACACTTCTGAATGCACCGCTGGTACGTTGCACCAGCGTTCTTCAGTCCAAAAGTCATGGTTTTGTAACAGAAAGCTCCAAAGGGGGTTATAAACGATGTTTTCTCCCAATCTTGCTTCTTGAGCTTGATCTGATGATACCCGGAATAGGCATCCAGGAAACATAATAGGTCACTTCCAGCCACTGCATCTATAATCTGATCTATCCTTGGAAAGGCAAACGGATCCTTTGGGCAATGTTTGTTGAGACTCGTGTAATCTATGCACATCCTCCACTCGTTGCTCTTTTTCATCACCAGAACCAGATTTGCCAACCAATCCGGGTGAAAAACCTCCATGATAAAGCCGGCTGCAAGTAGCCGAGCTATCTCCGCTCCTATAGCTTTTCTTCTTTCCTCGTTCATTTTTCTCAGGCCCTGCTTCACGGGCCGAGACTTGGGATCAACATGCAAACTGTGCTCGGCTAACTCGGTCGGGATACCCGGCATATCGCTAGGCGTCCAAGCAAAAACATCTTGATTTGCACGAATGAATTCTACAAGTGCTTCTTCTTGCTTATTGTCCAGGTTAGATCCTATAGCAAATTGCTTGGAGGGATCACCTTCGACAAAAGCCACCATCTTGGTATCTTGTGCTGCTTTGAATTTTGCTCTCTCATCCTCCGTATTTGGTCTCTTCAACGCTGTTCTATCATCCGGATCTACCTGGGACCGGTAATACTTGAGCTCTTCCTTTCTGCAAGCCTGTTCTGCCATTGCCGCGTCTCCTTCGTCACACTCAGCTACTATAACCCAGCTCCCATGTATAGTAATGGTTTGCTTGGGACCCGGAATATTTAGCTGTAGGTATACGTAACACGGCCTGACCATGAACTTGGCGTAAGCCGGCCTTCCAAACAACGCGTGATAAGTGTTGCGCAACTTTACCACCTCGAACGTGAGCCACTCCACTCGAAAATTATCCTTTGATTCTCCAAAAGCAACCTCTAGTGTTATCTTTCCTTCAGGGCACGCCGAGTGACCCGGCACAATCCCATGAAAAACTATAGAACTTTTCTGCAACTGAGATTCCTTGAGCCCCATGCGTAAGAAAGTTTCCCAATATAAGATATTGATGCTACTTCCGCCATCCATCAGGACCTTTTTCAGCTCGTAACCATTGACCTGTGGTGCAACCACCAAAGCTAACACGCCCGGATGCTCTATTGTTTCCGGGTGATCCCTTCTGCTCCATGTTACCTCTTGATCCGACCATCTCAGGTATCTCGGGACAGCCAAAGAAACCGGGTTTACTGCTCTTTTGAGTATCTTTCTATCTTTCTTGGAAGTCCCTGTAGTATGAACGTGGTACTGCCCCAACTGCTTGGGGTTAGCTTGGAAACCTCCAGCACCTCCCTGATTATTACCCGGATTACCACCTCCTGCGTTGCCAGCTGGGGGTGGCCCGTTGCCCGGGTTTCCACCCGGACCCGGTCCTCCTCCTCGGCCCGCACCCCGCATGGCCTTATTTATTTCCTCATTCTTCCATCTTTGTAGATCCACGCACTGCTCCAATGAATGATTAGCCGGCATGCCGTTCCTGCTATGTCGCGGACACGACATCCTGAAGGCTTCTAGATGGTTAGCCGGCCTTGGTGGTCGTTGGTAATTTCCTCCATTAAAATTTCCTCCGTTGAAGTTTCCCTCTGCCCTGGGTCTTGCAAACCCGGCTTCTGTATTGGCGACAAACTCGGAATTTCCCTCATATGGGCGCTTGTGCTGGTTGTTTCCGTTATTCCCTCCATTGTTACCCCGCGCGGTCCCATTGCCGGGTCTTCCACTGTTACTCGTGTTGGCTTTTGCTTTCTTATCATCAACATCCTCCTATGTGGTATCCGTGGCGGCGTGCTTGTTGCACGCGTCCATCAACTCTCCCATTGTAACCTCTGAAGCGTGCCGACTAGATTTCATGCGTGTCAGCTTTTGCACTAAGGGTATATACTTGCATGTTTTTGCCATAGCCTGTAATGCATCCTTTGGTTGGATATCTGTAGACGAGTGGAGAATTTCCATGACCCGGCGCACCCAACTGCGTGCGGACTCTCCCTTCTTCTGGACACATCGCTCTAGATCATCGATCGTAAATAACTTCCTGCACGTTCCATGAAAGTGCTTGATGAAGGCAGTTTTCATCTCACTCCATGAATTGACGGATCTTTCGGGTAGGTTGTTGAACCATAATTTTGCTGCTCCCTCTGACATCATTAAGTACATAAATTTGGCTTGAAGATTTTCAGATGCGTTGCGAATTGACATGGCCATCTCATAACTGCTCAACCAGGTCTCCGGATCCATGGTCGGCTCATAATTAACCACTTTTCCCGGTTCCTTGAACTTATCCGGGTAAGGCTCAGCCCTGATAGTGTCCGACAAACACTTGGGCCCGGCGAGATTTGCCGGTACTGGCCTCACCCGGGAAACGTGCGATCCGGCGGCCGGTACGGCGGGGGCTGCGACCGCTACCGGCCCTCGTACCGCAGACCCGGCCGCTGCACGCCTGGCTCGAGAACTGTCCACAATAGCTTGTGTTGCTGATGCTGCGGGTGCTGCCGGACCACGGGGAGGAGGCGGCATTTGCTGCTGCTCTGCCCTCCGTCGTGCCGAACTTGTCTGAATGTTGTCGGTATTCCAGTTTTGCCGGCTAACATATGGTGTTCCGTGCATTCCACTCCTATTATCCGGATAATTGGCCTGTTGAGCCACTGTTGTGCGCAACAGGTCTATCGCCCGCTGGGTCTCCTCTGCGTGGGGTGACTCTCTTACGGGGATACGATCAAGTGCCAATGTTGCTGCGTATACGTTATCCATGGGGTTATTGAAGTGACCTGGTGGAGTATGAAATCGTGATGGGGGTAGTGGTGCTGTATTGCCAACAGCAATCCCTGTCTGCAACGTGGGTAACCCGGCTTGTACGTTTGCCGACTGTCCTCCCAGGGTCGCAGGCTGATGTCCGGTTTCCTGATTCACAGCCGGAATTGGTTGATCCTGAGGCGTAATGAATAGTGCGGCCGGGTGTATAGTTCCACCTGTTGCCAGTAATCTCGATTGGTATCTCTGATTGTGCATCCTAGTCGACTGAACCTGGAGCTGGTTCTCCAATTCTTCCAGCTCGCGCTGGCGCGCGGCTATCCCTTGCTTCTCAGCTTCAACATCTCTCCTTTGTTGATCTAATGCACGGCGAGCCACATCCAGATCTGCGGCGCGTGCCGCCGCGTTTTCTGGGGTTATCACCGTTGCTAGTACTGTAGGATCCAAGATCAGGTTATTGTTGAACAGAGCCGGATTTCGCGGAATCGAGGGCCCCGCTCCTGGCGTTCTGTTCGCCATAAACCCAAACATGTTTCTCCGCAGCTCGCTTTCTGCAGTGCGGCTGGTGACTGAAGCCGATTCTCCGTCGACCCGGGCTACAACCGGGTTTCCATCAACCGGAACTTGCTGCTGGGCCAGCGCTCGCGCCGCTCCGACCGCGACCGTCGTCACATCTCCCTGGTTGAGATTTGTTGCAGGGGCTGTGTAGACCGCGACCTGGCGCGCGATGCCTGGCGAAGACTCATATTATTCCTCATCACAGCTATCCTCCTCGTACCAATCTTCCAGCAGGTGCAGGATAGACTCGATGTCATCTTCTCTCATGACCCGGCCACGCGGGATCCATACCTGCTCCTCCGGTTGTTCCCTCTTCGTGGTGGGCTTTTCTACCGGATCGGCTGTCCCGACCGACTCTTCTCCGTCCGACTGAACGCAGGTCGCTTCTCCTGACACAGAATCATATTCAATATCATCAGGAATAGAACCAGACGTACGTACCATGCCGACGAAGACGTTAACCCGACCGATTGTGACGATAGATCCGGCTTCTAGCAGATCCGACTCTGGTCCCCAGCCAGAGTCGTCTACCATCTTCTCTCCTTCGGGGTTGGTGTAGATCTCGCCGATGACGAGGTTCTTCATGCTTTCCCGAGCTTCTCCCGTGATGCAAACACCCTTGGACGTGAGCCCCACGGTGGGCGCCAACTGTCGTGGGATAATCACGGCAGACGTTACCGAGGGTAACTTATCTTGGGGCAATTCAACTCTGGTGTTTGGGAGAGGGTTTAGCTCAGGGGAAATCATGCTATCAATCGATCTGGTAGCTCTGGCAATCGAGTCGCCGAGTCTCCGATCTAGGGTTACAATATCAACTATCGTATTACATGGGTACTCGAATATCTGGTGAAGCTCTCTTTCTCTAACCCTAGGGGCCGGCTTATATCTTACCCGGCTCCCTGGCTTCCTATACAAGGCACACTCAGAATCCTACCCGGAAACCGCACACAAACCCTAAGTTTCCTAACAGTAACCCCAAAGGCCGGGTTACTAGGCCTACGTTCCTTCTTGGGCCTTCTAGAAACTCCTCTTCCTTGAGCCGGGTCTTGCGTGATTCCCTTTGGGCCGGGTTTCACCTTGGCATTAGCCTACCGGGTTATCATCCCTCCATCAGTCATCGTTGAATGTGTAGGAGTCATTATGGATCTCCAGCTCCCGCTATTGGCTATTGACCGGAGAGGTGTCTCGATCATGTCTGCATTATTCATGAACCGTAGGGTGACACACATAAGGTTCGATGACGCGTTTGAGTGGATACAAAATATCGGAGAAAAGTTTGGACAGCACCGAAATTATTTCGGGTAATTTTGAAATAGTTCAAGTGGATTCTTATCAAATGGTTGTAAATAGATTTAACAACTAACTCAAGGGGTTATATGTTAATGTTTGTTAATGGAATTAACAAATATTAAAATAAACTAATAAAATTGTTTTATTTATTTATTAAAGAAAACCCTTAGGATTTTGAGTGGGTATTAATGGAAGAATTAGTGGGTTGAGTGGAGACTCCACTCACATGATGAGGGAGAGGTGGAGACGCCCAAAAATTCGTGGCTCACATCCCCTCCTATAAAACGAGGTGTGGGAGCTCCCTCTCACATACACACACACTTGTGTCATCTCTTCCTCCCTCCTCCGGCTGCTCCACCACTTGTTCATGAGCTTGGAAAAACCTTAAACGAAGTTTTCTCCACCACACCACGCCGTCGTGCTGCTGGAGTTCTGAGGGATCCTCTACTTCCGCCTCCCCGCGGGATTGAGTGAACGGAGGTCGTCATCAACCGTATGTGTGACCGATCACGGAGGCACCGCCGGATTGCGGTGCACATCTTCTCGCTCTCGGGATCGGTGTGAGTACGACTACGCCAACACCGAGATTTTATCTCATAACGCTTTGTGTCTTCGAGGGTATGTTCTTCCGAAGACTCTCTCTATGCACGTTGCTTTCATCTCCTAGATTAGATCTTGGCCTTTCGGGTGTCTCTCGTGTAGGAATTTTTTTGTTTTCTATGCAACGAACCCATCAGTGGTATCAGAGCCGGATCTATGCATAGATGTTTTGTACGGGTAGAACACATAGGTGTATGTGGGCGTTGATGATCATGTTATTTCCTCCTTGAGTATTTTATGATCTTAGTGGCATTGTTGGATGAAGCTGCCCTAGACTAAGTTTACATGTACTATGTACGCGAGAATTGTCTCACTTGTGGGTGAGGGGGTGTCCGTTTCTCCAACTATAGTTAAGATCTAATATACGAAGGGTTGTTAAAAATGTGTTTATAAACGTTGTGGTTGATGTTCGTAGGTACGAACGGTTCTATCCTCGAAAGCCCTAAGCCACGTAAAATATGCAAAAATAAATTAGAGGCGTCTAACTAGTTTTTGCTGGGCATGTGATGTGATATGATCAATGTTAAAAATTTGATTATGAGATGATCTCTTTTGTAAATTATTGATATACCGGAAGGTATCCATATGGTTGTCTTACTTTTGATGGACAATCAAGATGGGGGTTCCATGGAACTTGGTACCACGCCGGTGGAATGATGGAGACCATACCATGATGCACATGATGGAGATCAAGTGTAAGAAGGACCATATCATATCACATTATCATTACATGTGATGTTAATCATTTTTATGCATCTTATTTTGCATAGATAGTGACCGTAGCATTATAAGATGATCCCTCTCACTTAATATCAAGATAATGATGTGTTCTTCCTTAAGTATGCACCGTTAAGAAAGTTCGTCGTTTCGAGACACCACGTGATGATCGGGTGTGATAGACTCAACGTTCGCATACAACGGGTGTTTTTAAGCCTAGCATGTACAGGCATGGCCTTGAAACACACGCAATACTACGGTTCTACTTGGCGAGCCTAGCATGTACAGACATGGCATCGGAACACGTAAACGAAAGGTAAAGCATGAGTCATATGGATGATATGATGAACATGTAGATGTTATCCTTTGAAGCTACATCATCTCACGTGATGATCGGTTTTGGTGTAGTGAATTTGGTTCGTGTAATCAGTAAAGACGACTAAGAGGGATGTTATTTTTGAGTGGGAGTTCATGGCATCATTTTGAATTAACTTAAACTTATTTATCATGAACAATCAACCAAAGTGAATTTGCACAAATTGTAGTATTTATTGGCATCCACACAACTATCTTACACTTAGATTGTTAATTGAGATATAACTGTTATGATCTAGTAAAAATCATTTAAGATTAGTACCATATTAGTGAAATTAAAAATTGAGTCATATTGTAGATTTTTGGTATTTCCTACCTAGATCCATATGGTTAATGATTGATTGATCTAGAGAGCAAATAATTCCTACTTAGAATCCAGAGTCATGGTTGCTTCCATATTACTTTATCCTCAACAGAATGTTTTGTTGATCAAGGTGATTTAGGAACTGAAAAGAATTATTTTCAGAAACAATCAAGTGAAAGATATATTGATATCTAGAAACTTATTTATGGCAACATGACTGAGTATAATTTAGTGTGACAATGTATGCTTATATGATTTTAATATATGCAATCATTGAAGACGCTAGGCGTTTGAATATTCCAAGAAATTGGGCGTTAAACATTATCCTCTAAATTCCTTCCTTCGAGCTATAGTAGCTTAATCATAAAATTGTTATGATGGGATGGATTAGAAGTATGGGTAAAAATCGTTTTCCTTGCTTGGAGATTGCTAAGAGTGGAATCTGGAAGATTAGTATTAATATGGTGATATTAGTAGAACAATTAAACTTAAAGTATGACTCAATGGGTGATAGTATATGACTAACATGCCAAGGAAAATGTGCTAGTACGACTAGATCGTTTGATGTTGAATGATTCTTCTGTAAAGGAAAGGGAATATTGAAAATAGAATTACAAAAAGATATATGGCAGAAAAAGAAGATAACTGGAAAAGTCCAACTCGGGAGTATATGCTCGATATACAAGTTATAGATATATTACTAGTTAACAAAGTATTTTTGGGTATTTTGATACCACATTGGTTGATACGAGTTGTTATACAAAGCAACGCAATGCAACAAATACAAGGGCCTAAAAGAAACTAGTAATAGATGTGGAATCGATTATGACAAGAATCGAAATAAAGTGTTATTGTGTTCATTGTCGTATCGAACCAAACATTCAAGATTTAGTTTAAGAACTTAATAAGTTGTTATTTTGTTCTGATATTTTGTGAAAACAAATGAGATTGTTCAAACTATGACCATATTCCATAATTGATGGATATGTTAATATAAATCATGTTGGTAAAGTAAACATCTATACGACTAAATGCTAACCATTGCAAGACGTAAAAAAGTTTCATTTAAATTGTGACACCACCATTTTAGTTCATATCTGAAAGGAAAACATGAAGAAACTCTATATTGATGGATTTCTGGAGTCATTTTGTTTTGAATAAATTGACGCTTGTGAGACCTCTTCCAAAAGATGACTAGAATTCTGTTCATAGGACAAAGTAGAATAGAGGACTAATTTATTGGAGATTGTACATGTTGATGTATATAGTCCATTATGTATAGTCATGTGTGGTGGATTGATTTTTCCTTCATAAAATTCCGTCGATGATTTAAGTAGATATATGAGTATATCTATTTAAAGAGAATGGAGCTTGACAATTTTGAATTGGTTCATATTATTGTTAATATGAAGTAAAAATCATTGTAACAAGATAATCAAGTATTTATGATTGGATCATAAAAGATAAAGTTTTGAGTTACAAGTTTAGCAAAACATCTGAGGAGTTGCAGAATTGTTCTACAACTTATACTTCCTGAATACCCCACATTAGTTTGGAGTATTCAAGAGACAAAATCATACCTTTATGGACATGGTAAGATTAATAAAAATACCATTATAATTTTTTAGTTTATACATTAGTGACAACCGCTTTTTCACTGAAAAGAGCACCATCATGATCCGTTGAAATCGACAACATATAAGATATGGTTTGGGTAGTGACCCGAATTGCCATTTTCTTAAGTTTTAGTATGCATAGCATGTGTAAAATGTTTACAACCAAAATAGGATAAATATATGTTTATAAGGTTATCCCAAATAAAACATTGGGCATTTGTCCTATCACCGAACCAAAAGACAAATATTTTTTGTCAGAAAGGGTTGATTTCTCGAGAAAGTAGTTCTTGCGAAACAAGTGAGTGGGAGGACAGTACAAACTCAACGAGATTAGAGAATCTTTGTTATCATGTTAAGAGTAGCGCAGCACTGGAAGTTGTTTCGGGGTTTCCTATTTTGACTAAGTAGAAGACACTACATATGTTGGAAATACTTCTAATGAGTTTGCAAACTGAATCACAGAAGTCCTAAAACTTTGTACTTAGACCAACTTATGGTTTAAGAGTAGAGTGTTGTTTTGACAACAAAAGGACCTGAACCTTATAGATGAAGTAAATGATGGGCCCTGACTTCATAAAATTGACTCTGAGTCAATATATCCGCCATAGTATCCTTGTATGAATATCAAGTATGTGACTTGGTAGTCCTTTCGATAGGCATGATGCCTAACGATAGCAAAAGGGTCTATATAGCGACAAATACATGAATTTTTTTACATCGTTTGAAAGTTGTACTTATCGAAAAGTTGTTTTCGACAAAGTTTAAAAAAATTGACTACTACAAGATTTTGATCTTCCGTAGTGATGCTTTAGTCTTTGTGGATAGTTCTAGAAAAAAATTACATATTATGATATGATAGTTGAATAACAAAAACAAACTTCCCTTTCAAGGAAGTTTAATCAAGGACGTGTACTTGACACAGTCTACGAGTTTTGTAAAATTCAACAGGTTGCTAGAAAGGTATGCACACTTCAATGGTTGAAGTGAGCATAACGAAGTAGGTATATTTACCTTAATGAAGTTATCAAAAGAGTTTGATTCCATCATGAACGATAAAGATGCTTGTAAATTTACAAGAAATTAAGTGGGAGCGCTATGACATATTTCCAATGCTTTATGTAGATGACATATGGTTGATTAGAAAATATGTATTTTAAATTAACACAGTTAAAAAATTTATATTGATGAAAGGCTTAGAAGATATTGGGCATATCCATAAGAGATGGATTTAAGCGCCTAATATGGTTGAGCCAAATTACATAGATGAAATATTGAAGTAAGTCAATATCGAAATGACAAGAAGGAGTTCTTGTCACATGGAAAATAATTGAGTATGATTCAAGTGTTTTGACACATGATGAGCATCATTGAAATTGAGATTTCTAAGTCATGTTTCCATGCTATTTACACAACCAGATGAGTCCTATGCTATAAAATGTTATAGCAGGATAGTTCATATGATGATTAGACAACAGTGGGAGAGATACTTTTGTCATTTTATAAATGCTAAGGATGTGTTTTCCTATATAGTAATAACAAACTATTTGTTGTAATATGTTACACTGATAGTCTTGTCATATATTCAAATAAATTTATCTCAATTAAAATATGTGATGAAGGGTAGCACAATAGGTTGGAAGAAAATTCCATGCTGGATTTGAAATTGTTTCAAATTAAAGTATTGTGACGGATACTACAACAAAGGCTAAGTATATCGTTGTGTTGACAACAAAATAATAAGAGTATTTTGTGTCAAGGAGTTCTTTATTGAACTTGGTGAATTTCCAAGAATGCTGACACTATTGTCGCACCCGGACTTCTAGAGGATACTCACCGTACGAACTGAACAGTATTCTGATGGGATTACGGGGCTTACCGGCACCCGCGTCCTCTTACGAGTAGGCCAACACTTATGTGTGACAACCCATCGCTACTGTTCACCGTCGATGTAAACTATCCCGTAGAAATCAGGACACTACCATTGACGTACTTCATACCATACACACATGGTACGTCAACGGCTTTGAACAAGAGGATAACACAACATGCCTCTAAGACACAAAAGATTGAAATAAGTTGCAAATGGCCCTCACTAGGGCAGAGATAGCAAATACAATCATCCAGAGGACACATGTCCCAACATAACATTATTACATCTCAGCGGAAGCATTCAAAGGGGGTCTGAGTACAGACAAATCCAAATAGGCTTAAGAAGCCGGAAACTGAAATAAGACGGAGCCCATCCACGATGTCTCGGATCCTGCTCGGGTCCGCTAACTACTCGTCAGCAGCCTCGTCAAACTCTACGTAGTAGCCGTCACCTGGATCCTCGTAAGCGTAGTCTGCGGAAACCACAGCCCCAAAGGGGTCAGTACATAGACGTACTGGCAAGCAAGACTCACAGTTCACCAAAGTGTAACCCGTCAACACCAAGCACAGATGCCTTGGGTTCAACGGAGGAAAGGGGTATAAAAGATGCTGCAACTGGCTGCACTAACCAACTACAGAGATTCTACCACTTCCAACTATCAGAAAGGAGATAAGATCGAGTGTTGTAACCAACTGAAAGATAACTTCAAACAAACCCATCCTGGATCTCGCCCCTTATCCAAAGAAGCAATCCGAGGATAACTCACACAGTTAGATTAAAGATGAATCAAGTTATTGTGACAATAATCCTATTACTAGTCAAGTTGTTAATCATGGGGTGTGAGATTGTGAATCATTAGGTTTAAGTTGTCCTGAGTACTTGTTAGCCAGTACTTTCACCAAGTTAACCATAACCGCGGAAAACACGGCTTCTCGAGAAGATTATCCCTGCAGGGTTGCACCAATTTGGCCGTACACGTATGAATAACCCGCCAGATGGGATGCCCCCCACCAAGCGGGGCACTCAACACAACTCAACTCTTCTTCGCATCAAGCCCAAAGCACCTTGGGCGCACGGCTAATCAATCCCCGAAGAAAAGGGACCCTCATAGCACTCTAAGACCGTGTCCCCCTATATGCCGACTACGAAAGTTCCACCCTGCGCTGGGCTCGCAAAAACATGCATGCGGCAAATGGAAAACACGAACTAAATGAGATGATTTGGACGAGATGCGAATCGAATCAAATTGAGGGGGGCGCCCATACTCGCTTCCCACATGCGGGTAGTGCGCTCATCATGGATCAGTAGACAAGACCCTTTTCCTATTAGGGTCGACACTAGCAGGCCTCAAAACCACACAGGGCCTCCTGCCGGTGCCTTATCATCAAATTATTATTAAGTAATAACATTAGCATGATTGATTGATTAAGCATCGAGCCCCCAGAACATAAAAATATAGTAACTGAAAGTAACGGGTAACAGACTCGAGCAAAACAACCTAAGCATGCTAGTAAGACACTGGCTCAATCAATAGGGTTGTAGGAGGGGTGGTGAGGCAATATCAGGGTTAAAGGATTCATGTGATAGGTTCGTAACAGAAACAACTACTACTAAGGCTAGCAGAAATAGACAACGGAAGGTATCGGTAACCAGGGTTGAAAAGGAACACAATGGTTCATGTGAGTGATAACTTGCCTGCAAACTCAGCAGCCGGGTACTGAGCTAGATCCTCAGAAGGGGTGCTGTAAAGATCGTCTGTCTCAACGTCGTCGTCTATTCGAGAAGAAGCAAACAAACAAGACAGAAATATAAACAATCATTATCATGGCATAGTGCACAATCATGGGATGATGCATGTCAATTTAATAGGTGCATCAAAATAAACTAAGTGACAGGGTAACACAATTAAGATGGACCCCTATGCAATTTTGAGTTGCATAAGGAAAAGGGTCAATGAATTAAGTGGAAACAAATGATCTATAATTTAATTATCATGTGAGAATTTATTACCATGATGCATGCATGATGATGATAACAAGATAACAACAATAGATGCAAGTGGAAAAAGAATAAAACAAGTTTGGAAAATTATTTATTAAGTTGGAAATTTTGGTTACTTAAAGATGTCACACAAACAATTGTTGTTTTCATCAAGTTAAAGTGTGCAAAACAATTAACAAAATTTATATTTGAAAAGAACATCAAATTTTAGTTGAATTACATGTTTCAAATTTTGAAATAGGAGTTAGGATGAATTTATTATGACTTAAACAATATTAAACAAGTTTTAAATGAATTTAAAACAAGTTGGAATTTTATTTGAATTTTATTTGTTCAAAACATAAATTCAAATTCACATTTGAAAAGTTCACACTTTGATGGTTTGAAAACATATTTTGCATGTTCAAAAATATTTTATTTTGAGCAAGATATGATTTTATCAAATTTAAATAAATTAAACAAGGATTAAAATATTTAGGCAATTTAAATTATTCAAGCCATGAAACAAAATTTATATTTGAATAGGTTTTTTCAAAATGGTATGGAAAACATATTTTATTTGCCTTATTTGGAATTAGTATGAATTATTTATGAATTGTTGCAAATTACAATTGAATTATTCGAATTCAAATTTGAATTGCATTTTGAAGTTTCAGAACAGGAAACAAATGATACCAAAAGATAGACAATTAAATTTAGACTAGCACCCATATTTTATTTTCATTTTTTAGAGTTATAAAATGAAAGTTATAAGCAAATGAAAACTAGGGACCAATCTGTGATTTAAAGGACTGGTTTTTAAAAACAGAAACTGTTAAAAACGTTTGTTACCGTGTGCTATCCTAACCACAACCACTGCCCGTGGGCCACTGGCCATGGTGCGCTTGCGTGGCAGCTAGGGCAGCTGACGGGTGGGGCTGGGTTGTCAGTCAGCGCTGGAAAAAAGGTTTGGGAATTATCCCGGGGGAGACAGGGATCGAACTCGCGATCTCTCGCTCGGGTGCGCGCTAACTGAACCAGTTGCGCTGCTCGCGTTCGCTTGTCAGGTAACCATGTGCTGACAGGATAACGTTACAAGGTGCTAACTGAATTCTGACGAACAGAAACATCTACGACTGCAACCTGACGGAGCTCAACGGCGGCGAGCAGTGGTGAGCTACGGTGGCTGGTGGGTACTGATGCGTGGACGTGCACGGACACGCGCGGATGCAGCAGAGGGGGGGAGAGGATGAAACGGCACGGTGGCTCACCGCGTGGTCGTGGTTGCAGAGGCTCGGGGTGGCGCGGCCGGCGGCGATGTCGTGGACGGCGTCGCAGATGTGGTGGCTCTCCGGGGAAGCTACTGTGTCCAACAGGAAGAGGGTAGAGTGGTGAGTTGGTTCCCGAGCTCAGAGAGGCAGGTGGGTGGGTGGTGCGGTGGCGATCATGGCGGGTTCAGGTTGAGCTCGCCGGTGAGGGGAACAGAGAGGATGGAAGCGACGAGGAGAGGGATCGGCGGCGCTATCGAGGAGAACGGAACCCTAGAGCTTAGGGCACATCAGAGGGGTCTAGGTGGTCTATATAGGTCACGGGGTTCGATGTTGGCCGTCGGTGGCGATCGGTGCCGCGGTGGCACGCCCCGATGCCCTGCCGTACCGCGGGGCGACGGTGGCGACGTCTATCTAAACCGGTAAGTGAGGCTTAGCGGGCTGGGCTGCGCGCGCGGGGGATAGAAGTGATAGGTGGGCTGGTAGGTGTTGCGCGCGCGGCTGGCTGTTGCTCCTTTTATTTTATTTTTTGCTTTCTGTTTTTTTTGTAGCAATAGAAATTGGAAGGAATTGATAGGTTTTAGTTTAGTAAAAAATCTAGGAAAATTAGGTTAAGTTATTTAGGTTAAAAGAAAACAATTTCCAAGATTTGTTTTCAAAAAGTTTAAAAAGAAACTGCTGTTTGGAAAATAAACCAAATTTGAGTGATTTTTGAATATTAAGTAACATTATTGAAAACAAAGCATTTTAATAGGGTGACCCCTATTATTTAATGTGATCAATGATTATAATTGTTTGGTGAATGTCATAGATTCAAAATGGGTACTGTTTTGAAGAGTTGGTTTGAATTTGAAAGTGATTTAGAATTAATTGATTGAATTAATTGTTTGATTAAAACCAACAAATTAATGAGTGATCAACATGGAATAAAATGGAACAAATTGGTTGTTTTCATTTGTGATTTTTATTCCAAAAGTTGTAACAGAGCAAGTATGAAATAACCATTTGAATTTGTTTGAGTTTCATTATGAAAACAAGATAAAACAGATGCAAAACAAATAGTAAACAAATGCAAACAAATAATTAAACATGATGACATGATGCAATACTTGAATTAAAACAAGAAACAAAACATTCTAAGGGTATTTTCATACTTGGGATGTTACAAAACGCCCCCCCTTGAAGGAATCGCGCCCCGAGATTCCTTACTGAGAAGTGAAAAGGTCCGGATACTTCTTGCGAAGATCCTCTTCGGTCTCCCATGTTGCCTCTTTATCGGAATGATGCGACCACTGCACTTTCAAGAACTTGGTACTCTTGTTGCGAGTCTTACGAACGGTCTCATCGAGAATACGAACAGGGTGCTCCTCATAAGATAGATCATCTTGCAGTTCAATGGAATCATGATCAACTGCACGATCTGGATCTTTGAAACACTTCTTGAGCTGTGACACGTGGAACACATCGTGCACTTTGGATAGTTTTTCTGGAAGTTCAAGACGATAGGCATTTTCTGCCCGCCTTGAGAGGATGTTGAAAGGACAATGTATCTTGGTGCCAGCTTTCCTTTCACACCAAAACGATGAGTGCCTCTGAGGGGAGTTACACGGAGATATGCTTTGTCACCAGGTGCATAGACCATGTCCCGGTGCTTGCTGTCATAGTAACTCTTCTGACGAGACTGAGAAATCCTGAGATTGTTACGAATGATACAAACTTTCTCCTCGGCTTCCTTAACAATGGCAGGGCCTAAGAGTGAATGTTCACCAGCTCCAGACCAATTGATTGGACTCCTGCATCTGCGACCATACAGTGCCTCAAATGGTGCCATGCCTAGGCTTGCCTGGTAGCTGTTGTTGTAGGAGAATTCAGCATATGAAAGGCAATCCTCCCATTTCATGCCAAAGGAGAGACCACATGCTCTGAGCATATCCTCGAGAATCTGATTAACTCTTTCGACTTTCCCCTGAGACTGAGGGTGATAAGCTGTGCTGAACAGAAGTTTGGTGCCCAATGCTTCTTGAAAACTCTTCCAGAAATGGGAAGTGAAGATACTTCCACGGTCTGAGCTTATTTCCAATGGAACACCATGAAGAGGAACAACCTTTGTTGTGTAGAGCTCTGCTAACTGGCTAGCTGAGATAGTTTCCTTTACAGCAAAGAAGTGAGCTACCTTAGTGAGACGATCAATAACAACGAAGATTGCATCGTTGCCCTTTTTGGACTTTGGAAACCCAGTAACGAAGTCCATTTCAATCATGTCCCACTTCCACTTAGGAATTTTCAGAGGTTGGAGTAGACCTGCTGTTTTCTGATGGACTGCCTTTACACGTTGACAAACGTCGCATTCAGAAACGTATTGAGCAATTTCACGTTTCATGCCAGGCCACCAATACAGAGTCTTGAGATCCTGGTACATCTTTGTACTTCAAGGGTGGATGGAGAGAGGAGTTTCATGAGCCTCCTTGAGAATGACATCTTTGAGGCTTTGAATCTGAGGAACTGCAATGCGTCCTTCGAAGAACACAGTTCCCTTGTCATCAATTGAGAAGGGCTTGAATTTCTCATTGCCTTCTTTGATGTGCTCTACAATCTTCTTGATTTCAGTATCACGAAGTTGTTCAGAACGAATCTTGTCCTCGAGAGTTGGACTGGCTGTCAAGCTAGCAAGGTAACCTTGAGGAACAAGACCAAGGTTCAGCTTCTGGAATTCTTCATGAAGTGGAGGTTGGCTTTCCATGATCATGAGATTATTCCAATAGGATTTGCGACAGAGAGCGTCGGCCATAACATTAGCCTTGCCTGGAGTGTAAGAGATGGTGAGATCAAAGTCTTTAATCTTCTCAATCCATCTCCTTTGCCTGAGGTTCAGATCTGGCTGAGTGAAGATGTATTTCAGACTCTTATGATCGGAAAAGATTTCAGTTTTGTTACCCAACAAGTATTGTCTCCATTTCTTGAGGGCAAACACAACTGCTGCGAGTTCAAGATCATGTGTGGGATAGTTTTGCTCATGTGGGTTCAACTGACGTGAAGCATAAGCCACAACTTGACGTTCTTGCATAAGAACTGCACCTAGACCTTGGAGAGATGCATCGCAGAATATCTGGAAAGGTTTGGTAGTATCTGGGCCAACCAGAACTGGGGTGGAAGTGAGTTTAGCCTTCAGGAGATTGAAACTCTCATCACATTGTGGAGTCCAAACGAACTTCTTGTCCTTCTTTGTGAGATCCGTGATAGGTTTGGCAATCTTGGAAAAGTTTTGAACGAAACGACGACAATAGCTAGCCAAGCCAAGAAAACTTCTGACTTGCTTCACCGTCTTAGGAGGTTTCCAGTCAACAATTGCCTTAACCTTTTCAGGATCAATGGCTATGCCTTTGGCAGAGATGATATGACCAAGGTAAGCAACTTCTGGAATCCAGAACTCACATTTGGAGAACTTGGCATATAGACGATGCTCGCGAAGTTTCATTAGAGTGAGACGAAGGTGTTCTCCATGCTCTTCCTCGGATTTTGAGTAGACTAGAATGTCATCGAGATATACCACAACAAACTTGTCGAGGTATTCATGGAAGACAGAATTCATTAGTCTTGAGAACGTTGCCGGTGCATTGGTGAGACCAAAGGACATGACGGTGTATTCATATAGACCGTACCGAGTGGTGAAAGCTGTCTTAGGAATATCTTCCTTTCTGATCTTTATCTGATGGTAACCCATCCTCAAGTCCAACTTTGAGAATATTGAGGCTCCAGCAAGTTGATCAAAAAGATCATCGATACGAGGAATTGGATACTTGTTTTTGATGGTTTTCTCGTTGAGAGGACGATAGTCAACCACGAGTCTTTTTGTTTGATCCTTCTTGGCAACAAACAGAGTTGGGCAACCCCAAGCGGAGGAACTAGGCTGAATGTAACCTTTTTCCATGTACATATCGATTTGCTCCTTCAACAATTTCAGTTCAGGAGGAGCTATCTTGTATGGATGCTTAGAGATTGGAGCAGTACCTGGCTCAAGCTCGATCACGAACTCAACTGCTCTGTCCGGAGGCATCCCTGGCAACTCTTCTGGAAAGACGTCAGGGAATTCACAAACCACCGGAATATTTTCAATTGCAGGAAGGGGTTTAGCATCGAGGTTGAACAGCTGAACAGAACTTGATCCATATGGAGAATAGACTATCTGGCCTGAAGGGTGAGAGAGAATTATTGACTTTTGAGCACAGTCAATTTTAGCTTTGTGGGTCTTCAACCAATCCATACCCAGAATGACATCAATGTCAGAATTTCCCAGCAACATGAGTGAAGCAAGGAATATGCGACCTCCAATTAGGATTTGATTGTCCATGCTTATCTTGGAAGTAATCATTTTAGTTCCCGGAGAGTGAACATAGATTTGATTGCTTAGCGGAACCAGAGCTAGGTTGTAAGTTGTAGCAAAGATCTTTGACACAAAAGAATGCGATGCTCCGGTATCAAACAACACTTTAGCTGGAAAAGAGTTTACGGGTAATATACCGAGAACGACGTCAGCAGCTTCCTCAGCTTTGTCGGCCTTGATATGATTCACCCTCGCGGTCCTCCCGACAGGCCTGTTGTTGGAGTTGAAGGCTTTAGTCGGAGGAGCACCAACCATTGCCTGGTTGGTGTTGGGGCGAGGAGGTGGAGGTAGCTGCCTCTGAGTGCACTTATCAGCATAGTGTCCAGTATCCTTGCACTTGAAGCAAGTGACGACACGAGAAGGACCTGGCCTTGGCTGCCCCATTGGAACCCTCTGACTCTGCATCTGAGCTGGGTTGGGTGGGCGGGGAGCAAAGCCTGGAGAAGCTTGGGCATATGGAGCCCTAGTGACAGCAGCATTTGGCACCCAGATGCGGCGCTTCTGCGGAGGGGTGGTCATGTTGGAGGAGGAACCACCCTCACACGAGTGCTTTCGGGACTCCTCGAACGCCTTGCGCCCATTCTCCTCATTGAGCGCGGTGTTCACGAGCTCCTCGAAGTCCTTGCACCTGATGTTGGTGAGAGCGTACTTCAGTTCCGGGTTAAAACCTCGGCGGAACCTTGCCATCTTCTTGGCTTCAGTGGACACCTCATCACCAGCGTAACGAGCGAGACGATTGAACTCGTTCTGGTAGCCAATGACGTCCAGCTTGCCCTGTTTGAGAGAGCAAAATTCCTCACGCATCCTTTCCATGAGACCATCTGGGATGTGGTGCTTCAGGAAGGCATCCTTGAAACATCCCCAGGTGATAGGATAGCCAGCTCTCATGGTCTGGTAGTTCTCCCACCAGGTAGCTGCCTGACCCTTCAGTAGGTAGGTGGCATACTTGACTTTATCCTCCTCAGCAACGTGGGAAATGTCCAGAGCCCTGGTCATCTCCCTGATCCAGTCATCAGCATCCAGAGGCTCACGTGTTGCCACGAAAGCTCTCGGCCCCATACTCAGAAACTCCTTGATGCTGACTCGCGGAGCATTCTGGTTGTTGTGCTGGTTATCCTGGATCTGGGCCATCTGAGCCACGACCTGAGTCATCTGAGTCAACAGCTCCGTGAGCGGAGGTGGTTCAGGCGGGTTGCTCCTTGTTGGCGGCATCCTGAACAGACATGCATTTTAGCACAACAACTGAAAAGGATAGACTTGGTAACCGAAAGATAGATTATTCCGACGCATGAATAGATAGCCAACAGGTACATCATCACATGTTCAAATACATCAGAATATCCAACACACCAATACATGGTTCGAAAGACAAAGGATAACTAAACATAGCTAGAATGGATACATCGGTACTCCCATGCTCATCACGCAGGACGGCGGTGAGTAGTACGACGAGAGATACGGTGAGGAGGAATCCCCCGGAAGTAGGTAGAACGACGATCCACGTAGATCGGGACTGCTCTGAGAGCAACTCTCGGTGTGGTGAAGTAGTAAGCGTCGTCTCCCTGTGCTCCAAAGCGTGGAATCCCAGTGTAACCAGCTCCGAGGTTGAGAAGTGGACCTCTGATCGGCTCGTAACCTCCAGCATCTGGCAAACTACGTCCAACTGTCTGATGGAAACGTGCAAAGCGCTCATCTCCAACAAAGTCTGTGGTGTACGTAGCCAGACGAGTCAAAGCAAGATAGAGCTGCTCCCTGACTGAGGCCAACTCCTGAGAAAGTGTGGTTGCAACAGCGTCACTGTGCCTCACAAACTGAGCGGTGGTGTGCAGCCTGGTGTTATCATGCTCGTAGACATCCAGGTTGTCGTAGAGGGTGAAGTGAGCTCCCGCTGACGTGATGTAACCACGGGGGATATGGTGATAGATAGAATCGTCAAATCCCCAGTAGTCAGCACGGAGGACGGTGAGACTCACGTAAGCTGCCTGCTGCACTGCCATATCCACTGTGGAACCTACTGCCTCGTAGCGGTGGACAACGCTCATGCCATCATCTGACAGAATGTAGACGATAGCCTGGTAGTAGGTCTGGTCAAACTCTCGCTGCTGCTCGTAGACCTGGTACTCTGGTGCCCAATGGAACCCCAGATAAGTGACCATGTCCCTCAGCATCTCCGGATAACCGGCGGTGCTCTCACAACGAGTCATCCGAACCACCTGCGGGTAAAACCTGAGATCCATCTGCAGATGATTTGGGAGGTTTTGATTAGACGCCGGTAGAGAACTGATGTGGAAAGCAACAACAAGGTTCAACGGACGAAAAGGATGTTGAAAAGAACAGGATATTGAAGCAACATCGGGAAACACGAGACCGAAAACTCCTGAGGTACTACGGAGAACCCAAAACACGTGAAATCCTAACTTGAAAGTTTAGGTGAGAACAGAAAACAACGTTGCACTTCCTTACCAGAAAAGGGTGGGTGGGTGGGGAAAGAAGAAAAATGGCAGAATTCCTACTCTCACGTTTCATTTTTCCTATATAGCTACAAAATAGTTTCTAGACTCAACTGCGACCAGTAAAAAGGGATCCTACAGGCAGACAGGCTCTGATACCATTTGTCGCACCCGGACTTCTAGAGGATACTCACCGTACGAACTGAACAATATTCTGATGGGATTACAGGGCTTACCGGCACCCGCGTCCTCTTACGAGTAGGCCAACACTTATGTGTGACAACCCATCGCTACTGTTCACCGTCGATGTAAACTATCCCGTAGAAATCAGGACACTACCATTGACGTACTTCATACCATACACACATGGTACGTCAACGGCTTTGAACAAAAGGATAACACAACATGCCTCTAAGACACAAAAGATTGAAATAAGTTGCAAATGGCCCTCACTAGGGCAGAGATAGCAAATACAATCATCCAGAGGACACATGTCCCAACATAACATCATTACATCTCAGCGGAAGCATTCAAAAGGGGTCTGAGTACAGACAAATCCAAATAGGCTTAAGAAGCCGGAAACTGAAATAAGACGGAGCCCATCCACGATGTCTCGGATCCTGCCCGGGTCCGCTAACTACTCGTCAGCAGCCTCGTCAAACTCCACGTAGTAGCCGTCACCTGGATCCTCGTAAGCGTAGTCTGCGGAAACCACAGCCCCAAAGGGGTCAGTACATAGACGTACTGGCAAGCAAGACTCACAGTTCACCAAAGTGTAACCCGTCAACACCAAGCACAGATGCCTTGGGTTCAACGGAGGAAAGGGGTATAAAAGATGCTGCAACTGGCTGCACTAACCAACTACAGAGATTCTACCACTTCCAACTATCAGAAAGGAGATAAGATCGAGTGTTGTAACCAACTGAAAGATAACTTTAAACAAACCCATCGTGGATCTCGCCCCTTATCCAAAGAAGCAATCCGAGGATAACTCACACAGTTAGATTAAAGATGAATCAAGTTATTGTGACAATAATCCTATTACTAGTCAAGTTGTTAATCATGGGGTGTGAGATTGTGAATCATTAGGTTTAAGTTGTCCTGAGTACTTGTTAGCCAGTACTTTCACCAAGTTAACCATAACCGCGGAAAACACGGCTTCTCGAGAAGATTATCCCTGCAGGGTTGCACCAATTTGGCCGTACACGTATGAATAACCCGCCAGATGGGATGCCTCCCACCAAGCGGGACACTCAACACAACTCAACTCTTCTTCGCATCAAGCCCAAAGCACCTTGGGCGCACGGCTAATCAAGCCCCGAAGAAAAGGGACCCTCATAGCACTCTAAGACCGTGTCCCCCTATATGCCGACTACGAAAGTTCCACCCTGCGCTGGGCTCGCAAAAACATGCATGCGGCAAATGGAAAACACGAACTAAATGAGATGATTTGGACGAGATGCGAATCGAATCAAATTGAGGGGGGCGCCCATACTCGCTTCCCACATGCGGGTAGTGCGCTCATCATGGATCAGTAGACAAGACCCTTTTCCTATTAGGGTCGACACTAGCAGGCCTCAAAACCACACAGGGCCTCCTGCCGGTGCCTTATCATCAAATTATTATTAAGTAATAACATTAGCATGATTGATTGATTAAGCATCGAGCCCCCAGAACATAAAAATATAGTAACTGAAAGTAACGGGTAACAGACTCGAGCAAAACAACCTAAGCATGCTAGTAAGACACTGGCTCAATCAATAGGGTTGTAGGAGGGGTGGTGAGGCAATATCAGGGTTAAAGGATTCATGTGATAGGTTCGTAACAGAAACAACTACTACTAAGGCTAGCAGAAATAGACAACGGAAGGTATCGGTAACCAGGGTTGAAAAGGAACACAATGGTTCATGTGAGTGATAACTTGCCTGCAAACTCAGCAGCCGGGTACTGAGCTAGATCCTCAGAAGGGGTGCTGTAAAGATCGTCTGTCTCAACGTCGTCGTCTATTCGAGAAGAAGCAAACAAACAAGACAGAAATATAAACAATCATTATCATGGCATAGTGCACAATCATGGGATGATGCATGTCAATTTAATAGGTGCATCAAAATAAACTAAGTGACAGGGTAACACAATTAAGATGGACCCCTATGCAATTTTGAGTTGCATAAGGAAAAGGGCCCATGAATTAAGTGGAAACAAATGATCTATAATTTAATTATCATGTGAGAATTTATTACCATGATGCATGCATGATGATGATAACAAGATAACAACAATAGATGCAAGTGGAAAAAGAATAAAACAAGTTTGGAAAATTATTTATTAAGTTGGAAATTTTGGTTACTTAAAGATGTCACACAAACAATTGTTGTTTTCATCATATTAAAGTGTGCAAAACAATTAACAAAATTTATATTTGAAAAGAACATCAAATTTTAGTTGAATTACATGTTTCAAATTTTGAAATAGGAGTTAGGATGAATTTATTATGACTTAAACAATATTAAACAAGTTTTAAATGAATTTAAAACAAGTTGGAATTTTATTTGAATTTTATTTGTTCAAAACATAAATTCAAATTCACATTTGAAAATTTCACACTTTGATGGTTTGAAAACATATTTTGCATGTTCAAAAATATTTTATTTTGAGCAAGATATGATTTTATCAAATTTAAATAAATTAAACAAGGATTAAAATATTTAGGCAATTTAAATTATTCAAGCCATGAAACAAAATTTATATTTGAATAGGTTATTCAAAATGGTATGGAAAACATATTTTATTTGCCTTATTTGGAATTAGTATGAATTATTTATGAATTGTTGCAAATTACAATTGAATTATTCGAATTCAAATTTGAATTGCATTTTGAAGTTTCAGAACAGGAAACAAATGATACCAAAAGATAGACAATTAAATTTAGACTAGCACCCATATTTTATTTTCATTTTTTAGAGTTATAAAATGAAAGTTATAAGCAAATGAAAACTAGGGACCAATCTGTGATTTAAAGGATTGGTTTTTAAAAACAGAAACTGTTAAAAACGTTTGTTACCGTGTGCTATCCTAACCACAGCCACTGCCCGTGGGCCACTGGCCATGGTGCGCTTGCGTGGCAGCTAGGGCAGCTGACGGGTGGGGCTGGGTTGTCAGTCAGCGCTGGAAAAAATGTTTGGGAATTATCCCGGGGGAGACAGGGATCGAACTCGCGATCTCTCGCTCGGGTGCGCGCTAACTGAACCAGTTGCGCTGCTCGCGTTCGCTTGTCAGGTAACCATGTGCTGACAGGATAACGTTACAAGGTGCTAACTGAATTCTGACGAACAGAAACATCTACGAGTGCAACCTGACGGAGCTCAACGGCGGCGAGCAGTGGTGAGCTGCGGTGGCTGGTGGGTACTGATGCGTGGACGTGCACGGACACGCGCGGATGCAGCAGAGGGGGAGAGAGGATGAAACGGCACGGTGGCTCACCGCGTGGTCGTGGTTGCAGAGGCTCGGGGTGGCGCGGCCGGCGGCGATGTCGTGGACGGCGTCGCAGATGTGGTGGCTCTCCGGGGAAGCTACTGTGTCCAACAGGAAGAGGGTAGAGTGGTGAGTTGGTTCCCGAGCTCAGAGAGGCAGGTGGGTGGGTGGTGCGGTGGCGATCATGGCGGGTTCAGGTTGAGCTCGCCGGTGAGGGGAACAGAGAGGATGGAAGCGACGAGGAGAGGGATCGGCGGCGGCGCTATAGAGGAGAACGGAACCCTAGAGCTTAGGGCACAGCAGAGGGGTCTAGGTGGTCTATATAGGTCACGGGGTTCGATGTTGGCCGTCGGTGGCGATCGGTGCCGCGGTGGCACACCCCGATGCCCTGGCGTACCGCGGGGCGACGGTGGCGGCGTCTATCTGAACCGGTAAGTGAGGCTTAGCGGGCTGGGCTGCGCGCGCGGAGGATAGAAGTGATAGGTGGGCTGGTAGGTGCTGCGCGCGCGGCTGGCTGTTGCTCCTTTTATTTTATTTTTTGCTTTCTGTTTTTTTTGTAGCAATAGAAATTGGAAGGAATTGATAGGTTTTAGTTTAGTAAAAAATCTAGGAAAATTAGGTTAAGTTATTTAGGTTAAAAGAAAACAATTTCCAAGATTTGTTTTCAAAAAGTTTAAAAAGAAACTGCTGTTTGGAAAATAAACCAAATTTGAGTGATTTTTGAATATTAAGTAACATTATTGAAAACAAAGCATTTTAATAGGGTGACCCCTATTATTTAATGTGATCAATGATTATAATTGTTTGGTGAATGTCATAGATTCAAAATGGGTACTGTTTTGAAGAGCTGGTTTGAATTTGAAAGTGATTTAGAATTAATTGATTGAATTAATTGTTTGATTAAAACCAACAAATTAATGAGTGGTCAACATGGAATAAAATGGAACAAATTGGTTGTTTTCATTTGTGATTTTTATTCCAAAAGTTGTAACAGAGCAAGTATGAAATAACCATTTGAATTTGTTTGAGTTTCAATATGAAAACAAGATAAAACAGATGCAAAACAAATAGTAAACAAATAATTAAACATGATGACATGATGCAATACTTGAATTAAAACAAGAAACAAAACATTCTAAGGGTATTTTCATACTTGGGATGTTACAACTATGAAGCTACATTTTCACAATGTTAGTAATATTGGTTTAAGCCGAGGAATTAAGGTTTCACCGGGTGACCAAATATATACAAAGTCATCTCATTAGAGAATGAGTGATGCGTGTAGACGCAAAGAACATGCAATTTCAATAGGACCTGAACAGTTCAGATCTTTTTTATGATGTTTTCCACATGCGAAGCATGGTAATAACACTGAAACACCATATGTGTTAAATGCTTACAGACTAGATTATTGACTCTAATGCAAGTGGGAGACTGAAGGGAATATGCCCGAGAGGCAATAATAAAGTGGTTATTATCTTATTCCTTGTTTATGATAAATGTTTATTTCTCATGCTAGAATTGTATTAACCGGAAACGTTGATATATGTGTGTTTAGTAAACAAACAATGGTTCCTAGTAAACTCTCTCTTTTAACTAGCTCGTTGATTAATAGATGATCAAGGTTTCCTGATCATGAATATTGGATATTGTTAATAACGGGGTCATGCCATTGGTAGAATGATGTGATGAACATAGAACCAATATCAAGATAACAATACGATCAAGTCATTTAGTTTATATTGTTATATCTTGCATACGAAGTAACTTATTCCTTAGACCATGAGATCATGTCAATCACTGATACCGGAAGGATGCTTTGATGTCATCAAACGTCACACCGCAACACGGTGACTATAAATGTGTCGTTAGGTATTCGGAAAGTGTTAGTTGAGGCTCATGTATCAAGAGTGGGATTTGTCCATCCAAATTACGGAGATATATACTATGGGCCCTCTCGGTGATATCACATCCGTAGGGTGACACACTTAAGGCTCGATGACGTGTTTAAGTGGATACGGAATATCAGAGAAAAGTCTGTACAACACCGAAATTGTTTCGGGTAATTTTGAAATAGTTCAAGGGGATTCTTATCAAATGGTTGTTAATAGATTTAGCAACTGACTCAAGGGGTTATATGTTAATGTCTGTTAATGGAATGAACAAATATTAAAATAAAAAATAAAATTGTTTTATTAATTTATTAAAGAAACACAAGGGGTTTTTAGTGGAAATTAATGGAAGAATGAGTGGGTTGAGTGGAGAATCCACTCACATGATGAGGGAGAGGCGGAGACACTCAAAAATTCGTGGCTGCCATCCCCTCCTATAAAAGTAGGGGTGGAAGCTCCCTCTCCCATACACACACACTTGTGTGCCATCTCGTCCTCCCTCCTCCCGCTGCTCCACCACTTGTTCATGCGCTTGGCGAAGCCCTGAACGAAGTTTTCTCCACCACACCACGCCGTCGTGCTGCTGGAGTTCTGAGGGATCCTCTACTTCCGCCTCCCCGCTGGATCGAGAGAATGGAGGTCGTCATCAACAGTATGTGTGACCGATCACGAAGGCACCGCCGGATTGCGGTGCACATCTTCTCGCTCTCAGGACCGGTGTGAGTACAAATACACCAACAACGAGATTTGATCTCGTAACGCTTTGTATCTTCGAGGGTATGTTCTTCTTAAGACTCTCTCTATGCCCGTTGTTTTCATCTCCTAGATTAGATCTTCGCCTTTCGGGTGTCTCTCGCGTAGGATTTTTTTTGTTTTCAATGCAACGAACCCATCACGATCTGCGTACCCACAAAAAACTTTGGGTCGAAAACTATCAAACGATGAAGCAGACAGCCTACGCGTACAACTGTGAATCGCGGTCGCTTTACGGCGACGCGGCACAGCTGAACTCCCTCAACGGCTGCCCTGAAAACTGGTTAGAGGAGAAAAAAAATCCTAAAGCATCTCTAGCCGTCCCAAATATCGGTTTGAGGATAAAAAAAATTCCTTGTTTGCTCCTCTAAATCGACTCTAACTGAATCCTTAAATCGGTTAGGGGAGTAAATTTTTTCTCCAACCAACAGCCGACGTGTATATTTACTCAATGCCGGTCGGCTGGAGGAAAAACTACCCACCTCCATTTCTTTCCCACGGCGCACCACCTCCCCTTCCGCCACAAAATCCATCGCCCATTGCTGCCACAATGTCCGGCAGCTCCCACCATGGGGGAAGTGCACAAATGGCCATGCGGCACTTGGGTTGCAGATGCGCACTCAAACATGCCCAATATTTTTGTTCTCCAATATTCTGACTCACCATTCCAGTCAGATTACTCACTTATGGAGAGAAACTTATTATCTTACAACATCTCTTGCCGATCCCCTAAAACAGGTTAGATGAAAAAAAAATCCTCGTTTACTCCTCTAAATCGACTCCAACCCAACCCTTAAATTGGTTACGGAAGTAAAATTTATCTCCAGCTGACGGCCGACCTTTATCGCCGCTCGGCTGGAGAAAAAAATTTATCCACCTCCATTTCTTTCCCACGGCACGCTGCCTCCCCTTCCTCGACAATATCCATCCCCACCGTCGTACCACGGCTCAATCCGTCCCTGCCACCATATCTGGCAGCTCCATCCGATTGCCCCGCCGCCAATCATGAGCGCGGATCTGCGACACACGCTGCACGACGGCTCGTCCTCCCACCGCACTTCTTCGCGCGGCGGTGGCTCCTCTCGCGCCGAGGTCGAGTTTACAATGACGCCGCCAACGGGCGTGGGGCACTTGGGTGGTGAAATCACCGATCTGCGTACCCACAGAAAACTTTGGGTTGGCAACTATCAAACGATGAAGCATACAACTGCGAATCGTGGCCGCTCTATGGCGACGCGGCACAGCTGGACTTCCTCAACGGCTGCCCTGAAACCCGGTTAGAGGAGAAAAACAATACTAGAGCATCTCTAGCCGCCTCGAAAATCGGTTAGAGGAGAAAAAAAAAATTCCTTGTTTGTTCCTCTAAATCGACTCTAACCAAATCCTTAAATCGGTTAGGGGAGTAATCAAATTTCTCCAACCAACGGCCGACCTTTATATTTACCCAATGCCGCTCGGCTGGAGGAAAAATTATCCACCTCCATTTCTTCCCCACGGCGCACCACCTCCCCTTCCGCCACAAAATCCATCGCCCATTGCTACCACAATGTCCGGCAGCTCCCACCATGGGGGAAGTGCACAAACGGCCATGCCGCACTTGGGTTGTAGATGCGCACTCACCGGAAACTTTGGGTCCGCAGAAGCAGGCCCCCTACGCATACGACTACGGATCGCGGTAGCTCCGCGGTGGCGTAGCGCGTCTGAACTGACCTAGTGGACTTGGGTCCCATCGACCCCCGAGTGGCCATGGCGCGCCAGCCGACGCGGAGTACGTGGCATCTCTCCATGGAAAGTTTCTGAAGCTGTCGAGGAGGAGTTTCTGCGGCCGTTGAGTTTTGGGAACTAGTTTGTATAAAATTTCAAACTCTTTTGCACGTAAATGTGTTTTAAGAGTTTAAGTTTGAGAGGTTGGTTAGAATCTTTAATTTTTTAGAGGATCAAATTTTACTTCTCTAGCGAATAAGGATGCATATACTCCTCTAAATTTTGAGGGATCGCCTAAATATGCTCTTAGTTTCAAGTTCAAAATTTGGATTTAATATTCATGCTACATCGATTTTTGTTTTAATGCAGTAAATCAGGCATGATTCAGTGACTAGAATGGTACTTCTTTAGCCAACAATAATATACTATTTGAGAGAAACTCGTTTTAGTTCAATGTTCAAATTTGGCATGCATAACATATTTTGAAAAAAGAGAGTAAATCGAGCATAATTTCACCAACTAAAGAGGTAAAATTTTGGCCCAGGTTCACATGTAAAAGAATCTTCTGTCTTAGCTTCAACTCCGAGCAATGCCAAATCCAACCCACTTTTTTAGGGTGGGGCAAGATTATATTGGGATGAACCTTTTTTGTTTTTATTTTTAATTTGTACATGTTATGTATGGGTTGGGCCAAATGTTAGGGTGGGGCCAACCCGACTCCGAGGAAAGAGACAGAGATGGCATGACAGGGCGAGGGAGTAAAAAAAGATTCTGAAGGCACAGTTGACTAGGTAAAAGACCAGAGTCAAACACGTGAAAACCCGGTCAATTTGGAAGGAGGGGGAGCAGAGTAGGGTGAAGGGTTTCGTAGAGTGCAGGGTTGTTAAACCAAATCAGAATTCAGGATTGTAATACGAATCAACAATTTCTCTCCGTGCCTTGCAAAAAAAAAAAAAAATATATATTCTCTCCGTGGTGTGCAAACTGTTGTAAACACACACGTTTTATGTCCACAATTTCTTCCTCTCCCTCGAGTTTTCCAAGAGAGAATATGCTAGACGTGAAGACGAATCAATCGACAAGGAAAAGCACGTGTCGTGGTGCCACAGGCGTAGGTGTTTCGTTCGGTTTCCTGACCCGTTCCGATCGCCGTGGCGTGTAGTACGGCTACAGCAGCTGTTGCGTTATTTATTCCTCCGGCCCGCGGCGCAATAAACTCTCTCGAGCATATATGGAAAATCTCCTTTCTCGAAATTTTCTCGCCGTCCGCTTTCCTTTCTAGCTGCGCTTTTCTCCTCCGCCCCACGGCACGGCACGGGGGCCTCTTCTCCTCTCCAATAGCAGCACAAGAAGCAAGAGCCAAGAGAAAGAATCCGCGGCCTCCATCCAATCCAGTGCGCTTGCTTCCGCCCCAGTCCAACCCCTCCCACAACTTCGCAGCAGCCGCAGGCCCGCAGCCACACGAACCAGAGACCCTCCCTCTCCACGCGCAGGTAAAAACCCCTTCTTCTCCCCTGGATTGGAAGCTCCGAGTCCGTCTAATCTGTGGAGATTTGGAGAGAAAAAAACCCCGATCTTGGCGTCCTGGGGGGCCGGTTCCCGGGGTGGATTGGAAGGTCCGCTTGCCTTTATACTGCTTGCGTTTCATCTAGTCATAGCTCCGCTTTTTCTAGTATGCGTTAAGCTCCCAATCTACGATGCAATGCGTCGGACGTTTGCTGCTGCTACTTATCGCGTTGGAACAGCGCACCTACTTTTTACTACTTTTCAAGTTCAGTTCAGCTTTCTTCCCCTAATTGCAGAGTGGTCTGGTTACTGGCCTTTTACAATTTATACCTTTTCTTGGAAGAGAAAAAAAAAAAGCTAAATAAACGCTCATGTTTAGGAGGAACAGCAGCGATTTGTTTGGCATGCGAAATCATCTGTGAACCATTGTACCAATCAATGTGACCTGGAGTTCTTGTTTATTTATACTACCTCGTGTAAAGAAAAAATAATAATTCGGAGCACTTAAGCCTGGATATTGCGGGGTGGTCACTGGCCGTGTGAATGTTGTCAGATTGTGCATTGTCTATTCATTATTCTTGGTATTTTGTTTCCACGGCTCATTATTATTCTTGGCACTGACATATCTCTGTTTTGTTTCTTCATTAGGCTGTCAGGTTGCCATATAGCTCGCCATGGATCTGCCTCTGAATCCAGTCATGGCGTACAAGTACAGAGCAGAACTTCTTGCCAAGGACTACCTGCTAGATGTTCCGTACGCTGCTGTGCTCGCCGGAATCCTCATGTGCAAGCTGGTACTGTCATTCACCCTCTGCCACTCCCACTACTTCCTCTGTTTAAATCTTATGATCACTGTACTAGTCTACCTGAGCAATAGCAGCATCAAACATGTGTATTTTTTGTGTAGTAGATTGATGTGACCAAATGATATGCTACGCTTGTTTGATCTGTTAATGTAGTTTCACTTATTGAGCTTTATGCGGGGCCTTAAATTCGACATATGATCAAATTCCCTGCATGAAATTTGAGCCTTTATTTCTTTCGTCTATCAGCTTGTACTGGTTTTATTTGCCCTTTCAAACCACGTTTGCAGTGATAACACCCGTAAGTGTAATTATGGCATGTGTGGCTATTTTCCTTTATTGTGGCAAACCCTAAAACATACAAAAAAAAGTTTTGTGGTATATATAGCTTATTAAGGTTTGTATTATTTTTTTGTTTGTTTGAACTCAATTCATGTTAAACTGAGCAAAAATGTGATACAGCCTAAGGCCTCACCATGTAATAGTTCAGATAATCCATTTGGATTTTGGTCAGGCGAACCTTTTTTTGATATAAAGGTATCAATTAAATAGCGAACTTCAATAGAACACTGTGATGCTAGTAATGAGAATAGTTGATAGCACTGCATTTGCTATCTGTAGGGGTGTAAGTGGGCATGTCCACTTAGCCCACTTATGTCCACTTAAGTCTAGCTAGTTCAAATTTTGATGAATTGATGTCAAATTTGAACTAGCTAGACTTAAGTGGACAAAAGTGGGCTAAGTGGACGTGCCCACTTACACCCCTAGCTATCTGAACCTTAAGTTCTTCACCGTAATTTCTTGGATGCATCTCTCGTACTGGAACTCTAATCATTTCTTTTGCTATCTCAGGCCTATGATTTCACACGCTTTATCAGTTCATTTCACTACAAAGGTTATGCTTCTCTTGCGAAAATGCAAAAGGTTGAATGGAACAACAGGTGAGATATATTTTACAACTTAATTAATTTCCAACTCCCTCCTCACTTTACATGTAAGTTGCTTATGACCCTTTTCTGTTATAGGGGCATGTCCACTGTCCATGCGATATTCATTACGGTTATGTCAGTATACTTTGTCTTCTTCTCGGGTTTGTTCTCTGATAAGCTGGATGGACCAGTAACATCTAGAAGTTCAAGCCTCTCCAATTTTACATTAGGGGTATGTATACCCTGTTACTCCATTTTGCTATCTTGTAACAGTGCACAAAAGGCTCTTCTTTGACATCTGTTTCTTTTGTTCACTTAGTCTCGCTGTGAGCTGAATCTCTTGTTTTGCAGGTCTCTATTGGTTATTTCCTTACAGACATTGCCATGATATGTTGGTTTTACCCTTCCCTCGGTGGGATGGAGTATGTAAGTAAAACATGTTTATGTCTTACCTTCTTCCCTTCTCTCTTTCTCTTCAATTTCCCGTTCAAACTGAATATATAACCTTGACTTGACACTCTCATTCCACTCTTCTAAACTGTGTCTTCTCTCTCTGTGGCTTACTTTTAGGTTATCCACCACATTTTGTCACTGATGTCTACAGTGTACGCTATGCTTTCTGGGGAAGCACAGTTATACATATACATGGGCCTCATCACTGAGACTACCACACCAGGAATCAACCTAAGATGGTAACTGGACATGTGAACAAGTTACACGATTGTTGTTTATATATTTCTATTTTTCAGTCCATCTAAAACCATTTTTCTCTCCCCTGGTCTCATCAAGGTTCCTTGATGCTGCTGGAATGAAAAACTCCAAAGCTTACCTTGTGAACGGAGCTGCAATGGTTGTTACTTGGCTGGTAAACACAAGACCCAATCGCATAAGTTTTGATTTGGTAGCCTGTATAACATGAGTTTGACAGGTTATTTTAAAGCATTGGATTACTGTAAATAGAAATGTGTCCTTACTGAACTCAGTGCGACAAAATTACGAAACTTACAGCTGCGAATATGACTAACTAATGCAAATACTCTCGTTTACTTGAATATTAGGATGGATTTGGTTTTGAAAAATCAATATGATTGTTTTTATTACAAACATATGATCATTCTGTAAATTCGTCCCTAATCTTGCGAACAAATGCCTTCATGCAGGTTGCAAGGATAATTCTCTTCATGTACTTGTTTTATCACATGTTCATGCATTATGATCAGGTACATGACAGTTCATCTGAACCCTGTATATTACATCACAGCTACTACGCACATAACTCTGATGCATACTTGATACTTGTTTGTTAACAGATTAAGCAGATGGACACCTTCGGTTATTATTTGGTACTTATTGCACCCAGCATAATATATGTGATGAATCTGATTTGGTTCTCGAAGATCTTAAGAGGTCTCAAGAAGACAATGGCCAAGAGGCATTGAGTAGTGAAGTGTGTACGCATGACTTCATGCACCCCACCATCCTCTCATATGTACATGTAGTCACATCTATTTATAGCTTCCAAGTAGTAGCTACCGCAGTCCGCAGGTCATGCTGGTAAATTTAGCTTGGCTGTTATGCTCCAGATTCATGTCTGACTACTTAGATTTTTCTGGATGCTCTTGGTTTGTATATATATTTAGTTTGGATTGTGTCAACTTCAATGAAAGTTCACGTATCCTTGAGTTTGTGTATGAGCCCCCAGTTTGAGCCACGTATTTGTCATTGTCCAAAAACTAAGAGTTTAAATAGTTCCGTATAAATCACTTACGCTCAGCAGGTCCCTTTTAAAATCTTGATAGAGAAAATATATCCCAGTCTCACAACCAAGCCGCTGCTCTCAAAAAAATAATAAAAATATATATACTGGCCTGAATTTATATATACTAATGATCAAGCCTTTAAATGGGCCAGAAAACTTATGGGCCATTACTTGTGGTCGAGACCTCAAGCGGGCCAGTTATCCAGGCTGATAGGCTGATACTAGTCGAGCCCCCGAGATTGCGAATCGCAGGTCAGCCTCATTCCTCTCCGCTCGTCTTCCCCTTCCACCTCCAGAGTACAGAGGAGAGCGGCGGCACTGCCAATGGAGATGGAGTCATCCGGTCCTACCGCCAAGAAAATGAAACTCGCGCTAACGGACATCCACGAAGCGGCGCCAGGGACGGCGCCTTCGGAAGCGGCCGATCCCAAACCCACGACCACGGAGATCACTAGCCAAGAAAATCCGGCGGAAGTAAAGGGAGATGGCGGCAAAAACCCGCCGGATCTCATCAGCGAACTTCCCGACGTACTCCTCGGCGAGATCATCTCCCTCCTCCCAACCAAGGATGGCGCCCGCACCCAAGCCCTCGCGTCCCGGTGGCGCCACCTATGGGGCGACGCCCCTCTTAACCTCGACTACCGTTGGATCCCTCACGATGGAGATGGTCCCCTCCCCGGCTCCATCATCGCCTTCCACAAGGGACCCGTCCGCCGCCTCTGCCTCCCGGCCAGCGTACACCTGTGCGGAGCCGATGCTCTGGGATCCTGGCTCCGAGATCCCGCCCTCGACAGACTCCAGGAGCTCGAGTTCTACGTCCTAAGAAGAGGCATGTCGATATCACACACCGTGCTATCAACCTTCGTCTTCCGGTTCTCGAGCACTCTCCGCGTCGCCACCATCAGCGACTGCCATCTCTCGGACGAGACAGTCGAAACACTCCGGTTTCTCCAACTCAGGAAACTTGCAATCGTGAATGTCAAAATCTCTGAGGTCTCCCTGCACCGCATCATTGACACCGCTTGCCGTGGACTGGAGTGTTTGCTGATTGGTTCCATCTATGGCATCAATTCTCTGCGGATCAACTCCCCTACCCTTAGAAGCATTGGCATTAGACGGAGCTTAAGGGAACTCATTATCGAGGATGCCCCTTTGCTGGAAAGGCTGCTTCATCTTCAAAACTGTATGTACTACTTGCAAATAGTGGTTACCTCCGCGCCTAAACTCAAGACCCTGGGCTGCATTTCTGAGCTGTATGATAACTCCAGAGTCGTGCTTGGCTCCACAGTTATTCAGGTAGCTCTGTCCTTTATACCTGGCCTCTAAGCTGCATTTGCATTTTTCTTTTGTGCACAGAAGTTACATATCATTTTATTAATATTCTGTTCCATGCTCGATGAAGGGATTGCGCATCGATAACCTAACGACGGTGGTTGGTACGGTCAAGATATTAGCTATTCGTATGGTATATTTTGATCTGGATATGGTTATTGGTTTGATGAGATGCTTTCCATGCTTGGAGAAGTTGTATATGAAGGTGATCATTCTCCGTTGGTACTTGATAGTGTTAATTGTTCTACTCCTCTTTTCATCCGCTTCCAGTTCTGATGCGGTTGATTTGTCTTGTACATGTCTGTTTTTCAGGGAAGTCGATCAGGGGAAAAAAATCTTTGGCGTCGTAAACAGCTGGATTTTCTCAGATCTCATGAAATTCGTCTAAAGACAATAGTGATGGGGTACTATAAGGGAATTCAGGCGCAAGTCAATTTTGCCACATTCTTTGTACGAAATGCAAGAATGCTTGAGTCAATCAGACTTGAGGTTTCTCCCGACAATTACAATGAGGGTTTTTGTGCCGAACAACATAGGATGCTTCAGATGGAGAAGAGGGCTTCCAGAGGTGCGCGGCTTTGTTTCACATCAGTCTGCCACCACAGTGTTGAAGGTATCCTTGATGTCAGTGATTTGGAGTTGACCGATCCTTTTGCTTGTGGATGTTGAAAACTTTGTTTCCAGTTGTGGAGTTAGTTATTTTTGGCTTTCTCATTTTCTGTTTGGGCCAAAGTTTCTTAGTTTTCGTGTGCTTCTAAGCCCATGTTCCGCAAACCAACCCGTACGATAATCAAGCTATTTTTGGGGGCATGCACAGTTGCACTGTAAGTTTCAGGAGCGAACTGGCTGGCATCAGCTGTATTCAGAGAACTCAAGGCTATAATTTTGATATTCCTGTGGAGCGTTGCTCATGCTGCCAGTTTCCGGTTTTAGACTGTGTGGTCATACATTTAAACTGTTGGCAGAACCTTACCCTGAATACATATTTATGTATAGCTTCATGCTGTCAGTTTCTTCTTTTTCTTTCCACCGACTGGCCTCGCTGCTGAAGCCGAAGGAATGCTCAGGCATATAACAACTCAGAGGAGATAGGTTCTCGAGTTCATTATTTTGATATTCCTGTGGAGCGTCACTCAAATCCTTGCATGCTACTAAATTCCAGTGTTGGTTTTTTGAAAAGAGACATGTGACGCAGATTGTATTCTGAACTGATCAAGTGAATGAGATGGAGGGAAATGTTGACCTATTATAAGGTAATATTAGTTGTTCTTGTGGGAGTGAGCAGAAGCATGTGTGTTGTTATGCACTTGAACGGTTGGCAAAACCTTACCCTGAATATATAAGCTGTCTCGTGCTGTCAGTTTCTGCTGCCGACTGGCCTTGCTGCTGAAGCTGTAGGAATGTTGAGGTATATAACAACTGAAACTGCCATGCATATTTCGACGTTGACCATGGATATGATTGACTGACGGGCACCATGTAAGCCATGCCTGTTCAACATTGCGATCAATCTGTCCGTGCGAGCAAGCTAAGTGGCATAGGGGATGATAGCTTAGTTAATTGTAGTATACAGCTGTGTACAGTGATAATGTTGGCAGAACCTTAACCCTGAATATTTAAAGTTGAATTCAGAAGAGGTGGTGTAATTTCTAGACTGCGTCTTTTGTTTGAGGAAATTTCTTTGATGTGTCATGCTGCCAATTAATTGTGTTGGTTCTTTCCACCTTATGGAAAAAATATCTTTTATACATGGAGGTGATGTACTATGCAGTGTAATCACCAACTACTGTAATAATCACATACGACATGTCTACATGATAACCGTTTTCTTGAATAATTAAGATATAGCATGGAGTATAGGTGAATCTTTTGTAAGCACGGACCAAAACTATGTCTAAAAATCTTGAAACGAGATGTTGAATCGCCCACCGTGGGGCTCGAACCCACGACCACAAGGTTAAGAGCCTTGCGCTCTACCAACTGAGCTAGACGGGCTTTTGAGCATTTTAAAAATTATCTGATCCTCATTAAGCGCACTGTAAGTTTTAGGAGTGAACTGGCTGGCATCAGCTGTATTCAGAGAACTCGAGGTTATAATTTTGATATTCCTGTGGAGTGTTTACTCATGCTGCCAGTTTCCGGTTTTAGAGTGTGTGGTCATACATTTAAACTGTTGGTAGAACCTTACCCTGAATATATAATCATGTTGTCAGTTTCTTCTTTTTCTTTCCACCGACCGGACTCGCTGCTGAAGCCGAAGGAATGCTCAGGCATATAACAACTCAGAGGAGATAGTTTATCGAGTTCATTATTTTGATATTCCTGTGGAGCGTCACTCAAATCCTTGCATGCTACTAAATTCCAGTGTTGATTTTCTGAAAAGAGACATGTGACGCAGATTGTATTCTGAACTGATCAAGTGAGTGAGATAGAGGGAAATGTTGACCTATTATAAGGTAATATTAGTTGTTCTTGTGGGAGTGGGAGTCCAAATGCAGAAGCATGTGTGTTGTTATGCATTTGAACGGTTAGCAGAACCTTACCCTGAATATATAAGCTGTTTCATGCTGTCAGTTTCTGCTGCTTTTTCTGCTGCCGACTGGCCTTGCTGCTGAAGCTGTAGGAATGTTGAGGCATATAACAACTGAAGCTCAATGTTCTGTCCTCGTGAGGACCCTTGCTCTGCCTATTTGAAGAATGTGAAACCGTCATGCATATTTCGACATTGACCATGGATATGATTGACTGACGGGCGCCATGTAAGCCATGCCTGTTGAACATTGCGATCAATCTGTCCCCGCGAGCAATCTAAAAGATGGATCCACCATTCTATAGTTCTCGCTTCTTGCTTCGTGCATGACAGATGCATCATGTCTGCAACCTGCTTCGCTGTATGCCTGTTGAATCTATAAACGAGGAATTGGAGGAGGTCATGTAGTTTCTGGACTGTTATTCTATCAACCTGCTAGAGCTTCTGCTGCTGAATCTGTAGGAAAGTATTTTAACAATTGAGCTGAAAGGTTCAGGTTCAGTTTTTGTCAGAGTTGCTTCTACGTCTCTGCTTTGAACTGAGGCGCATCATCAACCAAAAATATAAGGAGCGCCGTTGCCGGGGCGGAACCCGGGTCACCCGCGTGACAGGTCGAATTTTTTTATTAGTTATAAAATATTTTTTATTTCACATAGCTGTCTGAATTTAGTCTGGCAAAATAACTTTATGATACTCCCTCCGATCCATATTAATAGGTGCTGAAGTGGATGTATTTAGACATGTTTTATTGCTAGATACATCCACTTCAGCACCTATTAATATGGATCGGAGGGAGTACTTAAAAGTAGACATAATTCTTCCATTCCCGCGTCCATGATTTTTCATTGCCTTATATCCAATTTCTCACACTTTCCCTTGCAAAATGCATAGATGACAACCCTGGAGACAGTAATTATTGGTTATTCGTAAACATTTGCCGGGGATGGAACCCGGGTCACCCGCGTGACAGGCGGGAATACTTACCACTATACTACAACGACTTGGTTGGCAAATGTTTACGGATAACCAATAATTACTGTCTCCAGGGTTGTCATCTACTCCCTCCGTTCCAAAATAGATGACTTTCATTTGTCCATATATGTATGTAGCTAGACATGTTTTAGTGTCTAGATACATGCACATATAGAAAAGTGAAAGTCATCTATTTTGGAACGGAGGGAGTATGTATGTTGCAAGGGAAAGTGTGAGAAATTGGATATAAGGCAATGAAAAATCATGGACGCGGGAATGGAAGAATTATGTCTACTTTTAAGTATCATAAAGTTATTTTGCCAGACTAAGTTTCAGACAGCTATGTGAAATAAAAATTATTTTATAACTAATAAAAAATTTCGACCCTTTTCCAGCTCTCTTCCTGCACTCTACTCAACCTAACACCTGTATTTCCTTTATCCTCGGACATGGGCTTGCTGGCACTCTCACCCCTCGCCTCTTTGCCTCAGCTTCTGTTAATTCGGGCATCCTTACCGCTGATCTCGTATCCATTGATCTAGGACGTTCGTGACATCCGCCTTTGCCGCCTCACTAACAAAAGTCTCTCGAACAAAAGTTTCTATGTCAGTTCTCTTAGGAACATGCAAATTGATGAACACACAACGAAAGGTCTAGACCCCTTCGCATGTGGGGATGTTGTTGCTTGAGACGCGGTCTGTCCCCATGTGGAGTTATTCTTGTTCATCTCAAATTGATGAACCGGTTTTGCAGTTTCCTCAACCCAGGCCATTTCCATAGGTTTAACTGGGTTCGGGCTGGTTTAACTGTTTATAGATGGGGTGATATGCCAGCTGGTGCAGGCTGGTTTCACGGCATGAATGGTTTGCCCCAGTTTCCATGGAAAGGTCCAATGTTCTCCTCTGTAAGCATAGCTGAAAGTTCATCTTCTTCTGTATGTCTTCTTTTCCAAGTTTTAATATAGGTTAATTCATTATCATCTTAGCTTTATTCATGTGAGCTCAAACACTTTGTCGCTGTCTCAATGATGAAACAGAGGCTTGCTCTTTGGCAATTTAAGTAGCTAGAAACGTCGTCGGTCTTTTTTAGAGAAATATCATCATTTTAAAACAAGAGAAAAACATTATTTTTAGCACATATATATTTCTTTAAAAAGTGAAACTTTATCAATTGGAGAGTAGTAAAGTAAAATCCTGCGTTCTCCGAAATGTTCATGTAAAAAATTTCAATGAAATACCCCAAAATACTGAAGTTTCAGATAGAAATGATCGACAAACCTATATCTCTTGCGCTAAAATACAAGATAGTTCAGTAACAAGATTCATCTCAGAAAGAAAACTTAACATAGCGAGTTGAGGGTAACCCAAAGAAAAGCCCAGCTGTATGTGGGACGCGGAGTTGGACAAGCGCGTTGCGCGCACAGCGGCAATCGTCACCCTTCTTTTTTTGGGGGATATGGGTCCGTTTGTTGACCCGAGCGGGTACAGCTAGGCGTATGCTGGAGAGAGCAGCTATATATTATTTATTTTGTCATTGTATCTTACGCGCTTCGCCCCGTATGTACGAAAGGTCGTACAACTCCGGCAGCCTGCCAAATACCATCACTTCAGATTTGTTTGACGTCATCATGTCCATCTTTATGATTTTGTTTATCAAGTTTTCAGTGTAAATCTTGCATCTCGGTCTCACATCGTGTGGCAAATTCTTCTCCCTGGGCTCAAGATTGTCCAGATATAGGACCTGAAAAAACACAATCAGATGTCAGTGTTGTTCAATCCACCGCTTGTAGATAATACCAAAAAGTCTCTACAAAACGATAGTGCCGTGAATTACTAAGCACCTGAAGCCCAAATGTACATCCTGTTAAGTTTGAGATTGTCTTCAGCTTTCCATTCAAGACGCTGCTCGTCTCTGACTTAACCCTCCTGGCCGTTGCCAAAATACCAGCTTGGACAACCTTCCCCCAATCATACATATTTATAAGATCTGGTGTCTGAAGTGCCCCGCAATACTCAGTGGTGAAGTAGTTGTGCTTTAGATGTGGATACAGTAGGTAGTTCACAACGCATATAGAGAATGCGACCTTGAACCTATCTCTTTGTTTTTTTTGTCATAGAACCTTTGAATTGCTTCTTCGCTAGTGCTTCTATTGTCTTGATTATTTTGCTTGACTCTCCGATTCCTAGAATTTTTCTGACTTCATCAACTACTTCCTGTGCAGGACTATTACCAATATTTGTCCCTCCAGACGGAACCCCCAAAACTTTGCTGAAATCACTGCCGTCAAACGGGACGTCTCTCTTAAATCCATTACTGAAAGAAGATGCTTCCTCATCAACATGCAGGTATATCCAATGTGAGAACCTCCTGTTCGACTTGCCAATGTAAGGCATGTCAAGTAACCCACCAAATCCCATCTCCTTGACAATCTCGTTCTTCTCCTCATTGAATTCGTGAATCATGTTGTACAACCTCTTCACACTGCACCTTGAATTAATGCTCTCATGAGAAACCTTCCTCCCCTTGTTTTTTTCCTTTCACCTTGTTCTCCAATGGTGAAACATGGGCTTGCTCTTTGACACTTTCAGAACCCAGAAATGTCGTAATTTTCTTTAGAGAATTATCTTCAGTTTTAACAGAAGAAAAATACATTATTTTCAACACATACTTATTCTTTTAAAAAGAGAAACTTATCAGTTGGAGAGTAAAATGAAATCTTGCATATCCCCGAAATGCTGACGTAATTTTTTTCAATAACGTACACGAAAAATGCTGAAGAAAGGGAACCTTTTTCATATAGAAATGATCAACAAAGCCTATACATCTTCCGCTAAAATTCAAAAGAATTTAGTTACAAGGTTCATCTCAGAAAGACAATTAAAACATAGGGAGTTCACCATAAGCACGTTGATGTACTGTAGTATGCTCCATTATGGAAGGAAATTACACCAACTCCATCGACCAACCAGTTTCCTGAATAAAGACGCCCTACAACCAAAGATACCGATATTGTGTTGATCCGAGTGAGGCCTCATATAGAGGCAGGGGCGGATTCAGGATTTGAGCATGGCGGAGGTCGGATAAGACGTTGATCGTAAAATCGATACACTATGGGAAAAGTATCCAATCTTATCAAACTATGAAAATATATCAAGTTTTATCAAACTACCGGTGTTTCCTCGGAAGGTTGCACATCTTCCGGATCAGGATTGGAATCTTTATCTATGATAGCTTGTGATGGGATCGTTGCTTCCTCTCGTGGATTTGTAATTTCAGCTGCGGAGTTGGAGTTTGAACCAACCGGCTTGAAAAAAGTACCAATTGGCGGTGTCTTCCTCTTCATGGCAAGCAACTATACAAGTAAAAAATAATTATTAAACCATAATAACTAGCCATACAAATTATCAAGAAGTAATTATTTGAATTGATCGTGATAGCACAGCTATATATAGCATACATAGACATGTAGATGTACAATACCTAGCTTGGGCATGACCAGATCAGTCAAGGAAATTGATCCTGGGGCCATGGCACGAGGGACAGTGGAAGCAATAGGTCGTCGTCGCCAATTGAGTTTCCTTGATCCCTCGAATCTCTAAATGTGTCTTACGTTGCGGCGACGGAACCGTTGCTCAATATGAACGTGTGCGGTTTTGCAGACAGGAATATGGATATTAGATACAATCGTGTATGCCAGATAGCGTGCACACCGTGTAGTAAAAAAGTCTGATACACGTACCATTATGGCCTTAGGGCCTTGATTAGATAAATTTGCTTTGGTCCATAAAAATTGAATGCGGCCACGACGGGCTGGAAAATATTAGAATTAGGCTAATTGGGATATTTATATTACCTACTGGTCCCTGCTACATATGATTGGAGGTGGCCAAACCATGGGGGTGGCCTGGCCACTCCTCGCCCCCCTCTGGATCCGCCTCTGTATAGAGGAGAAGTTTGTTCACCTTGTCTGAGGTTATACTAGTTGGTATGGTGGATCGGGTGACGGCTTATTTTAAATCTCAAACAAAAAAAAGGAGACGGCTTATTTTAAATCTCTAAAATAAAAAGGAGACGGCTTATCCAATTTTCTTCAACCTGAATATATAAACAAGAACTTGGAGGAGGTCATGTATTTTATAACAATTGAACGGAGGCGCAGCAAAGGATGGAAAAAAAGGAGCGCCGTTCAGGTTCAGTTTTTGTCAGAGTTGCTTCTACGTCTCTGCTCTGGACGGAGGCGTTGCAAAGGATGGAAAAAAAAGGAGCGCCGTTGCCGGGGATCGAACCCGGGTCACCCGCGTGACAGGCGGGAATACTTACCACTATACTACAACGACTTGCTTGGTAATTATTTTAAGGATAATCAATAATTACTGTCTTAAGGGTTGTCATTTCTGTATGTTCCAAGGGAAAGTTTGAGAAATTGGATATAAGGCAATGAAAAATGATGGACGCGGAAATGGAAGAATTATGTCTACTTTTAAGTATCAGAAAGTTGCTTTGTCAGAGTAAGTTTCAGACAGCTTTATGAGATAAAATGATTTTAGAAATAATAAATTGTTTCGACAGTTTTCCCGCTCTCTTCGTGCACTCTACTCGACCTAACGCCTGTGTTTCCTTTATCCTCGGACATGGGCTTGCTGGCACTCTCACCCCTCGCCTCTTTGCCTCCGCTTCTGCTAATTTGGGCATCCTTACCGCTGACCTCGTATCCATTGATCTACGCTCGGACGTTCATGACATCCGCCTTTGCCGCCTCACTAACAAAAGCCTCTCGAACAAAAGTTTCTATGTCAGTTCTCTCAGGAACCTGCAAATTGATGAACACGCAACGAAGGTCTAGACCCCTTCGCATGTGGGGCTATTGTTGCTTGAGATGCGGTCTGGCCTCATGTGGAGTTATTCTTGTTTATCTCAAATTGATGAACCGGTTCCGCAGTTTCCTCAACCGAGGCCGTTTCCATAGGTTTAACTGGGTTTGGGCTGGTTTACTGTTTATATATGGGGTAATATGACAGCTGGTGCAGGCTGGTTTCACAGCATGAGTGGTCTGCACCAGTTTCAATGGAAAGGTTCAGTGTTCTACTCTGTTAACATAGCTGAAAGTTCATTTTCTTCCGTATGTCTTATTTTCCAAGTTTAATATAGGTTACTTCATTATCATCTTAGCTCTAGTCATGTGAGCTCAAACACTTTGTTACTGTCTCAATGATCAAAACTATAAAAAAAAACTGTCTCAATGATATAACAGCGGCTTGCTCTTGGCACTTTCAGTACGTAGAAATGTCGTCAATCTTTTTATAGAAATATCATTATTTTAACATAACTGAAAACATTATTTTGAGCGCATACATATTTCTTACAAAAAAGTGAAACATTATCAATTGGAGATTAGTAAAGCGAAATCCTGCGTATCTCCGAAATGCTCATGTAAATTTTTTCAACGAAATGCCCCCAAAATACCGAAGTTTCACATAGAAATGATGGACAAACAGGTATCTGTTGCGCTAAAATACAAGATAGTTCAGCAACAAGGTTCATCTCAGAAAGAAAACTAAACATAGCGAGTTCAGGGTAACCCAAAGAAAAGCCCAGCTGTATATGAACCAGGAACACGCTGTACTGGAGTAGGTTCATGAAGGAAATTACATCAACTCCATCCAGGAATGCCTGGCCTACTTGTTGAAGTCTGAATCTATAAAACGAAAACATGGAAGAGATCATGTAGTTTCTGGGCTGTTATTTGAATAAGCGAGGTTTCTGATATTTTTTAGAGTTTCTTCTACATCTCTGCTATGAACTGAGGCGCGGGAAAAAAATCGCCGTTGCCGGGGATCGAACCCGGGTCACCCGCGTGACAGGCGGGAATACTTACAACTATACTACAACGACACTTCTAATTTATTTCATACAAGATATTATATCTTAGGAAATATAGGAGGAGCATTAAAGCAAGCATTTTTCCTATGTCGCAACTGAGTATACGATGTCCAGGAAGACCAAAGACCACACTGCTATTGGCTTTGCTATCTTTGGACAAGGGAAAGTGAAGAAATTGAATAGGGAGGATGGACACCGGAATGGAAGGAATATGTAATGTCTACTTATAAATTTCAGAAAGTTTATTTATTTATTTACAGCGTATCAGAAATATTTATAAAACAAAAACTAGTTCTGAAATAATAATAGCAAGAAATATTCAATTGAGCATTCATTCTTAGCTGGAAACTAGCTTCAGCTACCCGTTACATGTAAGATAGCCATTGGATTTACTATCTTGCTGATAATAAAAATAGTGATGTTGTGGTAAGAGCTAGCTCAATGGGTGATGGGACTATATTTTTTTGGTATTAAACTGGAGAGATAAACTAGGTTTTGTGTTCTTCATAGGGACTAAATATCCTTCATAGCTCAGATGTAGGGAGCACTTCCTAGGCACCTTATTAACTGGTATCTTAGGAATTAGAGTGCTTTGTTTGATTCACTTATAAACACCTTCACCCATCAGTTTGTCAATTTGTCTTGGTCAAAGAAAAGAATGCCGACCCTGGTTGCTAACCGTGCTAGAAATTTGCTTGTATTTTAGCATGTTTTTTTTCTTTATCCTTTCCATGTTGGAACCCACAAATTTGCTTGTACTAGTAAAAGTGCACGTGCACGTGTAATATTTTGATATAATTTGTTTTTTCAATTTTCACCTCGCTCTTACTGTATTTTTTTAAAACCCTGGTGATTGTAATCGATTAATGCAAAATCTCAAACATATAATTCAAACATAGAAAATTTATATTTTACATACACAATTTTGTCTAAAGTTAGAGAGATCATTGAGGTTCACTCCAATAAAATATCACTCAAGTGATTAGAACAAGTAATTTAAAATGACATATACTTGCAATATATTCACTGAGGAAAATATATCACAAAAAAAATGTTTGACAAGATACACAAAAGGTACCCAATTAGAAGATTCCAATGAAAATTGTATTTAAAAGTTTAGCGAACCACTCAACTTATTATTTATTTAGGGTATGCATTCAAATCAAGTTGGTCCATCTTGTCAACTCGCTCTTGCGAGGACAAATCATTTTTCATCTCCGCTCTAAGGGGTGTACTATGCACTGGATAGTTGAAAAATTGTTTCCTTAAGAAATCTTGGTAAGAAATTGAACCATCTTCAGCCTTGAGTTTCTTGGGGCTGGTAGTTGAACATTGATGTACTCGTTGGCCGCCTTGTGAGCATCCCTCCTGAGAAGTACATCACTTTTTACCGCATCACGGTCATCCATCCTACAAATTCTATTCAACAAACCTTTCATTAACGAAAATCTAATTCGAATAAATAAAGCATGTATCGATATGTACAATTCTAATGAATTTGAAAGCAAATAGATGATGTATTTGATAGGCATCAAACCTTTGAAACGTGCTTCAAGTTAAATCCGATCGACCTAGCGTGGTGGAGCTCTGCTTGGAGTGCTATTGAAACCAGGGAGGTACACCCGTGTTTATAAGCTACTATGTTTGATGAAGATCCGATTGGTATACCAGGAAAAGAGAAGTTGAAAATCCCCCTCTTTAGTGAAAGGAAACAAATACTCAATAACGGATGCTGATCTGTAGCGGACCTTTTAAAACACCATAAAATGTAAACTTGACGATCCGTTCCTCTCTTGTAAAGGGGAAAAATCCTTAAATACGGAAGATGATAAGAAAATTGATTGCATAATACATACCTGTGATCCTCATCTCTAGTAAAAGGAAACAAATAATCAATCATGAATGCTATTTATAGGGCGCCTACAAAATCGTCACAAACAGAAACCTGAGGGATCCGATCCTGTCTAGTAAAGGGACATAAATCCTTACAAACTGAAGATGATGCACGCAAAAGAAAAATTGATTCCACAGACTTGTTTGTAAAAGAAAACCCAAATACTTAATATCGCAGCTGCGCACGTTAGAAGTCGCCAGCGCACCCTATTGTGCGAAAATAAAAACACCCGAACTATCCCGCTCCAATCTTATCCCACTCCAACTCCCGAAACCTAGAAAGACAAGCGTTGGTGTGGATTGGATCAAGAGAATGGGATTGTTGATGATGCGACAGCGACTTTCTAAGTTTCGGGGTGATGCCATGCCAGGGTTGTATATTTTTCTTGTCAATGTACATGGAAGAGATGTGTATTCCGGAATAAAGACTGTCGTTTTGCTGAAGATACCGAGATTTCATTCAGCCGAGTGGCATAAATATAGGGGAAAATGTTGATTCGGGGATTTGGGTTATTCAACCTTGTAGGCTTAATTTCTGAGCCATTTCGGCGTTCGAACTCCTCGATTTATTTATGATGCACTTTGACGGCAGCTTGGGTTTTTATGAGGTTTTATCGAGACCGGTAAAGCTGTTGTTGTCGCTGCATTATAGCTTGTCTCTTGGCTTCCAGCACTTCCGATGGTTCATGCCTTCCTACCGGGGTTTGGAGCAGATTAATTTCATCCCGTTCCGACATCTGGGGGACCGAAACTTCATCAATCTTCTTCTTATTTTTGTTTCTCCTCCGCTTTTGTGCCACTGCCTCCACCAACCTACAAAATTTGGTTGGCTATATATGCTAATTTGTCCGCTTTTTCCTTCCGAGCTTTGGCGTATAGCTTCTTGGCGGATTTTTTCTTTTTCTTAGAGGAGAGGGGTTTCCTTAAGGCATCGTCTTCCGTTAATTCCTGAACATTAGGGAATTCAAAGTTTTCACCACCCTCTTCTTCTTAGATTGTATTATCCACCAGTGGAGGTGTTTTGGGATCTGTTTCCTCCTTTTCCTTAATTTTTGCCTTTTCAATGGGTTTAACCATGAGGACTTCGTGGAAACCTCCCTGCATGCATTTGATCTTTCTCTCGAAAGCATCTTCATCATCGTCGGAATCTATGTCACCGGATCCAGATCCGTCTTCTGAATCTAACTTTGCTTCGATCGCAGCGAGAATAGATTCAGCTTTCGAGTTTTCCACCTGACTGGCAGCTTTCGGGTCATCCACGTTTTCTGTGGGGTTTTCGTCTTTTTCCTTTTCAATGGGTTGTTCTTCTTCCGTATTTTGGCAGATTCTGCTTGCACCATGCCTACAAAGTGTGATCTGAGGATAGGTGATGACCCACAAGTATAGGGGACCGCAACAGTCTTCGAGGGAAGTAAAACCCAAATTTATTGATTCGACACAAGAGGATCCAAACAATATTTATAAGCCTTATCAGATGTGTTGTCAGTTCAGTTGCACCTGAAAGTAGACTTGCTCGCAACGGTTTATCAGTGCTAACAGTTTTGTAACAACATCAGTAGTAAAATAACAGCAGGAGTAAAATAGTAACATCAGTAGCAATTGTGGAAAACAGTAAGATTAAAATACTATAGGCATAGGAATGGATGAACGGGCGTTGCATGGATAAGATAGTTCATGTAATAATCAAAACAGGGGCATTGCAGATAGATAATAATAAAGAATACAAGTACTAGGCAAACCATAGGCATGTGTTCCAATTTAGTCGTACGTGCTCGCAATGAGAAACTTGCACAATATCTTTTGTCCTACTAGCCCGTTGCGGCGGGGCCTCAAGGAAAATTATGGGTAATTAAGGTGCCCCTTTTAATAAAGCACTGGAGCAAAGCATTAACACTCCATGAACATTTGTGATCCTCACATTGCAGCCATCCCCTCCGGTTGTCCCAATTATTGTCACTTGGGGCCTCGGGTTCCGTACAACGACATGTGTAAACAACTTGCAGATATGATCAAGAAACATAATTATACTCATGAAACAATAACATGTTCATATCTGAGATCATGGCACTCGTTCCCTAGTGACAAGCATTAATGATAACAAGTTGCAACAACGATGTATAGCACTACGGATAGTAGGCACTATGCCCTAACAATCTGGCATTATTACATGATCAATCTCATCCAATCTCTTCCATCCCTCTCAGTCTACAGCGGGGATTACTCACATATGGATGGGGGAATCATGGATGGTTGATGGCGTTGATCTCCTTCGAATCCCCGTCCCGACAGGGTTCCAGAAAAGGAACTTCCGATCCCCGAATTGGGTTTTGAGGTGGCGGTGACGCTCGGGTGTGTTTCTATGGAATATGACAAATCCCCCTCGGTTTTTAGGTTACGAGGCTTAAGTAGTCGAAAGGGGAGCCCGAGGGAGTGCCTGGGGCAGACACACCACCAGGCGGCGCGGCCTAGGGGGCTATGCCAACCTATGGTGTCGACCCTCATTGCCCCCCTCCGGCTCTTCTGCTGGTTCCGGGGGTCTTCGGGTAAAATAAGGACTTGGGGATATTTTCCGCGCAATTTCCTGAAAGTTGATTTTTCTACACAAAAACAAGAAATCAAGGTAATTTTACTTAAAACAGTGTTAGCCCGTGTTAGTTGCATCCAAAAATCACAAGTTTAGAAGAAAACAATAGCAAAAGTGTTCGAAAAAGAAGATACGTTTTGGACGTATCAACTCCCCCCAAGCTTGTCTTATTGCTTGTCCTCAAGCAATTCAGTTAACAACTGAGTGCGATAAAAGAATGTTTACGAAGACATTTGTTTCATATGATGTAAATATTCCCACTATATGATCAAGTGCCTAGGAAATTCATAATAAGAAGTATGCAAAATAAAGTACGGTAATAGTTATGCCAACCATAAAGAGATTCCAACACACTAATAAACACATCATGAAATATGTCAATTCGCAGGATTACAATGTTCATAATAGGGTGTAATAAAGTGGTATCTCGCTTTCCCTTAATAGTGGAGCAAAACATAAATGCCAAGGCACCTCTGAGGTTCAAATGAAGACTAGAAGTAAAGATATCAAAAATAAAAGCATCAAAGTTATACTACAATTAACTGTATCCTGGGACAAGCACATTACACTAAGAATGATAGCTATGCTCTCAATAAAGTGCGTAAAGTTAGAAGGTGAAGACTCAACACAAAGTAAAAGAAAGGCCCTTCGCTGAGGGAAGCAGGAATTAACATGTGCTAGAGCTTTTTATTTCATTGAAAATAGAAGTACAATGATTTCTGAGGTGGTTGTTCATGTCAACGACTGGTAATAGGGTCCTTGTTATCTTCCATACTAAACAAGTTGCGAGTGGTTCCGAATTATTTATATTAACCACTTATAGAATGCATTTCTATAGTATGACACTCCTCCCCACCTTGCTTTCGCAAACCATGACTAACCGAATCCTCGTGTGCCTGCCAACAATTTCATACCATGGAGGAGTGCCTATTTAGTTGTTTAGATTTTTTGATGTTATAATGATCTAATCAGCTCTTTGCAAAATTAGTGACGATCAGATGAATCATGTAAGTCGGGATACCTAATTAGCACGGAAGACAACAAACCCAACTACTACTTCCTCATGAGCTAAAACAGTGCCACAAAACAAGAATTACTTTGAAAGTTTTAAAGGTAGCACATGCAAATTTACTTGGAGTGGAAGTGAAATACCACATATATGCATATATGGTGGAAACGTTTGACAAACTTTGATTTTTAGGAGTTGGATGCACGAGTAGAGCTCATACTCAGTACAGGTGAAGGCTAGCAATAGACTGGAAGCGGCAATCAAGAGAGCAATAATTGTCATAATCATGCTTGCGACAAAATAAAATTAACGGGGGCATAAAAGTGATACAAATTCTCTGAGGAAAAATAAATCTTCAAGGATTAATTGACTTTTTGTTTTCAGTCTTAGCATGCGTGAGCTTGTGCCAAGTCAATTCAAGTGAAACATTAAGAGGAAGATACCACAATGTCATACCCTTCTATGAATAAAACAATGCAAGCAAACATTTATACGACATGCTATCTAATATTAGTAAGTTGGAACTAAACATGAGAGAGCACGAACTACTAAGAATTCATTGAATAACATACACCTTACACGAACCAACTAAGCATGTCCACATGGATGAGTATATGTACAAAAATGAAAACAAATAGAGTTCATACCATCCTCTCACCACAACTTGAATTGGTATAAATCGTCATTATTTCTCTTCACTTGTGTGGATCGAATGATATAATAAAATGATAACCAACCTCCAATGGAGACACGGAAGAGCGTTGAACTCTGCAACAAACTTTACAAAACCAAAGAAGAACGACAAATGTTTTTGGGTTTTCGAATTAAAACCAGAACAGAAGGAAAACAAGCAAACCAAGCAAAATCTTTTTGGATTTTGAATATTAAACTGAAACTAGAAAGTAAAGTAAACCAGTGAAATAAACTAAAGAAACGAATAAACAGAAACAACACAAATATTTTTGGTCTTTTTGTGTTTTGGAAAACAAGAACAAAACAAATAAAAACAAAGAGAAACGAAAGAAGCGAAAATATGGATATACAAAGAACCGAAAAAAACATGATATGCAAATGAGTGTGATGTCGGCATACCTCCCCCAAGCTTAGGCTTTTGGCCTAAGTGCAGATCAATCCCAAGAGGGCCAAGAAGTGGCGCCCCCATAGTACGTCGAGGATAGGCCATCCACCTGATATGAGCTCGAGGACGCTCCGGTGTACTGCATGGTGTAGTCCTCGGTGGGCGCGTTCTTCCCCATTTGCTGCTTTAGGGCGTGCTGCTCATGGAAATCAAGGAAGCACAGCTGCTCATCCAGCTCCTCCTTCGAGCGCGACGATGGCATCCTGCTAACATCGAACAAAACAGGTTGCGGCAAGTGATGGGGGGATAATAACCCGGTAGGCCCACTCCAAGGTATAACCCGGCCCAAAGGACGCTGCGCAGGATCCGGCTAAGGATAAAGAAACTTCTAGAAGGCCCAAGGTTTATAGGTCTCGTAACCCAGATTGTGGGTTGCAGTAAGGAAAGCTAGGGTTTGTAAGCGGTGTTCGGGTAGGACTCAAGCTGCACCTTGGAGGGCAAGCCAGATAGGGGGACGGGTGCTTTATAAACCGGCCCTATGCTTAGCTTTGGAGAGATCCAAGTAGTAATCATATCGCCGAACATCGAGTATCCATTGTGCACAAAGAGATCGAGTTAATAAAGCGAGATTGGAGACTCGGCGACTTCATCGCCGGCTACCAGATTAAATTCCATCATGTTTTCCTCTGAGCTAAATCCTCTCCCAAACGCCTGTGTCGACTTACCCCAAGATCAGTTACCCCTGGTAACATCTGCCGTGATCATCCCACGACAGTTGGCGCCCACCGTGGGGCCTGCGTCCAAAGGTGTTTACATCACGGGAGAAGCTCGGAAAAGCATGAGGAACCTCGTCGTCGAAGAGATCTACGACGACCACAAAGGAGAGAAGATGGTGGACGACTCCGGTTGGGGGCCAGAATCGGATCGCCTCGAATCCGGATCTGTCGTTACAATCGGCCGGATCAGCGTCTTCATCGGTATGGTATGTTCCTCTCGCTCGGCTCCTAACGATGTTGGATCTGATTCTGTGTCAGGGGAGGATGCTTGCGCCCAGTCAGATAGAGAAGAATCAGTTGGAGCAACAGACCAGATAGAAGAATCCATCGCGCAGTGGGAACAGCCGGAGGAGCCGGCATGGGCCCCGCGTGACCCGGACGGTGGAAAGGATGATATTGAATCTATCCGGGACCTGCTGGAAGACCGGTACGGAGAAGACAACAGCGGAGAAGAACAGCATGAACTCACAACAAGCGTAATACGCCGAGCGGCGGTCTACACGGCTCCCGCAGCCAACCTTAATCAAGGAAACGTGACCACGGCTCCGGTCGGGGCGGCTCAGGCATTGGCGCAGCGGCAGGACGCAGCTAACGGAAACCCGATCCCGGCCCGGGTCGACGGAGAGTCGGCATCAGTGACTAGCCGTGCGGCGGATGAGGAGTTGCACGCGAATACGTTCGGATTCCTAGAAAACCGGACACCGGGGGCGGGTCCTTCAAACCCGCGCCACCCGGCCTTGTTCGACAATAATCTGATCCTAGACCCCACGGTCCTTGCTACGGTTATCACTCCAGAAAACGCAGCTGAACGTGTCAGGGACCTGGATGTGGCTCGCCGCGCGTTGGAACAGCAAAGAAGGCAAGTGGAAGCGGAGAAACAAGGGATGGCTACGCGTCAACGCGAGCTGGATGCATTGGAAGCCCGGCTCCGAGAGGAAACATCTAGAGTACACCAGAGACATCAAACTAGACTACCGGCCACGGGTGGGGTCATTAACCCGACAGCTTTGTTTATTACGCCTCAGGACCAACCGATCCCAGCGGTAAACCAGGGAACTGCGCCTCAGCCGGCAACAGCGGAAGCCCACGCGGCAAACGTGCAGGCCGGGTTACTCCCACCACGAACCAGAGTCACAACCGGCATCGAGTTGCCACCTCAGCCGCCGTCACGGTTTCGCACACCAGCAGGCCACTACAACAACCCCATGGACAACGTGTATGCAGCAACGCTTGCATTAAACCAGATCCCGGTAGGAGAATCGCCCCATGCAGAAAGGACCCGGCAAGCGATCGATCTACTGCACACTGCAGTGGCGCAGCAGGCCAATTACCCAGACCACAGAAGCGGGATGCATGGGACGCCATACGCCAGTCAACAACAAGGGAATATTCAAGCAAACTCGGCGCGGCGGAGGGAAGAGCAGCAGCAAATGCCGCCTCCTCCCCGTGTTCCGGCAGCATCGGTGGCGCAGGCCGTTGTGGATAGCTCCAGGGCTCGGAGAGCCGGGGCCGGGTCTGCTGCACATGGGTTGCCTGCAGCACCGCGCTCCGCTGCGCCCCCGGCTGGATCGCACGCCTCCCGAGTAAGGCCAGTCTCAACCGTCCTCGCAGGGCCCAAGTGTCTCTCGGATGACATCAGAGCTGAACCTTACCCGGAAAAATTCAAAGAGCCGGGAAAAGTAGTGAACTATGAACCGACCATGGATCCGGAAACATGGTTGAGTAGTTATGAGATGGCAATGTCAATCCGCAATGCATCCGAGAATCTTCAAGCCAAGTTCATGTACTTGATGATGTCAGAAGGAGCAGCAAAGTTATGGTTCACCAACCTGCCAGAAAGATCGATCAAGTCCTGGGAAGAACTGAAGACCGCGTTCGTCAAGCACTTTCATGGAACGTGCAGAAAGCTATTCACTATTGACGATTTAGAGCGATGCGTTCAGAAGAAGGGAGAATCAGCACGCAGTTGGGTACGCCGGGTTATGGAGATACTTCACTTATCCACAGATATTCAGCCCAAAGATACGCTACAAGCTATGGCAAAAACATGCAAGTATATTCCTTTAGTACAAAAGTTAACTCGCATGAAGTCCAGTAGGAATGCATCGGAGGTTACAATGGGAGAATTAATGGATGCGTGCAACAAACACGCCGCAACAGACACTACAGAGGAGGAAGTTGATGACAAGAAAGCGAAGGTGAACACCAGTAGTAGTGGAAGAACCGGCAATGGATCGGCACCGAGTAATAACGGAAATAGTCAGAACAAGCGCCCATTTGAAGGAGGTTCCGAGTTTGTAGCTAATACTGAAGCCGGGTCTTCGAGACCCAGATCTGAAGGGAATTTTAATACCGGAAATCATAATGGAGGACACTATCAGGGACCTCCGAGGCCAGGCAACAGTTGGGATATATTCAGGATGGCGTGCCCGAAGCACAGCAGGAACGGCAAGCCGGCTAATCACTCCTTGGAGCAATGCGCCGACTTACAGAGATGGAAGAATGAGGAAGTAAACAGAGCCATGCGAGGTGCGGGTCGGGGAGGAGGCCCGGGTCCAGGTGGAAATTTGGGCAACGGTCCACCCCCAGCCGGTAACCCGGCAGCAGGAAATCCGGGCAACAATCAAGGGGGAGCGGGAGGTTTCCAGGCTAACCCCAAACAGTTGGGTCAGTATCATGTGCATACTACGGGAGGCTCTAACAAGGACAAAAAGATGCTAAAGCAGGCGGTTAATTCAGTTTCTTCTGCTGTTCCGAGGTATTTGAGATGGTCAGAACAGGAGGTAACATGGAGCAGGAGGGATCACCCGGATAGAGTAGATCACCCGGGAGTCTTAGCATTGGTAGTGGCACCACAGGTTAATGGGTATGAGCTGAAAAAAGTCTTGATGGACGGAGGGAGCAGCATCAATATCCTGTACTGGGAAACTTTCCTGCGCATGGGTCTAAAGGAATCTCAGCTACAAAAAAGTACAACAGTTTTTCACGGGATAGTGCCGGGTCATTCAGCGTGCCCTGAAGGAAAAATTGCGTTGGAGGTAGCTTTTGGGGAATCAAAGGACAATTATCGAGTTGAGTGGCTTACTTTTGAGGTGGTTAAGTTGCGCAGTCCTTATCACGCATTGTTTGGAAGACCGGCTTATGCCAAATTCATGGCAAGGCCGTGCTATGCGTATCTACAGCTGAAAATTCCGGGTCCTAAGAAGACCATTACCATACATGGAAATCGAGATATAGCGGCTGAGTGCGATGAAGGAGATGCAGCAATGGCTGAACAAGCCTGTAGGAAAGAGGAACTCAGGCATTACCGATCTCAAGCGGACCTGGAGGAAAGGGCAACTTCAAAAAGGCCGAGCTCTGAAGAAGAAAAAGCAAAACCCAGGGCAGAGCAAGACGATAAGATGGTGGCTTTCATCAGGAACGATCCCTCCAAATTGTCTGGCATAGAAGGGGAAATCACATCGTCATCTACGGCTAGCAGCGCTGCGATAACAACACACCCGGATTGGCTAGCAAACTCGGCACTCGTCATGAAAGGGTCTAACAAGTGGAGAATGTGCGTCGGTCGCGCCAGCCCGGGACCGATTGTCGAAAAGAACTAGATAGTGTAACGGGCAGCAGGTTTCAGACGCGCTCTTTTCCTACCCAGGGTACCTAAGGGGACTGGAAGGTTTTTAATGAGGCGGCTTGCTGACCCAAACTTTATCGTATCAATAAAAAGAGATGGTTTTCAAGTATTGTCATGGTCTTTGCTTCGATTACAGGTAAGTGGTACTTGTTATTATCAATACATCAGTATCATCAAAATACATTGCACATACATAGGTCTTTGGGGGCTGGGCTGCTTAAATAGCAGTCACGAACCCAAATACCCGGCCTTGATGCCTATGAGTTATGAGGGCCGATTACTCGCAAGACGAGTACGGTTGCAATCTTATAACCGGACGAAGGAGCCAAATTTCTTGGTTATTCTTACTTAAGCTCGATGTGACTCGCACTAAAGTGGCATGATCTGTTCGCTTACGATTACAATCAACCACGTAGCCCAATGGGATTTGCTTGACCCTGTTTTTCGTATAGATGTAACAGCATGGTATCCACGCGAAAGCCGGCTTACAGTACAAGATAATCAAAAGGGTCATCTAAACCACAAGTCTATGCAGAGTACAAGGGTAATAACCGGAAACTCAACGAGTATTAAGCATGACTTCAGTATTTACGCAAACGGCTATTGGTTTCCGGCTTGGTAAAGAGCAATTTGTCCTCTGAGAAAGGCCGCACCCCCCTGGCTCGTACTTTGGGTCATGGGGACTGGGGACTTCGAAACAGAAACAAACTGTTTAGCTATTGAAGCTCGAGAGACCCTAGCTTCCGAGTCTTGGGGACTTAAAGAAAAGTCCACTTATCAAAACCCGTGATGCTCGGAAAACCGAGTCTCGCAAAGGGAATCAACAAATAGTTGGGTATCGAGAATAAGTTTAAAGAATAAGACAAGTGTCAAGACTATCAAAAGCCGGGAGAGGCACAAATATATTCCGAACCAAAAGTATGTTACAAGTGACGGTACCAATATCAAGGGTGCACAGACGCACCATCAAAATCATATTAGTTTTAAAACATAAAAGTACCAGGTAACGCTCTACTCGGTATCCTGTGAGCGGTCTTCCGGGTCTTGGTCCTGGATCTGCTCCTTAGCCTTTCCAGCAGCATTACCCGGACTTTCCGCGTCAGGACGGGTAGGTGGAGGGACAGCTGGCGTAGAGGTAGACGGCCGTAATCCTAGCTCGGCCTCTCTCTTAGCAGCTTCTTCTTATCTCCTGGCCAGGTCAGTCGCCCATTTTTCCAACATATCAAAGGGAGGGGGTGCCTCTGCCAATATGATTTTTCCTTCAGCGTCGTATGAGCTCATGATTGTGTCCAGGTCCATCTTATCGGCCAAAGCGGTGGCCGAGGGGCGTACTGCGGATTGTATGGCCTTGAAGTCCTTGGGTGTGAACTTGGAGCCATCAGCCTTTAATTCTGGAAACCCGGATACTACCTTTGCTGGGTCAAGCTTAGGAAAGTAAGCCTTCGCCAGCGTCAAGGCCCGGGTCATACCGATCCGGCAGGACGAGCGCTTCCATATCTCAATCCATCCAGGCACCGTCGAGCAGGCTTGCATAAGATTCTCTTCACCCGGGTATACCTCGGAAGGCCACTTCACAGCGTCCAATATAAGCTTTGTGCCGGCAAAAAAGGTCTGGAGCACAGTCTTCAATGTTTTTACCTTGGCAATGGCATCGTCCTCTGGAGCAGCGAGGTTCGCACCTGCAGTTGAAACAAAAGGAAAGTATATCAGTTATCCCGATTGTCATAACGATAAAGTAGAGGCAATTAAGTTAGTCGAAGGCAAAAAGCTCACTTAGCAAGATGCGATAAGTATCCGCATTCTGGTTCGATAAGTTCTTCAGCGCGGATTGAGCAGTGTTGTACTTCTTTTTGTATTTGGAAACGTCTTTTTTCAAAATTTCCATGTTGGCCTCAAGGGCTTCTCTTCGTCTTACCTCAGCAAGTAGGAGCTGTTCGGTCTTGAGTAACACCTCATCGGACCGGGTCACTTCCGCCTGTAAGGAACGAAAGTGTCAGTCGGATATCATGGAAAACCGGGTATTGCCTGAAGTACCGAGCACAACTTCGGTAAGTTATGCCTGGAACTTGGGGACTAGGTATGTACCAAGAGATATCCGGTGTCAATTACCTGATGTGCTGCAGACATACGCTCTAGGAGGTTGTTCTCTGAAGCTTTCATGGTGAGGAGAGCGCTCATCAGCTGGTCAAAATTATCGTTACCCGAGTTAGAAGTCTCGGGGTCGCGGAAACTTGGAGAAAAAGTTTTCCTCTTAGCAGGAGATGGCACCCGGGTCATTCGAATGTCGGGGTCTGCTCCTCCTCTCGCGCCCAAAGTGGCAGTATCTTCTTTCTCGCTTGCGTGCGAAGCTATCGGATACCCGGCTTCTCGCCCAGCCGGGTCTGTCGGTGACGCTTGTCCATCACCAGCTGCGGCGAACACGTCATTGGTTGGCTTCTCTTTGCCTGGGTCCTCGGTTTCCATGTCTTCTTGGTCACTAATAACGACCGTGGCCCTGTGAAAAATATGAAGGCACAGTTAGCACATAGCCATGAAAAAGACAGCGAGAGTATGGTATAACATTAGGAAAAGAACTTTACCCGGGATTCACCATAAGGTCTGCAGGGAATTCGCTGCTAGAACCGGATGAAACTGAAAAATACCAAACGAGGCGTGAGGTTACCTTGCGAGGAAGTATTTTAGAAGGATCTTTATGTTTAAATAAGGGTATGGTCAGTACCAGTATGCCGAGTTGGAGGTGATGAAATACCCGAGTTAAGGGCATCATCGCCCGGGTGGTTCCGAGTTACCCTGTGCTTGGTCATAGGCGACTCCTTCAGGTATGGAAAAAGGGGGTAATGCCATGGTCAGCTCAGGAGTATTATCACAGGAACGCGAATTAGATGTGAGACATTGATGCAAAACCTTGAAGACGACCCCCTGGGGTTTTCTTTTAGATCCGGCCTTGATTGTCGGCTCTGGTTCATCTTCATCGCTGGCGGACTCCACCTTGCCGTCAGCTTCTTCTTCCTCGTCTTGGTCTTCTTGTTCTGAAAATTACCATGGTTACAATAGGAAAATGAAAAGTGGGATGCGACGAACTCAAAGGAACTGAGCATGTACCTTCGTCCGAGTTAACGGCATCCTCCTTTTTCTCCGGGTTTCCGGAGTTAGGAGAAGCGTCCATCTTCCAGAAATCATCATCGGCCTGAAGTAAAAGCATAAGAGCAAGGGTTAATGGTTGTATCAAGTAAAGAAGATAAGGGTGGAATCGAGGAAACCAGGTCCTTACCGCGGGGGCCGGGTTCTCGAGAGTGAAGGGCTCTAATCCGGCTATGTTCCGGATTACCTCGAGCTTCTCTGTCAGAAAGCCTTTGATTGTCTTGTTGGTGTCACTAGGAGCGAAGCTGCTGGTGGAGTATCGAATTGGGTCCGTGGTTTGCCCCGAGTATTCGCACATCAATTTAGCGCGAATGGAGTTGGGTTGGATGCGGAAATCGACCCAAGTCTTCACCAGGTTAAGCCCGATGAGGCCTTGGGCGGAAAGGATGGAGATTTTAGCCAATAGAGGCAGAATTTCTTCCCTTTCCGAGTCAGGGGCAAACCCATTGAAGGTTTCAGAAATGTCAAGCTGACCCTCCGAGTAACCCGGCAATTTCTTTTCGCCGGGTGGGAAGGTGTCCCGGCAGTAGAAGCACGAGAGCTGCCAGTGCTTGACGTGGGAGTTGAGGGTGAGAGGAGGCATTAAAGAGTTCTTGCGGCGTTGGATAGAAACCCCGCCGCAAGTAAGAAGTGCCCCGTCGCCGCTTTCGCGGCACGGTTTGCACTGGAAAAGTTCGACAAAGAGGGCTAAACTTGGCGAAGTGCACAAGTAAGACTCGGAGAGAACGATAAAATGGGAGATGTTTAGTACAGAGTTGGGTCCTATGTCGAAAATGCGAAGGCCATAATGGCTTAAAACGTCGCGGAAGAAAGGGTGACCCGGAGGCCGGAAGCCCCGGGTCACGTGCTCAACAAAGCAAATTACCTCATTTTCTGCTGGGGTGGGCCGGGTTTCGTTGCCCGGTACCCTCCAGTGGATAGTTTCTTGAGAGGGAAGAACCCCTAGCTCGACCAGTTCCTCCAGTTTGGCCTTGGTGACGGAGGACCGCGCCCAGTTGGCGGATATGGAGTTTGTGGTTTTGGCTTTAACCGGCAGCTTTCCCTGCTTCTTGGGTGCCATGGGGTTAACCTGAAAAAGCGTCAGAAGAAAAGATGTGAGAAACGAAACTCGGAAACTATCAGTTGACCGAGTATTGACGAGTGGTGTCAAGTTAGCTTGGAAGTTAAATATGATCCGGGTATTATTTTGCTAAGCAAGGTATGAATTGTCCGGGTATCGTGCATTATTGCAAAAGTTGTGGAATTTTATGCATGGGTGAGCGTTTGGGGATGATAAGTGGGTGTCCGTACATCTGTTATGAGCAAATGAGCCGGAAAAGGAGGATTTTCCGGGTGATAGGAACAGGGGCGGAAGATTTGGGCGGCTCAAGCCAAGATTGGGAATTTCATTTCTAGGTTATTGGTGAAATTAATGATTACAGTTGGTAGGAGAATGAGTTGAAGGGTACATCCTACCTATTGGGTGGGCTAGAGTGAATACTAGTGACCTAATTCGGTGTGACCCGAGAAATCGTGGGCGGCCCAATCCAGATCCAATCTGAGGGAGAGTTAAGAAGTTGTGAGGGAAAATTAGAGAATGTGAGAGACTTACCGGAGGAGATTGAAGTGAAGCTTTGCGGAGGCAAATGGCGCAAGCTTGATGCCCCTTCGCGATTCCTGGCGGACAGGTTGGGGGTCTGGCGGCGGATCTGGGCGGCGGGGCGGAGCGCGCTGTGGCGGAGCGCAACCGGCAACGGATGGGCTCCGGTGATGCGCGCGAGGCTTCCGTGGTGATGCTCTGTGAGCTCGCGCTTGAAAGAAGGAAGGATGAGAAATGGGGGAAAGTGAGCCGTTGGGGGTTAGGGTTACCTCTAAGGACTTATTTATAACGGCCGGGGTGGAAAAACTCATCCCAACAGGTGGGACCCGGAAATTACGGGGTAACGGCTATTTGTGCGAAATCTGTGAGATACGCCTTAAGTGTAGATTGAGGTCTCCGAACGAAAAAGAGAAGCAGATCCCCTCCGCGGTATCAAGACAGATTATCGAGAGAAGTATAAAGTTTTGCTATTCTTATCAAGGCTTAGACCAGGAAGTTGAGCAAGGCATCTGGAAGGAAAGCCGGGTTACCATGTGGCCACCAGGGAGTTGGGCCTAGTCATTTCATGAAGTACTTCAACTCGGTCTCCACACGTCCGTGTGATTGATATTTTTTGCAGGGAATAGCCAGCGCTTCAAGGAGGGATCTTTGAAGCCCAAGCTATTCTGGGGACTACTTATGGGGGGATAATAACCCGGTAGGCCCACTCCAAGGTATAACCCGGCCCAAAGGACGCTGCGCAGGATCCGGCTAAGGATAAAGAAACTTCTAGAAGGCCCAAGGTTTATAGGTCTCGTAACCCGGATTGTGGGTTGCAGTAAGGAAAGCTAGGGTTTGTAAGCGGTGTTCGGGTAGGACTCAAGCTGCGCCTTGGAGGGCAAGCCAGATAGGGGGACGGGTGCTTTATAAACCGGCCCTATGCTTAGCTTTGGAGAGATCCAAGTAGTAATCATATCGCCGAACATCGAGTATCCATTGTGCACAAAGAGATAGAGTTAATAAAGCGAGATTGGAGACTCGGCGACTTCATCGCCGGCTACCAGATTAAATTCCATCATGTTTTCCTCTGAGCTAAATCCTCTCCCAAACGCCTGTGTCGACTTACCCCAAGATCAGTTACCCCTGGTAACATCTGCCGTGATCATCCCACGACAGCAAGGGAACTTCCCTTTCATGTCCATCAGTAAATAAAACCCGATATACTAGATGTCTAGCACTAGAGTTAGCAGTAATGAAATGATGAGCTTTCATGGCAGCAAGATCAAGTCTATGTGGATCTAGCAATTCATTATTGGGAGCAACAGAAAGGTTTAGAGAAGTTAACATACACGAAGATATAATACCCCCTTAAATGGGTCTTCTAGCAGCTAAGCGGCGAGCAATCAAAGCACCAAGGTTATACTCATTGCTACTAGTAAGTGCAGCAAGAAGATACTAATTTGAAATATTGCTAGTGTTTTCCCTACCAAGAACACTAATAGGAAGATAATAAGTGAAATCTCTAATAGTTGGGAGTTGAATGTTCCTTATCTTGCCGCGCTGAGCTGTGCGGTCATCACAATTTGTAACTCCTTGGTAGAGCTCCAGCAAATTAGCGGGTTGTTCCTGAATCTTCCTCGCTGTCCGTGACGTGTTAATACCCATGATGCTGCAAAAAAATTCGAAGATCATGGAAAAAGGTCCATCGTGGATGTTGAATGCAACACATGGGTTATAATGAGATTTTTGGAAGTTAAAGCTCTCAACAAAAATTTTCGTTAATATAGCATATTGAGGGATTTCATCACGCATGTAATCAGTTAGACCAACCGTATCAACCAGCAGCAAGAAGCCCTCAAGTAATCCTGCACTAATTAAAAAGGTATAGCAAGGGAAACTAGATGGATGAGCCACTCCATCGTCTCCCGCATTGTCAATGCTCGGTGCAATGAGATTTTCAATGTAAGATGGTCTCAGCAGGGTACCTGATCGTGAAGGTCTTGTCCTCCTAGGTGCATCACTCTCAAAGATTTCTCCAAAGTTGTAGTTATCCATTTCTGAAATTTTAAACAAGCATCACAAAAAATTGATTGCAAGCAACTATATCATAGAAACCACTGTAGAGACTTGTAGGAGGGTTATACGTGCATCAAAACTAAATTATTTCACACAAATCAAGCATGCTAGCTCACACAATCTGACACCTACAGTACCAAAATACTCAAGAAATACAACACTAAACAAAATTCTACTTGGATAATCGGAGGAGTCACATACGAGAGAGCAAATGCTCAAAATTTTAGCAACAAAGGTGGGCTGATCAAAGAGATCAAAAAATCTCGAGGAAGAAATCAAGAACTCGGGTTCCAGGGATATTTTCAAGTTGGGAGAGAGAATAGACTGTTAGGCAGTCAGGAGAGGAAGTGGGGGCCGGGGGGCCATACCATGTGTTGGCGCCACCAGGGGCTAGGCCGTGCCACCCTGTGGTGTGCCTGCATGCTGAGTCCCCTGGTGTGTCCCAGGTGTCTCCGTGCCTCATTTTTTACGTAAAAAAATATTATAATTTTTCGAGAAACTTTATTTTTGAGGTATTTTCAGAATTTAATAATTAATTATAAACCTGGAAAATGATTATGTAATGATGGAAAATAGAAACAAGACTAACTCTACAGGGGTTCTAAGACATTCTAATGTGCAAATAACCAGTGGAAACCACGGGTGGGAGTGGTGAAAACATGCGTAGCATGGTGAAAACAAAATAAAATGTGGTGAAAACAGAAGTAAACACGGTGAAAACAAAAGTATGGATGATGGGAACATGTGTAGTATGGTGAAAACAAGGGTGAGCATGGTGAAAACAAAGGTGAACATGGTGAAAACATAGTGAAAACATTGTTTCCTTCATTTGAAATCACTTTGTTTACAAGGTTGATCAAATCTTGTTACCAAAACAGTTTTTATGAAGCAAAACTTTGTATATCACTAAATGATTATGTTACCTCAACTTTAATAGACATAGTCCCAATCAAAATAATTTTATATTCTTTCTGTGACATTGGAATAGGACAATAGAATTCTCCAATCTTGATGGTCTCAATATTTTCAATTGAATTTAGACCCTATTTCCTATCAATCTTCTTGGGAAAATAAACGGTGTGCTCTTTATCATTGACATTGAATGTTACTTTTCCTTGGTTGCAATCAATAACAGCCCCTGAAATGTTAAGAAAAGGTCTCCCAAGAATAATAGACATATTATCATCTTCAGCCATTTCGAACACAACAAAGTCAGTTAATATCAAACAACTAGTAGCCACTTGAACAGAAACATTCTCACATATACCAACATGAATAGCAGTAGATTTATCAGCAATTTGCAAAGATATATCAAATGTATCAACTTTTCCGAATACAGTCTCTTATAGAGAGAAAAAGGCATAACACTAACTCCTGCTCCCAAGTCACATAGAGCAGTTCTAACATAATTATTTTTAATGGAGCATGGAATAGTGGGTATACCAGGATCTCGGGCTTCTTTGGGACCTTACCACTAAAAGAGTAATTAGCAAGCATAGTGGAAATTTTCTCATTAGGAATCTTCCTTTTGTTAGACACAATATCTTTCATATACTTTGAATAAGAAGGCAGTTTAATAACATCAGTCAAAGGAATTTGCAAAAAAAAAAGGTTTCATCCACTCATAGAACTTATTATAATGTTCTTGTTCCTTTCATTTATGTTTCTTATTAGCAAAAGGCATTGTTTTTTGTACCCAAGGTTCTCTCTCTTTACCATGTTTATTAGCAATGAAGTCCTCCTTAGTATACTTTCAGTTTTAGTTTGCTTATTAGGTTCAACTTCAGTTTCTTGTTTATTCGAAGCATCACTTTTATCATTACCACTTTCAGTTTCAACATCAGAGATAGATATACTATAAGGATCTTTGACACGTTCAGAAGATAGACAAAAAAATTATGTTTCTTCTTATTTTTCCTAGAAGAAGTAGTATTGTTTTTAGGTTGTTGAGAATCTTGTTCAATTCTTTTAGGATGACCATCATGATGCAAGGGGTCCTGATTAGAAACACCACTTCTAGTAATTATTTCATAAACATGTTTTTATCTAGAAGCATTAGCTCAAATCCTTTTGCACCTTTGTCGAGACATCGTAGTAGTTTTCATAGACGGGGGTGCCATGAGACTACGGGTAGAGACGTGGGGTAACGGGATCGCGTTAAAGACAAAGACACGGGATTTACCCAGGTTCGGTATGTCGTAATAATACGACGTTCCTACTCCTGCAATCTCACTAATCAGGGCTAAAGCCTGTGTATACAATTACAATGTGAGGTTCCGTTTAGCTATTCGCTGAGGATCAACTTCCCGGCGAGTTAGCCTATAGCTTCTTGTGTATCTATCATATCTCCCGTCCGGCTTTATATAATAGCCGGGTTAGGGCATACAGAGTAGGAAACCTAGAAGACTACGGTAACTTCTAACTTGGAAAGGAAGGAATCCGCCTTCTCCTCCAAGCCAGATCACGTGGGTCGTGATCCGGGTCCTTCTAGAATCCGGTTTCTGTGCGTCAGCTTACTGGGCCGCCCAATGGACCATAGCCCACTACCACTTGGGCCACCCTGGTAATCCGGCACTTATGACCACCATCTGATATACCCCTATTCAGTATATATCCGACAGTAGCCCCCAAGAAGGATTAAAACTCTGATTCGCCGTCTTTCGCCAAATGTATATTGTCCGAGAAATATGGGCCAGCAGTCTTGATTCTTCTTATTCTTTTTTGAAAAGAGATGGTAACGTAAAACTCGGAATTCTGAAAATCCGGCTTTTCTCACACGATCCTTCACGGAGAAGGAATCTCCTACGTCAGCACTTTAATCCTGCTGACGTAAGGGATGTTTGGGTTTTGAGTGGGAAACCCAGAAACATATCTCTGACAGATTCTCGCAGGAAACGAGGAGATAGCCATAATCACCCTGTCGATTCATTTCCCGGATTTTCCGGCGAGTGACACGCGTTGATCATCCAACGGTCAAAAGAGCCGTTAGCACGTATCGTGACGGATTTCCGGCTTTAAATAGCCTTCTTCGTCCTCCCGGTAAACCTTCCGCTCTCACTTCCAACGCCATTATCGCGCCCAATCTCTCGAGCAGAGAAACACTTCCGAACGCACACGACGCCCAAAACGTCACCGGAGGCGAGCCAGCGCCGCCACCCAATGGCATTTTCGCCGTCTTCGCCCACCCGCAACGTCTCGCAGGACATCAAAGACATCATCAACACAATGGATCCTTTGTTGGATTCCCCGACGCACGCCGGCGGCGAGCCGGTGAAGACCGCGAGCACCGCGGCGGACGGAGGGAATCCTTCCGACACCACAGATCTTGCGGGCTCAAGCTCCGCGCCCTCACCGCTGTTCGCTCCCGAGACGGCGGAGGAGAAGATTACGCTGGTTGGCGACGAGCTCGCCGCTGCAGAAGCCGCCGCGTCCGCCGCCGTCCGAGCGGACGAAGAACTGGAGACTGCCGGCAACTGGGTTGCCTGCAGTATTCCCCCATCCCTCCTTCCAAACATGGAAAAGGAGGGGTTAGTGCTGAAAGGGAAGGGGCGACTTCCGGAGGACGAGAACGAACCCATGCCGAACGACGGCGAACGGGTTCTTCTCTCCTCCCACCTTCTAAGAGGTATGGGATTTCCACCTTTTGCCTTCTTCCTCCAGGTCCTCTCCCATTACAATATCCAGCCCCATAACCTGCCTCCCAATTCTATTCTTTATATGGCCGGATTTCAGGCCCTCTTCGAGGGTTTCCTAGGCATAGAACCTAGGTTAGATTTCTGGTTATACTGTTTCGGGGTTAAGCGGAACTCTTCGGAGGGCGCACTCCCGACTTGCGGAACCATCTCCTTTACTCTTAGGAGATTTAGGGAGGAATGGTTCCCCAAGATCAAAACCTCGGAATCCGTCAAATTCTGGACGGGTTCCTTCTTTTATCATCCCGATGTTCCTTTCCCAAAAAAGGCCATCGGGTTCCACCTTTCTCAAACACCGCTGCTGTTCCCCAAGAAAATTGGGGAACAGAAGCCGTCCAAGTTCTGCCGCCTGATCTTCTAAGGATCAAGCGGCGCATCGCCAAACTTACTTCCTCTGATCCGCCCCTAACCGGCATGGACACATTCCTTTGCTGGTTGGACATGCGGATCCAGCCGTTAGCCAACCATGGTGGCCGCCTCCTTTGCGAGTACACGGGCGCCAACGACAAAATGCGGACAACCAGCAAAGACTGGGCCGCGAAGGATCTGCGGCGGCACCAGAACCAGTTGGTCGCATCACGCGACCAATATGAAGCGAGTCGGCCAATGTATACGGCCGACAATCCGGCTCCCAAGGTATTTTTTCCGTCATTTGGGTAGAACTTTGCCATGATTTCTCGGATTTTTCGCTTCTAACTCTGATTTTTCTTTTCGACAGATTGCTGAGCTTCCTGACTCGGAGCTGGCCTCCGAAGCTGAACTGGAGGCGTTGCGCGCCGCCTTTACAGATGGGCGAAAGCGCAAGAAGATTTCCTCCTCTGAGGAAATCATCGATCTTGACGGGATTCCCGTCGCCACCTCCAGGTTAGAACGTCCGAGTTATTTTCTTTTGTCGAAGTTTTCTTTCGTCTTCGGAGTTTTAACTTTTTCCGGGTTTTTGCTTTTTGCCTTTAGCCTGCCTCCCTCTACCTTAAAGCCAAAGAAGCTGAAAAGGCACAAGGTTGTGTCCAGCAGAGGCTCTCAACCTTCTCCCGCCATCGCACCGGACACACCGTCCACGATGGCGGAAGAGCATGCCACAGCCCCCACCACCGAGTCGTTGGAGCCCAGCCAGCCCGTTGTGCTGGACACGGACACGAGGGAAAGAGCGGCTCCAGAGGTGGGAAATTCTTCTCGGACAATCGATGAGGAGATTCCCACCTTCGACAAGGACTTCAAGAACCTCAACGATGGCCTAAGCGCGGCCGGAATTCTTTTTGCGGAGTACTCAAAAGAGTTCAATTAAAACTTGGCGGGGTTGCAGCAAATGAGCCAGGTATTTAACTCTAGCCCCCAAGCATTAAGCAAAATGTATACTTTTTGCCTTGATGCTTTTTAGTTATTCTTTTCCTTGTCGTGATCCAGCAAACCGCTGAATCCATTAACATGGAAGTTTTCAACAAACTCTCCGTCAAGAATAAAGAAGTTAGAAATCTTCTTTCTATTCTTGATGTGAAAGAGGCGGAACTGGCATCGTCTCACCTGCAGCTGAAGGAAACAACAGGTAAACTTTTTCCCTCGGAAGTTTTTGATTCAGCTTTTTGTCTAAGTACTTTTCCGGGATTTTTCTAAACTCGGAATTTTCCTTGCTTTCCAGCTGCTTTGGCTAAGGCCAAACAAATAGCTGAAGATGCCGGTAATGCTGCCAGTCTCTGTGAGGAGAATCTGGACCTTCATAAGCAACTTATGAAGGCTCAGAAAGATCTGGAAGCCAGCAATCTGGCCCTTGGAATGGCTCATTCCAAGGCTTCCGAACAGGCGGAGAAGGATAAGTCCACTATCCAGGACTTGGAAAATGCTCTAAACCTTCGCCTGGAGGAAGGCTCCGAAATCGACAAGCTTATCGATATGTTTTACTTCATTTACCATTTTTCCATGTCTTGCTTTCTTTCTCTGCTTTTTCACTTAACCTTTTTGGTTGTTTTGTCTGAAAAAACAGGAGATAACCCAGCTCTCACTCGGATTGATGGAATCCGAGCCTTTGGGAAGACGTGGACTGCGATCAGAGCTGCTGGCATGCAGCTGGTCAACAAGTTCCTTCCCACAAGGACTAGGGAGTTCTCGGAAGTTGAGAAACTTCCGGGTGCCATCTTGGAGGTGGCGGAGTCCAGGGAGTCCATCCTCCTCCGCTGCACGGGGTGGTGCACGCATGGCACTCGGCCTTATGCGTATGCACTACCCTGGTGCAAAATCTTGGCGCGTGGCGTCCGGTATCCCTCAAGGATACACGGAAACCCAGCGAACCACCATCTTTGATGAAATCAAAGGCCACGCCACCAAGATCGCCTCCATGGTGAACATCTCCATCACCTATCCAGAAGAGGAGATCCCCGAAGCCCCCGAGAACGATAGCAGCGAAGAGGACTTGGATGCTTGAAGGGCTACCCTGAACCTGGATGGTGGAAGTAGACAATAGAAGCATTACTGCACTTTTACAATGTAACTTATATTGTAATGCTTCTATTCCTTTTGTAGAAACAAGAACTCCGCCTTTTGCAGTTTTAATTATGAAATTCTTTGCAAGGTTTTCGGGTTTTAGTATTCCTTTATCTTCTAAGTTCTCTGGCTTATATGTTTTAACTGTCCTTAGTGTTTCAAATGACTCAATAGTACTGTGAATCATCATGCCGAGTAACTGGGTATAACCAATCAGCTTAAACTCGGAAACATGGATCATACTAAAGGCATTTTTACTAACTAGCTCCAGTGACCCAAGACATAAGCAATCAGATAATGCTTAGAGAAAAGTAAGGAATTTTTTGAATGAAACTTGGGCACGCAGGCACAATCCAAGTTTCCTTTAGCCGTTTAGTAGGCTGAAAATCATTCAGTTTTTAAACGCCGAGCACGCAGGCACAATTCGGGTTAACATTGAGTATTTTGTAACATCATTGCGAAATAGATAAGGTGGAATCATGCTTTGTACTATAATGAACTTGTAAAAACATGGATATCAGAATTCCAACAACTTTATTTCATGATCTCAAAGATATTTACATAGAAATTGAACTAAGTATAGAAGGGACGTAACTGCTGGATACTCCAAGGCCTCTTTGTCTCTCCTAGCTCAACATCTATCTTTCTCTTTCTTTTGCGATTCGGCTTCTCGGGATCGTCTTCCGTATCTCGAATGTCGACAAGATAGTATGATCCATTCTTCATGGCTTTACTAACGAAAAATGGTCCTTCCCATACTGGGGCTAATTTGTGCTTCCTTTGCTGTACCAATCTCAGCACTAGGTCACCTTCTTTAAAAGAACGATGCCTGATTTTCCGACTATGATAACGTCGTAAACCTTGCTGGTAGATGGCGGATCTTTGAAGCACAAGCTCTCGTTCCTCTTCTAAGATATCGACGGCATCCTGTCGTGCTTCTTCGGCATCCGAGTCGTCGAAATCCTGCACTCTTGGGCTATCATGGATCATGTCCGTTGGAAGAATAGCTTCCGCACCATAAACTAGGAAAAACAGGGTTTGCCCAGTTGACCTATTTGGCGTCGTTCGAATACTCCAAAGCACGGAAGGTAGCTCTTCTACCCATGCTCCAGCTGCTCTGTGAAGAGGGGATTCGAGTCTTGGGCGTATTCCTTGCAGGATTGAGCTATTCATTCTCTCAACCTGTCCATTGGATTGCGGGTGTGCCACAGATGCGAGATCTAGGCGAATTCCCGTTTGTCGGCAATATTTTGCCAACTCTCCAATGGAGAAATTTGTCCCGTTGTCGGTTATTATGCTGTGTGGAACGCCATATCTCATGACTATGTCAATGATGAAATTTCTGGCAGTTACACCGTCCAGCTTTTTGATGGGTTTAGCCTCCACCCATTTGGTATACTTATCCACATCTACAAGTAGATGTGTAAGTCCGCCTAGCGCAGTTTTGAACGGTCCCATCATATCTAGCCCCCAGACCGCAAACGGCCATGTAATTGGGATAGTTTTGAGTGCTTGGGCCGGCATATTAGTCTGCTTGGCGTAATATTGACACCCTGCACATGTGTTGACTATGTGCTCAGCATCTGTCTTGGCTGTTAGCCTGAAAAACCCAGCACAGAATGCTTTTTTAACTATGTTTTTTGATTGAGCATGATGTCCGCAATCTCCGGCATGAATTTCTTGCAGAATTTCTCGTCCTTCTTCTGGCGAAATACATCACAGAAAAATTCCGGAAGTACTGCGTTTATACATGCAATTATCAATTACCGTGTATCCTTTGCATCGACGCTGAATTTGTCTCTGCAAGACTTCGTCTGCTCCTTCCGGTTACTTCTGATTGACTAAGAAGTTTAAATATGGAATTGTCCAATCCGGGTTGATGAACATAACTTTAATTGACTCGGAAGCCAGGGGGTAATCGATATCTCCACCTTTTATGGATGGCTCGTACAAATGCTGGACGAATACACCTGGTGGTAGGATTTTTACCCTTTCTGGCCCCATGCGTGCTAACGCATCCGCGTTCCAATTTTCTTCCCTTCTAACGTGGAGTACTTCGAATCCGAAAAAACAAATGGCGAACTCGTCCACCGTTCTCCGGTATTGGGCCATTATAGGGCTTTTTGCGTCCCAGGTTTGGTTAAGCTGATGATGTACCAAATCCGAGTCGCCGTAGCACAGGATGCGCTTAACCCCTATTTCTTTTGCAATGTGCAAGCCATGAAGCAGAGGTTCGTATTCTGCCACGTTATTGCTGGCGTTGAAGTGTATTTGTAATACGTACTCCACTGTGTCTCCTTTAGGGGATTTTAAGACTACACCAGCTCCAGCGCCCTCCTTCATCTTGGATCTGTCAAAGTGCATGATCCGGTACTCGGACTCCGGCATTGGTGTTTTCTCCATTGCTTCCGTCCAGTCGGCGACAAAGTCTGCCAAAACCTGGGATTTTATTGCCGTCCTTGGCTGATACTTAATGTCGAAGGCTGCTAGCTCGATACCCCATTTGGCTACCCGGCCAGTTGCCTCCACATTGTTTATTATATCCCCTAGTGGTGCTTTACATACCACTGTTATGGAATGTCCTTGGAAGTAATGGCGCAATTTTCTAGATGCGAAAAATACGCCATATGCCAGTTTTTGATAGTGTGGGTACCTTTGCTTGGACTCGGAGAGAACTTCACTTATGTAATATACCGGATGCTGATCTGGTATGCTTTGTTCGTCTTTCTTCCGTTCCACAACGATTACCGCACTAATAACCCCGTTTGTAGCCGTGAGGTACAATAACATGGGTTCTTCGTCTTTTGGGGATGCCAAAATCGGAGATTTCATCAAAGTTTTCTTTAACTGGGTTAACGCTGCATCGGCCTCTTCTGTCCACTCGAATTTGTCGGATTTTTTCAGCAACTTGTAGAGTGGTAAGGATTTATCCCCCAGCCGACTAATAAATCTGCTGACGGCAGCGGCGGAACCCGTCAATCTTTGGACATCTTTCACACACGTAGGTTTGGAGATGTTCAAGATGGCTTTGATCTTTTCCGGGTTAACTTCTATTCCTCTATGAGAAACGATGAAACCCAGAAGTTTTCCTGAGGGGACCCCGAATAGGCACTTTGATGGATTTAACTTCATCTTGTAAGCGCGTAAGTTTTCGAAGGTTTCTCGCAGATCCTCAAGGAGTGTATCTTTTTCCTTGGTTACGACAGCAATGTCGTCCACGTAAACATGGACGTTTTTGCCAATCTGACTATGCAAACAACGTTGCATGCAACGCTGGTAAGTTGCACCTGCGTTCTTCAGGCCAAATGGCATGGTTACGTAATAATACGTCCCGTACGGGGTTATAAAAGAAGTCTTAATTTGATCTTCCTTTTTCATGCGTATTTGGTGATACCCGGAATAAGCATCCAAAAAGCATATAAGCTCAGAGCCTGCAGTGGCATCTATTATTTGATCGATTCGCGGTAACGCGAACCTATCTTTTGGACACAATTTGTTCAAGCCGGTGTAATCTATACAGATTCTAAGAGCAGTAGTATTTTTCTTCGGTACTAATACCGGATTTGCAGACCATTCAGTGTGGATTACTTCCTGGATGAAATCTGCTGCTAAAAGCCGGCTAATTCCCTTGCCAATAGCCTTCCGTCTTCTTCCGTCAAATCGACGGAGACCTTGTTTGACGGTTTTGGAGTCTGGAATCACTTTGAGTTGATGCTCAGCAAGTTCCCTGGGTACGCCTGGCATGTCAGCTGGACACCAGGCGAAAATATCCCAATTCTCACGAAGGAACTTGATGAGCTCGCCTTCCTATTTGTCGGTCATCCCAGTTCCTACTACGACAAATTTTGTCGGATCTTTGGGATCTAGGATTACCTGTCTTGTATTCTCGGACGCCTTGAAGCTATCTGCTGGCTTCCGGGTTTCTTTTCCTGCCGGCATTTCTGTCGGCGATACCTCCTTAGCCAGCTCCTTCAGTTCTTCCTTTGCTATAACTCTCTGAGCGCAAAGGGCGTTTTCTTTTTCCAGATCATTTGCCAGCTTAAAGTCTCCACTTATGGTGATTACTCCTCCTTTGGGTCCTGGCATCTTCAACTTGTTATAGATATAACATGATCTTGCCATAAATTTGGCGAAAGCTGGACGTCCGAGTATTGCGTGATACACGCTTTCGAACGGCACCACTTCGAAGGATACTTTTTCCTGACGGAAATGATCTTTGTCTCCGAAAGTGACATCTAGGGAAATTTCTCCTAGGGATCGTGCTTGTCTGCCAGGAACAATGCCATGGAAGCGTATGTTGCTGTAATTGAGCTGGGACTCGGAGATTTTCAGATGCTTCAGCGTATCCAGATACATTATGTTAATGCTGGATCCTCCATCCATCAGCACTCTTTTTAGCCTAGTGTTCTGGACAATAGGGCTTACAACAAGAGCTTGTGTGCCGGGTTCAGGGATGTTCCCGGGATGATCAGACTGATCCCAGGTGATTGGTGTGTTTGAATACTTCAAGAATTTCGGGGTTGCCGGAACAACCGCGTTTATTTCTCGAAGCGTTCTTTTGGCCACCTTTGCTGACGGAGTTGCTAAGAACGTTAACAGTGCCTCTCCATCAACTCTCGGAAATTTGGGTTCGCCTTTTCGCTGTTGTTCCTGGATTTTTTCATCAGTGTCCGATTCACTGTCTTCTTTCTCAGCTTCTTGCTTTTGTTTGGAGAATTTCCTTTTGGAACTCTTCCCCTTATTTCCGGATCCTGCACTGCCTTTCATGTGCTTATTCAGCCGGCATTGCACGTTCGTATGGGTGGGTTTCCCAAATTGCGAATGGTGGACGCAGGGTTCCGACTTAATCTTCTCCCACTCTTCTTTAGTGTAGTTGATTGGTTCTGAACTGCGTCCTTTCCATCTATTCCCTTTTTCACTTCCAAAGGCTATGTTAACTTCTTTGGGTTTTGGTGTTGCATCTGAGGCTCCTTTTTTCTCAGGGCGAGGATTTTTTCTTGGCCAGTATCAGTGCATCTATATTGCCACCTCTTGCTCTGATATCGTCTTCGGCTGCAGCGTGTTCATTGGCGGTTGTAAGCATAGATCCGAGATCTTTGTGCTGTTTGGAACCAACCATGAACGGCACAAGTCCGGGTTTTAGGCCATTGACGAAAGCATGCATTGCTTGTACGTCAGTTACTCCAGAACAACTATTCTTCATTGCAGTCCATCTGGAGATGAAATCCACGTATGGTTCATCCTCGAACTGGGTGCAACGGTTCAGCTGGTTGATGGTGTTCAGGCGTTTATAAGTTCCCCGGAAATGCTGAGTGAATACTCGAGCCATATCATCCCAGCTGTCTATAGTTCTTGATGGCAATCCATTGATCCAATCTCTGGCTCCATCCTGTAACATTAGGGGAAGAAACTTTACAGGTTCCAGGTCTGTCCCATTGTTAATCTGGACGGCTGTATAGTAGTCTGAGAGCCAGGTATCCGGGTTTGTACTGCCGGTGTATTTCTGGTACGTTGGACCGACCTTGGCAAAGCCAGAATGCAGGGTTATCCTTCGGATCCTATCAGTGAAACACTTAGGTCCGAAGTATAGATCATCCTTTTCCGCCCTATCCATGTGTGCGAAATACCTTCCGGCTGAATGGACAGAAGGGGATCTACTTCTTTCTTTTCCATTGGTGCGCGGACGCGCTTTTCCGGGATCGTTTCTATTTCTTCCGAGATCACGCTCTTTTGGATGAGGCGGAGTTCTACTCCTGTGCCTTTCTTTATCCTTAGGAGGTGTCCGAGATCTCTCACGTCTGTGAGGTATGTCATGTCTTCCAGTTTTTTCAGCTGGGTGTCTCGGAGGTGGCATTGCTTTGCCGTCATTCCGGTGTTTTTCTTCCCGATCATGGGGTTTGATTCCACCTTTCGGGGGATGGGATCCGGTTCTAGACGCTTCATCCCTATTGTCGGGATTTTTCTTGTCTTTTCTCGGATCCGCTTTTTTATCCTTTGAATTGTTTGAATCTCCAGGGTCTTCCGGTCCAGGTGCTCCAGCGGCGCAAGTAGCTGTTTTGCATAGGGCGGAGTCGTCGTGCAACTTCCCTGATCGCTCTTGGCCCCGCTGTTGTTGTTGCAATGCTTTTCCTAGGAAATCATACACCCCTTGGAGCTTTTCTCCGTTGGAGTACATGTCATTGTTGAGGATGGCGAACGCTGCTTCCGCGTTTTCTGCTGCGGTTTTGTATACTGGTTCGCCTTTGACATCCTTGCCGTTTACCTGCTTTTGCCAAGATGGGTTATACAACCTTTCCTTTGGCGGCAGTACTTCCGGTCTTACGATTCCGGGTAACCTTGTAGGTTTTTTGGCAGATCTATTCTTTCTCTCGTACTCCTCGATTTCTTCCTTCATGAGCTTGATGTCATTCTGGGTTTTTTGGAGGTGTTCCCGAGATCTGAGTAGATGTTGCTGTTGTCGTTGGAAAGCTCGTCTCCTGGCTTCCAGCATCTCAGGGGGTTCGTTTGGTCCCACTGGCGTTTGTAACAGATCCTGTTCTTCTTGTTCTGTCATTGGCGGAACAAGGATTTCCTTGGTTTTCTTCTCCGCGGGTTTTATTCCGCTTGCATCTCCTACTTCCGGGCTTTCATCAGCTGGATCAGCCGACTTTTTCTTCCGGAGTTTGTACTGGAGTTTTTTAGCGGCCCTGTGTTTTTTCTTGGAAGAGGGAGGCTTTTTAACAGGTTCATCCTCTGTCAATTCCTTGACGTTGGGAAATACCGGAGAGGTTTCTCCATCTTCTCTCTCTTCCTCTGGCGGAGGAGTTTTAGGGCTTTCCTGACTGCCGGCATCCGTGGTTTCAGCCGGTTTTGCCATTAGCACTTCATGGAATCCCTCTTGAAGATATTTTACCTTCTTTTCGAAGGTGTCCTCATCTTCATCTTCGGAATCGAACTCATACGATCCGGTTTCTGACTCTAATCTCGCCTCAATGGCGGCTAGCACAGAGTCAGCTTCCGAGTTCATCGCCATGTTGATGGATGTCGGATCTTCCACCTCTGTGGTGGGTGTGCTGTTATCTACCTCTTGCACGGGATTTCCACCATTCGTGTTTTCGGTGACTTTGGATTGCACCATACCGATAAAGTGTGTATCACTTTTATGTCGGCGATCTGAGAAAAATCCGGGATCATAGTCATCCTCGACTGGGTATAGGGCGGGTGGGATAAATTTGCTTCCACCGCAAAACCCCATGGCCTCTGCAGTTAGTACGATAAATATATTAGCAGATCCGATCGGTAACACGCAGGCACTTACCAGATGATTTTGCGCTGGTATGTAAGATCCATTGTCGAGGAAGCGTCCGACGTTGTCGTCGAACTCCAGGCTTCCGACAGTTATGGAACTGCCGATCCCGCCGAGTATCCCAGATCAGAACTTAACGCCTGACGTCGTTTGCCCCACGGTGGGCGCCAACTGTCGAGACATCGTAGTAGTTTTCATAGACGGGGGTGCCATGAGACTACGGGTAGAGACGTGGGGTAACGGGATCGCGTTAAAGACAAAGACACAGGATTTACCCAGGTTCGGTACGTCGTAATAATACGACGTTCCTACTCCTGCAATCTCACTAATCAGGGCTAAAGCCTGTGTATACAATTACAATGTGAGGTTCGGTTTAGCTATTCGCTGAGGATCAACTTCCCGGCGAGTTAGCCTATAGCTTCTTGTGTATCTATCATATCTCCCGTCCGGCTTTATATAATAGCCGGGTTAGGGCATACAGAGTAGGAAACCTAGAAGACTACGGTAACTTATAACTTGGAAAGTAAGGAATCCACCTTCTCCTCCAAGCCAGATCACGTGGGCCGTGATCCGAGTCCTTCTAGAATCCGGCTTCTGTGCGTCAGCTTACTGGGCCGCCCAATGGACCATAGCCCACTACCACTTGGGCCACCATGGTAATCCGGCACTTATGACCACCATCTGATATACCCCTATTCAGTATATATCCGACAACCTTAGTAAGTTGATCAAATTTGAGGTTGAACCATATGAAAATGTTTAACAAGCATTTTAACATCATTAGAGGTTCTCTCAATAAGACCATGCACATTATCAATAGCTCTAGAGTTTTCCATTAGATGATTCTGCATTCTCATATCAAAATTATCTTGCTAAACAACATAATTATCAAATTCATCTAAGCATTCATCAGGTGGTTTAGAATAGGCAATGTCTCTATTATCAAAATACTAGAGGTAGTGTACCTCAATTGTGGATGGGTGAGGAATTGGCTTACATATATCTTCTATAGGTGGTAAATTTTTCACATCTTTAGATTTAATACCCTTCTCTTTAAGAGATTTCTTGGCTTCCCTCATCACTTCATCATTTAATTCAACCATTCCCCTTTTCTTGGGTGTTGGTGTAGGTGTTGGTTATGATATTGTCCAATCATCATGATTCTTGCTTATATTAGCCAATAATTCCTCAGCTTCTTCTGGAGTTCTTTTCCTGAAAACACAACTAGCACAACTATCTAGGTATGTCCTAGATTCAATAGTTAGTACATTATAAAATATATCTAGGAGCTCATTTTTAGGTAATGGATTTCTAGGGCTAGCTCTTATTAAAGAACAAAACCTTGACCAAGATTCAGGCATTTTCTCTCCTTCAATTTGCTTAAAGTGAAAGATTCTTTGCAAAGCAGCATGTTGAGCACTAGCGGGAAAATATTTATGAAAGAAAGCATTAACCACACCAATAAGACTAGTAATAGATCGAGGTGACAAATTATTAAACCAAGATTTAGCTTCATCTTTCAATGAGAAAGAAAAAAAATTAGCAACAAAGTAAGTGTGTTTCTTAATATCATCAGAAAAGAAACTACTCAAAGATGATAGCTCATTCATATGTTTCATAGCACTTTCATTTTCAGTACTATAAAAAGGTTTTTTTCTCAATAATAGATATGTAAGATAATTCTAGAGAGAAACCATAATCCTTATCTTTAATGTATATGGGAGATGTAGCAAACCTAGCACCAGGAGAAGATTTATATTTAACAGCATGTCGTGCAAGAATACTCTTACGAGCACTTGCACTAGTAGTAGCTTGAACTTATTCAATAAAGTCATCATTAAGTTCAATGTAAGTTTCCCCAAGATCATCACTAGGACTTTTTCTAGACTCGGGTGAATTAACACGTGTACCAGCATTTTCAATAGCTATTTCAGTATTTTCAATTTGTTTAGATCTAGCAATTGTAGCCTCTAGGAAAGGACCTAATGAACCAGTATCATCAAGCACAGTAGAAGCATCATCAAAAGTATCCGAAGCATTTTCAGACTCGACAAATGTAGCAGTGTGTGTAGCATGTGGTGGTGTAAGAAGCTTACTCATTACAGATGGTCAATCAAGATCAACACAGGTGTTCATAGTTGTACCTCTCCTTGTATTGGATGGTAATATAGGAACCTTCCCATCACAAGTTTTACCCATGATGAAAAGCTTGCATCGAACAATATCACGTTCAGGTGAGCAAATAAATAGATCTATCCTCCTCGGCAACAGTACCAGAAAATAGTCTTGATGACCCACAAGTATAGGGGATCGCAACAGTCTTCGAGGGAAGTAAAACAAAAATTTATTGATTCGACACAAGGGGAGCTAAATAAAATTTATAAGCCTTAAGACATGAGTTTCCAGTTCAGCTGCACCTCAAAGTAGACTTGCTCGCAACAAATTATAAGTGGTTACAGTTTTATAACAACAACAGTAGTAAAATAACATCATGAGTAAAATAGTAACAACAGTACCAATTGTGGAAAACAGCCAGATTAAAATACTATAGGCATAGGGAATGGATGAACGGACATTGCATGGATAAGATAGTTCATGTAATAATAAAAACCTGGATATTGCAGATAGATAATAATAAAGCATCCAAGTTCTAGGAAAACCATAGGCATGTGTTCCAATTTAGTCGTACATGATGGTGCAGGTCTTGCACTCGTTGGGAGATCCCAAGAGGAAGGTATGATGAGCACAACAGCAAGTTTCCCTCAGAAAAGAAACCAAGGTTGAATCGACCAGTAGGAGGAAGGATCAAATTCTAAACGTTGATGCAACTGAGGTGGCAGGGCACACTACCGGTTCAGCAGCCACGTGGAACCTACACAACACAATCAATTCACTTTGCCCCCAACGAAGCAGTGAGGTTGTCAATCTCACCGGTTTTTTCGAACACAAAGAGGTTAAACGTATAGTGTGGAAAACAGCATGAGAACAATATGAAAACATCAGTAATAGTGTGAAAACAGTATGTGTGTATTATTATGAGAAAATGGACCGGGGTCCGCAGTTAACTAGAGGTGTCTCTCCATAAAAGATAACTAACGTGCGTGGTGAACAAATTACATCAGGGCAATTGATAGATAATAAAACATGCATGACATGATGATTACTATGAGATTCATGCGGGCATTACAACAAGATACATAGACCATCATCCAACTGCATCTATGACGAATAATCCACCCTCCGAATATCATCCGAACAAACGTTGGGTATTAAGTTGCAGGCAATAGATAATCGCAGTAAGCAAAGTGTGTAATGTAAACAAAGTAAACATCGTTGTTTTCTTCCTAATGGCAACACCCCATCCTCCATCCGTCACGTTTCTGTCACTCGAGCACATATGCGAAGGAGGCATGGACCCACTATCGAGCACAAATACGCCCTCTTGGAGTCACTAGCATCTACTTGGCCAGAGCATCTACTAACATTGGAGACCATTCAAGATCATAAATAACATACACATGAAGACAACATGATAGATTGATAATCAAGAGACATAGGATTCAATAATCATCGAATCCCAGCAAACACAACATGTAGCATTACAATAAGATGATCTCGATCATGTAGGGCAGCTCACGAGATCTAAACATGAGGCATAAAGAGGAGAGAACAACTATCTAGCTACTGCTATGGACTCGTAGTACAAGGATGAACTACTCACGCATCACTCCAGAGGCGGGCATGGTGGTGTAGAGCCCTCCAGTTATGATTTTCCCTCCGACAGGGTGCTGCGAAGAACTCCAGAACTGTCCCGATGTCAGGTTGACGATGACGGCGGCCTCGGGTGTTTTTCGTGGAAAAGTGGTATATATATAGGGTTCACGCATCGGGGGGGAATATATAGGCGAAAGGGCGATGGGGGTGGACGCCCGAGGGGCCCACACCACCCCCAGGCGCGGCCAGGGGGGCGCCGCCCTATGGTGTGGCCCCCCTGTGTCCCCTCACCGGGCCTCTTTAGGGATCCGTGGAACCTTCGGGAATTCTAAGACTTTCGGACTTTGAATTTTCCAATTTTCAAGAATATTTGCAGAACAACTTTTCTGAAACTAAAAACAGCAGAAAACGGGAACCGGCTCTGTGGCATCTTGTCAACAGGTTAGTCCCGGGAAATCGATAAAAATGACATAAAGTGTAGGGAAAACATGTAGCATATGGCATGAAAACAACATGGAACATCAGAAATTAAGGATATGTTTATGACGTATCAACATCCCCAAGCTTAGTTCCTACTCGTCCTCGAGTTGGTAAACGATAAAAACACATAATTTCTTAGATGATATGTAAACTTGATCATCTAAATTGTAAAAGCATAAGCATAGATGAGACCATAGTACTTTTAAAACAAGCATGATAGATATAATTTTAACAATAAAACATACCAATCACTTTGCATCATGAGAAGTAACACAAATAAAAGACCATGAACAATAATGCACTCGAAAGTTAATACATTTGTTTCAAGCATAGAGTTAACATAGCAAAGTGATATTTCGCTTGTCCTTAAGAGTGGGGCAAAACTTAAATTCCATGACACCTTCAAGGTTTAAGAGGAAGATTGGAACAAATAATTTGAGAGCAAGTAACAATACATCATGAATCAGTTAATAATGGTTTTGGGACAAATGCACATTAAACTCAGAATGGCAACAATGCTCTCTCAATTATGCATAAAGTTAGAAGATGGAGACTCAACATAAAAGTAAAAGAAGGGCCCTTCGTAGAGGGAAGCATGGATTACTCATGTGCTAGAGCTTTTTATTTTGTTAAACAGAGGTATTGAAAACATTTTTTTAGAGAGGTGTATTCTTATGTCAACGAACGATAAACAGATTATACAGTACATCACAAGCCAACTAGACTTCACAAGAGTGGCTCCCATAGAAGGACGCATCTGGGTAGAAGGTCATCCCTCTTTTTTTTTACAAAATTATGCTTTGACTGATAAATCAGGGATAAAAATAGTAAACAGAATTTGTTGTATTAAGTTTGGGGCTGGGCACCCCGCTTCCAGCTATTCTATCAATTGGATAAGAGGATGAAGCCACTAGTCCAGGGTGTGAAAGTCCAATCAAGAAGTGAGATAAAGATTCTCTATTTATGTCCTTGTGAGCTAAAAGAGGAGCACAAAACATGAGTAATTTTGAAAGTTTTAAAGATAACACATGAGAAATTTACTTTGGAGTGGCGGTTAAATACCACATGTAGGTAGGTATGGTGGACACATTTGGCAAACTTTGGTTTTTGGGAGTTGGATACACAAGTAGAGCTCATACTCAGTACAGGTGGAGACTAGCAAAATACTGGGAGCGACAAATCAAGAGAGCAATGCACAGCGATAAAAACATCATTAATCAAAGCATAAGTGGTACTACAAGTTCAAAACTAAATGATCATAGAGGCTATACGTGTCTGGTTTGTGGTCATAAACATGGTGTAAGCATGCGGCAAATCAACCAAATAAAACATTGAAAGGAGAACACCACAAATTTAGGCTTCAATATGATAAGAACAACTCATGATTCTTCCAATGGCACATTAAACACTCTCAGCTATTTGAGACAAATCATGCTAAAAAAAACCACTAGGATTTAGAATTAAAATAACATCTGGCTTGACATGAAAAAAGTCTAGCCACAGTCTATACAAGCTTCGTATTGCACCGTTATAAGCACGAAAACTGTAGTACTGTTTTCCAACACCAAGCATTTTACACTAAACAAAAAAATCTCCAAGAGATGCAGATATTAAACAAGACAGTACTAACATAACTCTACTAAAACTAAAAACTCTTAATAAGAGATGCAAGAAAAACATGAGCTAAACAGGAATTTTGCAGCAACTAGAAGAAAAACTAAGAATACAAGCATAACGAATATTCAAACGAAAAAGTGGAGCGTTTCTCTCTCCCAAACAAATAATGCTAGGTTCCAACTACATTATTGCAGAAAGTAAAACAAAACAAAGTAAAAGAGAAAGAAAAACAAACATGCGCTCCAAGTAAATTTCAAATGACGTGACCGAATAAAAATATAGTTTGACTAGAAGTGACATGATAATTTGTTGATGAAGAAGAGGATGCCTTGGACTTCCCCAAGCTTACACGCTTGATTATTCTTAGGATTTTCTGTTTTGAACCATGGGGGCATCCCCAAGCTTAGGCTTTGCACTCTTCTTGATCACATTATATCACCTTCTCTTGACCCTTGAAAACTTCCTTCACACCACACTCAAAGTAATTCGCATTAGAGGGTTAGTGCACAATAAAAAATTCATGTTTTTTGCATGGTCACAACTTCTATTGATACTTTTAAACATTATTTATAACCACTGATGTTTCGTGAAGAAAAGAAATCCACTTGACATCGTAAAAGAGCAAATGCAAGAAAATGGCAGAATCTGCCAAAACAAGAACAGTCTGTAATGATGAATTTTTTAAGGGCATTTATGTTGCTCAGATTGAAAAATATGAAGAAAGAAAAAGTTTTGGAATTAGCTGAGGAATAAGAATGATTTTTTTTTACATAATTTTGATATTTGTAGAATTTATACGATTTTTACGGTGGAGAGCAGAAATCTGTTTTCCGCGCAGAAATCCAAAACCAACTCCAACTCTCGCTAGAAATTTTACTTGGCACAACTATTACATGAAAATAAATATACAAAGGATTTTCTACAGAAGTATAAAACCCCTTGACTCAAAGAAAAGATAGAAAAATAAAGCAAAAATAAAACCATGGGTTATCTCCCAAGAAGTGGTTTTCTTTAAAGCCTTTTAGCAAGACCCAGAAAAGTGCAATCAAGTGTTTTCAAGTGAAGAAGTATCCAAATTTTATATTGTTCGAATAATAGAATCAAAAGGCAACCTCATTATCTTTATAGGAAAGTGTTCCATACCTTTCTTGAGTGGGAATTTATATTTAATATTCCCCTCTTTCATATCAATAACAACACCAACAGTTCTAAGAAAAGGTCTTCCTAAAACAACTGGACAAGAAGCATTGCATGCAATATTCATGACAAAAAAAAATCAATGGGGACAAGGTTATTATTAACCATAATAAGAACATCATCAACTCTCCCCAAAGGTTTTTTCTAACATTATCAATAAGACAAATATCCAAATAACAATGCTCCAAAGGTGGCAAATCAAGCATATCATAAAGTTTCTTAGGCATAACAGAGATACTAGCACCAAGATCACATAGAAAATTACAATCAAAATCGTTCATTTTAATTTTAATGATGGGTTCCCAACCATCATCTAACTTTCTAGGGATAGAGGCTTCACACCTTAATGCATCCTCTATAATTTGCATGAGAGAATTTGTAATATGTTTTGTGAAAGCCATATTTATAGTACTAGCATTAGGACAACTAGCAAGGTTTTGTAAGAACTTAATCACTTCAGTTATGTTGCAATCATCAAAGTCAAGATCATTTTTATCAAAGTTAATGGGACTATTGACTCCCATATTTCAACAAATTTCAGCACTTTTCGCACGAGCATTTTTAGCACTTTCAGATAGTTTTGTATGTTTAATGGCAGAAGTGGGAGTATTGCCAACACCAATTACTTTACCATTGATAGTAGAAGGTTTAATAGCATGAGAAGCTTCAGTTTTACTAGTGGTGGTAATGGTGCAAACATTAGCTATATTATTCTTTCTAGCTATTTCATCTTCTCTTTCCTAAGCTTTAGCAACATGCTCATTATCAAGTTGCTTAAAATTCATAATGCTACTTCTTAAATATATAATCTTAGCAGGAGGATAATATTTTCCATTGAAAGCATCTTTATATTTAGTCCAAGAATCAATACTATTTCTAGGCAAAGATAGCAACCATTCTTTAGCTATTCCTCTCAAAGAGAAAGGAAACAATTTTACTTTAATAATATCTCCATCTACATCTTTATATTTTTGCATCTCACATAGTTCAACAAAATTATTGAGATGGGTAGCAGCATCATCGGTACTAATACCAGAAACTTGCTCTTTCATGATAAGATTTAGTAGTGCAGGCTTAATCTCATAAAAATCAGCATTAGGAGCAAGTGGAGCAATAGGTGTGCTAATAAAATCTTTGTTGTTGGTGCTAGTAAAGTCACACAACTTAGTGTTCTCAGGGGTAGTCGGTTTATAAGACTAAAAGCATGATAAAAACAACAACTAGAATAGGAACTTTTTTTTTGATAAAGAGAAGTCAACAACACAAAATAAAATAAACTAAATAAAAAAATAACAAAGTAAAGAGATTGAAAGTGAGAGACTCCCCTTGCAAAAATTCCCTTCCTCCCCGGCAACGGCGCCGGAAAACTGCTTGATGGTGAAGGTCTTGCACTCGTTCGGAGACCCCAAGAGAAAGGTATGATGAGCACAGTAGCAAGTTTCCCTCAGAAAAGAAACCAAGGTTGAATTGACCAGTAGGAGGAAGGAGAAACTTCTGAAGGTTGAAGCAGGTGAGTTGGAAGGGCGCACTACCCGTTCAGCAGCAACGTGGAACCTACACAACACAATCAATTCATTTTTTCCCAAGGAAGTAGTGAGGTTGTCAATCTCACCGGTTTTGCTGAACACAAAGAGGTTAAACGTATAGTGTGAAACAGTATGAGAACAATATGAAAATAGCAGTAACAATGAGAAAACAGTGGAAACAGTGTGTGTATTATCAATATGAGAAAATGAACTGGGGTCCACAGTTCACTAGAGGAGTCTCTCCATAAAAGATAGCTAACATGCATGGTGAACAAATTACAGCTGGGCAATTGATAGATAATGAAACATGAATGAAATGATGATTACTATGAGATGCATGCGGGCATTTGATGTCTACACATGCTTCTATTCTTGTAGAAAGTGTTGGGCCTCCAAGTGCAGAGGTTTGTAGAACAGCAGCAAGTTTCCTTTAAGTGGATTACCCAAGGTTTATCGAACTCACGGAGGAAGAAGTCAAAGGTATCTCTCTCAAGCAACCCTGCAATTACGATACAAGACGTCTCTTGTGTCCCCAACACACGTAATACAATTTTAAGTTTTATAGGTGCACTAGTTCGGCAAAGAGAGATTGAAATACAAGTAATATGGATGTGTATAAGTGATAATAGAAATCTGAAATAAAAATGGCAGCAAGCAAACATGTAGCAGAACTGATTGTAAACGGTGTATCGTAGGGAGAAGAACTGATTGTAAATAGTGTAAACATGTAGCAGAACTGATTGTAAACAAGGCCTAGGGATCCTACTTTCACTAGTGGAGGCCTCTCAACAATGAAAACATAATTGAATGCATAAATATCTCTCTTCACTATGCTACCCCGATCCACTCTCCGGTTGAATAACAAACACCAATTCATTGCGTAGGGTTGTAACAACACTCCTGAAGTCTATATTCCCTCTCTTGGGCACCCCACGCTGTCACTATGAGCGCCCTAAATTAGTACTAAACAAACACCACAATTTCATAGGGTCATCCAACACAAGATATAAATATCATGCGAAACCACACAGTTCACACACTGTCACCTTTACACCGTGTTCACGGTGTTTACGGAGATCTGATAATAAAACCACTTGAGTAGCATAACAGATGAAGAGTACATCTATATATTCAACTAGATTACAAAGCTCATGATCACATAAATATCACACCATGGGGGAGAGAGATGAGACAGATAGCTACCGGTAGAGACCTCTGTCCAGGGGGAGAACTACTCCCTCCTCATCATAGGAGACAACAACTACAATGAAGATGGCGGTGGAGTCGATGGACATGGCTACGGGGACCTTCCCTGCCCGGAAGGGTGCCCGAACAGAGATTTCTATCCCCCAAAACTTGTCGGCGACGGCGGCGGAGCTACGGATGTTTTTGGTGGAAAAGGTCGATTCTTCTAGGGTTTATGCATATGGGGGTATATATGGGCAAAACGGCGATGCCGGGGGGGGGGGGTGGCCAGGGGGTCCACACCACCAGGTGGCGCGACCAGGGGACCCACGCCACCCTATGGTGTGGCCACCCTGTGGCCCCCCTCCGGGTCTCTTTGGGATTTCCTGGACCCTCCGGGACTTCTAAGACTTCTGGGTTTTGGATTTTCCAATTCCGAGAATATTTCTAGAACAACTTTTCTGAAACTAAAACAGCAGAAAACAGGGACCTGGATCTGTGGCATCTTGTCAATAGGTTAGTCCGGAAAATCGATAAAAATGACATAAAGTTTATAGCAAACATGTGGGAAATAACATGAAAACAACATGGAACATCAGAAATTAGGGATACGTTTATGACGTATCAGCATTACAACAAGATACATAGACCGCCATCCAAATGCATCTATGATTAATAATCTACCCTCCGAATATCATCAGAACAAACGTTCAGTATTAAGTTGCAAGCAACAGATAATCGCAGAAGTTAAAGCGTGTAATGTAAACAAAGTAAACATCGTTGTTTTATCCCTAATGGCAATATCACATCCTCCATCAGTCACGTTTCTGTCACTCGAGCACTGATGAAAAGGAGACATGAACCCACTATCAAGCATAAATACTCCCTCTTGGAGTCACTAGTATCTACTTGGCCAAAGCATCTACTAACAACGTAGAGCATGCAAGATCATAAATAGCATACACATGAAGACAAAATGATAGATTGATAACCAAGAGACATAGCATTCAATAATCATCAGATCCTAGCAAACACAACATGTAGCATTACAATAAGATGATCTCGATCATGGAGGGAAGCTCATGAGATCTAAACATGAGGCATAAAGAGGAGAGAACAACCATCTAGCTACTGCAATGGACCCATAGTCCAAGGATGAACTACTCACGCATCACTCTGGAGGCGGGCATGGTGGTGTGGAGCCCTCCGGTGACGATTTTCCCTCCCGGCAGGTTGCCGGGAAGAACTCTAGAACTCTCCCGATTTCGGGTCGACGATGACGGCGTCCTCGAGTGCTTTTCATGGAAAATTGGTATATATCTAGGTTTCACGCATTGGGGGATATATAGGCGAAAGGGCTATGGCGGTGGACGCCCAAGGGGCCCACGCCACCCCCAGGCGCTACCAGGGGGCGTGCCGTCCTATGGTGAGGCCCCCCTATGGCCCCTCTCCGGGCCTCTTTGGGACTTCGTGGAACCTTCGGGAATTCTAAGACTTTCGGGATTCAAATTTTCAAATTCCAAGAATAATTCCAGAACAACTTTTCTGAAACTAAACACAACGGAAAACATGAACTTGCTCTGTGGCATCTTGTCAATAGGTTAGTCCCGGGAAATCGATAAAAATGACATAAAGTGTAGGGAAAACATGTAGCATATGGCATGAAAACAAAATGTAGCATTAGAAAGTAAGGATATGTTTATGACGTATAAGTACGTGCTCGCAGTGAGAAACTTCTGCAACATCTTTTGTCCTACCAGCCCGTTGCAGCGGGGCCTCAAGGGAAACTAATGGTCATTAAGGTGCTCCTTTTAATAAAGCACCGGAGCAAAGCATTAAAACTCCATGAACACATGTGATCCTCACATCGCAGCCATCCCCTCCGGTTGTCCCAATTATTGTCACTTTGGGGCATCGGGTTCTCGGCAACAACATGTGTAAACAACTTGCAGATATGATCAAGAAACATTATTATACTCATGAAACAATAAAATTTTCATAGTTGATATCATGGCACTCGGGCCCTAGTGACAAACATTAAACATAACAAGTTGCAACAATGATATATAACACTAACAATGGATACTAGGCACTATGCCCTAACAATCTGGCATTTATTACATGATCGATCTCATCCAATCCCTTCCATCCCTCTTAGCCTATAGAGGTGATTACTCACACATGGATGGGAGAATCATGGTTGGTTGATGGAGAAGTGGTGGCGGCGACAGTGGCGATGATATCCTTCGAATCCCTGTCCCGACAGGGTCCCAGAACGGGAAATTCTGATCCCTGAATTGGGTTTAGAGGTGGCGGCGGCGGTCGGGTGTGTTTCTCTGGAATGTGACGAACCCCCCTCGGGTTTTAGGTTAATCGGTTTAAGTAGCCAAAAGGGGAGCCCAAGGGGGTGCCTGGGGCAGCCACACCACCAGGCGGGGCGGCCTAGGGGGGCAGCGCCCACCTATGGTGTGGGCCCCTTCTTGCCCCCCTCCGGATCTTCTTCTGGCTCCGGGGGTCTTCGGGTAAAATAAGAACTTCGGTATCTTTTCCGGGCAATTTCCTGAAAGTTGATTTTTCAGCCCAAAAATAAAACACCAAGGTAATTTTGCTGAAAACAACGGTAGTCCGTGTTAGTTGCATCCAAAACTCAGAAGTTTAGAAGAAAACAATAGCAAAAGTGTTCGGAAAAGGAGATACGCCTTGGAAGTATCAATAGACATCTCCTGAGAGGCATTGTACCCATTCATACTTTGGCGATGTGCGGTTGATAGGTCTTGATCTGCACAAACATATGAATAGGGCATATCTTTCCCGAACCTGGCGTCGAAGCCGTCTTCTACTGGGCATAGGGCGGGTGGGATAAATTTTCTTCCACCATGAAAACCCATTGCTTATGCCGTCAAACCTATGAAAATGTTAGCAGATCCGATAGGGAGGATGCACGCACTTACCAGGTGATTCTATGTCGCCATATAGGAACCGTTGTCGATGAAGCGTGTGATGTTTCCGTCAAACTCGAGGCTACCGATCGTGATTGTGCTGCTGATTCCGGTGAGTATTCCCCCTCGGAACGTAACCCTAGACGATGCTGGCCCCGTGGGGGGCGCCAACTATCGAGTGTTTGTAGTTTGGTTCATAGCAAGGGGTGCCATAAGCCATGTAGTGGAGCGTTGCTGGAAGCATAGGGATGTTGTCGGAAGTGGGGTCACAAGTTTAACTAGGTTCGGTACGTCGTGGCTATGGCGCCGTCCTATTCCTGCAATCTCACTCAATCAGGGCTAAAGCCTGAAGTATACAAAGTACACAGCGAATCTAGGGTTCCTCTCTATATTTCTTGTTTGCCTTGAGATGGCTCTTGTCCGTGTTTATATAGGCAGCCAGATTAGGTCTTACAGGAAGTAAATCGTAGAGTCTAAGGAAAGTATTCCTATTTTTGGTAAACAAGATGTTCAGCTTCTTCTCCAAGCTAGATTACGTATTGGGCCATAATCCGTGTTCTTCTAGAATCCGCCTTCCCATGCATCGGACTACTAGGCCGCTCCATGGACCTTATTGCTCCATCAGTCGTGGGCCACCCGGGCAGTCCGGCTTCGGCCAATGCCGTATATACCCCTAATTGGCATATCTCCGACACTTCAAATGAAGAAGAGGGCATCCAGCTATTCTCAGGTTTCTTTCACAAGAAATTGTCCCCACAATGATGTGAAACTTGTTCATCTCAGTGATTTGGATATGAACGATCCCTTCGCTTGTCCATGTTGAAATGTGGTGCATGTTGTCTGCTTTGTGGGGAATTATTACTGCTTGTCACGTTTTTGTGCTTTGTCCAAACTTGAAGCAACCATGGCGGCCCATGCATCCCAGATCGGGCACGAGCCGCCGCCACTGTCGCACCTTCCTACGGTAGCTCCAGGCGCCGCCACCACCACAGAGACACCGTCGTGCTTGACCAACAGGCCATCATCTCCACCTTTGACCCACCCAGCCGCGCGCGTCGCCATCAGATGCACCACCGATGTCTCCCGCTTGTCGCCTCGCCTCTACACGAAGGGAACCTGATGGGTGATGGCTGACGTCTGTAAACCCAAGAGAAAGGTTGTGAAGAGTGCAGTGGCAAGTTTTCCCTTAGAAAGAAACCAATGTTGAATCGACCAGTAGGAGAAAGAAATCACTTCAGAAGGTTGCTGCAAATGATGTTGGCAGGGCGACCTACTGGTTCATCAGCAACGTGGAACCTACACAACACAATCAAATCACTTTGCCCCAACGAAGTACTGAAGTTGTCAATCACACCAGTTTTGCTGAAAACAAAGAGGTTAAACTTATGGTGTGAAAAATGGTAATTGTTTGCAGTAGATGAAAAGAGAACAATGATGGTAATAGGAAAATAGTAGTAGCGGTATGAAAACGTCGATTGCAATGGTTGTATTATCAGTATAAAGGAAATGAACCGGGGTGCACAGTTCACTAGAGGTGTCTCTCCAAAACAAATATATAGCATGTTGGGTAAACAAATTGCAGCTGTGCAATTGACAGATATAAAGGCTACACCGTAGTACATATGCATGACATGATGATTACTATGTGATTCATGCGGGCATTACAAAAAAAGACATAGACCGTTATCCAACTACATCTATGACTAATAATCCACCCTCAGAATGTCATCCGAGCAAACCTTGTGTATTAAGTTGAAGGCAACAGATAATTGCATTAAGCAAAGTGTGTAATGTAAACATCATTGTTTTATCCCTAATGGTACCGTTACGTTTCTTTCACTCGAGTGTGAGTAAAAGGGAGGCATGAACCCACTATCGAGCATAAATACCCCCTCTTGGAGTTACTAGAATCTACTTGGCCAGAGAATCTACTAATAACGGAGAACATGCAAGACCATAAATAACATCCACATGAAAAGAACATGATAGATTGATAATCATTGGACATAGCATTCAATATTCATCGGATCCCATCAACCACAACATGTAGCATTATAATAAGATGATCTTGATCATGTAGGGAAGCTCACAAGATCTAAACATGAGGCATAAAGAGGATAGAACAACGATTTAGCTACTTCTATGGACCTATAGTCCAAGAATGAACTACTCACGCATCATTCTGGAGGCGGGCATGGTGGTGTAGAGCCATTCGGTGATGAATTCCCCTCCCGGTAGGGTGCCGGGGAGAGCTCCAGTGTAACATCCCAAGTATGAAAAATAGCCATTAGAATGTTTGCTCTCTGTTATTTTATGTTTTGCATCATGGCATCATGTTGATTGCATTTGTTTTGCTTCTGTTTTATTCTATTTTCATAATGGAATCCAAACATTATTCAACTTGTTATCATACTTGTCATGTTACAATCTTGTTTTCAAATAAAAGTTCAACTCAAACAAACTCTTGTTTCCAATTATTCCATATTTGATCAACTAATAAAATGGTGCTTTTATTTCAATTAAGTAACTCCAAATTGCTTTCAAATTCAAAGCATCTTCAAACAGCACCTCATTTGAAAATTATAAAAATACCAAACAAATTCTAATCAAATTTGTTCTATTTAATCAATAGGGGTCACCCTAATAAAAACATTGTTTCCAATATTAATCAATTAATTAACAAATTATTCAAATTCAAACCAAAAACTTTCAAACAGTACCCATTTTTGAAATTATGAAATTACAAAACAAATATACTCATTATTTCCAATTAAAGTTAATTGGGTCACCCTATTTAAAATTTTGGTTTCAATAATCATTTTAATCCTCAAATCATCCAAATATGAATTAATTCCAAACAGCACAAAAATTCAAATGGTTTTGAAAACCAAAGTTGACATTTGGTAGTTATTGACCTAATTAACCCACATGAATTTTCCCTAAATTTTTTTAAACTCAAAAACCTATCATTTGCTTCCAATTTCTTTTGCTGCAAAAAAAAAACAAAAAAATAGGAAAAGAAGAAAAGCAGCGCGCGCAGCAGCTAGCCTACCCAGCCCAGCCCACTTTTTTCTCTTTTCCTCGCGCGCAGCCCAGCCCGCAACGGCCCGATACCGCTTCGCCAACGCCCCCGTCTTCTTTCTTCTGTACGGCGGACATCCCACCGGTGCCACGTCGCCGCCGCGGCCGAGCAGACGGCCAGGAGCTCCCCCTGGCCTCTATAAGACCACCTAGGGCAGCGCGCCGCAGCCCTAGAACCCTAGGCTCCTGTTTCCCTCGAGGCCGCCGCCGTTTCCCTCTCACCTCGCCGCGTTTCCTCCTTCTCTGTCCGCTCGCCGGAACCGCCGCTCTGAATCCGCCATGGCAGCCACCACCTCGCAGCGCCACCCACCTTCCTAGCTCCAGAAATTAAACCCCCACTTCCCCCTCTTCAGTTTGGACACTCGCACGAGCCCGGAGACGCACGGAGTCCACGCCGCCGTCCGCAGCATCGCCGTCGAGCTCGTCCCCGAGCCTCTGCTTCCACGACAACGCCGGTGAGGCCACAGTGTTCTCCTCCCTCCTCTCTGTACCCTCTGCATCACGGATCCGTGCACGCATCGCATCCACCCACGAGCACAACCACGGCGCAGCACGGCCACGTTGATCGCCGCCGGCCCCCTCCGTTCCTGTCAAGTTCAGAGCTTGCGCGAGTTTCAGTAAAAATTCAGTTAGCGAGTTTGGAACCTTAACCCGTTCGCGTCATGTCTACTGACAAGAATCGCTTCACAGCGCACTGGTTCAGGCAGCGCGCGCACGGGGGGGAGATCCAGGGTTCGAATCCCTGGCTCCGCAAATACCCCATCTTTTTCGACCGCAGCGCTGACAGGGAGGGCCCCCTGTCAGCCACCCGTGGTGCCACGCAAGCCCCAGTGGCACTAGGCCCACTGGCAGTGGCCAGGGTAGACCCCCTGCGCGGTATAAAATGTTTTTCCAGTTTTCTGTTTTAATCCAAGTCCCTCAAAATTTGCAGAATGGTCCTAAATTTTAAATTGTTGATAACTTTCATTTTATAAACTCAAATAATAAAACTAAAATATGTGCACTGCTCTAAATTTAATTCTCTATCTAATGGTAGCATTTGTTCCCTGTTTTGAATTTTCAAAATGCAATTCAAATTTGAATTCAAATAATTCAATTGCAATTTGCTAAAATCCATAACTAATTCATTCTTAATCCAAATAATGAAAATAAAATATGTTTTCCATGCTATTTCAAATAACCTTTTCAAATACAAATTTTGTTTCATGGTTTGAATAATTTAAATTGCCTAAATAATTTAATCCTTGTTTAATTCATTTAAATTTGATAAAATCATATCTTGCTCAAAATAAAATATTTTTGAACATGCAAAATATGTTTTCAAACCATCAAAGTATAACATTTTCAAATGTGAATTTGAATTTATGTTTTGAACAAATAAAAATTCAATTAAATTCAAACTTGTTTTAAATTCATTTAAAACTTGTTTAATATTGTTTAAGTCATAATAAATTCACCCTAATTCCTTTTTCAATATTTGAAACATGTAATCCAACTAAAATTTGGTATTCTTTTCAAATATGAATTTTGTTAATTGTTTTGAACACTTTAACTTGATGAAAACAACAAATGTTTGTGTGACACCTTTAAGGAACCAAAATTTCTTAACTTAATAAATGAATTTCCAAAACTTGGTAAACCTTATTTCCAATTGGTTCTATTGTTGTTATTTTGCCGTTTTCCTCATCCATGCATCATGCTAATTCACTTCCACAAGATGATTAGTTGTAGAACAATTAATTCAACCATAATTCATGGGCTTTTCATATGCAATCCAATTGCATGTGGGTCCATTTAATCATGTTATATTATCTTGTCAACTAGTTCATTTTGTTGCATCAATTAAATGGTCATGCATCATCCCATGATTGTGCATTATGCCATGTTATTGATTGTTTATCTTTCTGCATTGTTTGTTTGCTTCTTCTCGGATACACGACGACGTTGAGACCGACGATACTTACGACACCCCTTCTAAGGAGTTAGCTCAGTACCAGGCTACTGGGTTTGCAGGCAAGTTATCACTCACATGAACCATCGTGTTCCTTTCAACCTTGGTTACCGATACTTTCCGTTGTCTATTCTGCTAGCCCTATGATTAGTTGTTTCTGTTACGAACCTATCACATGAATCCCTTAACCCTGATATTGCCTCACCTCCATACCTATAACCTTTTGCTTGTTGCCCGTGTCTTACTAGCATGCTTAGGTTGTTTTGCTCGAGTCTGTTACCCGTTACTTTCTGTTACTATTTCATTATGTTCTGGGGGCTCGATGTTTAATCAATCATGCTAATGTTATTATTAATAATAATTTGATGATAAGGCACCGGCAGGAGGCCCTGTGTGGTTTTGAGGCCTGCTAGTGTCGACCCTAATAGGAAAAGGGTCTTGTCTACTGATCCATGATGAGCGCACTAACCGCATGTGGGAAGCGAGTATGGGCGCCCCCCTCAATTTGATTCGATTCGCATCTCGTCCAAATCGCCTCATTTAGTTCGTGTTTTCCATTTGCCGCATGCATGTTTTTGCGAGCCCAGGCCAGGGTGGAACTTTTGTAGTCGGCATATAGGGGGACACGTTCTTAGAGTGCTATGAGGGTCCCCTTTCTTTGGGGCTCGATTAGCCGTGCGCCCAAGGTGCTTTGGGCTTGATGCGAAGAAGAGTTGGGTTGTGTTGAGTACCTCGCTTGGTAGGTTTGATCCCCGTCTAGCGGGTTATTCTTACGTGTACGGCCAAATTGGTGCACCCCTGCAGGGAAAATCTTCTCGAGAAGCCGTGTTTTCCGCGGTTATGGACTACTTGGTGAAAGTACTGGCTAACAAGTACTCAGGACAACTTAAACATAATGATTAACAACCTTACACCCAATGATTAACAACTTGACTAGTAATAGGCTTATTGACACAAGAATTTGAACCATCTTTAATTCAACTGTGTGAGTTATCCTCGGATTGCTTCTTTGGATAAGGGGCGAGATCCAGGATGGGTTTGTTTGGAGTTAGTTATAGGTTGGTTACGATACGCGATCTTATCTCCTTTCTGTTAGCCGGAAGTGGTAGTAACTCTGTAGTTGGTTAGAGCAGCCAGTTGCAGCATCGTTCATATCCCCTTTTCTTCCGTTGAACCCAAGGCATCTGTGCTTGGTGTTGACGGGTTACACTTTGGTGAACTGTGAGTCTTGCTTGCCAGTACGTTTATGTACTGACCCCTTTGGGGCTGTGGTTTCCGCAGACTACGTTTCCGAAGATCTACATGGTGGCTACTACGTGGAGTATGACGAGACTGCTGACGAGTAGATAGCGGACCCGAGCAGGATCCGAGACTTCGTGGATGGGCTCCGTCTGTTCGTTTCCGGCCTCTTAGGCCTATTTGGATCTTGTCTGTACTCAGACATGTTGAATGCTTCCGCTGTGATGTAATGATGATATGTTGGGACATGTGTCCTCTGGATGATTGTATTTGCTATCTCTGCTCTAATGAGAGCTATTTGCAACTTATTTCACTCTTTTGTGTCGTAGAGATCTGTTGTGATATCACTTGTTCCAATGACGTTGACGTACCATGCGTGTATGTTTTGAAGTACGTCAATGGAAGTATCCTGATTTCTATGGGATAGTTTACGTCGACGCTGAACAGATAGGGGTTGGTTGTTACACATACGTGTGTTGGCCTACTCGTAAGAGGACGCGGGTGCCGGTAAGCCCCGTAATCCAATCTACTACTGTTCAACGGAACGGCGAGTATCCTCTAGAAGTCCGGGTGCGACAAATGGTATCAGAGCCTGTCTGCCTGTAGGATCCCTTTTACTGGTCGCAGTTGAGTCTAGAAACTATTTTGTAGCTATATAGGAAAAATGAAACGTGAGAGTAGGAATTCTGTTCTTTTTCTTCTTTCCCCACCCACCCTCCCTTTTCTGGTAAGGAAGTGCAACGTTGTTTTCCCTTCTCATCTAAACTTTCAAGTTAGGATTTCACGAATCCTGGTTTCTCTAGGATGGTTATATCTACTAGACCATAGGAATGGAGGTGGTTGTGACATGATTTATCATGTTGCCTACTCACGATTGAGAACGGAGGCGTGTAAGCCCCGGAAGCAGATCCTCTATTCCTTAAGCAGTAGATATTGATCCTTTAGAAGCCCGGATGGGTTTTTCTGTAGTACCTCAGGAGTTTTGTTCTCGTTTTCCCCGATGTTGATATCCTGTTCTTCTCAACATCTGTTTCGTCCGTTGAAATCTTGTTGTTGTTTTCCATTTCAGTTCTTCAACCGGTGTCTAATCAAAACTTCCCAAATATCAAGTCTATCTGGCCAGAAAGGTTGTTGTTGTTTCGAAAACTACCAGGCTATGCGAGCTGGCATTCCTATCACCTGGGGTTGTTTCGAGGAAGCATTCCTGAAGCACCACATTCCAGATAGTCTATTCTCCACATGAATCAAGTCTATCCAGCTATACACCCTCAATACAAAACCTCTCCATTTACTTGAAAATGTTCCGGTGGTTTCCAAATTCCCTGACATCTTTCCAGAAGAGTTGCCAGGAATGCCTATCATCTTGAACTTCCAGAAAAACTATCCAAGGTGCACGATGTGTTTCACGTGTCACAGCTCAAGAGGATCTTCGCAAGAAGTATCCGGACCTTTTCTTTTCTCAGTAGGAATCTCGGGGCGCGATTCCTTCAAGGGGGGCGTTTTGTAACATCCCAAGTATGAAAAATAGCCATTAGAATGTTTGCTCTCTGTTATTTTATGTTTTGCATCATGGCATCATGTTGATTGCATTTGTTTTGCTTCTGTTTTATTCTGTTTTCATAATGGAATCCAAACATTATTCAACTTGTTATCATACTTGTCATGTTACAATCTTGTTTTCAAATAAAAGTTCAACTCAAACAAACTCTTGTTTCCAATTATTCCATATTTGATCAACTAATAAAATGGTGCTTTTATTTCAATTAAGTAACTCCAAATTGCTTTCAAATTCAAAGCATCTTCAAACAGCACCTCATTTGAAAATTATAAAAATACCAAACAAATTCTAATCACATTTGTTCTATTTAATCAATAGGGGTCACCCTAATAAAAACATTGTTTCCAATATTAATCAATTAATTATCAAATTATTCAAATTCAAACCAAAAACTTTCAAACAGTACCCATTTTTGAAATTATGAAATTACAAAACAAATATACTCATTATTTCCAATTAAAGTTAATTGGGTCACCCTATTTAAAATTTTGGTTTCAATAATCATTTTAATCCTCAAATCATCCAAATATGAATTAATTCCAAACAGCACAAAAATTCAAATGTTTTTGAAAACCAAAGTTGACATTTGGTAGTTATTGACCTAATTAACCCACATGAATTTTCCCTAAATTTTTTTAAACTCAAAAACCTATCATTTGCTTCCAATTTCTTTTGCTGCAAAAAAAAAAACGAAAACAAAAAAATAGAAAAAGAAGAAAAGCAGCGCGCGCAGCAGCTAGCCTACCCAGCCCAACCCACCTTTTTCTCTTTTCCTCGCGCGCAGCCCAGCCCGCAACGGCCCGATACCGCTTCGCCAACGCCCCCGTCTTCTTTCTTCTGTACGGCGGACATCCCACCGGTGCCACGTCGCCGCCGCGGCCGAGCAGACGGCCAGGAGCTCCCCCTGGCCTCTATAAGACCACCTAGGGCAGCGCGCCGCAGCCCTAGAACCCTAGGCTCCTGTTTCCCTCGAGGCCGCCGCCGTTTCCCTCTCACCTCGCCGCGTTTCCTCCTTCTCTGTCAGCTCGCCGGAACCGCCGCTCTGAATCCGCCATGGCAGCCACCACCTCGCAGCGCCACCCACCTTCCTAGCTCCAGAAATTAAACCCCCACTTCCCCCTCTTCAGTTTGGACACTCGCACGAGCCCGGAGACGCACGGAGTCCACGCCGCCGTCCGCAACATCGCCGTCGAGCTCGTCCCCGAGCCTCTGCTTCCACGACAACGCTGGTGAGGCCACAGTGTTCTCCTCCCTCCTCTCTGTACCCTCTGCATCACGGATCCGTGCACGCATCGCATCCACCCACGAGCACAACCACGGCGCAGCACGGCCACGTTGATCGCCGCCGGCCCCCTCCGTTCCTGTCAAGTTCAGAGCTTGCGCGAGTTTCAGTAAAAATTCAGTTAGCGAGTTTGGAACCTTAACCCGTTCGCGTCCTGTCTACTGACAAGAATCACTTCACAGCGCACTGGTTCAGGAAGCGCGCGCACGGGGGGAGATCCAGGGTTCGAATCCCTGGCTCCGCAAATACCCCATCTTTTTCGACCGCAGCGCTGACAGGGAGGGCCCCCTGTCAGCCACCCGTGGTGCCACGCAAGCCCCAGTGGCACTAGGCCCACTGGCATTGGCCAGGGTAGACCCCCTGCGCGGTATAAAATGTTTTTTTCCAGATTTCTGTTTTGATCCAAGTCCCTCAAAATTTGCAGAATGGTCCTAAATTTTAAATTGTTGATAACTTTCATTTTATAAACTCAAATAATAAAACTAAAATATGTGCACTGCTCTAAATTTAATTCTCTATCTAATGGTAGCATTTGTTCCCTGTTTTGAATTTTCAAAATGCAATTCAAATTTGAATTCAAATAATTCAATTGCAATTTGCTAAAATCCATAACTAATTCATTCTTAATCCAAATAATGAAAATAAAATATGTTTTCCATGCTATTTCAAATAACCTTTTCAAATACAAAATTTGTTTCATGGTTTAAATAATTTAAATTGCCTAAATAATTTAATCCTGCTATTTCAAATAACCTTTTCAAATACAAAATTTGTTTCATGGTTTGAATAATTTAAATTGCCTAAATAATTTAATCCTTGTTTAATTTATTTAAATTTGATAAAATCATATCTTGCTCAAAATAAAATATTTTTGAACATGCAAAATATGTTTTCAAACCATCAAAGTATAACCTTTTCAAATGTGAATTTGAATTTATGTTTTGAACAAATAAAAATTCAATTAAATTCAAACTTGTTTTAAATTCATTTAAAACTTGTTTAATATTGTTTAAGTCATAATAAATTCACCCTAATTCCTTTTTCAATATTTGAAACATGTAATCCAACTAAAATTTGGTATTCTTTTCAAATATGAATTTTGTTAATTGTTTTGAACACTTTAACTTGATGAAAACAACAAATGTTTGTGTGACACCTTTAAGGAACCAAAATTTCTTAACTTAATAAATGAATTTCCAAAACTTGGTAAACCTTATTTCCAATTGGTTCTATTGTTGTTATTTTGCCGTTTTCCTCATCCATGCATCATGCTAATTCACTTCCACAAGATGATTAGTTGTAGAACAATTAATTCAACCATAATTCATGGGCTTTTCATATGCAATCCAATTGCATGTGGGTCCATTTAATCATGTTATGTTATCTTGTCAACTAGTTCATTTTGTTGCATCAATTAAATGGTCATGCATCATCCCATGATTGTGCATTATGCCATGTTATTGATTATTTATCTTTCTGCATTGTTTGTTTGCTTCTTCTCGGATACACGACGACGTTGAGACCGACGATACTTACGACACCCCTTCTAAGGAGTTAGCTCAGTACCAGGCTACTGGGTTTGCAGGCAAGTTATCACTCACATGAACCATCGTGTTCCTTTCAATCTTGGTTACCGATACTTTCCGTTGTCTATTCTGCTAGCCCTATGATTAGTTGTTTCTGTTACGAACCTATCACATGAATCCCTTAACCCTGATATTGCCTCACCTCCATACCTATAACCTTTTGCTTGTTGCCCGTGTCTTACTAGCATGCTTAGGTTGTTTTGCTCGAGTCTGTTACCCGTTACTTTCTGTTACTATTTCATTATGTTCTGGGGGCTCGATGTTTAATAAATCAATCATGCTAATGTTATTATTAATAATAATTTGATGATAAGGCACCGGCAGGAGGCCCTGTGTGGTTTTGAGGCCTGCTAGTGTCGACCCTAATAGGAAAAGGGTCTTGTCTACTAATCCATGATGAGCGCACTAACCGCATGTGGGAAGCGAGTATGGGCGCCCCCCTCAATTTGATTCGATTCACATCTCGTCCAAATCGCCTCATTTAGTTCGTGTTTTCCATTTGCCGCATGCATGTTTTTGCGAGCCCAGGCCAGGGTGGAACTTTTGTAGTCGGCATATAGGGGGACACGTTCTTAGAGTGCTATGAGGGTCCCCTTTCTTCGGGGCTCGATTAGCCGTGCGCCCAAGGTGCTTTGGGCTTGATGCGAAGAAGAGTTGGGTTGTGTTGAGTACCTTGCTTGGTGGGTTTGATCCCCGTCTGGCGGGTTATTCTTACGTGTACGGCCAAATTGGTGCACCCCTGCAGGGAAAATCTTCTCGAGAAGCCGTGTTTTCCGCGGTTATGGACTACTTGGTGAAAGTACTGGCTAACAAGTACTCAGGACAACTTAAACATAATGATTAACAACCTTACACCCAATGATTAACAACTTGACTAGTAATAGGCTTATTGACACAAGAATTTGAACCATCTTTAATTCAACTGTGTGAGTTATCCTCGGATTGCTTCTTTGGATAAGGGGCGAGATCCAGGATGGGTTTGTTTGGAGTTAGTTATAGGTTGGTTACGATACACGATCTTATCTCCTTTCTGTTAGCCGGAAGTGGTAGTAACTCTGTAGTTGGTTAGAGCAGCCAGTTGCAGCATCGTTCATATCCCCTTTTCTTTCGTTGAACCCAAGGCATCTGTGCTTGGTGTTGACGGGTTACACTTTGGTGAACTGTGAGTCTTGCTTGCCAGTACGTTTATGTACTGACCCCTTTGGGGCTGTGGTTTCCGCAGACTACGTTTCCGAAGATCTACATGGTGGCTACTACGTGGAGTATGACGAGACTGCTGACGAGTAGATAGCGGACCCGGGCAGGATCCGAGACTTCGTGGATGGGCTCCGTCTGTTCGTTTCCGGCCTCTTAGGCCTATTTGGATCTTGTCTGTACTCAGACATGTTGAATGCTTCCGCTGTGATGTAATGATGATATGTTGGGACATGTGTCCTCTGGATGATTGTATTTGCTATCTCTGCTCTAATGAGAGCTATTTGCAACTTATTTCACTCTTTTGTGTCGTAGAGATCTGTTGTGATATCACTTGTTCCAATGCCGTTGACGTACCATGCGTGTATGTTTTGAAGTACGTCAATGGAAGTATCCTGATTTCTATGGGATAGTTTACGTCGACGCTGAACAGATAGGGGTTGGTTGTCACACATACGTGTGTTGGCCTACTCGTAAGAGGACGCGGGTGCCGGTAAGCCCCGTAATCCAATCTACTACTGTTCAACGGAACGGCGAGTATCCTCTAGAAGTCCGGGTGCGACAAATGGTATCAGAGCCTGTCTGCCTGTATCCTCTAGAAGTCCGGGTGCGATAAACGGCGAGTATCCTATAGGATATTCCGAGAAAATCGATAAAAATGGCATAAAGTGTGAAGGAAATATGTAGCATATGGCATGAAAACAACATGGAACATCAGAAATTATGGATATGTTTGAGACGTATCAAGCATCCCCAATCTTAGTTCCTACTCGTCCTCACCATATGTTTCTGAGGTGACATGCTACCAACATAAACTTGATCATCTAAATTGTAAAAGAATATGTAAAGCTAAGATCATAGTACTTTAAACACGGGCATTATAGATATAGCTTTAACAATGAGACTTAGCAATCACGTTGCATCATGAAAAGTAACACAAATAAAAGATCATGAATAATAATGCACTTGAAAGTTATACGTTTGTTTCGAGCATAAAGAAAACATGGCGAAGTAATATTTCGTTTGTCCTTAAGAGTGGGGCAAAACATAAATGTCAGGACACCTTCAAAGATCAAGTGGATGACTAGAACAGATAGTTTGAGAGCAAGTAATAACACACAATGAACCAAAAAACAATAGTTTTTGGGGTTGATGCACATTAAACTCAGAATGGCAACTATGCTCTCTCAACTGTGCATAAAGTTAGAAGATGGAGACTCGACATAAAAGTAAAAGAAATGCCCTTCATAGAGGGAAGCAGGGATTAAGTCATGTGCTAGAGCTTTTTTATTTTATTAACCAGAGGTATTGGAAACATTTTTTTAGAGAGGTGTATGCTTATGTCAACGAATGGTAAACAGAAAATATTGTACGTCACAAGACAACTATACCTTACAAGAGTGGCTCCCATTGAAGGACGCTACTGGTGTAGTAGATCATCCATCTTCTCTTTTGTTTACACAATTATGTTTTGACTGATAAATCAGGGGCAAACATAGTGAAGAGAATTTAATACTAACCAATTTTGGGGCTGGGGACCCCGCTGTCAGCTCTTCTATCATTTTGGATAAGCGGATGAAGGCACTAGTACAGGTGTGTAAAGTCCAATCAACAAGTGAGATAAAGATTCTCTATTCACGTCCTCATGAGCTAAAACAGGGGCACAAAACAGGAGTAATTTTGAAGGTTTAAAGGTAGCACATGAAAATTTACTTGGAGTGGCGGTTAAATACCACATGTAGGTAGGTATGGTGGACATATTTGTAAAACTTTGGTTTTTTGGGATTTGGATGCACGAGTAGAGCTCATACGCAGTGCAAGTGGAGGCTAGCAAAAGACTGGGAGCGACAAATCAAGAGAGCAATAATGGACGTAATCATGCACAACGACAAAAACATTATTAATAAAAACATAAAGGGTATTAAAAGTCAAAAACTAAATTATCATAGAGGCTATAAGTGACTGGTTTGTAGTCATAAACATGGTGTAAGCATGCACCAAGTCAACCAACTAAAGCATTCATAGGTGAACACCACAAATTTATGCTTCGATGTGATAAACACAACTCATGATTCTTTCAATGGAAAATTAAACACTCTCACCTGTTTGAGACAAGTCATGCTACAATAAAAACTACTAAACATAGAATTAAAATAACATCTGGCATGAAAAGAAAAAGTCTAGCCATAGTCTATACAAGCTTCTTTTTGCACCGTTATAAGCACGAAAATTGTACTACTTCTTTCCAACACCAATAATTATATACTTAAAAAAAATTCTCCAAGAGATATAGCAATGAAACAAGAGATTTCTAACATAACTCTACTAAAACTAACAACTCTGATTAGAGATGCATGAAAAACAGGAGCTAAAAGGATTTGCAGCTGCTAGAAGAAAAACTGAGAATACGAGCATGGAAGAAAACAAGTATTCATATGAAAAAGAGGAGCGTGTCTCTCTCCCACACAAATAATGTTGGGTTCCAACTATATTTATTGCAACAAAGAAAACAAAATAAAAAAAACGCTCCGAGTAAAATACATATGATGTGACCGAATAAAAATATAGTTTCACTAGAAGTGACCTGATAAATTGTTTGATGAAGAAAGGGATTCCTTGGGTATCCCCAAGCTTAGACGGTTGAGTCTTTTTATAATTTGTGGGATGAACCACGAGGGCATCCCCAAGATTTGGCTTTGCACTCTTCTTGATCACATTATATCACCCTCTTCTCTTGACCTTGAAAATTTTCTTCACACCAAACTCAATGTAATTCGCATCATTGGGTTAGTTTAAAATAAAAAAAATTCACATGTTCTGCCTGGAAACAAGCATTATAAATACTTTTAAACATTAGCTACAGCCACTGATGTTTCATGAAGCAAAGAAATCCACTCGACATAGTAAAAGAGAGAATGCAAGCAAAAAAGCAGAATATGTCAAAACTAGAACAATCTATAAAGACGGATTTTATCGGGGCACTTACATTGCTCAAATCGATAAATGTAAAGATAGAAAAAAATTCGGAATTAGCGCAATTTTTTAGGTCATTTTGATCTTTTTGTGAATTATGCGATTTTATACGGTGGTCAACATAAATCTGTTTCCTGCGCAGAGATCCAAAACCAACCTCAACTTTCACTACAGACTTTACTTTGTTAGAATAATAGAATCAAAAGGAAACTTCATTCTCTTCCTAGAAAAGTGTTCCATACCTTTCTTGAGTGGGAATTGATATTCAATATTACTATCTTTCATATCAATAATAACACCAATAGTTCTAAGAAAAGGGCTTCACAAAACAATAGGACAAGAAGCATTGCATTCAATATCCATAACAATTAAATTAACGGGGAGAAGGTTATTATCAACCATAATAATAAAATCATCAACTCTCCCCAAAGGTTTCTTTCTAACATTATCAGCAAGACGAACATCCAAATAACAGTGTTCCAAAGGTGGCAAATAAAGCATGTCATAAAGTTTCTTAGGCATAACAGAAATACTAGCACCAATATCACATAAAGAATTACAATCAAAATCATTCACCTTCATTTTAATTATGGGTTCCCAACCATCATCTAACTTCCTAGGATAGAGGCTTCACATCTTAATTCTTGTTCTCTAATTTGTATGACTAGCATTTGTGATATGTTTTGTGAAAGCCATATTCATAGCACTAGCATTAGGACAACTAGCAAGCTTTTGTAGGAACACAATTACTTAATATATATTGCAATCATCAAAATCAAGATTATTTTTATCAAATATAATGGAACCATTGTCTCCCACTTTTCGAAAAAAATCAGCACTTTTATCAGGAACAGTTTCAGTAGTTTCAGGTAGTTTTAAACGTTTAAGAGCAGAAGTGGAAGTATTGGCAACACCAATTACTTTACCATTAATAGTAGAGGGTTTACAAGCATGTCAATCTTCAGTTTTACTAGTTGTGGTAATGGTACAAACATTAGCTATATTATTCTTTCTAGCTATTTCATCTTCTCTTTCCATCTAGCATGCAATTCAGCTAACATCCTAACATTATCATCAATTCAATTAAATGACATTTAATGTTTTAATTTCTGTAATATCATGAGGCAGAACCTTTATTTTAAGAAGATCAACATCAAGAGCAAGGCTATCAACTTTAGAAACAAGAACATCAATTTTGCCAAACTTTTCCTCAACATATTTATTAAAAGCAGTTTGTGTAGTAATAAAAGTCTTAAGCATGTTTTCAAGATCATAGGGCACACTTTGATGATTGTTGTAGGAATTACCATACGAATTGACATAGCCTGTATTATTATTGGGAGGATATTGCCTATAGTTGTTGCTACCAAATTATTTATATAAGCATTGTTGTTGAAATTATTATTTTTAATGAAGTTCACATCAACATGCTCTTCTTGAGAAACCAAAGAGGCTAAAGGAACGTTGTTTGGATCAATAGGAGCATGACCATTCACAAGCATAAACATAATAACATCAAGCCTATCACTCAAAGAGGAGGTTTCTTCAACAAAATTTACTTTCTTACCTGTTGGAGCTCTCTAAGTGTGCAATTAAGAATAATTTACCATCATATCATCAAGAAGCTTTGTTGTTGCCCCAAAGTCATGGACATAAAGGTTCCTCCAGCAGCTGAATACAGAAGGTTTCTGAAGAAAAATTCAGACCCGCATAAAAAGTTTGCATAATCATCCAAGTAGTCATTCCATGAGTGGGACAATTATTTACCAAAGGTTTCACTCTTTCCCAATCTTTAGCAACATGCTAATTATCAAGTTGCTTAAAATTCATAATGCTACTTCTTAAAGATATAATCTTAGCAAGAGGATAATATTTTTCAATGAAAGCATCTTTACATTTAGTCCAAGAATTAATACTATTTCTAGGGAAAGATATCAACCATTCTTTAGCTCTTCCTCTCAAAGAGAAAGGAAACAATTTCAGTTTAATAATATCTCCATCTACATATTTATATTTTTTGCATCTCACAGAGTTCAACAAAATTATTAAGATGGGCAGCAGCATCATCAGTACTAATACCAGAGAATTTCTCTCTCATAACAAGATTTAATAGTGCAGGTTTAATCTCATAAAAATCAGCACTAGGAGCAGGTGGAGCAATAGGTGTGCTAATAAAATCATTGGTGTTTGTTCTAGTAAAGACACACAACTTAGTGTTCTCGGGAGTACTCAGTTTAACAAGATTAAATACAGGATAAAAATAACAACTAGAATAAGAACTATTTTGTGTGTGTTTTCGATATAGAGAAGGAAACAATACAAAATAAACTAAGCAAAACTAAAACAAAGTAGAGAGATTGGAATTGAGAGAATCCCCTTGCAAAAATATTCTTTCTCCCCGGCAACAGCGCCAGAAAACTTGTTGATGGCTGACATTGGTAAACCCCAAGAGAAAGGTTGTGAAGAGTGCATCGACAAGTTTTCCTTCAGAAAGAAATCAAGGTTGAATCGACCAGTAGGAGAAAGAAATCACTTTCAAAGTTTGATGCAGCCGATGTTGGCAGGGCGCACTACCGGTTCAGCAGCAACGTGGAACCTACACAACACATCCAAATCACTTTGCCCCCAACGAAGCAGTGAGGTTATCAATCTCACCGATTTTGCTGAAAATAAAGCGGTTAAACGTATGGTGTGGAAAATAGTGAAAAGAGAACAATGATGGTAATAGGAAAACAAGTAGTAGCAGTATGAAAACAGTGATTGCAGTAGTTGTATTGTAAGTATAAAGGAAATGGACCCGGGTCCATAGTTCACTAGTGGTGTCTCTCCAAAACAGATAGATAGCATGTTGGGTAAACAAATTACAACTGGGCAATTGACAGATATAAAGGCTGCACCATAGTGCATATGAATGACATGACGATTACTATGTGATTCATGCGGGCATTACAAAAAAATACATAGAACGTTATCCATCTGCATCAATGATTAATAATCCAACCTCAGATGTCATCCGAGCAAACCTTGGGTATTAAGTTGCAAGCAACAAATAATTGCATTAAGCACAGTGTGTAATGTAACCAATGTGAACATCGTTGTTTTCTCCCTAATGGCAACAACACATCCCACACCCGTTACGTTTATGTCACTCGAGCGTGAGTAAAAGGGAGGCATAAACCCACTATCGAACATAAATACCCCCTCTTGGAGTTACTATAGCATCTACTTGGCCAGATCATCTACTAATAATGGAGAGCATGCAAGATCATAAATAACATACACATGAAAAGAACATGATAGATTGATAATCATTGGACATAGCATTCAATATTCATCGGATCCCAGCAAACACAACATGTAGCATTAAAATAAGATGATCTTGATCATGTAGGGCAGCTCACAAGATCTAAACATGAGGCATAAACAGGAGAGAACAACCATCTAGCTACTGCTATGGACTCGTAGTCCAAGGATGAACTACTCATGCATCATTCTGAAGGCGAGCATGGTGGTGTAGAGCCCTCCGGTGATGAATTCCCCTCCCGGCAGGGTGCCGGGGAGAGTTCCAGAACCCTCCCAAACTAGGTTTCACGATGGCGGCGGCTACGGATGTTTTTCATGGAAGAGGCTCTTTTTTTAGGGTTAACCTCCAGAGAGGTATAAATAGGAGAGAGGGCAAGGTCGGTGGACGGCCAGGGGGCCCACACCACCCTAGGGCGCGACTAGAGGGGGCCCATGCCGCCCTATGGTGTGGGGGTCCTGTGGCCCTCCTCTGGGTCCCCTCCGGGCTCCGGGTGCGCGAAAGATTTCTAATACTTCCGGGCTTCAAATCGTCCAATTCCGAGAATATTTCCAGAACAAGTTTTCTTAAACTAAAAACATCAGAAAAGAGGAACTGGCTCTATAGCATCTTGTCAATAGGTTAGCCCCAGAAACTTGGTAGAAATGGCATAAAGTGTGAAGGAAAAATGTAGCATATGGCATGAAAACAACATGGAACATCAGAAATTATGGATACGTTTGAGACGTATGAATAGGGCGCACTCTCCTCACCCACCTCCTTTTGTCGACCATGTGTGTCTGCCACCGCCGGCGCCGGTGGCAGCAACAGCTGGGGAGAGCCGCCACGAAGGGATTTTTTTGCTAGGGTTTTGGGGGCTCCAGAGCTGCTTTGGCGCGGCGGATTTCACATCGGCGAGCTCGAATTGGTGCAGGCGGTGGCGCCTCCATGGTCGATGGTGAAGGTCATTTATTTGGGATTTTTGTTGATCTTGGATATGGTGTTTTGATTTGATACATGTGGGTACATTTTTTTATTGTGTGCGCACAATTAAAATGCTACAGTGATCTCTACAAACGTGACACTTTACCGATGTTTTGCTACAACTAACTGGGATTCGGTTTTTGCTACCTGGTTGTGTTTAAAGTGTTACAACATTTTTTTGCTACATTGTCGCAACAAATTATACCAACCCAAAAATATTACTACATGCTGTGCTACATGTGGGAGAAACATGTTCCGCTCTAATTTTTCTCAACATTGATCGGAAGCAACATTGTTTGAATTTTTTGCTACATTATATGTTACATGCACATTAAAAAATAGTTGCGCGAATCTTTTTTGTTACATTAATGGGACGTGCTATATCGGTTTACTTAAGAGGATTGGATGTGAACTCAATTAACCAAGGGCGTGTTTGGTGGCTTTGCAAGGCCGTTCCGAATTGTTTTGTAACATCCCAAGTATGAAAAACCACCCTAGCATGTTTGCTTCTTGTTTATTTATTGTTTTGCATCATGGCATCTTATTCATTGCATTTGTTTTCATCTTGTTCCCATCTGTTTTCCTTTGTTCTCACAATTGAAATTCAAACAATATTCAAACCTTTGTTTCATACTTGTTATGTTACAATTTTCCAAATAAAAAGTTCAAATAAAACATCCATTTGTTTCCATTAAACCATAAGGTTCAAACTATTTTAAAATTGGCTTTAAATAACTCACTTAATTCAAATTGCTATTTGAAATGGAGGGTTCAAACTATTTGAAATGGTTCTTTTTAATTTTCACTCAATGTCCCAAATTCATTCAAATTCAATCAAAATTCAAACAGCAACATAATTTAATTATTTTGGAAATCTAAACTTGCAATTTGTTGCTGTTACATAGTTAAGCAATACCAAATTTTTCTAAAATTTTCTAACATCCAAACCTAGCCTTTTTCTTCCTATTTTCAAATCAGCAAAAAAAAAGAAACAAAACAAATAATAAAAGAAAAACGCGCAGAGGGGGAGAGAGACAGGCCAGTGGGCAGGCCCAGCCCACCGCACTGGCCCGGTACCCCTTCGATCCCCCTCGCCTCTTCTTCTCGCTGTACGGCAGTGCATCCGCCACAGCCACGTCGCCGGCAGCGACAGTAGACGGCCAGCAGCGCGCCCTAGCCCCTAAAAAACCTAGCCTCTCGAGCCCCCGAGCTGCCCTAGCCACCTACCTCCCTTCTCCCTCGATCACCGCCGCCAATTCCTCTCTCTCTCTGCCACGATTTCCTTCTCTGAATCCCACCGCCACCCGAGCTCACTCTCTGAATCCATGGCAAACGCCGCGTATCCGCCGCTCCTCCTTGCTGTCTGACCCCGGGGATCAGCTCCCTGTATCCTCCTCGACCTTCTCGACACCTCCCCGACGCCAAGTACCTGCTGGATCGCCGCCGCCGTCCTCGACGCTGTCGCCACCGTCGCGTTCTGCACCGGCCCTCTGCTTCGCCTTCACCGGAGGTGATCAACGGCCACCCCTCTTCTCTCTTCCTCTCTGCCTTGCGCAAGCACGCACACCAGCACGCACTCATCCACGCACCAGCAGCACAACGAGCACGAGCAGCGCGCAGAGCTCGCCGCCGGCCACCGTTGCTCTGTGACGAAAGTTCAGACTGCATCTGAAAAATTCAGTTAACGCTAACTGAACCTAATCCTAGCTGCGCATGCTATACTGACAAGAACGCATTCGCTACTGCAGTGGTAGCGCACCACTGCTCGCGCTTCCGCGGCGCGGATTCGAGCCCTGCGCTCGCAATTAAATCCCCACCTTTTTTGCGAAGGGCACTGACAGGGTGGCCCCCCTGTCAGCTGCTGTGCACGCACGCGGGCCACCGTGGCCCAGGGGCCCTCTGTCAGTGGCTAGGGCTAGCCACTGCGGAGTGAAATAAGTTTTCAGCTTTTTCTTTTTCAAATTAAGTCCTTTTCCTTCACAGTTTGGTCCCTTCCACTAAAATGCTAATAACTTTTATTTTATAAATCCAAATAATAAAAAAATATGTTTATTGAACCAAATTTAATTCTCTGCCTAGTTAAACCATTTGTATTATGTTTTGAATAATTCAAATGCATTCAAATTTCAAATTCAAACAATTCATTTAAAATTTGATTAATTGCATAAGTAATTCATACTTAATTCAAATAACACAAATAAAATATGTTTTCCATGCTATTTTGAACCATCTTTCCAAATATAAATTTTGTTTCATGTTTTGAATAATTTAAATTGCTTAAATAATTTAAACCTTGTTTAAATCATTTTAATTTGCTAAATTCATAACTTGCTCAAATTAAATTATTTTTGAACTTATAAAATATGTTTTCAAACCAGAAAAACATAAGCTTTTCAAATATGAATTTGAATTAATGTTTTGAACAAATAAAAATTCAAATAAATTCATACTTGATTTAGTTCCATTTAAATCTTGTTTAACTTGTTTAATTCATAATTAAATCATGGTAATTCCTTTTTCAATAATTGAAACATGTAATCCACCTAAAATTTTGTGTTCTTTTCAAATATGAACTTTGGTATCTGTTTTGAACAATTTAAATTGGTGAAAACAACAAATATTTGTGTGCCACCCCTAAGGAACCAAAATTCCAAAACTTAATAAACAAATTTCCAAACTTGGTAAATTTCATTTCTACTTGCATCCAATGTTGTTTTCTTATTGTTTGCATCATGCATGCATCATGCTAATCAACTTTCACATGGTAATTAATTGTAGATCATTTGTTTCAACCTTAACTCATGGGCTTTTTCCATATGCAATCTAAATTGCATATGGGTCCATTTAAACATGTTACCATGTCAACTAGTTTATTTTGATGCATCAATTAAATTGACATGCATCATCCCATGATTGTGCACTATGCCATGTTATTGATTGTTTGTCTCTCTGCGTTGTTTGTTTGCTTCTTCTCGGATAGACGACGACGTTGAGACAGACGATACTTACGACACCCCTTCTGAGGATCTAGCTCAGTACCAGGCTGCTGAGTTTGCAGGCAAGTATTCACTCACATGAACCATTGTGTTCCTTTCAACATTGGATACCGATACTTTCCGTTGTCTATTTCTGCTAGCCCTATGAATCGTTGCTTCTGTTACGAACCTATCACATGCTATCCCTTAACCCTGATATAGCCTCACCTCCACACCTATCACCCCATTGCTTGTTGCCTGTGTCTTACTAGCATGCTTAGGGTTGTTTCTGCTCGAGTCTGTTACCCGTTACTTTCTGTTACTGTATCTCTATTATGTTCTGGGGCTCGATGTTAAACAACAACCTGTTAATTATGAGGTAATAATAATTTGATGATAAGGCACCGGCAGGAGGCCCGGAGTGGTTTTGAGGCCTGCTAGTGTCGACCCTAATTAGGAAAAGGATCTTGTCTACTGATCCATGATGAGCGCACTATCCGCATGTGGGAAGCGTGTATGGGCGCCCCCCTCAATTTGATTCGATTCGCATCTCGTCCAAATCGCCACACTTAGTTCGGGCTTTCCATTTGATGCACGCATATGCAGGTACGAACCCGAGGCCAGGGTGGAACTTTTGTAGTCGGCATTTAGGGCGGCGTGGTCTTAGAGTGCTATGAGGGTCCCCTTTTCTTCGTGGGGCTCGATTAGCCGTGCACGCACAGCACGTGGTTCTTTGGGCTTGATGCGAAGAAGAGTTGAGTTGTGTAGAGTGCCTCGCTTGGTGGGTTTGATTCGTCTGGCGGGATATTCTTACGTGTACGGCCAAATTGGTGCACCCCTGCAGGGATAAATCTTCTCGAGAAGCCATGTTTTCCGCGGTTATGGTTAACTTGGTGAAAGTACTGGCTAACAAGTACTCAGAACAACTTACACCTAACTAATGATAACTTGACTAGTAATAGCCTTATTGACACAATAACTTGAACCATCATTAATCCAAATGTGTGAGTTTATCCTCGGGTTGCTTCTTTGGATAAGGGGCGAGATCTAGGATGGGTTTGTTTGGAGTTAGCTATAGTTGGTTACGATACGCTATCTTATCTTGTTTCTGTCAGCCGGGAGTTGTAGTATGTATCTGTAGTTGGTTAGTGCAGCCAGCTGCCGCATCTTTTATATCACCCTTTCTTCCGTTGAACCCAAAGCATCTGTGCTTGGTGTTGACGGGTTACACTTTGGTGAACTGTGAGTCTTGCTTGCCAGTACGTTTATGTACTGACCCCTTTGGGGCTGTGGTTTCCGCAGACTTCGCTTACGAGGATCCCCGTGATGGCTACTACGTGGAGTTTGACGAGGCTGCTGACGAGTAAATAGCGGACCCGGGCAGGATCCGAGACTACGTAGATGGGCTCCGTTTTCCTTTCATTCCCGGCTTCTTAAGCCTATTTGGATTTGTCTGTACTCAGACCTTTTGAATGCTTCCGCTGAGTTGTAATGATGTTATGTTGGGACAAGTGTCCTCTGGATGATTGTATTTGCTATCTCTGCTCTAGTGAGAGCCATTTGCAACTTATTTCCATCTTTTGTGTCCTAGAGATATGTTGTGCTATCATTCTGTTACAAGCCGTTGACGTACCATGTGTGTATGGTATGAAGTACGTCAATGGTAGTATCTTGATTTCTATGGGATAGTTTACATCGACGGTGGATAGTAGAGTTTGGTTGTCACACATAAGTGTTGGCCTACTCGTAAGAGGACGCGGGTGCCGGTAAGCCCCGTAATCCAATCATCTACTATCCAGTTCGGTCCGGTGAGTATCCTCTAGAAGTCAGGGTGCGACAAATGGTATCAGAGCCTGTCTGCCTGTAGGATACCTTTTACTGGTCGCAGTTGAGTCTAGAAACTATTTTTGTAGCTATATAGGAAAAATGAAACGTGAGAGTAGGAATTCTGCCATTTTATTTCTTTCCCCACCCACCCTCCCTTTTATGGTAAGGAAGTGCAACGTTGTTTTCTCTTCTCATCTAAACTTTCAAGTTAGGATTTCACGAATCCTGGTTTCTCTGGGATAGTTATATCTACTAGACCATAGGAATGGAGGTGGTTGTGACATGATTTATCATGTTGCCTACTCACGATTGAGAACGGAGGCGTGTAAGCCCCGGAAGCAGATCCTCTATTCCTTAAGCAGTATATATTGATCCTTTAGAAGCCCGGATGGGTTTTTCCGTAGTACCTCAGGAGTTTTTGGTCTCGTGTTTCCCGAATGTTGCTGCGATATCCTGTTCTTCTCAACATCCTTATCGTCCGTTGAAACCTTGTTGTTGCTTTCCACTTCAGTTCTTCTACCGGCGTCTAATCAAAACTTCCCCAATCATCTGCAGATGGATCTCAGGTTCTACCCGCAGGTGGTTCGGATGACTCGTTGTGAGAGCACCGCCGGTTATCCGGAGATGCTGAGAGACATGGTCACTTATCTGGGGTTCCGTTGGGCACCAGAGTACCAGGTCTACGAGCAGCAGCGAGAGTTTGACCAGACCTACTACCGGGCTATCGTCTACATTCTGTCAGATGATGGCATGAGCATTGTCCACCTCTACGAGGCAGTAGGTTCCACAGTGGATATGGCTGTGCAGCAGGCAGCTTATGTGAGTCTCACCGTCCTTCGTGCTGACTACTGGGGGTTTGACGATTCCGTCTATCGCCACATCCCCCGTGGTTACATCACTTCAAAGGGAACTCACTTCACTCTCTACGACAACTTGGATGTCTACGAGCATGATAACACCAGGCTGCACACCACCGCTCAGTTTGTGAGGCACAGTGGCGCAGTTGCCAGCACACTATCTCAGGATTTGGCTTCAGTCAGGGAGCAGCTCTACCTTGCTTTGACTCGTCTGGCGACTTACACCACAGACTTTATTGAAGACGAGCGCTTTGCACGTTTCGAGCAACCAGTTGGTCGTCCTCTACCAGATGCTGGAGGTTACGAGCCGATCAGAGGTCCACTCCTCAACCTTGGTGCTGGTTACACAGGGATTCCCCGCTTTGGAGCACAGGGAGTCGATGCTACATACTTCACTACACCTAGAGTTGGGCTCAGACCACGTCAGATCTACGTGGATCGTCGATCTACCTACTTTCGTGGGCGTCCTCCTCACCGTACCTCTCGCCGTACTACTCATCGCCGTCCTGCGTGATGAGCGTGGGAGTACCGATGTATCCATTCTTAGCTATGTTTAGTTATCCTTTGGCGTTCGAACCATTTATGGTGTGTTGGATATTCTGATGTATTTGAACATGTGATGATGTACCTGTTGGTTATCTATTCATGCGTCGGAATAATCTCTCTTTCGGTTACCAAGTCTATCCTTTTCTATTGTTGTGCTAAAATGCATTTCCATTCAGGATGCCGCCAACAAGGAACACCCCGCCTGAACCACCGCCAATCGCGGAGCTGTTGAATCAGATGACCCAAGTCATGACGCAGATGGCCCAGTTCCAGACTACTCAGCACAACAACCAGACGGCTCCACGAGTCAGTATCAAGGAGTTTCTCAGTCTGGGCCCGAGAGCTTTCGTGGCAACACGCGAGCCTCTGGATGCTGGTGACTGGATCCGTGAGATAGCCAAGGCTCTGGACATTGCTCACGTTGCTGAGGAAGACAAGGGCAAGTATGCATCCTATCTGCTGAAGGGTCAGGCAGCCACTTGGTGGGAAAACTACCAGACCATGAGAGCTGGCTATCCAATCACCTGGGGTTGTTTCAAGGAAGCCTTCCTGAAGCACCACATTCCAGATGGTATCATGGAAAGGATGCGTGAAGAGTTTTGCTCTCTTAAGCAAGGCAAGCTGGACGTCATCGGCTATCAGAATGAGTTCAATCGTCTCGCTCGATACGCTGGAGACGAGGTGTCCACTGAGGCCAAGAAGATGGCAAGGTTCCGCAGAGGTTTTAACCCGGAGCTCAAGTATGCCCTCACCAACGTCAAGACCAAAGACTTCGAGGAGCTCGTTAACACCGCGCTCAATGAGGAAAATGGGCGCAAGGCGTTCGAGGAGTCTCGCAAGCACTCGCGTGAGGGTGGTTCCTCCTCCAACATGACCACCCCTCCGCAGAAGCGCCGCATCTGGGTGCCAAATGGTGCTGTCACTCGGGCTCCATACGCCCAAACTTCTCTAGGTTTCGCTCCCCGCCCACCCAACCCTGCTCAGATGCATGGTCAGAGGGTTTCAATGGGGCAGCCAAGGCCAGATCCTCCTCGTGTCGTCACTTGCTACAAGTGCAAGCAGACGGGGCACTACGCTGACAAGTGCACGCAGAGGCAGCTACCTCCACCACCACCTCGCCCCAACACCAACCAGGCAATGGTGCGTCTATGAAAATCAATCATGAAAATCCCCTGGAGCAACTATGGTTCCCTGCTAGTAGTAAACTCCCCTGGAGCAACTATGCAAACTTCCAAGATCAATCATGAAAATCAGATCCTAATTGGAGGTCACATATTCCTTGCTTCTCTCATACTGCTTGGCAATGCTGACATTGATGTCATTCTTGGTATGGATTGGTTGAAGGCCAATAAAGCTACGATTGACTGTGCTCAGAAGTCGATAACTCTGTTCCACCCTTCTGGCCAGATAGTCTATTCTCCAAATGAATCAAGTTATGTTCAGCTGTACACACTCGATGCTAAACCTCTACCTCTACTTGAAAATGTTCCGGTGGTTTGTGAATTCCCTGACGTCTTTCCAGAAGAATTGCCAGGGATGCCTCCGGACAGAGCAGTTGAGTTCGTGATCGAGCTTGAACCAGGTACTGCTCCAATCTCTAACCATCCATACAAGATAGCTCCTCCTGAACTGAAGTTGTTGAAGGAGCAAATCGATATGTACATGGAAAAAGGTTACATTCAACCTAGTTCCTCCGCTTGGGGTTGCTGTCGCACCCGGACTTCTAAAGGATACTCGTCGTTCCGTTGAACAGTAGTAGATTGGATTACGGGGCTTACCGGCACCCGCGTCCTCTTACGAGTAGGCCAACACACGTATGTGTGACAACCAACCCCTATCTGTTCATCGTCGACGTAAACTATCCCATAGAAATCAGGATACTTCCATTGACGTACTTCAAAAAACATACACACATGTTACGTCAACGGCATTGGAACAAGTGATATCACAACAGATCTCTACGACACAAAAGATTGAAATAAGTTGCAAATGGCTCTCATTAGAGCAGAGATAGCAAATACAATCATCCAGAGGACACATGTCCCAACAATTCATCATTACATCACAGCGGAAGCATTCAAAATGTCTGAGTACAGACAAGAACCAAATAGGCCTAAGAGGCCGGAAACGAACAGACGGAGCCCATCCACGAAGTCTCGGATCCTGCCTGGGTCCGCTATCTACTCGTCAGCAGTCTCGTCATACTCCACGTAGTAGCCACCAAGTAGATCCTCGGAAACGTCGTCTGCGGAAACCACAGCCCCAAAGGGGTCAGTACATAAACGTACTGGCAAGCAAGACTCACAGTTCACCAAAGTGTAACCCGTCAACACCAAGCACATATGCCTTGGGTTCAACGGAGGAAAGGGGATATAAAAGATGCTGCAACTGGCTGCGCTAACCAACTACAGAGATTCTACCACTTCCGGCTAACAGAAAGGAGATAAGATCGAGTATTGTAACCAACTGAAAGATAACTTCAAGCAAACCCATCCTGGATCTCGCCCCTTATCCAAAGAAGCAATCCGAGGATAACTCACACAGTTGAGTTAAAGATGGTTCATATTATTGTGTCAATAAGCCTATTACTAGTCAAATTGTTAATCATTGGGTGTAAGATTGTTAATCATTAGGTTTAAGTTGTCCTGAGTACTTGTTAGCCAGTACTTTCACCAAGTAATCCATAACCGCGGAAAACACGGCTTCTCGAGAAGATTATCCCTGCAGGGTTGCACCAATTTGGCCGTACACGCAAGAATAACCCGCCAGATGGGATGCCTCCCACCAAGCGGGGCACTCTACACAACTCAACTCTTCTTCGCATCAAGCCCAAAGCACCACGTGCTGTGCGTGCGCGGCTAATCAAGCCCCACGAAGAAAAGGGGACCCTCATAGCACTGGAAGACCATGCCGCCCTAAATGCCGACTACAAAAGTTCCACCCTGGCCTGGGCTCGCAAGATCATGCATGCAGCAAATGGAAAGCCCGAACTACGTGTGGCGATTTGGACGAGATGCGAATCGAATCAAATTGAGGGGGGCGCCCATACTCGCTTCCCACATGCGGTTAGTGCGCTCATCATGGATCAATAGACAAGACCCTTTTCCTATTAGGGTCGACACTAGCAGGCCTCAAAACCACCCTGGGCCTCCTGCCGGTGCCTTATCATCAAATTATTATTTAACAATAACATTAGCATGATTGATTGATTAAACATCGAGCCCCCATAACGTAATAGAAATAGTAACAGAAAGTAACGGGTAACAGACTCGAGCAAAACAACCTAAGCATGCTAGTAAGACACGGGCAACAAGCAATGGTTATAGGTATGGAGGTGAGGCAATATCAGGGCTAAAGGATACATGTGATAGGTTCGTAACCGAAACAACTATTCATAGGGCTAGCAGAATAGACAACGGAAAGTATCGGTATCCAATGTTGAAAGGAACACGATGGTTCATGTGAGTGATAACTTGCCTGCAAAACCCAGTAGCCTGGTACTGAGCTAACTCCTTAGAAGGGGTGTCGTAAGGATCGTCGGTCTCAACGTCGTCGTGTATCCGAGAAGAAGCAAACAAACAATGCAGAGAGATAAACAATCAATATCATGGCATAGTGCACAAACATGGGATGATGCATGACCATTTAATTGATGCATCAAAATAAACTAGTTGACAAGATAACAACATGATTAAATGGACCCACATGCAATTGGATTGCATATGAAAAGCCCATGAATTATGGTTGAATTAATTGTTTTACAACTAACCAACTTGTGTAGGTGAATTAGCATGATGCATGTATGAGGAAAACAACAAAATAACAACAATAGAACCAAATGGAAATAAGGTTTAACAAGTTTAGGATTTTATTTATCAAGTTAAGAAATTTTGGTTACTTAAAGGTGTCACTCAAGGATTTGTTGTTTTCACCACTTTAAATTGTTCCAAATGGATAACAAAGTTTATATTTGATAAGAACACACAATTTTAGGTGGATTGCATGCTTCACTTGTTGAAAAAGGATTTCAAATAAATTATTTATGAATTAAACCAGTGTAAGCAAGAATTAAATGAATTTAATTCAAACATGAACTTATTTGAATTTTTATTTGTTCAAAACATTAAACCAAATTCATATTTCAAAAGTTTATACTTTTATGGTTGGAAAAAATATTTTATATGTCCCAAAAGAATTTTAGTTGATCAAGTTATGAATTTAACAATATTAAATGAATTAAACAAGATTTAAATCATTTAACCAATTTTAATTATTCAAAACATGAAACACATTTTATATTTGAAAAGGTGGTTTAATTTTGCATGGAAAACATATTTCATTTGTTGAAATTGGATTTAAAATGAGCAAGTTATTATTTTGGCAATTTTAAATGCAATAATTAAGAAACAGTTGTTTTCAGCAATTTAAATTATTCAAAACAGCAAACAAAATTTATATTTGGAAAGTACATGAAAAGTTGATTGGAAAACATATTTAGTTTGTGGAATTTGGAATTTTTATGAACAAGTTATGATTTTTGCAAGTTTAAGTGATTTAAACAAGAATTCAAATGTTTCACCAATTTAAAATATTCAAAACAGTAAACAAATTTTATATTTGGATAGAACATTTAATTTGGTGCAGAAAACATATTAAAAATGTTGAATTTGGAGTTGGGATGAATTTCTTATGCAATTTACAAGATTGGGTGCAAATCTGCCATTTTTTAACTTATTAGGGACTTGGAAAAAATCTGCAGGGGCTAGAAATAAATAGAAGGGACCTATGTGTGATTACTGAGAATGTGCTGTATCAAACAAATGGAAAAAAAAAGTTTGGGTTAATAGTTGGGAGGGGGACTCGAACCCGGGACCTCCCACTGTGTGATTGTGGTGCTAACCATTGGGGTGTTGTTCTGTTTGTGGTGGTACAGGGAACTCGGGGAGGATAAGGCATTGTTGCGGGCGTTAACTGAAATTGGCACATAACTGAATCAACAGGGGGGCGGTCGACAGGGACATGGCAGCGCCGGCCGCTGCTCTCGCCGGAGGGGGCGCCGTGGTGGAGGCGCGGCTCGCGGGAGGAGGTAGAGGGGCGAGAGGAAGGAGGCGGTTGCGGGGTCACCTTGAGGGGTCGAGGCAGGAGGAGCAGGCGGGTGCAGGTCGCAGCAGGGAGGCGGAGCAGGGGGTCGTGGCCGCCTTGGGGCGGACGGCGGCGGCGGCTCCGGCCATCCCCGTCCGCGCCGAGGTGTTGGAGAGGAAGCCCGCGGTGGGGCGGCTCCATTCCCGCCCCCACCGCGGCCGGAGAGGCCCTAGCCGGCCGGCGATCGCCGGAGCAAAAAAGTAGGAATTTTCGGTTCAGGTTGGTTCAGTACAGAGAAGGGATGCAGAGAAGGAAGAGAGGGAGAAAAGAGAGAGTGGAGGCGGGGAAGAGGAAGGAAGAGGGAGTAGCTAGGGTTAGGGAACCCTAGGGCAGAGGGGTGGAGTTATAGGAGGGAGGGGATGGTGATCACCGTCTGCTGCTGCTCCATGTCGACGTGGGAGCACGGATGGAATCCGTACGAGGAAGAAACAGAGCAAAGGGTTATCGGGCCAGGGGGAGTTTGGGCTGGGCCTCTCTCTCTCTCCTTGCTTTTATTCTTTTGCTCCTTTTTTTTTTGTAGAGAAGAGTGAGAGAGGGAAACGAAAAATGTTAGGGTCTAACTTATGAAATATTTTATGAGTTTCTTTTCCAAAACAGAAATGTCAAAGCAAAGGTTAGCATTGATTCAAAACTTGGATTATTAGTTTGAATTTTAAATGGGTAGTTGAATTTCAATAAGGTTTGATTTGGAATTTTTTGGAAATAACAAATTTTATTTAATAAGATCAAGGAGTTATGCAAACATTAATGGATTCAATAGTTTGCAAGAATTTGATTTTTAAACCCACAATTTGAAACATGCCCAAGTTATGAATTGATTTGAAATTTAAATTGCCATTAGGGTGTTGATAAAAAGGAATGTTATTCACAAGCAATTTACATCAACTTCAACTATTGAAAACAATATTTGAATAGGGTGATCAAATGCTTTTAATTGGAAACAAATGAGATTTGAATTTGAATGTGAATTGATTCAAATGAGTTATTAAATAGAAATAACAAGTTAATGGTTCTATTTAAATAGAAACAACTAGTTGTTTTAATTGAAACTTTTATTTGGAAATTTGTAACATAACAAGTATGAACAATTATTAGGATGTTGGTTTGGAGTTTCAAATGGAAAACAAATTGAATTTGAAAAGGGTTTGATTATTGGATGCATTTTTATAGAAATAAAACAATAGTTTGGAATCACACTTTAATGGAAACAATTGATTGTTTTGATTTGAAATATGATTTTGGAAATTGTAACATCACAAGGATGAAACAAAAGGTTTGAATTTTGGTTTGAAATTCAAATAGAAAACAAAGGAAAACAAATGAAAACAGTTGGAAAACAAAGCAAAACAGAGAATAACAAATGGAAAACAAGCAAAACAAATGCAATCAACATGATGCCATGATGCAAAACATAAAATAACAGAGAGCAAACATTCTAATGGCTATTTTTTCAGACTTGGGATGTTATAGTTGCCCAACTCTGTTCGTTGCAAAGAAGGATCAAACAAAGAGACTCGTTGTTGACTATCGTCCTCTTAACGAGAAAACCATAAAAAACAAGTATCCAATTCCTCGTATCGATGATCTTTTTGATCAACTTGCTGGAGCCTCAATATTCTCAAAGTTGGACTTGAGGATGGGTTACCATCAAATAAAGATCAGAAAGGAAGATATTCCAAAGACAGCTTTCACCACTCGCTACGGTCTATATGAATACACCGTTATGTCCTTTGGTCTCACCAATGCACCGGCGACATTCTCTCGACTCATGAATTCTGTCTTCCATGAATACCTCGACAAGTTCGTTGTGGTATATCTTGATGACATTCTTGTCTACTCAAAATCTGAGGAAGAGCATGAAGAACATCTTCGTCTCACTCTCATGAAACTTCGCGAGCATCATCTATATGCCAAGTTCTCCAAATGTGAGTTCTGGATTCCAGAAGTTGCTTACCTTGGTCATATCATCTCTGCCAAGGGCATAGCTATTGATCCAGAAAAGGTTAAAGCAATTATTGATTGGAAACCTCCTAAGACGGTGAAGCAAGTAAGAAGTTTTCTTGGCTTGGCTAGCTATTGCCGTCGTTTCGTCCAAAACTTCTCCAAGATTGCCAAACCTCTCACTGATCTCACAAAGAAGGACAAGAAGTTCGTTTGGTCTCCACAATGTGATGAAAGTTTCAATCTCCTGAAGACTAAACTCAATTCTACACCAGTTCTGGTTGGCCCAGATACTACCAAACCTTTCCAGATATTCTGCGATGCATCTCTCCAAGGTCTAGGTGCAGTTCTTATGCAAGAACGTCAAGTTGTGGCTTATGCTTCACGTTAGTTGAATGCACACGAGCTCAATTATCCCACACATGATCTTGAACTTGCAGCAGTTGTGTTTGCCCTCAAGAAATGGAGGCAATACTTGTTGGGTAATCGCACTGAAATCTTTTCCGATCATAAGAGTCTGAAATACATCTTCACTCAACCAGACCTAAACCTTAGGCAAAGGAGATGGATTGAAAAGATTAAAGACTTTGATCTCACCATTTCTTACACTCCAGGCAAGGCTAATGTTATGGCCGATGCTCTCAGTCACAAGTCGTATTGAAATAATCTCATGATCATGGAAAGCCAACCTCCTCTTCATGAAGAATTCCAGAAGCTGAACCTTGGTCTTGTTCCTCAAGGCTATCTTGCTAGCTTGACAGCCAGTCCAACTCTCGAGGACAAGATTCGTTCTGAACAACTTCGTGATGCTGAAATCAAGAAGATGGTAGAGCACATCAAAGAAGGCAAGGAGAAATTTAAGTCCTTCTCAATCGATGACAAAGGAACTGTGTTCTTCGAAGGACGCATTGCAGTTCCTCAAGTTCAAAGTCTCAAAGATGTCATTCTCAAGGAGGCTCATGAAACTCCTCTCTCCATCCACCCTGGAAGTACAAAGATGTACCAGGATCTCAAGACACTGTATTGGTGGCCTGGCATGAAACGTGAAATTGCTCAATATGTTTCTGAATGCGACGTTTGTCAACGTGTTAAGGCAGTCCATCAGAAAACAGCCGGTCTTCTCCAACCTCTGAAAATCCCTGAGTGGAAGTGGGACATGATTGAAATGGACTTCGTCACTGGTTTTCCAAAGTCCAAGAAGGGCAACGATGCAATCTTCGTTGTTATTGATCGTCTCACTAAAGTAGCTCACTTCTTTGCTGTCAAAGAAACAATCTCAGCTAGCCAGTTAGCAGAACTCTACACCGCAAAGATTGTTCCTCTTCATGGTGTTCCATTGGAAATAAGCTCAGACCGTGGAAGCATATTCACTTCTCATTTCTGGAAAAGCTTTCAAGAAGCATTGGGCACCAAACTTCTGTTCAGCACAGCTTACCACCCTCAGTCTCAGGGGCAAGTCGAAAGAGTCAATCAGATTCTCGAGGATATGCTCAGAGCATGTGGTCTCTCCTTTGGCATGAAATGGGAGGATTGTCTTCCATATGCTGAATTCTCCTACAACAACAGCTTCCAGGCAAGCCTAGGCATGGCACCATTTGAAGCACTCTATGGCCGCAGATGCAGGAGTCCAATCAATTGGTCTGGAGCTGGTGAACGTTCACTCTTAAGCCCTGACATTGTTAAGGAAGCCGAAGAGAAAGTTCGTATCATTCGTGACAATCTCAAGATTGCTCAGTCTCGTCAGAAAGCTACTATGACAGCAAGCACAGGGATATGATCTATGCACCTGGTGACAAAGCATATCTCCGTGTAACTCCCCTCAGAGGCACTCATCGTTTTGGTGTGAAAGGAAAGCTTGCACCAAGATACATTGGTCCTTTCAACATTCTCTCAAGGTGTGCGGAAAATGCCTATCGTCTTGAACTTCCAAAAAAACTATCCAAGGTGCACGATGTGTTTCACGTGTCACAGCTCAAGAGGTGTTTCAAAGATCCAGATCGTGCAGTTGATCATGATTCCATTGAACTGCAAGATGATATCTCTTATGAGGAGCACCCTGTTCGTATTCTCGATGAGACCGAGCGTAAGACTCGCAACAAGAGCACCAAGTTCTTGAAAGTGCAATGGTCGCATCATTCCGATAAAGAGGCAACGTGGGAGACCGAAGATGATCTTCGCAAGAAGTATCCGGACCTTTTCTCTTCTCAGTAGGAATCTCGGGGCGCGATTCCTTCAAGGGGGGGCGTTTTGTAACATCCCAAGTATGAAAAACCACCCTAGCATGTTTGCTTCTTGTTTATTTATTGTTTTGCATCATGGCATCTTATTCATTGCATTTGTTTTCATCTTGTTCCCATCTGTTTTCCTTTGTTCTAGAAATTGAAATTCAAACAATATTCAAACCTTTGTTTCATACTTGTTATGTTACAATTTTCCAAATAAAAAGTTCAAATAAAACATCCATTTGTTTCCATTAAACCATAAGGTTCAAACTATTTTAAAATTGGCTTTTAATAACTCACTTAATTCAAATTGCTTTCAAATCCAAAATTAAATTCCAAACAGCAACCCTTTGGAATTAATGAAATTTACAAAACATTTCTAAGCAATTTGTGTCAATTAAAATGGAGGGTTCAAACTATTTGAAATGGTTCTTTTTAATTTTCACTTAATGTCCCAAATTCATTCAAATTCAATCAAAATTCAAACAGCAACATAATTTAATTATTTTGGAAATCTAAACTTGCAAGTTGTTGCTGTTACATAGTTAAGCAATACCAAATTTTTCTAAAATTTTCTAACATCCAAACCTAGCCTTTTTCTTCCTATTTTCAAATCAGCAAGAAAAAAAGAAACAAAACAAATAATAAAAGAAAAACGCGCAGAGGGGGAGAGAGACAGGCCAGTGGGCAGGCCCAGCCCACCGCACTGGCCCGGTACCCCTTCGATCCCCCTCGCCTCTTCTTCACGCTGTACGGCAGCGCATCCGCCGCAGCCACGTCACCGGCAGCGACAGTAGACGGCCAGCAGCGCGCCCTAGCCCCTATAAAACCTAGCCTCTCGAGCCCCCGAGCTGCCCTAGCCACCTACCTCCCTTCTCCCTCGATCACCGCCGCCAATTCCTCTCTCTCTCTGCCACGATTTCCTTCTCTGAATCCCACCGCCACCCGAGCTCACTCTCTGAATCCATGGCAAACGCCGCGTATCCGCCGCTCCTCCTCGCTGTCTGACCCCGGGGATCAGCTCCCCGTATCCTCCTCGACCTTCTCGACACCTCCCCGACGCCAAGTACCTGCTGGATCGCCGCCGCCGTCCTCGACGCTGTCGCCACCGTCGCGTTCTGCACCGGCCCTCTGCTTCGCCTTCACCGGAGGTGATCAACGGCCACCCCTCTTCTCTCTTCCTCTCTGCCTTGCGCAAGCACGCACACCAGCACGCACTCATCCACGCACCAGCAGCACAACGAGCACGAGCAGCGCGCAGAGCTCGCCGCCGGCCACCGTTGCTCTCTGACGAAAGTTCAGACTGCATCTGAAAAATTTAGTTAACGCTAACTGAACCTAATCCTAGCTGCGCATGCTATACTGACAAGAACGCATTCGCTACTGCAGTGGTAGCGCACCACTGCTCGCGCTTCCGCGGCGCGGGTTCGAGCCCTGCGCTCGCGATTAAATCCCCACCTTTTTTGCGAAGGGCACTGACAGGGTGGCCCCCCTGTCAGCTGCTGTGCACGCACGCGGGCCACCGTGGCCCAGGGGCCCTCTGTCAGTGGCTAGGGCTAGCCACTGCGGAGTGAAATAAGTTTTCAGCTTTTTCTTTTTCAAATTAAGTCCTTTTCCTTCACAGTTTGGTCCCTGCCACTAAAATGCTAATAACTTTTATTTTATAAATCCAAATAATAAAAATAAAATATGTTTGTTGAACCAAATTTAATTCTCTACCTAGTTAAATCATTTGTATTATGTTTTGAATAATTCAAATGCATTCAAATTTCAAATTCAAACAATTCATTTAAAATTTGATTAATTGCATAAGTAATTCATACTTAATTCAAATAACACAAATAAAATATGTTTTCCATGCTATTTTGAACCATCTTTCCAAATATAAATTTTGTTTCATGTTTTGAATAATTTAAATTGCTTAAATAATTTAAACCTTGTTTAAATCATTTTAATTTGCTAAATTCATAACTAGCTCAAATTAAATTATTTTTGAACTTATAAAATATGTTTTCAAACCAGAAAAACATAAGCTTTTCAAATATGAATTTGAATTAATGTTTTGAACAAATAAAAATTCAAATAAATTCATACTTGATTTAGTTCCATTTAAACATGTTACCATGTCAACTAGTTTATTTTGATGCATCAATTAAATTGACATGCATCATCACGTGATTGTGCACTATGCCATGTTATTGATTGTTTGTCTCTCTGCGTTGTTTGTTTGCTTCTTCTCGGATAGACGACGACGTTGAGACAGACGATACTTACGACACCCCTTCTGAGGATCTAGCTCAGTACCAGGCTGCTGAGTTTGCAGGCAAGTATTCACTCACATGAACCATTGTGTTCCTTTCAACATTGGATACCGATACTTTCCGTTGTCTATTTCTGCTAGCCCTATGAATCGTTGCTTATGTTACGAACCTATCACATGCTATCCCTTAACCCTGATATAGCCTCACCTCCACACCTATCACCCCATTGTTTGTTGCCCGTGTCTTACTAGCATGCTTAGGGTTGTTTCTGCTCGAGTCTGTTACCCGTTACTTTCTGTTACTGTATCTCTATTATGTTCTGGGGCTCGATGTTAAACAACAACCTGTTAATTATGAGGTAATAATAATTTGATGATAAGGCACCGGCAGGAGGCCCGACGTGGTTTTGAGGCCTGCTAGTGTCGACCCTAATTAGGAAAAGGGTCTTGTCTACAGATCCATGATGAGCGCACTATCCGCATGTGGGAAGCGTGTATGGGCGCCCCCCTCAATTTGATTCGATTCGCATCTCGTCCAAATCGCCACACTTAGTTCGGGCTTTCCATTTGATGCACGCATATGCAGGTACGAACCCGAGGCCAGGGTGGAACTTTTGTAGTCGGCATTTAGGGCGGCGTGGTCTTAGAGTGCTATGAGGGTCCCCTTTTCTTCGTGGGGCTCGATTAGCCGCGCACGCACAGCACGTGGTTCTTTGGGCTTGATGCGAAGAAGAGTTGAGTTGTGTAGAGTGCCTCGCTTGGTGGGTTTGATTCCCGTCTGGCGGGATATTCTTACGTGTACGGCCAAATTGGTGCACCCCTGCAGGGATAAATCTTCTCGAGAAGCCGTGTTTTCCGCGGTTATGGTTAACTTGGTGAAAGTACTGGCTAACAAGTACTCAGAACAACTTACACCTAACTAATGATAACTTGACTAGTAATAGCCTTATTGACACAATAACTTGAACCATCATTAATCCAAATGTGTGAGTTTATCCTCGGGTTGCTTCTTTGGATAAGGGGCGAGATCCAGGATGGGTTTGTTTGGAGTTAGCTATAGTTGGTTACGATACGCTATCTTATCTTCTTTCTGTCAGCCGGGAGTTGTAGTATGTATCTGTAGTTGGTTAGTGCAGCCAGCTGCCGCATCTTTTATATCACCCTTTCTTCCGTTGAACCCAAAGCATCTGTGCTTGGTGTTGACGGGTTACACTTTGGTGAACTGTGAGTCTTGCTTGCCAGTACGTTTATGTACTGACCCCTTTGGGGCTGTGGTTTTCGCAGACTTCGCTTACGAGGATCCCCGTGATGGCTACTACGTGGAGTTTGACGAGGCTGCTGACGAGTAGATAGCGGACCCGGGCAGGATCCGAGACTACGTGGATGGGCTCCATTTTCCTTTCATTCCCGGCTTCTTAAGCCTATTTGGATTTGTCTGTACTCAGACCTTTTGAATGCTTCCGCTGAGTTGTAATGATGTTATGTTGGGACAAGTGTCCTCTGGATGATTGTATTTGCTATCTCTGCTCTAGTGAGAGCCATTTGCAACTTATTTCCATCTTTTGTGTCCTAGAGATATGTTGTGCTATCATTCTGCTACAAGCCGTTGACGTACCATGTGTGTATGGTATGAAGTACGTCAATGGTAGTATCTTGATTTCTATGGGATAGTTTACATCGACGGTGGATAGTAGAGTTTGGTTGTCACACATAAGTGTTGGCCTACTCGTAAGAGGACGCGGGTGCCGGTAAGCCCCGTAATCCAATCATCTACTATCCAGTTCGGCCCGGTGAGTATCCTCTAGAAGTCAGGGTGCGACATGTTTCGTCTCTCCCAACTTTCCTATGCAGAGGCGGTTCCTGGTAGATCTTAGATGCTATGACCGCTGCCCTTCCTCTCCGATTAATCTCTTGGCACCGTGAGATGGAGGGGAGTTGTGCCTCTTATCCATGCGTGTTTTTAGTCCTACTTTTTCTAGATTTTTTAGTTCCTCTATCGGCGTCATAGTTGATCAGATGTTGTTGGTGACAGTAGGAATAACAGTCTCCCACTCGTGCTCCTACTCGTCGGGAGAGTTGCGGGCTCCAGCGAGAGGCTTGTGGAGTCTAAGCTATTGGGGCGATTTGGATCTGACATTGCGTCTTGGCGTGACCACGGGACTGAGTTGCTCTTGGAGTGTGGCGGTGTTGACTATTGTGGATCTGCGGATGAAGGTGGAGGATTCGGCCGCCTATTCAAGGGCGGGGTGGCGTTGGCCCCAGAACCGGTGTTGAAGAGGAATAGAAGGCTCCTCCGGTCGATGTTCTTTATCAGGTTAGGTACGGTCTTACAGGACTAGTGGCTATGGCGCACATCAATGTCTCATGGCTAGGAGTTTCTTGAGCGTCAAAGATGTGAACAAACTTCGGGTGCTTCTCTTCACCGACGACTGCGAAAGATTTAGATGCTTGATAGTTGCGGCGATATGCAACAGTGTAACCACTTGTATACTCCAAATTTTATTTTACTTGTATGTAGATCAAATATATATTCTCGTTGTTATTATAAATACAAGTAATGTATGAGTATGGGCGTATCTAAACTACTTATAAAAGAGCAAACTTCGTAGATACATCAAATCGCAACCGTCAAACTACGTGGATTAAACGGACAAGATCGTTCCAATGTTGAGCTACTCGACATGGATTAAATTACACGGAACTGCCACCGCTTAAGTCAAGAGAAAACGATTCCTCCAACTAATATTAAAACAAATTGCCGTGGACGACTCCGACGAATAGCGGTTGCACTAGGGCACTTCCCTCCTTAGCTCACGCAGCAAAAGGATGCCGAGCACGTGGGCGACGCCTGATGCTATGGCTGGTCCATATCCTTCTGCGTCCCAGCCTGCTCCCATCCGACGACGCCCCAAGACCCATCGTCATGGCTCGCGCGTATCCACGACCACGACGCCGCCCATGAGAATCTCTGCCTCTTCTGGATCGGGCCACGACGGCGCACAATCGAGCGGCGATGGAGGCACCTTGATGTAGCCCACCGTATTCAACCAAGCACAACATCGATACACAACAAGGTGAACTCACTCCTATCTCCGTATGTTTCCGGTGACTTGGTGAACGGTGCTCTACCTCATAAAATACCCCTCTACATGCATAGGTGGGATCACCACATGGAGACCCAAGAAGGTGCCCAAGATGCTCAAGAACACATCCAAGAAGATGCACATGAAGCTAGGAAGGAAGTGGGTGAAGACGGCGTCAAGATCGGAGCTCCAAGGTGGAAGAACGGAGGGAAAAGGGGGCTCCCGGCCTCACCCCCCGGCCAGGCCGGCCTCCCCTGGCCTCAGGCCGGCCTACCCTGGCCCCAGGCCGGCCTCCTCATCCCACCCTGGCCCCAGGCCGGGCACCAGCCCGAGGGAGCCGGTCTCCCACCCTGGCCTCAGGCCGGGCTAGCCTGGCCCCAGGCCGAGCACCAACCCGAGGCGCCGGCCACCACCCCGGCCTCAGGCCGGCCTCGCAGGCCGGGCCGGCCCCAGGCAGGGCGCTGCCCCCCCACCTCGGCCTCACAAGCTGGCCAGGCCGGTCTCCCCTGTTTTGTGCGGAAATGCCCCATCTTGGCTCCTTTTCACCCCACCTACCCCCCTAGGCTATATAAGGGACTCTGGTGGCTAGATCTAGGGTTTAGGAATGATTTCAGAACTTCGGACTTTGCCCTTGTATCCCTCTTGTGAGGTGACTCCTCTTACGAGGCTACTCCTATGTTGATAATGTTCATCTAGGACCGAATCAAGATCTCTCCAAGGGGCTACTCTTTCACCTTGTGATTCTAGTAGCGCTTGCCAACCTTCCCCTCGCGGCTTCTGTTGGATCGGTGGACCGACCGGTGAGAGGAATCAGTTTCAATTAGCGTGTTGTTGACTTGGGTTTGCGATCCCTCGTAGGCTTCACGAGTTATCTTTCCCTTTTTGTGTTTCTACGCGTTTGCCCACGTTTCCCCTCGATTCCCCATCTCGTGTTCATCGTGTTCTTCGCGTTCTTCGTGTGTTCTTCGTGCGTTCTTGTCGATTCGTGAAGATCGGGCCAACTTAGATGTCAACACCTATATCATCTGGTATCCAGAGCTATATTGACACGAATCCGACACCCACACCCCTCCCCATCCGCCAATTTTTCTTCTATCCACCATAAATTCGAAAATTTGACCAAAAATAGTCGAAAGGGATTTCGACCGATCTCTCGATTTGTTGAGTTTTTCGTGGTTTTGTTTCATAGATTTGTTGCCAAAGACCAATCCCCACCTTTCTATTCAGCCACTTTTCTCGAATTTGTCCAAAAGTTTTCTTGATTTGTGAGGAATTTCGAAATTGAGCAAAATCACAGAAAATTCCTGCTTTTCGATTCTTGGACAGATTTTGTATCTTGTTTTTCTTTGTCGTCGTTGCTCCGAATTGAGTGAGGCAAGTTCCTACGCGTCGCCATCGACATCGCCTACGCATCTACATCAACGGATCCACACGACATCGACATCCATCGGCCGCAAGTCCGAGATCATCCACCGCATAGGTATAACTTGCTTCCGCTTGAACTAACCCATTCTTTTGTGTACCTTACCTACTTGGACTAGTTCTTTTACACCGCTTGGCATCGCATTGTGGCACCGAGAGTGCGAGTTTTGCGCTTGTGAGAGGATAGCTTCGAGTAGGCATTGGCATTTGGGAATCATCTCCGCATCATCATCATTAAAAAGCGAAAAAAAGGAGAAAGAGCAAAAGAAGCAAAAAGAGCTAAAAGAACAAAATGATCGATGCCAATTGCTATCATCTGTAGGAACGCCTAGCTTCAAGTTGCAAGAGAGAAGAGAGCGACCGGTTGCCACATTGCGAATCTTGTTGCCTCTAATTAATTGCAGTTTGAGCTAGCGTCCTCTTTGCGTTGGTGTGGCATTGAGCTTAGTCTTCGATAGGTACATTTCGTCTCCGCTCGTCCATTGGCCGCACTAACCCCATTTATCATTTGTGTGTGTGTGTTTTTAGTTTTCCATCATATCATTTTCCTCCACTAGGTTTGGTTTTCGTGCTAACTTTTCTTTGATTCTTCTCCACGTTTTACAACACACTTTTCTGTGGATTTGTCGTTTTTCTCGCCACATTTCTAACCCATTGCCATCCACCCATAAGCCACGTGTGTTTTGGAGCGTGTTTTTGGGATCTTTCGAACTCAAGTCACTTCATTCTTTTGGTTATCGGTTTCTCTTGGCTTGGTCCACTAGTTTCCAACATTTGCTAAAAGGTGAGGGTTGAGCTCTTAGGTCCTCACACTCTATATATACACTTGCACTTGTGACTAACCATGTATAGCGAGAACGGATCATATGGAGGCCATGATGACCATGATGAGTCCATGATGGACCACTACGACTACAACGAGCACAACATGGACCTCCACTCCTACGAGCACGACGTTGTGGATGACCACTACTACGAGCATGACATGGTGGATCACCACCATTACTACGACCACAACGTCGAGATCTACACCGACTACTCCTCCCCAAGCATCATCGACATGGAGGAGCACCACAACAACCACGACCAATGTTCAAGGTATCGCTTATCGGGAACTTATCGGTTGACCCCTGATAAGTGGTAAATCGGCCGATTTATCGGAATATCGGTTGAAATATCAGAATATCGGACGAAATATCGGAATATCGGCCGAAATATCGGGCACTTTATCTTATCGGCTAGACACCGATAAGCGATAAATCGGCCGATTTATCGGAATATCGGCCGATATTTTGAACAGAGACCACGACAACTTCAACTCCATGAGCTCCAACGACATGAACCACTACTACAACTACGACACCGCAAGCTTGGATGACGAGAAGGAGCCATGCTACACCGACACCGCATCCACCAACATGACGGAGTACGTCACCAACAACGACTCCCCAAGCTACTTCGACTCCGACATGGATGAGCTCACTTACAAGAACTTCCTCGCCAAGCTTCGATTGCCAAGAAACTCCGATGGTTCATGCTCACCACCAAGGAACTCCAAGGAGAATGCCAAGGCCAAGACAAGACAATGACCTTCAACCTCAAGATGGCGCAACGACAAGAAATCCGACAAGTTGGCAACGTCAAGATTGTCTCCTTCAACATCAAGACGGCGCCACAAGAAGGACATCATCGAGGCCCCATCTAGCGAGAAGGCCAAGAAGCCAAGGCATCCAAATGACTTTCGGAGTCATCCCACACATGAGGTGTGGGAACGCCGCAAGCTCCATCGTCAACACCGTCGATATGATCATCCCCACGCTCATCACCAAGACCGTCGCCATGATCATCACCGCCATATGGAAGAGAGTGGTACACCCACCTCGCCACATCTTCCACAACAAGTTCCGCGACGACATTGGTTTAAGCATTGCGCGCCATCACCACTACCTCGACCTCGACACCGACAAGGCCGTGGTGACCCTCTTCAAGATCACTCTCTACGACCGGATATTCTTCATCACCCACCTTCTCCAAGCTCGACGCATGACATTGGTCTAAATGGCTTCGTGGATGGTGCTCGCCCACATTCAAGGCTTCCAAGGCAAAATGTGTGTCACCACCACAATGACCACCAAGACCAAGGCCATGATCAAGAAGGTGCCCTCGCCATGGCTTCTAGTGAATGCCTCCCTCCACTCCACCACAATGACCACCGGCGCCATCCTCTCCATCATGATCGCCATCGCCAAACCAATGAGGATGACCCAATTGAGCTTCTGCTACCCATCTTTGATGAAGAACCACATGAGAGCCTTCCGCAACGCCAAGCAAGTGAGAATGCTCCATATGTCTTGTCTTTTCCCATCTTTGAGGAAGACCCCCATGAGCGTCCACTTCGACAACAACCAAGTGGGATTCCTCAACATGCTACTTCACTACCCATCTTTGATGAAGATCCCAATGAGCTCCTACATCGACAACAACCAAGTGGGCATGATACTCATGTCATTTCTATTCCTATCTTTGATGAAGACCCCAATGAGCGCCCACTTCGACCACAACTAGGCGCGGATGCTACCCATGATCTATCATTCCCCTTGTTTCATGAGGAACCTCTTGAGCGACCACGTCAACACCAAGCAAGTGAAGATGCTCCAAGTGACTTCTCACTTCCTATTTTTGATGAGGACCCACATGAGCGACCTCGCCAACAACAAGCAAATGGAGTTGCTATCCATGATTCTCCTCCTACCATATTGGATGAAGCACCGCACCAACTTGACCACGGAATTCCATTGCATCATCACCAACATGAGGAGTGGGAGCCTCCACCTCATCTTCATCAAGAATGTGCTTTCTTCTCGCACCCCTCCTTCGACAAGGATCAAGAACATCCTCGCCATGGACACTATAATACCACTACTTCATCGAGACAAGAGGCGAGAGATACTTCACCATCAACACCAACCCACAACTTCCATGAGCGACATTCTTTGAGGAAGGACAATGACCTTCATGATCAAGAGCATGAGCTTCCTTTCTTGCCACAAGCGCCACAACAACATCAAGAGTGTGAAGCTATTCCTCCCATGACACAAGATCGACATCACCATGCGCATGAGGATACCGCTCCACCACTCTATGATGAAGACGTTTATACATGTCACATTGTGAAAGAGGCTCATCCCTTGCCATCATCTCTAAGGCATTCTTCTTCGTCGTCTCCAATGACACAAGTGCCAACTCCGACCATCCACAAGAGAGCTTCCAATGCTACCAATGAGATGATCATGGTTGCCAACCAAAATGGTGACCATGCCTACATGAGTGAAGGCCAATACTATGCCTTGCACCAACTAGCTCTCAATTCCTTGGACATGCCAACCAATGGTGACGAAAGAGTCTATTGCAATAAGGCCAAGAATTCATCGCGAGTGATGACACGAGTTCTTCAAGCCTATCCTCAAGATAAGGACCAACGGTGCAACCTCTGTAGAGCCGGCGTCAATGGCTCATCTATCATTGATGGAGGTAACAACGAATTGGGTGACACACTCCCCTTGACTTCAAAGCCTCTCGTGCCAACCTCCACAAGGCCACGCTCAAGCCACCATTATAGCCAAGGATATCTTCATCATCATCATCATCGACCATTTGAGGATGCTACAAGGCATGGCTTACACTACCACATCACGGAGATGATGGAGCCTTCCTCGACACAAGCCATGACCCTACCTCCTCCTCCAAGAAAGCCACCCTTTTCACACTTGGAGATCAACCCAAGAGATGAGATGATTGAGTCCTCCTCGCCACATGCTATGACACTACCGACTCCAAGCAATGCAACGACTTCGACAAACCCGCACACATCTTGTGCCAAGACTTTGGAGTCTTCTAGTGTCCCCTCTCAAGCTTCTAGTGAGATGAGTGGTGAGAGAGAGATCCACCATCACGTGAGTGAGAGCCACAAGCCCATAATGAGTGGAAAAAGCATGAGTGTTCCTAGAGGCATTTCCATGATAGCCACCAATAGTGAGATGAGAGTTGAGAGCAAAACCCCATGTGTGCTTATTGACACTAACGGCTTACCAACTTTCTCTCCATCTTTGTTGTCTATTTTGCAGAGATTGGGTGACCCTATCAAGCATCCTCGACCTCATGGACTTCTCCACATACAAGGCTCTCCACAACGCATGAACATCAACACCGACTTGAAGAGTTGGAAGGAGGACATTCCGCTCATCATGATCCACATGGAGATTGACAAGAGCTTCTACGACAAGGCATTCTCCATCCACACTTCTCAAGTCAAGATCTACACGGCGCGTCACAAGCACTTCAACATCAATGACTTCTACGCATACATCCCTCATGTCACGATGTGCATGGAGTTCGACAAGCACGTCAACGGCAATGACTACCACAGCTACATCCCCTTCGTCAAGATGCACTTGGAGTTCGACAAGCGTGTCAACGACAATGACTACCACGACTACATGCCAACCACCAAGATGTACATGGACTCCGACAAGAGAATCAACGACAACGCAACCAACGTCAAGTTCATCTACACTCTACCGCTTCCGCAACCCATGGAGCAACACCCTCTTGAGCTCTTCGACGACGACTACATCTCATGTCAAGCTCATCCTCACCCACCCATGGAGGATCATGTCAAGATCGTCATCGCCTTTGGACTACACCCTCCACGAGCATACCTTGGCATGATCTTCGATAAGAGGCTCAACTTCAACGACTACACCGCCTCGCGAGATCTTCACCAGCCTTCCAAGAAGGAACCTTTCATGATCTTCATCACCTTGGGACCACACCCACTACGATCCTACCGTCACATGAACTTCGACAAACGGCTCAACTTCAACGACATCTTCGTCGCCAACATTCCTTCTCCCGCTCATATATGGATGGAACGAGAGTCGAGGACGACTCTTTTTCAAGGGGGGAGATGATGTAGCCCACCGTATTCAACCATGCACAACATCGATACACAACAAGGTGAACTCACTCCTATCTCCGTATGTTTCCGGTGACTTGGTGAACGGTGCTCTACCTCATGAAATACCCCTCTACATGCATAGGTGGGATCACCACATGGAGACCCAAGAAGGTGCCCAAGATGCTCAAGAACACATCCAAGAAGATGCACATGAAGCTAGGAAGGAAGTGGATGAAGACGGCGTCAAGATCGGAGCTCCGAGGTGGAAGAACGGAGGGAAAAGGGGGCTCCCGGCCTCACCCCCCGGCCAGGCCGGCCTCCCCTGGCCTCAGGCCGGCCTACCCTGGCCCCAGGCCAGCCTCCTCATCCGACCCTGGCCCCAGGCCGGGCACCAGTCCGAGGGAGCCGGCCTCCCACCCTGGCCTCAGGTCGGGCCGGCCCCAGGCAGGGCGCTGCCCCCCACCTCGGCCTCACAGGCCGGCCTCCCCTGTTTTGTGCGGAAATGCCCCATTTTGGCTCCTTTTCACCCCACCTACCCCCTAGGCTATATAAGGGACTCCGGTGGCTAGATCTAGGGTTTAGGAATGATTTGAGAACTTCGGGCTTTGCCCTTGTATCCCTCTTTTGAGGTGACTCCTCTTACGAGGCTACTCCTATGTTGATGATGTTCATCTAGGACCGAATCAAGATCTCTCCAAGGAGCTACTCTTTCACCTTGTGATTCTAGTAGCGTTTGCCAACCTTCCCCTTGCGGCTTCTGTTGGATCGGTGGACCGACCGGTGAGAGGAATCGGTTTCAATTAGCGTGTTGTTGACTTGGGTTTGCGATCCCTCGTAGGCTTCACGAGTTATCTTTCCCTTTTTGTGTTTCTACGCGTTTGCCCACGTTTCCCCTCGATTCCCCATCTCGTGTTCATCGTGTTCTTCGCGTTCTTCGTGTGTTCTTCGTGCGTTCTTGTCGATTCGTGAAGATCGGGCCAACTTAGAGGTCAACACCTATATCACACCTAGGCGGGGCGACCATGGTGCTAGAGTTGGTTGCCAATGCGAGATGGAGCCGGATGATAGGTCGACCAGCTTGACACGCTGACTGCGGGGGTCACTGGCTTCCTGGTCCTGGGAGGAGAGGCGGCGAGAGGAGGCTGTTGTGGCCGACGGCAGTTACTAGAGAGAGGCGAGGAAGAGAGGGGATCGAGGGAAGACGGGGATTGGGGATTGATGACATCTCGCCATCGCCCGTGGTGGGCCGGTTGGCCTGCTGCGCGTTGCGCTGGAAGGTTTTAGGTCCCGCAGGAGTAAGTTAGATATTGGTCTAACACCCTAAAGAAAAAAGATATTGCTCTGACCACTCATCGCCTAATTTTATTATGAGTCACGTATGCAACATCAGCTCGCCAAGACCAGCAGCAGGATTTTGCTCATATGAGAGATGCAATCAGGTTGGCATTAAATTTCAACACAAAAAATTAAAACATCAGGGTTAGAGGGTATATATGCACAGGGGCGGAGTCAGGAATTTTCTTTGAGGGGGACCAATCAAAGAAAAATATGCACTTAACTTGTTAGGGAGGGCCTGAGCAGTAAAATACAAAGTTTTAAGAGTGTTTTAGCAAAGAAAAGTAGGAGCTTAACACAAAATTTTCAGTGTTAGGGGGGGCCAGGGCCCCTGCTGGTCCTCCCCTGTCTCCGCATATGTATATGCATCATGAGTCTATTAGGAGTCAGGACCGACCAAGACGACACGCACCAATTCAAAGCAGAGAAATATGGCGGCTGGTCAGGAGAAACTGGATCCGCTTGATCTTATTCTACGCTTAAAAAAAGAAGCTATTCATCTTGAAAGAAATATATATAGGCATTGAACGTAAGCAATTTCATATTTGATATTTTGGCAATGAATTTTCAGAAAAATAAATACTCCCTGAGATTCTTAAAAGATGTCGCGAGTTTATACTATCAACATATTGTACGTGTTCGGCTCATTTCTTCCATTATTTAAGTTGGAAGTGCAGGTGTATGCTTCTTTCATACAAGCTTTTTTATTTTCTGTTACATGTTTCGCTTGGATGTATGAATAATGTACATAAGCTTTTCTTAATGCAATGTAATTAAGAGAGATTGACTACATTACTGAAGTTTTCATGTTAAAACTAGGTGATTCTAGACAGCAAATATTTTAGCCTGAGGTAATCACAGCAACTAAAGTTGTATGCCCTTTCTTTGTCATCCTTTGGTTTTGTAAAAGAATCATTGATGCCAATTCTGTTACTCATGGAAAATCCCTATATCTTGTTGCAGAGGCGGAGCTTAGTACAAGTGAGCAGGGGCCACCGCCCCCCCAAGATTTTGACATGCATGAAGAAAAATTTTTTAGGGACCTTAATTTAGCTGGTTTTGTGTGTTTTGCCTCCCCAAGAATTCACATATTATATTTTGCCCCCAGTATGTTTGGTCAAGCTCCGCCACTGTCTTGTTGGCATGTTATTTTGTTTCCAAGCTTGCTTAGTGATCCCCCCCCCCCCCCCCGATGTGTTGGAAAATACTTGGGTCAGGATAAGCTGGAAGAAGATGTCATATTCGGCTTGCCAAGGTATTCCAGGATGACGCTGAATAGTCTGATGTCTATAACTTTTTGACAGGTTGTTAAATTTGGTAGATGCATTGCTATGGTAATGGATACTTGCCAAACTGAATCTTGTTTTCCCTAAGTGAAGTGTTTAGAAGTTTATCCGATACATTATAAGGAATTAGCAGCCGAGCATGAGCTTGACAAGGTGCATGCAGTGAGTGTCTCATGAACTAAAAGAGTAGTTATGCATCGTTTTCAAACAATGACATAGTGACAATGTCGATGATCTGCCTTTGGCAGCACCACGCGCGAACAGAACAAGCTCCTTTCGCAATGCCAAACTTTTGTAGCATACTAAACTTGATTCAAACTTCAAATATGAACTTGCAAACATGTCAACTGTTATGATTGTAATTAACAAACAAGAATATACTATTTTCAGCAAGGTTTACAATGTAGTTTGGGAACTCACATGACAATCTTGCCTTTTTCATCGATAAAATCGTGTGAATCTGCACGTGCAACACTACTCCCTTCGATCCATATTAATGGTCGTTAAATCGGATATATCTAGCACTAAAATATGTCTAGATACATCCGATTTAGCGACCATTAATATGGATCGGAGGGAGTACTAGGATTGTCAAAAGAAAGAAATATTGAATGGCTGCGGAGGCTTCCGATGTTTTGCTTTCTACAGCCGACCGAGACCTAGCATTTGCCTTTTTTTAACTGATCAATGGGCCGTTAAATCCCGCTTTGTTTCCTAAAAAATCTCGCTGTTATATCGGCCGATGTCTCATGGGCCGTTAAATATGGCGAAGAATTCAGGCAAGCCTGTTATCTGGACCACGTGTTGATTCTGAAGGAGACCAGGCTACGCAGCGCAACGAAGGTCAGCTTCATTCCTCTTCCACCTCCAGGACACAGCGCAGAGCGGCGGCGCAAGCAATGGCGATGGAGTCGGCAGGTCCCAGTGCTAAGAAGATGAAGCTCGCGCCACCAAACATCCACGAAGCGGCGCCGGCGGGGGTTCCTTCAGAATCGACGGATCCCAAGACCATGATCCCGGAGATCAGAAGCCAAGAACAACTGCCGGAAGCAGAGGAAGATGGCGGTGAAGACTCGCCGGACCGCATCAGCGACCTTCCCGACGCCGTCCTCGGTGAGATCATCTCCCTCCTCCCCACAAAGGACGGCGCCCGCACCCAAGCCCTCGCGTTCCGGTGGCGCCACCTATGGCGCGCCGCCCCCCTTAACCTCGACTACCGCGGCCTCCCCGCTGATCGCGATCATGTCCTCCCCGGCGTCATCATCACCTCCCACGAGGGCCCCATCCACCGCCTCTGCCTCCCGGCGCGCGTACTACAGTACATGGCCAGTGTGGTGGAAACCTGGCTCGGATCCCCCGAGCTAAGGTATCAAATTCCAGTTCCAAGCTTAGTACCGCCTCAACCAACACCGGCGCCCATCTTCCCCTTCTCGTCCACTCTCTGTGTCGCCACCATTAGCCAGTGCCATCTCCCGGAGGACATGGTTGAAACACTTCGCTTTCCCCAGCTCAAGAAGCTTGCACTTGTGGAGGTCCAAATCTCGGTGGGCGCGCTGCACAGCATTATCACCTCCAGCTGCCCTGGCCTTGAGTGCTTGCTGCTCAGGGCCAGCTTTGAGTTCCGTGGTCTCTGTATCAAATCTCCTACCCTTAAGAGTATAGGTTTCCATTCTAGTTTTGTACAACTCATCATTGAAGACGCGCCTTCGCTTGAGAGGTTGCTATATCTTAAGATGCATATGGGAATGGAAGTGTCAGTAATCTCCGCGCCTAAGCTGGAGACATTGGGTTACATTTCTGAATATGGTAGGGACTGCAACATGATGTTTAGCTCCACAGTTATTCAGGTAGTACCTATATCCTCAGTACCATTTTTCGTTTGCAGAGAAGTTGCATATCGTCTCTACTTATTTATGTCCTAATGTAATCTTCACCGCTTGATAAAGGGATTGCACATTGATAACCTGGCAACTGTGGTGGGTTCAATCAGGATCTTAGCTATCATAATGAATCGGTTGGATCTCGATATGGTTATTGACTTCATGAGATGCTTTCCATGCTTGGATAAGTTGTATGTGAAGGTGATGATTCATTAATAGTTCATACTGTATTCGTGTTCACTATCCAGTTGCTCTTCTGATCGAATTTGAGTTCTGAAGTGGTTGATTGTTTCTTTTCATTCAGAGAACTCATTCAGGTAATAAGAATTTGTGGCGTCGAAAACACCGGAATCTTCTCAAATCCCTTGACATCCGTTTGAAGACAATAGTGCTCGGATTTTACCAGGGCACGAGGTCACAAGTTAGCTTTGCCAACTTCTTTGTACTTAACGCAAAAATGCTGGAGTCAATCACACTAGAGGTTGCCTCAAAAGATTACAATGAGGATTTTTTTGCCAAACAACATGGGTTGCTTGAGATGGAGAAGAGGGCTTCTAGAGGTGCCCAGCTCTGTTTTTCAAGATCTTGTCGTCACGATGTTCCAGGTATCGAGCATGTTGGTGATTTGGATCTAACCGACCCCTTCTCATGTGAATGTTGACGCTTGAGACGTCGGTCCAGCCCCATGTGGAATTATTCTTGCCCATCTCATTGCGTAGTTTGTCCAAACTTGATTACTTCTCCTAGTGGCTTTATGGTTTATAAGCTTGCATTATTCCGAAACCTTGTGATATGTAAACAAGCCATTTGTGGAGCAATGCACAGTCTCGTTGTAGATAAAAATCAGGACCAAGTAAGAATGGCTGCTGCCATTTATATTCGAAGAAGTAGCTTCTTGAGGTGCTCATTTTGGTTTTCCTCTGGAACATCGTTTAAATTATCTAGTTTCTGGTAAAAGGATTGCAAAAATGCTTATACGAGGAAGAACGGAGCTTACCTGAACAGAGACATGCTTTTACTACAGTAGTCGATTGTTTATTTTGAAACTGAACATCTCAGCGTCATAGGAGAATACAGTGACTCGGCTTAAAGGTTACTAGAAAACGTACATGTGTGTTGCAACGGGTCTGAATTAAAGAACTAAATTTCCCCCATCGAAAATCTTACTTTTCTATCTATGTTCTCAAACTTCGATAGAACCGGTGTGCGGCCTTATTTGGTGGCACCGTCAAAATACTTACATGATAAACATAGTTTTACCATTTGCATTACAGTTACAGAATATTCATCTGCGAGCTCACTATGCTCCAACTTTCGTAAGTTTCTTTACTATAATCGCTTAAGTCATTCGTTCGTCGTCAATGCTCCTAACCTCCTCCGCTTGTAGGCACCCAATCCCCATGTTTCCAAGAATCATACTCCGGCAAAATTTTAGTTGACATCGAATACGCAATAATTTAGAATTGAAGTAAAGCACAACAAAAGAAGCTAATGTGAGGAGAGCATTCAATTTTTTAAAAATCTGACTAGTCGACCAAAAATATAAGAGTACAAAGAGTGGATTTTCTCCTAGGCCTTGTCATTGGAACAAAACCTGAATATAATCCTCGAGAAATTGGTATTGTGGTACATACTACAAATGATAGCAGCGACAAGGCTACAAATCGCCCACAGAGATCAGTAGCCTTGAAGTCCAGGTCCTTGGGCGTTCAGGCACGACAGGAGGCTAAACATCACCCGGAGCACCCCTTCTCATGTGAATGTTGATGCTTGAGACGTTGGTCCAGCGCCATCTGGAGCTATTCTTGCCCATCTCATTAGGTATTTTGTCCAAACTTGATTACTTCTCCTCGTGGCTGTAGGGTTTAAATGCTTGCATTATTCCGAAACCTTGTGATATGTAAACAAACCATTTGTGGAGCCATGCACAGTCTCGTTGAAAATAAAAATCTGGACCAAGTAAGACTGGCTGGTGCCATTTATATTCGAAGAAGTAGCTTCTTGAGGTGCTCATTTTGGTTTTCCTCTGGAACATCGCTTAAATTATCTAGTTTCTGGTAAAAGGATTGCAAAATGCTTATACGAGGACGAACGGAGCTTACCTGAACAGATACATGCTTTTACTAGAGTAGTCAATGGTGTATTCTGAAACTGAACATCTGAGCGTCATAGGCGAATATAGTGACTCGGTTTAAAGGTTATATTAGTTGGTTTGGGAGAAGATAGTTGGGCAAGGATCTAGGTCATCATGCATCCACGCTGCCTAAGAGCATATCTAGCAGACCCTTTATCCCGCGGACCCTTAAACGCGGATGAGGGGCGCGAAAAACACGTTTTTATGGGCCGAAAAAGGCTGCGGCGAAACAGACACGCCAAATCGGTGGGATTTCTGATTTGCAGAGTATGCGGTGTCTATTCCGCGACTGACAAAACCAACCCTCAAACCGAAAAAACAGAGTTCATATTTTGAGCAATGTTTTGACAATTAAACATAGTAGATCCAAAATTAAACTCAATATTTGGACAATTAGTCATGGTTCATCCAATATATGCATGTCGAACACCATCACTCCGCACCACCATGACCTCTTGCGGATCGAAGAAGATGCCGCATACACTTCCGCGTCAATCTCCTCCAAGTCATGGTCGAGATCGACGGGAGTGGAATCGGTGGCTGCGGCACGGTCCTCCTTCGACGCAGCTCCGGCTGTAGGACGGACACCTGGACCAGGACCCTGCACGACGATGTTCCGTTGCCTCTTCCGAGAAACCACCGAGCCGACGGCCTCCGCCACGGTGGTCGTGCGGGTTGGGTGCGCTGGCGGGGCAACCCCGACGGAGACGGTGACCAGGGAGGGGTCGGAGGCATTCATGCCGGCGTCGCACGGCCTAGGGGCGCCGACGGGTCGGGGAAGAGAGATTAGCGGCGGAGGCGGAAAAGGGAAAAGGGAACTGGCGTGCTGATTTTTTCTCCCGCCAAAGAAAACTAGGGATAGAGGGCGCACTCCGTTCGGCCTCCCGTCCCTCTTTGATAAAGGTTTCGTGCAGGGATTTCTCGTGCCCCTTAAAAAAAGGCCGACGGGATTTAGCGCGATTTTTCGCCCAAAATTGCAAAAGAAGGGGTTATTTTAAAGGTCCGCGCGGGATGGAGAGTCTGCTAAAGATGCACTAACACCGGATCCACAAAGGGGCGGGGTAATAGTTGGTTGTGACCATGCGGCCACCGGTGTTGGGGGTTAAGAGGCGGGCTGCTGCCAAAGGAAATTACATCTGCACAAACGTACACACATAAGAGAGTATGATTCTGTAGGATCTACACTTGCCGATGGCAAATGTACATTATATGGTTCCTTCACATTTTGAATATTTACACCTCTTTCCTATTCTCTATGGTCGTTAACATTTGATCTGGATAAAAAGATGAAAATAAATTGTCATCGTCAACATATTTGAATATTCTTTGAACTATGGTTGTTTATTTTATTGACACAGACACATTTCGTTTTTTAGTATTATTTTCATGTTTGATTGGATTGTCCATCAAACGCCAAAAGTATCTCCTGCTTTCGTTTGTCTCTCTCGACCACATGCATGGTTAAGTGTCTATTCCATGCATCTATTTCTTCGCTAATGTTTCTCCTAGGAAATCTCTTTCCAGAAAACCTAAACAGACCACCATATTCTATCGGTCGGGACAACTATGTAAGTCTAAAATAATAAGAAGCACATTTAAAACAAAAGGACAATCAATTTAAAATCGTCGAAACATGTATGCTCATATGTGATCCAGCTAAATGGGTTCGCCAATTCAAAACTCAATGTACATACAAGGTATGATTACCATAAAGATTATTCATATAAAAAAATTCACGCTTGCTACAGGTTCTTAGGTCAGATTGGATTGGACCGGGAAAGGAGACGGGTTGGATCAGCTGACGACGGCAAAGAAGACGGCCTGGATCAGCTGACGACGGCGAAGGAGACGAACCGGATCAGCTGACGATGGGGCTCAATGTATATACAAGCTGACGACCGGCTGCATCAATGGTAGGGGCATGAGAGTCGCGGAAATCTCAAACTCGGACAATAACATATATATGCAAAACACATAAAACCATTTGCAACAATAATGGCGCAACAGGTCAGGGTCATCTAGTATAGTTCAGGTTGTGCTCTTTGAAAAGAAGAGTCTAGAAGGGATTCATGTACCACGCGTCACATCTGGCACGATCGTTCTCAGGTGCGCGGAGCACCGTCTTGTTCTCGTGGGAGCGGACGGGATCGCCGTTGATGTTCGGTTGCTCCGACACGACGAAGTGGTCCGCACGGGTATCTGGATCTACTTCCCGTGTCACGCGGCCTTGGTTGGCGAGGCCATCTCATCGTCACGCGTCCAGAAAAATGGTGCACGCGTCCCTCAGCGACCGTGCCCATCTCTGGGCCCTCGAGCTCTGTTTCGTGACCCACCGGTGAGGTGCCACGGTGCGCCGCCCACTTCCGCTGCGTGTGGGCCTCCCGGTGCGAGCGATGAGGTTTCCTTATCCCCTCGCCCCCACCTGCTCCAGATCCACTTTCCAGATTCGTTCATATTTGGGAGAGAGGGAGGGCGGCGGGGAGACCTAGGGTTGTGTTCATCCAGTTGTGTTCGTCCAGATCCAGCCGCGCAAATCAATCCTTCGTCCTTCAAATCCATCGCAAGGGGCTGGTGTGTGGGGAGGCACGGTGCAAGGAGACTCTGGAAGCTTCTCTACGATGGTTTCTTCTCCGTCACCGATGATGGCGTTCAACCACGACAGGCGGGGAGGGAGGGGGAGCGGGCCTCCTCCGCGTCGTCCTCCAGGTGGGTACGCAACGGGTGCTTTCGACCCAGAGAACCACCGCGCAGGTGCTGCGAGTTTCGCTGTCCCTGCTCCTCCGCGGGGCAGGTTTGATTCTCGCCTTGAAGACCGGCGTGGCCAGGGTGATTCGCGATCTCGCAGGCGCGATCGTGGTCGTAGTGCGGGGCGTGATTCGGGGAGATCCAGCTACAACAACAACCGGATGGGCGCCATCGGCCGCGCTCCTTCTAGGGTTTCTTCGTCAAATCAAGGTAATAGGGATCGCTGGAATCACATAGCGGAGATGATTGAGGCTGAGTCAGATAATTCTAATGGGGATGGGAGGGATTCGTCTTCTGTAAACCCTAATCTGCAGAATCCCGACGACTCCTCTGCAGTCGTGGGGACGATTGTGGTAGGGAGTGATCAAGGTTTCGTGACTCTGCAGCCGCAATCGAGGGCAGCTAAGGCTAGAGATGATTCTAGTTTTGTTTCTTTTCAAAATCTGCCTCAAGAGGTATCTGCGTATGACAGGGAGGATCTTGCGCCTCCTTGTGCAGTTCGTTTTCAGGAAGAAGATGTTCATGTTGACTTGGATAACTTGTGTCTAATCTGCGGGGATGACCACTGTGAAAAATTTGTTTACAGTGAAATTAATCCATGGGAAGTTGCAGCCCCCTTTGTGGGTGCAGCGATCCCTGGAGGGGGTTTCTTTGTAATTCCAGATATTAGAAACGTGGCTCCCCCCAAAGAAATGCATCAAAGCTGTAATTGAGGTCTTGGAAGGTAACCCATCTGGGAGGGATATCGAAGAAGAGTTCGCACAGTGGGCTGGTAGGATGTGCACATGGAGATGGTACGCAAAACCACTGGCTGCAAAGAAATTTCTTATGCGTTTTCCTAGCTCAAGGGATATAGATGCATGGGTCCACTTTAGCAATGCTCATCTGCGGACTATACCTAGTGTAGTGATTAGAGTGGATCATTGGACTCCTCAGTATGGAGCCGCTGGATAGTTGGACACTGCATGGTTTCAGGTTAAAGGGATTTCTCTTGATAACAGAAACTGTCCTACTGCTGTGTTTGTTAGCATTCTTGTGGGGAGAGCTATTCTTGTGGACAGGCATAGTCTCAACAATGTTGACTATGTCAAAATTAAAATTGGGAATTTGGATGTCTCATTGGTTCCCCCAGTGGTGTCCAATGTTAATATTGCAAGCAGCTTCTATGATATTGAATTCACTAGAGAAATCCCTGTGAGTAAACAAAACTCTAAAAAATCTATTGTACCTGTTACTACCTCTAAGGAGGGAACCAATCAAGGAGGAGGTGGGTCTCAGCACACTCCAAAGAGAGCCAGACAGGAGGGATTTGCTGCTATCATGACTCCCACTAACACTATCTCGGGAGGATTTATGAGGGATTCCAGAACTTCTTATGGCTGACAGGCTGGATGTTCATCCCAAGCTGAGCAATGCAAGGATATGATTGTTGATGACAGAGGCAAAAGGAAAGCTCCTGAACCTTCTGGCAGTTCACAGGAGGACAGTGAGGAGGAATCTTTTGCGGCCCAGGTTCATAGACTGGGGTATAATGCCAATCATGATAGAAACCAATTGATTCATATGCATTTAGGTAGTCCTAGCACTAGGAGCCAACCTGGCCCTACTGTGGACCATTATAACAAATATTTGGAGTATCTGGCAAAGCCAAAAATCATTACTGATGGGTTTGTTGAGAATCCTGAGGAACCCTTGCAGAATGAACTCACTTATGAGGATTTCTTGAAGCAGCTTATGCAGTCGAGAAGTGACAAGAAGGATATGTGGAAAGATAAACTAAATCAAATTCCTGGTGCTCAGGTGCAACCTGTGGTTGAGTCCCCTCTTACCTCATATAGCTCTGATATTTTTCAAAATCGACATCTGCGATGTCTGCCGCGTCTGAGGAATTTCAGCAAGTGCACCCCTCTGCGGTCCACATTACTGAAATAACTCATAGCCCATCTTTGGCTACTGGTTCTCTCCCTGTTTGGGTACCCTCTTCATCGATTACACCTGCTCAGCCTGCCCCCTCTAGGGCCAGTGCAAGGATTGCTGCTTCAGGAAGAGCAAACGATGATATGGTGCAGAGGGCCACACAATTTATTGCCATGAGGGATGAAGGTATACCTTTGTGTTCTAACTCCTTCTCTTCCCTTGCTCATAATGATATTTCTGATAAAGCTCTTGAGCTTGGCATTGATTCTTCTTCTTTTACATTGGAAACTATAAATTTGTTGAGGGATTGGGAGGTTGCTAGGGCTAATCTGTTAAACAAGAAAAAAGTTTTATCTAATTCCAATCCTGAAAGTTCTATTGCTACCATACATCAAGACCTTGGTGCCTCTAATAGGCTATTGCCCATTGTGGAACATGTAGTGGAATCCTCCTCTGATAGTGATTCCACTCCTGTCACTCCTGTGATTTCCAAAAGGACTACTAAAAATCTGAAAAAGAAATCTAGGTCTAAGAGTAAATCTTCTCAGGGTGTACCCCTTGGTGGTACTTCTTCCCTAGGGAGGGTCCATGCAAACCACCCTTTGAGTGGGATTGTTGATGGACCTAGAGTTAGATCCAAACCTACAAAACTATTATGATAGGTGTTTTCTTGAACTGCAGAGGGATGGGTAAGAAGGGTTTTCCATCAACCTTCTTGACATGATTAAAGAATTTGATTTTGACTTTATTGGGTTGCAAGAAACGATGAAAACTGTTGTGGGACCTGATGTGTGGAGAAAGTTTGATCCAGAGGGCAACTTCCTTTTGCATTGGTCACCTTCTGTTGGTAGATCTGGTGGTATTTTGTGTGGTGTCAAGTCCTCTAGGTTTGACATCATCAATGCCACTACCGATAGATTCTTTGTTAAAGCACATGTTCTTGACAGGAAAATCAATAAGGACCTTGTTCTTATGGTGGTGTATGGGATGCTCAGGATTGTGATAAGACTGATTTTCTTGCCTCTTTTGCTAGTGTGTGTTCACACCTGTCTTTACCTGCTCTGATTGGGGGGATTTTAATATCTTAAGATTTTCCTTTGAGAAGAATAAACCTGGGGAGGGGGTACTAAGTTTTGTGATGTTTTTAATTCAGTTATTAGGACACATTCTCTTAGAGAAGTGGATATGGCTGGTGGCTTGTTCACTTGGACTAATAATGAAAAATGCCCTAATCTTGAGAAACTTGATAGAGTCCTTATGAGCTCTGATTGGGAAAATTTATTTCCCCTTACTAGTGTGAGGAAAATTCCCAAGACCATTTCAGACCATAATCCTTTGATTGTGGATACTGGTGAGGTGGTGATCCCCAAACAGAAAGAATTTAGATTCGAGAAATCCTGGCTGGCTCATCCTGATTTTGCTGGTAGAGTTGAGAAAGCATGGGGGCCTCTATTCCCTTTGTGGATAGTGTTTCATCTATACAGCTGAAAATTAGAAAAGTCAAGAATTGTCTTAAGGGGTGGGGGGCCAATATTAGAGGAGATTCCATCAAATTGAGAAAAGAGTTGTCTAATGAACTTGAGTCTCTGGAACAGTTGGAGGAACTAGGTGTGCTTTCTGCTGATCAGTATGGGAGGAAAGGGTTTATTCAGGGTGAGATGATGAGGTTGTACTCTGAGGAAGAAAAGTTTTGGCATGAAAGATCAAGTGCTAAGTGGCTTCTTTAGGGGGATTCAAACTATGCCTTTTTTCATAGGATAGCCAATGGCAGTAGGAGGAAGAATATTATGTACTCTTTGAATAATGGTGATGTTTGTGTCCAAGGGCTGCAGAGATTCTCACTCATGCCACTGATTATTACAGGCAACTTTTTGGGCCTGGGGAAGGAGGGTTGTTGAGATTGTCTCCTAATGTTTGGAGGGAGGAGGAAAAGTTAACTCGGTCAGATAATTCTTTATTGGACATTCCCTTTTCTGTGGATGAGGTTAAGACTGCAATTGATTCCATGGTTAGGAACGAAGCTCCAGGACCTAATGGGATTCCTATTGAGTTTTTTCAAGCCTGTTGGAATATAGTTAAGGATGATGTTATGAGAATGTTCAATGATTGGTACCTGGGGGGTCTTGGTCTGTATAGACTAAATTTTGGAATGATTATTCTTTTGCAAAAGACTCCTGATGCTGACTGTTTGCAAAAATACATACCAATTTGCTCGCTGCAAGTGATTTATAAGATCATCACTAAGGTGGCCACCCTCAGAGTGGAACCTTTTATGGATAAACTTATCTCAAAATGTCAAACTGCATTTATCAAAGGCAGGAACATTTTGGATGGGATTATGTCTCTTCATGAGATTGTTCATGAATCTAAGAAGAAAGGACAACATGGAGTAGTCTTGAAGCTATATTTTGAGAAAGCTTATGATAAGGTTGACTGGTCATATCTACTTCACTGTGTGTCCTTGAAAGGTTTTAGCCCACTATGGAGAAGGCTCATTGAGGAGATTGTGAGAGATGGCACTTTGTTTGTGAAAATCTAGAGGGAAAGACTTTGGCAGTCATAGGGGAGTGGGGCAAGGGGACCCTTTATCTCCTTTTACTTTCAATTTGGCAGCTGAAGGGCTGGCGAAATTGATCCAGCAAGCTCAGGACAATGGGCATGTTGTTGGCTTGGTACCACACCTGGTGGACAAAGGTGTGGCTATCTTTCAATATGCTGATGATACCCTTTTGATGGTTCAGGATGATGTGGATCAGATAAGACAGTTAAAGTTAATTCTATATTTGTTTGAGGCTATGTATGGGCTAAAGATAAACTTCGTGAAAAGTGAACTCTTTTTGGTGCTGGAGGATTCCATCAAAAGTGTTGCATATGATGATATGTTGAATTGTCAGTTGGGGCATTCGCCAATGAAGTATCTTGGAGTCCCTGTCAGTGGCTCAAGGGTGCTGGTGGCTGACCTGAAACCCCTTGTGGATAAGCTGGGCAAGAAATTGGATGGCTGGGCTGGCAACAATTCCTCCATTGGGGGGAGGCTTACTCTGATCCAGTCCTCTCTCAGTAGCATTCCTATATATCACATGTCCATGTACCTGTTGCCTGAAACTTGCTTAGAGGAGATGACAAAAATTATCAGGAGATTTTTTTTGGCAGGGCACCAATTCCAAGAAAAAATATTACCTGGTCAGATGGAACATTATCAACAAACCTAGATCTAAAGGTGGCTTGGGGATCAAAAATCTGAAAGTTTTTAACTACTGTCTTCTCTGTAAGTGGTGGTGGAGACTGGAGATGGAAGATGGGTTGTGGCAGAAGCTTGTTAAGAACAAATATGGCATTTCTCATGGGATCTGGAGGGTTGTCATGAGGCAACAAGACTCACATGTTTGAAAAAACTTGTTGAAGGTTAAAAAGTGGTACATGCAAGGGAGAATGATGATAATTAATGGTGGAGGTGATACTGACTTTTGGCATGACCATTGGTGTGGTAAACTCCCTCTTTGTGAGTCTTACCCTGGTCTTTATGAAATTTGTTTTAATCAGGCGTGCACAGTCAAAGAGATGCATTCCAGGAGATGGCAGTTAGGTTTTAGGAGATGGCTCGGTGTTGAGTTGAAAGATCAAGCTTCTAAGCTAAAAATTTGTCTAATGGCTGTGGCCTTCGGGGTGGGACGATAGACCCAAGTGGAAATTTACAAAATCTGGAATTTTCTCTGTTAAGTCCATGTATAAGCATCTGTCTTCCTCTGCAGTGGACAGATCTTTTTCTCAGCTTTGGAAAGCCAAAATTCCTCTTAAGATCAAAACCTGGTTGTGGTTGATCTGGCATAATTCAATTGCTACAAAAGACAACATGAAAAGAAGAAATTGGAAAGGAGATTTCTCCTGCAGTTTTTGTTTTGCTCATGAATCAATTCACCATTTGTTCTTCTCTTGTTCTGTTTCTGCTTTCATGTTGGGGATTGTTTGTTCCGTTCTTGGCGCAACTAGCAGACCTGCTAACTTTACTCAATACTTTTGGTGGATCGCCAACTTTTTTCCTCATAAAACAAATCTCCATATTGTTGGAATTGCTGCCTTTTGCTGGGCAATTTGAAAGTCTAGGAATAGGGCTTGTTTCGAGAGAAAAACTCATATCATCTCCCGTGGATCTTGTTTGTTACATGTGTGCTTTCCTTCGTTATTGGACAGGGCTTCAGAACGCTGGAGACAGGACGTCAGTTGAGGAGGGCGCCAGGATAATCCAGGAAGCTGCGCTGGGTCAGCACGCTCGCACTCGCCCCCGCCTGTCGATCCATCAAGAGGAAGACGATGATGAGGATGTTAACGTTGTTGGTTGAATCCGTCTTCAAAGTTACTACAGTTTGTCTCACCACCTGCGTGTGGCCGGTTATTTTGTCATGATACTTGTCGTGGAAAACTTTATTCGCCTCTCCTGTTTGGTAGTTGTTCCTACCAGGGTCGACAGTAAAACTCTAGCCGTTGGTCGTATTTTGTGTTTTGCTTGGGGGCTCTCTTCCTCTTTTGTGGGTGGAGATGCCTGTTTCCAAGCTTAGACGTGCGTTTTTTCTTTTTCAAGTTTGTAAATAAGACCTCTGTTATGTTATCTCGCGATAGCGTAACCCGGCTTGTGTCGTTTGGAAAAAAGAAGGGATTCATATGCAAATCATGGATACTATTGGTTGTGAAGAAAATTCTTAGATTTATTAGCCAAGGAAGGAAGTCAGCTTTGCCTACAGTGGCTTCGAAATTGGACGATCGATTGATACAAGCGCACACACACACAAAAAACGCGAGCTAGCTAGCTAGCTAACTTCTGAATCAGTCTCCGAGTTGGTACGTTGATTTGGAGTACGTGTGGCACACCGAGTCGGATGGTAGTACAGTGAATCAATCACCGGATCACCGCACCGAGTCGGATGAGCTTTCCACCTTTTCTCCTGTATATATGCATACGCTCTCCCGTCGTCTAGCAACACCACAAGCAGCTAGCTGCTAGCAAGATACCACAAATCGCACATAGATCAAGGGCGTCCAAATCTCAGCTAGTTCTTGGCGTGCGAGCACGTCGATCAAGGGCGTTTAGACAAAGCCATGGCCTCGCGTGCACTAGTATTACTGGCAGCCATCGGATTATGGGATCATTAACAAGGTGCCCTCAGTTGTCACCACGACCTCAGTTTTATCCCTAGCGCCGAATCGACCTCATTTTTGCCCCTAGTCAGTGCGCAAGGACTCCTTTCGCTGCTCTCACCGTTATTTTCTGCCCCCGTTAGGATGCTGACCTGTGGGACCCATCATAGAACCGTTGGCGCGGCCTGTGGGCCCCAGTTGTTGAGCGTTGGCGCGGCTTGTGTGCCCCAACTGTTGACGGCTGGCGCTGCATGTGGGCCACAGCTGTTGACGAGGCCCAATGTCAACATGCAGACTACACATTATCCATTTATATTTATTAATCCCTACATGCAGACTACACATTATCCATTTATTAAACCATCAAATTATTCGTATTAATAATATAAAATATATACTGTGATCAACTGAAATTTGTAGATTATCTTAGAAAACATAATGCATCACATCTCTTATATATAAATTTTGTTTACAATGTGCATATTTTAAAGCGATAATTAGAATTTTTTTTTAAAAAGCGATAATTAGAAAGGATAAAACTTCTAAACAGTGGGTACATATTTGGACAAATATAAGGGCATAACTTTATATATAATTAAACATACTTATAATTCGATAACTGGCCCCACTTTACATATAATCAGTGGGGCCCTAGGGACATTACATCTAATTAAAAAAAAACTAACCGCCCCCGCTCTGCATGCGGGAGCCCTAACTGCTCCCGCGCTGCATGCGGGAGCCCTTGCCGCCCTCCGGCGCCCGGGAGGCCTTGCCGCCCTTCGGCGCCCTAGTTCCATTCCGCCGCCCTGTACTCCATCTCCTTGTTGACGCGGGCGCGGCGGTTCTCCGCCCGCATCCTCTCCTCCTCTCGCTCACCGACCCGCTTGATGCTGGCCCGCATTGCCTTCACGTCCTCCTTCGCCTGCTTCTTCTCCTCGGCCTTCAACTCCTTCTTCTCCAGCCGCTCTAGTTCCTTGAGGCGGCGGATCGTCTTGGGGGAGAGGTCGTTGTGGGCGGTGAGGGAGGGCTTGGGGTTGTGTACGAAGGGCGACGATGGCGATCTCTCCCGTTTGGGAGATTCGACTTCCTCCGACGTATAATCGGCCTCGTACCAAGGCCGATCTTTTGGGCGGTTGTCCTCGTCGGAGACCGACTCGGGGCTAGATGGTAGAGAGTAGGAAGACATGTTAGGGCTTGAAGCTAGGGAGAGAAAGGCAAAGGGATGGAGAGGGATGAGAAGATGGAGGACGAGTAAAACGGTCTATTTAAAGGCACGATTAGACGTGAATTAATTGGGGTAGATGAAGCAAACAATGTGAAAACATTGGGTGCAGTGTAGAAGAGTCGATGCATGGTCAAAGCGGTGTAGAACAGGCGTAGGCGTAGGCCTAGGACAGCTAGTGATACGGAGTACGAGCGCGTGTGCATTAGGCAGTCAAGTGATTCGACGTTGCATGTGTGTATTAAAGAGGTGAAGAGAAGAAAGTCCAAAGTCTCACGCCAAATCCTGCCTCGCTGCATATGCATTGATGCGTATCTTCTGAAAACTAGGCGTGGAGGGTTGCGTCGCTACAAATGCGACGCGACTCGTGTTTCTGAAACCAGGCGTGGAGGGCTGCGTTGCTGCAAATGCGACGCGACTCGTGTTTCTGAAACAAGGCGTGCAGGGCTGCTGCAAATGCGACGCGACGTTAACTATTTTCTTCTTCTGCCACGTTGTTTACTCTGAAAAAACGAGGCGTGCATGCACCGGGCTGGTGAACGGGGCCCCACTAGACAGTGTCTGTTGTTACATGCCGTTACATTGAGACAAAACACCCAGTCCATGCACAGCTTCATTTTCGATCGTTTGATCGTAAGGAACGGTGCAGATCGAGTCCATTCATGCAAACTACGGCGACAACGGCCTGCAGACGCTGAGACGAGCGATTCTCTGTGCGGGAACGCGATCCTCTGATTTTAGGTCACTGACAAATGGAGCCCATCACACACCGGACCCACGTGTCATGGGAGAAAGTCAGAGAACGTAAGGTGGGCAAAGTAAGAGGATCAGGTTCCCTCTGTTTTTAAGGCATGTACAATAGTGTAGACGGGTGCTGTCTGCACTACTCGGCCATGTCATCTCTAGACATTTTTAGAGATATTTGCTTGGTTGTGCTAGGATAGCCCATAGGAACACAGAACAAAAAGGTAGAACCCACCTCTTCCGAAGATTCACGATGTTTGATCCGATACAGGAGTTTCACCCTAAGCGCTCACGAGAGAGAAGTGGATGCCGGTGAAGCGGGTCACACCCCGGAGAGAAATCTTTGACATCCAAAGCACACAAACACACCTATACTAACATGGTATGGCACCCCCTAGCTTATGTTGGGATCCAGACACTCCGTAGCCCCCCTCCCGGTGAAACCCTAGCCCCGCTGGAGAAATACCTGACTTATACGGAAACACGCGGTAACTGCGTCGAAAGGGGGTAGCAATGTGGACTATTTGCTTGGTTGTGCTACGATAGCCCATAGGCACACAAAACAAAAAGGTAGAACCCACCTCTTCGGAAGATTCACGATGTTGGTCCGATACAGGAGTTTCACCCTCTAAGCGCTCACGAGAGAGAAGTGGATGCCGGTGAAGCGGGTCACACCCCGGAGAGCAATCTTTGACATCCAAAGCACACAAACACACCTATACTAACATGGTAAGGCACCCCCTAGCTTATGTTGGGATCCAGACACTCCGTAGCCCCCCTCCCGGTGAAACCCTAGCCCCGCTGGAGAAATACCTGACTTATACGGAAACACGCGGTAACTGCGTCGAAAGGGGGTAGCAATGTGGACTATTTGCTTGGTTGTGCTAGGATAGCCCATAGGCACACAAAAGAAAAAGGTAGAACCCACCTCTTCCGAAGATTCACGATGTTGGTCCGATACAGGAGTTTCACCCTCTAAGCGCTCACGAGAGAGGAGTGGATGCCGGTGAAGCGGGTCACACCCCGGAGAGCAATCTTTGACATCCAAAGCACACAAACACACCTATACTAACATGGTAAGGCACCCCCTAGCTTATGTTGGGATCCAGACACTCCGTAGCCCCCCTCCCGGTGAAACCCTAGCCCCGCTGAAGAAATACCTGACTTATACGGAAACACGCGGTAACTGCGTCGAAAGGGGGTAGCAATGTGGACTATTTGCTTGGTTGTGCTAGGATAGCCCATAGGCACACAAAACAAAAAGGTAGAACCCACCTCTTCGGAAGATTCACGATGTTGGTCCGATACAGGAGTTTCACCCTCTAAGCGCTCACGAGAGAGGAGTGGATGCCGGTGAAGCGGGTCACACCCCGGAGACCAATCTTTGACATCCAAAGCACACAAACACACCTATACTAACATGGTAAGGCACCCCCTAGCTTATGTTGGGATCCAGACACTCCGTAGCCCCCCTCCCGGTGAAACCCTAGCCCCGCTGGAGAAATACCTGACTTATACGGAAACACGCGGTAACTGCGTCGAAAGGGGGTAGCAATGTGGAACTATTTGCTTGGTTGTGCTAGGATAGCCCATAGGAACAAAAAACAAAAAGGCAGAACCCACCTCTTCGGAAGATTCACGATGTTGGTCCGATACAGGAGTTTCACCCTCTAAGCGCTCACGAGAGAGAAGTGGATGCCGGTGAAGCGGGTCACACCCCGGAGAGCAATCTTTGACATCCAAAGAACACAACACACCTATAATAACATGGTATGGCACCCCCTAGCTTATGTTGGGATCCAGACACTCCGTAGCCCCCCTCCCGGTGAAACCCTAGCCCCGCTGGAGAAATACCTGACTTATACGGAAACACGCGGTAACTGCGTCGAAAGGGGGTAGCAATGTGGAACTATTTGCTTGGTTGTGCTAGGATAGCCCATAGGAACAAAAAACAAAAAGGTAGAACCCACCTCTTCGGAAGATTCAGGATGTTTGGTCCGATACAGGAGTTTCACCCTATAAGCGCTCACGAGAGAGAAATGGATGCCGGTGAAGCGGGTCACACCCCGGAGAGCAATCTTTGACATCCAAAGCACACAACACACCTATACTATCATGGTATGGAACCCCCTAGCTTGTGTTGGGATCCAGACGCTCCGTATCTCCCCTCCCGGTGAAACCCTATCCGTTGGGGAAATACCGGACTTATACGAAAACACGCGGTAACAGCGTCGAAATGGGGTAGAAATGTGGAACTATTTGCTTGGTGGTGCTAGGATAGCCCATAGGAACACAAAACAAAAAGGTAGAACCCACCTCTTCGGAAGATTCACAATGTTTCCACCTCATATTCTTTGAAATCTCTACTCCTGTATTCGAGGAATCTCATTTTAGTGATGGCTTTCGTTCTAATGTTTATAAATCCTATTTATATTTTTCCTAGACTTGTATTAGACCTATATAATGCAATTTCGAAGCCTGAAAATTTATTAGATGAATATTCGTATTATTTATTTTCTTTTGAATAATAATGGTTTTAATCGAAAATTGTAAATAAAACAAGTTTAAAACATCAAAATGAAAAAATAACTTTGGATCTTTCTTATTCACACCAAAATGAAGCTTTGGTGAGATTTTGACCATATTTGAGTTCCAAAGGTTTGAAACTCATCTCATTATCTTGAACTCTCTACTAGACTGTTCAAGATATCACATGTTACACAAGGCTTTTTTGTTTAATTCTTTATAAGACAGGTTTATATTTTTTTCTCGTTACTATATGACATAACACTACTATGTGCGTCGGCAATATATTTTTTCGATTTTTTTTTAATTATGTATGCTCATTTCAAGCTTGGTCAACCCTCTGTTTGACCACCCGAAAAGGTTCTAGAAGGAAACACAGAGATTCGACCTGGGCTGTTGGATCGACGCATTCTAGAAGGAATCGTGCATCGGACGGATGCGCTCGCAGCCACAGCGATCCGCGAGACGTTCGTTCTGCGCTCTGATTGGTTGGTACGTTGGCCACAGGGATCGATGGTTCTACATATGATTTCTTTGCTGTTAAATATTATAAACCATGTTATTTAAATAAAAAAATATAATGAAACTTCAGATTTACTACAGCGATGATTTTTATCAGTTTTACATATGATTTTTCTATTAAACCATGTTATTTAAATAAAAAATAAAAAATAGAAGAATTATTCAAAACATAATGAAACTTCAGATTTACACTATACATGTAGAATAGATGTCTAGAAAATTCATTTGGTTGATTTAGAAAATATGCAAAAAAATGTTGAAACACAAATGGGGGTATTTATCCTAGCTTCGGACCTCATTTGAAGCACATTTCTCACGAGAATTGAGCGATGGTTGCAAATGAGCATAAAAAATTCAAAACAAATCAAAATGACATGAATCCAACGCACAACGTTGTTATGTGTGATATAGTTGCTCCTCAAATTTCTATGGATAATTTTGGCAAGGTCGAATTTTTCATTAAATTATAAACGGGGGTGTTTACCCTAGCTTCAGACCTCATTTGAAGCACATTTCTCACGAGAATTGAGCGATGGTTGCAAATGAGCATAAAAAATTCAAAACAAATCAAAATGACATGAATCCAACGCACAACGTTGTTATATGTGATATAGTTGCTCCTCAAATTTCTATGGATAATTTTGGCAAGGTCGAATTTTTCATGAAATTATAAACGGGGGTACTTACCCTAGCTTCGGACCTCATTTGAAGCACATTTCTCACGAGAATAGAGCGATGGTTGCAAATGAGCATAAATAGTTCAAAAAAATTCAAAATGACATGAATCCAACGCACAATGTTGTTATATGTGATATAGTTGATCCTCAAATTAATTTGGTTAATTTTGGCAAGGTCGAATTTTTCATGAAATTATAAACGGGGGTATTTACCCTTGCTTCGGACCTCATTTGAAGCACATTTCTCACGAGAATAGAGCGATGGTTTTAAATGAGCATAAATAATTCATAAAAAAATAAAACTAACATGAATCCAACGCACAATGTTGTTATATGTGATATAGTGGCTCCTCAAATTTATTTGGTTAATTTTGGCAAGGTCGATTTTTTCATGAAATTTCAAACGGGGGTGTCTACCCTAGCTTCAGACCTCATTTGGAGCACATTTCTCATGAAAATAGAGCGATGGTTTCAAATGAGCTTAAATAATTCAAAAAATATCAAAATGACATGAATCCAACGCACAATGCTGTTATATGTGATATAGTTGCTCCTCAAATTGATTTGGATCGGATAATTTTCACAAGGTCGAATTTTTCATGAAATTCCAAACGGGGGTATTTACCCAAGCTTCAGACCTCATTTGAAACACATTTCTCATGAGAATAGAGCGATGGTTTCAAATGAGCATAAATTATTCAAAAAAAAATCAAAATGACATGAATCCAACACACAATGTTGTTATATGTGTCTACTCTAGCTTCAGACCTCATTTGAAGCGCATTTGCCCAAAATTTTGGAATGACTTAGTTCAACATGCATCATACAACATTATTCAAACATTCTTTTCGCTTTTAATCTACATTCTGGATCGTGATTGCGTTCAGAAATACTCAAAATTAATTAAAAACGTGAACTCGCTGAAATAGGCTCAAATTCATAGATTCGACGATAGTTTTACAGAAAGCTAGACGGCATAATTTAACTAAAAACATTGAAAAAACTTAAAAAAAAACTACGGTTGGCCGAGGCTCGCCGCGATCACCCGGCCTGGTCGTCGCCCTCCTCCTAGACGTCGTCCTCTACTCCTCTTCCTCGTCGTCCTCAACGCTGTCGTCGTAGGCCAGCATGCTGGAGGGCCCCGCCTCGTGGTCGTTCTTGGCTAAGGGCGATGGGTTCGCCAGCGTAGCGATCGCATGCCGCTCCGCTCTGCCTCGGATCCGCAGCCGGTGCAGCTGCGCCTGCTCGGAGGGATGGCGGCGGTCCCGCCTCTCGCTCTGCAGGGCAGCCTTGCGCCGGTCGCTCTCGTACAACGCGACGACCGCCTGCTGCTCATCCGACGCCGCGGTTGCGGCGAGCTGCCGGTAGACCTGGCGCTCCGCCTGCTCCCTCTGGTGGGTCTCCAGGGATGCACGAACAACGGCAGCCTCGGCCGCTGCCGCCGCCTCCTTGAGCCAGGAGCGGACCGTGTGGAACGCCTCCTCGTTCCGCCATGTTTCGAACGAGTAGACGGTGGCGTGCTGCTCGGGCCAGATAGGCTGCCTCCTCCTAAGCCTCCTCCAGCGCTGCGCCTCCTGCGGCGGCTCCTGCTCGGGCGCCGCCTCCTCCTGCGGCGGCTCCTGCTCGGGCGCCGCCTCCTCCTGCGGCGCCGGCTGCTCGTTCTCCTCGCCGTCATTGTGGCCCCGCGTCGCGGCCGTGGGTCGGCAGTACAACGGCGAGTTGCGCCATGCACGGAGTCGGCGAGGCATCATCTCGGGGTGTCTGGTGAAGTGCGGCGAGGGCGATGAGAGTTTGTGCGGTGAGGGCGAGGAGATGAACGGCGAGAATGGGGAGAGCGGCGAGCGGTGAGGGGCCTTTTGTAGCCCTGGCGGGTCATTTACTGCGACGCGCGTGCCGTTACTCCGGCAGACTTTGAATGACCGGGGGCCCACGGTTTTTCCACGCGTCGCTGACATCTCTGGCCAGCGTGGGCTGCGACGCCTTTTCGCCCCCCAAGCCGAACCCAGCGGCGGTGGTGGTGGTGGTGGTGGTGGTGGTGCCGCAGGTGCTCGTGGCGCAGCAGGGGATGGTGCGGCGGTGGCGGCGGCGAGAGCGGCAGCGCACGACGGCGGGTCAACTAAATTGGGCGGCAGCGCACGACGGTGGTGGCGGGAAACTCGGGTGTGGACTATTCACCGTAGTCAACTAACTGCGCGGTCCCACCTGTAAGCTCCGGATGGTTTCAACGAACTTGGCAGTCCCACCCGGACCCACTTCGCGAAACAGAGTCTGACTCCTCGGTCCCACTTCGCGAAACGGAGTCGACTCCAAACTTACCGTTCCAGCCTCTCCATAGTAGTTGCGCACAGACTAGGGGCAAAACTGAGGTCGATTCAGCTCTAGGGGTAAAACTGAGTACAAGTGGTCCGCTGTGGGCAATTCGATAAATGACCCTCGGATTATTGCTCCTCTTGCTGCCAGCCGCACTCACGCCGACATCACTGCCGGCAGACGTATCGGCTCCTCCGTGCGCCGTCAACTCAGACAGAAGAAGAACGAGGCTGTCCTCGTACGTAGCTACGGGGCATCTCGGCAGCATAGCCGTAAGCTCGTAGAGAAGAGCACACCGTCCCAAAACGTCATCGACGTGGCGAGCCACGGAGCTGTCGGCGACGGGCAACAAGATGACACGCCAGCGTTTCAGAAAGCATGGGCAGCCGCTTGCTCCTCGTCTAAGCCGGCCACCCTTCTGGTCCCAAAGGAGAAGACCTATCTCATCGAGCAGACCACCTTCGCCGGTAAATGCAAGTCCAGCGTCACATTCAGACTCGAAGGAAAACTGGTAGCTCCAGACAGGTCTGCCTGGCCAAAGGAGAACAGGAGGAAGTGGATCGTATTCAACAACGTGGACCGACTAACCGTGACCGGCGGCGGGACGATAGACGGGAACGGAGAGTCGTGGTGGAAGAACTCGTGCCGCGTGGACAAGAACCTGAAATGCACCGACGCCCCGATGGCACTGTTGCTTAGCAAGTGCAACCAGCTCAGGGTGGAGAATGTTAACCTCTTGAACAGCCAGCAAATCCACATGTCCGTCGAAGACTGTAAGGACGTCCTTCTAAAGCGCGTCACAATCACCGCTCCCGGCGATAGCCCAGAGAACGACGGGATCCACATCGCTCGTACCAAGGACATCCGAGTTATCGACTGCAACATTAAAACCGGGGATGACTGCTTGTCCATTGAGACCGGCACCGAGAACCTATATGCTTCGAGGATAACATGTGGCCCGGGCCATGGAATAAGCATCGGGAGCTTAGGTGACAACAACTCGGAGGCCCGGGTTTCTAATGTCACCGTCTACAAGGCGCGTCTCTCTGGCACGATGTTTGGCGTACGCATGAAGTCGTGGCAAGGTGGAAAAGGATACGCCAAGGACACCAACTTTGAAGATATCACCATGACCAATGTCAAGAATCCCATTATCGTTGACCAGAACTATTGTACGTGGCTGATCCTTTGAAGCTCAATGCGTGCGAGAAACAAGCTTCGGCTGTAGAGTTTAGCAACATCCACTTCAAAAATATACGAGGCATGAGCGCAACGAAAGAAGCCATCACGCTAGACTGCAGCGACACTACCCCATGTCATGACATATTGTTGCAAGACGTGAATCTGGTTTTTAAAGGGAAAAAGGGCGCTGACACAACCAGTGTATACAATAACGTGAAGCTAAAAAATGCCGCCAATGTCACCCCTAACACCTGCTAAGGCAGTGGCACATGTCTCTTTCTTCAGTCTTTGCTGTATGCGTCTAGGTAGAGTCTAGGTAGAGTTTAGTTGTATGTTGTAATTACTGATTGATCAAATACTAAGTCATCATGAATTTATGCCACACATGGTTTCTTGGATGATGAAGAGTTGAGAGTTCACTCACCAAGTGTAAACCCTTCTATTTGCAGAAGGAGATCATAACAGTTTCTGGATTTGTCATTTTTAATGTAATTTCTGAAAATAAAACCTTTTATGTGATGTACTATGTAGTGTAATCACTAACTACTGTAATAATCACATACGACCTATGTACATGAGATCCGTTTTCTTGAATAATTAAGATTTAGCATGGAATATAGGTGAATCTTCTGTAATTTCAGACAAAAACTATGTACGCACACGCTATCGCTAATAAATAACAGTAAAAAGGTTAAAATGGGATGTACTATGTAGTGTAATCACTAACTACTGTAATAATCACATACGACCTATGTACATGAGATCCGTTTTCTTGAATAATTAAGATTTAGCATGGAGTATAGGTGAATCTTCTGTAATTTCAGACAAAAACTATGTACGCACACGCTAATAAATAACAGTAAAATAAAATAAAATGGGACATTCGATCGCCCACCGTGGGGCTCGAACCCACGACCACAAGGTTAAGAGCCTTGCGCTCTACCAACTGAGCTAGACTGGCTTTTGAACATTGAAACAATTGTCTGATCCTCATTAATCAAGCTCCAAGTCTTTCCTAAAAGGAAGAATTAAATTTATGCCAGATCAAAATTCAGAATAAAGTCAAAGTTCCATGCACCAGCAATATCTCCTCTACAACCCACAGAAAAAGAACAAAATTAGAACGAAACATACATGCTAGTTGCCTCGGATGTCGGTACACTTTGGATTATGTGTTCTGCATTTGGCATGCCTATATAGCCAACAAGAGAAAGACACAAAATTAGAGCTATTTTTGCAACATACCTACATTTCATCTTCTAAGGCCCATATCCAGCCTCCCAAAGATAATTCTTAGACAAACAGCAGCAACAGTTTCACATAGGCAGTGAGTTGACATTGCAATAGCCAAAAAACGTCTGAATTAATTTCTCGTTAAGGACACCAGCAGGATCAAGCATAGGACAACGGGCTAACTGAAAGATTCATCTCCATAAAATGCATTAATTTAGCTCAACACCTCCCTAATGGTACAACTGTATCCAAACTCAACGTAGTTACTCGAATTTTTTAACAGACGAATAATGGCTATAATGTTTAACAACTTCAATTAGTAAACTATGATACCTTCATTCTACTCAGCATGCGCGCTTGAACATCTTCACGACATTCGATGCAGCCGTGCCAAAGAGCCGTATGGATCGATGAGCACTTGCTAGTTTTGGATCATTTCAGTCACCACAGCTTCAACTAGTAAATAGAATAGTGCAAAACCTATTCTGTTTCAGTCACTACAGGAAGGAAACACCAAAAGAGCGGGAGCCAGCATAAAATAGAATATCATGACCTCTAGGCCAAAATTGTTGCAAAATGGCAACCCAAGTCATATTCCCTCGCGCTAGTCATTGTCGACTTGGCTGTGTAGTGGCCCCCCTATTATATCCGGGACTTCTTCGATATCTTTTGTAAGCTGCGAGGAGCAGAAAAACTATTACAATTTATCAAACCTCCAGAAAAAAAAAGAGAAAAACACGGGGAAACAAATTATATCTGCATGAATTCTAGGAGGCACCATACGATGTAGTTTGTGATCATCACAAGGCAAAACAGTTTGCCTGCCCAGGCTCCACATGGGAGGTATCTACACCATTACAGAAACACAGACATTAGTTGCATCCTTTTTAATTACTTATGTTTGATGTCGTTGCAAAAATGTAATAGTGCTACTGCACCATTGACTTACAAAACTAACCATTATATGGAACATAGTAGAAAATAGTTCACAGCAAGAATGACAATATATTCAACTGTGTACCTTTTTTTTTGAGCAAAATTCAACTGTGTACCTGTTATGGTCGGTTTAGTTGTGGGCTTAGCCCAAGTAAATTAGGGGCTTAGCCCAAGTAAATTAGGGCTTAGAGGAGGCCGTCCTTCTATATAAACACATGTATCCATTCGTGATTGAACAAGCAATAATCAATATCATTATTGCCGACTCCCAGAGGAGTCGGCCTTCTCCCACGCGCCGCCGCCCCTGCCCTAGCCGCCGCCCCCTTGCTCCCACGCGACGGCGCCCAACCGCCGGCCGCGCGCCCCTCGCCTCCACACAACCCCCTCTTTCCCCTACAGCCTACGTCCACGTCCCGGTAGATCCCTAGGTTCTACCAGTTTGGTATCAGATTCCTCGGTTGCGATGTCTTCGGGACTGCCCACCGCCTCCACCGCGATCGCCTCGTCGGGCGTGTCCACCACCATGGCGCCGCCGTCGGCGTCTGCGGCCCTGGCCGCGCCGGCTCGGGATCCCGCCCCCATCCTCTCGATCCAGGAGCTCTCTACGGGCCTCCGCAACCTGACCGAGGCGGTCTCCGACATCAAGCACGCCATCGCAGTGCTCCTCCAGCGGACGGCGCCACCGCCGGTTTCCGCTCCGCAGAAACAGAGGGTTCCGATCACCGAGCTGCAGTTTCCGCCGTCGCCATCTCCGCTGCCGTCGTGGGCCACCACACCCACGTTCGAAACCGCGCCGCCATCCGCGCCATCACAGCCGCCGTCCACGGCCCTCGCGCCGTCGTCGGCGGCAGCCGCCTCCCACCAGGGGGTCCTGATCACTCAGATCAGGTTCCCACCCTCGTCGTCCCAACTTCCGGCCTGGCTCGACGCGTCAGTCTATACGACCGCGCCTGCCCAGCCGGCCGCGTCGCCCTCGGCCACGACCTTCGGGGGTTTCGCCTGGTACGCTGAACCCTACATCGGCGCCGGCGGCCACCAGTTCCAGGGGGCCCATGGTGCCCACCTACTCGCCCCCCGCCGTGATGGGTCGTCACGAGGGAGCCTTCGCTGTCGCCCCGCGCAGCCAGCAGCCGCCCCGCTTCACCAAGCTGGAGTTCGCCACCTACGACGGCACCGTCGACCCCTGAACTGGCTCAACCAGTGCGACCAGTTTTTCAGGGGGAAGCGGACCCTCGCGTCCGACCGCACGTGGATCGCCTCCTACCACCTCCGCGGCACCGCCCAGACGTGGTACTACGCCCTTGAGCAGGACGAGGGTGGGATGCCTCCGTGGGAGCGCTTCCGTGACCTTTGCCTCCTCCGGTTCGGGCCTCCGATACGCGGGAGCCGACTGGCCGAGCTCGGTCGTCTTCCCTTCACCTCCTCGGTGCAGGACTTTGCCGATCGCTTCCAGATGTTGGCGTGCCATGCGCCTGGCGTCACGGCTCGCCAGCGCGCCGAGCTATTCGTCGGCGGCCTGCCGGACCACATTCGCGTCGACGTGGAGATGCGGGATCCTCAGGACCTGCAGTCGGCCATGTACTACGCCCACGCCTTTGAGCAGCGCGCGCGGGCCATGCAGCAGGCCTTTCCAGCCAGCGACGTTCGGCCGCCCGCCCGCCCCCCACCGACACCAGCAGGCCATGCGCCCACAGCCTTGACTCATGTGGGGCAATCCGATCCAGCCGCGACACGGCCGTTCCGTTGGCTGACCACGGCCGAATAGCTCGAGCGCCGCCGTAAAGGGTTGTGCTTCAACTGCGACGAGCTCTACGTACCGGGCCATGTTTGCCCACGCATGTTCTACTTGGAGACCGTAGACGACGTGGCGGCTAATGTCGTCACCGCTGGGCCGGCCAATGCAGCTGTCTCCAAGACCGACGCCGTTCCAGGATGAGTACCGCCAGCAGTTTCCATAAGTTCAGCTCGAGGACGAGCTGTTTGAGAAGGCGGGGAGAGATGTTATGGTCGGTTTAGTTATGGGCTTAGCCCAAGTAAATTAGGGGCTTAGCCCAAGTAAATTAGGGTTTAGAGGAGGCCGTCCTCCTATATAAACACATGTATCCCTTCGTGATTGAACAAGCAATAATCAATATCATTATTGCCGACTCCCAGAGGAGTCGGCCTTCTCTCACGCGCCGCCAATTCTGCCCAACCGCCGTCCGCGCGCCCCTCGCCTCCACACAACCCCCTCTTTCCCCTACAGCCTACGTCCACGTCCCGGTAGATCCCTAGGTTCTACCAGTACCATTTTAAATTAAACATACCATTTCTGGGTTCAGACATGGAAAGGATAAAGAAAAGAAACTAGAGTTGGATGCTAAAATACAAGCAAATTTCTAGCACAGTCAGCAACCAGGGTCGGCATTTTTTTGTTGTTGACCAAGACAAATTGACAAACTGATGGGTGAAGGTGTTTATAAGTGAATCAAACAAAGCACTCTGATTCCTAAGATACCAGTTAATCAGGTGCTTAGGAAGTGCTCCCTACATCTGAGCTACGTACAACATTTAGTCCCTCTGAAGAACACAAAAAGTAGTTTATCTCTCTAGTTTAATACCAAAAAAATTATAGGCCCATGAGCTAGCCCTTACCCACAACATCACTATTTTAATTATCAGCACGATAGCAAATCTAATGGCTATCTTACATGTAACGTATAGCTGAAGCTAGTTTCCAACTAAGAATGAATGTCCACTTGAATAATTCTTGCTATCATTAGTTCAGAACTAGTGTTTGTTTTATACAAGTTTCTGAAACTTACTCGGCAAATAGGAAAACTTTCTGAAATTTATAAGTAGACATCACATAATCTTTTCATTCTCGTGTCCATTTTCCTATCCAATTTCTGGACTTTCCCTTTGAAAAGATAACAGTGTGGTCTTTCATGCTCCTCATTTATTTCCTAACATGTCAACTATTTTACGAAATTGAACAATCAAGTCGTTGTAGTATAGTGGTAAGTATTCCCGCCTGTCACGCGGGTGACCCGGGTTCGATCCCCGGCAACGGCGATTTTTTTCTCTACCTTTGATGCGCCTCAGCTGGAAGCAGAAATGTAGAAGAAACTCTCGCAAAAACAGAAACTGAATCAGAAGCCCAGAAACTACATGACCTCTTCCAAGTTCTCATTTATAGATTCAGATTCAACAAGTAGGAACTGATGTAATTTCCTTCCATGAACATCGTATTCCTGATTCAGATACGCTGGGCTTTTCTTTGGGTTATCCTGAACTGGCTATGTTTAGTTTTCTTTCTGAGATGAACCTTGTTATTGAACTATCTTGTATTTCAGCGCAGGGGATATAGGTTTGTCGATCATTTCAACTATCTTGTATTTTAGCGCAAGAGAGATAGGTTTGTCGATCATTTCAACTATCTTGTATTTTAGCGCAAAAAAATTATTACTTCTAAAATCATTTTTATCTCATAAAGCTATCTGAAACTTACTCTGACAAAATAACTTTCTGATACTTAAAAGTAGACATAATTCTTCCATTCCCGCGTCCATCATTTTTCATTGCCTTATATCCAATTTCTCAAACTTTCCTTTGCAACATACAGAGATAACAACCCTTAAGACAGTTATTATCCATTACCCGTAAAAATATTTTCCAACTAAGTCGTTGTAGTATAGTGGTAAGTATTCCCGCCTGTCACGCGGGTGACCCGGGTTCGATCCCCGGCAACGGCGTTTTTATTTTTTTTTCTTCTATCCTTTGCTGCGCCTCCGTCCAGAGCAGAGACGTAGAAGCAACTCTGACAAAAACTGAACCTGAACGGCGCTCCTTTTTTTCCATCCTTTGCTGAACCTGAACATTCCTACAGATTCAGCAGCAGAAGCTCCAGGCAGTCCAGCAACTACTACATGACCTCCTCCAAGTTCTTGTTTATAGATTCAGGTTGAAGAAAGTTGGATAAGCCGTCTCCTTTTTTTCTTTCTTTTTTTGAGATTTAAAATAAGCCGTCTCCTGGTATGTACTTGTACGTCACCCGATCCACCATACCAACTAGATTAACCTCAGACAAGGTGAACAAGCTTCTCCTCTATATGAGGCCTCACTCGGATCAACACAATATCGGTGTCTTCGGTTGTAGGGCGTCTTTATTCAGGAAACTGGTTAGTCGATGGAGTTGGTGTAATTTCGTTCCATAATGGAGCATACTACAGTACATCAACGTGTTCATGGTTCAGATTCAGCCGGGCCTTTCCTTGGGTTATGCTGAACTCCCTATGTTTTAATTATCTTTCTGAGATGAAGCTTGTAACTGAATTATCTTGAATTTTAGCCGGAGATGCATAGGCTTTGTTGATCATTTCTATATGAAAAAGGTTCCCTTTCTTCAGCATTTTTCGTGTATTTTATTGAAATTTTTTACGTGAGCATTTCGGGGATATGCAAGGTTTCATTTTACTCTCCAACTGATAAAGTTTCTCTTTTTAAAAGAATAAGTATGTGTTGAAAATAATGTATTTTTCTTCTGTTAAAACCGAAGATATTTCTCTAAAGAAAATTACGACATTTCTGGGTTCTGAAAGTGGCAAAGAGCAAGCCCATGTTTCATCATTGTGACGGCGACAAATTTTTTTGGGCTTGCATGAATAAAGCTAAGTTGATAATGAATTGACCTATTAAAACTTGGAAAATAAGGCATACTATAGAAGAAAATGAGCTTTCAGCTATGTTAGCAATAGAGTACAACATTAGACCTTTCCATGGAAACTGGCGCAATTCACCGTGTAACCAGCCCGTACCACCATCATACCCATATGTAGCCAGCGCCGCTTGTTTCCTCTTCTTGACCGTAGAACCGCCAGGCTCCATCTCCATGACCTGCGCCACCGCAGCCGCTTGTTTCCTCTTCTTGGCCGTAGGACCGCCTGGCTCCATCTCCATGGCCAGCGCTGCCGCCGCACCGTTTCCCTTTTGTGGCGCCGTCGAACTGATCTGGCCTGCCGAGGGTCTCGACTAGTATCAAAATACTTTGACCTGGCAATGGGCGGGCTCGATTATTTGACAAATTTGACGGCCCATGGGTTCCATGCCCCTTTTAGAAGCCCATTCTGGTGATAGATGCTCATGCAAGATTTCTACAAAGTACATAAATAAAGCTCATGAAGAAAACAATCTGCCTTGTTACGTGCTGATGTAAATCAATGATACAGTAAGGTTTAACTCGGTTCAGTTCTCAAACAGGGGACGTGCATTTGACATGTACCGATGTGCAGATATACTATATCTATAAGTCGTGAGAATCTGCAATTTTGAAAGCCGAACCATGCCAAGTTCCCCAGATAATCTAAGCTGAGACCGGAAGTACAGATGTTGCAATCTGCACTGAGATGGCCTGAAATGATGCCTGAAGGGCATGGCGTCCAAAAACATTTCATTGAGGCATCCATTCCTGAAATCCAGATAAACCTTTCATTGAGCCAAATATATTATATACCATCCATTCCTGAAATCCATATAACCTTTCACTGAGCCAAAGATGCACCGGTAATCTGGTACCACCATTCCCAGAATCCCAACCTCAGGAGTGAGAGCCAGACGGTCTAAAGAACCAACACATATTGACAGAGCAAAGAAATTTCCTCAAACAAAAGATGCTGTCTAGAAATTTCCTCAAACACCATAATGTGATCTGCTGATTGCATGTCTTCGGACGTACAAATGTACAACGTGCACCCATGATCCAATGGAAATTTACCTCAGTTTTGACAAACGGATCTGAGAGTTGCGGTAATCTATAGGAGTACTACGACTATACTAGGATAGAACAATCACCTCACTCTTCCTTTCTACATACAGCAAAGCAGGTTACAGACCGGATTCAGAAATGTTGTTACATGCGGCTCCCGAACTATCGAGTGGTGGATCCACCTTGTAGCTTTACACGCGGTGACAGATCAATCTGCAGTGTTCAACAGACATGGCTTACATGGCGCCCACCAGTTAATCATACTAGTTGAATGCCCGTGCGTTGCTATGGATTTTAATATTTTTCTCATAACGCTTTTCAATATAATACAATCAAACATTCATGCATAAGAAAAGAAAATACAAGCAAACATTCATCTATAAGATAGACACAAGATATTCTCAAGTTTACTTCAATGCAAATATATCAAATATGTTCCAAACGATTACATTATCGAAGACACTGATAAGCGGACAAATATAATGGCAAAGCATATAAGTTGTTCAAAATTGGCCCAACGACATCAAGCACTGAGAACTTCCTTGTATACTATGTTTTGTGTGGTCGTTCTTAAAGACTCGACCTCAGATATTTTTCCCTTCTTTGAATTTTTTTTTTCTTCTTTTCTCTTGTCCAACTTCATTTTTACTTTAGTTCATAGGCTAAACAGAACTTCCACTCCAACTTCATTTTTATTTCATAAGTTAAGGAAAAGGTATAAAACACATATTTGTATAACACGTGAAACATATTTTGAGCCGGTTGATGAGTTGAGAGTTTGTGTGCAATCTGAAGAAGTAAGAGCCGTACTGGATGCTCCGAGTCGAGAATGGCCAATAGCTCGAGGTAAATTGGAACTCTCTTGTCTCCGTTGGAGTTGATGCGGATTGCTAAGTTGTGTCTTGTGCTTGCAAAATCTGCAAAGAGGAAATTGCTCGAGGTTCATATTCAGATTACTGTGCCTTTTTGGAAGGTTCAACAAATTTTGGTCACGCATATAACAAATCAATTATATGGTGCTTCATATTGTTTTCTTAATCAGATTTTGTGATGTCAGTCTCCAAATTTCTGTGCCACATGAACCAGTGCTGCTGACCAGCCTACAGGTGAAATTGAATTCAGTTTAATTCAGTTACAAGGCAATCTGTTTTGTCAGTTTCTACATCTAAAAAAGAACAATTGATCCTCTGTTTACATCCATATATGTATGTGTAAAAGAGGTAGTGGACGAAATACAAAAACGTCAGCATCATGACTCATGAGGTGAGATGGTTGCAAGTTTCTATTCTATTGTTTGTCTAGAACAAATATAATTTGGGGACCCAAAAATGCTATTCTTAAGAAACAATACGAATGATACTGCTATTTGTATTCATATGCCAAATTGTAAGGCTTGGTTGCTGGCTTGGATTCATATGACAAACTGTATTAATAAAAATGGTGTGATTGGCAGGCATCGAAGAGTTAATACGAACTTTATGGCTGAAAGGGATTACCACTGGCATTACCTTGTTCAGAGCTTGTTTTCTTGTTGCAATCCCAGCTTATTTAATTAAGACACTACACTGTCATAGGGTAACTTGGAATCATTATTGGGGTTTTGGGGTAGACCTTGGTTGTTTCTTTTTTGTGCTTGGGGGGCAGAGGCAAGCAACATTAGAACCCACACACCTATTCGAACAAGCGTTGTGATGAGTTAACATTTGATGACCAGATTTAATTTGAGAAGTAGCAACAGTTACATTGTATCACATATGGGATAATTATTGGTTATACTGCAGTTTGTCGAACGGTGATTCTATAACATACTGTAAATCTGAGAACAAAACTTGGGCGTTGCAGCAAGGACGAACAAAGCCTGCGATATCCACTTCGTGTACTCCGTAACATTTTCTGGTACGGTTGACTCCGTGCCATGATATTTGCTTCATGTCTGAAATCTGGTTATTCATAACTGGAATTGAAATGATCCTAGAGGGAGGTTTTGTTTGTAATTTAGTTGATGAAATTCTTGAGAGATTTGTTGCATATCTGAAATCTAACAGTTCATCTTCATTTCACAATGAAGATATGCTTATCAAGTGCACAACTACTGTGGAGATTTTGCCCCGCCTGGTGGTGACTGGTGAAGCCCAAACTGATTACGACACTGTACATGAAGAATTGCCTCACGATGAGCTTTATAAAGAGGGAGTAACAAGCTAACAACACGTAAGTTTTTGAAAAAATAAATGTAACAATTCAGTTCATCTAAGTTGGAAAAGATCATACGTAGTTCAAATAGATTATATGAAAACATGAGAAGAATTATCAAGTTCTGAATATTGTTTGACAAGATAGCCTTATAAGTATGCAATGAGTTAGAATACTCTGCTCGCCCTTTACCTCCTTTACCTCCACCAGCGTCGAGGGGTTGGAATTGTAGGCGTCGTGGGTGCTATGCACGAACACGTACACGGCGCCGCCGCCGTGAGGTGCCAACGCGGCAAAGGCTCCTGTAATAATCTGTATACAGATTAAGCGATATTAGAAATCGATTCTGAAAAACAACTGCTAAATATCTTACATGCAGTCCATTTGCCACACCACAGATAATTACCCTTTGCATATTTGTTTTATATGAATGTGAACTGGGAACGCTTACTGTAAGTGACAAGATGCAGATTTGAGTTTTTGCAAGGGTTTGCTAAAATACTGTCAGTCTTTGCTCAAATACAACACAAAGCCATTCTTATAACCTCAACTACTACAACACATGCCGAATTTACAACACAAAACCTAGTAGACAAGGTACACAAGTAAATCCCAAATCTTTACTATATTGCAATGTGGTTCTGTTTCTCGCATGACCGGAAACAACACCATGATGGAAACAACAAGGCAGAACTCCGACATCTACAGGTTAGACATCTTTCTTAAGCGATTCACTTGAGCTGGGTATATTCAAGATTCTTGCAATCATCACAACACGTGATCAGCTTCTCTCAAAACAAAAACAAAAACACGTGATCAGCTAGGATGGGTTGAAACAAGGAAAGCACCCTTTCTCTTCTACTTTCGCACCAGGTAGCAGCAACTACACATCATTAACACTGAATATACATCATTGACTCCATGGTGAAGTCATACCATGGAGACTATTTATGCAGTTCAAATAGTGTCAGGAATGACACAGAGCTCACCTGGTGATTAGCAGTGGCTCGGCGAGCCTGTTGAACACGTCGACCGACAAGTTGTAGTTGGTGGTCGATCGCCTGAAACAAAAATACATAAACGTGGAGAGTTCAGGTTTAGCCATTCTGTAGTTGAGGTTATAAGAATGGCAGTATCTGCTATGTATCGTTCAAAGTCTGACAGAAGGAGCTCACAGTCCTGAAACTCACCTTTGCCCGACCTGGAACTCGCGCTCCCAGGCGCAGTTGCTAGATTGCACAGTGGGGAGGAAGATGGGCAGCACGACGTCGTAGCTGTCGGCAGCGCCGGAGCGGTTCCGCGCTCGGAGTGTATCCCGACGGCGACAGCAGTCCAGTCGCCGAAATCGAGAGAGATGGGAGTCGAGAGGGGTACATGGATGGGAGGGGACGGGGCATTGAGCAATTTCTACTGGTCGAGGTGGTAGCGTCACGCCCTCCACGATCGGAAGTTGCTGCACATGGAGCTGATCGGCAGTTGCCATGGATTGACCCACACGGGGCTGACCGGCGGTTGCCAAGGTGAGGCCGTGCGTGGTATTGGGCCTGAGCCGGCGCCGAAGTCTCGGGCGTCGCTGACGGAGCTGGGTCTCATAGCGGCATATCGGCGGCGCGGCAGGAAGGTGAGCAGCGTACGGCTGCGGGTCATGGTCGTTGCCTCAGGTGATCGTGGACTGGGATAGATAGGTTCGTTCTTTTTCAGTGGGGGCGGGAGCTTTTTTTTTTTTAGACTAAAAGGGGGGCTACTGAGATGACCCAGCACACCACTGCATGTGTAGTGCGCAAGTCGGTGACATAATACTCACAGAAGGACTTATCCGTGAATATTACATCTCTTAGAGTGGTACAACAGAAACACAGCGGGGCCAAGCAAAGATATAGGATACAAACCTCAATACAAAATCTTGGGAATCTCCTTGATGAACCAAGAAAATCTCCTGCAAAAGAAATATCAGAAGAAGCAATTCGAAGCTCCGAGCCGGAGAAGAACTCTAGCTCAGAACTAATCCACTACGGCTGATGTCAGCCCTAAAATATGGCTTGTAATTGCTAAGTCCAAGAATGGACTCTACCTACACCTTTATAGCTTCTCCTCCATCAGCGTTGTTGGTGATGATGCTTTACTGGCTAAGTAGTATAAGACTCCACCTAGCTTCATAAGGTAAAGATGGCTCCACGATGACGACTTCCATAGGCTTCAACTCTAAGCAAGGGGTCAAACGGGATAGAATGAGTAACGAGCGTTACTCAGCAAGTTCATGATATATAGTGGGTGGTTGATGCACTAACTACAGCTTTAGACTCGAAAGAGTCATAAAGTAATACAAGGTTTTCGTAAAATCTTTCTTCAAGAGGTTGCTTTTAATTCTGAAAACTATGCCCGCCAGATCTTCACAGGGTTAGAACTTTCATGGAGTTGCCTTTCCTGCGGCGTTCGCAGCTCCTTCCCGGAACAAGGGGTAACATGTCACATCCTTTTACACTCTGCAGAGGTGCGTTACTTTACCCATGGACGACCAAGACCATGTTGCACAACCAGGCGTACGTTCCTGTCCACTCCCACTTAGGTGTGGGGCCCGGTTGTTGGTCCAAGCCAAACCGTGCTTCTCCGCACAACGCATGCCCACCCATTTCTGCCAGTAGGTTGAACGCCTGATTCCACCCCTCACGATGGAGATCTACGCGCCCCTGGCAGACACTCATAGACCCCAGAGTCCGTGGGACGTAAGGGCTCCCACCCATGTGCATGTAGTCCCGCAAGACCTACAGCGTACGTCTCTGGCGCATCCGTTGACATGCGAACGAGAAAAGTATCACGGTTGACTTACTCCCCCCATAGAAGATCCATGGTCAACGCGAATTTACGGCGCAAGAATCCTGACGGCATTTGTTGTTAATTCCTAGGTAATACTTTCCCATGCAGATGGAACCTTCCTTTGACCTATTCATCTTACCATGGTTCCATCCGCCCACCAAACAGAACACTACCACTCGGGTAGTCATTCAATTAGTCATATTATTATAAAAATAGGATCATGCATTCTTTTGAGAATAGGTGATAATTCTGTAGGGTTTTTGCAACTAGTTTGTTATGAGATACTGCAAAGGATATGAACAAGTGATGAACTTGCCTGAGATTGAAATAACAATAATAATCCAGGTCTTCGGGGTCAAGGGTCACGTATAACATCCTGACATCTGAAAGATAGCAAAGTAGTCCCGGTAAAGACTACAGAAACACTGGCAGCATGATACATGCATAATAATGAGATGCATCGTGAAATTCCCTGGAAAATACCCCAACTTACAAATGTAAGCCATGTTTATTACGACGACTTATTCACAAGAGTTTCAGGTGAATTGTTTTGTTATTTGTGGTGATGTTGTTATTACTGGTTTTAGACTCACATGGTTTTCACTTTTACTTACCAAGCCATTTTTATTATGTTTAGGTTATAAATAGTTATCACATGATTAAACTTGAGAATACTATTATATGGAAAACAACTAATGAAAACATAATGAACACATTTGATTTTAGGTTATAAAGTGTAGAGCTAATAACATCAATTTTATTTGAAAAATGAGGAACTAATACATATAACTCTTTCATCAATAATACTTTGCTTAATAACTGGTGATGGTAGGTTTTAGTTGGTGTGAAATCACGAGGGTTTTAGTAATACAGAAAATAATGTTATGGCAGTTATTTCTGGTTATAATGGAACATTATAGAATTTTATAATACTTTTGGAAACATGTTAATAAGTTGGATAAAATGTTTTATCTTAGGCATATTTGAATTGGAAATTCTTTTCTCGTTAACTGGTCATATCATTCAATGTCTTCTGAAAATATTTGAAATTATTATTTTATTAATTTTAAATGAACTAATGATTAGGCAAAGCATGGCACATAACAACTTGGTCAAATAACTTAGAAAACATCATAGATTAGTTATATTTGTTATTTGAAGCATGTTGGCATATAACTTGTATTATTCTGATGTTATGAATTATTTATTATTTTCCACTATTTATTGTTATTATTATAACTTATTTGATTGTTTTCACAGAAAATATTTGTTAGGAAATATTTTGGAATTGCTCAAAATCTTTAAATAATGTTGAAAGAATAAATTCTACTTTATTAAATAGTTTAGAATATTTCTAAACCTTATTATCAAAGTTTTATTATTAAAATATTATTTTGTATCCATAATTTTAAGACTATAAGTATTATTGGATTATTCTTTCTTAATTTTAATATACAACCAATTTACTAGTTTTTAAGAATTAGTTATATTGCCAAGATTTGAGGTTTGTAGAATTTTATTTATCGTTTTCTATTATTTTCTGATTTTTTATTTGAGATTTAGGCAATTACTATTATGTCCCTAGGGCTGACATGTGGGGTCCATGGGTTAGGGTTGAACCCAACCCACTGGTCCGATCCGGACCAGACCGGACCAGACGCACCCGAGCCCCCCATCTCCCCTCTTCCCCTTCCCCTGCGCGTGGCGACGCAGAGGCGATTCCCTCGCCTCCACCCTCTCCGGCGATTTCTTCCGCTCCTCTCAATCCCTCTCCTCCACCGCGCTCAAGCGCCGCTGCTTCTCCTTCCTGCCCTCTACTCCGCCTCCCTCCTCGATCTGAGTCTCTGGTGGTGTGGCTCCCGTGGCAACCACGAACCCTAACCCTAGGTTTCGGTACCCGGGTGCTCCTCCACTTCTCCGGTGGCTTTGGGCTCCTCGATGCGGCTCATGGAGACTCCTGGAGATAGGGCTGCTGCTGCTGCTTCTCCACGGTGGCTATGGTTGCGGATGGCTGCGGTGTCGATGCGCCGCCGCCGGGACGGCCTTCTGGGCAACCGTGGCGTGTCCCTGTGCTTCGCTCCACCAACTGGCCGTGGTCACCACGAAGGTGACCACCTGTAAGTACCCCACTCCCTCTGCCCCCTGATCTCTCACTCTCTCTCTTCCCGATTCCTTCTTCCCCTTTTTCTCTGGAGTGACTAGGATGCCTATGTGCTTACTGATGTACTCCGTTCATCAGAATATAAACATGCCTGTGCTCATGTGATTACTTGGTTGGACTCTCTCAGTGTGGTTAACTGAAGATTTTCTTCAGTTAGGTCATTTGGTGACTGCAGCTAATTCCTTCTCTATGTGGCTGATAAAATTTTCGGTTAAATGTTGTGGGTGCTCGGCTCCAGTACTTAGTAGCTGCTGGCTGGTTGGTGTGTATGATTTCGGGTGGCTTTTACTGTTGGATCAAAATGATCCTATGATTATTTGATTTACTCCAGTGGTATATATTGGAAAAGTGGATGTGTGGTGTGGTAAAAAATGTCTTGCTGGTCTCCTGGACATGCGTATGTATTGTTTTGGGATGATGATTCCTGATGTTTTGTGCCCAAGTGCTCAATGGTTTGCTTGACTGCATTTTGAGGTGCTCCTTTAGGATGTGCCCAGATTTTGATCATGCACAAAATGAGTATTGCTGTGGTATGATCTAGGGTTTGGAAATTTGTCCCCTCTTTGCCATTTAACTGATAAGAACATGTTACTTGCTTGATTTGCCCTTAAACAATATTTTTATCTGATAAGAACAGTTGCTTCCCTCTTGATCAAACCCCTGGCCAATGATGCAAAGACTGAGGCCTTACTTTTATATAAGTACAGATATTATGCTTGAGCTAGTTGCAAATCTGTGATGTTGGTTAATTATTGGCATCCCTATATGCCTACTGGTGGGTGCTACTCTGAACCTTAAGGTTCAGAGGATGTGCCACCATGTCCCTCTCATGTTTCTAAGGAACAATTAACTTGGTGAGTTGTGTTTGAGGTACCAACCTGGATGGTTCTTGGTGCCCAGCAACTATACTATGAATTGTTTGGTTATTATATTTGATAAGAACAGATTAAAACTTATGGAATTGCCCTTAGGCCTATGATGTTGTTCTGAGGCACTTGTCTTAAGATAAGAACATGTATTATACTTGTGTTTAAATCCCTGTGATGATACTAGCATAGCAATTCTATGCTAGACTGAGGGAAACAAATCCCAGCCCCCTATCTGTGCATAACCTAGCAAGATCCCTTGTTAGGATGTGTATAGATATCACCTTTTGGGTGTTACTGTTGTGGCTGTGATTTCCTGATGGACCTTGGCTTCCTGTTCTACTTCTCCTTGAGCTATATCCCTTGCTGAGCTTGTGATCTTGTTGCTGTTGTGATCCAGGCCTGCTCCTCCAGCTCCAAGCTTGGACTTGTTGTGATCTTGCTGGATGTATTACCTGTTGATCAATTCCCAATAGGGATTTGGGTGGTTTGGTTTGTGGTTCTATCTGTGTTGCTGGAGCTGTGTAGCTCGAGCAGTGGACAGGGAAAAATGATCTTGGTCTCCCCTCTCTTGCGGCTGATGTGGTATTTATACCACATCAGAGGTCTTGACAGCACCAAGATGTGCTGGTGAGTGTGCTGTGTGCTTGTGTGCTGGATGAGGAGATATTTTCTGGGAATGGTGCTCGGTTTGCACTTGGTCTTATCCTGATGCTATACTTATTTTTGGCTTGCCACTTGTATTACCTGATACTTGCCCATGAAGTTACACTGAGATATTTTTCTGATCTGAACAGATGCTTACTTGTCTAAGCCTAGACTCGATGATGCGATTAGCAGTGCATCCCACTGTCAAGCTGAGAGTACTAATCCCACCCCCTAACACTTTGTGTTTCTGTTTATCGTTTTTGTTTTGCAGGTCTGAAGAATTTGGTGGCAATGGATTAGTTAGGCTTAGTTCTAGGTTTAGTTTCTGGTATTAGCTTAATTGCAAAGCCATTGTAATTTTATCCTTACTTTTAATCCTTTGTAACAAACTTTGTATTATTTATATTATTATCAATAAAGTATAAGTGTTTTTCTTTTATTATTCTTGTTGATATTTTAGGAGTATTTCCTATTTGATATAGTAATTGAGATCAATTGATTTAACTTAGGATATAAACTCATCCATTTAATTTGATTTAATATTTAATTAAAATTCAAACTCAAATTCAAATTGTCCTAAATTCAAATCATTCAAATAATTCAAACACTAATGTTTCAAATTCAAATAATACCCAGAGGTCATGTCAAAATTCCACCTTCTTCGAATCTCGATCTCTCTCTCTTTACTAAAACATCGACGAAACCTCGATCAGATTCATCCTTCAGGTCTGATGAGATCATCCAGTTGTACATGACTAACTTGCAGAAGTGAGATCATCAATTATGTGCTTTGGATACTCACCCCTCTTCGAGTTCGAGATACCTAGTTGATTTCTCTCAAATCACTTACAGACTTGAGGTTAGACTTGTTTAGGAGTTAGTGTTGTTCACAACCAATTATGGTTTGTGTAACTAGATGATTTGTTTTCTTAAGATACTTTTTAGAAAGATCACTCCAATTGTCCTCTTGACCAGATGATCTAGTCCTGTTTCATCAAGTCAAATGAAACATTGGTCACTTTGGTTTGTTTAAACTTTCGCGCCAAAATTTCCCGTACTTTTAGATGCATGCTTTGCAAATGCACATATTAAATTTAGATCCTTATAACTTCCCAAACACTGGGATGTTACAGTATCTCCCCCTTAACAAGAACTTCGTCCCGAAGTTCAACCTCTCTCACGTAAAGATAGGTAGAGAGAACTTCTGTAGACTGTTGAATCTTCACATCTGTTTCTTGTATTGACCTAGACATGTGTATCCTCTTGTCTTCATGGTTCACCTTCCACTGTCTTGTATGATATTCTAATAGTATGACAGTTGTTAGGACAACTTTGTCTTGTTACTAGACCTTCCTAGTGGTCTCACGAAGAACACGTGGTATTTCCACCATATAGTGGATACCAAGTTTCATTCTCCGATGAATAGGTATGGTTTCCTACCTCTCATCACTTTCTGAAGAACAGTTGGTACATTTACCAGGTGATGAAGAACCAACAAGATTCTTCCGATACACTGAATATTTTCTATGGTTTGGTCTCCATTTCGTACAGTCTAATGGTCTAAAGATAAAGATTTTTCAAAGAAACTTGTACAAAGTAGTGTACACTGACTTAGACTCTTCTAATTAGTAAAATATCTTCAAGATTCCTCGAGTTCTAACTTTTTCCAACTGATGAATACAACCTATTCCACTGGTTACTACCTATGGTTCTTCTATATCTTTGGGTTTTGACTTCTATGGGACAATTCTATAAACTTATTCATCAAACTTCTACAGGTTTCCTTCTAGGATATAAGTAATCATGTTATTTTCCTGGCATGATTTGTGGTAGCTCACCATGTGTTGATGTAGTAGCTCACCAAAACCAAGCAAGATGTGGAATGTGGTCCATTCCCATCAGTGGCTTCATTGACTTCTGCCTTCTGGACTTTCTAGTCTTACAGAGCGTTGGTGGTTACTTCCATCAGCTGACATTTCAGACCGCTCTCATTCTAATCCTATACCCTCTAGACCAGTAGCATCAAGATAGAACTCAATGTTTGCACATGCATATGCACATCCAGTTTCAACTTCATGCACAGATCTAGTCAATCAAAGATCCAAATAAGATCCAATAAATCCCAAATGCAGTTATATAACACTCATGCATCAAGAGCCCGTGAAATAATTGTACTTTGAGTAGAACATCTCAAGTACCAAGGCTCTTAAATGCTATACACTACAAGTAGATATATATATCTTACCTTGTTATCCTAGTCTACACAACCACTCTTTGCCCAGGTAATTACTCCAATTGCATGCCTTACTACAATGGAATAAACCAAGACAAAATGTTCCTAGAGTAGTTGTTGTCTAACTTGGTTCCACACAGTACTAAGTACCATGTAATTTGATGTACTTTATCTTGATTGCGATAAGCTTCTCATGGCATCTATTGATCCTTCATGGTGTTGATCACATCGTAGGAGTAGTAATGTAGCTTCCGTCAATGCTTATGCCTTCTCCTAATTCTGTACTATACTATAATGATTCACCTCTTGACTTGATAACTAAGGATATGGTATATACCCCTTAGTTACCATGACTTAATGAAAGTTCATGATTCTCAAACATTCTTTATTGTTGATTCTTATGCTTACTCTATACGATGTTCTACTCCATCCTATTCATTCATAGAATGGGGTAATCATAACTGTGAATTAATCATCTCTGACCATGTCAAAACTCTCCTTTTCACAATAGCACTAATACATGCTAGACTTCTAACTATTCATTCCTAGGTATAAGATAATAGATAAGTAGGTTTACTCAGGTTGAGTAAGAATAATTCTATACAAGTATGATTATATCATTCTCAAGTGAATGATCATCATAGTTGTAGGAAGTGTGGTTTTAGATAAGATGGCTTCCTATAATATTTACCAACCTACAGATCTCCTAAAAGGTTTTAAACCTAAGATCGCTTCGCTCTGATACCACCTGAGATGACCCAGCACACCACTGCATGTGTAGTGCGCAAGTCGGTGACATAATACTCACAGAAGGACTTATCCGTGAATATTACATCTCTTAGAGTGGTACAACAGAAACACAGCGGGGCCAAGCAAAGATATAGGATACAAACCTCAATACAAAATCTTGGGAATCTCCTTGATGAACCAAGAAAATCTCCTGCAAAAGAAATATCAGAAGAAGCAATTCGAAGCTCCGAGCCGGAGAAGAACTCTAGCTCAGAACTAATCCACTACGGCTGATGTCAGCCCTAAAATATGGCTTGTAATTGCTAAGTCCAAGAATGGACTCTACCTACACCTTTATAGCTTCTCCTCCATCAGCGTTGTTGGTGATGATGCTTTACTGGCTAAGTAGTATAAGACTCCACCTAGCTTCATAAGGTAAAGATGGCTCCACGATGACGACTTCCATAGGCTTCAACTCTAAGCAAGGGGTCAAACGGGATAGAATGAGTAACGAGCGTTACTCAGCAAGTTCATGATATATAGTGGGTGGTTGATGCACTAACTACAGCTTTAGACTCGAAAGAGTCATAAAGTAATACAAGGTTTTCGTAAAATCTTTCTTCAAGAGGTTGCTTTTAATTCTGAAAACTATGCCCGCCAGATCTTCACAGGGTTAGAACTTTCATGGAGTTGCCTTTCCTGCGGCGTTCGCAGCTCCTTCCCGGAACAAGGGGTAACATGTCACATCCTTTTACACTCTGCAGAGGTGCGTTACTTTACCCATGGACGACCAAGACCATGTTGCACAACCAGGCGTACGTTCCTGTCCACTCCCACTTAGGTGTGGGTCCCGGTTGTTGGTCCAAGCCAAACCGTGCTTCTCCGCACAACGCATGCCCACCCATTTCTGCCAGTAGGTTGAACGCCTGATTCCACCCCTCACGATGGAGATCTACGCGCCCCTGGCAGACACTCATAGAACCCAGAGTCCGTGGGACGTAAGGGCTCCCACCCATGTGCATGTAGTCCCGCAAGACCTACAGCGTACGTCTCTGGCGCATCCGTTGACATGCGAACGAGAAAAGTATCACGGTTGACTTACTCCCCCCATAGAAGATCCATGGTCAACGCGAATTTACGGCGCAAGAATCCTGACGGCATTTGTTGTTAATTCCTAGGTAATACTTTCCCATGCAGATGGAACCTTCCTTTGACCTATTCATCTTACCATGGTTCCATCCGCCCACCAAACAGAACACTACCACTCGGGTAGTCATTCAATTAGTCATATTATTATAAAAATAGGATCATGCATTCTTTTGAGAATAGGTGATAATTCTGTAGGGTTTTTGCAACTAGTTTGTTATGAGATACTGCAAAGGATATGAACAAGTGATGAACTTGCCTGAGATTGAAATAACAATAATAATCCAGGTCTTCGGGGTCAAGGGTCACGTATAACATCCTGACATCTGAAAGATAGCAAAGTAGTCCCGGTAAAGACTACAGAAACACTGGCAGCATGATACATGCATAATAATGAGATGCATTGTGAAATTCCCTGGAAAATACCCCAACTTACAAATGTAAGCCATGTTTATTACGACGACTTATTCACAAGAGTTTCAGGTGAATTGTTTTGTTATTTGTGGTGATGTTGTTATTACTGGTTTTAGACTCACATGGTTTTCACTTTTACTTACCAAGCCATTTTTATTATGTTTAGGTTATAAATAGTTATCACATGATTAAACTTGAGAATACTATTATATGGAAAACAACTAATGAAAACATAATGAACACATTTGATTTTAGGTTATAAAGTGTAGAGCTAATAACATCAATTTTATTTGAAAAATGAGGAACTAATACATATAACTCTTTCATCAATAATACTTTGCTTAATAACTGGTGATGGTAGGTTTTAGTTGGTGTGAAATCACGAGGGTTTTAGTAATACAGAAAATAATGTTATGGCAGTTATTTCTGGTTATAATGGAACATTATAGAATTTTATAATACTTTTGGAAACATGTTAATAAGTTGGATAAAATGTTTTATCTTAGGCATATTTGAATTGGAAATTCTTTTCTCGTTAACTGGTCATATCATTCAATGTCTTCTGAAAATATTTGAAATTATTATTTTATTAATTTTAAATGAACTAATGATTAGGCAAAGCATGGCACATAACAACTTGGTCAAATAACTTAGAAAACATCATAGATTAGTTATATTTGTTATTTGAAGCATGTTGGCATATAACTTGTATTATTCTGATGTTATGAATTATTTATTATTTTCCACTATTTATTGTTATTATTATAACTTATTTGATTGTTTTCACAGAAAATATTTGTTAGGAAATATTTTGGAATTGCTCAAAATCTTTAAATAATGTTGAAAGAATAAATTCTACTTTATTAAATAGTTTAGAATATTTCTAAACCTTATTATCAAAGTTTTATTATTAAAATATTATTTTGTATCCATAATTTTAAGACTATAAGTATTATTGGATTATTCTTTCTTAATTTTAATATACAACCAATTTACTAGTTTTTAAGAATTAGTTATATTGCCAAGATTTGAGGTTTGTAGAATTTTATTTATCGTTTTCTATTATTTTCTGATTTTTTATTTGAGATTTAGGCAATTACTATTATGTCCCTAGGGCTGACATGTGGGGTCCATGGGTTAGGGTTGAACCCAACCCACTGGTCCGATCCGGACCAGACCGGACCAGACGCACCCGAGCCCCCCATCTCCCCTCTTCCCCTTCCCCTGCGCGTGGCGACGCAGAGGCGATTCCCTCGCCTCCACCCTCTCCGGCGATTTCTTCCGCTCCTCTCAATCCCTCTCCTCCACCGCGCTCAAGCGCCGCTGCTTCTCCTTCCTGCCCTCTACTCCGCCTCCCTCCTCGATCTGAGTCTCTGGTGGTGTGGCTCCCGTGGCAACCACGAACCCTAACCCTAGGTTTCGGTACCCGGGTGCTCCTCCACTTCTCCGGTGGCTTTGGGCTCCTCGATGCGGCTCATGGAGACTCCTGGAGATAGGGCTGCTGCTGCTGCTTCTCCACGGTGGCTATGGTTGCGGATGGCTGCGGTGTCGATGCGCCGCCGCCGGGACGGCCTTCTGGGCAACCGTGGCGTGTCCCTGTGCTTCGCTCCACCAACTGGCCGTGGTCACCACGAAGGTGACCACCTGTAAGTACCCCACTCCCTCTGCCCCCTGATCTCTCACTCTCTCTCTTCCCGATTCCTTCTTCCTCTTTTTCTCTGGAGTGACTAGGATGCCTATGTGCTTACTGATGTACTCCGTTCATCAGAATATAAACATGCCTGTGCTCATGTGATTACTTGGTTGGACTCTCTCAGTGTGGTTAACTGAAGATTTTCTTCAGTTAGGTCATTTGGTGACTGCAGCTAATTCCTTCTCTATGTGGCTGATAAAATTTTCGGTTAAATGTTGTGGGTGCTCGGCTCCAGTACTTAGTAGCTGCTGGCTGGTTGGTGTGTATGATTTCGGGTGGCTTTTACTGTTGGATCAAAATGATCCTATGATTATTTGATTTACTCCAGTGGTATATATTGGAAAAGTGGATGTGTGGTGTGGTAAAAAATGTCTTGCTGGTCTCCTGGACATGCGTATGTATTGTTTTGGGATGATGATTCCTGATGTTTTGTGCCCAAGTGCTCAATGGTTTGCTTGACTGCATTTTGAGGTGCTCCTTTAGGATGTGCCCAGATTTTGATCATGCACAAAATGAGTATTGCTGTGGTATGATCTAGGGTTTGGAAATTTGTCCCCTCTTTGCCATTTAACTGATAAGAACATTCTTGCTTGATTTGCCCTTAAACAATATTTTTATCTGATAAGAACAGTTGCTTCCCTCTTGATCAAACCCCTGGCCAATGATGCAAAGACTGAGGCCTTACTTTTATATAAGTACAGATATTATGCTTGAGCTAGTTGCAAATCTGTGATGTTGGTTAATTATTGGCATCCCTATATGCCTACTGGTGGGTGCTACTCTGAACCTTAAGGTTCAGAGGATGTGCCACCATGTCCCTCTCATGTTTCTAAGGAACAATTAACTTGGTGAGTTGTGTTTGAGGTACCAACCTGGATGGTTCTTGGTGCCCAGCAACTATACTATGAATTGTTTGGTTATTATATTTGATAAGAACAGATTAAAACTTATGGAATTGCCCTTAGGCCTATGATGTTGTTCTGAGGCACTTGTCTTAAGATAAGAACATGTATTATACTTGTGTTTAAATCCCTGTGATGATACTAGCATAGCAATTCTATGCTAGACTGAGGGAAACAAATCCCAGCCCCCTATCTGTGCATAACCTAGCAAGATCCCTTGTTAGGATGTGTATAGATATCACCTTTTGGGTGTTACTGTTGTGGCTGTGATTTCCTGATGGACCTTGGCTTCCTGTTCTACTTCTCCTTGAGCTATATCCCTTGCTGAGCTTGTGATCTTGTTGCTGTTGTGATCCAGGCCTGCTCCTCCAGCTCCAAGCTTGGACTTGTTGTGATCTTGCTGGATGTATTACCTGTTGATCAATTCCCAATAGGGATTTGGGTGGTTTGGTTTGTGGTTCTATCTGTGTTGCTGGAGCTGTGTAGCTCGAGCAGTGGACAGGGAAAAATGATCTTGGTCTCCCCTCTCTTGCGGCTGATGTGGTATTTATACCACATCAGAGGTCTTGACAGCACCAAGATGTGCTGGTGAGTGTGCTGTGTGCTTGTGTGCTAGATGAGGAGATATTTTCTGGGAATGGTGCTCGGTTTGCACTTGGTCTTATCCTGATGCTATACTTATTTTTGGCTTGCCACTTGTATTACCTGATACTTGCCCATGAAGTTACACTGAGATATTTTTCTGATCTGAACAGATGCTTACTTGTCTAAGCCTAGACTCGATGATGCGATTAGCAGTGCATCCCACTGTCAAGCTGAGAGTACTAATCCCACCCCCTAACACTTTGTGTTTCTGTTTATCGTTTTTGTTTTGCAGGTCTGAAGAATTTGGTGGCAATGGATTAGTTAGGCTTAGTTCTAGGTTTAGTTTCTGGTATTAGCTTAATTGCAAAGCCATTGTAATTTTATCCTTACTTTTAATCCTTTGTAACAAACTTTGTATTATTTATATTATTATCAATAAAGTATAAGTGTTTTTCTTTTATTATTCTTGTTGATATTTTAGGAGTATTTCCTATTTGATATAGTAATTGAGATCAATTGATTTAACTTAGGATATAAACTCATCCATTTAATTTGATTTAATATTTAATTAAAATTCAAACTCAAATTCAAATTGTCCTAAATTCAAATCATTCAAATAATTCAAACACTAATGTTTCAAATTCAAATAATACCCAGAGGTCATGTCAAAATTCCACCTTCTTCGAATCTCGATCTCTCTCTCTTTACTAAAACATCGACGAAACCTCGATCAGATTCATCCTTCAGGTCTGATGAGATCATCCAGTTGTACATGACTAACTTGCAGAAGTGAGATCATCAATTATGTGCTTTGGATACTCACCCCTCTTCGAGTTCGAGATACCTAGTTGATTTCTCTCAAATCACTTACAGACTTGAGGTTAGACTTGTTTAGGAGTTAGTGTTGTTCACAACCAATTATGGTTTGTGTAACTAGATGATTTGTTTTCTTAAGATACTTTTTAGAAAGATCACTCCAATTGTCCTCTTGACCAGATGATCTAGTCCTGTTTCATCAAGTCAAATGAAACATTGGTCACTTTGGTTTGTTTAAACTTTCGCGCCAAAATTTCCCGTACTTTTAGATGCATGCTTTGGAAATGCACATATTAAATTTAGATCCTTATAACTTCCCAAACACTGGGATGTTACAGCTACCCCCGGTTTCATTGAAACCAAAAAGCAGCGAGCTGCAGTTAAGTTTTTACAGAACGCGAGCAAACACCAGGGATGGCGAGCTAGGCAACGTACGCAACGAGGCAAAAGCCCAAAACAGATAGGGAGCAAAGGGAAGTAGCAACAGTTTAGAACAGCTCCCAGGAAACGAAACAACATCTACTGCAGAAGCTTCGCCCAGAACTTCGCCTGGACGCGTTTGCAGGTCTCTTCCTGGGCGACGTCCATTGCAGGGGGTGGCATCAGCGCCAGGAAATCCGGAGGAGCTCCCCGCGGAGCTTGTTCAGCTTCAGGATGATCGTATCCAGCAGCGGAGCGGAGGAGGGGGTAGCCAGTATCTTCCAATTCTCCAGTTCTTCCACGACCCTTCTCCACACGTCCCGTACACCTGGCCAGACGAGTCCCTGAAAGCACAAGGCATTCCTTAGTTTTCAGATTGCCCAAAGCACAGCAGCACAAGTAACATTGATATGGGAATTTTTCTTCTCACTAACCCACCAACGGGCAATACTTTCAAAATTGGTGCCTACAGAGACACCCAGCAGATCAGACACCACAGGCCACACCAAATGTGCCACAAAGCACTCAAAAAATAAATGATGGCAGCTTTCCTGTTCAGAGCAGAACAGACAAGACCCATCTGGAACAGAGCGGCGCTTAGCAAGGTTATCTCTAGTAAGTAAACGGTTATTGGCTAACAACAAAAGGAACACATGCAACCTGGGTTGAACTCTAAGACTCCAGACAGCTGGAGTGTGGACAGGAACAATCCCTCTGTTGTTGACAAAACCGTAAAAGGAACGCACACTGTATACACCTGACGAATGAAACCTCCATATAGGTGTATCCTCACTGTCAGTCAAGGTAACAGTATTAACTAGTTGAACAAGTTCAAGCCATAAGGCATATCCTTCAGGAGAGACATTTCTCCTGAAGGTAAGGTGTAGTTCATCACCTTGGTAGGCCTGGGCCACTGTAATTTCTGGTTCATTTGATATTTCGAACAGGCTCCAGTAGCAGACAGCTAAACTACAGTTCCCTATCCAAACGTCACTCCAGAATTTAATCTTTCTCTCATCGCCCACTTTCCACCTGTAGCCACATTTAGCAGCTCTAGCTGCCCACATTACTCCTTTCCAGAAAGGAGAGCATATATTAGGGGCAGAGGAGAAAATATTAGGATCAGGATCATACTTGAAGTCCACAATTTGTTTCCAAATCTTTCCAGAGTCACTATGATATCTTTTAATCCAGGAGGCTATTAAACACAAGTTAAAGTCTCCTAAATTTTGGACCCCTAGACCACCAAACTCCTTCTTCATGGAAACTAAGTCCCAGTTGGCTAGGTGATATTTTTTGTTATTCTCAGAGTCACTCCACAGGAAGTGAGCCATTTGAGAATTAATGGCTTTAATAGCCCATTTAGGGAATTTGATGACTGACAACAAGTACATAGGTATACTAGCCAAACAGGCTTTCAAAAGCACCAGTCTACTTTGGTAGTTGAGAAGCTTACCTCTCCAGCCTGCAAACCTCTTAAAAGTTTTATCCACAACAGGTTGTAAGTCTTCTTTTTTCAGTTTGGAGTAATGCAGAGGCACACCAAGGTACTTACAGGGAAACTCAGCATTTTTACAACAAAAAATCTGAGCAAAAAGGTTTTTTTGATCCTCATCAACATGTACAGACATTAGATCAGATTTATGATAATTTATCCTCATCCCAGACATTTGTTGGTAGCAAGCTAAGATCCACTTCAAGTTCCTAGCAAATTCAACTTTAGCTTCAAGGAACAGAATAGTGTCATCAGCATACTGGAGGCTAATAATCCCCCTAGGAATCACTTGAGGAAGGAGGCCTTGGACTAAGCCTCCAGCAGCTGCTTTAGATAACATTTTGGAAAATACATCCCCCACCAAATTAAAAAGAATGGGGGAGCAGGGATCCCCTTGCTTAAGACCTTTACCTACTTTAAAGTAGGAGCTATTAGTGTCATTGATCCTGACACAAAGGGATCCTCCAACTAAAAGATTCCTAATCCAAGACCTAAAATCAGGACCAAATCCTCTGGTGGCAAGCATCTCCTCAAGGAAATCCCAGTTCACTCGGTCATAGGCCTTTTCATAATCCAATTTAAGCACAAGGGCCGGTTCTCCCCTGGAGTGGGCTGTGTGAATTAACTCTTGGGCAGAAACCACACTCTCTAGGATGAACCTCCCTTTAATGAAAGCAGTTTGGTTGGGAGAAATCAATCTACTCGCAACCAAAGAGAGTCTATTGGTAATTGCTTTTGAAATTATTTTCAAGCTGCAATTACCCAGGCTAATAGGCCTGAACTTCTTCAAATCTCTAGCAGCAGGTTCTTTTGGGATCAAGGTTACTATAGCATAGTTTAGCCTAGCTACAGGCAGTCTACCAAGCTCAAACTCTTTAACCAATGCCATAAGGTCATTTTTAATAACTTCCCAAAATTTTTGGTAAAAGAGGAAAGAAAACCCATCTGGGCCAGGAGCTCCATTGGCATAAGAACCAAATACAGCTTCCTTAATTTCCTCCTCAGAGAAAGGTTTCTGAAGCAGGGAGTTCTCCTCAGAAGTAACCAAGTCACTCTGATCCCAAAATCCCTCACCTAAGCCAAGGCCCATTCTATGTTCAGCTGCAAATAAGGACTTATAAAAGTCTACAGCTACATGCAGCATATCACCTGTCTGTTCCACAGGACCATTAGGTCCATCAAGGATGGCAAGTTGTTTCTTCCTTCTCCTCTGGTTGGCAATTGCATGGAAATAGGAAGTGTTTCTATCACCTTCCTTGATGAACTTATCTCTAGATCTCTGCCAGGCTTTGGTTTCCTCAATTTTGAGCAGCCTATCCAGATCACATTTAATTTGTTTGAGTCTATTTTTTTCCTGCTCAGACAGGAGGTTGGACTCAGAAAAGGTGTCCAGGATATCAAATTCTTAGCAGCATCAATATTGATACTCCAACCTTTACACTTTTTCCTGAGACTTCTCAACTTGAACTGCCACCTATCAATAGGGGAAGCCAAGGAACAGGGAGAGGTCCAAACCTTCCTAACAAGATCATGGAAATCTGGATACTCAAGCCACCACTTCTCAAATCTAAAAAGTCTGGGAGGTGGAGCTACATCAGTACCAGTATCTATCAAGAGAGGAGTATGATCACTGATGGGCTTAGGCAAGGCCCTGACAGTAGTGAGAGGGTACCTTGCATCCCAGTCAGTGCTAGCAAGGACTCTATCCAAGGTGGCCATGATGGGGTTGTCTTGGTTATTAGACCAAGTGTACCTCCTGTTAGCTAAATCATAATTAATCAAGGCCCAAGAATTAATCCAATCATTAAACAGAAAGGTCCAGTTAACATTAACTGTCCCATTATTCTTTTCAGAAGCATCCCTAACAAGATTGAAGTCACCACCTAGCAAGGTAGGAAGTGAGCTCTTATCCATGATATCATGCAATTCAGCAATGAATTGCACTTTAAAATCATAGTAAGGGGTGCCATAAACTACAACTAACTGCCAGCAGAAATCATCCAAGAGATTCCTGACAGTCACAGCAACACAGTACTCAAAACAAATGTGAGACACAACCTCAAACTTGTCAGTTCTAAATCCAACTAGGATACCACCAGCAGTACCCTTAGCAGGAAGAGAGATCCAAGAAAAATCCCAGGGGCCAGAGATAAAGTTAAGAAAACTGGAAGGAAAAGCCATTTTCTTAGTCTCTTGGATCCCAACAAAATCCAGTTTATTTTTGCAAATAAAGTCAGCTAAAGCTTGCTTGCGGCCAGGTCTCCCTGTGCCTCTACTATTCCATATTCCCCCTATCATGAGAACTATGTTTTTTTCTACTAACAGTCACCCAAGGATTACTTCTAAGGCCTGATTCAGGGTCAGCCAACTGATCAGAATTCAGGCAAGCATCCTTATTGGTATTAGACTTTGATGAGGGGATAGTAACCCGGTATGCCAACTCCCAGGTGTAATCCGGCCCAAACGGCGGATGGACCAAATCCGGCTAAGAACAAAGAAGCTTCAGGAAGGCCCAGGGCTTGTAAGGATCGTAACCCGGATTGTGGGTTATGGTAAGGAAAGTTAGGTTTGTATATAGAGTTCGAGTAGGACTCAAGGAGCGCTTTGTATGGCAAGCCAAAGGGGGTATGAGTACTATATAAACCAACCCCTAGGCTTCGCCTGAGAGAGATTCAAGTCATAACTGTAACACCTATTATCGAGTATCCAGTATAATCATATCGAGATCCGGCGAGTTGTTTTCCGGCTCTTAGATTGCTTTTCGCCATGTCTTCCTTCGAGCTAAACCCTCTCCCAAATACCTGTGTCGACTTGCCCCTAGATCAGTTACCCCCGGTAACATCTGCCGTGATTATCCCACGACAGTTGGCGCCCACCGTGGGGCCTGCGTCCAAAGGTGTTTACATCACGGGAGAAGCTCGGAAGAGTATGGAGAACTTTGTCGTCGGCGAGATCTACTCCAATGACGAAGGAGAGCAGATAGTGGACAATTCCGGGTGGGAGTTGGAGCCGGATCACTTCGAATCCGGATCCATGGTGTCAATCGGCCAAATCAATATCTTCATCGGCATGGTACATACGCTCAATTTGAAAGGACAATATCATGTGCATGTTACAGGGACTTCCAGCAGGGACAAAGGGGCGTTGAAGCAAACAGTGGATCCAGCCTCCTCGGCCACTTCGGGATCCTTGAGATGGGCGGAGCAAGAGGTAACATGGAGCAGAAGGGATCACCCGGAAGGAATAAAGCACCCCGGAACCTTGGCATTAGTGGTGGCACCCCAGGTCAATGGTTACGAGCTGAAGAAAGTCTTGATGGATGGAGGGAGTAGTATCAACATCCTATATTGGGAAACCTTCTTGCGCATGAACCTCAAGGAGTCCCAGCTACAAAAAAGTTCGACGGTGTTCCATGGAATCGTGCCGGGTCATTCGGCACGCCCCGAAGGAAAAATTGCGTTGGAAGTAGCCTTTGGAGAATCGGTAGATAACTATCGGGTGGAGTGGCTCACGTTCGAGGTAGTCAAGCTGCACAGCCCCTACCACGCTCTGTTCGGAAGGCCGGCTTATGCTAAGTTCATGGCTAGGCCGTGCTACGTGTATCTGCAATTAAAGATTCCGGGCCCCAAGCAGACCATCACTATCCATGGAAACCGGGATATAGCAGCCGAGTGCGATGAGGGAGATTCAGTAATGGCCGAACAAGCCTGCAGGAAGGAAGAGCTTCAGTATTACCGGTCGCAGGTGGATCCGGATGATGGTACAGCGTTGAGAAGGCCAGATGCTGAAGACGAAAGAGTGAAGTTCAAGGCAGCTCAAGATACCAAGAAAGTAGATTTTGTGGAGGGAGATCCCACCAAGCAATTCACTATAGGGTCCAATCTAGATGATGCGCAAGAAAAGGCTCTGGTGGAATTCATCCGTTCAAATGCGGATGTGTTTGCTTGGACACCCAGCGACATGCCGGGTATTCCCACTGAGTTGGCAGAGCACAGTTTGCACGTGGATCCCAAGGCCAGGCCTGTGAAGCAAGGTATGAGAAAGATGAATGAGGAAAGGAGAAGAGCTATAGGTGAGGAAATCGCGCGACTATTAACCGCAGGCTTTATCATGGAAGTATTTCACCCCGACTGGTTAGCAAACCCGGTTCTTGTGATGAAAAAGACAAATGAATGGAGGATGTGTATCGATTTCACGAGCCTCAACAAGCACTGCCCAAAGGATCCGTTCGCACTACCAAGGATAGACCAAATCATAGACGCGGTAGCCGGAAGCGACTTGCTGTGTTTCCTGGACGCATATTCGGGGTACCACCAGATTAAACTCAAAAGGGAGGATTGGGAGAAAACGTCATTCATAACCCCTTTTGGGGCCTTCTGCTACAAAACCATGACGTTTGGATTGAAAAATGCGGGCGCAACTTACCAACGATGTATTCAGAAGTGCTTCGAGGACCAAATTGGGCGCAACGTGCACGCGTATGTGGATGACGTGGTTATTAAGACCCGGAAGGCAGAAACGTTCATTGATGATTTGAAGGAGACATTTAAAAACTTGAGAAGGTACCAGATGAAGCTTAACCCAACGAAGTGCGTATTTGGAGTCCCGGCTGGGAAGTTACTCGGCTTTATAGTCTCCGAGAGAGGAATCGAGGCAAACCCGGACAAAATCAAGGCCATCCAAAGTTTGAAGAAACCGGAAAATTTGAAGCATGTTCAAAAGCTCACGGGCTGCGTAGCAGCCTTGAGCCGGTTCATATCCAGGCTTGGAGAAAAGGCAATACCCTTGTATCGGCTTTTGCGGAAGTCAGATAAGTTCGTGTGGGATCAGGAGGCAGATGAGGCGTTTGAAGCGCTAAAAAAGCAATTGTCGGAAGCACCAGTACTAGCAGCCCCGGGTCCTAAAGAACCTATGTTATTATACGTGGCCGCCGGTCCCCGGGCCGTCAGCGCGGTAGTTGTCGTAGAACGCAAGGAGGATGGGAAGGGATACCCGGTCCAAAGGCCGGTTTATTATGTCAGCGAGGTGTTATCGGAAGCAAAGCAGCGTTATCCACATTGGCAAAAGTTGGTGTTTGGGGTCTTTATGGCCAGCCGGAAGTTGAAGCCATATTTCCAAGAACATCCCATAACAGTGGTTAGTTCAATACCAATGTCGGATATCATCAGAAACTCGGATGCAACGGGAAGAATAGCCAAATGGGCAATAGAGATGGGAGATTATCATATCAGCTACGAGCCCAGATCAGCAATCAAGTCACAGGCTTTGGTCGATTTTGTTAACGACTGGACACACACTGGAATGGCTACTAAAGTCCCAAATTCCGAGTCATGGACCATGCACTTCGATGGATCAAAGCAGTACGAAGGGTCAGGAGCTGGAGTGGTGCTGACGTCGCCAAAGGGGGACAAACTAAGTTACGTGCTACAGATTCACTTCGATTGTTCAAATAACGTGGCCGAGTATGAGGCCCTACTGCACGGCTTGAAGATAGCCAAGGAGATGAACATCAGAAGGATACGATGCTTTGGGGATTCGGATCTTGTGGTGCAGCAGGTATCAGGAACCTGGGATAGGAAGGACGCCACTATGGCAGCGTATCGCAGAGAGGTTGATAGGGTTGCCGGGTGTTTCTCCGGGTATGAAGTAGAGCACATAGACAGAAGAAAAAATGAGGCAGCGGATGCACTCGCCAGACTCGGCTCGCGTAGAGAGCCGGTTCCACCTAATGTTTTCCTGGATGAGCTATGGCGACCGTCAGTTAAATCCGAGTCTGAGGAAGAACTAGCAAATCGAGACCCGGATGAGGAGTTTGTGGCTATAATACGTACTGTTCCCGAGTGGACAGAGCCATATCTGGCCTATCTATCACGGGGCGAATTGCCAGAGCAGGAAGTATTAGCAAGACAAATCTTGAGGCGGGCAAAAGGATATACTATTATCAATGGGGAGCTGTACAAGAGAAGCGCGACAGGAGTCTTTCTGCGCTGCGTGACACCGGAAGAAGGCCGACAAATCCTCAAGGAGATCCACGAAGGTGATTGTGGGCATCATGCGTCCACAAGATCCCTTGTGGCTAAGGCCTATCGGCATGGGTTCTTCTGGCTCACGGCCTTAACAGACGCGGAGCGGATAGTGGCAAGATGCGATGGATGTCAAAGGTACGCTCGCCAAACTCATGTGCCGGCTATGGAGTTACGGACAATACCACTAACCTGGCCATTCGCTGTTTGGGGTATGGACATGGTTGGCCCTTTCCATATGTCACCATGCAAGAAGACACATCTTTTAGTGGCTGTCGATAAGTTTACCAAGTGGGTGGAGGTTATGCCGGTTACCAATTGTGAAGCGGCCACAGCAGTCAAATTCCTGAAAAGAATCATATACCGGTTTGGATATCCCCACAGTATAATCACTGACAACGGAACCAACATGTCCCTTGGAGAGATGGAAAAATTTTGTGGCAACAATGGAATCAGGCTTGATGTGGCATCAGTGGCACATCCGCAAGCCAACGGGCAAGTGGAGAGGGCGAACCAAGAGCTACTTCGAGGATTGAAACCGCGGCTAAGGGTCCCTTGTATCAGGGCCGCTGGAGCGTGGGTTGAAGAACTCCCTTCCGTGGTCTGGGGTATCAATACTACACCTAACCGGTCCACCCAGATGACGCCTTTCTTCATGGTTTACGGCGCAGAAGCAGTATTACCAAGCGACATCATTCATGATTCACCAAGAGTGACAGCCTACGTCGAAGTGGAGAACGAGAAGAACCGGCAAGACGCCGTGGACATGTTAGAAGAACAAAGGGAGCAAGCCTTAGAAAGGTCAGCCATATATCAGCAGGATTTGCGAAGATATCATAGCCGGCGGGTAAAAAGCCGGGTCTTCCAGGAGGGAGACTTGGTCCTGCGCTTGGTTCAAACAAACGAGGGAAAACACAAGCTATCGCCGCCATGGGAAGGACCTTTCATCATAAGCCGGAGTCTACATAATGGGTCATATTACTTGGTAGATGCAAGAGAAGAATCGGCCACAGTCAACGACACTGCTCATACTACTGCACCTATGCAAGAAAGAGATAGACCATGGAACGTGGCTCAGCTACGTCCATACTATACTTAGCAGAAAATGATGTAACAGGCAGCAGGTTTCAGACGCACTCTTTTCCTATCCAGGGCACCCTTGGGGACTGGATGGGTTTTTAATGAGGCGGCTTGCTGGCCTAATTTTCTCATATCAAATAAAAAGGGGATTATCGAGAAAAGAGACAATTGTCATTTATACGGCGTAAAATATTTAGGTCTTGAGGGCTAGTTGCTCCTACAAGCACAGCTGCAAACTCAAAAAAGACCCGGCCTTGATGCCAATGAGTTATAGGGGCCGGCAACTCGAAAAAACGAGTGCGGCTACAATCTTATAACCGGACAAAGAAGTCCAAAATTCTCGTCTATTCTTACTTAAGCTCGATGTGACTCGCAACAAAGTGGCATGATCTGTTCGCCTACGATTACTATCAGTCATGAGACCCAAAAGGGACTTGTTTGACCCAGTTTTCGTATTGATGTAACAACATGGTATCCACGCGAAAGCCGGCTTATAGTACAAGATAGTCGAAAGGGTCATCTAAACCACAGGTTATGCAGAGTATAAGGCTTACAGCCGGAAACTCAACGATTATCAAGCATAACTTCAAACCTCATAAAAGCTGTCCTGAAGTTTTGGGCATCCAGCGATGGGCGATTCGTTTCCTTGAAAAGAAACAATCATGTGTCCTAGACGCGGAAACCCGGGCTGGGGACTTATGAGCTCTAATGAGGAAACAACATCATCCAGCCGATTAAATTACAACGAGCCACGCATCCGGGTCTCAGACGAAACCCGGAGGACGGGCTTTGCTAAGAAAAAAGAAGTATAAGTTATCGAGAATAAAGCAAGTGGATATCAAGAATAAGAAAACGCAAAGATACATTCATCAAAAGCCCAAAGGGGCGCAAAGTGCATCGGGAGTTTAACTCAAAGTATTACAATATCATAAAAGTATCAAAAGAGCACAGGCGCTCTGCTTAAACGAATAGTAAAGCTGTTGTAAACGACGCTTCGCCGATTGACGCATGTGGAATGATAAGCGTTACTTCAAGCTGCAGGATCCACCTTGGCCTTGCCCTTGGTGCCACTTGGATCAGTAGTAGTCTCGGGCTGCGCAGCAGAAGTTGCAGGAGCAGAGTCGACCTCGGCCTTCTTGGCGGCTTCTTCCTTTAACTTGATCGCTTCCTCCCTCCAACGGACAAGCATATCGAACGGCTGGGGGCGGTCAGCCTTGACAACCTTGTCATTAGCATCATAAGCCGGAAGAATCACATCAATTTCTAAGGCATCAGCGATAACACTAGCCGGATGACGGACTTCTTTCTGAATAGCCTTGAAGTCCTTTGGCAAAAACTTGGACCCATCCAAGTTGAACTCTGGGAACCCGCTCATAAGCTTGGACAGCTCTAGCTTGGGAGCGTAGGCCTTAGCTAACGCGAGTCCCCGGGTTACCCCAAAGCGGCAGGAGGACCGTTTCCAATGCCAAATCCATTCGGGGATGGTAGAGCAGCTCTCTAGTAACTTCTTCATGTTATCCGGCCTGATACCCGGCAGACGTAACTCGTCAAGTATCCAACTGACTCCGCTGCAAAGTTGGCGAAGAGTATTCTTGATGGTTTTAAGCTTGGCAGCATCATCTCCTTCGGGGGCAGCGTCATGTGGCCCTGCTAAAAAAGGCAAAAGAAGCAAAGATAGTAGGCAAACAAGTGCAGTTGTTCAAATCAAAGTAATCCGAGTCACAAAAGGTGAAATTCAAAAATCTTACCAGTTGCGGTACGATAAACACCATCAATTTGAGCAGAAAGAGTTGTCAGTTTGCCTTTTGCCTTACGAGCTCTCTTCTTGTACTTTTTCGTCATCTTCTGGCACCTGTGAGCCTCAGTCTCAGCAGCTTCACGAAGGGCCGCTTCTTTTTCAGCAAGCTTGGTGGATTTGGCCAGTTTCTTCTCCAACTGTGAAACATAGTCCTGTAGGGAAGCATGAAGAAGGGTCAGCCAGAAACATTATGCAAAGTTCCAAGCAAGCTACCTAGTAATTTACTCGGAACTTGGGGACTATATATGGAATCAATTGGTGTTAGTCGGGATTACCTCGTGCTTGAGTATTAAGGCATCTAGTAAGTTTTCTTCGTCACCCTTCAAGGTATGAAGGGCATCTAGCATCTGAGCAAAGGTCATGTCTTCAGGACGAAGTTGAGAAGGGCCGGAGGATTGGCCCTCTTGTGGAGGAGCTGTTCCGGGTCTGGGGGTCGAAACCCGGGTCGTTTGAACGTCCGGGTTAGGAGAGCCCGGCTTGGTCTCCAAGATGATGTCTTCGTCCACTTCTTCAGAGGGCTGGGGTGATGCAGTTTTCGGTGGAATTGGGTCCTTGAAAGGGTCTTCTTCTTTTCCGTCCTCGGCCTCGTCTTCAATCTCAACGTCCATGTCGTCACTCGGCTTCTCCTCTTCCTGTCCTTCCGGTTCAGGAATATCCTGGTCGCTCAGCGTAACTGTGGCGCTGAAGACAAGAAGGAGGACATGGATCGGTGGAAGGTACCGAAAAAGGAAAGGTAACAAGTACGAGAAAATGCAAATAAAGGTAGTTACCCGGTATTTACGGCGTAGTCCGGAGGAAGTTCGCCACTGGAAGCGGATGACGTTGGCAAGAGCACTGGCTGCGGGACGCGAAATTGCCCGGCAAGTGGATGAGTAGGAGACGGGTGACGCTGAGGAGATTGGGAAGGTTGAGCTGGAGGGGTACTGGCTCGATGAGTAGGTGAAGTGGGAATACCCGGGTTAAGGGGATCATCCCCCGGAGAATTCCGGGTCACCCTACGTTTAGTCGGAAGAGGATCCTTCAAGAAGGGTGAATGTGATAATCGCTCGTTAAGTTCATGCATAGCAGCAAAGGAGTAAGGCGCACGAGACACAGAAGAGAAGGGAACCTTTTCAACTACCCCTCTAGCCTTCCTTTTGTTTCCAACTGGAGGCTCCCGGTCAGACTCGGTGGCTTCCGGGTCATTTTCTTCTTCCTCCTCGTCATCCCCCGACCCTGAAAGCCGAGTAAGTATCAGATAAGGGAAACAGCACAGATAAAAGGCAGGTATAAAGGTTATGGAGGAATACCCTCATCATCATCCACAGACTCGACCTCTTCTTCGGGGTCTTGAGAAGGAGGAGAGTTTTCGACTTTCCAGAAGGGATCGTCAGCCTGTAAACAGGTAAATACAAATGATGGTTAAAGGCTGTAGCGGACGAAAGTACTGAAATAAGAAAAAGGGGGCAGGACTCACCGCTGGGGCGGGATTCTCCCGAGTAAACGGGGGTAACCCGGCGGTGTTCTTTATGACGTCCAATCTCTCCACCAAGAAGCCCTTGATGGTCTTGATGGTGTTACCGGCAGGGAAGTTTTTGGTGGAGTAGCGGAGGGAGTCTGTGATATGGCCCGAGTATTCGTGCAGCAGTTTTGAACGAATGGAGTTGGGTTGAACCCGGAACTCCACCCAGGTCTTTACTAAGTTGAGCCCGAGAAGGCCATGGGCTGAGAAAGCTGCTAGTTTGGCCAGAAGGGGCTGAATCGCTTCCCTATCAGGATCAGGCGCAAAAGCATTGAAAGACGCGGAGGGTTCGAGGGGGGTCTCCGAGTAACCCGGCAATTTCCTCTCGCCATCCGGAGAGGTATCATGGCAATAGAAGAAGGATAGCTGCCAATTTTTGGCGTGGGAGTTCAGATTAAGGGCTGGCATCAGCGAGTGCTTGCGGCGTTGGATAGATATCCCGCCGCAAGTAAGGATTGCTCCGTCATCGCTCTCGCGGCACGGTTCACAGTAAAATAACTCGGTAAAAAGAGCTAGGCTTGGTTGAATGCACAGGTAAGACTCGGACAAGACTATGAAGTGGGTGATGTTCAGCATAGAGTTAGGCCCTATGTCGAACACCCGGAGGCCGTAGTGGCTTAGGATTTCTCGGAAGAAGGGGTGACCCGGAGGACGGAGCCCCCGGATCACGTGCTCGGTAAAGCAGATTACCTCATTCCCGGTAGGAGTGGGACGGGTCTCATCGCCAGGAGCCCTCCAGTGTATTTCCTTTTGGGAAGGAAGGATTCCTAGCTCGGCCATCCCATCCAGTTTGGCCTTCGTTGTTGAAGACCGGCCCCAGTCGGCAGAAGCGGTTTGGGAGGTCTTTGCAGGAGCCGGGTGTTTTCCCTGTCTTTTAGGAGCCATGGAGCTGACCTGCAAGGGACAAGAAATGTGTGGGGTAAGATTCGGGACATCAACTCATTTGAATCTGGAGACATTAAGACGCTGAAGGCTAAAACAAGACCCGGGTAATGCGCTACGAAGCTAAGTGCTGAAGATTTTCCGGGTGTCGGATGAAGTTGAGTAAATTGTTAATTACTTACGTATTGAGGTGGGTTGGGTGAACATGGATGGTTGCCCATACCTTACTGAGGAGGGATTAACTGGAAAAGAAGGATTATCCGGGTGTTAATGCGGCAGGCGGAGAAAACAAGGCGGAACGGATCTAGAATCGAAGGACTTGCAAGTAATCTTATATGAAGTTTAATGGTTAATAAGGGCGCGGAAATGGGTGGTGATTGCGTATCAGGTGCTAGAAGAAGCTAAGGACTATCGAAGCGGACTAATTTGATGGTTCCCTAAAATCGATTTGCGGGTTGACTCAGATCCAATCTTGGTCAAATTGATGAAATTGCCGGTTTCAGTTGGATGGTTGAGAGGGGCTTACCAAAGGAGTTGAGGTCCGAACTGAGGCCGGTGCGCGGCGCGGCTTGAGTGTCTCACCACAGTCCTTGATGAAAGAAACAAGAGCGTGGCGGCGGGGCTCGATGGCGGCGCTGGAGAGCTCGAGGTCGGGTGCGGCCGGAGGTGGCCTTATCTCTGGAAGCGCGCGTGAGCCCGGCGGCCGGAACTGTGAGGGAGCGAGGAGAAAGAAATGACGAAACGAGGTGAATGGTTTAGGGTTACCCTCTGCTGATATTTATAAGGGAGGTGGTGAGCTCACCCGCGGCCAGAAAGCCGGAAATTGCGGAACAGTAATTATCCGCGCGGATTTGGCATTGTGGGCGTTCGGAGCAAGGGTTCAAATATGGAAAGGCCCATTAGGCGTTCGAGGAAGGATCGAGCTATCGGGATAGCGAGCGCCTCAAGAATGAATCCATGAAGCCCGCGCTATCCTGGGGACTACTGATGAGGGGATAGTAACCCGGTATGCCAACTCCCAGGTGTAATCCGGCCCAAACGGCGGATGGACCAAATCCGGCTAAGAACAAAGAAGCTTCAGGAAGGCCCAGGGCTTGTAAGGATCGTAACCCGGATTGTGGGTTATGGTAAGGAAAGTTAGGTTTGTATATAGAGTTCGAGTAGGACTCAAGGAGCGCTTTGTATGGCAAGCCAAAGGGGGTATGAGTACTATATAAACCAACCCCTAGGCTTCGCCTGAGAGAGATTCAAGTCATAACTGTAACACCTATTATCGAGTATCCAGTATAATCATATCGAGATCCGGCGAGTTGTTTTCCGGCTCTTAGATTGCTTTTCGCCATGTCTTCCTTCGAGCTAAACCCTCTCCCAAATACCTGTGTCGACTTGCCCCTAGATCAGTTACCCCCGGTAACATCTGCCGTGATTATCCCACGACAGACTTACTAATAGCAGGGAATTGAACATCACTATCAAGATCAATGCTAGTAGGGAGAGATGTAACAGGATTATCAACAGCAAAGGCATGATTAAGAACAATCTCATCCTGAACCATTTGATTAATATTTTTTTGTTCCTCAACCATATTAGCACCACCATTAATATTTAAAACATCCATCATATCACCAAGGATTTGAGGATCTAAGACAGCAAAAGAGTTACCTTTAAAGGCACGAGGGATTTCCAAATTTTTCTTCATTTTGTACTTTTCAGCTTTTTCCACAATGTTGGCAGCACCATGATTCCTGGCACTCCTTCTGGTTGCAACAGCAGGGCCCCACTTTTGCTTCTTGCATTCCTTGGCAGGCAGAATTACAGAAGAGGCTTCATCCAGAGCAGGGAGCAGTGTCCTCTTGGTACCACTAATGAGAGTAACCACATCAGGATCCAATTGTTCTGTGCAGGGATCTTCCACTGGGGCATCATCATCTGTGTCCATCCCAGCATCAAACAAGTCCTTGTAGAGGTCCAAGTCAATAGTAGCATTCTCCAGTTGCAAAATACACCTTGGAGCAGCAGGATCAGGGGTAGGAGCAGGGATAACTTGTAGAGGTTTTGGATATGGGCCCTCCCAATCCCAGACATCTTCATCAATGTTGCCATATTGCAGTTTATCTGGTAAGGAGTTTGTTGGACTGTAACAGTGCTCTATAGCAGTGGTCTCAGGGCAGCTCATTGTGTCATCCTCCATCACACCTTTGCCAGCTCTCTGACCAACGGGTGGATCCACACCAGCAGGGGCAGGAGCTGTAACATTAACACCAGCAGGGGGGCATCAGAGTCCATGGCAACAATTTGAGAGCCAGGACCATCTTGTCCATCATCAGGAGCAACAGTACCATCCATCTCATCCTCCACTTCAATGAGCAGCAGGAACAAGGTCTGATTCATCTCTACAACACGTTGGGGGGGTATTTTTGATCTATCCTTGACAGCCACTAGCATCCTGACCTCAGAGTACATTGATTTGAAGAGCAAGGTCCAATCAATGTCAACCAGGACTCCCAAGATAGAAGCAACCTGGGCAAAGGTTCTCCAGGCACACCATTTTGGAGGAATACCACTGATTTTGACCCAAACTTCATCCAGGAAGCCATATTCCTTGATCTCACCATTCCAGGAAGTGATTTTGATAGTAACCCCTTCCTTTTCTAGGTCAAAAGCAGGAAACTCACTCAGATCTGATACTTTCTTCCATGGAGGGAACCTAACCAGGAACGAACTAGCATCGAGCTCACGCATCTGCCATGGCCACCTCTTGTCTTTGCAGAACATAGAATTAAAATTCGCTTCCAATTCAGCCATGGACAGATCACCTTTCTTCACAAGAACAACACCGCAGTTGGAGAAATTGAGCCATTTGGTGGAGTCCACAGAGGGAACATCAATATGGAAAAACCCCAATCCTGGGTTGCCACTTCCAAAATACTCTGCTGCGGGGTGTTCCTTCAGCCACTCAGGGCAAGCAGTGACAGCATGGCCAGGAAGATTACAGATAAAGCAAACCCTAGGCTTGATGCAATTGCCAACAAAATGTCCAGGGTCACCGCAATTGTAGCAGATCAACTTGCTATATCTCGGGTCAAGAACTTGCTCTAGCTGCACTGGGATCTCAGAAGAGGCAGATTGCGAGGACACTGACCTATCTGACGAACCCTGCTGAGTAGGAGCCCTTGCTGACTGACCTGGAGGATTTTGCAGTTGATTCTTCTTGGGGTAGTAGCGATGTGGAGGCCGATTGAATCTCTGATACTGATTCTGGGCAGGGGGTAGACGCGCAGCAGGGGCCGCTCCTCCCGCCACGGCCGGCGTCGGAGCAGGAGGACCTCCAGATCTACCGCGCCCCCGGCCAGGGACAGGGCAAGTCCCTTGCATCTTCCTGCACAGCACCTCGGCAAAGGAATCTGATGAAGCGGCGGGCCGCTTGAGGGTACGCACGCGGTGGTGAAGGAGGGCGGAAGTGGTGGCGGGGAAGCAGTCAGAGATCGAGACCTTGTCGTCTCCGATCCCCTTTGGGATCCAGACCAGAAGCCTGGTATTCTTATCTCCTCCGCGTCGAAATGACGGAATTGCCCACGACCGGTCGTCAAAAGACAAAATCTCCTCCACCTCAACATAAGAGTCACTGCCAGGTGGGGCCACATTGGCAACATGCGGACCCGCAGCACGCACCGCACGATTTCCGCCATTGATGAGCTCGGGGAAGGAAACTCGATCTCCAGGCCACGGCGGCGCTGGACTTGGAGGGCAACGAAGGTTCACCTGCACCGACCCAACCCTCACCGAGGAACGCGAAGACGCCGCCGCGGAGGGGCCTGTCGGTAACGAGAATCTCAGCACCTCCCGTAGTGGCGAGGCAGCGCGGATGGAATCGCGACGTGGTGAGCTTCCGCACGACGTCGTTGAGGCGCAGGACTGTGCCTCGAGATCAGCAGCGGGCTCTCCCACATCCGGCTCAGGAGCGAATCGAATCGGGGACTGGGTGGAGTAGGAAGGAGCGACGCGAGCTTGAGGACGCAGGGACGATGCCGCAGGGGGTGGACCCCCTCCGGGAGAGGCAGGCCAGCCGGTGCGCCGCCATGGCGGAAACGGCGAGGTCGCCAATGCCACGGCGGAAGCGGCGCGGGGCGAAAACGCCATCCTTCTAGTCCTGGGGGCGGGAGCTTTTCTTCCGGTCTTTTTTTTGAGCGATTTTATATCCGTTCGGGAGGCGTAGGACATATGGACACAGACACTACGAAGGCTGCTTTAATAGTAAAAGATCCATGGCCAATGTGGCAGTTTCACATTCTTCAAACGGACAGAGCAAGGATTCTCACGGGAGCAGAATATTCAGCTTCAGTCATTATATGCCTGAATATTCCTATGGCATCAGTAGCAAGGCCAGTCGACAGAAACAACATCAGAAGCCGAATTCACGAAACAGTCCATATATTTAGGGAAAGCTTCTACCAACAGCCTAAATGTATAACAGCATATCCCCTTGTGCATTAGTACCCCCAAGACCAACTAATATTACCTTGCAACAGGTCAACATCCCCCCTTACCCCACTCACATGATCAGTTTGAAATATAATCTTGCACGCATGTCTCTTTTCAGATAACCAACTTGTTTCTTCCATGTATAGACCTTGTGGAATCACCAATGGAGTTTAGTAGCATGCAGTGATCTGAGTGATGCTCCACAGGAATATCAAAATAATAATCTTGAGAACCTATTTTATCCAAATACAGCTGGTTCCGGCCAGTTCAGTTCTGAAACTTCCACTGCGATTTTGCATGCCCCACAAACAGCTTGATTGTCATACGGGTTTGAGGAAATTACAGTCTTAGAAAGACACGAGAACTAATCAACTTTGACCAAAACAGAAAATGAGGAAGGCAAAAATAAGTAACACCGCAACTGCGAAACCCAGTTTTCAACATCCACAAGCGAAAGGATCGGTCAAATCCAAGTCACGGACATCACAGATATCTTCAACGCTGTGGCTACAGATTGCTGTGAAACAAAGCCGCGCACCTCTAGAAGCCCTCTTCTCCATCTGAAGCATCCTATGTTGTTCTGCGAAAAATTCCGCATTGTAATCGCGACGACCAACCACAAGTCTGACTGACTCAAGCATTCTCGCATTTAGTACAAAGAATGTGGCAAATTTAACTTGCGCCTGAATCCCCCGATAAAATCCCATCACTACCGTCTTCAAACGAATTTCATGAGATCTCAGAAAATTCAGGTGTTTACGACGCCAGAAATTTTTTCCCCCGGATTGACTTCCCTGAAAAGAGACATGTACAAGAAAAATTAACCCCAAGCAGATCAAAAGAGCGATTGAACAATGAACGGCAAGACACTATCATGTATCAATGAAGAATGATCACCTTCATATACAACTTCTCCAAGCACGGAAAGCATCTCATCAAGCCAATAAGCATATCCAGATCAAAATATAACATACGGATATCTAACATCTTGACAGTACCAACCACCGTTGTTAGCTTATCAATGCGCAATCCCTTCATCAAGCATGAAACACAATATCATGACATAACTAAGTGCAGATGATATGTGATTCTCTGAATACAAAATGCAGCCTAGAGACCAGGTATAAAAGAAATAGCTACCTGAATAACCGTGGAGCCAAACACGACTCTGGCGGGACGATACCATTCAGAAAGGCAGCCCAAGGTCTCCAGCTTAGGCGCGGAGATAACCAGTATTTGCATGTCCATACGCTTTTCAAGATGAAGCAGACTTTCAAGCAAAGGGGCACTCTCGACAATGAGTTCACTTAAGCTCCGTCGAATGCCAATTCTTCTAAGGGTAGGGGAGTTGATTCGCAGACAACGAGTGCCATGGATGGTAATAAGCAGCAAACACTCCAGTCCAGGGCAAGCGGTGGCGATAATTCTATGCAGGGAGACCTCGGAGATTTTGACATCCACAATTGCAAGTTTCCTGAGCTGGGGAAACCTAATTGTTTCAATTGTACTGTCGGAGAGTGGACACTTGCTGAATGTGGCCACGCGGAGAGTCGACGAGAACCGGAAGGCAGACGCCGGTAACAGCGCGTGTGGTATCGAAGCTGATAGGCCTCCTCTTGTGACGTAGAAGTCGAGCTCCTGGAGATTGTCGAGGGTGGGGGATCGGAGCCAGGCTTCCAGAACATCGGGTCCGTACCTCTGTACGCGGGCCGGGAGGCAGAGGCGGTGGACGGGTCCATCATGGGCGGAGAGGATGACGCCGGGGAGGACACCATCTTCATCGTCAGGGAGCCCACGGTAGTCGAGGTTAAGAGGGGCGGCGCGCCATAGGTTGCGCCACCGGGACGCGAGGGCCTGGGTGCGGGCGCCGTCCTTGGTGGAGAGGAGGGAGATGATCTCACCGAGTACGGCGTCGGGAAGGTCGCTGATACGGTCTGTCGAGTCTTCACCGCCATCTCCCTCTGCTTCCGGTGATTGTTCTTGGCTTCTGATCTCCCGGGTGGTGGGTTTGGGATCGGTCGATTCTGAAGGAGACCGCAACGGCGCCGCTTCGTGGATGTTCGGTGGCGCGATTTTCATCTTCTTGGCACTAGGACCGGCCGACGCCATCGCCATTGGTAGCGCCGCCGCTCTGCGTTGTCCTTGTGTGCTGGAGGTGGAAGAGGAATGAGGCTGAGCTGCGGTGCGCAGTCTCGCGGGCTCGACTAGTACCAACTACTAGCCCAGCTAAGACACAAAAGATTGAAATAAGGTTGCAAATAGCCCTCATTAAGGCAGAGATAGCAAATACAATCATCCAGAGGACACACGTCCCAACATAGCATTCATTACATCAGCGGAAGCAATCAACGGTGTCTGGGTACAGACAAATCCAACAGGCTTAAGAAGCCGGGGGAAATAAAGAAGACGAAGCCCATCCACGTAGGTCCTGGATCCAGCCCTGGTCCAGCTAGCTACTCGTCTGCAGTCTCGTCAAACTCCACGAAGTAGCCATCCTGGTGGTCATTGTAGCCGTAGTCGTAGTCTGCGTAAACCACAGCCCCAAAGGGGTCAGTACAACAACGTACTGGCAAGCAAGACTCACAGTTCACCAAGGTGTAACCCGTCAACACCAAGCACAGATGCCTTGGGATCAACGGAAGAAAAGGTATGAAAGATGCTGCAACTGGCTGCACTAACCATCTACAGAACATACTACAACTTCCGGTGTAACAGAAAGAGATAAGATAGCGTATCGTAACCAACTATAGCTAACCACCAAACAAACCCATCCTGGATCTCGCCCCTTATCCGAAGAAGCAATCCGAGGATAACTCACACAGTTGGATTAATGATGGATCAAATTGTTGTGTCAATAAGCCTATTACTAGTCAAGTTATCATTAGTTAGGTGTAAGTTGTTCTGAGTACTTGTTAGCCAGTACTTTCACCAAGTCAACCATAACCGCGGAAAACACGGCTTCTCGAGAAGATTTATCCCTGCAGGGGTGCACCAATTTGGCCGTACACGTAAGAATAACCCGCCAGATGGGAAGGCCTTTCCCACCAAGCGGGGCACTCAACACAATTCAACATTTCCTCGCATCAAGCCCAAAGCACCACGTGTTGTGCGTGCGCGGCTAATCGAGCCCCCCGAAGAAAAGGAGGACCCTCATAGCACTGGAAGACCACGCCGCCCTAAATGCCGACTACAAAAGTTCCACCCTGGCCTCGGGTTCGTACCTGCATATGCGTGCATCAAATGGAAAGCCCGAACTAAGTGTGGTGATTTGGACGAGATGCGGATCGAGTCAAATTGAGGGGGGCGTCCATACACGCTTCCCACATGCGGATAGTGCGCTCATCATGGATCAGTAGACAAGACCCTTTTCCTATTAGGGTCGACACTAGCAGGCCTCAAAACCACGCCGGGCCTCCTGCCGGTGCCTTATCAGCAAATTATTATTACCTCAAATTAACAGGTGTTGTTTAACATCGAGCCCCAGAATATAACAGATATAATAACAGAAAGTAACTGATAACAGACTCGAGCAAAAACAACCCTAAGCATGCTAGTAAGACACGGGCCCAAGCAACGGGGTTTTAGGACTGGAGGTGTGGCAATATCAGGGTTTAGGGGATCATGTGATGGGTTCGTAACAGAAACAACTACCACTATGGCTAGCAGAAAAGAACAACGGAAAGTATCGGTAACCAATGTTGAAAGGAACACAATGGTTCATGTGAGTGATAACTTGCCTGCAAACCCAGTAGCCGGGTACTGAGCTAGATCCTCAGAAGGGGTGTCGTAAAGGTCGTCGGTATCAACGTCGTCGTCTATCCGAGAAGAAGCAAACAAACAAGGCAGAAATATAAACAATCATTGTCATGGCATAGTGCACAATCAAATATGATGCATGACAAGTTAATAGATGCATTAAAATAAACTAATTGATAGGATAACACAATTTAAATGGACACATATGCAATTTTGAGTTGCATATGAAGAGCCCATGGATTTTGGTTAGATTATTTGTTTTCCAACTAATCAACAGGTGCTGGTGGTTTAGTATGATGCATGCAAAAGGAAAACAGCAAAATAACAACATTAGAATCAAATTAAAATAGGGTGTAGCAATTTAGAATTTTATTATTAATTTAGGGAATTTTGGGTGTCTTAAAGGTGACACACAAGTATTTGTTGTTTTCAACCATTTAAACAGTTTAAAACAAATAACAAAGTTTATATTTGAAAAGGTTATCAAATTTTAGTTGGATTACATGTTTCACATTTTGAAATTGGAATTTGGATTATTTAATTATGAATTAAACAATATTAAACAATTTTTAATTGAATTAAACAAGATTTAAATTGTTTAGGCAATTTTAATTATTCAAAAAAGAAAACAAAAATTATATTTGAATAGGTTATTTAAAATGGTATGGAAAACATATTTTATTTGCATTTATTGGATTAATAAATAATTAGTTATGGAATTTACAAATTAACATTTGAATTATTTAAATTTGAATTTTTAAATGCATTTGTAATTTCCAAAACAGTACACAAATTGAATATTTGGAAAGATTATAAAATTTTGAACAGAAAACATATATAACTTTTATTTATCAGGATTATAGATTAAAAGTTATTGATTTTTAAAGTTAGTGTTTTATTCTGCCAATTAAAAGAATGAGAAATAAAAACAGATTAGTTTTAATACTTTTGTTACCGTGCAGGAAACATACCCACACACTGCCAGGGGGGGCCCGTGGCCAGCGTGGCGAGCGCGCGCTGGCGTGGCAAGGGGAGCCACTGCCAGGTGGGGCCGTGCGCGCGAGGAATTCGCGAAAAAGATTGCGGCCGCGGGGGATCGATCCCGCGAGCTCGCGGTGCAAACGTTCGCACTGAACCACTGCGCTAACTGAATTCGTGTGACAGAGGTAGCGCTGCAGTGAGGTTATTGTTCCACGCCAGGTTTCTGAAACTTTAACTGACGAAGGAACGCATCCTCGACTGACAGACGCGGTGGTGCTGCTCGCCGGCGTTGCGGTGGTCGTGGACGTGCACGAGTGGGTGCTGGACGTTGCAGATCAAAGCACGGATGCGAGAGGAGGGAGAGGGTGGACAGAACGGTGCTCACCACCGGAGTAATCGAAGCAGATGGCGGTGACGTACGCTTACGACGGCGGCCGCGGCGATGTCGAAGACGACGGCGAGGAAGCAGCAGCGCTCCGGGCTCCCGCAGGTGTCCAAAGCGTAGAGGGAGCAGCGATGATGCGATTCCAGGAAACGAACGGTGCAGCGAAGCCCTGCAACGTCGACGAGCACGTCGGATTCAGTCAAGGGCGCACGGTGGCCGGAGAGGAAAGAGATCGCGGCGTCGATCTGAGGCTCACCGGTGTTGTTTCTGGTGTCCAAGGGGGAGAGGAAGGAGCGGTGAAGCGACGGCAGGTGGTGAGTGGCTAAGTGGGAGCGATACGCGGCGGCGCCATCGGAATCTTCAGAGGGATGGCCGCCGATGAGGTGGAGCAGAGGAGGAAGACGGTGGGGAAGTGGCGATCGACGGCGGCGGAGAGGGGAAAGGAAACCTAGGGGGCTAGGGTTGGTACGGGGGTGCCCTAGGGCTCTTATAGAGGCGCGGATGCGACTGGCGGCCGCCGGCGTCGCCGCGCGGTTGCGGTGGCGCCACGGATTGCCTGCCGTACTGGAATCAGAAGGAGTGCACGAAAATCAAAGCGGTACGCGGGGTTTAGCTGGGCTGGGCTGGCGCGCGCGGTAGATAGATTGGGCTGGGTTAGGTTAGCTGACGCGCGCGCTGTAGGTTTTGCTTGTTTTTATTTTTCCTTTCTGTTTTTTTTGTAGCTTTTGCTTTTGGAATAAAAACATAGGTTTTTGTTTATAGAAAAATTTGGAAAAAAATTAGGATAAATTCCTTAGGTGAAAAGCAAACATTTGGTAGCTTTTGTTTTCAAAATTTTAAATGTTTGCTTGCTGTTTAAAATTGAACCAAAATGATTTGAAATTTGCAATATTAATTAATATTAGAAAACAAAGTATTTTCAATAGGGTTTCCCCTAGGGTTTTAAAGTGAATTAAGGAATACAAATTAGTGGTGAACTTCAAGGATTCAAAAGATTAATGATTTTGAGAAATGGTTTGAGTTTGGGAATGACTTGGGATTAATTGTTTAATTTGATTAATTGATTTAAGCAACCATTTAATAGATGAATTTATAATGGATTGTTTGGAAACAAATGAGGTTTTTAATTTGCAATTCTTTATTTGAAAAGATTGTAACAGACAAGTGTGAAAACAAAGGTTGAAAAAGTTTGACTTCCCTTAAGAAAACAATGCCAACAGAAATAAAAATGAGGATGATGACATGATGCATTGCTTAAATAAAACAAGAAGTAAAACAACTAGGGGTTTTCATACTTGGATGTTACAAAACGCCCCCCCTTGAAGGAATCGCGCCCCGAGATTCCTACGGAGAAGTGAAAAGGTCCGGATACTTCTTGCGAAGATCCTCTTCGGTCTCCCATGTTGCTTCTTTATCGGAATGATGCGACCATTGGCCTTTCAAGAACTTGGTGCTCTTGTTGCGAGTCTTACGCTCGGTCTCATCGAGAATACGAACAAGGTGCTCCTCATAAGATAGATCATCTTGCAGTTCGATAGAATCATGATCAACTGCACGATCTGGATCTTTGAAACACTTCTTGAGCTGTGACACGTGGAACACATCGTGCACTTTGGATAGCTTTTCTGGAAGTTCAAGACGATAAGCATTTTCTGCACGCCTTGAGAGGATGTTGAAAGGACCAATGTATCTTGGTGCAAGCTTTCCTTTCACACCGAAACGATGAGTGCCTCTGAGGGGAGTTACACGGAGATATGCCTTGTCACCAGGTGCATAGATCATATCCCTGTGCTTGCTATCATAATAGCTCTTCTGACGAGACTGAGCAATCCTGAGATTGTCACGAATGATACGAACTTTCTCCTCGGCTTCCTTAACAATGTCAGGGCCTAAAAGTGAACGTTCACCAGCTCCATACCAATTGATTGGACTCCTGCATCTGCGACCATACAGTGCCTCAAATGGTGCCATGCCTAGGCTTGACTGGTAGCTGTTGTTGTAGGAGAATTCAGCATATGGAAGGCAATCCTCCCATTTCATGCCAAAGGAGATACCACATGCTCTGAGCATATCCTCGAGAATCTGATTGACTCTTTCGACCTGCCCCTGAGACTGAGGGTGATAAGCTGTGCTGAACAGAAGTTTAGTGCCCAATGCTTCTTGAAAACTCTTCCAGAAATGAGAAGTGAAGATACTTCCACGGTATGAGCTTATTTCCAATGGAACACCATGAAGGGGAACAATCTTTGCTGTATAGAGCTCTGCTAACTGGCTAGCTGAGATAGTTTCCTTGACAGCGAAGAAATGAGCTACTTTAGTGAGACGATCAATTACAACGAAGATTGCATCGTTGCCCTTTTTGGACTTTGGAAACCCAGTAACGAAGTCCATTTCAATCATGTCCCACTTCCACTCAGGAATTTTCAGAGGTTGGAGTAGACCTGCTGTTTTCTGATGGACTGCCTTAACACGTTGACAAACGTCGCATTCAGAAACGTATTGAGCAATTTCACGTTTCATGCCAGGCCACCAATACAGAGTCTTAAGATCCTGGTACATCTTTGTACTTCCAGGGTGAATGGAGAGAGGAGTTTCATGAGCCTCCTTGAGAATGATATCCTTGAGACTTTGAACCTGAGGAACTGCAATGCGTCCTTCAAAGAACACAGTTCCTTTATCATCAACTGAGAAGGACTTGAATTTCTCCTTGCCTTCCTTGATGTGCTCAACCATCTTCTTGATTTCAATATCACGAAGTTGTTCAGAACGAATCTTGTCCTCGAGAGTTGGACTGGCTGTCAAGCTAGCAAGGTAGCCTTGAGGAACAAGACCAAGGTTCAGCTTCTGGAATTCTTCATGAAGTGGAGGTTGGCTTTCCATGATCATGAGATTATTGCAATATGACTTGCGACTGAGAGCGTCGGCCATAACATTAGCCTTGCCTGGAGTGTAAGAAATGGTGAGATCAAAGTCTTTAATCTTTTCAATCCATCTCCTTTGCCTGAGGTTCAGATCTGGCTGAGTGAAGATGTATTTCAGACTCTTGTGATCGGAAAAGATTTCAGTTTTGTTACCCAACAAGTACTGTCTCCATTTCTTGAGGGCAAACACAACTGCTGCAAGTTCAAGATCATGTGTGGGATAGTTTTGCTCATGTGGGTTCAACTGACGTGAAGCATAAGCCACAACTTGGCGTTCTTGCATAAGAACTGCTCCTAGTCCTTGGAGAGATGCATCACAGAATATCTGGAAAGGTTTGGTAGTATCTGGGCCAACCAGAACTGGGGTGGAAGTGAGTTTAGCCTTCAGGAGATTGAAACTCTCATCACACTGTGGAGTCCAAACGAACTTCTTGTCCTTCTTTGTGAGATCAGTGAGAGGTTTGGCAATCTTGGAAAAGTTTTGGACGAAACGACGGCAATAGCTAGCCAAGCCAAGAAAACTTCTGACTTGCTTCACCGTCTTAGGGGGTTTCCAATCAACAATTGCCTTAACCTTTTCAGGATCAATGGCTATGCCTTTGGCAGAGATGATATGACCAAGATATGCAACTTCTGGAATCCAGAACTCACATTTGGAAAACTTGGCATACAGACGATGCTCGCGAAGTTTCATGAGAGTGAGACGAAGGTGTTCTCCATGCTCTTCCTCGGATTTTGAGTAGACCAGAATATCATCGAGATATACCACAACGAACTTGTCGAGGTATTCATGGAACACAGAATTCATGAGTCTTGAGAAGGTTGCCGGTGCATTTGTGAGACCAAAGGACATGACGGTGTATTCATATAGACCGTAACGAGTGGTGAAAGTTGTTTTTGGAATATCTTCCTTCCTGATCTTTATCTGATGGTACCCCATCCTCAAGTCCAACTTTGAGAATATTGAGGCTCCAGCAAGTTGATCGAAAAGATCATCGATACGAGGAATTGGATATTTGTTCTTGATGGTTTTCTCGTTGAGAGGACGATAGTCAACCACGAGTCTTTTTGTTTGATCCTTCTTGGCAACAAACAGAGTTGGGCAACCCCAAGCGGAGGAACTAGGCTGAATGTAACCTTTCTCCATGTACATATCGATTTGATCCTTCAACAATTTCAGTTCAGGAGGAGCTATCTTGTATGGATGCTTAGAGATTGGAGCAGTACCTGGTTCAAGCTCGATCACGAACTCAACTGCTCTGTCCGGAGGCATCCCTGGCAACTCTTCTGGAAAGACGTCAGGGAATTCACAAACCACCGGAACATTTTCAAGCAGAGGTAGAGGTTTAGCATCCAGGGTGTACAGCTGAACAGAACTTGATTCACTTGGAGAATAGACTATCTGGCCGGAAGGGTGGAACAGAGTTATTGACTTCTTAGCACAATCAATCGTAGCTTTATTGGCCTTCAACCAATCCATGCCAAGGATGACATCAATGTCAGAATTGCCAAGCAGAATGAGGGAAGCAAGGAATATGTGACCTCCAATCAAGATCTGATTCTCATGACTGATCTTGGAAGTTTGCATAGTTGCTCCAGGGGAGTTTACTACTAGCGGGGAACCCAAACCAACAAAAGGTAGCTTAACTGCTGTCGCAAAGATCTTTGACACGAACGAATGCGATGCTCCGGTATCAAACAACACTTTAGCTGGGTTAGAGTTTACGGGGAATGTACCGAGAACGACGTCAGCAGCTTCCTCAGCTTTGTCGGCCTTGATATGATTCACCCTCGCGGTCCTCCCGACAGGCCTGTTGTTGGAGTTGAAGGCTTTAGCCGGGGAAGCACGAACCATTGCCTGGTTGGTGTTGGGGCGAGGAGGTGGTGGAGGTAGCTGCTTCTGAGTGCACTTATCAGCGTAGTGCCCAGTCTCCTTGCACTTGAAGCAAGTGACGACACGAGGAGGACCTGGCCTTGGCTGCCCCATTGGAAACCTCTGACCCTGCATCTGAGATGGGTTGGGTGGGCGGGGACCAAAGCCTGGAGAAGCTTGGGCATTTGGAGCCCTAGTGACAGCACTGTTTGGCACCCAGATGCGGCGCTTCTGCGGAGGGGTGGTCATGTTGGAGGAGGAACCACCCTCACGCGAGTGCTTGCGGGACTCCTCGAACGCCTTGCGCCCATTCTCCTCATTGAGCGCGGTGTTCACGAGCTCCACGAAGTCCTTGCACTTGATGTTGGTGAGAGCGTACTTCAGTTCCGGGTTAAAACCTCGGCGGAACCTTGCCATCTTCTTGGCTTCAGTGGACACTTCGTCACCGGCGTATCGAGCGAGACGATTGAACTCGTTCTGGTAGCCGAGGACGTCCAGCTTGCCCTGTTTGAGAGAGCAGAATTCCTCACGCATCCTTTCCATGAGACCATCTGGGATGTGGTGCTTCAGGAAGGCATCCTTGAAACAACCCCAGGTGATAGGATAGCCAGCTCTCATGGTCTGGTAGTTCTCCCACCAGGTAGCTGCCTGACCCTTCAGTAGGTAGGTGGCATACTTGACCTTATCTTCCTCAGCAACATGAGCTATCTCCAGAGCCCTGTTCATCTCCCTGATCCAGTCATCAGCATCCAGAGGCTCACGTGTTGCCACGAAAGCTCTCGGCCCCAAGCTCAGAAACTCCTTGATGCTGACTCGCGGAGCATTCTGGTTGTTGTTCTGGTTAGCCTGGATCTGGGCCATCTGAGCCACGACCTGAGTCATCTGAGTCAACAGCTCCGTGAGCGGAGGTGGTTCAGGCATGGTGTTCCTGGTTGGAGGCATCCTGAACAGAAATGCATTTTAGCACAATAACAGCAAAGGATAGACTTGGCAACCGAAAGAGAGATTATTCCGACGCATGAATAGATAACCAACAGGTACATCATCACATGTTCAAATACATCAGAATATCCAACACACCATTACATGGTTCGAAATACAAAGTATAACTAAACATAGCTAGGAACGGATACATCGGTACTCCCATGCTCATCACGCAGGACGGCGGCGAGTAGTACGACGAGAGATACGGTGAGGAGGAATCCCACGGAAGTAGGTATGACGATGATCCACGTAGAGCGGGACTGCTCTGAGAGCAACTCTCGGTGTGGTGAAGTAGAAAGCGTCGTCTCCCTGTGCTCCATAGCGGGGAATCCCTGTGTAACCAGCTCCAAGGTCGAGAAGTGGGCCTCTGATCGGCTCGTAACCTCCAGCATCTGGCAGTGGTAACCCAGCTGTCTGAACGGTACGTGCAAAGCGCTCGTCTCCAACAAAGTCTGTGGTGTACGTCGCCAGACGAGTGAGAGCAAGGTGGAGCTGCTCCCTGACTGAGGCTAACTCCTGGGAAAGTGTGGAAGCAACTGCGTCACTGTGCCTCACGAACTGGGCAGTGGTGTGCAGCCTGGAGCTATCAGACTCGTAGGTATCCAGGTTGCTGTGGAGAGTGAAGTGAACTCCCGCCAACGTGATGTAACCACGGGGGATGTGACGATAGATAGAATCGTCAAACCCCCAGTAGTCAGCACGGAGGACGGTGAGACTCACGTAAGCGGCCTGTTGCATAGCCATATCCACTGTGGAACCTACTGCCTCGTAGCGGTGGACAACGCTCCTGCCATCATCCGACAGAATGTAGACGATAGCCCGGTAGCAGGTCTGGTCAAACTCTCGCTGCTGCTCGTAGACCTGGTACTCTGGTGCCCAATGGAACCCCAGATAAGTCACCATGTCTCTCAGCATCTCCGGATAACCGGCGGTGCTCTCACAGCGAGTCATCCGAACCACCTGCGGGTAGAACCTGAGATCCATCTGCAGATGATTTGGGAGGTTTTGATTAGACTCCGGTAGAAGAAATGAAGTGGAAAACAACAGCAAGGTTTCAACGGATGAAAGGTTCTTTAGAAGAACAGGATATCGAAGCAACATCGGGAAAACGAGACCAAAAGTCCTGAGGTACTAAGGAGAACCCAAAACACGTGAAATCCTAACTTGAAAGTTTAGGTGAGAACAGAAAACAACGTTGCACTTCCTTACCAGAAAAGGGTGGGTGGGTGGGGAAAGAAGAAAAATGGCAGAATTCCTACTCTCACGTTTCATTTTTCCTATATAGCTACAAAATAATTTCTAGACTCAACTGCGACCAGTAAAAAGGATCCTACAGGCAGACAGGCTCTGATACCATTTGTCGCACCCTGGCTTCTAAGGGATACTCATCGTACGAACTGGATAGCAGATGCTTGGATTATGGGGCATAACTGCTCCCACGTCCCAGCTTCCTGGTAGGCCTGCGCTTATGCGCAACAACACAAGCCCTGCTATTCCACCGTCGATGTAAACTATCCACTAGAAGTCATAGGTACTACTGTCGACGTACTTCATATCAAGCACGCACGGTACGTCAACAGCTTTGAACAAAAGGATAACACAACATGCCTCTAAGACACAAAAGATTGAAATAAGGTTGCAAATAGCCCTCATTAAGGCAGAGATAGCAAATACAATCATCCAGAGGACACACGTCCCAACATAGCATTCATTACATCAGCAGAAGCAATCAACGGTGTCTGGGTACAGACAAATCCAACAGGCTTAAGAAGCCGGGGAAAATAAAGAAGACGAAGCCCATCCACGTAGGTACTGGATCCAGCCCTGGTCCAGCTAGCTACTCGTCTGCAGTCTCGTCAAACTCCACGAAGTAGCCATCCTGGTGGTCATCGTAGCCGTAGTCGTAGTCTGCGTAAACCACAGCCCCAAAGGGGTCAGTACAACAACGTACTGGCAAGCAAGACTCACAGTTCACCAAGGTGTAACCCGTCAACACCAAGCACAGATGCCTTGGGATCAACGGAAGAAAAGGTATGAAAGATGCTGCAACTGGCTGCACTAACCATCTACAGAACATACTACAACTTCCGGTGTAACAGAAAGAGATAAGATAGCGTATCGTAACCAACTATAGCTAACCACCAAACAAACCCATCCTGGATCTCGCCCCTTATCCAAAGAAGCAATCCGAGGATAACTCACACAGTTGGATTAATGATGGATCAAATTGTTGTGTCAATAAGCCTATTACTAGTCAAGTTATCATTAGTTAGGTGTAAGTTGTTCTGAGTACTTGTTAGCCAGTACTTTCACCAAGTCAACCATAACCGCGGAAAACACGGCTTCTCGAGAAGATTTATCCCTGCAGGGGTGCACCAATTTGGCCGTACACGTAAGAATAACCCGCCAGATGGGAAGGCCTTTCCCACCAAGCGGGGCACTCAACACAATTCAACCTTTCCTCGCATCAAGCCCAAAGCACCACGTGCTGTGCGTGCGCGGCTAATCGAGCCCCCCGAAGAAAAGGAGGACCCTCATAGCACTGGAAGACCACGCCGCCCTAAATGCCGACTACAAAAGTTCCACCCTGGCCTCGGGTTCGTACCTGCATATGCGTGCATCAAATGGAAAGCCCGAACTAAGTGTGGTGATTTGGACGAGATGCGGATCGAGTCAAATTGAGGGGGGCGCCCATACACGCTTCCCACATGCGGATAGTGCGCTCATCATGGATCAGTAGACAAGACCCTTTTCCTATTAGGGTCGACACTAGCAGGCCTCAAAACCACGCCGGGCCTCCTGCCGGTGCCTTATCAGCAAATTATTATTACCTCAAATTAACAGGTGTTGTTTAACATCGAGCCCCAGAATATAACAGATATAATAACAGAAAGTAACTGATAACAGACTCGAGCAAAAACAACCCTAAGCATGCTAGTAAGACACGGGCCCAAGCAACGGGGTTTTAGGACTGGAGGTGTGGCAATATCAGGGTTTAGGGGATCATGTGATGGGTTCGTAACAGAAACAACTACCACTATGGCTAGCAGAAAAGAACAACGGAAAGTATCGGTAACCAATGTTGAAAGGAACACAATGGTTCATGTGAGTGATAACTTGCCTGCAAACCCAGTAGCCGGGTACTGAGCTAGATCCTCAGAAGGGGTGTCGTAAAGGTCGTCGGTATCAACGTCGTCGTCTATCCGAGAAGAAGCAAACAAACAAGGCAGAAATATAAACAATCATTGTCATGGCATAGTGCACAATCAAATATGATGCATGACAAGTTAATAGATGCATTAAAATAAACTAATTGATAGGATAACACAATTTAAATGGACACATATGCAATTTTGAGTTGCATATGAAGAGCCCATGGATTTTGGTTAGATTATTAATTTTCCAACTAATCAACAGGTGCTGGTGGTTTAGTATGATGCATGCAAAAGGAAAACAGCAAAATAACAACATTAGAATCAAATTAAAATAGGGTGTAGCAATTTAGAATTTTATTATTAATTTAGGGAATTTTGGGTGCCTTAAAGGTGACACACAAGTATTTGTTGTTTTCAACCATTTAAACTGTTTAAAACAAATAACAAAGTTTATATTTGAAAAGGTTATCAAATTTTAGTTGGATTACATGTTTCACATTTTGAAATTGGAATTTGGATTATTTAATTATGAATTAAACAATATTAAACAATTTTTAATTGAATTAAACAAGATTTAAATTGTTTAGGCAATTTTAATTATTCAAAACAGAAAACAAAAATTATATTTGAATAGGTTATTTAAAATGGTATGGAAAACATATTTTATTTGCATTTATTGGATTAATAAATAATTAGTTATGGAATTTACAAATTAACATTTGAATTATTTAAATTTGAATTTTTAAATGCATTTGTAATTTCCAAAACAGTACACAAATTGAATATTTGGAAAGATTATAAAATTTTGAACAGAAAACATATATAACTTTTATTTATCAGGATTATAGATTAAAAGTTATTGATTTTTAAAGTTAGTGTTTTATTCTGCCAATTAAAAGAATTAGAAATAAAAACAGATTAGTTTTAATACTTTTGTTACCGTGCAGGAAACATACCCACACACTGCCAGGGGGGGCCCGTGGCCAGCGTGGCGAGCGCGCGCTGGCGTGGCAAGGGGAGCCACTGCCAGGTGGGGCCGTGCGCGCGAGGAATTCGCGAAAAAGATTGCGGCCGCGGGAGATCGATCCCGCGAGCTCGCGGTGCAAACGTTCGCACTGAACCACTGCGCTAACTGAATTCGTGTGACAGAGGTAGCGCTGCAATGAGGTTATTGTTCCACGCCAGGTTTCTGAAACTTTAACTGACGAAGGAACGCATCCTCGACTGACAGACGCGGTGGTGCTGCTCGCCGGCGTTGCGGTGGTCGTGGACGTGCACGAGTGGGTGCTGGACGTTGCAGATCAAAGCACGGATGCGAGAGGAGGGAGAGGGTGGACAGAACGGTGCTCACCACCGGAGTAATCGAAGCAGATGGCGGTGACGTACGCTGACGACGGCGGCCGCGGCGATGTCGAAGACGACGGCGAGGAAGCAGCAGCGCTCCGGGCTCCCGCAGGTGTCCAAAGCGTAGAGGGAGCAGCGACGATGCGATTCCAGGAAACGAACGGTGCAGCGAAGCCCTGCAACGTCGACGAGCACGTCGGATTTAGTCAAGGGCGCACGGTGGCCGGAGAGGAAAGAGATCGCGGCGTCGATCTGAGGCTCACCGGTGTTGTTTCTCGTGTCCAAGGGGGAGAGGAAGGAGCGGTGAAGCGACGGCAGGTGGTGAGTGGCTAAGTGGGAGCGATACGCGGCGGCGCCATCGGAATCTTCAGAGGGATGGCCGCCGATGAGGTGGAGCAGAGGAGGAAGACGGTGGGGAAGTGGCGATCGACGGCGGCGGAGAGGGGAAAGGAAACCTAGGGGGCTAGGGTTGGTACGGGGGTGCCCTAGGGCTCTTATAGAGGCGCGGATGCGACTGGCGGCCGTCGGCGTCGCCGCGCGGTTGCGGTGGCGCCACGGATTGCCTGCCGTACTGGAATCAGAAGGAGTGCACGAAAATCAAAGCGGTACGCGGGGTTTAGCTGGGCTGGGCTGGCGCGCGCGGTAGATAGATTGGGCTGGGTTAGGTTAGCTGACGCGCGCGCTGTAGGTTTTGCTTGTTTTTATTTTTCCTTTCTGTTTTTTTTTGTAGCTTTTGCTTTTGGAATAAAAACATAGGTTTTTGTTTATAGAAAAATTTGGAAAAAAATTAGGATAAATTCCTTAGGTGAAAAGCAAACATTTGGTAGCTTTTGTTTTCAAAATTTTAAATGTTTGCTTGCTGTTTAAAATTGAACCAAAATGATTTGAAATTTGCAATATTAATTAATATTAGAAAACAAAGTATTTTCAATAGGGTTTCCCCTAGGGTTTTAAAGTGAATTAAGGAATACAAATTAGTGGTGAACTTCAAGGATTCAAAAGATTAATGATTTTGAGAAATGGTTTGAGTTTGGGAATGACTTGGGATTAATTGTTTAATTTGATTAATTGATTTAAGCAACCATTTAATAGATGAATTTATAATGGATTGTTTGGAAACAAATGAGGTTTTTAATTTGCAATTCTTTATTTGAAAAGATTGTAACAGACAAGTGTGAAAACAGAGGTTGAAAAAGTTTGACTTCCCTTAAGAAAACAATGCCAACAGAAATAAAAATGAGGATGATGACATGATGCATTGCTTAAATAAAACAAGAAGTAAAACAACTAGGGGTTTTCATACTTGGATGTTACAAAACGCCCCCCTTGAAGGAATCGCGCCCCGAGATTCCTACGGAGAAGTGAAAAGGTCCGGATACTTCTTGCGAAGATCCTCTTCGGTCTCCCATGTTGCTTCTTTATCGGAATAATGCGACCATTGGCCTTTCAAGAACTTGGTGCTCTTGTTGCGAGTCTTACGCTCGGTCTCATCGAGAATACGAACAAGGTGCTCCTCATAAGATAGATCATCTTGCAGTTCGATAGAATCATGATCAACTGCACGATCTGGATCTTTGAAACACTTCTTGAGCTGTGACACGTGGAACACATCGTGCACTTTGGATAGCTTTTCTGGAAGTTCAAGACGATAAGCATTTTCTGCACGCCTTGAGAGGATGTTGAAAGGACCAATGTATCTTGTCGGGCGCGATGCTAAGGCTGGGGCGGACCGCGGGGACGTCCGGGCTTGTCGGGCGTTGCGCTATGAGGTCACCAGGGAGGCTCCCACCGGCGTCGCCTTCGACGCGCTCGACAACTCAGGCGACTCGGTAGAGGAGGCCGACACTGACCAGGCACCATGGGAGCGGGCGCCGTGGTGGGAAAAAGCCCAGGCGAGGGCGACCCGCCCAACGCACAACTCTGGTGCTGGCGTCTACGACGCGTATGAGGGACTATGCCTCCTGTGCACCTTGCTGGGTCACCGCGCTAGGGACTGCACCATGGGGCCCGTTTGCATCAGGTGTGGGGAGCCAGGGAACATGTCGCGGGAATGTCAGGTTCCGCGCCCTCGCAAGCCGTCGGCCGCCAGTGACGAAACAGCGAGCAAATGCTTGGCAAGGTACTCTCCAAGTCCCCAACCACGGGTGATGCAGCGCTCCGCGCAGCAACAAAGGGCGGGCACCTCCACCGCGGCGGCCACAGGGCGACAGGGTGCCGCGCACAACTCCTCGCATCGCGGTCGCTGCTTGGTGCTTTGCAGGGTGCTCCGACGACCAGGATGCTTGATACGCGTGATACACATGTTCGTTGGGAGACCCCAAGAGAAAGGAATGAAGAGCACAGTAGCAAGTTTCCCTTAGAAACCAAGGTTGAATCGACCAGTAGAAGGAAGGAGTAACTTCAGAAGGTTGAAACAGCTAAGATGGCAGGGCGCACTACCGGTTCAGAAGCAACGTGGAACCTACACAACATAATCAAATCACTTTGCCCTAACGAAGCAGTGAGGTTGTCAATCTCACCGGTTTTGCTGAACACAAAGAGGTTAAACGTATGGTACAGTATGAAAGCAGTAGTAACAATATGAAAGGAGTAGGTGTTTATCAGTATGAGGAAAAAGGACCGGTGTCCATAGTTCACTAGTGGTGTCTCTCCATGAAAGATAAATAACATGTGTGGTGAACAAATTACAGCTGGACAATTGACAGAAATGAAGGTTGCACCGTAGTGCATATTGCAAGACATAAAGATTACTATGTGATTCATGCGGGCATTACAACAAAATACATAGACCGTTTTTCAACTGCATCTATGGCTAATAATCCACCCTCCGGATATCATCCGAACAAACGTTGGTTATTAAGTTGCAAGCAACAGATAATTGCAGTAAGCAAAGTGTGTAATATAAACAATAACATCATCCTTAGACAAAGCATTGTTGTTTTCTCCCTAATGGCAATAGAACATCCTACATCCGTCACGATTCTGTCACTCGAGCACAGATGCAAAGGAGGCATGAACCCACTATCGAGCATAAATACTCCCTCTTGGAGTTACTAGCATCTACTTGGCGAGAGCATCTACTAACAACGGAGAGAATGCAAGATCATAAATAACATATGCATGAAGATAACATGATAGATTGATAATCAGTAGACATAGCATTCAACATTCATCAGATCCCAGCAAATACAACATGTAGCATTACATAAATATGATCTTGATCATGTTAGGCAGCTCACAAGATCTAAACATAAGGTACAAAGTGGAGAGAACAACCATCTAGGTACTGCTATGGACCCTTAGTCCAGGGATGAACTACTCACGCATCACTTCGGATGAGGGTATGGTGGTGTAGACCCCTCCGGTGATGAATTTCCCTCCCGGCAGGGTGCCGAGGAGAGCTCCAGAACCCTCCCGATCTCGGGATGACGATGACGGCGGCCTCGGGTTTTTTTTAGGGAGAAGTGGAATATATCTAGGGTTTACGCCTCGGGGGGGGGGGGAATGAATAGGCGAAAGGGAAGAGGCGGTGGAGGCCTGGGGGCCCCACACCACCCCACGACGCGGCCAGGGGGCGCGCCGCCCTATGCTGTGGGCCCCCTGAGGCCCCTCTCCTGGTCTCTCGGAGACTCCATGGAACCTTCGGGAATTCTAAGACTTTCGGGTTTCAAATTTTTCAATTCCGAGAATATTTCTAGAACAACTTTTCTGAAACTAAAAATAGCAGAAAACAGGGAACTGGCTCTGTGGCATCTCCTCAATAGGTTAGTCCGGAAAATTGATAAAATGATATAAAGTGTATAGCAAACATGTGGGAAATAACATGAAAGCAACATGGAACATCAGAAATTAGGGATACGTTTATGACGTATCAATGCTGAACGCGAGCGCGGCCACGACGCACACGGTGAATACGCCTCCGACGTCCAGGATACTAACGCGAGCGCGGTCTCAACGCGCATGGTGACTGCGCCTCGGACTTCGACGTGGTGTCGACAGCGGGCTGGGGTGGGCACCACGCCCACGATGACGGCGCGCGCGGTGGCAGACCCGCTGGTGCGCCAGGGTGCGTCTTTCTCCTTCATGGGTGATGCCCGAAGGGGCCAGCTCGCTCGCCACGGTGCTGCTCCACCGGAACGCACTAGGGTGGCGTTGCAGGCTCGTCGGGCGGAACAGGCAGGACTGGTGGTGGCGGATGCTCGTCGCGAGCAGCTCTTGGTGGTTACACCACTCCCACTAACCCCACGCGACGACAGGTCGAGTGGGCTCACTCCCCTGGCTCGGCCTGTCTCATCTCGCTCGGCGGTGAACTTGCCTGGAGGCCGGCGAGGACGGCGTGCATCTTCGCACGCACTCTGAGGTTGAGGAGGCGGAGGTGGCGTTGGGGAATGCACTGGTGGCAGTACCGGTAGGAGAGAATCAGTACATTGCCACGGAGGAGGTGGCGGAGGCCCTCACGACAATCTACGACTTGCATGCGGAGGTTTTCTCCGCGCACCGTTACCGCGCGGGGGGTTTCCTAATTTACTTCCTCGCCGGTGAAGATAGGCGGTTCTTCAGGATGCTCGTCCGTCCATGGTCGCGACGCGCCGATGCCATGGCCGGTGCTCTCGAGGTGCACGTCAACCTAGATATCGAGGGCGTTCCGGCGAACACTTGGAGCATGGCGACGGCGGAGACCATCCTCGCGCCCAACTTCTGGGTGGAGCGGCTCGATCTGGTGACACGCACGCGCGCCGACATGGACTAGTCCAGGCTATTCGCGTGGTGCTTGGACCCGGCGCTGCGAGGGAGGTGGACTTCCACATGGTTGAGCCCGGAGGGCCACAGTCGCCAGAGATTCTCGCGGCGCGTGGAGCTTTTGTCACGCCGTCGCATGTGCTGACGTTGTTGTATCCCCTGCTCCTCCACGTGAGAATTTTTACGGACTACCGGCAACCCACTCCCAGGCTCGCGGTGGATACGGTGGAGGTGCTGGGTCCACTCCCCGGTGGCCAGTCTCGAGGCAGTACACGTACGAGCTGGGCGTCCCAGACTCGATGTTGGACGGCGGCGGCGCCGCTGCTGGTTCGAACGGCGCCGCTTCTGATGTGTTACTGCCCGAAAACTGACAACGGGGCAGGACCCGCTACCGCCAGGGTGACACTGGTGTCGTGGGTGTGGTCCATGGACTATGCGCACGGACCCTGTCATCTGGCGCGGTGGTAGGACCCCATCTTTGTCGCATTCTGCTAGGCAGGGAAAGAACAGGCAGGGGTGGGCCTGCGCTCTGCTTCCTCGCCAGTTGGTGATCCCGATGATGGCGTTGGGCATGTGGTCGTTGGCTCTAAGTTGGCGACTGCGCCGCGTGGTCAAACATAAATTCAAAATCGTGTGTTCGTGGCTGACGTGGCCTTTGTGCGCGCAACAGATGATGAAAAAGAACCTGACGTTGTGGCCCACCGCCCTTTAGACGCGGGCGTGGAGGGTGACAACCGACTCGTCCTGACATGCATGGATCGTCCAGCGAAGTTTTAGGAGAACCAACGCCCACGCGCCAGACTACCGCTCTCTTTCTCCTGTTTTCGATGCTAGACCGACATGAGAGATGGAGCCCTGGTCCCGCACGGTGGTGGATATGCACGGCTGATACGTCGTAAACATATCTATAATTTATGATGTTCCATGTTGTATTGATGCCAATTGCTACATGTTTTCTATACATTTTACATCATTTTTATGGATTTCCCGGGACTAACCTATTAACAAGATGCCATAGCGCCAGTTCCTGTTTTTTGCTGTTTTTTATTTCAGAGAAGTTCTTGTGGAAGTATTGCCAGAATTTGACGAGACGAAAACCAAGGAACTTATAATTATGTCACGTACACGGAGTCTGGAGGATACCCTGAGGGGGGCCCTGGAGGGGCCACACCATAAGGCAGCGCGGGTCCCCTGGCCGCGCCACCAGGTGGTGTGGCCCCCTGGCCACCCACCGACATTTCCCTTTCGCCTATATAAACTCCTTGGAAAAACCCTAAACACCCGAGCCTTTTTACACCAAAAGTTCTGTAGCCATTGTCATCATCAACCCTAGTTTGGGAGGGTTTTGAAGCTCTCCACTACACCCTACCGGGGAGGGGAAATCATCACTGGAGGGCTCTACACCACCATACCTGCCTCCGGAGTGATGCGTGAGTAGTTCATCATTGGACTACGGATCCATAGCATTAGCTAGATGGTTGTATTTTCCTATTTATGCATCATGTTTAGATCTTGTGAGCTTCCTAACATGATCAAGATCATCTTATTGTAATGCTACATGTTGTGTTTGCTGGGATCCGATGAATATTAAATGCTATATCTAGTGATTATCAATCTATCATGTTCTTTCATGTTTATGTTATTTATGAGCTTGCATGCTCTCCATTACTAGTAGATGCTTTGGCCAAGTTGATGCTTGTAACTCCAAGAGGGAGTATTTATGCTAGATAGTGGGTTAATGCCTCCCTTTTATCCACGCTCGACTGACAGAAATGTAATGGATGGGGGATGTGTTGTTACAATTAGGGATAAAACAACGATGTTTACATTACAAACTTTACTCAATGCAATTATATGTTGCTTGCAACTTAATACCTTAGGTTTGATTGAATTACGCTCCGAGGGTGGATTATTAGTCATAGATTCAGTTGGATAACGGTCTATGAATCTTATTGTAATGCCCGCATGAATCACATAGTAATCACCATGCTATTCATATGCACTACGGTGAAGCCTTCATTTCTGTCAATTGCCCAGTTGTAATTTGTTTACCCGGCATGTTATCTATCCTTTATGGAGAAACACCACTAGTGAACTATGGACCCCGGTCTATTCTTTTACACTGATAATACAACCACTGCAAACACTGTTTTGTTTACATCAATCTCTGTTTTCATTCACTGTCATCAATGTTCTCTTTTCATTTACTGCAAACAATTACAGTTTTCCACACTATACATTTAATCCTTTGTTTTCAGCAAAACCGGTGAGATTGGGAACCTCACTGTTTCGTTGGGGGCAAAGTAACTTGGTTGTGTTGTGTAGATTCCATGTTGCTGTTGAACCGGTAGTGCGCTCTGCCAACATCAGTTGTCAATAACCTTCAGATGTGATTTCTTTCTCCTACTAGTCGATTCAACCTTGGTTTATTTCTAAGGGAAAACTTACTGATGTACTCTTCATACCTTATACTTGGGGTCTCCCAACGAGCATGTGTTTACCCGTCATTAACAGCGCGGCCTTTAGGCCTTGATGCTTTCAGGCCACACCACACTTGATGTGCTGGCTTTGAGGATGGTCCGGCCTCTGGTCGACTCGACAAGGATACCGACCAGGGTGATGGGGTCCTGGAGCCTGGGTCCTTCATCCTAGGCCTGGGTTCTAGGGCGACAGGCCTGGCAGATGGCGGGGAGGCCCCCACTAATGATGAGGCGGTGGACGAGGTGATTGAGATGTATCCTCCTCTGAGTTCCCTAAAGGCTGCCTCCCCTAGGCTGCTACGACCTCGACACAGTGTTTCGCCACCCGTCCGGTGGTATTCGTGCGTCCGAGACCGGACCGTCCGGTTGTCGCGCGCCCGGCTCCCTCCACAGGTCCTTGCACCCTCGGGAGTTCCTTATCGCTGCCAAGATGAGGTCGGATGAGCTACTCCAGGGCCCCGCGCTTCACCGTCGGCTGATGGCTTTGGACTTCCGGCCTTGTCGGAGCCCCAGGATCGCCAGGCAGCCTAGAGGTGTAAACTCCAAGATGCACGCAGTGAGGAACCTCGTGAGGAAGCTAGCACTCGTTCTGGAGGATGAGGCGCCCTTCGAGGCTGCCCTGGAGGCCTACCACAAGATGTTCGAGCTGCCGCTCACGGAGGAGATTATCGAGGCAGCGGCGGAGCTCTACGGTTGGTCCTTGCTGACACTGAGGGGCTATTCCTTGCCGTTGGTTGTCACACCGTGTGGTCACCTCGTCGAGGCTTGAACCGGCCCCCCCTCGGGTGTTAAAGACATACCTATGTCTTACGAACCTAAGGTGCTGGTGTGTAACGCACACGGTCTCAACAACCGCGCGCGTCGTACGGGTGTAGGAGTGTAGTCGATACTACGGGTGCGTCTATTGTATGTTTGCAAGAGACCAAACTTGCGGTTGTAACCCCCTCTATTGTACTGGAAACCCTAGGCGCGGACTTCCGTGGTTACTTCTGCTTGCCGACGAACGGTACGAGAGGGGGTATTTTGGTGGCTTGGGTTAGTAGACTGGTGTAGCTAGTTTGCACCCATGTGGACACTAACAGTGTTATAGCTAGGGTGATCTCCCCCCTGACGGGGTGCCGGGTTGGTGGCTGACTTGCGTCTACGGCCCTGATACGTCCATTTTACATCACTATTTTATATTTTTATTTTATGTTATTCATCGATATATTTCATGCTATGATGCATTACTTATGTTATTTCATCTTATTTGCACGTTTAATAATTATAGGAGAAAAAATAGCGAGACTAGAAATCTGATGGAAAAAGCAGCGTCAAGATACCCTATTTCAGAAGATCGGAATACGAAGAAGGGGGCATCGGAGGAGTCTTAGAAGTCTAAAAGAGGAAGCCAGCCACGAGGAGACCCAAAGGGGGCCACCAGGGGCCCACACCACCAGGAGGCGCCCCTTGGTCGCGCCTAGGGGTGGTGTGGTCACCCTGGGCCACCTCTGGCCGCCTCCTTTCGCGTGCTTGACCTTGAGGGAACCCTAAGCCCCAGAACATGATTGAGGAAATATTCAACTATCGCCTCGGGGCGGAAAACAACAGAGAGAGAAAAGCTCTCCGGTAGGGAGAAATCAGCCGGGGATATTCCTCCCCGGAGATGGGAAATCGTCACCGTCATCACTCCAGGCTTCATCAAAATCATCGTCATCGTCCTCACCACAAGCACCATCACCCTCACCGTCCACCTTCATCTCGATGTAACAATTAGGGTTCTTTATCGTTATTTTGGACTAGATCTCTCTCTCGATATGGATTACTTATTAGTAGTTGATGCTTGTGAGATATATCGGTGTTTGCAATTTATGAACATATTGTTATTCACCATTATATCACCTCTGATTATGATCCATATGATGTCTCGTGAGTAGTTCGTTTATTTCTTGAGGACATGGGAGAATTCAAGATGTTAGTAGGGGAATTATGTTGAAGTAATATCTATATGGTTTGATATTTAAGTTCTGGTGTTATTATCCTAGTGCTGTCATGTGAACGTCGACTAAATGACACTTCACCTTTATGGGCCTAGAAGGGTGCGTTGTGCATTTGTCTACCAATTGTGGGGTTGCCGGAGTGACAGAAACCTAAAACCCCGTTAGGAAACCGATGCACGAGGGAGTGTAGGATCCTAGAGTTTAAGGTTGTGGTTAGATTTATCTTAGTTACTTCTTGTATTTCAGGATGCTTATGAGGGGTATAATCACAAGTGTGTATCAGTCCTAGTTAGGAGGTGCATTAGCATAGGTTCACCCACACAACACCTATCAAGACAATAAATATTAATAAACTGTATGAAGAAAAAGCACTTGACGAGATTCCGATGTGTCCTCAAGAATGTTTAATCATCATAAGTAAAACAATCGGCTTGTCCTTTTCTCTCAAAAGGATTGGGACACTCGCTGCAATTATTATTACTGTATTTTATTGACTCGCACTTTATTTATCTGCTATATCCAAAACTACCAAAAACCAGTTTGCTAGTGTTTACAGTGAATCCTCTATCCAATCTGCTTGTCAACACCTTCTGCTCCTCGTTGGGTTCGACACTCTTATTTATCGAAAGTAATACGATACACCCCCTATACTTGTGGGTCAACAAGACTATTTTGTGGCACCATTGCCGGGGAGTGAAGCGCTATTGGTAAGTGGAATTGGTAAGAGAAACTTTTACTTTGAGTGTTTTTTTTGTCTGCTGCTTTACTTTACTATGGATAGTCCATATGGTTCTGTGTTTAAAGGCACTACTATTACTGCTAGGGTAGGATGACCCGTTATCTGCTAAATTGGATCCTTATAAAAATACCTATGAAAATTGTTGGACGTGTTATGGATAACTGCTATTATGGAGATGGAACTGTCCATCTTGGTGATCATTTGCTCTTTATACATGAATTGTGCGAGTTGTTCAGTTGTGCAGGTATTAGAATGGATCAAGTTAAAAGGAAATTGTTCTCTTTATCACTTAAAGGTAAGCTGCGGAATGGTTCAAAATGTTGAAGAATGGTCAATCTATTGGATGGGAGGAAATTGTACCTCTCTTTTATTCTAAATTTTGTCCTCCCAGTGAGATTCATAAACATCGGAATCAAATATATAATTTCTGGCCTCATGATGGAGAGTGTATTTCCCAAGCTTGGGGGAGAATGAAGTTATTAATGCTTAAATGTCCCCATTCATGAGCTCCCTAGTAATATTGTTATCAATTATTTTTATGCAAGGATTTCTCTTCATGATAAGGATGTATTGGATGCTTTTTGTTATGGATCATTCACACATATGAAGGATAAAGCTAAGTGGGACCTTTTTTTTTATCGTATTCAAAAAAAAATACTGAAGGATGGGAGAATGATAGAGGTAGAAAGTCCGTACAAATTACGATTATGAGTGCATTAAAGCTTTTATGGGAATCGGTGATTTCTATAATGTTAGTGCTATTTGTGGTCTTGATTCTCAAAACTTTGCAAACTGTCTTAAAGCCTTTGCTTCATATCTTGATATTCCTAAAAAGGAGTTGAACAAGTATCATGCACCTTATAAAGATATTGTTAATTGTGTTCTTGCTAGAAACATAGAAGTTCATGTTGTTAATCCTGCTGTGCCTGAACCTTACATTGAGAAAATGACTTTCCATGCTAAAGTAAAATAATATTCTATTGTAGCTATTGTGGTTAACAAGAGTATAAAGAAACCTATTGAACATGATGAAAAAACAACTATAGAACCTACAGTAGCTATGATTAAATATCTTTTTTCTGCAAATGTAGAAGCTGGACATATTTTTCTTCTGTGAGGATGCTTCTAATATTGTTTCACATCCCCATAGACCTAAGAAAACTAGTGTTCATGTGCTTTCTGTTAAGATTGGTGATCATTGCAATTATGGTTTATGTGATATTGGTGCAAGTTTAAGTGTTATTCCTTACGAGCTTTATAAAGAAATCATTCATGAAATTGGTTCCTGTGACCTTGAAGATACTGATGTTGCTATTCATCTTGGTAATAGAGAAACTATCTTTCTGATTGGTATTGTTAGAGATGTGGAAGTTTTATGTGGTAAAATTAAATATCCTACTGATTTTCTAGTACTGGGTAAAGCTGCTAGTAAAATTTGTCCTATTATTTTTGGTAGACCTTTCTTGAACACTTGTGGCGCTATTATAGATTGTAGGAAGGAGAAAATATTGAATAAATTTGATGGGAAATCTTGTGAGTTTAATTTCTCTAAATATGCTAGAGCTCCTTATGAAGCTAAATTGCCTAATGAAAATTTTAGATTTAAATAGCTAGCTTCTATTGCTCTTCCCCTAACAATGCTTTGCAGCAATACATGGAGGACCATGAAAGTGAGGTCTTTATGGAAGAGAGAAATGAGATTGACGATATTCTTATTCGTCAACCAGTGATGCTGAGACACAATTTACCTATGGAGGATTTGGGTACCGCATTACCACCCAAGGAGGATCCTGTTTTTGATTAAAAACCTTTACCTGATGATCTTAAATATGCTTATATTGATGAGAAGAAAATATATCATGTTATTATTAGTTCTAAAATTTCAGGTGAAGAAGAGGAAAGATTATTGGGGATATTAAGAAACACCGTGGAGCTATTAGATATACTCGTGATGATTTGAAATGGATTTCCCCTACTATATGTCAGCGTTTTATTAATATTGAACTAGATGCAAAGATAGTAGTGGAACATCAACGCCGTTTAATTCCCAAGATTAATGAAGTGGTGAGAAATGAGGTATTAAAACTCCTTGATACTGGTATTATTTATCCTATTGCTGATAGTAGATGGGTAAGCCATGTGTATTGTGTCCCTAAGAAAGGTGGAATGACTGTTGGGCCTAATGAAAACACCGAGCTTATTCCACAAAGAGTAGTAGTTGGTAACCGAATGTGCATTGATTTTAGAAAAGTTAATAAAGTTACTAAGAAGGATCGTTCTCCTTTACCTCTTATCGATGAAATGCTAGAAAGGTTGTCTAAGAAAACTCATTTTTTCCTTCCTTGATGGTCATTCTAGGTTTTCCCAAATTGTTGTTAGGGCAAAAGATCAAGAGAAAAAACCTTTACTTGTCTTTATGGAACTTATGCTTATAGACATATGCCTTTTGGTTTGTGTAATTCTCCTGCTACGTTTCAAAGATGCATATCTGCTATTTTTCATGGCTTTTGTTAAGAAATTGTGGAAGTATTCATGGACGATTTCTCCGTCTATGGAACTTCTTTTGATAACTGTTTGCACAATCTTGATAAAGTTTTGCAGAGATGTGAGGAAACTATCTTGTTCTTAATTGGGAGAAATGCCACTTGATGGTCAATGAAGGAGTTGTTCTTCGACATAAAATTTCTGAAAGAGGTACTGAAGTTGACCGAGCTAAAGTGGAAGCAAATGAGGAAATGCCCTGTCCCCGGGATGTTATAGGTATTCGTAGTGTTCTTGGTCATGTTAGTTTCTATAGGAGGTTTATTAATTTTTTCTCTAAAATATCAAAGCCTCTTACTAATCTTCTTCAAAAAGTCGTACCTTTTGTTTTTTATGATGATTGCAAGGAAGCTTTTGAAACTTTAAAGAAGGATTTAACTATTGCTCCTATTGTTCAACCACCTTATTGGAATTTGCCTTTTGAAATTATGTGTGATGCTAGTGATTTTGTTGTAGGTGATGTTCTTGGACAGAAAGTAGATACGAAATTGAATGTTATTCATTATGCTAGTAAGACTCTTGATGCTGCTCAAAAGAATTATGCTACTACTGAAAAAGAGTTCTTCGCTGTAGTTTTTGCATGTGATAAATTTAGACATTTTTTTTGTTGATTCAAAAGTCGCCATTCATACTGATCATGCTGCTATTAGATACCTTACGGGAAATAAAGATGCTAAGACTAGGCTTATTATATGGGTGTTGCTCTTACAAAAGTTTGATTTGCATATTGTGGATAGAAAGGGTGCTGAAAATCATGGTGCTGATAATTTGTCTAGATTGGAAAACATTGCTTATGACCTATTTCTGTTAATGATAGTTTTCCAAATGAACAACTAGCTGCAATAAAATTAAGCTCGCGAGATAGTCCATGATATGCAAATTATGCTAACTTTATTGTTTCCAAGTATTTGCCTCCAACATTTACAGCTCAACAAAGAAGGAAATTATTTTATGATTTGAGACATTATTTTTGGATGAACCACACTTATATAAGAAGGAGTAGATGGTATTATGCGAAGATGTGTTCCAGAATATGAAGAAATATTGAGAAAATGCCATGGTAGTGCTTATGGAGGACATCACGCTAGAGATAGAACTTCATAAAAGGTTCTATAATCAGGTTTCTACTAGGCTACTCTCTTTAAAGATGCACGTAAATTTGTTTTATCTTGTGATGAATGTCAAAGAGTTGGTAATATTTCTAGACGTGATGAAATTCCTTTGAATTATTCTCTTGTTATTGAACCTTTTGATTGTTGGGGATTTGACTTTATGGGCCAGTTTCCTCCTTCGAATGGTTATACTCATATTCTTGTTGTTGTTGATTATGTTACTAAATGGGTAGAAGATATACCTATAAAGAGTGCTGATGGTGAAACCTCATTAAAAAATGCATAAAGATGTTATTTTCCCTAGGTTTGGTGTGCCTAGATATCTTATGATTGGTGGAGGTTCTCACTTTATTCATGGTGGTTTTAGAAAAACCCTTGCTAAATATTATGTTAATCATAGAATTGCTCCAGCTTATCATCCCCAAACCAGTGGGCAAGTAGAACTATCAAATATAGAAATTAAATCTACTTGCAAAAGACTGTTAATAAATCTAGAAAAATTGGGCTAGTAAGTTGAATGATTCTTCATGGGCATATATAACTGCTTATGAAAATCGTATGGCCATGTATCCGTATAAAATGGCTTATGGAAAAGCTTGTCACTTTCTTTTAGAATTAGAACACAAAGCTTATTGGGCAGTGAAAGAACATAATAAAGATTTTAAACTTGCCGGTAAGAAAAGAATGCTTGATTTGAGTTCTCTAGATGAATGTAGATGTGAAGCTTATGAAATTGCTAGACTCTTGAAAGAGAAATTTAAACAATGGCATGATAGGAGGATTCTTGAAAGAGAGTTTCGTGTTGGTGAGAAAGTTCTATTATATAGGTCTCGTCTCAGATCTTTTGCAGGAATATTACTCTCAAGATGGGAAGGATCGTATGTTATTCAAGAAGTGTATCGTTCGGTTGTAATCAAAATTGCTTCTCTCAAAGATAACACTACACAAGTGGTTAATGGGAAAATACTCAAACATTATATTTACAGAGATTCTTATGATGAAGATATAGATACTATTCAAGTGGTAACCCCAGAAGAATTCATAAGGGAGAAAATTCCAGAAACTGCTAAGTCCGTTTTTTAATCGGTAACAGTTATGTTAAGAAAAAGTTCGTGGATTACTTTCCAAGTTATATTTTTGTCAATTACAGAAAAAAATGAAAAAATACCAAGCCGAAGAAGGGTAGGAGAAGGTGCCCGAGGGCACCACACCACCTAGGTGCACGGGCCCACCCCTGGTCACGCCACCCTATGGTGTGGGCGCTTCGGAGCCCCCCGCGAACCGTTTTCGACCTGCACTTTCCTTTCATTACGTATATTTTTGCTATATACCCCCCGGACCCCCCGAGGTCCGTATACCGTTTTCTCGTCGTGTTTTTGTTTCGATCTGTTTCTGCCAGTATCTGTTTTCAGTTTTAGAAGCACCATGGCCTCCGCCAACAACAACAAGGGGAAGGAGCCTATGGAAGATGATCTCCAAAGCCCCAAGCGCAAGAACATGGATCAGGGCGTCAAGAGAGATGCAAAGAGGATGTCATCAAGAAGCGATGGAAGTGTTTCTTCTTGTAGCATGTAGGGACCAAGACCATCAGTTTCGGGCCTCAGCCCCATCCCTGAGTCGCCGATGAGTTATGTGATCGGTATCGAGCTCTAAGGATGGAGGTAGAGATACTTCAAGAGGAGAACGACAGATTTCGTGAGATGTTGGCGTGTTTTCATGCCTTGATCGAGAAAATATCACCACCACCACCGAAGAATTAATTCGTCATTGTTATTGGCGTCCCTTAGCTTGTTCCAAGCTTGGGGGAGTGCCGCGGTATCACACCTTTATCGTTCACCTTTTTACTTCTTAGTAGAGTCATATCATGAGTAGAGAAATTATCATATAGGATGGTTTGCAGTATGGAAGTATCACTCTTTAGTTGACTATTGCAGTATGGAAGTATCACACTTTATTTTAGCTTGCAATTTTTGTTATATGGTTGATCTTGTTATTAGTGTTGGTATCAATATTGGAGCATCAAGTTAATCTAATTAGTTTTGGCAAACTTAGCATTGGTCAGTAGCAACAATACTTTGAGGCTTAAGTATAAAAGAGGGAGTTGCATGTAGATATATTATTCCATGATCTTTCTTTTTTGTTGGTTCATAAGCTTAGTATTCTCGAGTTAAGATTGTTTGTACTTCCAAGGAAGATTTCATGATTTGTTCTATCATATATATGTTTGTTTGTTTTCCCTCAACTCTTATGCTTGCTACCTAGCTTTGCTAGGCAAAAACCTTTACTGAGAGGGAATACTTCTCGTGCATCCAAACCTTGAGCCACAAAACCATGCCATTTTTGTCCACCATACCTACCTATGTGTGGTTTTTAACCGCCACTCAAAGTAAATTGCTCGTGTGCTACCTTTAAAACCTTCAAAATTACACATGTTTGTCCCACTGTTTTAGCTCACGAGGACGCAAATATAGATTATTTATCTCACTTGTTGATTGGACTTTACACACCTAGACTAGTGGCTTCATCCTCTTATCCAAATTCTAGAAGAGCTGGCAGTCGGGTGCCCATCCCTGATGGTGCAGATCTTGCACTCGTTGGGATACCCCAAGAGGAGGGTGTGATGAGCACATCGGTAGGAGTTTTTGCATTAGTTAAGAACCAAAGTTATCAATCCAGTGGGAGAAGGAGGACCTTTGGAAGGTTGGTGCCACTGACCGTGGTGCTGGCGCTTCACCGGTATCAGCAACAACGTGGAACCTGCACACAACACAACCAAAATACTTTGCCTCAACGGTACAGTGACATTGTCAATCTCACCGATCTTGCTGAAAACAAAGATTAGAAGTATAGTGTGGAAAACAGTTGTATGCTTGCAGAAAGTAGAGAGAGCAGGAAGTTGTTGTGGTTTGTTTAATAGTGTGGAAAATGGACCAGGGTTCATAGGTTCACTAGTGGTGTCTCTCCATAAAAATAACATGCTGGGTGAACAAATTACAACTCGGCAATTGACAAATAAAAGTTGCACTGTGGTGCACATTATAACATGATGAGTACTATGATATTAAGTGCGAGCATTACAACAAGATACATAGACCGACATCCATCTGCATCTATGACTAATAATCCACCCTCAGGCTATCATCCGAACCACGTTATATATTAAGTTGCAAGCAACAGATAATTGCATTAAACAAAGTGTGTAATGTAAGCAATGATTGTAAACGCGGGTACTATCACTGCTATTTTCTCCCTAATGGCAACAGCACATCCTCCCCCTTCACGATTCTATCACTCGAGCAAGGCAACAAGGAGGCATGAACCCAATCAAGCATAAATACTCCCTCTTGGAGTCATTAGCAACTACTTAGCCAGAGCAACCACTAGCAATGGAAAGCATGCAAGATCACAAATAACATATGCATTAAAGACTATAATCAACTTGGCATAAGGTCAATATTCATCGGATCCCAACAAACACACCATATAGAATTACATAAGATCAATCTCGATCATGATAGCCAACTCACGAGATCTAAACATGGAGGCATATGAGGAGGAGACAACCATCTAGCTACTTATATGGACCCGTAGTCCAGGGATGGACTACTCACGCATCACTCCGGAGGCAGGCATGGTGATGTACAAGCCTCCGGTGATGATTTCCTCTCCGGCAGGGTGCCGGAAAACAGCTCCAGAACCCTCCTGATCTAGGGTTGACGGTGACGGCGGTTGCGGAAATTTTTTGGGTATTTTGATCAAGTACTTAGGGTTTTCCATCCGGGGGACTTAAATAGGCGAAAGGGCAAAGGCGGTAGAGCTCCAGGGGACCCACACCCATAGGTGGCGCGGCCAGGGGGACCCGCGCCAGCCTATGGTGTGGCCCTCCTGTTGCCCCTCTTCGACTCCTCTTCGGTCTTCTGGATGCTTCCGGGGAAAATAGGACTTTCGGGATTCGAATTTTCCAATTCCGAGAATATTTCCAGAACAACTTTTCTGAAACTAAAAACAGCAGAAAACAGGGAACTAGCTCTGTGGCATCTTGTCAATATGTTAGTCCGTAAAATCGATAAAAATGACATAAAGAAGGGAGAAAACATGTAGCAATTGGCATAATATCATCATGGAGCATAAGAAATTAGGGATACGTTTATGACATATCAAGCATCCCCAAGCTTAGTTCCTACTCGTCCTCGAGTAGGTAAACGATAAAACAATAATTTCTGAGGTGACATGCTACTAAAATAAACTTGATCAATCTAATGTAATAGCATATGCACGCTGAGATCATAAAACTTTAAACACATACATCATAAATAAAACTTTAATAAGAAAGCATAGGAATTACTTCGCATCACGAAGAGTAACTCAAATAAAGGATCATGAATAATAAAGCAAAGAGAGGTAAACGTTTGTTTCATGTATAGAGAAAACATGGCAAAGTGGTATTTCTCTAGTCCTTAAGAGTGGGACAAAACATAAATGCTAGGACACTTTCAAAGTTCGAAAGGAAGACTAGAAGAAATAATTTAAGAACAAATAATATCACATCATGAAGTAATTATTCATGTTTATGGGACAAATGCACATAGAACTCAGAATTGCAAAAATGCTCTCTCAACTGTGCATAAAGTTAGAAGATGGAGACTCAATATAAAATTAAAAGAAAGTCCCTTCGCAGAGGGAAGCAGGGATCACTCATATGCTAGAGCTTTTTATTTCATTAAACAGAGGTATTAAAAGTTTGACATTTGTGGAGGAATGTCTATATTATAGGAGGGGTGTATGCTAGTGTCAACGAATGGTAAACAGACAATACGGTACGTGATGACTCCCAAGTGCAGGAGATCAATTGTAGTACCTTTCGATAAGTATTTGAGTGTCGAACCCACGAGGAGCTCAATGTAAGCTATCTATTCTCTAAAGCCCTATAACCCTCTTATATGGCTGTTTATGCAAAGCAATAAGTTTGACTAAAAGGAACTAACTAATTAAAAGCAAGTGACGTGGAGTGTGGTTTGTCTAGTAACTAGTGAAGCAAGTTTAAAATGCAAGTTTCTAAGGAAGTTTCACAAGTAGCAAGCATCAAATATCTCAAGTATCTTAAGGGAGCAAGTGTTCTAGCAATAGGTGTTTCGTTCGTGTGGTTGTCACAATTAGTGAAGCACATGTTTTAGTCTTAGTTGTTTCTTCTAGAAAGGATCCATGAATAGGTATAGTCAAGTAAATGATCTACAACCCCTTATGATGGATCATGTGGCCAAGTAAAGGACTGCACAAGATTGATTAAGACATAAAGTCCCACCATAGACTTACTGTAGGGCCCGCCCTTCGAACCACTGTTCAAGGACACCCCTGATATGCATACATTCACGATCCCAGGAATTCAGTCGTGAACAACATATCAAGTTGGTACACAGATACAGTATCCATTACACGGTTGCACAAAGCACTTACAAAAGGGGATTGGTCATCCGACCAAAACCTAAGCGGCTGCCACGCAGGGCATCACACAACACACACAGCGGAAGACTAAACACACTCATACGTGATAGAGCCCAAGTCACGCCTTCACCTACAGGCTACTGACCCGGAGACGATCCTAGTTCGCAAAGCCATCAGCTCCGTACTCCTCTTCATAGATCTTCTTCTGAGACTCCTTCTCAAAGTCTGGCAAGTAGATACCAGGGGCGAAACCATAATGAGTACGTTTGAATGTACTCAATCGGACATCCATCATGTGACTTACCAAAATGCAAGTATGCTTATATGGTGTAGTAGGTAGGCTATAAATATGGTTCACTATCAATGGTGTTCATATAGGATGACACCACAGTTGCAGTCAAGTTAATCTGTATCTTCGTTGAAGAAGATACTTCAGAAGAAAATAATATAGTTTTGTTTCTCTTGTAGATATCACATGTACAAGAGGTTTTGTTAAACTTTTGTTTCAAGAGAATTTTCTCTTTGCAAAACTTCTTGGAATCAGTTTCCATAATTTCTTGCTTAGAGTAGAAAAGTTTTATTTGTAAAACATTTCTGTTGGCAAAACAACTTCTGGCTTTCCATCATTGGTACCTCCCGGGTACAAGATTTCCTTCCTTTCCGAACTTCCCGAGTTCAACACCTTTTTGAAAACTCCTTTTTGAAAACATTGACACAATGCTAGCTACATGGCCCTTCAACTGTCCATATCCGAGGACGCGGCTTCTTTGAAAAAGTTGTACTCTGCAGAGGTGTACACATCCACCAGATCCAGTACACCTACCGTGAACAACCACGGACTGTAACAACAGTATGTAGAACATAAGATAACTGATCATAACCATCCACTATATATGTTCAAGCTAGAATATGTCTATCTCTCAGTTGAGTTTATTCTCCCCGGTAATCAAGTCCCGCTCTGCCTAGACGGGAGCCTCAACGAATGCGTCCGGAGGGAAAATTAATCCCACACTTTATATGTCTCAACATTGGGAGTTTTGAGGACATTCGGTTCGAGGGTACGACGTCCCTTATAGCAAGTGAGATAGCACACACTAAAAAGAACAAACTTCAAGTTAAGCCCCGTTCCCATGTTGGGGTAGGGTGGCAGTACGGTAAAGGTTGTCCGGCGAAGACTAGGTTATGTGTCATTTTTGAAAACATGTTTTTCCCAAAAATGACCACTTCCACATTCCTCCGGAGAATAAGGATCCAACTTTTCTCCCGGTTTTCCATAAAGCTTTGTTTTGTAAAACACAATTTTAAGGTGTCCACTTAGGGACTAATATTTTTTATGGTAATAAATACCATATGGTGGATTATGGACTTGGTAACACCAAGTATTAACTAATGTCACAGTAATAGTATGTATATAATAGAAGTGAAACTCACTTCAAAAATAGTTTTTTTGGAAATCAAAGTTTTGTAAAACTTTTCAGAAGTAAAACATGCATGATAGATAATGATAAGTGTAATATCAGCAAGCATCAGGATGGCTTTCCTTAAGTCTCTTAATGTCCCTGGCCTTGAAGCAACTTGAACTTGACGCACAGCTCCACAACTGCTTCTTCTTCTTCTTCTTCTTCGTTTTCTAGCGTCGTAAGGGAAATAAAAACACACACTCAGGTCAAACGACCAAACAACTAAGCTAAGCAACACATACAACAAGCAAAAGTATAATAGCGAAAACTCGCAAACGTTATCGAGAAAACTGCCTCACATAACTCTCAGGGTACAAAACTATTGTCAGACAAACATATGGTTTAGGAAACCATATCCCACATCTTACATACCATATATGGGGTGGTGTACCACTCTCATAATAAGATATCTAATAAGCTAAAAATATAGCTTGTGGGTGCAAAGGGTTAGGTAAAAACAGACAGACAGGACAATACCCATGGCATTGGGTATTATCTACTATAAGCAGTTTTCACTTAATGTGCTCATGATATAAGTTGGATACTTAGTTTTATAAGGCACTCTTCAACACAATAATAACACAAGTATATACTCATGCCAAGGTAAAATCACTCAAGCATACCCTAATAAGCAAGCAAACAACATCACAGATGAATGGACTATTTATTTACTATGTTATTGTTTACTTGGAGTTTTGGAATCCATCAATCATGAAAACTTAGCAAACAACCAGCAGCTAAATAACCAAAGAATCAAGTCATAAAAATAATCTAAAACACAATCATCACTCAGGATAAGGCTCCTATCAAAAGCCTAGAAACAGGATTGCACTAATAACATACTAGTATGGGAATTTCTACACAAGCATGCTATAAGAAATAATTAAATTCTATAACTATAGCACATGCAATTAAATAATTCAAGGCATCATAACAGAAGTAAAAACTTCCTAAATATGCTATAATAAACTCATACACTCATAAAATAAGAGATGACAATACAATAGCAAAAATCATCATTTTCCAGTGGTGACACTAGTTCAACACTGGAGAAGAAAACAATGCTACCATAATGCTTAAATCTAAACAAGCAAGTCATAAATATAAATGTACCTAAATAACAGTACACAAATCTTACTCATGATAGTAAGCACAAACATCAAAACAATTCCATAAGCATGCACAAATTAATTCTAGCAATTTCTGTTTTCTTAAACAATTACTAGCAAGCAAAACATGGTATAACTCACACAACCAGTAGCTATGCACTTAAAGAAAGTTATCTAAACCTTTTTCAAAAATCCAAACACTCAATATAAAGTTATTCACAAACATCTATCAATCTCATGGAATTATTTTATTTGCAAACAATTTAATTTAGCACTCAATGGTGAATCATTTCTTAACATGGCACTCCTAAGGAATATTATGCTAACAAATGGATCACATCTAACATACTAGTATCTTCTAATAAGAAATAAACTTCTCACTTGCATAAGTGAAACAAGCAATTATATTTTCCATGGTGGAAAATAGCAATCAATCATATAATTAAAACATGATAATTTCTCAGATGTGCATGGTTGGGGATTTTCATCCACAACCAAGATGCAATGGGACCAGTGGGTTATGGGCCCACTAATACCAAGGAAAAAGAGGTACTAAGCCTCTGGTCACTCATGAAAAACTTTGCATACAAGATATATAACATAAGGCTATTTAATCTAGTGAAAACAATACTAGTGCATAAGAATAACAAGACTTACTCATGCTTTGCTACAAAAGAACATGCAAGCCAACAGAGGTATTAACTTCAAAATAACAGTACCAAAATGGTACTGGATCCATAGCAATAATAGCACAAAATTTATCAAAGCCTTCACACAAAGATCTAGCTCTCACAATAATTCCAAATAATAAAACTAGAAGGTAACAAATGCTATTTCATTTTTATTTCAGTTTCCAAACATGCACACACTTTCTAAGGTAGACGTACTGTAAGAAAAAAACTTAATAACAAGTCCTAACAACTTTATACAAGCTAGGAAACAAAATAGAATCAAACACACATTTCAACACAAACAAAAATACACAAAGAAAACAAAACAGAAAGTTGTTGTTTCTAGATCTGCCCACCAAAAATAATCTAGGGCTTCAAAAATTAATCTAAGCTAGGATAAGATAGATCTAACCAATACCAAACTAATCCAATTGGATTTGCTCCAAAAAGCATTTTTAAACTCATTGTAAAAATCAAAGAAAAGTCTACTGGTCTTTAAGTAATATGGATGGCATTTTCATTCTACAACTAACCTTGATGTGAGGTTAGCTGCATTGGATATATATTTTCAAATCCTATCCAGAATAGTTTAGTTTGTTCCATTTGGTTATATATTTTCAACGTTATGGTCAAAACATTCTCACTGACAGTCTGTGGCAAAACATTTATTGTGCTCAAAACAATTGTCCAAAAGTAGATCTGAAATTTTTGTATGGTTTATATTTCATATCTCTAGGTCCATGATTTTTTACAGATTTTATTTTACAATTTTAGTATTTTTACCACGTCCAAAGTAAACATCATGTTTATGTCTAAACGGGAAAAGAAATAACTCTCTGAAAAAAAACAAAAACTAAGCGGGCCGGATCTGCTGTGGCCGAACTGCTACTGGGCTGTGCTGGCCTGGATGTGGGGTGAAGAGGTAAGTGAGTTTGGACGGCCAGGATTAGACCAGATCGACGGCTGCTGTGCATCTTCAACCTCTAGCTATGAAAAACGTGAGAAGGAACCTTAGAAATGTGTGGCATTCATGGTGGCTCACCTAGAGAGCTCGGGGAGGGCTGAGAGGCTCGGGGGAGGGTGCTGGAGGGCTAGGGCGTCGCGGGGAGGCGTCGAAGACGTGCGGCGTGGCCACACGCGGTGGAACGCGATAGGCGTTCGCGGCGGCGCCCACGGACGGCGGCGGCGCCTCCGGTGGTTAGAGGGGGCAGTACCTTGTCCGGGGGGTTCAGGGGATCGTGGGGAGTGGCCCTAGGGTGGAGGTATGGGTCGGGTTGGAGGTTATCGGGCAGGGCCTCGCCGTGGCCGAGGCGGTCACCGGCGGCCAGAGCACGGGTCCATAATGGCTTGGGGAGGCAGGAGGGATGTGAGGGAGGTGCAGGGCGCAAGGAGAGGACCTCTGGACTTTTATAGAAGAGGGGGTGAGGTTGAGGGCAAGGTGGTCACTCCGGGTGGATGCCAACCCTTGGCATGAGCAAGCCCTAGGGCTTTTAGTCTTTTCCAACATGGTTCTATGGATGCCCTAGGTCAAGGCCACGAGTGGACAAGGCTTATCCAGGCCAAGGAGAGCAAGTGGAGCAAGTGGGCAAGGTCAAAAATGTCAACACATGTGTTGCCATCCCTGTCCTAGTCACCATTCTCTCTCCTCACTTATCTTCCTCCACAAGGCTTCTAGAAGCAGGGTAAAGGTCTCTGGTTCGAGTAGATACTATGTTCAACACACTAGGCTGGGCCCTGCTTCCAAAAATGCAAAGAAACAACAAGAAAACTTAAGTGCAAAAGTGTATCCTAGACTGTTCACAGAAAAATTCAGAAAATTCAGACTTTAGGACTTAGAAATTTTCTAAGTGTTGAAAACAGACAGAAAGTTGAGAAAGTTGAGTTTGTTTTCAGTGTTCAAATGATTCTCAAAATTTGTTTTCAAAGTATGGATTTGTTAACCATGTTATATACTTTCATAAAAAACTTTTGAAAACAAATTTGAAATAATTTAAGGTCATGAAAACAATGTGGGAAAAGGTATACTTTCTGTTTTTATCTGTTTCTCAAAAATACCTTTTTCTGCCTTAATTTTGTACCACAAAAACGACAAGCAAAAGATGGCTTTTATTTCTCCAAAAATAAAAGTAAGCTTATGGGTTGTAGTACATATATCAAGGATTAATTAAAAGTCAAGAAATCATAAAATAACAATTTATAGCTTGGTGAAAACAATGTTAGAAAACAGGTACTTGGATTATTTTTCAGGAATTGTTTTCGAAAACTTTTATAAATCATTTTGAAAACTTGTTTTCTTGGATCTAACAAAGTTAAAAGTTTGTTTTAAGATGCAAACAAGAATGATCCAAGTCTTGGAATAAAAATCCACTCAAGTAATAATAGGAAAACATCAGGGAAAAATAATAAGAATATTTTTCACAAACATATGGTATTGGTTTTTATCAAGAAACAAAACTTGTGTTGCAAGAATGTTTTAGATCATAAACATATGTTAGTTAAAACAATCATTTTGTTATAAAAAAAAATTTGTTGGCCCTAATTTTGGTCTTTTTGAGCACAGTCCAAGAATCCAAAAACTGGGGTGTGACAGACCTTCCCCCCTTAAAAGAATCTCGTCCCGAGATTCGCAGGCAAGAGAAAAGAGGGTATGGTCAAAACAACAATGTTAGATGATTTGTTTACAAAACATGTGTTGGTGATTTGTAACATTATTTACAGGGGCTTCCCCCCCTTAGATTAATCTTACCAGAATTCACCGGTAAATTAGTTTTCTTCTCAAAGGTTTGGGTGCCAAGTTCTAAACCTCGAACTTATTGTTTCTTAAAAACCCTGCCATCAAACCAGGGTCTATCTTTTAGATAAAAACCTATTTTTCCCAAACTCATGAGATCAATTTAATGGACATCCACCAACATTTATTTAGCATGAGCTTTCCATTGCTCATCTCCAATAATCTAGGAAAATCCACTATCTTCCTCTTACTTTAATATAATTGACATCTCAAATCATTTGTTTTCCTCAAAGGTAGTTTATCAAGATCATAAGGTTAAACCAACTCTGTGTACTACCAACTCTGTAAGATTCTTTTAAAAAATTTCCAAGCTCATATATATTTTTCCTAAGACCTATCATCATCATTTTATATCCACCAATCTTTCTAAACCTCAAACATTCTTCAAAAACTACAAACCTTAGTTACTGATAACTCCCAAATCTTTGGGGTCCACAACTGGTTATCCCCGGATATTATATCATAATTAAACTCCACTAAAATCGTATGATCCTCAAATTTTCCTTCCTAAGCTAAACCTCAATGAGTTTTCCACCATCTCATATTTTAAGATCTGGTTCCTCCAAAACATATATACGAGAGATCTTGTTGCCAAGTAACGATCATAGTTTTATCCATCCAATATTTTTTCCAAGCTTTCACTTTCTTCAAAACAGCTATAGAATCATCCTAAGGCACCTTTATCTTTTTTTTTTGGAAAAAGTTGATTTCACGTTTTCTTTTAAAAGGGTGATAAGAATTTTGTAACATATCAACTTTGTAAGGTACCCGGTGAGGTATCAGGCTTTAGTTACCAACTCTGTAGGGTATTAAAACGAAAAATTTATGAGCCAACTCTGTAGGGTTTTCAAGCTTAAGATTAGATGAGGTTATATTACCAATTCTGTAGGGTGGCAACAAGTTAATTTTCTCTGTAGGGTGGTATACCAAAAATTAGATGAGATTATGTTAGTATCGTTAATTATTCAAGATTTTGTTTGGTCCGACGTGACACTTCTAGTGTTCCACTTACGTCGGGTTTTTCAGGGTACGACGACACACAAACAAGGGGGTTCACAGGTTTGGTTCGAAAGCGTACCATTGGCTATGGCATGAGTTGCAGATGCTCCTGCAACATCATCTTGGTCTCGAGGTCCACTCATCAGACTCTCGCGTTTCTTCTGGGATGGACCCTGGCGTTCTTGGGCTTCATCAGGATGAGCTAGAATATTTCGGGGGGTTACCCCCGAGTAGGGTATAGACAAGTACTAAAGGCAAGATCAGAAGGGATGTTTGGCCGAGTAGCCGGCTACCCGGTACTTGCTACCCGGTCGACTGCTACTCGGTCCTACACACAGATGGCCAGAAGGACGAATCAAGAGAGTTATGTTCCTCCGAATAGAAGAGTTGGCCCGAGTAGAAATGGCGGGATCCTACTCGGGCCAGAAGTCAAAGGAGCCGTTCTGACACAGAATCCCGCGTATCCCGGGTCCGTACTTTGGCACTGTTCACGACACTGTTCATCTGAGGACGGCGTGCCTGACAGCGACAGTGTGGCAGCAGGGCGTCGCAGGATAGGGGGGACCTACTCTGTGTTCGTGGCAGTGATAATAGACTGGTTACTTGGTTTTGCCCAACGACTTTCCACACCGGACAAACTTAGAAGCCAAAGCTGTCAGCGGGAGCTCGGAAGAAGGACGGTGTGCACACAATGTCGACATCTGTTTGTATTTGGCTGTATCCGGCTGGGCATCGAGTATATAAGATGCCCTGCCCCCTCCTGCGCGAGGGATCGCACACTGAGTGGAGATTCTTGACCTAGTTCGTCACGTAGAGAGAAGAGTGGCTACTCGGTAGCAAGAACATTTGTACTGTGGCTACTCGGTGAGACTCGAATACAGAGAGAGAAAGGCAGGAGTAGGGGTTTTACCTCCACACGAGGGCCCTGAACCTGGGTAGATCTTGTTGTTTGCAGTGCTTGTTTCATACTTCACGCGGCTACTCGTCGCGTGATCCCTCTCCGAGCGCCTCCAGCGTCCTTCGTCCCCACATCTTTAGCCAACCTATGGCATCTGCCGTGACACCACCACGACAGTTGGCGCCCACCGTGGGGCAACCAGCGGCGCTGGCTGGAGTTTCCGTTCGGACGGGATCGATTTCTTCTACCGGAGAGCGCGTGGTTTGTGGCCTCGTCCACAGATTCGGCTCCTTCGACTTCGTCACCGACAACGCCGGCGATTTCGGCGGCAGGGCCATGCCGGAAGGCGGCACGATGCTTTCTTTCGGCACGCACCTCGTCTACGTCGCCACCGTCATCGACCGCGAGTACCCCGAGCTGGTGCACGTCGCGGAGGATCCCCCCGCCGTCATCGCTGCACGCGGGAGGCCTATGGGCCGCTTCGCGGATGTTGCGGAGGTGATGGTAGCTGGCCTGGCTGCGGAGGCCGGAAAGGGCGCGGCTGTCGCCGCGGTCGTCGTCGAGGATCTCGCTGGCTCGAGTGCTGGCGGGAAGACGCACAAGCCTTACGAGAAGGAGTTCAACCTTCCGCTCTCCACTACTCCGACAATCCCTGCGTCTGCTGCGCGTACGGGTATGCCGCCTCCCACTGATCTTGAGCTCCTGACCATGAAGGCGCAGCTCGACCGGCAGCGCCAGGAGCTGCTCGCTGAGCAGGCGGAGTTGGAGAAGATTAGGCTAGAGCTTAGCCTAGATCAGATTGAGTACAACAAGGCTCACGGTTTTACACCGGTTGTTAGGAGAGCTAGCAAAGTAGGTGCTACGCGTCGCAACTTGGGCGCCGAGATGGCAACTGTTGTAGAGGCTCCTAGCCAGTCCGCCACCGCAAACACGTCCACCAGACCCAGATATAGCACACCCGCCAAAACACTTAGAGCTGCTGAGGCTGTAGCTGCTGAGTTGCCGCATCTAGAGGGTGACGCGCGCGTTAGGCAGCAAGAGAGGCTCAATGAGCTAGTCCTAGAGGCTGCTAGGCAGAACGAGGAGTTCCGGAAAGCCAACCCGGGTGCTGGAGCCTCGCAGGTGGTGCACTCGCATACGGCTAGATCTAACGATCAGGCCTCATCACCGCATCCCAGTCGCGAGAAGGAGCGGAGTGGCCGTTCCGGAAGAGATAGGCAGATGCAGGTGTACGACCCGGCTGTCGCCGCGATAGTCCGTTCAAAAACACAACGTTGCAGGAGCAGGCTATCAAGCCCATAAAGCTCAAAGCCAGGCCCGGGATGGAGAGCGCCCAGGCCCTTCTCAGCATCCAGTCGCTCAGCCTACTCGGCAGAGGCAGCAGCCGCGTGCGGTGGCGCCAGCCGCCAACCCGGTGGAGCAACCTGCAGCTGTGCAGGTGGACAGATATGATGATGGCTACTCGGCTATGGGGTTGGCTGGCTATGACATCCTGGATCGTGTGGGCGAGCGCGTGCTGGCGCCTGGAGACGCGAGGCACCAGCTGGACCAGATCAGCTTGTCGGCGCGGCTCGAGAACACGGGACCTCCCGGCCCCGAGTGCTTTGGCCCGCGCATCATGAACGAGCCTTCCGTGAAGAACTTCCAGCTCGCAAGGGGCACCAAGAGCTACAATGGTAGCACCAAGCCGGAGGACTGGCTCAATGACTATGCCACCGCGGTTCATATCGCGAACGGCAACCAGAGATGGGTAGTGCGGTACGTTCCGCAGATGCTAGAGGGTCCAACTCGCACTTGGCTCAACAACTTGCCCAAGAACAACATCAATTGCTGGCTGGACTTCTCGGAAGCCTTCATCAGTAACTTCACCAGCACTTACAAGAGGCCGAATAGGCCGCAGCAATTGTCAGCCTGCGAGCAGCGAGAAGATGAGACGGACCACGAGTACCTTACTCGGTGGAGCACATTGCGGAACACCTGCGAAGGTGTGAATGAGGCCCAGGCCATCACTTGGTTTGCGCAGGGTTGCAGACATGGCAGTATGCTATGGCAAAGGTTGCAGAGGGAGATGCCAAACACTCTGGCGGAGACCATCAAGATCGTGGATCAGTACGCACTCGGTGACCCTACTCAACCCCTGATGGACTCCTCTGAGCCGAGAAGAAACTTCAACAGCAACAAGCGCAACGAGTTCCGCAACAAGCGCAGGGGTGACCGAATAGATACTCGGTATGACCCTGAGGAGGTGAATGCAGTGGCTGTTGGAGCTGGGAGCAGCCAAAGGCAAAAACCTGCTGGAGCCTACGGGCAGAACCAGAACCAGGGCCAAGGCAACAAGAAACCATACCGCGCTCCTCAGTCGGGTAGCGGCAACTCGGAGCAGACAAGGAAGTTCGTCTTTGACGACATGAGGGATGGCCCATGCAGTTTCCATACTCAGCATCCCTCGAGGCCTGCTAACCACACTACCCGACAGTGCGAGTGGTGGGATCTGATCAGGAATGAAGGCTTGCCTCCTCCTCCTCCTCCGCTAGCTACAAATGCCAATGTGCAGCCTGCTCGCGCGCCCGCAGCTCGGCCTCTAGTGTTTCCGAGAAGAGAAAACGTGAACCAAGTGGCTTTAGGAGCCAACCGTCACTTCAACAATGAGGCCTACCGCAACAACAACAACAACCACAACCGCAACAACAACAGAGGCAACAACAATTACCAGGGCAACAACAACGGCAACAATGAGGGCGGAGGCCGCAACCAGTACCAAGAACACCACGAGAGCTACATGATCTTCACCTCTGAGCCCGTCGACAAGCAGTCACAGCACAGGCGTGCCATGGAGGTCAATGCCGTGATCCCTGCTGTTCCTCACTATATGCATTGGTGCAACCAAGATATCACGTGGTCCCGAGTAGATCATCCCAAGGTGATGCCCAACCCGGGTAGCTACGCCTTGGTGCTGGATCCAACCTTCTTGGGTCCCGAGAAGAATGTGAGGTTCAGCAAGGTACTGATCGACAACGGCAGCAACATCAACATTGTGTACAGAGACACACTCGAGAAGCTTGGTCTGGCCGAGAACATGCTGCTACCTAGCAAGAACACTTTCCATGGCATTGTGCCGGGAGTCTCGTGCAACCCGATTGGCCGAGTGTGGATAGATGTGTTATTCGGCACCAGGGAGAACTGCCACACGGAGAGCCTGCAGTTCGAGGTGGTTGATCACCAGAGTCCCTACCATGCCCTACTCGGCAGGCCTGCTCTGAGCAAGTTCATGGCCTCTACCCATACTGCATATCTGAAGATGAAGATCCCTGGTCCCAATGGCGTGATTACCATCTCTGGTGATTACAAAAAGTCCATGGAGTGTGCCTCTGCTGGTTCTCAGTTGGCGGAGTCCATGGTGATTACTGCCGAGAAGAAAAAGATGTATGAGGTGGTGGCTATGGCGCAGTCCGCGCAAGCTGGCGCGCAGGGCGTGCCGAGTACCCAACACGGGACCGCGTTCCAGGCATCTCAAGAGACAAAGAAGGTCCAGGTCGACCCTGAGTTCCCCGACCGCGTGGCCATCATTGGCTCCGGGTTGGCGGAGAAATAGGAAAGCGAGCTCATCCACTTCCTCCGTGAGAATCAGGACGTGTTCGCCTGGTCCAATGAAGATTTACCAGGAGTCCCGAGGGAGTTGGTTGATCACTCGTTACATGTGCGTCCTGACGCCAAACCAGTGAAGCAGGCTATGCGCCGTTTCGGAGATGAGAGAAGGAAGGCCATTGGTGACCAGATCACCAAGCTGCTGATAAGCAATTTCATCATGGAGGTGCTGCATTCGGATTGGCTAGCCAACCCGGTCATGGTCGAGAAGAAGAAGGAGGACCCCAAGGCTGCTACTGCATGGCGCATGTGTGTCGACTACACCGACTTGAACAAAGCGTGCCCTAAGGATCCTTTCCCGCTACCTCACATCAATCAGGTGATCGATTCCACTGCTGGTTGTGAACTGCTGTCTTTCATAGATGCTTACTCTGTTTTTCACCAGATAGCTCTCAATCCTGCTGATCAAATAAAGACTGCCTTCATTACCCCGTACGGGGCTTATTGCTATCGTGTCATGTGTTTCGGGTTGCGGAATGCGGGTGCTACTTATCAGCGATGCATACAGAAATGCCTAAACGATCAGCTCGGCAAGAATGTGTAGGTGTACGTAGATGACATTGTCATCAAAACGAATAAAACACATACTCTGCTTGCCGACCTTGAGGAAACCTTTGCCAACTTGCGCAAATATAAGATGAAGCTGAATCCGAGTAAATGCACCTTTGGCGTTTCGGCTGGCAAGCTACTCGGCTTCTTGGTGTCTAGTCGGGGCATTGAAGCCAATCCTTCAAAGATAAAAGCTATTGAGAGCATGTCTTTGCCGAGATCCCTGAAGGATGTGCAAAAATTCACTGGTTGCTTGGCATCTCTGAGCCGTTTTCTGGGCCGAATGGGCGAGAAGGCCCTGCCTCTGTACCAGCTGATGAAGAAAAGTGACAAGTTTGTCTGGACTCCGCAGGCGGATGTGGCATTCAATGAGCTGAAGGCAATGCTGGGTAGCGCTCCTATCTTGGCTAGTCCGCTACCCAAGGAGCCAATGCTGCTGTACATTGCTGCTACCAACCGAGTAGTCAGCGTAGTGATTGTGGTGGAACGAGAAGAGGAAGGCAAGAGTGTGCAGCGCCCAGTGTACTACCTCAGCGAAGTGCTGTCCAGATCCAAGCAGAACTACCCGCATTACCAGAAGATGACCTATGGCGTGTACCTGGGCGCCAAGAAGCTGAAGCATTATTTCCAAGAGCATCCTATCACTGTTGTGAGCTCTGCTCCCATCTCGGATATCATGGGCAACAAGGAGGCGAGTGGCAGAGTAGCCAAGTGGGCAATTGAGCTGGCCGCATACGCTCCCGCGTATGCGAGAAGAGAAGCCATCAAGTCTCAAATCCTGGCAGAATTTCCGGTGGACTGGGCTGAGGTGCAGTACGAACCTCCTGCTCCAGTTTCCAATTACTGGAAGATGCACTTTGATGGCTCGAAGGTGAAGGAAGGCCTTGGCGCTGGCGTAGTGCTTACGTCACCCAAGTGAGATCAACTCAAGTACGTGCTGCAGATTCATTTCAAGGCGTCCAACAATGTTGCAGAATACGAGGCCGTGGTGCACGGCTTGCGAGTAGCCAAGGAGGTTGGTGTGCAGCGTATCATATGCTATGGCGATTCAGATCTGGTGGTGCAGCAAGTATCTGGTACTTGGGATGCTCTGGATGCCAACATGGCATCGTACCGCTTCCTGGTACAGTCTATGACTGGATTCTTCGAAGGCTGCGAGTTCCAGCATATTCACCGAGCAGAGAATGAAGCAGCAGATGAGCTGTCCAAGTTGGGATCTTCTCGGCAGTCCATCCCGGCGGGGATTGCCTTGGAGCATTTGAGGAAGCCGTCCATCAAACCATCCCCCAACTCGGAGTCCATATTTGTTCCTTCTCTGCCAAGTGAAGAATCTACTCCCATGGAGATTGACTAGGAGAGTGCAACAGGGAACCCGGGGACTGTCGTTCCCTACTCGGGGACTGCCACTCCCTACTCGGGGACTTCCACTCCCTACTCGGGGACTGCCATTCCCTACTCGGGGACTGCCATTCCTTACTCGGGGACTGCTGTCCTCAACCCGAGGACTGTCACATTCATCGAGGAGGTTCTTGCCAATCGCTCAGGGCTTCAGAGAAGTGCTCCCAACCCTAAAGAGCAGCCAGAGGTGCCTGTCCCGATGGAAGTGGACGAACCAGTGTTTCCTACACAGGAGACACCGAGTTGGGCAATGCCCATATTATCCTTTCTAAAGGACGACACTTTGCCAGAAGATGAGGTGATCGCAAGGCAGATTCAGAGAAGATCCAAGGGCTACACCATATTCAGAGATGTGCTGCACAAGAGAAGTGCCACAGGCGTGCTGCAACGCTGTGTGGACCCAGAAGAAGGGGGAGAAATTCTGTTGGAAATACATGTAACACCTGGGGTGTTACCTGTTTGTTTGTTTGCATCATATGCATCACATTGCATTGCATCATGGTTGCATCAACTGAAAATTTCAAAACAATTTAAACTTTCACCCTTGCTCAAAAATTTCCAACTTCAAACCATTAATTCAAGCAATTATTCCAAATCATTTCCAATTCAAACCAAGTTTTCAAATTAGTACCCTTTTAAACCTTAAAGGTCACCTCTATCTTTTTGCCCTCCTAAAAATCACTTTAAAGCTTAGTGATAACCCTATTAAAAAGTGTTGTTTGAAATAAGGTTTTATTAATATCAAAAATCCCTCTATTTTGATTTCAAGTACAAACTATTATTTTAAACATAAAATTTTGAAATCAAATCTTGGAATATGGTTTCTAAATTCCTAACTAGCCTAACCTAATTTTTCTGAAATTTTTATTAAATAAAACCTTAACAGTTTTATTCCAAAACTGTTTGAGCAAAAAATAAAACAGGAGAAAATATTAAAACCAAAGCGCAGCTAGCAGCACCTAACCTATCCACCCCCAGGCCCAGCCCACCAAGCTTAGCCCAGTACCCCTTCGCTATGTTTCTTCCTCCTGTCACTGTCATAACAGTACGACTGCAGAACAACCATTCGATCAATTCCTTCCACCTCTGGATGGCATGCCGTACTGCCCCCCCTCCCTCCTTAAGTAGCTCACCTTCCCCTCTCTGCTAACCTAAAACCCTAGCTAGTTCCCCCCTTCCCATAGCCGCCAACTCCCCTCTGCTCCCATCAGTTCTCTGAACCTCGACTGAAACCACCATTGCCTTCCACCTCCTCCCTCGGCTCCGAGTCCCCACCTTCACCTCGAGGAGGATCTAACCCCGGGAATGGAACCAGCCCACATCCCTCCCCAAGATCTCTGAAGGCTCCATCACCAGGTACTGCCTCGATTCGTCGCCCTCTTCCTCTGTTCGTCGTCGATTGCCTCTGTTCCCGGTTGTGTTCGTCGTCAGAACCGAATAGAGCAGCAGCGATACCTTTCTGTTTGACTCGAGGTGCATCAGCAATCGGGAGGCGTTCTAGCGATAGGACTCCTCGTGTTACTGCCGTAGACCGAGATCGATCCCTCCCTGGCGCGCAGTTTTGCCGCTCCGCTCTGTTCTGTTGCGATCTGACGGAGGGAACCTGCACGCTGTTTCTGTCGCGAGTTTCAGTAGCGTTCTGTTCGAGTTCAGTTAGCTGGCGTCGTGCAACCTATTCTTTCGTCCGCCCTCTGTACCAACACAAACATGCAGGCACCCCAGTGGTTCGAGCCCAGTTGCGCGCGGTGGGAGATCCCGAGCTCGACTCCCCTCGGCCGCGCCCCACCTTTTTCTTCTTCTTTTCCAGCACTGACATCCACGGCCCCACCTGCCAGCCTCCCTTGCTGCCACGCGTGCGCGCTCGCGCCACGCTGGCCCGGCAGGCCCACAGGGCAGTGTCTGTGGGTAAACCCCAGCACGGTAACAAACGATAAAAATCAAAACTGATAAATTCTATTTCTTTTTAAATTGGCAGAATAAGCAATAAACTTAAAAATTCAATAACTTTTAATCTGTAAATCTAATAACTAAACTTTGTATATGTTTTCTGTTCAAAATTTTATAAACTTTCCAAATAACTTATTTGTGTTCTGTTTTGAATTTTCAAAATGCAATTCAAATTCAAATAATTCAAATGCCATTTGTAATAATTCATAAATAATTCATTGTTATTCCAAATAATGCAAATAAAATATGTTTTCCATACCATTTCATCTCACCTTTTCAAATATAAAATTTGTTTCCTGGTTTGAATAATTTAAATTGCCTAAACAATTTAAATCTTGTTTAACTCAATTAAAAGTTGTTTAATATTGTTTAATTCATAGTTAAATAATCCAAAGTCCAATTTCAAAATGTGAAACATGTAATCCAATTAAAATTTGATAACCTTTTCAAATATCAACTTTGTCGTTTGGTTTGAACAACTTAACTTGATGATAACAACCCCTACTTGTTCAACCTCATTAAGTACCAATAATTTCCAAACTTGATAACTGTTTTCTAAAATTGTTAACCATCATTCCAAATGCACTTAATGTTGTTATCTTCCTGTTCTTCATCATGCATGCATCATTCCAACTCACTTACACATGATGCTTAGTGTTAGAACAATTAGTTCAACTATAAGCATGGGTTTGCCATATGCAATCTTTGCATATGGAATCCATTTAAACTTGTGTTTCATATCAACTAGTTTAGTTTGGTGCATCTATTAAACATGACATGCATCCATATCTTGATCATGCTGGATCTTTTGCCGTAGTAGTAATTGTTGCATTCCGGTGTTTGTTCGAGGTTCGTTGCTTCTTCCCGGATAGGACGTTGAGATGATGTGAGCAACGACAAGTTCTGCTACCTTGCGGGATCTCAGGCAAGTATACTCACTTGCATGCCATATGGCTGCCTTTCATCACTTGTTACCGATTCTTTCCGTTGATTCTTTTCTGCTAGCCTTAGTGGTAGTTGTTTCTGTTACGAACCCATCACATGAATCCCTTAACCTTGATATTGCCTCACCTCCATACCTACAGCCTTTGTTTGTGCCTGTTCTTATCTAGCATGCTTAGGGTTGCTTTTGCTCGAGCCTGTTGTCGATTACTTCTTTTACTATCGTACCTATTATTGTTGTTACCGTTCCGGGGGCTCGAAATATTAATCAATCAATCCTGTTAATGCTACTGTTAATAATAAATTTGATGATAAGGCACCGGCGGGAGGCCCAGGGTGGTTTTGAGGCCCGCTAGTGTCGACCCCCTAATTAGGAAAAGGGTCTTGTCTACTGATCCATGATGAGCGCACTACCCGCATTTGGGGAGTATGGGCTCCCCCTCAGTTTGACTCGATTCGCATCTCGTCCAAATCGCCGTACTAGTTCGGGCTTTCCATTTGCTGCATGCATGATCTTGCGAGCCCTTGGCGCCCGGGTGGAACTTTCGTAGTCGGCATTTAGGGCGGCGTGGTCTTCCAGTGCTATGAGGGTCCCCTTTTCTTCGTGGGGCTCGATTAGCCGCGCACGCACAGCACGCGGTGCTTTGGGCTTGATGCGAAGAAGGGTTGGATTGTGTTGAGTGCCCCGCTTGGTGGAGTGGCCGCTCCATCTGGCGGGATATTCATGAGTGTCGGTTACTTTGGTGCACCCCTGCAGGGTAAATCTTCTCGAGAAGCCGTGTTTTCCGCGGTTATGGATTACTTGGTGAAAGTACTGGCTAACAAGTACTCAGGACAACTTAAACCTAATGATCAACCATGTTACACCCAATGACTAATAATTTGACTAGTAATAGGTTATTCACACAATAACTTGACTCATCTTTAATACCACGGTGTGAGTTATCCTCGGATTGCTTCTTCGGATAAGGGGCGAGATCCAGGATGGGTTTGTTTGAAGTTATCTTTCAGTTGGTTACTATCACTCGATCTTATCTCCTTTCTGATAGTTGGAAGTAATAGAATCTCTGTAGTTGGTTAGTGCAGCCTGTTGTCGCTTATTTGCAATAACCCCTTCCTTTCCGTTGATCCTAAAGTATTTGTATCTTGTGATGATTGGCTACGCCGGTATTCTTGTGAGTATGGGCTTTGTCCCCCTTGCCAGTACTTAACCGTACTGACCCACGAATCTCTTTCGTGGCTGCAAATTCCAAATTGCAGTCAACAGGTTTGAAGTCTGACGACGTTAGCTTGGGAATCCCTCCGGCTTGGCCTGGGCAGGGATTGGACGCCTTCGGTTATCTTCAGGACTCTTAGTCCAATTTGGATCTTGTCTGTAGACGGACGTTTGTTTCTTCCGCTGTTATTTGGATCTTTGTATGGTATCAGTTGTATCCCTGGCTCGTTGAGTCATCTTGTATCTTCCTGATGCTGTTGTAATTGTGGATTATTCGTGAACTATTGTAATGTTATCATAAATGGCAACCTGGAATCGGTTATTATGCGGATTTGGCGGGAATGCTGGAATCTGCGTAGTGCCCGATCTCGGGGCGTCACAAATGGTATCAGAGCCTTGGTTCCGATTCCCGATATTGTTTCGATACGAATGGTTATCGAAGCAACGGGTCCGCAAAGCCTGTAGGAAAACCTCGCTAACGGTCGTTGTTTCTAGAGTGTCGAAAACTATTTCTGCTAAACTATTTTGGAAAAACATCTCAATAGGATTCTTGTTTTCTCCTTACCCCTATTCTATTTCTCCTCCCATCTTATTTGTTTTGGATTCTTCCCCTTGTCTATCTTTCAAAGTGTTAGGATCCCACGTGGGTGGACGTTTTCTGAGCCTTTAACCTAATAGGTTCGATCATCGGAAGATTCCTGGTGGAAAAACATCGTCATCAGCCCGAGCAAGAATCTCTTGTTAGTGGTGTCGAGGAGATCAACTGGAAGCACGAAGAATCGATAGTCTAACTTCTTTCCCCTCCCGGGTTAGCAGGTGGATTGCGAGGGCGCAATCCCTTGTTAGTGGTGTCGTCTGTAACACCTGGGGTGTTACCTGTTTGTTTGTTTGCATCATATGCATCACATTGCATTGCATCATGGTTGCATCAACTGAAAATTTCAAAACAATTTAAACTTTCACCCTTGCTCAAAAATTTCCAACTTCAAACCATTAATTCAAGCAATTATTCCAAATCATTTCCAATTCAAACCAAGTTTTCAAATTAGTACCCTTTTAAACCTTAAAGGTCACCTCTATCTTTTTGCCCTCCTAAAAATCACTTTAAAGCTTAGTGATAACCCTATTAAAAAGTGTTGTTTGAAATAAGGTTTTATTAATATCAAAAATCCCTCTATTTTGATTTCAAGTACAAACTATTATTTTAAACATAAAATTTTGAAATCAAATCTTGGAATATGGTTTCTAAATTCCTAACTAGCCTAACCTAATTTTTCTGAAATTTTTATTAAATAAAACCTTAACAGTTTTATTCCAAAACTGTTTGAGCAAAAAATAAAACAGGAGAAAATATTAAAACCAAAGCGCAGCTAGCAGCACCTAACCTATCCACCCCCAGGCCCAGCCCACCAAGCTTAGCCCAGTACCCCTTCGCTATGTTTCTTCCTCCTGTCACTGTCATAACAGTACGACTGCAGAACAACCATTCGATCAATTCCTTCCACCTCTGGATGGCATGCCGTACTGCCCCCCCTCCCTCCTTAAGTAGCTCACCTTCCCCTCTCTGCTAACCTAAAACCCTAGCTAGTTCCCCCCTTCCCATAGCCGCCAACTCCCCTCTGCTCCCATCAGTTCTCTGAACCTCGACTGAAACCACCATTGCCTTCCACCTCCTCCCTCGGCTCCGAGTCCCCACCTTCACCTCGAGGAGGATCTAACCCCGGGAATGGAACCAGCCCACATCCCTCCCCAAGATCTCTGAAGGCTCCATCACCAGGTACTGCCTCGATTCGTCGCCCTCTTCCTCTGTTCGTCGTCGATTGCCTCTGTTCCCGGTTGTGTTCGTCGTCAGAACCGAATAGAGCAGCAGCGATACCTTTCTGTTTGACTCGAGGTGCATCAGCAATCGGGAGGCGTTCTAGCGATAGGACTCCTCGTGTTACTGCCGTAGACCGAGATCGATCCCTCCCTGGCGCGCAGTTTTGCCGCTCCGCTCTGTTCTGTTGCGATCTGACGGAGGGAACCTGCACGCTGTTTCTGTCGCGAGTTTCAGTAGCGTTCTGTTCGAGTTCAGTTAGCTGGCGTCGTGCAACCTATTCTTTCGTCCGCCCTCTGTACCAACACAAACATGCAGGCACCCCAGTGGTTCGAGCCCAGTTGCGCGCGGTGGGAGATCCCGAGCTCGACTCCCCTCGGCCGCGCCCCACCTTTTTCTTCTTCTTTTCCAGCACTGACATCCACGGCCCCACCTGCCAGCCTCCCTTGCTGCCACGCGTGCGCGCTCGCGCCACGCTGGCCCGGCAGGCCCACAGGGCAGTGTCTGTGGGTAAACCCCAGCACGGTAACAAACGATAAAAATCAAAACTGATAAATTCTATTTCTTTTTAAATTGGTAGAATAAGCAATAAACTTAAAAATTCAATAACTTTTAATCTGTAAATCTAATAACTAAACTTTGTATATGTTTTCTGTTCAAAATTTTATAAACTTTCCAAATAACTTATTTGTGTTCTGTTTTGAATTTTCAAAATGCAATTCAAATTCAAATAATTCAAATGCCATTTGTAATAATTCATAAATAATTCATTGTTATTCCAAATAATGCAAATAAAATATGTTTTCCATACCATTTCATCTCACCTTTTCAAATATAAAATTTGTTTCCTGGTTTGAATAATTTAAATTGCCTAAACAATTTAAATCTTGTTTAACTCAATTAAAAGTTGTTTAATATTGTTTAATTCATAGTTAAATAATCCAAAGTCCAATTTCAAAATGTGAAACATGTAATCCAATTAAAATTTGATAACCTTTTCAAATATCAACTTTGTTGTTTGGTTTGAACAACTTAACTTGATGATAACAACCCCTACTTGTTCAACCTCATTAAGTACCAATAATTTCCAAACTTGATAACTGTTTTCTAAAATTGTTAACCATCATTCCAAATGCACTTAATGTTGTTATCTTCCTGTTCTTCATCATGCATGCATCATTCCAACTCACTTACACATGATGCTTAGTGTTAGAACAATTAGTTCAACTATAAGCATGGGTTTGCCATATGCAATCTTTGCATATGGAATCCATTTAAACTTGTGTTTCATATCAACTAGTTTAGTTTGGTGCATCTATTAAACATGACATGCATCCATATCTTGATCATGCTGGATCTTTTGCCGTAGTAGTAATTGTTGCATTCCGGTGTTTGTTCGAGGTTCGTTGCTTCTTCCCGGATAGGACGTTGAGATGATGTGAGCAACGACAAGTTCTGCTACCTTGCGGGATCTCAGGCAAGTATACTCACTTGCATGCCATATGGCTGCCTTTCATCACTTGTTACCGATTCTTTCCGTTGATTCTTTTCTGCTAGCCTTAGTGGTAGTTGTTTCTGTTACGAACCCATCACATGAATCCCTTAACCTTGATATTGCCTCACCTCCATACCTACAGCCTTTGTTTGTGCCTGTTCTTATCTAGCATGCTTAGGGTTGCTTTTGCTCGAGCCTGTTGTCGATTACTTCTTTTACTATCGTACCTATTATTGTTGTTACCGTTCCGGGGGCTCGAAATATTAATCAATCAATCCTGTTAATGCTACTGTTAATAATAAATTTGATGATAAGGCACCGGCGGGAGGCCCAGGGTGGTTTTGAGGCCCGCTAGTGTCGACCCCCTAATTAGGAAAAGGGTCTTGTCTACTGATCCATGATGAGCGCACTACCCGCATTTGGGGAGTATGGGCTCCCCCTCAGTTTGACTCGATTCGCATCTCGTCCAAATCGCCGTACTAGTTCGGGCTTTCCATTTGCTGCATGCATGATCTTGCGAGCCCTTGGCGCCCGGGTGGAACTTTCGTAGTCGGCATTTAGGGCGGCGTGGTCTTCCAGTGCTATGAGGGTCCCCTTTTCTTCGTGGGGCTCGATTAGCCGCGCACGCACAGCACGCGGTGCTTTGGGCTTGATGCGAAGAAGGGTTGGATTGTGTTGAGTGCCCCGCTTGGTGGAGTGGCCGCTCCATCTGGCGGGATATTCATGAGTGTCGGTTACTTTGGTGCACCCCTGCAGGGTAAATCTTCTCGAGAAGCCGTGTTTTCCGCGGTTATGGATTACTTGGTGAAAGTACTGGCTAACAAGTACTCAGGACAACTTAAACCTAATGATCAACCATGTTACACCCAATGACTAATAAGTTGACTAGTAATAGGTTATTCACACAATAACTTGACTCATCTTTAATACCACGGTGTGAGTTATCCTCGGATTGCTTCTTCGGATAAGGGGCGAGATCCAGGATGGGTTTGTTTGAAGTTATCTTTCAGTTGGTTACTATCACTCGATCTTATCTCCTTTCTGATAGTTGGAAGTAATAGAATCTCTGTAGTTGGTTAGTGCAGCCTGTTGTCGCTTATTTGCAATAACCCCTTCCTTTCCGTTGATCCTAAAGTATTTGTATCTTGTGATGATTGGCTACGCCGGTATTCTTGTGAGTATGGGCTTTGTCCCCCTTGCCAGTACTTAACCGTACTGACCCACGAATCTCTTTCGTGGCTGCAAATTCCAAATTGCAGTCAACAGGTTTGAAGTCTGACGACGTTAGCTTGGGAATCCCTCCGGCTTGGCCTGGGCAGGGATTGGACGCCTTCGGTTATCTTCAGGACTCTTAGTCCAATTTGGATCTTGTCCGTAGACGGACGTTTGTTTCTTCCGCTGTTATTTGGATCTTTGTATGGTATCAGTTGTATCCCTGGCTCGTTGAGTCATCTTGTATCTTCCTGATGCTGTTGTAATTGTGGATTATTCGTGAACTATTGTAATGTTATCATAAATGGCAACCTGGAATCGGTTATTATGCGGATTTGGCGGGAATGCTGGAATCTGCGTAGTGCCCGATCTCGGGGCGTCACAATACACCAGGGAGAATGCGGGCACCACGCCCCTTCTCGGGCATTGGTCAAGAAGGCTTTTCGGCATGGCTTCTACTGGCTTACAGCTCTGCAGCAAGCTGAAGAAATCGTGAGGAAGTGCAACGGATGCCAGATGTTCGCGAGTAAGATCCACATACCGGCTTCCGAGTTGAAAACCATTCCCATCACTTGGCCATTTGCTGTATGGTGTTTGGATATGGTTGGCCCCTTCAACCCGGCTAAAGGCAACATGACTCACATCTTAGTCATGGTGGACAAGTTCACCAAATGGATTGAATGTACACGAATACATAAAGGTATTACATAAAAGATCTCATGATCAAGTTTAACGCAACTGCCACAAAGGGCAGGCAACTTAACAAACACAGCGGAAGACAATTAAAACACAACGTAGATGAGCCCAAGTCACGCCTTAACCTACAGGCTGCTGACCCGGAGACGATCCTAGTTCGCAAAGCCGTCAACTCCGTACTTCTCTTCATAGATATCCTTTGGAGTCTCCTTCTCCAAATCTGATAAGTAGATACCAGGGGCGAAACCATAATGAGTACATTTGAATGTACTCAGCAAGACATCCATCATGTCACTTACCAACATGCAAGTATGCTTATATGGTGGAATAGGTAGGTTATAAATAGGGTTCACTACCAATGGTGTTCATGTATGATGACACCACAGTTGCAGTCAGGTTAATCTGTATCTTTGTTGAAGAAGATACTTCAGAAGAAAATAATATAGTTTTATTTCTCTTGTAGATATCACATGTACAAGAGTTTTTGTAAAACTTTGTTAAAGAATATTTTCTCTTTGCAAAACTTCTTGGAAATCAGTTTCCAGAATTCTTGCTTAGAGTAGAAAAGGTTTTTCTTTTGCAAAACATTTTGTTTTGTATATATCAGCATCTGGCTTTTCATCCTCGACGATACCTCCACGGTATCAGTTTCCATTCCTTTCCGAACTTCACAAGTTCACACTTCCTTTCCAAAGTTTCCCTTTCAAAAACTTCCTTTTTGAAAACATTGACACAATGCTAGCTACATGGCCATTCAACCGTCCATATCCGAGGACGCGGCTATCTCGAAATAGTTTTACTCTGCAGAGGTGTACACATTTCCACCAGATCCAGAATCCGCCATGAAACACCCATGGACTGTCCTCAACCTATGAGAACATCAGATAACTGATCTTGACTATCCACTATGTACAAGCTAGAACATGACTATCTCTTCAATTGGGTTTCCCCCTCCCCGGCAAGCCGTGTCCCACACCGCCCAGACAGGAGGCCCAACTGCTGCATCCGGAGGGAAAATTAATCCCACACTTTAGATGTCCCGTATTCCCCACTCCTAGCAACATTTCGGTTCGGAGGATCCCATCCCCTATAGCACTTGAGATAGCACACATACTAACCAGAACAAGTTTTTAATCAAGCCCCTACCCATATCGGGGTAAAGTGGCAGTACGGTAAAGGTTGTCCAGCGAAGACTAGGTTATGTGTCATTTTTGAAAACACCACTTTCTCAAAAATGACCACTTCCACATTCCTCCGGAGAACAAGGATCCGCCTTTTCTCCGGGTTTTTCCGTAAGGCCTTTGTTTTGTAGAATCACAATTTTAGGGTGTCCACTTAGGGACTAATATATTTGATGGTAATAAATACCATATGGTGGCCTATGGGCTTGGTATTACCAAGTTTAACTATTGGCATGATAGTAACCTATAATATAGTATAGTAGTAATTTCCACCTCAAAAATAGTTTTGATAATCAAGTTTTTGTAAAACTTCAGAGGTAAAACATGCATGATAGATAATGGTAAGTATTGTATCAGCAAGCAATCAGGATGCTTGCCTGGTATCTCTTGTGTCCCTGGTGTTGGAGTGACTGGAACTTGAAACAGAGCTTCACGACACTTCCTTCCTCTTCGTTTTCTAACGCCGTAAAAGGAATAAAGGACACACATTCAGAACCAATCAAGGCAAGCAACCATACATAACAATACATACAGCAAGGAAATCTAATAATAACAAAATCACTCAATTATTAATTGAGGCAAACAATCAAACAATCCTACTTGACAGAAATGCCATTTAATAAGACAGCTCAAGGTTGGAGGAACATATCTCACAACCTTAATATCATGGATTCAGTGGGTGTGCCACTATCATACCAAGATATTAATAAGCCCAAAATACACTTAGTTTCACAAGGGTGAGACTACTAAAAGTGTATAAAACATGCACAATAATAAGCATGGTAATGGGTCTATCAACCCAACCACAAAAATAAAAGGGTAGCCATTCTACTGAGTCTAAATTGACATCAAGAATAAATGAACCACATGATTTGCAAAAGTTACTTTTACAAATCAGTGAGCCTACACAAATGTAACAAAGTAATATACTCATCACAAAACACACAATTTCTCATAGTGAGAACAATAGAAATAATGACTAAAAGGAGGAATCCTATAGACATGCTTCTACGAAAAGTTTGCTATGCAAGCATGCATAATAAGTAAAGTACTAAAATGCAAACAAGGAACCATGTTATCATAATGGGAATGAAAACATGTCCTCATGCAAGGATACACAATTATCTACCAAACACAAGTTGGCAGGAAAAATAATTCAATACAAAAACTGCTAAGGAAACTAGTACTACTCAAACATGAAGAATCAATGGATGAATTTCAATCAAGTAATTGAAACACAACCAGAGGTTCCATGTCATAAAAACAGTAGTGAAAAACACCTATAATTGCTATAGCAAACATATCCCATTTAGCAAAACAATGCATCAATTTGCAAGGCAACTCCTATATACTAGTGTTAATAAAAAGGGCATTACTAGAGGAATCAAACAACACTCCAAAGATGGATTTTTCCTAGCAATCCACACATGATTATAACCACTTACAAACACAAGTATACCCATTTTTGTTTAGCACAAAAATTCCCAAAGCAAAAATACTAGGCACTCATTAGTTATAGAACTATATAAAAGAAATGCATCTAGTTTGGGGAAATAATGTTTCCACCAAAAATGCAATGAAACCAGTGGGTGTTCCACTAGCATAACAAAGCATTAAGAGGTCACAAAGCCTCTGGTCATACTTGACAAAAATTAGCAAAAACCTAAACTAGCACCTAGTGCAATAACAATACTAGCAGAAAATAATAGGGTGCTTAAATAAGCAAGGCAATGCTACTCATGCTATTATTTTCACACAAGTGAAAACTTTAGGGGTCAAGTACTCATAATAGTATCATCAAAATGCTACTGGTCCTATGATCACAACCCAAAAATATGTGGCTACTCAACCACAAATGTTTATGTCAAAAATTCCACACATGAGGGAATTTTTCCATAACATTCTCATAGTCATGACAAAGCTACTCATGCTTTTCTACCAACTCAAGTGCAATATAGAAGAGGTGATAACAACACAAAATAAGTACTAACATGGCACTGGATCCAATCAAAAATCCAAGTGCTAGCACATAAATTCATCACTCAAAAATTATATGCAACTATACACTAGAGATAAACATATGCTACTAACAAATATCATATTCCTTCTCCACTCAAGTCCACACATTCTAACCTGCTAAAATAGTTAAGTAACACTTATAAAGCAAGTTCACACAACTTATACATGCTAGAAAACAATATTGCAACACAAAAATATCACCACACAAATTAATTAACTAAAATGCCAAAATGGCAGAAATATGCAAAACAAGGATCTGTCCACAAAATTTTCTAGGATGCTCTAAAAATTAAACCCTTCTAGGTTTGGATAGTCCTAAACACATACAAGACCATCCAATTGAGTTTGCATCAAAAATCATTTTTAATTATTTTATAAAAATCACCAAAGTGTTCTCTGGTGTTTTACCAAATTGCATGCCATTTCAAAAATACAATGAATTTGGAAACGAGGTTAAATGCTCCTGTTAGGAAATTTCAAGGGCTTTCCAATGCAATTGGCCTCACTTCATTCTGAGTTGTAAAATTAAAATGGTGCTCATTTTGGTGTTTCTGGTACCTGTTTCCAAATCATTTTTAATTTCAAAACCATTCATCCAAATGTAGATCTACAAAGTGGAGGTGGTTTAGAATTTGTTGATTCACACCTGTGAATTTTAGTTTGGTCAAATTCATATTTTAGGTAGCATTTTAGAGCCAAAAGTAAACAGGTAAGTTTCTGTAAAAAAATTAAATGGAAAACAGATACAAATGGGCCAGATCTGCTAACGGGCCGCCCAGATCTATTGATACCGCGGTGGGATCTAGCCGCTGGTCGCTGACGCGCGGGCCAGGCGCCACGCGGGCAGCCACGCAGGCGAGCGCGGCCCCACCAGTGGGTTTGACTTGCCCAGCGCGGGGTCAAGGGCGCTGAGGTCGTCACGACGTCACCCTGAGGTCACCCGCCGGCGGAACAACTCCGGCGAGGCCCTAGCGACTCCATCCGAGCACGGTTTCGCGAATAAAAACTACCGACTCGATGCACACGACGCGAGCAAGCAAATAGGCGCTGCCTCGTTTCCGGGGAGACGCCGGAGAGTGGCCGGCGACGGCAGCGCGCGACGGCCGGAAAACACGCACGGGGCGGCGGCGATTTAGGGGGTTAGGGAGGGGGAAAATCGACGGGGAGCTTCCCTTGCTCACCACGAACGTCATGGAGGACACGGAGAAGGCGGAGGAGGGACGAGTCGGCGTCAATGCCTCGCCGGAGCGCCGTCGAGCTCGGGGAAGAAGAAGGACGGCGCGGCCTCCTCGATGCACTCCGGTCCGATTCCTTCAGCAGGGAGGAGTACCACGACGAGGCGGAGCGAATGGTTCAAGAGGCGACCGGCGGCGAGGTCACCCGTGGCCAAATCGACGGTGAGCTCTAATGGCTAGGGTTTCGGTTTGGGGTTCTTGAACTAGAGAGAGAGGGAGAGCTCTAGGGGAGAGAGAGGGGGCATGAGCAGACAAGGGCACATGGGGGCCCTCTTTATCCCCAAGGGTTCCTTCCCTTCGAAGCCATGGGTAGGGGTGCTGTTCTCTACAGGGAGCTAGAGGTTGAAGATGATGACTGGGATTTCATTTAGGTCCCTAGAAAAATTACAACAAGGTCCTTTGCTCTCTGAAAAAGGCTGTTTTCACCAAGCAACCAACATCAAAATTTAAATTCCTTTTGCCCAAAATTCTAATTAGTTAAGATACACAACATATGTGAAAATTGGCTCAATTAGATAAACTTGATAATTCAAAGTTGTTCAAATTTGAATTCTTACATAAATGGACATTGAATTTATTTGACTACTTAGGTGTTTCCAAAAATGATAATTTTTGGCACACATTCCTTATTTGATGTGTTCCTTATGTGGTAGAAAATTCATGTCATTTTGAGTTACTTCATAGAACAAACTTGTTCAAATTTCAAAAAGGTGCTGTCAAGAAAACAGGGGTTTTTGGCAACTTAAATTATTCAAAAACTTGTGCCCTTTTGGTTTTCATCCTTATTTATTATATAGAGCATGTGGTATTTATTTCATGGTATTTGGAAAAAGTTTGTAGAACAAACTTGTTCAAAATCCCAATTGTTGCTGTGGAGAAAAACCATGTTTTCAGGACTTTAATGGATTCAATTTTTGGTCTCCTCTTGTGTGTGTTCCTTATTTGATATAAGGAAGCAATGGTATTAATTTCAGACCATTTCAAGAAAGTTTCCAATAGTAACTTGTTTTAGTTTTCTGTTTCTGGAAATATTGGCATTTCTATTTAATAAGGCACTTGGCTTTTCTTTAGCAATGCTTTGCCAAAATATTTATGTGACTAGAGATAGCAAGTCAATGCTCTCCAATACCTTTGTTTTTAAGCTTGCAAGGTTGGAAAAACATTTGATGATATTTTGGTGAAGCATCTAAGAATGCCTCTTTTTCTGATAATCTTTTAGGGAAATTTTATTAAGTGTTTCCTCTTTCTTAATTTAGGTCTTGGAATAATATTCAACAAGTATGAGATTCATAAGATGTTTTTGGAAAACTCTTTGATCAATATTTACTTAAGAAAATATTGTCAAAGTCATTGGAACAATATGCTGAATATTTTTAGTTCACTGCTTTGCTATCCTTTTAAGTTTGCAAGTTTATATAATTAGTTTGTTTGGTTGCACTTAAACAACCACAAACAAACACAACCAAGGTTTATTAGTAAAGCAATTAGCAAAACAACTGTGTTAACAGGTATTCCAAAATTGGGATGTGACAGGTCTTCCCCCCTTAAAAAGAATCTCGTCCCCGAGATTCGCAAGCGAGGACTAAGGGAGGGCCAACAAACACAATATTAGTGTTGGAGTGCAGGTGCTTCCCCCCTTTGACTTTTCTTGGGAGGTGGGGTACATCTCTAAATTAGCAATTTCACTTTAAGAAAATACACCAGTACTATTTTAGGTCCAAAACTTTTGTTTTCCTAGTTTGAACCAAAAATTAAGGTTAGTGCAGAACTACCTGGAAATGTACCGTCAATTATTACATGAGTTTCTTGCTATAACCCACATATTACATACCACATATGGAGTGGTGTACCACTCTCATAACAAGGTATATAAAAAACTAAAAATATAGCTTGTGGGTGCAAAGGTTAGATTGCTAAGGTAAAATAAACAGACAGAATAATACCCATGGCAGTGGGTATTACTCACCACAAGCAACTATCACTTAATGTGTTCATGCTTTTAGTTGGATGTTTTAGTTCCATAAGATACTCTTAAGCACAATCATAACACAGGTATAACTCATGCTAAGATAAAACTTTTAACAAAATCCAATAAGCAAGCAAACAACACCAAAGATGAATAGCCTATTTAATCACTAGGTTATTTGTTTATTAGAGGTTTTGGAAACCATCAATCATGAACCATTAGCAAACAACCAGTAGCTAAAAACCAATGAATACGATCATAAAGGTACTCTAAAACACCATCTTTACACAAGATAAAAACTCCTATTTCACAGGCATAAAAATAACAGGACTGCACAAATCACACACTAGTATGAAAAATCTACACTAGCATGCTATAAGAGATAATCATATCCTATAACCATATAACATGAAACTAAATAATTCATGGCATGATAACAGAAGTAATAACTTCCTAAACATGCTATATCAACACAAATACTCATAAAATAAAACGAGGGTAATACTAGAGCAAAAATCACCATTTTCTAGTGGTGAAACTAGTGTCACTCTAGAGGAGCAAACAATTTCTATCATGATGTTTAAACTTAAACAAGCAAGAATATGAATATAAATGTACCTAATAACAGTACACAAAACTTAATCATGCTAGTAAGCACAAACATCAAAACAATCCCATGATACAACTATTAAACATGCATAAATTTCTTCTAGCAATTTTCTGTTTTTCTTTAAACAATTACTAGCCAACAAGCAAGGTATAATTCACACAACCAGTAGCTATGCAATTAATGAAAATTTATCTAAACCTTCTCAAAAATCCATACACTCAATTTAAAATCATTCACAAACAATCTACCAATCAAGAGGAATTTATTTTATTTGCGAACAATTTAATTTCAGCACACGATAGTGAGACATTTCTTAACATGATACCCCTAAGGAATATTATGCTAACAAAAGGATCACACCTAAACATATTAGTATTTACTAATAAGAAATAAACTTCTCATTTGCATAAGTGAAAAGAAACAATTATATTTTTCCATGGTGGAAAATAGAAATCAATCACATAGTGAAACATACTATTTTTACACATGTGTATGGTTGGGGATTTTCATCCTCAAGCCAAAATGCAATGGGACCAGTGGGCTATGGCCTACTAATACCAAGGCAAATTAGGTACTAAACCTCTGGTTACTCATGAAAAACTCTGCATGCAAGATAAAAATATAAGGCTATTTAATCTAGTGAACAATACTAGTGCATATTGATAGCAATTCTTACACATGCATCTCCATAAGATCAAGTGCAACCTAACAGAGATACTACTATCCTAATATCAGTACCAAAATGGTACTGTAATAAACTTAAAGACAACCAAACTTAGGTGCACAACTACACAAGATCTGCTCACACAACTAGTCAAATAAGTACTAGAAAACAAGCAACAAATGTTACACATGCTTTACTATTATAAGACATGCAAGATAATATAGGTACAAGCATCAAAATAACAGTTACTTGACTCAAAGAACACATAGCACAAAATTTATCAAAGCATTCACACAAAGATCTAGCTTTCACAATAATTCCAAATAATAAACTAGAAGGTAACAAATGCTATTTCATTTTTATTCGAGTTTTCCATCATGCACACACTTTCTAGGGTAGATTTACTATAAGAAATCAACATAATAACAAGTCCTAACAACTCCATATAAGTTAGGAAGCAATATTGAATAGAACACAAATTTATTTCAATCAAGAGCACACAAAGAAGCAAAAATAGGAAAACTGATGTTTCCTAGATTTATCATAACTATTCCATCGTTCACTTAATTTCTTAAACCATGAATTTCATAGTACCTACAATGTATATTAAGATTTGGTTTCCAAAGTAGATGCACACGATATCCTATTGACTAGTAAACGAATAGGTCATCTTTTTATTTTCTCGTGACTTCTCCTTTATACCAACTAGATTAAAAGTTGTCGTAAGTCACTTAATTCCTTGGTTTAGAAAGAGTTGTGAGTAGTTCACATGCTTTGGTTAGGTGTCAACCTAAGATTAGACCAAGCATGTTAGTCTTGTTAGCTTCCTATTTAATTATGTTTGTCCGACAAGATATGACTAGCGTCATACGTCGAATATTGAATTGTGCTCTTTTGATTGGCTTTTGAGGGGGTTGCGCATCATGGCATGTGAAGACTTCTTTTGCAAACAGACAAACACATAGGTTTTGGTCAGTATTGGTTGGTTTTCTTCACGCCTTTTCTTCTTTGAGGGCTGTCGTTGTTGGAGCTTTATTTGTTGGAGTGCATCACTGGTAGCAATGCTATCAGCTCGTGTGGCTTGATGGTCCTCTATATAGGCAAAACGGTGCTTTCATTAATTGTGGGAGAGATGGTGGTGGTTCACGACGGGTCGCATTATGAAGCGAAAACTAGTATAAGTCTAAGCAACAAATTCTTGTTTTTTGAATACTATACAAACATTTTTGCTTGCAAAAATTTAACACGAGGCGATTCAAAAACAAGAGCGGGGCAAGCACAAATCTGCAAATTTTGAGCACCCCACAAACATATAGAAGCCTAGATGAACCAAATTCTACACCACACAATAGCACAAAGTCCTACGGACACACATAAACAAGCCAAAACACACAAGCAAGGCTCCATTGGAGCTACGTCGGGGGATGATCCAAAATCCTAGAAGTGGCTGAAGAACTATATCTACTTCTGACCATCATCACTGTAGAGCTAGGCAAATATTTTGGTCTTCTCGGGACATCGGCAAGTATACAAGATAATAGAAGTAAAGTTTTGATAAACCTTTTTACTGAGAGAGGTAAAACTACGCAACAATCTGTTTTTGAAACCCCAACTATTTTCTGAACAGAAAACTTCAAAGACGAGAGATGTTTCAAAAACAGAGCGGAGCAGTTGCAAACAAGTAAGAAATAAACTCTTAACCGAGAGAGATACCAATTCTGTAAGGCCCGCCCTTCGAACCACTGTTCAAGGACGCCCTTGATATGCATTTAGAATCTTTTGAAAAGATGATAAGGAGGGAAAATTTACTAAAATTCCCTTAGATAAAAATAATTTAGATAGTAAATAGGTTTTTACTCCAAAATACTTTTCTTTCCTATCTGACGTCCATTCTAACTAAGGTCTCCTAAGGTCAACCTGGCTCTGATACCAACTCTGTAAGGACCCCAGACCGGCAGTCTGAAACCCTACGTATGCATACATTCACGATCCCAGAAAGATCAGTCGTGAACAACATACACAGTTGGCACACAGAAATACATCATCCATTACACGAATACATAAAGGTATTACATAAAAGATCTCATGGTCAAGTTTAACGCAACTGCCACAAAGGGCAGGCAACTTAACAAACACAGCGAAAGACAATTAAAACACAACGTAGATGAGCCCAAGTCACGCCTTAACCTACAGGCTGCTGACCCGGAGACGATCCTAGTTCACAAAGCCGTCAACTCCGTACTTCTCTTCATAGATATCCTTTGGAGGCTCCTTCTCCAAATCTGATAAGTAGATACCAGGGGCGAAACCATAATGAGTACATTTGAATGTACTCAGCAAGACATCCATCATGTCACTTACCAACATGCAAGTATGCTTATATGGTGGAATAGGTAGGTTATAAATAGGGTTCACTACCAATGGTGTTCATGTATGATGACACCACAGTTGCAGTCAGGTTAATCTGTATCTTTGTTGAAGAAGATACTTCAGAAGAAAATAATATAGTTTTATTTCTCTTGTAGATATCACATGTACAAGAGTTTTTGTAAAACTTTGTTAAAGAATATTTTCTCTTTGCAAAACTTCTTGGAAATCAGTTTCCAGAATTCTTGCTTAGAGTAGAAAAGGTTTTTCTTTTGCAAAACATTTTGTTTTGTATATATCAGCATCTGGCTTTTCATCCTCGACGATACCTCCACGGTATCAGTTTCCATTCCTTTCCGAACTTCACAAGTTCACACTTCCTTTCCAAAGTTTCCCTTTCAAAAACTTCCTTTTTGAAAACATTGACACAATGCTAGCTACATGGCCATTCAACCGTCCATATCCGAGGACGCGGCTATCTCGAAATAGTTTTACTCTGCAGAGGTGTACACATTTCCACCAGATCCAGAATCCGCCATGAAACACCCATGGACTGTCCTCAACCTATGAGAACATCAGATAACTGATCTTGACTATCCACTATGTACAAGCTAGAACATGACTATCTCTTCAATTGGGTTTCCCCCTCCCCGGCAAGCCGTGTCCCACACCGCCCAGACAGGAGGCCCAACTGCTGCATCCGGAGGGAAAATTAATCCCACACTTTAGATGTCCCGTATTCCCCACTCCTAGCAACATTTCGGTTCGGAGGATCCCATCCCCTATAGCACTTGAGATAGCACACATACTAACCAGAACAAGTTTTTAATCAAGCCCCTACCCATATCGGGGTAAAGTGGCAGTACGGTAAAGGTTGTCCAGCGAAGACTAGGTTATGTGTCATTTTTGAAAACACCACTTTCTCAAAAATGACCACTTCCACATTCCTCCGGAGAACAAGGATCCGCCTTTTCTCCGGGTTTTTCCGTAAGGCCTTTGTTTTGTAGAATCACAATTTTAGGGTGTCCACTTAGGGACTAATATATTTGATGGTAATAAATACCATATGGTGGCCTATGGGCTTGGTATTACCAAGTTTAACTATTGGCATGATAGTAACCTATAATATAGTATAGTAGTAATTTCCACCTCAAAAATAGTTTTGATAATCAAGTTTTTGTAAAACTTCAGAGGTAAAACATGCATGATAGATAATGGTAAGTATTGTATCAGCAAGCAATCAGGATGCTTGCCTGGTATCTCTTGTGTCCCTGGTGTTGGAGTGACTGGAACTTGAAACAGAGCTTCACGACACTTCCTTCCTCTTCGTTTTCTAACGCCGTAAAAGGAATAAAGGACACACATTCAGAACCAATCAAGGCAAGAAACCATACATAACAATACATACAGCAAGGAAATCTAATAATAACAAAATCACTCAATTATTAATTGAGGCAAACAATCAAACAATCCTACTTGACAGAAATGCCATTTAATAAGACAGCTCAAGGTTGGAGGAACATATCTCACAACCTTAATATCATGGATTCAGTGGGTGTGCCACTATCATACCAAGATATTAATAAGCCCAAAATACACTTAGTTTCACAAGGGTGAGACTACTAAAAGTGTATAAAACATGCACAATAATAAGCATGGTAATGGGTCTATCAACCCAACCACAAAAATAAAAGGGTAGCCATTCTACTGAGTCTAAATTGACATCAAGAATAAATGAACCACATGATTTGAAAAAGTTACTTTTACAAATCAGTGAGCCTACACAAATGTAACAAAGTAATAGACTCATCACAAAACACACAATTTCTCATAGTGAGAACAATAGAAATAATGACTAAAAGGAGGAATCCTATAGACATGCTTCTACGAAAAGTTTGCTATGCAAGCATGCATAATAAGTAAATTACTAAAATGCAAACAAGGAACCATGTTATCATAATGGGAATGAAAACATGTCCTCATGCAAGGATACACAATTATCTACCAAACACAAGTAGGCAGGAAAAATAATTCAATACAAAAACTGCTAAGGAAACTAGTACTACTCAAACATGAAGAATCAATGGATGAATTTCAATCAAGTAATTGAAACACAACCAGAGGTTCCATGTCATAAAAACAGTAGTGAAAAACACCTATAATTGCTATAGCAAACATATCCCATTTAGCAAAACAATGCATCAATTTGCAAGGCAACTCCTATATACTAGTGTTAATAAAAAGGGCATTACTAGAGGAATCAAACAACACTCCAAATATGGATTTTTCCTAGCAAGCCACACATGATTATAACCACTTACAAAAACAAGTATACCCATTTTTGTTTAGCACAAAAATTCCCAAAGCAAAAATACTAGGCACTCATTAGTTATAGAACTATATAAAAGAAATGCATCTAGTTTGGGGAAATAATGTTTCCACCAAAAATGCAATGAAACCAGTGGGTGTTCCACTAGCATAACAAAGCATTAAGAGGTCACAAAGCCTCTGGTCATACTTGACAAAAATTAGCAAAAACCTAAACTAGCACCTAGTGCAATAACAATACTAGCAGAAAATAATAGGGTGCTTAAATAAGCAAGGCAATGCTACTCATGCTATTATTTTCACACAAGTGAAAACTTTAGGGGTCAAGTACTCATAATAGTATCATAAAAATGCTACTGGTCCTATGATCACAACCCAAAAATATGTGGCTACTCAACCACAAATGTTTATGTCAAAAATTCCACACATGAGGGAATTTTTCCATAACATTCTCATAGTCATGACAAAGATACTCATGCTTTTCTACCAACTCAAGTGCAATATAGAAGAGGTGATAACAACACAAAATAAGTACTAACATGGCACTGGATCCAATCAAAAATCCAAGTGCTAGCACATCAATTCATCACTCAAAAATTATATGCAACTATACACTAGAGATAAACATATGCTACTAACAAATATCATATTCCTTCTCCACTCAAGTCCACACATTCTAACCTGCTAAAATAGTTACGTAACACTTATAAAGCAAGTTCACACAACTTATACATGCTAGAAAACAATATTGCAACACAAAAATATCACCACACAAATTAATTAACTAAAATGCCAAAATGGCAGAAATATGCAAAACAAGGATCTGTCCACAAAATTTTCTAGGATGCTCTAAAAATTAAACCCTTCTAGGTTTAGATAGTCCTAAACACATACAAGACCATCCAATTGAGTTTGCATCAAAAATCATTTTTAATTATTTTATAAAAATCACCAAAGTGCTCTCTGGTGTTTTACCAAATTGCATGCCATTTCAAAAATACAATGAATTTGGAAACGAGGTTAAATGCTCCTGTTAGGAAATTTCAAGGGCTTTCCAATGCAATTGGCCTCACTTCATTCTGAGTTGTAAAATTAAAATGGTGCTCATTTTGGTGTTTCTGGTACCTGTTTCCAAATCATTTTTAATTTCAAAACCATTCATCCAAATGTAGATCTACAAAGTGGAGGTGGTTTAGAATTTGTTGATTCACACCTGTGAATTTTAGTTTGGTCAAATTCATATTTTAGGTAGCATTTTAGAGCCAAAAGTAAACAGGTAAGTTTCTGTAAAAAAATTAAATGGAAAACAGATACAAATGGGCCAGATCTGCTAACGGGCCGCCCAGATCTATTGATACCGCGGTGGGATCTAGCCGCTGGTCGCTGACGCGCGGGCCAGGCGCCACGCGGGCAGCCACGCAGGCGAGCGCGGCCCCACCAACGGGTTTGACTCGCCCAGCGCGGGGTCAAGGGCGCTGAGGTCGTCACGACGTCACCCTGAGGTCACCCGCCGGCGGAACAACTCCGGCGAGGCCCTAGCGACTCCATCCGAGCACGGTTTCGCGAATAAAAACTACCGACTCGATGCACACGACGCGAGCAAGCAAATAGGCGCTGCCTCGTTTCCGGGGAGACGCCGGAGAGTGGCCGGCGACGGCAGCGCGTGACGGCCGGAAAACACGCACGGGGCGGCGGCGATTTAGGGGGTTAGGGAGGGGGAAAATCGACGGGGAGCTTCCCTTGCTCACCACGAACGTCATGGAGGACACGGAGAAGGCGGAGGAGGGACGAGTCGGCGTCAATGCCTCGCCGGAGCGCCGTCGAGCTCGGGGAAGAAGAAGGACGGCGCGGCCTCCTCGATGCACTCCGGTCCGATTCCTTCAGCAGGGAGGAGTACCACGACGAGGCGGAGCGAATGGTTCAAGAGGCGACCGGCGGCGAGGTCACCCGTGGCCAAATCGACGGTGAGCTCTAATGGCTAGGGTTTCGGTTTGGGGTTCTTGAACTAGAGAGAGAGGGAGAGCTCTAGGGGAGAGAGGGGGGGCATGAGCAGACAAGGGCACATGGGGGCCCTCTTTATCCCCAAGGGTTCCTTCCCTTCGAAGCCATGGATAGGGGTGCTGTTCTCTACAGGGAGCTAGAGGTTGAAGATGATGACTGGGATTTCATTTAGGTCCCTAGAAAAATTACAACAAGGTCCTTTGCTCTCTGAAAAAGGCTGTTTTCACCAAGCAACCAACATCAAAATTTAAATTCCTTTTGCCCAAAATTCTAATTAGTTAAGATACACAACATATGTGAAAATTGGCTCAATTAGATAAACTTGATAATTCAAAGTTGTTCAAATTTGAATTCTTACATAAATGGACATTGAATTTATTTGACTACTTAGGTGTTTCCAAAAATGATAATTTTTGGCACACATTCCTTATTTGATGTGTTCCTTATGTGGTAGAAAATTCAAGTCATTTTGAGTTACTTCATAGAACAAACTTGTTCAAATTTCAAAAAGGTGCTGTCAAGAAAACATGGGTTTTTGGCAACTTAAATTATTCAAAAACTTGTGCCCTTTTGGTTTTCATCCTTATTTATTATATAGAGCATGTGGTATTTATTTCATGGTATTTGGAAAAAGTTTGTAGAACAAACTTGTTCAAAATCCCAATTGTTGCTGTGGAGAAAAACCATGTTTTCAGGACTTTAATGGATTCAATTTTTGGTCTCCTCTTGTGTGTGTTCCTTATTTGATATAAGGAAGCAATGGTATTAATTTCAGACCATTTCAAGAAAGTTTCCAATAGTAACTTGTTTTAGTTTTCTGTTTCTGGAAATATTGGCATTTCTATTTAATAAGGCACTTGGCTTTTCTTTAGCAATGCTTTGCCAAAATATTTATGTGACTAGAGATAGCAAGTCAATGCTCTCCAATACCTTTGTTTTTAAGCTTGCAAGGTTGGAAAAACATTTGATGATATTTTGGTGAAGCATCTAAGAATGCCTCTTTTTCTGATAATCTTTTAGGGAAATTTTATTAAGTGTTTCCTCTTTCTTAATTTAGGTCTTGGAATAATATTCAACAAGTATGAGATTCATAAGATGTTTTTGGAAAACTCTTTGATCAATATTTACTTAAGAAAATATTGTCAAAGTCATTGGAACAATATGCTGAATATTTTTAGTTCACTGCTTTGCTATCCTTTTAAGTTTGCAAGTTTATATAATTAGTTTGTTTGGTTGCACTTAAACAACCACAAACAAACACAACCAAGGTTTATTAGTAAAGCAATTAGCAAAACAACTGTGTTAACAGGTATTCCAAAATTGGGATGTGACAGGTCTTCCCCCCTTAAAAAGAATCTCGTCCCCGAGATTCGCAAGCGAGGACTAAGGGAGGGCCAACAAACACAATATTAGTGTTGGAGTGCAGGTGCTTCCCCCCTTTGACTTTTCTTGGGAGGTGGGGTACATCTCTAAATTAGCAATTTCACTTTAAGAAAATACACCAGTACTATTTTAGGTCCAAAACTTTTGTTTTCCTAGTTTGAACCAAAAATTAAGGTTAGTGCAGAACTACCTGGAAATGTACCGTCAATTATTACATGAGTTTCTTGCTATAACCCACATATTACATACCACATATGGAGTGGTGTACCACTCTCATAACAAGGTATATAAAAAACTAAAAATATAGCTTGTGGGTGCAAAGGTTAGGTTGCTAAGGTAAAATAAACAGACAGAATAATACCCATGGCAGTGGGTATTACTCACCACAAGCAACTATCACTTAATGTGTTCATGCTTTTAGTTGGATGTTTTAGTTCCATAAGATACTCTTAAGCACAATCATAACACAGGTATAACTCATGCTAAGATAAAACTTTTAACAAAATCCAATAAGCAAGCAAACAACACCAAAGATGAATAGCCTATTTAATCACTAGGTTATTTGTTTATTAGAGGTTTTGGAAACCATCAATCATGAACCATTAGCAAACAACCAGTAGCTAAAAACCAATGAATACGATCATAAAGGTACTCTAAAACACCATCTTTACACAAGATAAAAACTCCTATTTCACAGGCATAAAAATAACAGGACTGCACAAATCACACACTAGTATGAAAAATCTACACTAGCATGCTATAAGAGATAATCATATCCTATAACCATATAACATGAAACTAAATAATTCATGGCATGATAACAGAAGTAATAACTTCCTAAACATGCTATATCAACACAAATACTCATAAAATAAAACGAGGGTAATACTAGAGCAAAAATCACCATTTTCTAGTGGTGAAACTAGTGTCACTCTAGAGGAGCAAACAATTTCTATCATGATGTTTAAACTTAAACAAGCAAGAATATGAATATAAATGTACCTAATAACAGTACACAAAACTTACTCATGCTAGTAAGCACAAACATCAAAACAATCCCATGATACAACTATTAAACATGCATAAATTTCTTCTAGCAATTTTCTGTTTTTCTTTAAACAATTACTAGCCAACAAGCAAGGTATAATTCACACAACCAGTAGCTATGCAATTAATGAAAAGTTATCTAAACCTTCTCAAAAATCCATACACTCAATTTAAAATCATTCACAAACAATCTACCAATCAAGAGGAATTTATTTTATTTGCGAACAATTTAATTTCAGCACACGATAGTGAGACATTTCTTAACATGATACCCCTAAGGAATATTATGCTAACAAAAGGATCACACCTAAACATATTAGTATTTACTAATAAGAAATAAACTTCTCATTTGCATAAGTGAAAAGAAACAATTATATTTTTCCATGGTGGAAAATAGAAATCAATCACATAGTGAAACATACTATTTTTACACATGTGTATGGTTGGGGATTTTCATCCTCAAGCCAAAATGCAATGGGACCAGTGGGCTATGGCCTACTAATACCAAGGCAAATTAGGTACTAAACCTCTGGTTACTCATGAAAAACTTTGCATGCAAGATAAAAATATAAGGCTATTTAATCTAGTGAACAATACTAGTGCATATTGATAGCAATTCTTACACATGCATCTCCATAAGATCAAGTGCAACCTAACAGAGATACTACTATCCTAATATCAGTACCAAAATGGTACTGTAATAAACTTAAAGACAACCAAACTTAGGTGCACAACTACACAAGATCTGCTCACACAACTAGTCAAATAAGTACTAGAAAACAAGCAACAAATGTTACACATGCTTTACTATTATAAGACATGCAAGATAATATAGGTACAAGCATCAAAATAACAGTTACTTGACTCAAAGAACACATAGCACAAAATTTATCAAAGCATTCACACAAAGATCTAGCTTTCACAATAATTCCAAATAATAAACTAGAAGGTAACAAATGCTATTTCATTTTTATTCGAGTTTTCCATCATGCACACACTTTCTAGGGTAGATTTACTATAAGAAATCAACATAATAACAAGTCCTAACAACTCCATATAAGTTAGGAAGCAATATTGAATAGAACACAAATTTATTTCAATCAAGAGCACACAAAGAAGCAAAAATAGGAAAACTGATGTTTCCTAGATTTATCATAACTATTCCATCGTTCACTTAATTTCTTAAACCATGAATTTCATAGTACCTACAATGTATATTAAGATTTGGTTTCCAAAGTAGATGCACACGATATCCTATTGACTAGTAAACGAATAGGTCATCTTTTTATTTTCTCGTGACTTCTCCTTTATACCAACTAGATTAAAAGTTGTCGTAAGTCACTTAATTCCTTGGTTTAGAAAGAGTTGTGAGTAGTTCACATGCTTTGGTTAGGTGTCAACCTAAGATTAGACCAAGCATGTTAGTCTTGTTAGCTTCCTATTTAATTATGTTTGTCCGACAAGATATGACTAGCGTCATACGTCGAATATTGAATTGTGCTCTTTTGATTGGCTTTTGAGGGGGTTGCGCATCATGGCATGTGAAGACTTCTTTTGCAAACAGACAAACACATAGGTTTTGGTCAGTATTGGTTGGTTTTCTTCACGCCTTTTCTTCTTTGAGGGTTGTCGTTGTTGGAGCTTTATTTGTTGGAGTGCATCACTGGTAGCAATGCTATCAGCTCGTGTGGCTTGATGGTCCTCTATATAGGCACAACGGTGCTTTCATTAATTGTGGGAGAGATGGTGGTGGTTCACGACGGGTCGCATTATGAAGCGAAAACTAGTATAAGTCTAAGCAACAAATTCTTGTTTTTTGAATACTATACAAACATTTTTGCTTGCAAAAATTTAACACGAGGCGATTCAAAAACAAGAGCGGGGCAAGCACAAATCTGCAAATTTTGAGCACCCCACAAACATATAGAAGCCTAGATGAACCAAATTCTACACCACACAATAGCACAAAGTCCTACGGACACACATAAACAAGCCAAAACACACAAGCAAGGCTCCATTGGAGCTACGTCGGGGGATGATCCAAAATCCTAGAAGTGGCTGAAGAACTATATCTACTTCTGACCATCATCACTGTAGAGCTAGGCAAATATTTTGGTCTTCTCGGGACATCGGCAAGTATACAAGATAATAGAAGTAAAGTTTTGATAAACCTTTTTACTGAGAGAGGTAAAACTACGCAACAATCTGTTTTTGAAACCCCAACTATTTTCTGAACAGAAAACTTCAAAGACGAGAGATGTTTCAAAAACAGAGCGGAGCAGTTGCAAACAAGTAAGAAATAAACTCTTAACCGAGAGAGATACCAATTCTGTAAGGCCCGCCCTTCGAACCACTGTTCAAGGACGCCCTTGATATGCATTTAGAATCTTTTGAAAAGATGATAAGGAGGGAAAATTTACTAAAATTCCCTTAGATAAAAATAATTTAGATAGTAAATAGGTTTTTACTCCAAAATACTTTTCTTTCCTATCTGACGTCCATGCTAACTAAGGTCTCCTAAGGTCAACCTGGCTCTGATACCAACTCTGTAAGGACCCCAGACCGGCAGTCTGAAACCCTACGTATGCATACATTCACGATCCCAGAAAGATCAGTCGTGAACAACATACACAGTTGGCACACAGAAATACATCATCCATTACACGAATACATAAAGGTATTACATAAAAGATCTCATGATCAAGTTTAACGCAACTGCCACAAAGGGCAGGCAACTTAACAAACACAGCGGAAGACAATTAAAACACAACGTAGATGAGCCCAAGTCACGCCTTAACCTACAGGCTGCTGACCCGGAGACGATCCTAGTTCGCAAAGCCGTCAACTCCGTACTTCTCTTCATAGATATCCTTTGGAGGCTCCTTCTCCAAATCTGATAAGTAGATACCAGGGGCGAAACCATAATGAGTACATTTGAATGTACTCAGCAAGACATCCATCATGTCACTTACCAACATGCAAGTATGCTTATATGGTGGAATAGGTAGGTTATAAATAGGGTTCACTACCAATGGTGTTCATGTATGATGACACCACAGTTGCAGTCAGGTTAATCTGTATCTTTGTTGAAGAAGATACTTCAGAAGAAAATAATATAGTTTTATTTCTCTTGTAGATATCACATGTACAAGAGTTTTTGTAAAACTTTGTTAAAGAATATTTTCTCTTTGCAAAACTTCTTGGAAATCAGTTTCCAGAATTCTTGCTTAGAGTAGAAAAGGTTTTTCTTTTGCAAAACATTTTGTTTTGTATATATCAGCATCTGGCTTTTCATCCTCGACGATACCTCCACGGTATCAGTTTCCATTCCTTTCCGAACTTCACAAGTTCACACTTCCTTTCCAAAGTTTCCCTTTCAAAAACTTCCTTTTTGAAAACATTGACACAATGCTAGCTACATGGCCATTCAACCGTCCATATCCGAGGACGCGGCTATCTCGAAATAGTTTTACTCTGCAGAGGTGTACACATTTCCACCAGATCCAGAATCCGCCATGAAACACCCATGGACTGTCCTCAACCTATGAGAACATCAGATAACTGATCTTGACTATCCACTATGTACAAGCTAGAACATGACTATCTCTTCAATTGGGTTTCCCCCTCCCCGGCAAGCCGTGTCCCACACCGCCCAGACAGGAGGCCCAACTGCTGCATCCGGAGGGAAAATTAATCCCACACTTTAGATGTCCCGTATTCCCCACTCCTAGCAACATTTCGGTTCGGAGGATCCCATCCCCTATAGCACTTGAGATAGCACACATACTAACCAGAACAAGTTTTTAATCAAGCCCCTACCCATATCGGGGTAAAGTGGCAGTACGGTAAAGGTTGTCCAGCGAAGACTAGGTTATGTGTCATTTTTGAAAACACCACTTTCTCAAAAATGACCACTTCCACATTCCTCCGGAGAACAAGGATCCGCCTTTTCTCCGGGTTTTTCCGTAAGGCCTTTGTTTTGTAGAATCACAATTTTAGGGTGTCCACTTAGGGACTAATATATTTGATGGTAATAAATACCATATGGTGGCCTATGGGCTTGGTATTACCAAGTTTAACTATTGGCATGATAGTAACCTATAATATAGTATAGTAGTAATTTCCACCTCAAAAATAGTTTTGATAATCAAGTTTTTGTAAAACTTCAGAGGTAAAACATGCATGATAGATAATGATAAGTATTGTATCAGCAAGCAATCAGGATGCTTGCCTGGTATCTCTTGTGTCCCTGGTGTTGGAGTGACTGGAACTTGAAACAGAGCTTCACGACACTTCCTTCCTCTTCGTTTTCTAACGCCGTAAAAGGAATAAAGGACACACATTCAGAACCAATCAAGGCAAGCAACCATACATAACAATACATACAGCAAGGAAATCTAATAATAACAAAATCACTCAATTATTAATTGAGGCAAACAATCAAACAATCCTACTTGACAGAAATGCCATTTAATAAGACAGCTCAAGGTTGGAGGAACATATCTCACAACCTTAATATCATGGATTCAGTGGGTGTGCCACTATCATACCAAGATATTAATAAGCCCAAAATACACTTAGTTTCACAAGGGTGAGACTACTAAAAGTGTATAAAACATGCACAATAATAAGCATGGTAATGGGTCTATCAACCCAACCACAAAAATAAAAGGGTAGCCATTCTACTGAGTCTAAATTGACATCAAGAATAAATGAACCACATGATTTGCAAAAGTTACTTTTACAAATCAGTGAGCCTACACAAATGTAACAAAGTAATAGACTCATCACAAAACACACAATTTCTCATAGTGAGAACAATAGAAATAATGACTAAAAGGAGGAATCCTATAGACATGCTTCTACGAAAAGTTTGCTATGCAAGCATGCATAATAAGTAAAGTACTAAAATGCAAACAAGGAACCATGTTATCATAATGGGAATGAAAACATGTCCTCATGCAAGGATACACAATTATCTACCAAACACAAGTTGGCAGGAAAAATAATTCAATACAAAAACTGCTAAGGAAACTAGTACTACTCAAACATGAAGAATCAATGGATGAATTTCAATCAAGTAATTGAAACACAACCAGAGGTTCCATGTCATAAAAACAGTAGTGAAAAACACCTATAATTGCTATAGCAAACATATCCCATTTAGCAAAACAATGCATCAATTTGCAAGGCAACTCCTATATACTAGTGTTAATAAAAAGGGCATTACTAGAGGAATCAAACAACACTCCAAAGATGGATTTTTCCTAGCAAGCCACACATGATTATAACCACTTACAAACACAAGTATACCCATTTTTGTTTAGCACAAAAATTCCCAAAGCAAAAATACTAGGCACTCATTAGTTATAGAACTATATAAAAGAAATGCATCTAGTTTGGGGAAATAATGTTTCCACCAAAAATGCAATGAAACCAGTGGGTGTTCCAGTAGCATAACAAAGCATTAAGAGGTCACAAAGCGTCTGGTCATACTTGACAAAAATTAGCAAAAACCTAAACTAGCACCTAGTGCAATAACAATACTAGCAGAAAATAATAGGGTGCTTAAATAAGCAAGGCAATGCTACTCATGCTATTATTTTCACACAAGTGAAAAATTTAGGGGTCAAGTACTCATAATAGTATCATCAAAATGCTACTGGTCCTATGATCACAACCCAAAAATATGTGGCTACTCAACCACAAATGTTTATGTCAAAAATTCCACACATGAGGGAATTTTTCCATAACATTCTCATAGTCATGACAAAGCTACTCATGCTTTTCTACCAACTCAAGTGCAATATAGAATAGGTGATAACAACACAAAATAAGTACTAACATGGCACTGGATCCAATCAAAAATCCAAGTGCTAGCACATCAATTCATCACTCAAAAATTATATGCAACTATACACTAGAGATAAACATATGCTACTAACAAATATCATATTCCTTATCCACTCAAGTCCACACATTCTAACCTGCTAAAATAGTTAAGTAACACTTATAAAGCAAGTTCACACAACTTATACATGCTAGAAAACAATATTGCAACACAAAAATATCACCACACAAATTAATTAACTAAAATGCCAAAATGGCAGAAATATGCAAAACAAGGATCTGTCCACAAAATTTTCTAGGATGCTCTAAAAATTAAACCCTTCTAGGTTTGGATAGTCCTAAACACATACAAGACCATCCAATTGAGTTTGCATCAAAAATCATTTTTAATTATTTTATAAAAATCACCAAAGTGCTCTCTGGTGTTTTACCAAATTGCATGCCATTTCAAAAATACAATGAATTTGGAAACGAGGTTAAATGCTCCTGTTAGGAAATTTTAAGGGCTTTCCAATGCAATTGGCCTCACTTCATTCTAAGTTGTAAAATTAAAATGGTGCTCATTTTGGTGTTTCTGGTACCTGTTTCCAAATCATTTTTAATTTCAAAACCATTCATCCAAATGTAGATCTACAAAGTGGAGGTGGTTTAGAATTTGTTGATTCACACCTGTGAATTTTAGTTTGGTCAAATTCATATTTTAGGTAGCATTTTAGAGCCAAAAGTAAAGAGGTAAGTTTCTGTAAAAAAATTAAATGGAAAACAGATACAAATGGGCCAGATCTGCTAACGGGCCGCCCAGATCTATTGATACCGCGGTGGGATCTAGCCGCTGGTCGCTGACGCGCGGGCCAGGCGCCACGCGGGCAGCCACGCAGGCGAGCGCGGCCCCACCAGCGGGTTTGACTCGCCCAGCGCGGGGTCAAGGGCGCTGAGGTCGTCACGACGTCACCCTGAGGTCACCCGCCGGCGGAACAACTCCGGCGAGGCCCTAGCGACTCCATCCGAGCACGGTTTCGCGAATAAAAACTACCGACTCGATGCACACGACGCGAGCAAGCAAATAGGCGCTGCCTCGTTTCCGGGGAGACGCCGGAGAGTGGCCGGCGACGGCAGCGCGCGACGGCCGGAAAACACGCACGGGGCGGCGGCGATTTAGGGGGTTAGGGAGGGGGAAAATCGACGGGGAGCTTCCCTTGCTCACCACGAACGTCATGGAGGACACGGAGAAGGCGGAGGAGGGACGAGTCGGCGTCAATGCCTCGCCGGAGCGCCGTCGAGCTCGGGGAAGAAGAAGGACGGCGCGGCCTCCTCGATGCACTCCGGTCCGATTCCTTCAGCAGGGAGGAGTACCACGACGAGGCGGAGCGAATGGTTCAAGAGGCGACCGGCGGCGAGGTCACCCGTGGCCAAATCGACGGTGAGCTCTAATGGCTAGGGTTTCGGTTTGGGGTTCTTGAACTAGAGAGAGAGGGAGAGCTCTAGGGGAGAGAGAGGGGGCATGAGCAGACAAGGGCACATGGGGGCCCTCTTTATCCCCAAGGGTTCCTTCCCTTCGAAGCCATGGGTAGGGGTGCTGTTCTCTACAGGGAGCTAGAGGTTGAAGATGATGACTGGGATTTCATTTAGGTCCCTAGAAAAATTACAACAAGGTCCTTTGCTCTCTGAAAAAGGCTGTTTTCACCAAGCAACCAACATCAAAATTTAAATTCCTTTTGCCCAAAATTCTAATTAGTTAAGATACACAACATATGTGAAAATTGGCTCAATTAGATAAACTTGATAATTCAAAGTTGTTCAAATTTGAATTCTTACATAAATGGACATTGAATTTATTTGACTACTTAGGTGTTTCCAAAAATGATAATTTTTGGAACACATTCCTTATTTGATGTGTTCCTTATGTGGTAGAAAATTCAAGTCATTTTGAGTTACTTCATAGAACAAACTTGTTCAAATTTCAAAAAGGTGCTATCAAGAAAACAGGGGGTTTTGGCAACTTAAATTATTCAAAAACTTGTGCCCTTTTGGTTTTCATCCTTATTTATTATATAGAGCATGTGGTATTTATTTCATGGTATTTGGAAAAAGTTTGTAGAACAAACTTGTTCAAAATCCCAATTGTTGCTGTGGAGAAAAACCATGTTTTCAGGACTTTAATGGATTCAATTTTTGGTCTCCTCTTGTGTGTGTTCCTTATTTGATATAAGGAAGCAATGGTATTAATTTCAGACCATTTCAAGAAAGTTTCCAATAGTAACTTGTTTTAGTTTTCTGTTTCTGGAAATATTGGCATTTCTATTTAATAAGGCACTTGGCTTTTCTTTAGCAATGCTTTGCCAAAATATTTATGTGACTAGAGATAGCAAGTCAATGCTCTCCAATACCTTTGTTTTTAAGCTTGCAAGGTTGGAAAAACATTTGATGATATTTTGGTGAAGCATCTAAGAATGCCTCTTTTTCTGATAATCTTTTAGGGAAATTTTATTAAGTGTTTCCTCTTTCTTAATTTAGGTCTTGGAATAATATTCAACAAGTATGAGATTCATAAGATGTTTTTGGAAAACTCTTTGATCAATATTTACTTAAGAAAATATTGTCAAAGTCATTGGAACAATATGCTGAATATTTTTAGTTCACTGCTTTGCTATCCTTTTAAGTTTGCAAGTTTATATAATTAGTTTGTTTGGTTGCACTTAAACAACCACAAACAAACACAACCAAGGTTTATTAGTAAAGCAATTAGCAAAACAACTGTGTTAACAGGTATTCCAAAATTGGGATGTGACATTGAAGTGAAGCCTATTCGGAAGTGTGATGGAGCTACAGCCGTGAAATTCTTAAAGGATGTGATCTTGAGATACGGCTACCCGCACAGCATCATCACGGATAACGGAACAAATTTTGCTGAAGGAGCAATGGTGCGGTTCTGCAGAGATAAGCACATCCGACTAGATGTCGCATCCGTTGCGCATCCCGCCTCCAATGGGCAAGTGGAAAGAGCGAACGACATGGTGCTGGCAGGCATAAAGCCAAGGTTGATTGAGCCGTTGCTGAAAACACCTGGGTGTTGGCTAGACGAGTTGCCAGCGGTGTTGTGGAGTCTAAGGACTACCCCTAACCGGTCAACCGGCTACACGCCATTCTTCTTGGTATATGGGGCTGAGGCCGTGTTACCAATAGACCTAGAGCATGACTCCCCCCGAGTAACCCTCTACACTGAGGTGGAGGCGTGAGAAGCTCGAGAAGATGACGTTGACCTGCTCGAAGAAGCAAGAGAGCTTACTCTGTCACGTTCAGCTATCTACCAGCAAAACCTGCGGCGTTATCATAGCCGAAAGGTGAACCCAAGGGTTTTCGGAGAAGGAGACATGGTCCTTAGGCTTGTGCAGCACATAGCCGGGATGCACAAATTGTCTCCTCCATGGGAAGGGCCCTTCATTATGAGCAAAGCTTTACACAATGATGCCTATTATCTCGTGGGCGTACGCCCATCACAGGAGAATAGGGTAGACAAAGCTGGAGAGGAATCCAAGCGCCCCTGGAATGTAGCCCTACTTCGTCGCTTTCATTCGTAAGGAAAGATGTGTGTGTACTCTCTTATCCGAGTTAAAATTCTACTCTGCAATCTGAAATTGAACTCGGGGACTGCCCTCGTCCAAAGTTGCTCTGTGTGTTCCTACTCGGCTTCACTTTTGTCCACTCGGTTGCTCTGCTTAAAATTTCATAAGTGTATTTAGTATTGTGTTTAAACCTACATGCCAACTCTTCGACTCTGCTGTTGTCCGAAACCCGGCTTCATGACAAGCAAGAGAACAAGCAAAATGTCAATGAGCACAAGAAAAATTACTAAGGAAAGAAAGAGTGCAGGAACCGAGTAGGGAGTCTTTTACTGTTGTTTTTTGTTAACTCCTTTTCGGCTAAGTGGTGGGCTGCGTTACTATGAATGTTTCTAAGTGGCTAAGTATTTGCAACTCCAACTTTGAACTCTTGTGACTCGAATACCAAAAAAGCAACAAGTTGCGGGTAAGAGCTGAGACAAAAAGGAAGAGCGAATAAGAAATGCAACTCGGGGACTTGCATGCTAACGCAACCCGGCATCGAGCCAAGGCTGCTAAAATTGATTAAGTAAAAAACGTCAAGTGTGAATAAAACTGAGTAGCAAACGAAAAGCATAAGTGTTTCAATACATCTGCACCCGGCATTCCGGGGATCTGATAAAAGTTTGGAGGATAAAGTTGCAGGAAGTAATCAAGTAGAGGCAGCAGTGTTCTCGGTGTTGGCTTTGGCGGATTCAGCTTCAGCGGTGGCCTAGGCAGCATCAGCTTCCGAGCTGGCGGCGTCAGCCTTCGCAGCTTCAGCTTCAGCGCTGGCCTTGGCAGCATCAACCTCCGAGTTGGCGGCGTTGGTTTTCGCTGCATCCGCATCTGGCTCGGTGGCAGCCTGATCAGAGGTGGCCGTGGCCACCGAGATGAGCTCTATCGCCGAGGTGGAGGCAGCTGATTGGGCGCGGAGACGAGCCGTGTCGTCGAGGGCCGCGCCTGATGAGGTGCCGAACTCGAGGGCCGCGGTGTCGATGGTCATCTTCTCGCTCTCGGCCTCATCGTCGCTATTCGCGACAACCGCGGCCTTCCCCTTCCCGGTCTTGTCGTTGGGGCTATCGAAGAAGCTCAGGCCTTCGGACTCAGCGGCCTCCTCATCCGTCTCTTCGTCCTCGTCTCCATCCTCGCCTTCATCCACCTCGGTATCGGGCTCTGTGAGACCTTCAATGAAGCGCGCGGTGTCCGCTAACTGGGCGACCTCGTACGCGACCGCCTGACGGCGAGCCACGCACGTGGAATTCTTCTCCCACTTGGAGTCCTCGCGCATCTCGCGGATGACGTCCAAGTTCAGGTTCTCGTACCAGCTGCAGATGAATAGGAGCAGCATGTCAGCGCCTGCCCGAGCTCCGGATGCCCGCTATTTCTTCAGCTCGGCCTTGACGCCATTCAGCTTCTCGGCGAGTCCGCGAATGGTTGCTGGCGCAGAATCCCGAGGCCAGAACAGGTCATGGAGTTTGAAGGCAGTGCGCACCAGATCAGTGCCCACGCCCCTTAGACGTTGGAGCTGCCCTTGCATGTCTGTGAGGCAGTCGTTGATCGAGGCTTTAGTGTCCATGGGCTCGCCCTTCTCGGTGCAAGCTGCCTAGGCCTTCGCCAGAGCAGGTTTGCAGGCCGAGCAAAGGTCGGGGAAAATTTCTGAAAAAGCTATCAAAAAGATTAGAAACAGAGACAGAGAAGAGAAGCAAATCAGGCAGCAGAGAAGCAAACGAAGATACCGAAGTGCAGAGAAGCGAGTACTTACTGTTAAGCTCGCAAAGTAGCGACTGCAACCTCTTCTCCCATGACTCCTCGTCAGCAATGTGCCTTTCTTCCACCCTGCGGAACTGGGCCAGCTGGAGCATGAGATTCGAGTTGCTCTTCTTCAATGTCTCGCACTCCAGCTCGAGAGCCCGTTTCTCGGCCTTGGCAGTTGCTTCAAACTTTTTCTGCTCAGCTATTATCTTGTTCTTCTCGGCAGCTATATCAACGGCTTTTTGGAGAGCGGTTCACAGTTGGAGTTGGAGAGGTTCCAACTCGGTGGTGTATTCCTTCTTCAGCTCCACAGCCTGGCTAGCCAACTGCTGCTGCACCTCGGCAGGTTTGAGGCAGTCCAAATGCTCCTCGACAAACTTCTTATGATCTTCTGTGAAGATCAAAGCACGGTCAGCAGAGTAGCAAAGATGAGATGAAGGAAAACAAGCCGAGAAAAACACCAACTTACCTTCAAGCCTCTTGATCGTAGTCTGACCGCTCTCAACAAAAGCACGGCAATTCGCATGCTCCTCTGCCAGGGCCTTGAACTTGCCTGCAGAGAACAATTGATTAGAGCAGAAAGCAAAAGCGGGCGTAAACACCAAACGCAGGAACCACGTAGCTAAAAGCTTACTCTCGACTTCAGAAATCTTGAGGGCGCTATCCATGAACTCCTTCTCCGCCACCTCGTCAGACTTGCGCTCCAGTTCCAGGGCCTCAAGACGCCTCTTAGCGATGCTGTGGTTCCACAGCAGCCGCCGGTACAGGTTGGTTCTCTTCAGAAGGCTATTCTGAGAGGCAGAAAGAAAAAGAATCAGACAAATTCGTGAAGATTCAACCCGAGAAGGCGGCAACTCGGTTGAGTACCCGCCTACTCGACCAGAATCTCGGGGACTGGGTGATGGATAAGAAGAAGGAGAAGAGTAGAAGAGAAGGAAAATGCAACTCGGGACGAATGAGCAAAGCTTACCGCGTAAGTTTGTTCAAGATCCTTTGCGGCCTTGCGGTGGACGAACAGCTTGGCGGCGAGCGTGCTGGTCTTGGACGAGATGGTCATGGGTTTGTAACCCATGTCCGCCTTGTTCCAGTCAACGCGCATGTGATCCAAATCGCCCAAAGCCAGGTCGTGCCAAGTCTTGTTGCCGAGGACGGCATTGTCCCACTCAGCGTCAATAAATCCAACTCGGACGATCATCTGCTCAAGGCCCATGGACGTCACCTCGGTTTCCTGGACCTCGCGCGAGAAGATCGAGAGGACCTGTCCTTGTTCCTAGCTGGAGGCTTGGAGTCCACTGTCGTGGCCTGTTTGCCCCTCCTGATAGCAAGTTTCTTCTCGGCGGGGGTTACTGGGATGCTGTGCTGCTGGCTCATCTTCACCATGTAAGGTGGGAAGCTAGGTGGGTCAGGTACGCTTGATCCCGCGGCGGCGTCAGCAGCCGCGCCGGAGCCACCGATGGTAAGCTGCCGGCCTTGGGGCGGCGGCATCGCGGCAGCATCCTGCGCACCGCCATGCGAGGGATTCCTGCGGACGGCGGCATCTGGCTGGCCGGCTTGCTTCTCGACAGTCTTCTTCTCGGTGGCTAGCTTCTCGGCGGCCTTTTTCTCAGCAGCTTCCTTCTTGATATTAGCATCGGAAGCAGTCTTCTTGGCAACTTGCTTGGCCGGAGGGCTGGTCGCGGTCTTGGTCTTCTTCACCGGCGGGGAGTTTGGTGCGGTGGAGGAGGTGCCCTGCTAGGTAGGCGGCGCCAAGGGCGTGCTACCCGGCGCTGCATCCGGCTGCGCGCGGCTCGGAGGGTCCTGCTCCATCTCGTCAACGGTCTCAGCCCGCTGCTCGGCAGCGGGATCTTGCTGTGTGGCGTCTTGTCTGTCTACCCGCGGCTGGGCCGCGGGGTCGTCATGCTCAGCAGCCCTTGTTGCTGGCTGCTCTTGGTCTTCTTCCTTCCGCTCAAGGGCGGCGTCATCATGCTGCTCGGGATCTTGTTCTAAGTTCTCCTCGGCCGTGGTGGCTGGAGGAGAAGGCGGCCTCTCATCGCGAGCAGCATCCTGCGTTTCTTGTTCTGCGCGGGCCTGCTGCTCCTGCTCGGCGCCATGGGCATCCGTGTCCATGTACAGGGCGTCGTCGGAGTCTTCCCCTTTCACAGGAGAGGACGCACGCGCCCTGTCCCATGCTGCGGTCTCGTCCTCGTCATCGAGATCAATGAGGGCTTCGAGATCGATAGCGGATTTCTTCTTCTTGGACTTGGCAGATGCGACAGTAGCGTCAGCATCCAGGGGGCGCTGAAGAAAGAAAAATGTTCAGAAAAGAGAGAAGGACAGAGGAAATCGAGAAGCAACAGCGGAGTAAAAGAATTGGGAAATAGAAGCAACAGGGATGTACAGCTTAGGATAAAGTTGCTTACCCTTTACGGGAAGGAGGCAGCCGTCGCCCCTTCGCTACGGCTCCTTTGGTCTTCTTCACGGCCGTCTTCGTCTTCTTGGCGGGGGGCTCCTGAGCACCGCTACCCGTCCTTTTGCGGGTGACGGGGGCAGCGACTGCGAGCGGATCGACCTCTAGGGCGCCCTCGCCCTCGTCCTCTTCTTCGCCCTCCTCTTCAGCGTCGACATCAGCATCGACATCTTCTGTAGAATTGAGAAAGAGAAACCAGTTGAGAAACAGGAAGAAATTGGGTTGCGCTACTCGCAACCATAAGGGTGAACTCAACCACCTTCGTCGTCGTCCTCGGACCAGTCGCAGACAGACGCGTCAACGTGGTGCTTATCCGTCTGGGCGGCATGAGGAAGGTTGAGCTTGTCCGCGGTGTCGTAGGAGACCTCATCGTCCTCCTCTCGATCCTCTTCCCAGTTGTCCTCGAAGCGTTCCATGCTCTCAGCGACCTGGCGAGCAAGGACCTGGAAGATAGGCAAACACCACAAATCAGTCGAGTAGCATAAGCGAAACCGCTAAGTGTGCTACTCGGCAGGGCGTGCAAACACAAAGCATAGGAAGCCTAAGCGAAACCGCTAAGTGTGCTACTCGGCAGGGCGTGCAAACACAAAGCACAGGAAGCCTAAGCGAAACCGCTAAGTGTGCTACTCGGCAGGGCGTGCAAACACAAAGCACAGGAAGCCTAAGCGAAACCGCTAAGTGTGCTACTCGGCGGGGCGTGCAAACACTAAGCACATGAAGCCTAAGCAAAATTGCTAAGTGTTCTACTCGGCGCAGAGTGCAGATACTAGGCGCAGCAAGCTAAGAAGGCTATCTACTCGGAATCTATATGCAAGAAGCAGGGAGAGGAGTACTAACCCGCTTGATTGGCTTGGTGCGGCTGTACGGCACGAATCCGTACTGCCAGTTGTCCCTGAGACCGGTGGTCATGATGGAGCGCGCCCAGACGGCGACGTCGGCGTTGCTGAGCCCGAACGTAGTTGTCCGAGTACAGTCGCGGTTGCCACCCATGTAGCACATGAGGTGCGCGCGGTGTTGCAGCGGGAGCACCCGCTTGGAGATCCAGCAGGCGATGGGGTCATCGTCCTTGAGCCCCTTGGAGACCAGCTTGGCGAGGCGCTCGTCCATCTGCCTGAGGTCGTCGTCGAGGGATGGCTTGCTCTTCCAATTCTGCCCGGTGGGAGCGGTGTTGGTCCAGCTGGGTAGGTTGATTCGATCCTCCAACTTGGCTACCTTCTCGGCGGGAATGTTCTTCACGTAGAGGAAGGTCCTCTGCCACTTGCGGACAGAGTCCAACCCCTTGACGCGCGGATGTTTGGTTCCACTGCGCTGCACCATCATGGCGCTGCCGGTCTCCGTCATCCCACGGCTGCTCTCCGCCCCATCCTTCTTGCCCTTGCTCTGCTTCCGGAAAAAGAAATACCGGGACCAAGTCGTCGAGGTGGGCCGCACGCCCAGGAAGGCCTCGCATACCACGGCGTGGTAGGAGAGCATGACGATGGCGTTCGGCGGGAGGTGGTGCGGCTGGAGGCCATAGTGGTCGAGGAACGACCGGAAGAAATTCGAGACTGGGAGCCCGAATCCTCGCGCGAAGTGCGCGAGGAAGACGACGTGCTCGCCCTCCTGCGGAGTGGGGACGAGCTCGCCGTCAGGATGCCGGCAGCGAACACCGGGAGGAACTCTCCGGGTGTTCACCAGCCATCGGCACTCCTCGGCGGTGACCTCAGATCCAGCCCAGCTGGCGCGAGCATCGTCGCCGCGAGCCATCACAGTGGAGGAGAAGTTGGGGGAGAGATTGGCTAAGAGATCGAAGGAAGTTAGGTGGAGAAACTCGCAGCAGCGCGGTGAGATGCGCGGCGGCGAGGAGCTCTGCGGCGGCGGAGAAACGAGGAGACAAGGGGAAAGTGAGAGCGGAAGAAGAAGAAGGAGTTACCGAGGGGGTATTTATACCGCTCCTCGAGTTGCCGTTACGAGTTGAGGTAGTGGGATCGATCGTGGCAGAAACCGTGCGGCGTGGAATCTGTGGACCGGTTAGAAACGCACACAGCGCGGAATGCGCGCGTAACGGCCGCATTAGATCCCACGACGAGATCGTGGGCAAATACTGTGCTTGATGGGACATAACGGGCCAGTGGGCCCACTCCGTGAAAACTGGGCGCGTGGCCTGTTAGTTCCCGGGCACCGAGGCGTCGGGGTCGTGTCCGCGTGACACGTGCCCAGTTGCACCGCGGAAAGCCGGATTGTGCTCTGCCACACAGAGATTTCGATTCGAGATTTCACCAAGTCATCTTACTCGGATACAGAGAGGAGAATTGGTCCTATTCGGAAAAGAAGATACTCAAGACAAAATCAAGGGCTACTCGGAGGTTTTTACTCGGTATCCCAAGGTCCAAGAGCAAGGCTGTCAAGGTTGGTTTTCAAGCTGGCAGGGCCCAGTGAACGAGTTCGCAGGACTCTACCAGCTTCGGGGACTGCTGTCGGGGGGTTACCCCCGAGTAGGGTATAGACAAGTACTAAAGGCAAAATCAAAAGGGATGTTTGGCCGAGTAGCCGGCTACCCGGTACTTGCTACCCGGTCGACTGCTACTCGGTCCTACACACAGATGGGCAGAAGGACGAATCAAGAGAGTTATGTTTCTCCGAATAGAAGAGTTTGCCCGAGTAGAAATGGCGGGATCCTAGTCGGGCCAGAAGTCAAATGAGCCGTTCTGACACAGAATCCCGCGTATCTCGGGTCCGTACTTTGGCACTGTTCACGGCACTGTTCATCTGAGGACGGCGTGCCTGACAGCGACAGTGTGGCAGCAGGGCGTCGCAGGATAGGGGGGACCTACTCTGTGTTCGTGGCAGTGATAATAGACTCGTTACTTGGTTTTGCCCAACGACTTTCCACACCGGACAAACTTAGAAGCCAAAGCTGTCAGCGGGAGCTCGGAAGAAGGACGGTGTGCACACAATGTCGACATCTGTTTGTATTTGGCTGTATCCGGCTGGGCATCGAGTATATAAGATGCCCTGCCCCCTCCTGCGCGAGGGATCGCACACTGAGTGGAGATTCTTGACCTAGTTCGTCACGTAGAGAGAAGAGTGGCTACTCGGTAGCAAGAACATTTGTACTGTGGCTACTCGGTGAGACTCGAATACAGAGAGAGAAAGGCAGGAGTAGGGGTTTTACCTCCACACGAGGGCCATGAACCTGGGTAGATCTTGTTGTTTGCAGTGCTTGTTTCATACTTCACGTGGCTACTCGTCGCGTGATCCCTCCCCGAGCGCCTCCAGCGTCCTTCGTCCCCACATCTTTAGCCATCCTATGGCATCTGCCGTGACACCACCACGACAAATATGGTTCTTCTTGGGATAATCACGAGGAAAGTGTCCTTCCTGTCCACAGGTAAAGCAACCCGTGGTTCTAGGCTTGACCTTCACACGCCTCCTTGAAGATTGTGGCATCGTAGGCAAAACGCTGCGAGTCACCCATGAACTAGTCTCTCCTGGCGTCACTACCTTCCGTTTGTGGCTCTCTCCAGCAAGCAGATGCTGGTATCCTCTCATAAGGAAAGCAGTATTCTCAGCGTTGGTGATGACAAGCTGAGTCAACTGTTCCAGGATAGCATGGGTGGCAATGTGTTCAGCACGAGCGGCTTCACTTTCTTCCCTCAACAGAGCAAACAGTTGAGCAACTATCGGCTCGGGTGATGGAGGTAGATCGCTGGCCATGATGAAGACAAAGAACGGTGTAAGACGAGAGAAACTAAAGGTGGTTTTGGTTTAAAGGCTCGTGACCCTTACCGGCCCATAACGGAGATGAGAACGGAAGATATCACGACAACAAGCAAACATCGAAGAAAACTAATGCCAACTCAAACCAAGATTTACACGCATGTGAAAACAAGTTTTAACCAGCATAACTTAACTTAAAGGTTCACAAGGCTACAACATAAGGCTTACAACACAACTAGCACACACAAAGCTCTAACAGAGTTCACACAATACCGACAAACATCCTGCGACAATCCTGCGTCTGGGGTGGAAATAACACAACTCCTAACATCCTGCGACAATCCTAAGTGCTTGAGGAAGCGCGTAGCTGTTCCTCCAACTCTTCAACTCTGGCCTTGCTGGCTTCAAGCTGGAACTGAAGGTCTCTTACTTGTGCACGAAGATGAAAACCAACAAACCTCATGGTTTTTCCTTGTGCCACGAGACGGCGCTCGGTAGGAGTGGAAACTCTCAGGTCCTTGGTTAGATGGAAGATCTCTCTTCCTGATTATTGAACTCTCCTCTGAGCCTGTCAAGGGAAAACTGAGTGTTGTACAGCTGTCCCTCCAAGTGCTGGAAATGACGAGCAAACACAAAGTCTTCGGTGACATCTACTGTCTTGTCGTCCTCATCGCGCCTCCCATAGTACCTATAGGGGGTGCCTTCAAACTTGTTGCGAAAGAAGTTCGCGAGCTTGGCAATGACCAGCTGCATTACTCTAAGGATACCATCTTCCCAACTGCTCTCCACCACTTCCCAAATGATCTCTGGCGTTGACGGGGCTAGCAAAGGTGCAGGATGGTGCAGACCACCAACCAGGACAATTCTCGTCCATCATGGTGAATCTGGGCTCCCTTCAACTCACGTGTGGGACGACCGATAAGCTGAGCCATCTTGATCAAATCCTCCTCAAAACGGCGGTAGCAAGGTGCATGCGATCGCAGCCGGAAGGACTTGGTGAAGACAACTGCCATCTAAACCAAATTTTAGAGTAGATTAAGTTAGGTAACAGTGTGCAAAATTTTAAGATGCTCCCTTTTAACTTTAGTATAAATAGATTTTTTGAAACACAAAGGGGATGGGGTGTAGAATCATTTTTGAAAAATAGTCATCTTAGTGACATGGGGTTATTAACTTTTATTATAGAGTACTAGCTAACGTCCATGCTAACTAAGGTCTCCTAAGGTCAGGATAGCTCTGATACCAACTCTGTAGGGCCTGCCCTTCGAACCACTGTTCAAGGACACCCCTGATATACATACATTCACGATCCCAGGAATTCAGTCGTGAACAACATATCAAGTTGGTACACAGATACAATATCCATTACACGGTTGCACAAAGCACTTACTATATCCGTACCCCTCTTCACAGATCTTCTTCTAAGACTCCTTCTCAAAGTCTGGCAAGTAGATACCAGGGGCGAAACCATAATGAGTACGTTTGAATGTACTCAACAAGACATCCATCATGTGACTTACCAAAATGCAAGTATTCTTATATGGTGTAGTAGGTAGGCTATAAATAGGGTTCACTATCAATGGTGTTCATATAGGATGACACCACAGTTGCAGTCAAGTTAATCTGTATCTTCGTTGAAGAAGATACTTCGGAAGAAAATAATATAGTTTTGTTTCTCTTGTAGATATCACATGTACAAGAGGTTTTGTTAAACTTTTGTTTCAAGAGAATTTTCTCTTTGCAAAACTTCTTGGAATCAGTTTCCAGAATTTCTTTCTTAGAGTAGAAAAGTTTTATTTGTAAAACATTTCTGTTGGCAAAACAACTTCTGGCTTTCCATCATTGGTACCTCCCGGGTACAAGATTTCCTTCCTTTCCGAACTTCCCGAGTTCAACACCTTTTTGAAAACTCCTTTTTGAAAACATTGACACAATGCTAGCTACATGGCCATTCAACTGTCCATATCCGAGGACGCGGCTTCTTCGAAAAAGTTGTACTCCAGATGTGTACACATCCACCAGATCCAGTACACCTGCCGTGAACAACCACGGACTATAACAACAGTATGTAGAACATCAGATAACTGATCATAACCATCCACTATATATGTTCAAGCTAGAATATGTCTATCTCTCAGTTGAGTTTATTCTCCCCGGCAATCAAGTCCCGCTCTGCCTAGACGGGAGCCTCAACGAATGCGTCCGGAGGGAAAACTAATCCCACACTTTATATGTCTCAACATTGGGAGTTTTGAGGACATTCGGTTCGACGGTACGATGTCCCTTATAGCAAGTGAGATAGCACACACTAACAAGAACAAACTTCAAGTTAAGCCCCGTGCCCATGTTGGGGTAGGGTGGCAGTACGGTAAAGGTTGTCCGGCGAAGACTAGGTTATGTGTCATTTTTGAAAACATGTTTTTGCCAAAAAAGACCACTTCCACATTCCTCCGGAGAATAAGGATCCGCCTTTTCTCCGGGTTTTCCATAAAGATTTGTTTTGTAAAACACAATTTTAAGGTGTCCACTTAGGGACTAATATTTTTGATGGTAATAAATACCATATGTGGATTATGGGCTTGGTAACACCAAGTATTAACTAATGGCACAGTAATAGTATGTATATAATAGAAGTGAAACTCACTTCAAAAATAGTTTTTTTGGAAATCAAAGTTTTGTAAAACTTTTCAGAAGTAAAACATGCATGATAGATAATGATAAGTGTAATATCAGCAAGCATCAGGATGGCTTGCCTTAAGTCTCTTAATGTCCCTGGCCTTGAAGCAACTTGAACTTGATGCACAACTCCACAACTGCTTCTTCTTCTTCTTCGTTTTCTAGCGTCGTAAGGGAAATAAAAACACACACTCAGGTCAAAAGACCAAACAACTAAGGTAAGCAACACATACAACAAGCAAAAGTATAATAGCGGAAACTCGCAAACGTTATCGAGAAAACTGCCTCACATAACTCTCAGGGTACAAAACTATTGTCAGACAAACATATGGTTTAGGAAACCATATCCCACATCTTACATACCATATATGGGGTGGTGTACCACTCTCATAATAAGATATCTAAGAAGCTAAAAATATAGCTTGTGGGTGCAAAGGGTTAGGTAAAAACAGACAGACAGGACAATACCCATGGCATTGGGTATTATCTACTATAAGCATTTTTCACTTAATGTGCTCATGATATAAGTTGGATGCTTAGTTTTATAAGGCACTCTTCAACACAATAATAACACAAGTATATACTCATTCCAAGGTAAAATCACTCAAGCATACCCTAATAAGCAAGCAAACAACATCACAGATGAATGGACTATTTATTTACTATGTTATTATTTACTTGGAGTTTTGGAATCCATCAATCATGAAAACTTAGTAAACAACCAGTAGCTAAATAACAAAAGAATCAAGTCATAAAAATAATCTAAAACACAATCATCACTCAGGATAAGGCTCCTATCAAAAGCCTAGAAACAGGATTGCACTAATAACATACTAGTATGGGAATTTCTACACAAGCATGCTATAAGAAATAATTAAATTCTATAACTATTGCACATGCAATTGAATAATTCATGGCATCATAACAGAAGTAAAAACTTCCTAAATATGCTATAATAAACTCATACACTCATAAAATAAGAGATGACAATACAATAGCAAAAATCATCATTTTCCAGTGGTGACACTAGTTCAACACTAGAGAAGAAAACAATGCTACCATGATGCTTAAATCTAAACAAGCAATTCATGAATATAAATGTACCTAAATAACAGTACACAAATCTTACTCATGCTAGTAAGCACAAACATCAAAACAATTCCATGAAACAACTATTAAGCATGCACAAATTAATTCTAGCAATTTCTGTTTTCTTAAACAATTACTAGCAAGCAAAACATGGTATAACTCACACAACCAGTAGCTATGCACTTAAAGAAAGTTATCTAAACCTTTTTCAAAAATCCAAACACTCAATATAAAGTTATTCACAAACATCTATCAATCTCATGGAATTATTTTATTTGCAAACAATTTAATTTAGCACTCAATGGTGAATCATTTCTTAACATGGCACTCCTAAGGAATATTATGCTAAAAAATGGATCACATCTAACATACTAGTATCTTCTGATAATTAATAAATTCTCACTTGCATAAGTGAAACAAGCAATTATATTTTCCATGGTGGAAAATAGCAATCAATCATATAATTAAAACATGATAGTTTCTCACATCTGCATGGTTGGGGATTTTCATCCACAACCAAGATGCAATGGGACCAGTGGGTTATGGGCCCACTAATACCAAGGCAAAAGAGGTACTAAGCCTCTGGTCACTCATGAAAAACTTTGCATACAAGACATATAACATAAGGCTATTTAATCTAGTGAAAACAATACTAGTGCATAAGAATACTCATGCTTTGCTACAAAAGAACATGCAAGCCAATAGAGGTATTAACTTCAAAATAACAGTACCAACATGGTACTGGATCCATAGCAATAATAGCACAAAATTTATCAAAGCCTTCACACAAAGATCTAGCTCTCACAATAATTCCAAATAATAAAACTAGAAGGTAACAAATGCTATTTCATTTTTATTTTAGTTTCCAAACATGCACACACTTTCTAATGTAGACGTACTGTAAGAAAACAACTTAATAACAAGTCCTAACAACTTTATACAAGCTAGGAAACAAAATAGAATCAAACACACATTTCAACACAAACAAAAATACACAAAGAAAACAAAACAGAAAGTTGCTGTTTCTAGATCTGCCCACCAAAAATAATCTAGGGCTTAAAAAATTAATCTAAGCTAGGATAAGATAGATCTAATCAATACCAAACTCATCCAATTGGATTTGCTCCAAAAAGCATTTTCAAACTCATTGTAAAAATCAAAGAAAAGTCTACTGGTCTTTTAGTAATATGGATGGCATTTTCATTCTACAACTGACCTTGATGTGAGGTTAGGTGCATTGGATAGATATTTTCAATACCTATCCATAACAGTTTAGTTTGTTCCATTTGGTTACATATTTTAAAAGTTATGGTCAAAACATTCTCACTGACAGTCTGTGGCAAAATATTTATTGTGCTCAAAAAAATTGTCCAAAAGTAGATCTGCAATTTTTTTATGATTTAGATTTCATATCTCTAGGTCCATGAATTTTTACAGATTTTATTTTACAATTTTAGTATTTTTACCATGTCCAAAGTAAACATCATGTTTCTGTCTAAACAGGAAAAGAGATTACTCTCTGGAAAAAAAACTAAGCGGGCCGGATCTGTTGTGGCCGAACTGCTAATGGGCTGTGCTGGATAGGACGTGGGGGTGAAGAGGTAAGTGAGTTTGGACGGCCAGGATTAGACCAGATCGACGGCTGCTGTGCATCTTCAACCTCTAGCTATGAAAAACGTGAGAAGGAACCTTAGAAATGTGTGGCATTCATGGTGGCTCACCTAGAGAGCTCGGGGAGGGCTGAGAGGCTTGGGGGAGGGTGCTGGAGGGCTTGGGCGTCGCGGGGAGGCGTCGAAGACGTGCAGCGTGGCCTCGGGCTGGAGGTAGGGGTCGGGTTGGAGGTTATCGGGCAGGGCCTCGCCGTGGCCGAGGCGGTCACCGGCGGCCAGAGCACGGCATGTGCGTGCTCCAGGGGGTAGGGCTCGGGTCCATAATGGCTTGGGGAGGCAGGAGGGATGTGAGGGAGGTGCAGGGCGCAAGGAGAGGACCTCTGGACTTTTATAGAAGAGGGGGTGAGGTTGAGGGCAAGGTGGTCACTCCGGGTGGAGACCAACCCTTGGCATGAGCAAGCCCTAGGGCATTTAGTCTTTTCCAACATGGTTCTATGGATGCCCTAGGTCAAGGCCACGAGTGGACAAGCCTTATCCAGGCCAAGGAGAGCAAGTGGAGCAAGTGGGCAAGGTCAAAAATGTCAACACATGTGCTGCCATCCCTGTCCTAGTCACCCTTCTCTCTCCTCACTTATCTTCCTCCACAAGGCTTCTAGAAGCAGGGTAAAGGTCTCTGGTTCGAGTAGATACTATGTTCAACACACTAGGCTGGGCCCTGCTTCCAAAAATGCAAAGAAACAACAAGAAAACTTAAGTGCAAAAGTGTATCCTAGACTGTTCACAGAAAAATTCAGAAAATTCAGACTTTAGGACTTAGAAATTTTCTAAGTGTTGAAAACAGACAGAAAGTTGAGAAAGTTGAGTTTGTTTTCAGTGTTCAAATGATTCTCAAAATTTGTTTTCAAAGTATGTATTTGTTAACCATGTTATATACTTTCATAAACAACTTTTGAAAACAAATTTGAAATAATTTAAGGTCATGAAAACAATGTGGGAAAAGGTATACTTTCTGTTTTTATCTGTTTCTCAAAAATACCTTTTTCTGCCTTAATTTTGTACCACAAAAACGACAAGCAAAAGATAGCTTTTATTTCTCCAAAAATAAAAGTGAGCTTATGGGTTGTAGTACATATATCAAGGATTAATTAAAAGTCAAGAAATCATAAAATAACAATTTATAGCTTGGTGAAAACAATGTTAGAAAACAGGTAATTGGATTATTTTTCAAGAATTGTTTTCCATAGAAAACTTAAAAGAAAACTTTTATAAATCATTTTGAAAACTTGTTTTCTTGGATCTAACAAAGTTAAAAGTTTGTTTTAAGATGCAAACAAGAATGATCCAAGTCTTGGAATAAAAATCCACTCAAGTAATAATAGGAAAACATCAGGGAAAAATAATAAGAATATTTTCCGAAAAACATATGGTATTGGTTTTATGAAGAAACAAAACTTGTGTTGCAAGAATGTTTTAGATCATAAACATATGTTAGTTCAAACAATCATGTTGTTATAAAAAAAATTGTTGGCCCTAATTTTGGTCTTCTTGAGAACAGTCCAAGAATCGAAAAACTGGGGTGTGACACTTACGTTCTAAGGTCCCCTATATATATCCCCCAATAACTTAACTTTGTTGCTCGGTCTCAGGTTACTGTCACTCCCAAGTCACCACCACTCCATTATGCTACCGGTGATCACCTTACATGCATTCCCCAACATATGCATGCACTCATATATTGTACATAAAGACAATCATAGAAGATAACAAACTTGTATGCAACCAATCAACGAACTATTTCACCATTGCCAAGAACAATTCACTACTCAAACATAGATGGGGAGACACAATACATCAAGGGAATCTAGTATTGCATCATACATCGTGTTTGCCAAGAGATTACAGTGGAGATATGGAGTTGATCTTGCTGTAGATGTTGATGATGAACACGCCGGAGGGGGTGGAGCCCTCCGGGGGTGATCCCGGCGGTGTTTCCCCCCTCCGATCTTCTCCGGCGGCAGCCTTCTGTCTCTCTGTTTCGTGGTTTCGTCTCTCGGCGCCGCCTCCTCCTCGAAAAGACCATGGGACCCTTTATATAGTCGTTTTAGGTCACGAGACACTCGGGAGAAGAAAGATCGACGACATCGGTGCCACGAGGGCAAAAAGGGGGCCTCTCACGCGGCCAAGGAATCTGGCCGCATGGAGGGTCCTCTTTGCCACCTGGTTGGCCTTTTGGCCCTCTACTTTGTCCCATGGTCTTCGTCTCAAAAATTCTGAACCGTGCTCTTTGGCCTTGCCCTTTTTGGAGTCCCGAAGCTCCCGGAAAGTCTGAAACACTAAAAAGTACGTTTTCTGGAAAAACAGGGTTAGAATTAAAAGAAGGGGGATTGTTTAGAAAATCCCCCAAATCATTATAAAACATGAATATAAGTTGCTAATATGTAGGAAAAACAAGTAATAACATGCAATGTTCATGTATGCATTTTACATGCATCAACATCCCCAAGCTTAACCCATGCTCGTCCTCGAGTATGAAGGTGATAAAACTAACATGGACTTTGCATATTGAAACAATCATGGGATATCAAGGAGGATTATTCATGCTACATATAATCAAATGATTAATACTAGAAATGAGTAGCAATATACAATTCATGTTGTAATAAATATCAAATATGCAAGCAAAGATGCTTCATGAAAGTTCACAAAGTGTATAATGAAATAAAAGCACTATGGACCAAATGCATACACAAAATTTAAAATAAAATCCTATATTGGTCAAAGAATAGCATAATGAAAAATATAAAATATGGTGGACACTTTGGAGAAAATTGAGTAGGGGTAAAACATGATCAAGTATTATTTAGCCTCTAAATTATTCAACTAAAATTACTAATTGAAATGTGGTATCCATTGATCTAGGACTCGCATTGCCCCTTTATCACTAGCATCTTAAATGGTGAATGTTGAAGTAATGTGAATGACAAGGTGGTTGAAAGCCTCATGCCCCATGAGTGTGAAAACCTAATCCATGATTACTCAACTTAAGATTCCTAATAAGCTTTGTAGAATCATAATAAGTATTAATGACATCATAGAGAACCGAAAAGAGGTACCTCTTGCCCCATGACATGGAAACAAGCCCATGTCACAATGACAAGACAAACAAACGGAGTAGAATCATCATCCTTTTTATTTTCATTCACTATTATGCATAGATTCTTATTTTATTGTAGGATGTGTTGTAGAGTCACTCAAGCTGTAAGTAAATTTCCACCATGATAAAGCATGACTTGGGTTAGCGGCCCAATGCGTTTCTCTAGTCATATAGATACTTACTCATCAAAACTTACTATTCCTCTATTTTATTTCGGCATGGCAGGAGTCCAAAAACAAAAGTACATGATATCAGCCAAATGTAATTTTTTGTGCAATGTTGAAAGCTTTCCGGTGATGCACGTTTATAGCTAGCTCCCAACCACACACTTGTCAAACGCAAAACTTGTGGCTCCCATTATTGGGTCATGTTTATTAGATGCATAAAAAGTAAAGTGTGCCTTCAAAAGTTCGTGAGAGTCCTATCCCAAGTTCAACCCATGACAATTAATAAAGTGAATATCTTAATTTAGAACATAAATAACACAATAACATGGTGAACATACTCGGAATAGCAATGAAGATAATGGGAAGATATGGTGGACTCACTGGAAATACTTGGCTAAGGAGTGTTGGAAACAAGTTTTTACTTGTTGGAATTTTTAAATTTTTGGCTAGCAAGAGGGAGATAGTTGACCAGCTACTATGCATGCATATGTCCATAGAACTACTCATTTCATGACAAACTAAATAAACCAGCAATTAACATCAAGGACATGAATAAGAGATAGCTCAAGACAACATTATTGCAAATTTCTACACATAAAAAGCCTATAAATCATGCAAACATATGTAGCTCTTCAAATCAACCATGGCATCCCTATTCCAAGTCATAATACTAGCATCCAGTACATTCCAACCCCAAACTGCAGTAGCTCAATCTCATATAAAATGATGGGTGTGGTCTTATCAAAACAAAAATAAAAATAAAAACTAGACGCTTGAAGTCTCTACGATAAATGCTTTGCTTCGAAAAACAGAAAGTAGACGTGTGCGAACCAAAAGAGTGCAGCTCCAGTGGGGTGTTCATCACATCCCCAAGCTTATGTCTTTCACAATTCTTGGATGTCTTGAGGCGCAGCTCCTCTATTCCCTGTGAAAAAACTTCACAAAACATGTTTCTCCCATTCTTTTTCTGTGGGGTGAGATTAGCAAGGACAAACAAATCACATGCTTGCTCTGAAAAAATCCAAATAAAATGCTCTAGTAGATAGAAAATAAGTTTAATTATGTTGTATGTTCACTCTCTTGCTTGAAAGAATCATGGAAATTCGATTCTCAAGCCCAAAGAGTGCATAAAACAAAAGAAGGCAGAATCTGTCCAGAAAAGCAACAGAAGAAAAACGAACGTTTTTCTCTAATCTATACTCGTCAAAAAATTAAGCCAATATTTTTCTTACAGAGGACAAAAAGTTGCAGAACATACTAAAAAAATTAGCTCAATCCGACATACCAATAAAAAACGTAAAATCATACGGTGAGCAGACTCGTGCTGAAACAAAAATTTCATGCACTAGGATAGCAACTTATAAGTCCAAATGGGTTTGACTTGACTCTTTATTGAAAACTCCAGAATTAAGAGAAAAAAACTAATATCTTGAGACAGCAAGAGGACACTAGGAAAATCCAAACAAAAACAACCGGGTTGCCTCCCGTAAAGCGCTTTCTTTATAGCCATATAGCTAGGCTAGGCTTTACTTACTTAACATCATGATGGTTGGAGTGAGGTGGCTCGGCATCCCCAAGCTTGGATTCTTGTACTTATTTGATACATGTAGGGTGATCCCAGGGGTACATCCCCAAGCTTGATTGGTTGTCCCTCTTGATATTTGTTCATCTCGCTCAACTCTTACTCCTGAAAAATTCTTCTTACACAAATCTCGACATAAAACTTGATTAGAGGGGTTAGTGCCTCCATAAATAAAATCCACATAGGTACAGCAAAGACATATCATGAGTTTATTCTAAATATTAACTACTGTTACTACAGTTTTGCATTGCTCCTTGATCAAAAGAACCACACAAAACACAAGTAATGAGAGCAATGCAAAATAAAGACATAATCTGCCAAAAACTGAACAACCCGTAAAGAGTGAATTTTTAGAGGCACTTAAGTTTCTCAAATCAGAAAACTTAAAACTAATGAAATATGTAGTGATAACTAAATATTTCTATCGTAAATTACGAGGTCAAAATTCCACTTCTGTGATTTTAAACATTTTTTGCAGTGAAGTTCAGGAATCTGTTTTCTTGACAGCTAATTACTATTGTTTAATCCTATCTCTCATATAAGATTATTCTTGCCATTTAAGATGAGAAATAAGACAGAAATGTGATGTTACAGTAGTGAACTAATATTTTTATTGTTTTTAGCTTTGGAAAAAGTTTTAATGATAGAGACTTTGCAATGGTTTCATTGGCATGAAGAACACATGTTCAAGGTCGACCCCAACTTCTCCATTACTCATCCTTCTCATTTACTTTCCCAAATTTTTTATAAAATGAAAATCCTAAACTAAATGATACATAACAGTAGGTAAAGGCATTTTACATGTTGTAAAGACAAAAATGTGTGCTCAAACCGAATAGGAAATTAAAGCATAAGGAACACACCAAAAAAATATTAAACAATTTATTTTTAAGTCTAACCCATTTCCTATGCATTGGCATTTTGTAATGAAACAAATAAAAGAAGCACATAATAACAATCATAGAAAGGTAGATCAAGTGCAACTTCAATACTTTCAGCATAAAGAGGGGAAACTTAATATTGTTGAAATATGTGTAACCATGTTTCCCTCTCTCATAATAATTTTCAGTAGCATCATGAATAGATTCAACAATATGAATATCACATAAAACATTCTTATCATGAGCCACATGCATAAAATAATCACTACTCTCCACATAAGTAAAATCCTCATTAGTGATAGTGGGAGTTAAACATTCATAATTTTCATTGCAATCATCATATATAGGAGGCATAGTATCATCAAAGTGAATTTTCTCCTCCAAGCTTGGGGAACTAGAAATATCATGCTCATCAAAACCAACTTCCCAAAGCTTAAAACTTTTCATAGAATTAGCAAGTATATCATTTTTATCCTCAATAGTAGGGGGACCAAAAATATCATATTCATCAAGACAAACTTCCCCAAGCTCAAGGTTTTCCTTAGCAATAAATAAAGGTGTTCAAAGAATTAGTACTACCACAAATATGATTGTTGTGCAAATAATTTTTCAATTTCTCCTCAAACACTTCATGTCCTAATTCAAGGTAGATATTATACAGTTCTAAAATTGTTTGGTTGTTTTCCATTTTATAATTTTTTTTGTGTTTTAGGTTTATATGTTAGTATGCAATGCAAACAAGAATAAAAGCTTAGCACAACGCTCTCCGCCAACAGCGCCAGAAAAGTGCTTGATGACTCCCAAGTGCAGAAGATCAATTGTAGTACCTTTCGATAAGTATTTGAGTGTTGAACCCACGAGGAGCTGAAGTTAAGCTATCTATTCTCTAAAGCCCTATAACCCTCTTATATGGCTGTTTATGCAAAGCAATAAGTTTGACTAAAAGGAACTAACTAATTAAAAGCAAGTGACGTGGAGTGTGGTTTGTCTAGTAACTAGTGAAGCAAGTTTAAAATGCAAGTTTCTAAGCAAGTTTCACAAGTAGCAAGCAGCAAATATCTCAAGTATCTCAAGGGAGCAAGTGTTCTAGCAATAGGTGTTTCGTTCGTGTGGTTGTCACAATTAGTGAAGCACATGTTTTAGTCTTAGTTGTTTCTTCTAGGAAGGAGCCATGAATAGGTATAGTCAAGTAAATGATCTACAACCCCTTATGATGGATCATGTGGCCAAGTAAATGACTGCACAAGATTGATTAAGACATAAAGTCCCACCATAGCCTTACGTTCTAAGGTCCCCTATATATATCCCCCAATAACTTAACTTTGTGGCTCGGTCTCAGGTTACTGTCACTCCCAAGTCACCACCACTCCATTATGATACCGGTGATCACCTTACATGCATTCCCCAACATATGTGTGCACTCATATATTGTACATAAAGACAATCATAGAAGATAACAAACTTGTATGCAACCAATCAACGAACTATTTCACCATTGCCAAGAACAATTCACTACTCAAACATAGACGGGGAGACACAATACATCAAGGGAATATAGTATTGCATCATACATCGTGTTTGCCAAGAGATTACAGTGGAGAGATGGAGCTGATCTTGCTGTAGATGTTGATGATGAACACGCCGGAGGGGGTGGAGCCCTCCGGGGGTGATCCCGGCGGCGTTTCCCCCCTCCGATCTTCTCCGGCGGCAGTCTTCTGTCTCTCTGTTTCGTGGTTTCGTCTCTCGGCGCCGCCTCCTCCTCGAAAAGGCCAGGGGACCCTTTATATAGTCGTTTTTAGGTCACGAGACACTCGGGAGAAGAAAGATCGACGGCATCAGAGCCACGGGGGCAAAAAGGGGGCCTCTCACGCGGCCAAGGAATCTGGCCGCGTGGAGGGTCCTCTTTTCCACCTGGTTGGCCTTTTGTCCCTCTACTTTGGCCCATGGTCTTCGTCTCGAAAATTCAGAACCGTGCTCTTTGGCCTTGCCCTTTTTGGAGTCCCGAAGCTCCCGGAAAGTCTGAAACACTAAAAAGTACGTTTTCTGGAAAAATAGGGTTAGAATCAAAAGAAGGGGGATTGTTTAGAAAATCCCCCAAATCATTATAAAACATGAATATAAGTTGCTAATATGTAGGAAAAACAAGTAATAACATCCAAAGTTCATGTATGCATTTTACATGCATCAGTACGTTACAAGCCAACTGGATTCACAAGAGCGGCTCCCATGGTGAAGGACACAACTGGTGTAGAAGGTCATCCCTCTTTCTCTTTTGTTTACACAAGTATGCTTTGACGGATATGATGAGGGGCAAAAATAGTGAAGAGAATTTGTTTGTATTAATTTGGGGCTGGGCACCCCGCTGCCAGCTCTTCTATCATTTGGATAAGCGGATGAAGCCACGAGTCCATGGTGTGAAATCCAATCAACAAGTGAGATAAATATTCTCTATTGACGTCCTCAAGAGCAAAAACAAGAACACAAAGCAGGAATAATTTTGAAGGTTTTAAAGGTAACACATGAGAAATTTACTTTAGAATGCCAGTTAAATACCACATGTAGGTAGGTATGGTGTACACAATGGGAAAAACTTTGGTTTAAGGTAGTTTGGATGCACGAGTAGAGCTCATGCTCAGTACAGGTGGAGGCTAGCAAAAGACTGTGAGCGACAAATCAAGAGAGCATAAGAGCCATAATCATGCATAGCGACATAAGCATCATTAATTAAAACATAAGCAGTATCACAAGTTCAAAAACTAAGTGTTCATGGAGGCTATTCGTGACTGGTTTGTAGTCATAAACATGGTGTGAGCATGCGCCAAGTAAACCAAATAAAACATTCGAAAGATAATACCATATATTGATGCTTTACTATGACAAAAACAACTCATGAATCTTTCAATACATATTAAACACTCTTAGCTATTTGAGGCTATTCATGATACTCAATAACCACAAGGATTTAAAACTAAAATAACATTTAGCATGGCATGAAAAAGTTCTAGCCACAGTCTATACAAGCTTCTACTAGTACTGTTATAGATTCTACTTCAAGCAGCAGTTTTCTTTCTCCCAACAAGCACCATACAAAACATGCTTTAACAAAAATAATATTTATGATACAGCAAGAAAACATGAGAGTACTCAAATAACACTACTAAAACTAACAACTATGATAAGAGATGCATGCAAAACAAAAGCTAAATAAATGCAACAGCTAGATAGAGACTAAGAATACAACGTACTCTCATGAAAAAGCGGAGCTGTCACTCTCCAATAAAAGAATGACGGGGTCCAACCAAGCTTATTATGAAAGTAAAAAACAAAATGAAAGCAAAAGAAAAGGAAAACTTAAAACAAAAATAAAAGACGCTACAAATAAAGCACATAAGATGCGACCGAATAAAAATATAGTTTCACTAGAAGTGACCTGATAATTTGTTGATGAAGAAGGGGATGCCTTGGGCATCCCCAGGCTTAGACGCTTGAGTATTCTTGGAATTTTCTGGGATGTACCACCGGGGCATCCCCAATCTTAGGCTTTACACTCTTCTTGATCACATCATATCATCCTCTTCTCTTGACCCTTGAAAACTTCCTTCACATCAAAACTCTCACAATCTTCATTAGCAACGTTAGTGCAATCGAAATAATAAACTCATATGGTTCAGTTTAAACACAATAATATAAATAAAAAACACATTAGTTACTTTCAAAACTTATTTAAAAACTATTTTTCTCAAAAGAACACCAAAAGAAAGAGATTAAGATGCAAATGCAATTATTGGCAGAAATCTGTCAAAACAGAACAGCAGGCAGAGATCGATTTTTTAGAAAATATTCTATTGCTCAAAAAAATAGTGGTAAACTAAGAAAAGTTGAATATATAACTCAGGAGTAAGCACAAAAAATCTCAGGTCATTTTGAAATTGCTGTCATTTTTAACAGAATTAACAGTGGACAGCAGAAATCTGTTTTTTGCGCAGAAATCCGAAATATAGTGTCAAATTTCCACTAGAGGATTTACTTGGCTCAACAAAAACACAAAACAAAAGATACAGAGGGGTTTCTAAGGAAATAGACAACACCCAGGTGCAAAGCACGCCAAATAAAAAAACGGAAAACTGAATGAAAACAGAGAAATAAAACGGGTTGTCTCTCGGTAGCGCTTTTCTTTAATGCCTTTCAGCTAGGCATGGAAAGCAAGAAAATGCTCACGTAAGAAATATGAGTTAAGAAAAAGAGAGAATCAAGAAGCAAGTATAAAAAAATTGAAGTCTAACCCACTTCCTATTCATAGGAATCTTGTAAAGAAATAAATTAAAGAAGCTCAAACTAGGGATAATGGGAAGGTAGAACAACAACAACTTCAAAACTTTCAACAAAAAGAGAGGTATTTTAGTAACATGAAAATTCCTACAGCCATATTTTCCTCTCTCATAATAATTTTCAGTAGCATCATGAACAAACTCAACAACATAATTATCACATAAAGAATGTTTTTCATGGTCTAAAAGCACACAATTCATATCAAGCTCAAAAACAGTGGGATCAAAATTTAAAACCAGCTCTTCTTTTTCCCCACTTTTAGCAATAAAAAACAAGATATTTGGTCACTCTTAAAAGATATAGGACACATTATAGAAATCCTAGTTTCAGTAGCATTATGATTTACAACATCAAGTAACATAGGACCATCATCAAGAGCATTATCATATAAATTTTCTAAATAAACTTCCTCATTATCATGCATATCAATAGTTGGAATAAATAGAGGATTCTCATAGGATTTATCAAAGTGGCATGGATTATCATAAATAAAAGTAGCAAAATCATTCTCACAAGTTTCATTCATAGTAGTATCAATCTCACAAGTATAGCAAGTATCAATTTCATCAAAAAGAGATATTTCAATAGAGTCAATAGGATCATCACAATTATGAGTTAAAGAGTTACTATCATTGGGAGGTAGACATGGGCTCCATTCTTCCTCCTCTTGATCATCACTCTCCTCCTCTTTTTCATCCAATGAGCTCCCAGTTTCAGCAATTTCTTCTTCCATAGGATACTGCAAGGCATTAGTCTCTTCCTTAGGTTGAGAGCATTGATTAAGATATTCCATTATGTAGTAATTACAATACTTGTAATTATCAAAGAATTTTTCAAGTATAGCATAAATCTCGTATTTATAAGGTGCATCATCAATACTTTCAAGTAAATAAGCAATTTTGAATGCACCCTTCCAAGCAATTTTGAATACTTTCAATTTGTTCCACATCATATAATTCATAAGTTTCCTTAACATAAGAAGATATGGTAACATTGTCATTATACTCACATTGAAAAGGGAGGTGTTTATACCTCCTACAGCAGCCAGATTTATCAAAGCAATAAGTAACATCATAAGTAGAGCACAAGTTTCTAGCATAGTCATGCAATTTATTAATTTGTTCCCCTAAGTGTTTCCCTTTTTGTGACAAGCGGTGTTCATTATAATGTTTTTGTTGTTCATGTGTGAACCCACTTTGCCTATAAGATCTAGTTTCAAAGACATCAAAAATTGATAGCAAGCATGATAAAACAAAAAAAATAACAGATAGAATAAGAACTAATTTTTTTTGTGTTTTCAATATAGAGAATAAACACAAGACAAAAAGAAAAACAAGACAATAAACAAAATAAAGAGGTTGAGAGTGAGAGACTCCCCTTGCCAGAAGACTTCCTGGTCCGAGGCAACGACGCCAGAAAAAGTCCTTGATGGTGCAGATCTTGCACTCGTTGGGATACCTTCAAGAGGAGGGTTGATGAGCACAACAGTAGGATTTTTCCCCTTAGTTAAGAACCAAGGTTATCAATCTAGTAGGACAAGGAGGACCTTCGGAAGGTTGATGCCACTGACGGTGGTGCTGGCGCTTCACCGGTGTCAGCAACAGCGTGTAACCTGCACACAACACAACCAAAATACTTTGCCCCAATGGTATAGTGAGGTTGTCAATCTCACCGGTCTTGCTGAAAACAAAGATTAGACGTATAGTGTGGAAAACAGTTGTATGCTTGCAGAAAGTAGAGAGAGCGGGAAATTGTTGTGGTTTTTTTACAAGTGTGGAAAATGGACCGGGGTTCATAGGTTCACTAGTGGCGTCTCTCCATAAAAATAACATGTTGGGTGAACAAATTACAGCTGGCAATTGAGAAATAAAGGTTGCACCGTAGTGCGCATTATAACATGATAACTACTATGATATTTAGTGCAGGCATTACAACAAGATACATAGACCGACATCCATCTGCATCTATGAGTAATAATCCACCCTTAGGTTACCATCCGAAACCCTTTAGGTATTAAGTTGCAAGCAACAGATAATTGCATTAAACAAAGTGTGTAATTTAAGCAATGATTGTACATGCGGGTACTCTCACCGCTGTTTTCTCCCTAATGGAAATATCACATCCTCCCCCTTCATGTTTCTGTCACTCTAGCAAGGAAACAAGGAGGCATGAACCCACTGTCAAGCATAAATACTCCCTCTTGGTTTCACTAGCAACTACTTGTCCAGAGAAACCACTAGCAACGGAAAGCATGCAAGATCACAAATAGCATATGCATTAAAGACTATAATCAACTTGGCATAAGGTCAATATTCATCGATCCCAGCAAACACAGCATATATAATTACATAAGATCAATCTCGATCATGATAGGCAGCTCATGAGATCTAAACATGGAGGCATATGAGAAGGAGACAACCATCTAGCTACTGCTATGGACCCGTAGTCCCGGGATGAACTACTCACGCATCACTCCGGAGGCAGGCATGGTGATGTAGAAGCCTCCGGTGATAATTTCCTCTCCGGCAGGGTGCCGGAAAACAGCTCCAGAACCCTCCTGATCTAGGGTTGACGTTGACGGCGTCTGCGGAACTTTTTTGGGGATTTTGATCAGGTACTTACGGTTTTCCATCCGGGGGAGGGGGCTTAAATAGGCGAAAGAGCAAAGGCGGTGGAGCTCCAGGGGCCACAACCATAGCTGGCACAGCCAGGGGGACCCGCGCCAGCCTATGGTGTGCCCCCCTATTTCCCCTCTTCGACTCCTCTTCGGTCTTCTGGATGCTTCCGGGGAAAATAGGACTTCCGGGCTTCGAATTTTCCAATTCCGAGAATATTTCCAGAACAACTTTTCTCAAACTAAAAACAGCAGAAAACAGGGAACTAGCTCTGTGGATTCTTTTCAATAGGTTAGTCCGTAAAATCGATTAAAAATGACATATAGAAGGGAGAAAACATGTAGCAATTCGAATAATCTTATAATGGAGCATCAGAAATTAGGGATACGTTTATGACGTATCAAGCCCCAAACTTAATTACAATAAATTCTCTTCACTTTTTTCCCCTGATTTATCAGTCAAAGCATGATTGTGTTAAACAAAAGGGAAGAGGGATGATCTACTTATTTCAGTTAGCGTCCTTCAATGGGAGCCGCTCTTGAAACGTCTAGTTGGCTTGTGACGCACTATATTTTCTGTTTTCCATGCACTTACATAAACATATACCACTCTCAAAATTGTTTTCAATGCTTCTGTTTATCAAATGAAAATCTCTAGCACATGAGTTAATCCCTTCTTCCCTCTGCAAAGGGCGTATCTTTTACTTTTATGTTGAGTCTGTAAACCTACTCCTTTCTGTCTTAAGGAAGCATTTGAGTTGTTGTGATCCATCCATCTATATGTTGATTTACTCAATCATGTCCTTTATCCTTCCTTGTTTAGTACAATTTTTTTATCTGAATGCATACCACTATGAAAGTTATCAATGATTGCAAAGATATTGTTATGATTGAGCATGTTAAACTTTGCAATATAACCTCTAATATAAAGACTCTGGTCGAAAGATGAGTACAATCTGTTAATTGTTCTCTAACCAAGAACGAAGTTTTCCTTCACCAATTTTGATTTCCTTTTGCACCTCTATTGTGATTCCATTTACTCGTTTCAAGTTAAATTATGTGAGAGGAAGTTGTTGTCTAGAATGATTTGTGTATCGATAGATGTGATGCTTCTTGTCCGTATTTTATTTATCGACACCTTGCTCCATAAACTTGAGGTCATGTTTACCGAGTTTAATTTTGCTTGGGGAGAAGCGAGGTCTAAGCTTGGGGGGAGTTTATACGTCCATTTTGCATCACTATTTTATATTGTTATTGAAGGGGTCGTTGCATAGAAAAACAAATTTTTTCCTACGCGAGAGACACCCGAAAGGCCAAGATCTAATCTAGGAGACGAAGTGCAACGGGCAAAGAGAGGGTTAAGGAGAACACATACCCTCGAAGACACAAAGTGTTACGAGATCAAATCTCGTTGTTGGCATAGTCGTACTCACACCGATCCCGATAGCGAGAAGAAGTGCACCGCATCCGGCGGTGCCTCCGTGATCGGTCACACGTACGGTTGATGACGACCTCCCTTCCCTCGATCTAGAGGTGCGCGTAAGTAGAGGATCCCTCGAAACTCCAGCAGCACGACGACGTGGTGGTGAAGAAGAATCCCACGGTCAGGGCTTCGCCAAGCCGGAGACCATGGAATGGAGCAGCGGGTGGAGGGAAAACCTAGTGGGCAAGTGTGTGGAGGAGGGAGAGCTCCCACCCTCCTTTTATAGGATAGGGGGAGGCAGCCCAAGGGGGGTGCGGCCAGCCCCATGGTGTGCCCCCACCTCTTCCCTCATGATGTGAGTGGACACTCCACTCACGCCCACTCATTTTCCTTTAATACCCCACTTAGAAAATCCAAGAGTTTTTCTTTAATAAATAAATAAAACATGTTTATTTCTTTATTTCAGCATTTGTTAATTCTATTAACAAACATTTGCATAAAGCACCTCGAATCATTTGTTAATTCTATTAACAACCATTCCACGAAAAACCCCTTGAACTATTTCAATTTTCCCCGAAACAATTTCGGTGTTGCCCAAAATATTCTTCGATATTCCGTATCCTCTCAAACGCGTCATCGAACCTTTAGTGTGTCACCCTACGGTTCGTGAATAAGATATACATGATCGAGACTCCTCTCCGATCAATAATCAACAGCGGGATCTGGATATCCGTGATGACTCCTATATATTCAACGATGACTCTCGTGATCGTGTGAACCAACAACGTCGTGAACTATTCTCTTTGTCTCGCGATATTTTACTTGTCCGAGATTCGATCATTGGTATCAACCATACCTTGTTCAATCTCGTTACCGACAAGTACTCTTTTCTCGTTCCCGTGATATAACATCCTTTGTGATCATATCACCTGCTTGCAAGCGGTTTCGATGTGATATCACCGAGAGGGCCCAGAGTATATATCTCCGTCATTTTGGATGGACAAATCCCACTCTTGATCCATGATCCTCAACTAATACTTTCCGAATATCTAACGGCACCTTTATAGTCACCATGTTACTGTGTGACGTTTGATGACATCAAAGCATCCTTCCGGTATCAGTGATTGACATGATCTCCTGGTCTAAGGAATAAGTTACTTCGTATGCAAGATATAACAATATAAACTAAATGACTTGATCGTATTGTTATCTTGATATTGGGTATGTGTTCATCACATCATTCTTCTAATAACATGACCTCGTTATTAACAACATCCAATGTTCATGATCAGGAAACCTTGATCATCTATTAATCAACGAGCTAGTTAAAAGAGAGGCTTTACTAGGAACCATTGTTTGTTTATTAAACACACATGTATCAACGTTTCAGGTTAATACAATTCTAGCATGAGAAATAAACATTTATCATAAACAAGGAATAAGATAATAACCACTTTATTATTGCCTCTCGGGCATATTCCCTTCAGTTATTTTGTGGTATTCATCGTTATATTTCATGTTATGATGCATTGCTTATGTTATTTCATCTTATTTTGCATGTTTAATAATTATTGGAGAATAAACACCGGGACCAAAAAACTGATGGAAAAAAGCACCGTCAAGATACCCTATTTCAGAAGATCGGAAGAAGAATAATGGGGCATCGTAGGAGTATTAGTAGTCCAAAAGAGGATGCCAGCTACGAGGAGACCCGGTGGAGGGCCACGAGGAGCCCACACCACCATGCGGTGTCCCCCCTTCGCCGCACCTGGGGGTGGTGTGGCCACCCTGGCCCACCTCTGGCCGCCTCCTTTCGTGTACTTGACCCCGAGGGAACCCTAAGCCCCAGAACATCATCGAGGAAATATTATGCCGCCGCCTCGGGGCGGAAAACAACAAAGAGAGAAAAGCTCTCCGACAGGGAGAAATCTGCCGGGGAAATTCCTCCCCGAAGAGGGGAAATCGTTGTCATCGTCGCCGTCATCACTCCGGGCTTCATCAAGATAATCATCGTCCTCACCACCAGCACCATCAAACTCACCGTCCACCTTCATCCCGCTTTATCAATTAGGGTTCTTTATTGGTGTTTTCCTTGTTAGTAGTTGATGCTTGTGATATTTATCGAAGTTTGCACCTTATGACCATATTGCTATTCACCATTATATCACCTCTGATTATGATCCATATGATGTCTCGTGAGTAGTTCGTTTAGTTCTTGAAGACATGGGAGAAGTAAAGATGTTAGTAGTGGAATTATGTTGAAGTAATATCTATATGGTTTGATATTGCAGTTGTTGTGTTATTCTTCTAGTGGTGAGATAACCCACAAGTATAGGGGATCTCAAGATTCTTCGACGGAAGTAAAACCCAAATTTGTTTCTTTGACACAAGGGGAGCAAAAGAATACTTATAAGACTTAACAATTGAGTTTTCAATTCAGCTGCACCTGAAAGTAGACTTGGTCGCAAAAAATTATCAGTGGTAACAGTTTTATAGCAGCAGTAGTAATAAAATAACGCAGTAGTAAAATAGTAACAACAGTAGCAATCGTGAAGAAAGCAGGATGAAAGTACCATAGGCATAGAGGGTGGATGAACGGGTGTTGCATAGATAAGATAGTTCATGTAATAATCTAAACATGGGCATTGCAAATAATAATAATAATAAAGCTTCCAAGTTCTTGGGAAACCATAAGCATGTGTTTCAATATAGTCATACGTGCTCGTAAGGAGAAACTTGCACAACATCTTTTGTCCTACCAGCCCGTTTGCAGCGGGGTCTCAAGGGAAACTACTGGTAATTAAGGTGCTCCTTTTAATAAAGCATCAGAGCAAAGCATTAACACTCCGTGAACACACGTGAACCTCACATCACAACCATCCCATCCGGTTGCCCCAATTTCTGTCACTTTGGGGTCTCGGGTTCCAGACAACAATGTGTGTAAACAACTTGCAGATATGATCAAGAAACATAATTATACTCATGAAACAATAACATGTTCAGATCTGAGATCATGGCACTCGGCCCCAAAGTGAGAAGCATAAGCATAACAAGTTGCAACAACGGTATATAGCACTAACAACGGATACTAGGCACTATTCCCTAACAATCTACAACTATTACATGATCGATCTCATCCAATCCCTTCCATCCCTATCAACCTACATCGGTGTTTACTCACACATGGATGGGAGACTGATGGATGGTTGATGGAGAAGAGGTGGCGGTAACTATGGCGATGATCTCCTCCGAATCCCCGTCCCGGCAGAGCGCTAGAACAGGAACTTCTGATCCCCGAATTGTGTTTCGAGGTGGCGGCGACGCTCTGTGGTGTTTCTCTAGAATATGATGAACCCCTTGTTGTTTTAGGGTTACGGTCGATAAGTAGTCGAAAGGGGAGCCCGAGGGGTGCCTGGGGGGCCCACACCACCAGGTGGCGCGGCCAAGGGGGGCGCCCAGGGGTGGTGTGGCCACCTCCTGGCCCCTCTCCGAGATTCCTTATGGATTTGGGGGTCTTCGGGTGTTTTAAGGTATTTGAGATCTTTTCTGGGCTTTTTCCCGAAAGTTGATTTTTCTCCACAAAAACAAGACACCACGGTAATTCTGCTGAAAATAGTGTTAGTCCGTGTTAGTTGTATCCAAAACTCACAAGTTTAGAGGCAAACAATATCAAAAGTGTTCGGAAAAAGAGATACGTTTTGGACGTATCAACTCCCCCAAGCTTAGCTTATTGCTTTTCCTCAAGCAATTCAGTGACAACTGAGTCCGATAAAAGAACTTTTACGAACACATTTGTTTCATATGATGTAAATATACTCACAATATGATCAAGTGCTTAGGCAATTCATAATAAAATGTATGCAAGATAAAAGTCACCTAGAAGTTATGCAAAACATGAAGAGATACCAACAAACTAATAATGAACAACTTGAATTATATCAATCTGCAAGATTGCAATGCTCATAATAGGGTATCATAAAGTGTACTCGATTTCCCTTAATAATGGAGCAAACCATAAATTCTAGGGCACCTCTGAAGTTCAAATGAAGACTAGAAATAGAGATATCAAAGATACAAGCATCAAAGTCATACCACAATCAACCGTGTTCTGGGACAAGCAAATTACACTAAGAATGACAACCATTCTCTCAAGAAGGTGCACAAAGTAAGAAGGTGAAGACTCAGCTTAAAAATAAAAGAAAGGCCCTTCGCAGAGGGAAGCAGGGATTAACTCATGTTCTAGAGCCTTTTATTTTATTAAACAAAGGTATTGAAAACATTTTTAGAGAGGCGTATGCTTATGTCAACTAAAGGTAAACATAAAATACGGTACGTCACAAGCCAACTAGACTTCACAAGAGCGGCTTCCATAGAAGGACGCATCTGTGTAGAAGATCCCTCTTTTTCTTTTATTTACACAATTATTCTTTGACTGATAAATCAGGGGCAAAAATAGTGAACAGAATTTGTTGTATTAATTTGGCGCTGGGCACCCCGCTGTCAGCTCTTCTATCAATTGGACAAGTGGATGAAGCCACTAGTCCAGGTGTAAAATCCATTCAACAAGTGAGATAAAAATTATCTATTTACGTCCTCATGAGCTAAAACAGGGGCACACAACATGAATAAATTTTGAAAGTTTTAAAGGTAACACATGAGAAATTTACTTGGAGTGGCGGTTAAATACCACATATAGGTTGGTATGGTGGACAAATTTAGAAAACTTTGGTTTTTTGGAGTTGGATGCACGAGTAGAGCTCATACTATGTACAGGTGAATGCTAGCAATAGACGGGGAGCGACAATGAAGAGAGCAACAACTGTCATAATCACGCTTGCGAAAAAACAAAATTAGAAGGGGCATAAAAGTGATACAAATACTCTAAGGCAAAATAAATCATCGAGGCTTAATTAACCTTTTGTTTTCAGTCAGATGCATGCGTGAGAATGTGCCAAGTCGATTCAAGCGAAACAATCAGAGGGAGATATCACAATGTCATACCCTTCTATGAGAAAACATTTATACGGCATATGCTATCTAATATTAATAAGTCGGAACTAAACATGTGAGAGCACGAACTACTAAGCATCAATTAAATAACATACACCTTACACGAATAAACTAAGCATGTTCACATAGATGAGTATATGTAGAAAAATAAAACAAATAGAGTTCATATCAGCCTCTCACCACAGCTTGATTGTCGTAAATCGTCATTATTGCTCTTCACTCGTGTGGATTGAATAATATAGAATGATAATCAAGCTCCAATGGAGACACGGAAGACCGATGAACTCTACAACAAACTTTACAAAACCAAAGATTTTTTTTTGGGGTTTCGAATTAAAGCAAGAACAGAAGAAACAAGCAAACAAAGCAAATTATTTTTGGATTTTTGAAGATTAAGCGGAAACAAGAAAGGAAAGAAAAGCAACAAAAGAAACTAAATAAGAAAATAAATAGAAACTACAAAAATATTTTTTGGTCTTCTTGTGTTTTGGAAAGCAAGAACAAAACAATAAAAACAAAAAGAAGGAAAAAAGAAAGAAACGAGAACATGGATATACAAAGAACCGACAGAAACATGATATATAGATGAGTGTGATGTCGGTATACCTCCCCCCAAGTTTAGACTTTTTTCCTAAGTGGAGATCAATCCCAAGTGGGCCATGAGGTGGCGCCCCCGTAGTTTGCCGAGGATGAGCCCTCGCCCTGATATGTGCTCGAGGACGCCCCACTGTACTGGGTGGTGTACTCCTCGGAAGGTGCAGCTTGCCTCATCTGCTGCCTACGCCATCAAGCGTAGCTGCTCATCTAGCTCTCCCTTAGGAAGAGACCATGGCATCCTGTCAACTTTGAACAAAACTGGCTGCGGCAAAATAACTTCCCTCTCATCTCCGTTATTAAATAAAACTTTATATACTAAATGTTCAGTAGAGTTAGCAGTAATAAAATGTTGAGCCTTCGTGGCAGCAAGATTAAGTCTATAAGGAGCCATCAATTCATCATGGGGAGCAATAGGAAAGCCTAGAGCAGTTGTTACACGTGTAGCAAAAATGCCCCCATAAATGGGTCTGTTAGCTGCTAGGCGGCGAGCAATGGGAGAACCAAGGTTATACTTGACACTACAGCTAAGTGCAGCAGCAAGAAAAGCAAGATGATAACTTGAAATATTGCTAGTCTTCTCCTTACCAAGGACACTAGTGGCAAGATAGTAAGTGAAATATCTGATAGCAAGAAGTTGGATGTTCCTTATCTTCCCGCGCTGAGCTGAGCGGCAATCATCCTTGGTAACTGCTTGATAGAGCTCCATAAGTTCAGTGGGTCTCTCCTGAATCTTTCACGCTGTCCCGGAGGCGTTGATACCTATAATGCTGCAAAAACTCTCCAAGGACAAGGAAAAAAGGACTACCATATATCTTAAAAGCAACAGTTGGGTTATATGGTGAGTTATGAAATCTAAAACTGTCAAGATTTTTTTTGTGAGAATAGCATACTGGGGACTTTCATCATACATGTAGTTGGTTAAACCAACCCTTTCAATCAGCATCAAGAAGTCATCAAGTATACCTGCACCTCTCAAAAATGTATTGCAAGGGAAACTAGATGGATTAGCAATTCCATCGTCTCCCGCACCATCGATGCTTGGTGCAATAAGGTCCTCATTATAGGATGGCCTCAGTAGAGTAGATGATCGTGAGGGCCTTGTTCTTCTAGGTGCATCACTCCTAAATATTTCTCCAAAGTTGTGGCTGTCCATTTCAGAAATTTTTCAACAATCATCACAAAAATTGATTTCAAGCAACTATAAGGTGGAAACTACCATAGAGACTTATAGGAGAGCTAAACATGCATCAAAACTAATTTATGTCCACTTAAATCAAGCATGCAAACTCACATAAGTTGTCACCTACAGTACCAAAATACTCAAGAAATACTCCACCAAATAAAATTCTACCTGGATAATCGGAGGAGTCACATACCGGAGAGCAAATGCACCAAATTTCAGCAACAATAGTGGACTGAGCAAAGAGATCAAAAAATCTCGAGGAAGAACAACAAGAACTCGGGTTCCCGGAAATGTTTTGAGTTTCGGGGGTGAGAGAGGAATCTTTGGCAGGGGAGAGAGTTAGTGGAGGGCCAGGGGGGCCACACCATGCCCTGGCGCCACCATGGGGCTGGCCGCGCCACCCTATGGTGTGCCTGACTAGTAGGTCCCCATGGGGTGCCCCGGGTGGCTCTCTGCCTCATTTTTACGTAAAAATTATTATAATTTTTCTAGAATTTTCCGAGAAACTTTAATTTCGACGTATTTTCAGAATTTAATGATTAATTTAAAACCAGAAAAACAAAAAACATAACTATAGAGTTTCTACGACACTCCAACGGGAAAATAACCAAAGAAAACAGGTGGAAGTAGTGAAAACAAAAAATATGGATGGTCAGAACATGCATAACCACAGTAATCAAGATGAAAACATGATGGAAACATGACTATAGATGATGGAAAACATAAATACACTAAGGTATCAAGGTGATAACATGCTGAAAACATAATGGGGAAGGTGAAAACATTGTCCTCTTCATTCAAAATCATTTTGTTAACAAGGTTGATCAAGTCTTGTTACCATAACAATTTTTATACGAAGCAAAACTTTGCTTCTCACTAAATAATTATGTTACCTCAACCTTGATAGACATAGTACCAATCATAATGATTTCATATACTTTTGGTGGCATTGGAATGGGACAATAAAATTCTCCAATCTTGATGGTCTCAATATTTTCAATTGATTTTAGACCATATCTTCTATCAATCTTCTTGGGGAAATAAACATTATACTCTTTATCAGTAACATTAAAAGTTACCTTTCCTTGATTGCAATCAATAACACCCCCTGCGGTGGTAAGAAAAGGTCTCCTAAGAATAATAGACATATTATCATCTTCGGGCATTTCCAGCACAACAAAGTCAGTTAATATCAAACAAATAGTAGGCACTTTAACGGGAACATTCTCACATATACCAACAAGAACAACAGTAGATTCATCAGCCATTTGGAAATATATATCAGTAGGTATCAATTTTTCCAGAGAGAGTCTCTTATAAAGAGAGAAAGGCATAACACTAACTGCTGCTCCCAAGTCACATAAAGCAGTTCTAACATAATTATTTTAAATAGAACAAGGGACGGTAGGAATACTAGGATCTCCAAGCTTCTTTGGAACCTTACCATAAAAGAGTAATTAGCAAGCATAGTGGAAATTTTCTCATTAGGAATTTTCCTTTTGTTAGAGACAATATCTTTCATATATTTAGAATAAGGAGGCAGTTTAATAGCATCAGTCAAAGGAATATGCAAGAACAAAGGTTTCATCCATTCATAGAATTTATTATAATGTTCTTATTCCTTTGATTTAAGTTTCTTATTAGGAAAAGGCATTGCTTTTCGTACCCAAGGTTCTCTTTCATTACATGTTTATTAGCAATGAAATCCTCCTTAGTATACTTCATAGTTTTAGTTTGCTTTTCAGGTTTAGCTACAATTTCTTCTTTATCAGAAGCATCACTTTTATCATTACCACTTTCAGTTTCAGTATCAAAATGGATATACTATTAGGATCTTTAGCAGGTTCTGGAGATTCTACAACCGTTTTATGTCTCTTCTTCTTTTTCTTAGAAGGAGAACTCTTGTTTTTAGGTTACTCAGGATCTTGTTCAATTATTTTAGGATGTCCTTCAGGATACAAGGGGTCCTGAGTAAAAACACCACTTCTAGTAATTATTTCACAAACATGTTTTTCTCTAGAAGCATTATCTAGCATATCTTTTTGCACTTTAGTGAGTTGATCAATTTGAGTTTGAACCATATAAAAATATTTAACAATAATTTTAACATCATTAGAGGTTCTCTCAATAATACCATGCAAATTATCAATAGCTCTAGAGTTTTCCATAAGGTGATTTTGCACTCTCATATTAAAGTTGTCTTGCTTAACAACATAATTATCAAATTCATCTAAGCATTGATCAGGTGGTTTAGAATAGGGAATATCTCTATTATCAAAGTATTGGAGATATTGTACCTCAACTGTTGATGGATGAGGAATTGTCTTACATAATTTTTCTATAGGAGGTAAATTCTTCGCATCTTTAGATTTAATACCCCTCTCTTTAAGAGATTTCTTGGCTTCCTTCATCACTTTTCAATCATCCCTCTCTTCTTGGGTGTTGGTATTGGTGTTGGTTCTGGTGTAGGTGTAGGCTCGGGTATATTCCAATCATCATTATTCTTGGATATTTTAGCCATTAATTCCTCAGCTTCTTCTAGAGTTCTTTTCCTGAAAACACAACCAACACAACTATCCAGGTATGTCCTAGATTCAACAGTTAGTCCATTATAAAATATATCTAGGAGCTCATTTTTAGGTAATGGATTGCCAAGGCTAGCTCTTATTAAATAACAAAACATTGACCAAGATTCAGGCAATTTCTCTTCTTCAATTTGCTCAAAGTTAAAGATATCCTGCACATCAGCATGTTGAGCACTAGCAGGAAAATATTTTTTGAAAGAAAGCATTAACCAAATCCATAGGACTAGTAATAGATCCATGTGACAAATTGTTAAACCAAGTTTTAGCTTCATCTTTCAATGAGAAAGGGAACATCTTGGTAACAAAATAAGTACGCAACTTAGTATCATCAGAAAATAAACTACTCAAAGATGAAAGCCCATTCATGTGTTCCATAGCACTTTGACTTTCAGTTCCACAAAAAGGTTTCTTCTCAACAATAGATATATAACATAAATCTAGATAGAAATCATAATCCTTGTCTCTAATGTGTATGGGAGATGTAGCAAACTTAGCATCAAGAGAAGATTTATATTTAATAGCATGTCTTGCAAGAAGACTCTTAAGAGTACTTGCACCAGTAGTAGCTTGAGCTTCTTTAATAAAGTCATCATTAAGTTCAATGTAGGTTTCATCAAGATCATCACTAGAAATATCAGGTGAATTAACAGGTGTACCACCATTTTCAACATGAATTTCACCACTTTCAATTGGTTTGGATTTAGCAATTGTAGCATCTAGGAAAAGACCTAGTGAACCAGTATCACCAAGCACAGTAGAAGCATCATCAAAAGTATGAGAAGCATTTTCAGACTCAGCAGAAGTAACAGTTTGTGTAGCATGTAGTGGGATAAGAAGCTTACTAATAACATATGGTGAATCAAGAGCAACAAGGGTGTTCAGAGTTGTACCTCTCCTTGTAGTGGATGGTAATATAGGAACTTTTAAATCACGAGTCTTACCCATGATGAAAGGCTTGCAGCGAACAATATCACGTTCAAGTGAGCAAATAAATAAAGCTATGCTCCCCAGCAACAGCGCCCGAAAATAGTCTTGATAACCCACAAGTATAGGGGATCGCAACAGTCTTCGAGGGAAGTAAAACCCAACTCTATTCATTCGACACAAGGGGAGCCAAAGAATATTTATAAGCCTTAACATCCGAGTTGTCAATTCAGCTACACTTGAAAGTAGACTTGCTCGCAACAATTTATCAGTGATAACAGTTTTATAGCAGCAGTAGTAATAAAATAACAGGAGTAGTAAAATAGTAACATCAGTAGCAATCGTGAAAACAACAGGATGAAAATACCGTAGTCATAGAGGGCGGATGAATGGGTGTTGCATGGATAAGATAGTTCATGTAATAATTTAAACATGGGCATTGCATATAATAACAATAATAAAGCATCCAAGTTCTAGGCAAACCATAAGCATGTCTTCCAATATAGTCATACGTGCTCGCAATGAGAAACTTGCACAACATCTTTTGCCCTACCAATCCGTTTGCAGCGGGGACTCAAGGGAAACTACTGGTAATTAAGGTGATCCTTTTAATAAAGCACCGGAGCAAAGCATTAACACTCCGTGGACACACGTGATCCTCACGCCACAACCATACCCTACGGTTGTCCCAATTTCTGTCACTTTGGGGCCTCGGGTTCCGGACAACAATGTATGTAAACAACTTCTAGATATGATCAAGAACATAATTATACTCATGAAACAATAACATGTTCAGATATGAGATCATGGCACTCGGGCCCAAAGTGACAAGTATTAAGCATAACAAGTTGCAACAATGGTATATAGCACTAACATCGGATACTAGGCACTATGCCCTAACAATCTGACATTATTACCTAATCGATCTCATCCAATCCCTACATCCCTCTTGGCCTACAACGGTGTTTACTCACACATGGACGGGGGAATCATGGATGGTTGATGGAGAAGAGGTGGCGGTGATGATGGCGATGATCTCCTCCGAATCCCCGTCTCGGCAGGGCGCCAGAAGAGGAACTTCTGATCCCCAAATTTAGTTTCAACGTGGCAGCGGCGCTCTGTGGTATTTCTCTGGAATATGACGAACCCCCTGTTGTTTTAGGGTTACAGGCAATAAGTAGTCGAAAGGGGGTCCCGAGGGGGTGCCTGGGGGCCCCACACCACCAGGTGGCGCGGCCAAGGGGGCGCCCAGGGGTGTGTGGCCCCCTTCCGACCCCTCTACGGGACTCATTCTGGCTCCGGGGGTCCTCGGGTGTTGTAAGGTCTTCTGGATTTTATCTGGGCCTTTTCCCGGAAGTTGATTTTTCTGCACAAAAACAAGACACCACGGTAATTCTACTGAAAACAGAGTTAGTCCGTGTTAGTTGTATCCAAAACTCACATAGAGGCAAACAATAGCAAAAGTGTTCGGAAAAGGAGATAAGTTTTGGACGTATCATGGTGTCATGTGAACATCGACTACATGACACTTCACCTTTATGGGCCTAGGAGGATGCATTATGTATTTGGCTACTAATTGTGGGGTTGCCGGAGTGGCAGAAACCTAAACCCCCGTTAGGAAACTAAGGCACGAGGGATTGTAGGATCCCAGAGTTTAAGGTTGTGGTTAGATTTATCTTAATTGCTTCTTGTATTTGCGGATGCTTATGAGGGGTATAATCACAAGTATGTATTAGTCCTAGTTGGGCGGTGCATTAGCATAGGTTCACCCACACAACACCTATCAAAACAATAAATATTAAACAACTGTATGAAGCAAAAGCACTTGACAAGATTCCCATGTGTCCTCGAGAACGTTTAGTCATAATAAGTAAAACAACCGGCTTGTCCTTTGCTCTCAAAAGGATTGGGGCACTCGCCACAATTATTATTACTGTATTTTATTTACTTGCACTTTATTTATCTGCTATATCCAAAACCACAAAAAACTTGTTTGCTAGTGTTTATAGTGAATCTTCTATCCAATGTGCTTGGCAATACCTTCTGCTCCTCGTTGGGTTCGACACTCTTATTTATCGAAAGTAATACGATACACCCCCTATACTTGTGGGTCATCAGGCCCCATGAGGAGGTTGATAAGGTCGCCTTCCTGGCAGAGCTCTGCGTTGTGCGCTCGACCCGCCCTGGACCCTGGACTGTTTGCGGGGACTTTAACATGATCTACCGCGACGAGGACAAGAACACCAATAACCTAAACAGACGGATGATGGGGCGCTTTAAGCGCTTCTTGAACAAAGCGAGCTAAAGGAGAGTTACCTCCACGGGCGACGCTATACCTGGTCAAACGAGCGGACTACCCCGACTCTCGTGCGACTAGATAGAGTGTTTCTCACATCGTACTGGGAGGAACTGCACAACAGTTCCTCCCTGCGATACTTAGCAACGGTGGTGGTGTACAATTTCCCATCCCTCCTCGACTGCACTACACAATCTCCAGGTCGGAAGCGTTTCCAATTCGAACGTTTCTGGCTGAAGCTGGAGGACTACAGTGAGGTTGTGGAGACCACTTAAGGTGAGGTGGATGGAGACCCGGATCCCTTTCGCCGTCTCACAGCGAAGCTCAAGCGCACGACTCGCAAGTTTATGAGCTGGAGTGATAAGAAGGTAGGGTGTATTAGGTTGTAGTTGATGTCCACGATGGAGGTGGTGCTACAACTGGACATCGCCATGGAATCTTGCCCGCTCTCCCCCGATGAACGACTTCTACGGACCTGCCTTAAGCAGGCATATCTTGGGCTCGTGTCGCTCAAGCACACGACGGCCCGTCAGCGAGCCAAGATTGCTTGGCTCAGAGAGGGGGATGTCCACACGGCCTTTTTTCACCAACACGCGACCCACCGCTGGCAGAAGAACATGATCCACAGTCTTCAGGTTGATGGCGCGTTTGTCTCGGATGCCGCCGCCATGGCGGAGGCCTCGTTCACTCACTTCGAGAACCTCTTAGGTTCCTAGACCGACCGTGAATTCTCGCTCGATCTAGATTTCTTAGGCACACATGCGGAAGATCTATCCGAGCTGGAAGCCCCTTCACGGAAGACGAGGTCTGGGAGGTGGTCAGGTGACTCCCTTAGGGGAAGGCGCGCGGAACCGACGGGTTCGCGGTCGAGTTCCTCCAACACTGCTGTGCGACGGTGAAAGGATACTTTATGGCTGCCTTTGACAAGCTTTTTACCATGTGTGGGCGCTGATTCCAGGGACTGAACCAACCCCTGATGATCCTGCTGCCCAAACGTCCGGATGCGGCCGCCCTTTGGGACTACCGCCCTATTAGTCCGAGACACATTTTCGCCAAGTTGGTGGCGAAAACTCTGGCGGTTAGACTGGCGCCCGGGTGGGGGCCTTGGTGGATAACAACCAATGTGCCTTCATCCGGAAGCGATGTGTCATGTTGGTGCAGCACACGGCCATGCTCCTTCACAGGCTTAAGGAGCCGAGGGTGATGCCAAAGCTAGACATAGCCCGGTCATTCGACTCGGTTTCCTGGGGATTCCTATTCCGAATCCTCCGTAAACTGGGTTTCGGGCCCAGGTTTCGCGAGCTGATCGCGATCCTACTGTCCACGGCGAGTACTAGGGTGATGCTCAATGGGGAGCTAGGTCCGCCTATCTGCCACAGACGGGGCTTGAGACAGGGTGACCCCCTCTCGCCCACTTTATTCGTGTTAGTGATGAACACGATAAACAGGGTGCTGGCGCGGGCCGTTGAATTCGGTATCCTTCAGCGCCTTTCACACCAGGAGCTCGCGACGTTGATGTCACTCTATGCTGATGACGTGGTTATCTTCTGCCACCCAGATGATACGGAGATGTGTGCCATCCGCGCAATCCTGGAGCTCTTTGGGAATGCATCAGGACTCCACGCCAAATTCGCGAAATGCTTGCTCTCCCCCATCGCATGCTCGGAGGCAGAGGCCGATAGGGCGGTAGTGGTAATGGAGTGCCCTCTGGCACCCTTCCCTGTCAAATACCTAGGCATCCCCCTTTCTATTGGGAGACTCCCGGGTGAGGCTCTACAGCCTATGGTGAACCGACTAGCTGACAAGCTTCCAACATGGAAGGCATACTTGATGCCTAGGGCTGGCCGTCTTGCGCTCATTCACTCGGTACTCGCAGCGATCTCGTTACACCAGCTCATTGTGCTAAGCCTCAACAAGAAGGTGTTGAAGCAGGTGATTGAGATCTTACACAGATTCCTCTAGGCGGGGAGTTTAGATGCCAATAGCGGACACTGCTACGTCAACTGGTCCAGGGTGAGTCACACGTTGCATCCAGGGGGCTGGGAATCCCCAACTTGACCCGCACCTTCATAAGCCTAAGGGTGAGATGGTTGTGGAGAATGTGCACCGAACTCTTGCGACCTTGGCGCGGGCTCGACATGCAGTTCTCCAGAGAAGAGAGGGAGGTCTTCGACGCGTCCACTTACATGGTCGTTGGCGATGGGGCCTCCGCCCTATTTTCGGAGGACAGATGGCTGGACGGGAAGACGATCAGGGAGATAGCGCCGGAATTTTTCGCGTTGATCCCTCGACGCCGCAGGAAACGCCGCACGGTGCAACAAGCACCGGTGGAGCGCACCTGGATCGCTGACATCACAGGCGCCCTGAGTCCCACGGCTCTCTGGCAATACGTCCAACTTTGGGCAAGGTTGAGAGACATCCACTTGTCTGCAGCGCCGGACGAATTCATCTGGCGCTGGACCATGGACGCTTAATACTCCTCCCGCTCCTACTATAAGGCCCTCTTCGAAGGTTCGATACCTTCTGAGACGTGGAGGTTGAACTGGAGGACTTGGGTACCTCCCAGGGTGAAGTTCTTCATGTGGTTCGCTTGCTAAGATAGATGTTGGACGGGTGAGAGACTAGCGAGACGGTGGCTACCGCATGCAGCGCGCTGCCCACTCTGTGATCAGTCGGAGGAGACCATGACGCATATCCTCACTGGATGCACCTTTTCGAGGACGATATGGCATGAGGTGTTGTCCTGGATATGATCTACGGCCACCTTCCCTCCCCCGCGGGTGAGGGTGCCTTCATAGATTGGTGGTCCCGGGCGCTGCGCGCCTCCCCTAGCGCCGTACGTACGGGCACATCATCGCTAATCATGCTGACAGCATGGTGGATCTGGAAGCACCGGAACGCCGCGGTCTTCGACAATGCTCCGTGGCATCTCTGTTCGACACAATCAAGGCGGAAGCGCATGACTGGGCGAACGTGGGTGCCCGAGGCCTTCGCCAGCATCTCCCCTAGTTAGTTTGTTTGGGTTGAGTTGTACGGTGTGGGGTTGGCTCTTTAGTGGGTTTGTATATATAACTCACTTTTCTATCAATGCATCGAAACACAAAACTTTTGTATTTTCGGGAAAAAAGACCAACTAATATTACCTTAACATTTCCCTCTATTCCACTCACTTGATCAGTTCAGAATACAGTGACGCTCCACAGGAATATCAAAATAATGAACTCGAGAACCTATCTCCTCTGAGTTGTTATATGCCTGAGCATTCCTACGGATTCAGCAGCGAGGCCAGTCAGTGGAAAGAAAAAGAAGAAACTGACAGCATGAAGCTCTCTCTCTCTATATATATATATATAATTTTTTTTTTCAGGGTAAGGTTCTACCAACAGTTTAAATGTATGACCACAGTCTAAAACCGGAAAGTGGCACCATGAGTAAACGCTACAGGAATATCATGCCAGCCAGTTCACTCCCGAAACTTACAGTGCGACTGGGCATGCCCCCAAAAATAGCTTGATTATCATACGGGTTCGGGGAACGCGGGCTTAGAAGCACACGAGAACTAATAAACTTTGTCCAAAACAGAAAATGAGAAAGCCAAAAATACCTAACTCCACGGTTGGAAACAAAGTTTTCAACGTCCACAAGCAAGAGGATCGGTCAACTCCAAATCACTGAAAGAGTGATTTGGAAACAAAGTTTTCAACCCGTTCCCCCCCCCCCCCCACCCCACCCCCACAAAGGGGGCACCATTGGGGTTGTGTAACATCCCAAGTATGAAAATACCCCTAGAATATTTTGTTTCTTGTTTTATTATTGTTTTGCATCATGGCATCTTAATCATTGCATTTGTTTTCATTTTGTTTTGCATCTGTTTCAAATTGCTTTCTATTTCAAATTCAAACCAACTTCTAAATCAATTTGTTCATACTTGTTATGTTACATTTTCAAATAAAAGGTTCATTTAAAACACCTAGTTGTTTCTATTTAAATAGAACTATTAACTTGTTATTTTATTTAATAACTCATTTAACTCAATTCTCATTCAAAATTCAAATCACATTGTCCAAGGCAACCACCATGTTAAACTTATGAAAATTACACAACAATTATAATCTTTTGCTTCCAAATTGAAATTATATGATCACCCTATTTAAAATCTTGTTTTCAATAATCAATTAATCACAAAATTCATTCAAAGTCACTACAAGTTCAAACAGCAACATAATCCAATTATTTTTGGAATTCAAAACTTGCAATTTATTACTATTACATTAAGGAGTTGTTACAAATTTTTTCCCTAAAAATTTCTAACTAAAAAACCATTCCTTTTCTTCCTAATTCTATTTCTGCAAAAAAAAAATAAACAGAACAAAAATAATAAAAAGAAAAACGCTTCAGAGGCAGTGGGCTGTGCCCCACGCGAGCCCAGCCCACCTATCCTTTTCCCTGGCCCGCATACCCCTTCGCTCACCCCTCTCTCTTCTTCCCGCAGTACGGCAGGCCATCGGGCGATGCCACGACGACAGCAGTAACGCGCCGACGGCCAGCCTCGCCCCTAGACCCCTATAAGAACCCTACCCGAGCCCCCGCTGCAGCCCTAGACCCCTACCACCTTCTCCCCCTTGCTCCGCCGCCGTCTCCTCTCTCTCCCCGGCGAATTTTTCCCCTCTCTGCAACTGTACCCGAGCGCCTCCACCACCATCAGCCGATGATCGCCGCCGTTGGACAGCGTTTCCCCTCGGGCTAAGTACGGGAACTGAACCCCCGTACTTCCCTCTACGACCACGACCCCTTCGTTGAGCTCGAGCAGGCCTGGATCGACGCCGCCGTCCGTGCCACCGCCGTCGAGCTCCCTGCCCCGAGCCTCTGCCTCACCTGCGACCGCCGGTGAGCGCGCCTCTCTCTCCTTCCTCTCTCTCCTTTCCGCGAGCACGCTCTGCACCCCAGCACGCTGCACCACCCTACGCGCACAAGCCCAGCAGCAGCACGAGCACGCCGTCAACGGTGATCGCCGCCGGCGTTTCCTCTCTGTCGAAAGTTCAGACTTTTCGTCAGTTAAAATTTCAGTTAACGAAAAGGAACCATAACCTGTTTGCGCGTGTTATACTGACAAGAACACATCGCACACCGCAGTGGCAGCACTGCTCCCTTGCGCGCGCCTGGTCGAGGGTTCGATCCCCCTCGGGCGGATTTAATCCGCCCACTTTTTTTCGCACAGGTGCTGACAGGGCGGCCCCCCTGTCAGCCACCACTGCTGCCACGCGTGCATCTGCACGGGCCACGCTGGCCCAGGGCCCCCTGTCAGTGGCTTGGGTTAGCCACTGCAGGGTAGGAAATGTTTTTGCCCAGTTTCTTTTCAGTTTAGGTCCTTTCCTTTTACAGTTTGGTCCCTGAAACTAATTTGCTAATAACTTTTATTTTATAAGTCCAAATAATAAAAACAAAATATGTTTGTTGACCCAAATTTAATTATCTATCTATTCAAACCAATTGTTTTCTGTTTTGAAAAATTCAAATGCATTCAAATTTCAAATTCAAACAATTCATTTGAAATTTGTATAATTGCATAACTAATTCATACTTAATCCAAATAATGCAAATAAAATATGTTTTCCATGCTATTTCAAACCCTCTTTTCAAATATAAATTTTGTTCCATGATTTGAATAATTAAAATTGCCTAAATAATTTAAACCTTGTTTAAATCATTTAAATTTGCTAAATTCCTAACTCGCTCAAAATAAATTATTTTTGAACATGTAAAATATGTTTTCAAACCAGAAAAACATAACCTTTTCAAATATGAATTTGGTTTAGTGTTTTGAAAAAATAAAATTCAAATAATATTCAAACTTGTTTTAAATTCATTTAAAACTTGTTTAATCTTGTTTAATTCATAATAAATTCATCCTAATTCCTTTTTCAATATTTGAAACATGTAATCCACCTAAAATTTTGTGATCTTTTCAAATATGAACTTTGTTATCTGTTTTGAACAATTTAAATTGCTGAAAACAACAATTACTTGTGTACCACCTTTAAGTAACCAAAATTCCAAAACTTAATAAACAAATTTCCCAACTTGCTAACCCTTATTTCCAATTGGTTCTATTGTTGTTATTTTGTTGTTTTCATCATCCATGCATCATACTAATCCACTTTCACCTGTTGGTTAGTTGTAAAACAATTGTTTCAACCATAATTCTTGGGCTTTTTCATATGCAACTCAAATTGCATATGGGTCCATTTAAATTGTGTTACCATGTCAACTAGTTTATTTTGATGCATCCATTAACTTGACATGCATCATCCCATGATTGTGCACTATGCCATGATATTGATTGTTTATCTTTCTGCATTGTTTGTTTGCTTCTTCTCGGATAGACGACGACGTTGAGACAGACGATACTTACAGCACCCCTTCTGAGGATCTAGCTCAGTACCAGGCTGCTGAGTTTGCAGGCAAGTATTCACTCACATGAACCACTGTGTTCCTTTCAACCTTGGTTACCGATACTTTCCGTTGTCTATTCTGCTAGCCCTAGCAATAGTTGTTTCTGTTACGAACCTATCACATGAATCCCTTAACCCTGATATTGCCTCACCTCCACTCCTACAACCCCATTGTTTGAGCCAGTGTCTTACTAGCATGCTTAGGTTGTTTTGCTCGAGTCTGTTACCCGTTACTTTCTGTTATCTTATTCTATTATGTTCTGGGGGCTCGATGTTAGTCAATCAACCTGTTAATAATAATATGCTGATAAGGCACCGGCAGGAGGCCCTGTGTGGTTTTGAGGCCTGCTAGTGTCGATCCTAATAGGAAAAGGGTCTTGTCTACTGATCCATGATGAGCGCACTACCCGCATGTGGGAAGCGTGTATGGGCGCCCCCCCTCAATTTGATTCAATTTGCATCTCGTCCAAATCGCCTCATTTAGTTCGGGTTTTCCATTTGCCGCATGCATGTTTTTGCGAGCCCATCGCAGGGTGGAACTTTTGTAGTCGGCATTTAGGGAGACACGTTCTTAGAGTGCCATGAGGGTCCCCTTTTCTTCGGGGGCTCGATTAGCCGTGCGCTCACTGCACGGGGTTCTTTGGGCTTGATGCGGAGAAGAGTTGAGTTGTGTTGAGTGCCCCGCTTGGTGGGAGGCATCCCATCTGGCGGGTTATTCTTACATGTACGGCTAAATTGGTGCACCCCTGCAGGGATAAATCTTCTCGAGAAGACGTGTTTTCCGCGGTTATGGTTAACTTGGTGAAAGTACTGGCTAACAAGTACTCAGAACAATTTACACCTAACCATTGATAACTTGACTAGTAATAGACTCATTGACACAACAACTTGATCCATTATTCATTAATCCAACTGTGTGAGTTATCCTCGGATTGCTTCTTTGGATAAGGGGCGAGATCCAGGATGGGTTTGTTTGGTGGTTACTTATAGTTGGTTACGATACGCTATCTTATCTTCTTTCTGTTAGCCGGAAGTTGTAGTATGTTCTGTAGTTGGTTAGCGCAGCCAGTTGCAGCATCTTTTATATCCCCTTTCTTCCATTGAACCCAAGGCATATGTGCTTGGTGTTGACGGGCTACACTTTGGTGAACTGTGAGTCTTGCTTGCCAGTACGTTGTTGTACTGACCCCTTTGGGGCTGTGGTTTCCGCAGACTACGCTTACGAGGATCCCAGTGACGGCTACTACGTGGAGTTTGACGAGGCTGCTGACGAGTAGATAGCGGACCCGGGCAGGATCCGAGACTACGTGGATGGGCTCCGTCTTTCTTTCATTCCCGGCTTCTTAAGCCTATTTGGATTTGTCTGTACTCAGACCCCTTTGAATGCTTCCGCTGAGATGTACTGATGTTATGTTGGGACATGTGTCCTCTGGATGATTGTATTTGCTATTCTCTGCCCTAGTGAGGGCCAGTTGCAACTTATTTCCATCTTTTGTGTCTTAGAGATATGTTGTGTTATCATTTTGTTCAACGCCGTTGACGTACCATGTGTGTATGGTATGAAGTACGTCAATGGTAGTATCTTGATTCCTATGGGATAGTTTACATCGACGATGGATAGTAGAGTTTGGTTGTCGCACATAAGTGCTGGCCTACTCGTAAGAGGATGTGGGAGCAGATAAGCCCCGTAGTCCATTCATCTACTATTCAGTTCGGCCCGGTGAGTATCCTCTAGAAGTCAGGGTGCGACAGGTTGCCGGAAACAAATTAAATGGGTGCCGGTGAAGATACTCTTAGGTCGTGTAGAGTGCAGAAGAGAACGGGAAAACGCTCGAACAAATTAGTATTGGTTCTGAACTCGTTTTTGTCGTGTCGTCTGAAATTTACTCTGAAAAATAACTTTCTGACACTTATAAGTAGAATTATCCTTTCACTCTCATGCCCATCATTTTCCCTTGCCTCCTACCTATCCAATTTCTCACTTTCCCTTGGAACATATAGAGATGGCAACCTAGACCATAAGTATATAAGTTCCATAAGAAATAAATTCACCAAGTCGTTGTAGTAAGTGGTAAGTATCCCCGCCTGTCACGCGGGTGACCCGTGTTCGATCCCCGGCAATGGCGATTTCTCTTTTTTTCTCTGCTGATGCGCCTTGGTACAAATCAGAGAAGTAGAAGCAACTCTGACGAAAACTGAACCTGAACCTTCAGCTCAACTGTTAAAATACTTGAACATTCCTACAGATTCGGCAGCAGAAGCTCCAGCAGGTTGATAGAACAACAGTCCAGCAACTACTACATTACCTCCTTCAAGTTCTTGTCTATAGATTCAGGTTGAAGAAAGTTGGATAAACCGTCTCCTGGTATGTACTTCTACTTCACCCGATCCACCATACCAACCAGTATAACCTCAGACAAGGTGAACAAACTTCTCCTCACTCGGATCAACACAATCTCGGTGTCTTCGGTTGTAGGGTGTCTTTATTCAGGAAACTGGTTAGTCGATGAAGTTGGTGTAATTTCGTTCCATGATCGAGCATACTACAGAATATTACTGTGTTCTTGGTTCAGATTCAGCCGGGACTTTCCTTGGGTTATGCTGAACTCCCTGTGTTTTAATTATATTTCTGAGATGAACCTTGTTGTTCAATTATCTTGAATTGTAGCGGAACTGGTATAGCTTTGTTGACCGTTTCTATATGGAAAAGGTCCCCTTTTGTCAGTATTTTTTAGGTATTATGTTGAAATTTTTACGTAAACATTCCGGGGATATGCAGGATTTCACTTTTTAAAAGAATTAAGTTTGTGTTGAAAATAAAGTATTTTTCTTGTGTTAAAATTGAAGATATTTCTCCAACGAAAACTACGTCATTTCTGGGTTCTAAAAGTGCCAAAGAGCAAGACACGGTTTCATCATTAAGACGGCGACAACAGTTTTTGGACTCACATGAATAAAGCTAAGTTGATAATAAATTGACCTATTAAAACTTGGAAAATAAGACATACTATAGAAAAAAAAAACATTCAGCTATGCTAATAGAGTAGAACATTGGACCTTTCCATGCAAACTGGCGTAAACCTTTTACACCGTGTAACCAGCCCGCACCACCATCATATCACGCATACGTAAGCAGTTTAAACCAGCCCAACCGAGTTAAACCTATGGAAAGGGCCTGGGTTCAGGAATCTGTAACTGGAAGGCCTCTTATTTCTTGTTCACTGCTGCATGGATGCGTCTCCAACTCTCCCTCAAGCAAACGGGGAGCCAAAATCCTTCACATGTTAGCCCACAATTCCCAGCTTCAGCAGCAGGAGCCAGTACAAATTGACAGAGCAAAGAAATTTCCTCAAACAAAAGATGTACACCACCTCTTTGGAATTCTTGTTTACATATTCATTCAGGGTTAAGGTTCTTCCAACGTGATCACTGTTGTATACCACTAACTAATAACAATTAACTAGGTTATTGTCCCCTATGCCACTTAGTTCTGAATGCATTCTTTCTCACATGCAACTGCGCGTGGGAGAAAATAATCTGCTCTGCTGCTTGTAGGTCTTCTGAAGTACTACAAGTGTACAATGTACAGCCAGGATCCTGTGGAGATTTACCTCAGTTTTGACAAACATATCGAAGAGTTGCAGTAGTGTATAGGAGGACTACTGTACTAGGATGGAACAATCCAGTTATTGTTACTTTCTACAGAGAGCGAAGCAGGTTGCAGACAGGATTCATCTGTCACGCACGAAGCGAGAAGCGAGAACTATAGAATGGTGGATCCATCTTTAGATTGCTCGCAGGGACAGATTGATCGCAATGTTCAACAGGCATGGCTTACATGGCGCCCGTCAGTCAATCATACTATGGTCAATGTCGAAATATGCATGACAGTTTCACACTCTTCAAATAGGCAGAGCAAGGGTCCTCACGAGAACCTAACATTGAGCTTCAGTTGTTATATGCCTCAACATCCATACAGCTTCAGCAGCAAGGCCAGTGGGCGGCAGAAAGAGCAGCAGAAATTGACAGCATGAGACAGCTTATATATTCAGGGTAAGGTTCTGCTAACCGTTCAAATTGCATAACAACACACATGCTTCTGCATTCGTACTCCCACTCCCACAAGACCAACTAATATTACCTTATAATAGGTCAACATTTCCCTCTATCCCACTCACTTGATCAGTTCAGAATACAATCTGCGTCACATGCAAAAACCAACACTGGAATTTAGTAGCATGCAAGGATTTGAGTGGCGCTCCACAGGAATATCAAAATCATAAACTCGAGAACCTATCTCCTCTGAGTTGTTATATGCCTGAGCATTCTTTCGGCTTCAGCAGCGAGGTCAGTCGGTGGAAAGAAAAAGAAGAAACTGGCAGCATGAAGCTATATATATATGTATTCAGGGTAAGGTTCTGCCAACAGTTTAAATGTATGACCACACAGTCTAAAACCGGAAACTGGCAGCATGAGCAACGCTCCACAGGAATATCAAAATTTAGCCTCGAGTTCTCTGAATACAGCTGATGCCAGCCAGTTCACTCCTGAAACTTACCGTGCGACCGGGCATGCCCCAAAAAACAGCTTGATTATTGTACGGGTTTGGGGAACACAGGCTTAGAAGCACACGAGAACTAATAAACTTTGTCCAAAACAGAAAATGAGAGAGCCAAAAATAACCAACTCCACAACTGGAAACAAAGTTTTCAACATCCACAAGCGAAAGGATCGGTCAACTCCAAATCACTGACATCAAGGATACCTTCAACACTGTGGCGGCAGACTGCTGTGAAACAAAGCCGCGCACCTCTGGAAGCCCGCTTCTCCATCTGAAGTATCCTATGTTGTTCGGCACAAAAAGCCTCATTGTAATTGCGGGGAGAAACCTCAAGTCTGATAGACTCAAGCATTCTTGCATTTTGTACAAAGAATGTGGCAAAATTGACTTGCGCCTGAATTCCCTGATAGTACCCCATCACTATTTTCTTTAGACGAATTTCATGAGATCTGAGAAAATCCAGCTGTTTACGACGCCAAAGATTTTTTTCCCCTGATCGACTTCCCTGGAAAACAGACATGTACAAGACAAATCAACCGCATCAGAACCGGAAGCGGATGAAAAGAGCAGGAGAACAATTAACACTATGAAGCGTCAACGGAGAATGAATGATCACCTTCATATACAACTTCTCCAAGCATGGAAAGCATCTCATCAAACCAATAACCATATCCAGATTAAAATATCTCATACGGATAGCTAATATCTTGACCGTACCAACCACCGTCGTTAGGTTATCGATGCGCAATCCCTTCATCGTCGAGCATGGAACACAATATTAATACAAACGATATGTAACTTGTGTGCACAGAAGAAGCATGCAGATGCAGCTTAGAGGCCAAGTATAGAGGACAGAGCTACCTGAATAACTGTGGAGCCAAGCACGACTCTGGACTGGATTTCAGAAATGCAGCCCAAGGTCTCCAGTTTAGGCGCAGAGGTAACCACTATTTGCAAGTTGTACATACAGTTTCGAAGATAGAGCAGCCTTTTCAGCAAAGGGGCATCCTCGATGATGAGTTCCCTTAGTACCAATCGAATGCCAATGCTTCTAAGGGTAGGGGAGTTGATCCGCAGAGAATTGATAGCATAGATGGAACTAATCAGCAAATACTCCAGTCCACGGCAAGCGGTGTCAATGATGCGGTGCAGGGAGACCTCGGAGATTTTGGCATTCACGATTGCAAGTTTCCTGAGCTGGAGAAACCGAAGTGTTTCGACCGTCTCGTCCGAGAGATGGCAGTCGCTGATGGTGGCGACGCGGAGGGTGCTCGAGAACCGGAAGACGAAGGTTGATAGCACCGTGTGTGATATCGACATGCCTCTTCTTAGGACGTAGAACTCGAGCTCCTGGAGTCTGTCGAGGGCGGGATCTCGGAGCCAGGATCCCAGAGCATCGGGTCCGCACAGGTGTACGCGGGCCGGGAGGCAGAGGCGGCGGACGGGTCCCTTGTGGAAGGCGATGATGGAGCCGGGGAGGGGACAATCTCCATCGTGAGGGAGCCAACGGTAGTCGAGGTTAAGAGGGGCGTCGCCCCATAGGTGGCGCCACCGGGACGCGAGGGCTTGGGTGCGGGCGCCGTCCTTGGTTGGGAGGAGGGAGATGATCTCGCCGAGGAGTACGTCGGGAAGGTCGCTGATGAGATCCGGCAAGTTTTTGCCGCCATCTCCCTTTACTTCCGCCGGATTTTCTTGGCTAGTGATCTCCGTGGTCGTGGGTTTGGGATCGGCCGCTTCCGAAGGCGCCGTCCCTGGCGCCGCTTCGTGGACCTCCGTTAGCGCGAGTTTCATTTTCTTGGCGGTAGGACCGGCTGACTCCATCTCCATCGGCAGCGCCGCCGCTCTCCTCTGTACTCTGGAGGTGGAAGGGGAAGACGAGCGGAGAGGAATGAGGCTGACCTGCGATTCGCAATCTCGGGGCTCGGGGGCTCGACTAGTATCAGCCTATCAGCCTGGATAACAGGCCCGCTTGAGGTCTGGGCCACATGTAATGGCCCATAAGTTTTCTGGCCCATTTAAAGGCTTGATCATTAGTATATATAAATGCAGGTCAGTATATAATTTTGTTCGAGAGAATTCCTTATTTGGCTCTTACTTAAAATTTTGTTCCCTATTTGGCCCTAAAAAAAATTTCTTCCCTATTTAACAGTTTAACTTCATTTTCTTCCTAATATGGCCCTGTAATGCATTCTAAACACAAATAAAGATGTAAGAAGACTCTTTTACCCCTGATGAATTTTTATACCGAAATTCATAATAGAAGTTGAAAATAAGCATAGTTAGATTCTATAAAAAAAAACGTGGGTGCCCTACCAACAAAAAATCCTAGCTATCAACAAAACGTGGCTAAGCAAAAAAGAAGTTCTATTTTTCCTTCTAATTCCCGCACACGTACCTAAGTGTCGGCTTTAAGTGTCGGCTGGCCAACCACTCGTGCGCTACTCGCCCACCCAGACTGATCGCATAAATCAACGACCAAGCCTGCTCAAAGCAAAACTCAGCCTACGAATCCATCCCTCTACCGTGACATCTATGTGATCCTGCGACGTAAGCGTAACCATCCTAGGTGTGCTTGCAATGGAGACCGGCACGTACGTGAGGTGGCATGCGACGTGTGTTGGCGGTTTTGCTGCTCGTTGGATCGGTGGTGATCGTCGCCGCGGGCGCCGTCGGCAGGCCCTGCTTCGACCAGGCCGTGCTGCGTTCTGGTTCTGCCAGTTCTCCTGCTACCACAGGTGCTCCGGCGGCCGTGCGGTGGCGACCGTGACGACTCGCGGTGGAGGAGATTGCGAGCACTCGTGCGTGCTGTCCATGTGTGGTCAGCTCCACCCGGACAGCAAGATCATGGCGTTGTGCCGGGACACGTGCCGAAAAAGCTATGCGGCCGACAGATGCAAGCGACCGAGAAGTACCAGTGCAACTTCGGCCATGTGATCCTGAATAAGCTAGGCTTATTAGCTCAGACATTGAGAGTTTGAAACCGTTTTCTCTAGAGTACAGATAGACTCCGTAATAGATGGGATCACCAACTAAATACTCCCTCCGTCCCAAATTTTAGTGTTGCTAGTACGTAAGATTTTTTGTTGATAGCTAGGATTTTTTGTTGATAGCTAGGTAGGGCACCCACGTATTTTTTTGTTGATAGAATCTAGCTATACTTATTTTCAACTTCTATTATTAATTTGGGTACAAAAATTTATCAGGGGTAAAAGAGTCTTTTTACATCCTTACTTGTGCTTAGAATGCACTATGGGGCCATGTTAGGAAGAAAATGAATTTAAGGTGTCAAATAGAGAAGAATTTTTTTTTTAGGGCCAAATAAGGAACACAATTTTAAGTAAGGGCCAAATAAGGAATTCTCTCATTTTGTTTTGTTTGAGAGCAGCGGCTTGGTTGAGGCTGGGATATAATTTCTCTATCAGGATTTTAAGAGGGACCTTGTGAGCGTCCTCCTGGGGGACCGCTCCTTCCGATCCTCCGGATGCGCAACCATCCGTCTGTGACAACCTTGTCCGTATGTTTGACCTCTCCAATAGAATCAGTTTTTCCATCCGGTAGACCCAGCTCGTAGAGGTCCACCTGGTAGACCCCACACGCATAGGAAAAAAAATCTCGCGTGGCCTTCGCAGGAACTCGCATCGCTCGTTGCCAAAAGTAGTAGCATCGGCGGCGACAACTTTACACCGCCCTCGTAGGCTAGCGAAACATGTCCCATCACCCTCGTAGGTTAGCAAAACTCGTCCTCGCTGATAGCACCACCTAAGAACTTAGTAAGCATCGTGCAATGCCATTTGCAGCGTCACCATTGTCGGTGGTGGCACCGACGCTGCCGCCTGGCCCGCCCTTTCCATATGGTAGCGCCGACCAACATCTAAAGAAGCACCGATCAATGCCGTTTGAAGCATCGTCGTCGCTTGTGATAGCATCATTGATACGTCCCAAACGTATCGATAGTTTTTTATGCTCCTTACTTGTTTCTACATGTTTTTCTTTGTTTTCCACACGTTTTCCGGGACTAACCTATTAAACCAGTGTCAGTTCCTATTTATTTGTCTATGCATTGCAGAAATTGGTCAGAAAATTCTGAAAAAGTTATAGTAGTCCTAACTCACCGGAAAACTCAAGGGGACCTCAAAGTGACAAGTTGGGATATCAGAAGGGATTGATTTTGGTTTCAGGATTAGATGTATCCATTGAGTGTTAATGATTTGATCCGGTGCTTGGTAAAACAAGTATCTTAATTATCATTAGTTTCAAATTGGCCCTACAACAACGGGATGGTAGGACAAAAGATGTCGCGCAAATTGTTATTGCAAGCACATACAACTATTTTCGGGATATATGCCTATGACAGTTAGTGACTTGGATACTATCTTATATATTGCGCTTCCCTTTGTTAAATGTATTACATGGTTAATCTCATGCATACAATGCCTATACATAAATCCCTATGCCTACGGTGTTTTTAATACTGTTGCACACTTCGTTTACATACGATGTTACTATTACTGCTACCGTTGCTTTCACATTACTGCTGCCATTATATCATCGTTATAACTAATACATTGTGCTAGGTGAAAGGATCGAGAGGTTAACTAGAGGGGGTGAATAGTGTCGTGGAATAATCACGACAGACGTTACCAGTGGTAACTTACTTTGGGGCAAATCGACTCTGGTGTTTGGGAGAGGGTTTAACTCAGGGGAAATCATGCTATCTGGTGATCTGGTAGTTCGGACAATAATGTCGCCGAGTCTCTGATCTAGGATTACAACTATCAGCTCTCGTAATACAAAGATACTTGAATATCTGGTATGGCTCTTGATTTCCTGACCCTAGGAGCCGGTTTATATGTTACCCGGCTCCCTGGCTTCCTATACAAGATACACCCGGAATCCTACCCGGAATCCGCACACAACCCTAAGTCTCATAATCTTAACCCCTAAGGTACGGGTTACAAGGCCTGCGCTCCCTCTTGGGCCTTCTAGAAACTCCTCCACCTTGGGTTGGGTCTTGTGCGAATCCCTTCGGGCCGGGTTTCACCTTGGTATTAGCCTACCGGGTTATCATCCCCTCATCAGTAGTCCCCAGAATAGCTTGGGCTTCTCGGGATCAACCATGAAGCGCGCGCTATTCCCTGCAAAACAATAAACATTCAAATTCATAATTCACCGGGTTAGAATGCTTTGATAACAGCTAGGCCTGCTCTTTTGGCGGTCCATATAATAACCCGGTTTTTTCCGAGCCAAAACACCATTTTCCCGAGTCAACACTCCGAGGAAACGTTATAAGACCCGGCTCCGTACCGTTATCAATCAATCCGAATATCACGCCCGCAATCCACCTCAATCTCGATCCGGATATCTCGCAACGGGTATCTTGATATTTATCCCCAAATATCCGGGCCGGATCACTTTTCTCCGAAAAATTTGCGCTTGCCGCCTAAACCTAGGGCCTTTCTCCCCTGCACCTATAAATAAGCCTCCAGGGGTCAACCCTAGATCTACCGGTCATTTATCCTTCTTTTCTCTCCCTTCACTCCATCCCTGCGCCCGCGAGCCCCAGCTCGAGCTTGCGCCAGCAGAGCTACACCACCGCCCGCAAGGACGCCACCAGAGTCGCGCCGCCGCGCCAGGTCGCCACCGTCCGCGCCCGCAACGCCGCCGTCAATCACCGCCGTAACGACCACGAGCAAGCCTCCAATCGGGCCACCGGAGGTCTCGATGCGCCACCGCCGTCGAGCTAACCGCCGCCGCCGCGCATCTCTCTGTTTGATCCATCCGGTGAGTTCCTCCCTCTCTTAGATCTGAACTCCCCTTTTTCAATTTCCCGCGAACATTTTGGATCGGATCTCACCCGCTAGTTATCCGTTTTTCCTCCATTAGTTTAGGCATATCTTTGCAATCCCTAATCTCACGTTTCTCCACTACTTTCACTTAGCTAACTCCATGTCCGCGCCTCTTAGTACGCTTTCGTTACTTGCAATCTCATGTCTTTCCACCAAGTGCTCTCAACTAGATCCATTTGCCTAACTTTGCAAGTACTTGGTTGTTTTGCCCTTTCCTCTTCTTATTGTATCGAATAGTTGCGCTATCCAAACTTCTTGATACTTACACACTTGCATTTTACTTCTTTTAGATCTACACTCCATGGCTCCTAAGGCCAGCGCCAAGTCAAAGGGAAAAAACCCGACCGGCAAGCAAAAGCCGGGTCAGTCAATTTCGGCCAACTGGTCGAAATCGACTGTCACGAAGGCCAAGCTTGACGAGCTGGCCGAGTCGGGTGTCCTTCCCACCCGGTCGGAGATCCACTGGAGGATACCCGGCGAGGAGACCCGGCCTTCACCAGGCCTAGATGAAGTGGTGGTTTTCGTCGAGCACGTGATCCGGGGTTTCCGCCCCCCGGGTCGTCCTTTCTTCTGGGAACTCCTGGACCACTACAAACTCCGGGTATTCGATATCGGCCCCAACTCCATGCTTAACATCTGCCATTTCATAGTCCTATGTGAGGCTTATTTATGCATTCCTCCCAACCTAGCTTTATTCCTTGAACTCTTTCAATGCAATCCATGCCGAGAGAGCGGCGACGGGGCCCTCCTAGTTTGTGGAGGAGTCTCAATTCAGAGACGAAAAAATTCCCTAATGCCGACTCTTAGCCTCGATACACACGTTAAACACTGGCAAAAAACCTATTTTTACTGCCAAGATACCTCTTTACCCGGCGAGAAGCCATTGCCGGGTTTCTCCGATGACACCCTCACTCTGTCCGACAATTTGAACTCTTTTGCATCTGAAGCTGACATGCAAACTATCCAGCCCCTTCTTCATAAACTCGCTGTGCTATCTGCCCAAGGCCTCGTTGGTCTTAACCTGGTAAAGACCTGGGTAAGCTGCCGGATCCATCCTAACAGCACCCGGCCCAAACTCATGTGTGATTACTCCGGGCACGTCACCGACTCTCTCCGTTACTCGGAGAAAAAAATTACCCGGCCGCGGATGTAAACAAAACCATGAAAAACTTCTTCGCCGAAAAGCTGGAGGTGATCCGGAGCATATCCGGACTCAGCCCCTTCACTCGCTCTAATGCGGCTCCTCCAGTAAGAATCGGCCTTAATCTCTTTATCCAACTGATATTCCTTATGCACATTTACTAACCTTTGTCAATGCATTTCTTACACAGGAAGATGATGAGTTCTGGAAGATAGTTACCCCTCCCCCTTCAGAAAACTCGGAGGAGGACGAGGAGCTGGTTGATAGTGATGAAGGTAAATCCGAGTCTTATATTTACACTTATCTCGCTAACTTGTTAAACCAAATTTTTCCCTTTTCCGACAATGCTCCTTGTTCACCAGGGCTAGAGGACAAAGAAGACACCCAGTCGGACGAGAGTGAGGCTGAGCCGAAGGCGGAGATTGGGGTGAAGAGGAAGACCCGGAGCATTGTTTTCAAGGTGCCCTATTCCTCCATTGCCTCCAAGCCATATTCGTACGCCAATATGTGCGAGCTTAACCAGCGTCTAACCAATTCATCATACTTGAAGGAACCTGCCTCGACCAAACGAAGGGTAACCCGGAATTCTCCGGGTGACGATCCTCTTCACCCGGGTATTCCTTCATCACCCGCTCGCCGAGCCGGTACTTCCCAAATTCATACATCCCACATACCTCAGAAATTTCCATCTCAAAATCATCCCTTAGCCGGTCAACTCCGGGTCTCACTCTCTGATTCTTTATCAGCGTCTTCTGGGTCCAGCAACGATCTCCCACCGGATTTCGTCTTGAATACCGGGTAACTCCATTTCCTTGTTTAATCAATACGCTAGTATTTTCCATGTTTTTCGTTTATTATCTACTAACTGCTTCTTTTTCTTTCTCGTAGCTAAGGTCACACTTAGTGACCCTGAAGATATGAATATCGATAATCCGGCTATGGAAGACCCGGAGGATGTTCTGAAGCCCGCGTCTGGCTACGCAGAAGAAGAAGAAGAAGAAGAACAGCTGAAAGACTCGGTCGAGCAGGAAGCCGAGTTTCCCCTGCCATCGCACCAACCAGGAGATGAGGATGTCGAGTTCCTGGGATCACGGAGGGGTGACCCCACTCCTAACACCCAGGCCACCCGGATCAACTCTCCAAAGCAGGAAAGGACCCCGCCTCCGGGTAACCAGAACCCCAGCTCCTCCAGGCCGAAACTCGGCGATCTTGATTTTGAAGGGATGTTAAATGAGCTCTACTCCCTGAAGACCAATGAAAGGCATATCCTTGAGTCCCTAGCAGCTGAGCACCAGGTAACTTAGCCAATATTGCTTGCGTATTCATCTAGTCCCCAAGTTTTGAGTTAACTATACAAAGTTTACTCGGTACTTCCATAAATGTATATTATCCTCTCATACCCGGTTTTTCCCTGCATCCGACTGACTTTTCCTTATCTATTTCCGCAGGCGCACGTGACCCGGTCTGAGGAGATGTTGGCAAAAACCAACGAGCTCCTCCAGGCTGAGACCAAGCTGCGGGAAGAGCTGGAAGCCGAGGTGAAGGACCTTGCCAAGGATATCAAGAAATACAAGAAACGATCCCAAAATGCTGAGGGTGCGCTGAAGAAAGTTTCAGCCCAGATTGCCGAAACTTACCGCACTCTGCATGGTAAAAAATCCTAACTTTACTGACTATAACCCGGATTTCTTGTTCTGTAAGGTTTATAACCCGAATCTCATTGCTTTAATTTTTCTGTTACTCTGCAGGTCCGGGTGAAGAAGCTGTGGATGAAGATGATGTTGAGAAGCTGAAGACACTGAAGGCCGTGATCCGGCAATTCTCTGTGGGGACCAAATGGACCCTGGAAGCTTTGAAGTGGCCTGGGGCTTGTGGCGGCGTGGACAAGATGCTCGAAGCGTGCTCAACTATCCCCGCCTGGATTGAGCATTGGAAACGCTCAGCATGCCGGGTGGGGGTAACCCGCGGCCTTGCCTTGGCCAAAGCTTATTTTCCTAAGCTTGAGCCGGCAACGCTCGTGGGTGGGTTCCCCGAGTTTAACAACGATGGTTCAAGGTTCTCGGGTAAGGATTACAAGTCCATCCACGCTCAGGTACGTCACTCGGCAAGCCTAATAGCCGACAAGCTGGATGTGAGCAAGCTCACCCCGCCCTACAACGTTGAAGACAAGCCAGTCCCGTCCGATCTCCCGGAGCCCTTTGACATGCTAGTCAAGTGGAAGGAGGAGGTTGCCAAGAAGAAGGTTGAGGCCGACACTGCACGCCATCCTCGTCTACTCCGGCTGTTCCTCCTCCAGCTCGTGCTGATGCTACAACTGACCCGGACATGGGAGCAGGGAAGGTCACAGAGGAGAACGTCAATGACACGGCTACCAAGGCAGCTGCTGAAGACTCGGCTATGGATGCCGAGTGAATTTTTTATCAGTTCTCACCCTCGAACACTTATTCGGCCAATAGGCATGGTTGTAATATGCCTGATACAATTATTTGCTTAATAGTGCGCCTGTGCACTTTTGATACAATTTCCTCGGTTTGTAATACGTTTAAACTTTAATGGCTTTGATGGCCCTTTTTGGCCATCCACCTTGATATGCTGTCTTCAGTCTTAAGCTTTTTGCCGCTTTTCTGATATTTTCTCTTTTTCCCCATCCATGAGACTCGGATTTCCGGGTCTCAGGATCGTTGACTGGTTGAACTTTTTGCTTTTCAAGTCCCCAAGCCCCCCCAAGTCCCCAAGACTCGTATTTTTGGGTTTCAAGCTCAATAGCTAAACAGTTTGTTGCTTTTCTCAAATTCCCAAGTCCCCAAGACCCGAATTTCCGAGTCTAGGGATTTGTAGTTTTCACAAAGCTAATTGTTTTTGCTAAGGCCCCAAACATAGAGCTACGCATGTAGATTTTGAAGTTATGCTTAGTACATTGTGAGTTTCCGGCTGTTAACCTTTTACTCCGCATAACTTGTGGTTTGGATGACCCTTTTGATCCTCTTTGTCGTAAGCCGGCTTTCGCGTGGATATTCAGTGCTGCTATAACTTTATAAAAACACGGTCAGGCAAGTCCCAGTGGGCATCATGACTGATTGTGATTATACGTTAGCAAAGCAAGCCACATTATTGCGAGTCACATCAAGCTTAAACACGAGAAGTCAAGAAAATTTGGCTCTATTGTCCGGTTATAAGATTGTAACCGTACTTATTGCAAGTAATCGGTCCTTATAACTTAATGGCATCGTGGCCGGGTCTTGAGATTATACCTGTGCTATTCAAGCAATCAGCCCCCAATACCTATATATGCAATCTACAAAGATATTAAACCTAATGTACCAGAAACAACTAATACTTAAAAACAGAAGGCAAAACAGAAAACCTAAAAACAAAACTTAACAGAAATAAACAAGAAAGAAACAACGTCATAAGTTTAACCATCTCTTCATTAATATGAGAAAAGTTAGGTCAGCAAGCCGCCTCATTAAAAAACCCTCCAGTCCCCTTAGGTACCCTGGATAGGAAAAGAGTGCGTCTGAAACTTGCTGCCTGTTACATCGTGTAATTCAACTTGTAAACCTAGCCTATGCTAAGTGTAGTAGGGACGTAGCTGAGCCACGTTCCATGGTCTTTCTCTCTCTTGCATAGATGAAGTAGTATGTATGGTGTCATTGACCGTATCCTACTCTTCCCTTGCATCTATTAAGTAATATGATCCGTTGTGCAAATTCCGGCTTATGATGAACGGGCCTTCCCATGGTGGAGATAACTTGTGCTTTCCCTCCTTTGATTGTACTAAGCGTAATACCAGGTCCCCTTCCTGGAAGACCCGGGTTTTGACTCGCTGGCTGTGGTATCACCTCAAATCCTGTTGATATACGGTTGATCTCTCCAAAGCTTGCTCCCTATGCTCTTCTAGCATATCCACGGCGTCCTGCCGGGTCTTCTCATTCTCCACCTCAACATAAGCCGCCACTCGGGGTGAATCATGAATAATGTCACTCGGCAAAACTGCCTCTGCACCATAAACCATAAAAAACGGGGTCATCTGAGTAGATTTGTTAGGTGTAGTGTTAATTCCCCAAACCACCGATGGTAACTCCTCAAACCATGCTCCAGCAGCTATGAGGCACGGGACTCCCAGCCGTGGTTTCAACCCACGAAGTAACTCCTGGTTTGCTCTCTCCACCTGTCCATTAGCTTGTGGATGGGCTACCGAGGCTATGTCAAGGCGGATGCCATTGTTTCCACAGAATTTCTCCATCTCACCTAAGGACATGTTGGTTCCATTGTCTGTTATTATGCTATGGGGATATCCAAACCGATAGATAATCCTTTTCAGGAACTTGACTGTTGTGACCACTTCACAATTGGTGACTGGCATAACTTCAACCCACTTAGTAAACTTATCAATAGCCACCAAAAGATGAGTCTTTTTGCAAGGTGACATGTGAAAAGGGGCCCACCATATCCATACCCCAAACTGCGAACGGCCAGGTCAGCGGGATTGTTCGCAACTCTGTAGCCAGCACATGGATTTGGCGAGCGTACCTTTGACATCCATCGCACCTTGCCACCAAGCGCTCCGCGTCTGCTAAGGCCGTGAGCCAGAAGAAACCGTGCTGATACGCTTTAGCCACAAGGGATCTTGTGGAGGCATGATGCCTACAATCACCTTCATGGATCTCCTTCAGAATCTGACGGCCTTCTTCTGGTGCTACACAGCGCAAAAAGACTCCTGCTGCACTTCTTTTATACAACTCCCCATTGATGATAGAATAGCCCTTTGCTCGTCTCAGGATTTGCCTGGCTAAAACTTCCTGTGGTGGTAACTTGCCCCATGATAGGTAGGCCAAGAACGGCTCCGTCCATTCGGGAATAGCACGTACAGCAGCCACAAGCTCCAAATCCGGGTCTTGGTTTGCCACCTCTTCTTCAGACTCGGTTTTGACAGAAGGCCGCCATAACTCGTCCAGAAAAACATTAGGTGGAACCGGTTCTCGGCGCGAACCGAGTCTTGCGAGCGCATCTGCTGCCTCGTTCTTTCGCCTGTCAATATGTTCCACCTCATACCCGGAAAAAGACCCGGCCACCATGTCTACCTCTCTGCGATATGCTGCCATTGTTGCATCCTTTCTATCCCAAGTTCCTGAGACCTGCTGTACCACAAGATCCGAGTTTCCATAGCAACGTATTCGCCTGATGTTCATCTCCTTTGCTACTCTCAATCCGTGTAATAATGCCTCATACTCGGCCACATTGTTAGAGCAATCGAAGTGAATTTGCAACACGTAACTCAATTTGTCTCCTTTGGGTGATGTAAGTACTACCCCAGCTCCTGATCCCTCATATTGCTTGGAACCATCAAAGTGCATCACCCAAGACTTCATTGTGGGCATGCTTGTGTGAGTCCAATCATTGATAAAATCAGCTAAAGCCTGGGATTTGATTGCAGATCTGGGCTCGTAGTTGATGTGATAATCTCCCATCTCAATGGCCCACTTGGCTATTCTACCTGTCGCATCTGAATTCCTTATAATATCTGCCATTTGTATGGAGCTAACCACTGTTATGGGGTGTTCCTGAAAGTATGGTTTCAATTTCCGGCTGGCCATGAAGACCCCGAAAACTAACTTTTGCCAATGTGGGTAACGTTGCTTTGCTTCTGATAGGACTTCACTCACATAATACACCGGCCTCTGTACCGTGTGATATTTTCCATCCTCCTTGCGCTCAACTACGACCACTGCGCTGACCGCCCGAGGCCCGGCTGCAACGTATAACAACATGGGCTCTTTGGGACCTGGTGCGGCCAAAATTGGTGCCTCGGACAATTGCTTTTTCAGAGCTTCAAACGCCTCGTCTGCCTCTTGGTCCCACACAAATTTGTCGGTTTTTCTCAAGAGTTGGTATAGAGGTATTGCTTTTTCTCCGAGCCTGGATATAAACCGGCTTAACGCTGCTACACATCATGTGAGCTTCTGAACATGTTTCAGGCCTTCCGGCATTTTCAAGCTCTGGATGGCCTTGATCTTTTCCGGGTTTGCCTCAATTCCTCTCTCGGAAACAATGAAACCAAGTAACTTTCCTGCTGGGACCCCAAATACACATTTTGTGGGGTTAAGCTTCATCTGGTATCTTCTCAAATTCCTGAACGTTTCCTTTAGGTCATCAATGAATGTTTCTGCTTTCCTTGTTTTAACCACCACATCGTCAACATAAGCATGGACGTTGCGTCCAATCTGATCCTCAAAGCACTTCTGAATGCACCATTGGTACGTTGCGCCAGCGTTCTTTATCCCAAAGGTCATGGTTTTGTAACAGAAAGCTCCAAAGGGGGTTATGAACGATGTTTTCTCCCAATCTTCCTTTTTAAGCTTGATCTGGTGATGCCCGGAATAAGCATCCAGGAAACACAATAGGTCACTTCCTGCTACTGCATCGATAATCTGGTCTATTCTTGGAAGGGAAAACGGATCCTTTCGGCAATGCTTGTTGAGGCTCGTGTAATCTATGCACATCCTCCACTCGTTGCTCTTTTTCATCACTAGAACCGGATTTGCCAACCAATCCGGGTGAAAAACTTCCATGATAAAGCCGGCTGCGAGGAGCCGAGCTATCTCCGCTCGTATAGCCTTTCTTCTTTCCTCATTCATTTTTCTCAGGCCCTACTTCAAAGGCCGAGACTTGGGATCAACATGCAAACTGTGCTCAGCTAACTCGGTCGGGATACCCGGCATATCGCTAGGCGTCCAAGCGAAAACGTCTTGATTTTCACGAATAAACTCTATGAGTGCTTCTTCCTGCTTGTTGTATAGGTTAGATCCTATAGAAAATTGCTTGGAGAGATCACCTTCGACAAAAGCCACCATCTTGGTATCCTGGGCTGCTTTGAACTTTGCTCTCTCATCCTCCGTGTTTGGTCTTTTCAATGCTGTTCTATCTTCCGGGTCTACCTGAGACCGGTAATACTTCAGCTCTTCCTTCCTGCAAGCTTGTTCTGCCATTGCCGCGTCTCCTTCGTCACATTCTGCTGCCACAACCCGGTTGCCATGTATAGTAATGGTTTGCTTGGTACCCGGGATCTTTAGCTGCAGATATACGTAACACGGCCTGGCCATGAACTTGGCGTAAGCCGGCCTTCCGAACAGCGCGTGATAAGGACTGCGCAATTTTACCACCTCAAACGTGAGCCATTCCACGCGGAAATTATCTTTAGATTCTCCAAAAGCAACTTCTAGTGTTATCTTTCGTTCAGGGCACGCCGAGTGACCCGGCACAATTCCATGAAAAACTGTGGAACTTTTCTGCAGCTGAGACTCCTTGAGCCTCATGCGTAGGAAAGTTTCCCAATATAGGATATTAATGCTACTTCCACCATCCATCAAAACCTTCTTCAGCTCGTAACCATTTACCTGCGGTGCAACCACCAAAGCTAACACACCCGGATGTTCTATTGTTTCCGGGTGATCCCTTCTGCTCCATGTTACCTCTTGATCTGACCATCTCAAATATCTCGGAACACCTGAAGAAACCGAGTTTCCGACCCTTTTAAGTATCTTTCTATCTTTGTTGGAAGTCCCGGTAGTATGAACGTGATACTGTCCTAACTGCTTTGGGTTAGCTTGGAAACCTCCAGCACCTCCCTAATTATTACCCGTATTACCACCTCCTGCGTTGCCAGCTGGGGTGGGCCATTGCCCGGGTTTCCGCCCGGACCCGGTCCTCCTCCCCGGCCCGCTCCTCGCATGGCCTTATGTATTTCCTCGTTCTTCCATCTCTGTAAATCCACGCACTGCTCCAATGAATGATTAGCCGGCATGCCGTTCCTGCTATGACGCGGACAGGGCATCCTGAAGGCCTCTATATGGTTAGCCGGCCTTGGTGGTCCTTGGTAATTTCCTCCATTGAAGTTTCCTCCGTTGAAATTTCCCTCTGCCCTGGGTCTTGCAAACCCGGCTTCTGTGTTAGCAACAAACTCGGAATTTCCTTCATATGGGCGCGTGTGCTGATTATTTCCGTTATTCCCTCCGTTCCCGGTGCAGTCCCGTTGCCGGGTCTTCCACTATTATTTGTGTTGGCTTTTGCTTTTTTGTCATCAACATCCTCCTCTGTGGTATCTGCGGCGGCGTGCTTGTTGCACGCGTCCATCAACTCTCCCATTGTAACCTCTGAAGCGTGCCGACTGGACTTCATGCGTGTCAGCTTTTGCACTAAGGGTATGCATTTGCACGTTTTCGCCATAGCCTTAATGCATCCTTTGGCTGGATATCAGTGGACGAGTGGAGAATTTCCATGACCCGGCGCACCCAGCTGTGCGCCGACTCTCCCTTCTTCTGGACACATCGCTCTAAATCATCAATCGTAAATAACTTCCTGCACGTCACATGAAAGTGCTTGATAAAGGCGGTTTTTAAATCACTCCTTGAATTGACGGATCTTTCAGGTAGGTTATTGAACCATAATTTTGCTGCTCCCTCGGACATCATTAGGTACATAAACTTGGCTTGAAGATTCTCAGATGCGTTGCGAATCGACATAGCCATCTCATAGCTGCTCAACCAGGTCTCTGGATCTATGGTCGGCTCATAATTAACCACTTTACCCGGTTCCTTGAATTTATCCGGGTAAGGCTCAGCCCTGATGGCGTCCGACAAACACTTAGGCCTGGCAAGGTTTGCCGGTACTGGCCTCACTCGGGAAACGTGCGATCCCGCGGCGGGTACGGCGGGGGGTGCAACTGCTACCGCCTACCGGCCCTCGTACCGCAGATCCGGCTGCCGCACGCCTGGCTCGAGAACTGTCCACAATAGCTTGCGCCGCTGATGCTGCAGGCGTTGCCGGTCTACGGGGAGGAGGTTGCATTTGCTGTTGCTCTGCCCTCCGCCGTGCCGAGATCGACTGAATATAGCCGGTATTTCCGTTCTGCCGACTAACGTATGGCGTTTCGTGCATTTCACTCCTGTTATCCGGGTAATTGGCATGTTGAGCTACTGCTGTGCGCAACAGGTCTATTGCCCGCCGGGTCTCCTCTGCATGGGGTGACTCTCTTACGGGGATGCGATCAAGTGCCAATGTTGCTGCATATACGTTATCCATGGGATTATTGAAGTGACCTGGTGAAGTATGAAATCGTGGTGGTGGTAATGGTGATGCTGTATTGCCAACAGTAATTCCTGTTTGCAACGTGGGTAACCCGGCTTGCACGTCTGCCGGTTGTCCTCCCAGTGTTGCAGCTTGATGTCCGGTTTCCTGATTCACAACTAGGATTGGTTGATCTTGAGGTGTGATGAACAATGCGGCTGGATGCAAATTTCCACCTGTTGCCGGCAATCTCGTTTGGTGCCTCTGATTGTAAATTCTTGTCGACTGAACTTGAAGACGGTTCTCTAATTCTTCCAGCTCGCGCTGGCGCGTGGCCATCCCTTGTCTCTCAGCTTCGACATCTCTCCTCTGTTGATCCAATGCACGGCGAGCCACATCCAGATCCCGGGCGCGTGGCGCCGCGTTTTCTGGGGTTATCACCGTTGCTAACACTGTGGGATCTAAGATCAGGTTATGGTTGAACAGAGCCGGATTTCGCGGATTCGAAGGTCCCGCTCCTGGTGTTCTGTTCGCCATGAATCCAAACATGTTTCTCTGCCGCTCGCTTTCTCCGGTATGGCTGGTGACTGAGACCGACTCTCCGTCAACCCGGGCTATAACCAGGTTTCCATCAGCCGGTGCTTGTTGCTGGGCCAGCGCTCGCCCGCTCCGACCGCGGCTGTCGACACATCTCCCTGACTAAGATTGGTTGCAGGGGCTGTGTAGACCGCGACCCGGTGCGCGATACCTGGCGAAGATTCGTATTCTTCCTCGTCACAGCTATCTTCCTTGTACCGATCTTCCAGCAGGTGCAGGATAGACTCGGTATCATCTTCTCTCGTGACCCGGCCACGCGGGGTCCATGCCGGCTCCTCCGGCTGTTCCCTCTTCGTGGTGGGCTCTTCTACCGGATCGGCTGTCCCGACCGATTCTTCTCCGTCCGACTGAACGCAGGTCGCTTCTCCTGATACAGAATCATACTCAATATCATCAGGAACAGAACCGGACGTACGTACCATGCCAACGAAGACGTTGACCCGGCCAATAGTGACGACAAATCCGGTTTCTAGCAGATCCGACTTTGGTCCCCAACCAAAGTCGTCTACCATCTTCTCTTCTTCGGGGTTGGTGATGATCTCGCCAATGACGAGGTTCTTCATACTTTCCCGAGCTTCTCCCGTGATGTAAACACCCTTGGACGTAGGCCCCACGGTGGGCGCCAACTATCATGGGATAATCACGGCAGACGTTACCAGGGGTAACTTACTTTGGGGCAAATCGACTCTGGTGTTTGGGAGAGGGTTTAGCTCAGGGGAAATCATGCTATCTGGTGATCTGGTAGCCCGGACAATAATGTCGCCGAGTCTCCGATCTAGGATTACAACTATCAGCTCTCGTAATACAAAGATACTTGAATATCTGGTAAGGCTCTTGATTTCCTGACCCTAGGAGCCGGTTTATATGTTACTCGGCTCCCTGGCTTCCTATATAAGATACACCCGGAATCCTACCCGGAATCCGCACACGACCCTAAGTCTCCTAATTTTAACCCCTAAGGTACGGGTTACAAGGCCTGCGCTCCCTCTTGGGCCTTCTAGAAACTCCTCCACCTTGGGCCGGGTCTTGTGTGAATCCCTTCGGGCCGGGTTTCACCTTGGTATTAGCCTACCGGGTTATCATCCCCTCATCAAATAGGTTAACTACAAATTTTACTTATTTTTCTTTTAATTGAGAATTTCTCAAATATATATTTTCTAGATTATGGAACTAGATGGACACTCATATATGATGAACAATAAGCTACTAGCAATAGATAGATAAGCAAGTAAGCTAGTAGCAACAAGTAAAGGTAAGTTGACAGGTAGCCAAAACTACGACGCGGAGACTTATCCTGAAGTTCACTTACCAAAGGAGACTACGTACTCTTCGTTGGAGCAGTGCAGTGTTCACGAAAGTGAAACACCGAATAGCCGTCAAATGGCACACCGTATCTCTCTCAAGACCTACCACCGATGTGAAGAGGCTCGAGTCCCTATGTTGTCTTTGAGGTTAACAACTAGAACCTTTACAAGGATGAGGCACACTCCACAACTTGAAGGGTCCTCACCAAATCTCGGGAGCCGCCAAGACTCCGAGCAACAAGGTCCTCAACCCCTCAAAGCTTTGAGGACACGAACAAGGCTCCCAGTTCCAATGAACCAAGAACAACAAAGTCCCTAAGGGATTAGTGAAGAGGCGAGGAATCGGTTTGGTGGAGTTCTAGATATCAAGAGCTTTGGTTGGGTATTTGGGGAGATCTATGAAGGTCAAGGTGGTCACAAATGGTGGTGAGAGTAAGCTTGAAGTGACACCTTCTAAAGGTGGAAGACGACCCCCACTTTATAGGGTGGGGAAAAGGTGGCTATTGGAGGGGCCACACAGTCTTCACGGATGGATGGCCTAGGAGCCCGACCTTGGAGCGTCGAGAGGTTGTCTATAGCCCGGCCTAGGCCGGCTTGGCAGAGAGCATGGTCTTGGGAAGATTGGAGCCTGGCTAGGCCGGCTGAGGCTCGATGGAGGCCGACCACCTTCCCGAAGTACCCGACCTTGGAGCGCTGGGATTAGTAATTATAGCTTCCATAAATGTGTATGCCTTCTCCTAACTCTATATTATACTATAATGATTCACCTCTAGACTTGATAACTAAGGATATGGTGTATACGCCATAGTTACCATGGTTTAATGACTCTTCATGATTCTAATACATCCATTCTTGATGACTCCTAATCTAACTATGTACCATGTTCTAATCCATCCTATACATTCATAGAATTGGGTAATCATCACTATGACTTATCATCTTTGACAATGTGAGAACTCTTTTTGTCAATAAAACTGATACATGCTAGACTTATAATTAAACATACCTAGGTATAAACAAAATAGATAAGGATATTTACTCAAGTTGAGTAAGAGCATTCTATACAAGTATGATCGTATCATTCTCAAGTGAGTGATCATCATAGTTGCAGGAAATGTGGTTTAGATAAGATGGCTTCCTATAGTCTTTACCAACATACAGATCTCCTAAAAGGTTTTAAACCTAAGGTCCCTTTGCTCTGATACCAGTTGCGGTGACCTAGCACACCACTGCATGTGTAGTGCACAAGTCGTTGACATAATATTCACAGAAGGACTTATCCGTGAATATTACGTCCCTCAGAGTGGTATAACAGAAACATAGCAGGTCCAAACAAAACTATAGGATACAATCATGTCATTACAAAATATCGAGAGTCTCTTTGATGAATCAAACAAGATCTCATACGAATGAAGCATCAGACGAATCAAATCGAAGCTCCAACCCGGAGAAGAACTCTAGCTCATAAGCTAATCCAGTACGGCTGATTCCAGCCCTAATATATTGCTTATAAGAAACTAAGTCCAGGAACAGAATCCACCTATACATTGATAACTTCTCCTCCACCGGGTTGTTGATGAGGATGCTTCACTAGCTAAGTAAGATATGAATCCACCTAGTTTCCTTAGATAGCAATGGATTCACGATGAAGACTTTCCTTAAGGGCTTCAACTCTAAGCGGCGGGGTCAAACAGGAACAAATGAGTAATGAGCGTTACTCAACAAACTCATGATATACAGTGGGTAGTATGATGCACTATCTACAGTTTTTGACTCGAAAGAGTCATAAACTAATGCAAGGTTTTCCAAATATTTCTTCAAGAGGTTGCTTTTAATATTGGAAACTATGTCCGCTAAATCTTCACAGAAGCTAGAACTTCATGGAGTTACTTTTTTTGTGGTGTTCGCAGTTCCTTCCCGGAACAGGGGAATAACATGTCACATCATTTTACACTCTGAAGAGGTGCGTTAATTTACCCATAGGCTATCAAGACCATGTTGCGCAACCAGGTTTACATTCCCGTCCACTCCCATTCAGGTGTGGCTCCCGGTCGTTGATCCAAACCAAACCATGATTCTCCGCACAACACATGCCCACTCATTTCTTACACACAGGTTTATGTTGGAACGCGTAGAGATAAACGAAAAACTTTTCTACGCGGTACTTCCAAGATCTAGCCGAGGTAGAAGGCCACGAGTATTACCACTAGACGCGCAGGTGCGGATTATCGATGCAGCGCGTCGAGGCAGTGTAGTCCCACGATCCGATCCAGCCGATCCAATCCCGCGATCGTCGAAGTGCTGAACATACATCACCTCTGCCGGTATCCACACGTACGAGGAGGAGCTCCAACGGCGGACTGCTAGGTCTGGTGCGACGGCTGGACTGAGTGGGTCTAGGGTTCCCAACGCATGGGAGTGGACTAACGTGCCCGCTGGGCAACCTGCGCCCCTCTTTATATAGCGAATGGTAGTGGGCTTCACAACACTTGTGGCCCATTCCCTCTGTGAGTCCGACTCACAAACTCAGTCCATTTCCGGTTCGGGTCCAACCCGACCAATACTTGCTCCCGCTCTTAAGTGTGTGACCCTGCAGGCTCATGGCGACTTGGATACGATTGGAGTCCGACTCACAATCGATCAATCGTTAGCGGCTCCTAGCAGAACTTGCTGATTCCCAAGTCCCATTGAGTCATGACGACATACCTTTCAATGTGATATTCATCTTAGTCCCTTTTGCCTCGCGGTATACCTTGTCGAGCTATAGGCGATTTATCGTCATCCCTTAAATAGCTCAACTCTCTTCTCGGTCTGTGATATATGATTCATCTGACTAACTCTTAGTCAAGAGACACAGTTAACACTTAACTGAGTCGCGCATGGCCATGCTTCCTGAATCATATCACTCGACATGGCCCAGAGAATATCTCTCCATTCGGAGGGGAAAAATCCCATATTGATTATCCACATCACGCAGCTTGATCCACAACTCAGATTGTGCGATAACCTCAGGTCTAAGCATTACCTTGATTGAGACATGCAAATGATGACCTACTCGTTGCATCTCAATATGGGTCAGTCCGACTTGCTAAACTCTTTAGCCAAGTCTGTGAACGTTGGAATGGCATAACCATGCCCATGACAAGTGGAACCGTGTCATCAGCGAACACTCACATTAGTCTAGGGTGTGTGTCCAGCACAACCTTAACGACCAAGGACAATTAGTATGAACAACATGAATATATAGTTCCACAATCGAATCACATAGTCAATGACATATATCAGATGTTCAAACCAAACGACAACTTTATAACTTTACGAATACATTGGGAATAACATCATACATGATTGCCTCTAGGGCATATTCCCAACAGTTTAACCCCTGACTCACCCCTCACGATAGATATCTAGCCGCCCCGGGCAGACAATCATAAATCCCAGAGTCCGTGGAATTAAAGGATCCCACCCATGTGCATGTAGTCTCTCAAGACCTACATCGTACGGCTCTGGCAGCCCGTTGACATGTGAAGGGAAAAGATCACAGCTGGCTGATACGTCCAAAACGTATCTATAATTTTCGATGGTTTCATGCTACTTTTATGCTTTTGATAATTGTTTTTATATTAAGTTTATGATTTATTTGGACTAACCTACTAATAGTTGTAAATGTGCACAATGTTGTTATTTTACACTTTGATGTGTAAGAATTATAAAAAATATAAGAGGAAATCTTATTGGAGTCGAATTGGGACTTTCCTGAAATGTGTCTGAAAAGTATTTTTAAAAATTGTCTCGTTACGGATCGAAGACAATGTCAAATGAAAAACGTGCGGTCGTGAAAGTTGTGGGGAATTTTGGGAGGAACATCGTGGACATAAAGTTTGGCCCAATCGAAGTACGGATGGCTGACAAAAGCCCGATTTACCGCAGCCCTAGATGGGATGACGAAAATATGTGAGACTATATAAAGGGAGGTAACCTAGGTCTCCCATACCATAAATTTCCAGCCACCAAAGCCACGTTTTTGCCTCCCCCATGGATCCCATCTCCATGGGGGAGGGCTCCCAAGACCATGAAGGAAGAGGTCTAAGGGGCGGTGCTCCCCCATGATGTCGGCGGTGCAGTGAAGGAGTCCCTGCGGCACCGCGAGGGCCGCACTGCGCCCCACGATGTCCTCTGCACCGTCTTCACCGCCATCTCCATCGCCAATTCCTCCTTGTATACAGTGGTTCATCCTCCCACACACCTCTGCACCACCCTATATAAACATGGTGTTTGATGTTATAAACTATTTGCAAATGATCTATTGCATCTATGTCATGTTTGTGTAGTTCCTTTTTGTCATATGATTGATTGTTGACTCTTTATGGATGGTTTGAGCTATATATTGATTTTTTACAGTCTTACGGTGCCCGTCATATGTTTATGCATGCATGGTCGGATCATAGGGTTTGTAGTATGTAGAGAAATCTAGAGAGAGGGTTGTTTGAGTGACAGAAACATAAGCCCCAATCTAATGATTGAAGCATATGTGATAAAGAGGACCTTTTGATCTTAATTCTATGGTTGGGTATTTTTAACCTAATGTATCTGCAGTAGTTACAGATGTTTGCTAGAGTTCCAATCATAAGTACTTGCGATCATTGGATAGTGAGACCTTGTTAGATTTTTCTCTCACGAATAAAAGAGGAATATCAAACTTGTGTTTGACTATTTGATCATGAATAATCCATCACAATTACCACCACTTTTCCACACTCATGGTACTGTTAGTCTATGTTACTTAGTATATTTTATTGCTGCAACACTAACATTAACTTTCTTATATTATTATCTTGCAAAGCTATCTCTCATACATGTATTATTGCTCTAGTATTATTTCCTAGGTAAAGTAAACGTTTAGTGTGCGTAGAGTTGTATCAGTGGTTGATAGAACTTGAGAGAACATTTATCCTACATTTAGCTCTTCGTTGGGTTTGACACTCTTACTTATCGAAAATCTACACACGATCCCTATACTTGTGGGATATCAAGACCTTTTCTGGCGCCGTTTCCGGGGAGCATTAGCGTGGGTGAATATTCTTGTGTGCACTTGTTTATTTTGTCTCTAAGTAGTTTTTTACTTTCAGTTCTAAGTTTTTTTCTATCTTAGTTTGGATAGGGAATGTGAATTATTAAAAAAAATAGTTGTACTTGCTATCTAAAAACGTTTTGAAAATGAAAGTGAGTGGAAATAGGTGTAATGGTTAAGGGGGGGTCGACCTTGAACACTTGTGTTCATGCCTATGAAACCAAAGAAATTTTTCCATGGAATCTTCTCAGCAAAAAAAATGTATATATTGTAAATATTGTGTATATACCTCTGTAAATAAAAAAATAAAGTGCTAATATTAGTCTCTAGTTATTTGAAAGTGGAAAATTTTTGTTTACTGCGCAGAAACAGATTTGTTGTGCTTCACTATATAACCTGTTTAAAATCACCAGGATATTGTTTGGATCTGTAAATTTTTGTGCATAAACCCGAGCATAGTATCTAAATTTCATTAGTTCTGACTTTTCTAATTTGAGATATGTAGCTATTTCGAAAAAATCGATTTCCACTGACTTATTAATTTTTGGTATATTTCCTGTGATTCACCGAAAAATATCGTGATAAATCTCAGAATAGTATTTTGACCTAAAATATTCTGTGCATAAACCTGAGATTATTATTTTTCTTCCATTAGTTTTAAGTTTTTTGGTTTGAGATAAGTAACTATCTCATTGAGTGCCACCTTTACATGTTTTTTAGTTTTCGCAGATTTCTTTGTTATTCAATATTGTCCTTAGTTTCCTTAGTTTCTCGACGGAAAACGGAAATTTTATAATAAACCTAGGTATATACAATGGGTAAGGTTTAATAAATATCATGAAACTTGCAAATACTTGAACATGAGTGGATTTTATCTAATGAGTACTAACCCTACTAATGAAATTTATGAAGTTTTATGTGGATTTAGCTTATAATATCTAATCAATATGGTGATATGAGATGAACAAAAAGACGCAAGAGCTCAATCTTGGGGTTGTTTAGGTGCATCCAAGAACAGATTCAAGAAGATACAACCATATAAGCTTGGGGATGCCCGAATCATCCCCCTATCCATTAACAAAAATGAGGGTGTCTCGTTAATGATCTATATTACCCTTTTCATATTATATGTATTGTATTAACATGTATTTTAATTTGCTTTCATTTATTTTTGGATTTGTTTTCTGTTACTATGAAGTTTATTTCTTGTTTAGCCTCTGTTATTTTAGTTTCTAAAAAAATAAAGTACCAACTTTTACGCATTTAGTTTTAGTTGGTGCATATTTAAGGGCTTTTTCTCTTTTCAGCATTTGCTTCCCACTATACGTTTTTTCATATTTTACTAAAAACTCAAACAGTCATGAAAAATTAACTGGTTATGTATCATCTAACCCTCTGCATGCAAAATAATTGGCAAAACATTATGACATGTTTAAGTGCACCTAATAAATACGTTTTCCAACTGCTATTTTTCCGGACAGATTCTCACTTTTGTTGTAAGAGTGGTCTCTTTGCATTTTCATTTGATTCTTTTTGGGTCTTACCTTTATATTCAGAAATAAATATTTGATTTGGTTTAATAGCAGCACTTTGGGAATATTATCGGGCCTAGCGGAAAGGCGTTAAAGAAAAGCACTTCTTCGGAGATAACCCATATAATTATTTTTGCATTGTTTTCTTATGTTTTCTTTGAGTCAAGATGTTGATTATTTATGTATCAAATCCTTTATATCTTTACTTTCTCGTATTTGTTGTTCCAAGTAAAGTCTTTAGTGAAAAGTTGGTGCTATATTCGGATTTCTGCACAAAAACAGATTTTTTCTGTACACTGTTTAATTCGTATAAAATTCCAGAAAGATCACAATGACATGAAATTTTTTGTGCTTAATCCTCAGCTATTTACGAAAAAAATTCTAGTTTTAATTTTTTTATTTGAACAACATAAGTGCCTCAAAAAAATCGTCTTTACAGACTGTTTGGGTTTTGATAGATTTTTTTTACTTTGCATTCTCTCTTTTACTACGTTGAGTGGATTTATTTGCTCCATAAAACATCAGTGGTTGTAGCTAATGTTTAAAACGTATTGATAATGCTTGTGTCCATGCAGAACATGTAAGTTTTTGATTACGCACTAACCCTCTAATTATAATTACTTCGAGTTTGGTGTGAAGGAAGTTTTCAAAGGTCAAGAGAACAGGATGATATAATGTGATCAAGAAGAGTAAAAAATCCTAAGCTTAAGTATGCCCCTGTGGTTTATCCCGGAATATTCCAAGAAGAATCTAGCGTTTAAGCTTGGGATGCCAAGGCATCTCCTTCTTCATCACCAACTTATCAGGTCACTTCTAGTGAAACTATATTTTTAGTGGTCACATATTATGCACTTTACTTGGAGTCTGTTTGCTTTTATTTGGTTTTATTTATTTTCCTTGCTGCAAGAAACTTAATTGGAACTTAGCATTCTTGTGTGGGAGAGATAAACGCTCCGTTTTTTCATATGAATACTCGTATTCCTATCATACTCGTATTCTTCGTTTTTCGTCTAGCTGCTGCAACTCCTACTCTTTTTAGCTCTTGTTTTTCATGCATTTCTTATTCAGAGTTGTTAGTTCTCGTAGAGTAGTGTTACTATCTTCTTTCATTGGTATATCATTTGGAGAGTTTTTTTTCAAACAAAGTGATGGTTGGAAAGCAGTAAAATATTTCATGCTTATAACGGTGCAAATAGAAGCTTGTTTATACTATGGCTAGACTTTATTATGACATGTTGGTTATCTTTTAATTCTATGCTTAGTAGTTATTGATGTAGCATTACTTGTATCAAATATCTGAGAGTGTTTAATGTGCCATTGATAGAATCATGAGTTGTTTTTATCACATTGAAGCATAATATTGTGGTATTCTCCTTCGAATGCTTTATTTGGCTGACTTGGCGCATGATTACACCATGTTATGACTACAAACCAGTCACCTTTAGCCTCTATGATCATTTAGTTTTGACTTGTAATACATTTATGCTTTGATTAATAATGTTTTTGTCGCTATGCATGATTATGGCCATTATTGCTCTCTTAATTTGTCGCTCCCAGTTTTTTGCTAGCCTCCACCTGTACTAAGTATGAGCTCTACTCGTGCATCCAACTCCCAAAAACCAAAGTTTGCCAAACGTGTCCACCATACCTAACTACATGTGGTATTTAACCGCCACTCCAAAGTAAATTTCTCATTTGCTACATTTAAAATCTTCAAAATTATACCTTTTTGTGCCCCTGTTTTAGCTCAGGAGGAAGTAGTTTAAATTTTATTGTGGTTTATGTCAAGAAAGGTTCTTCTCCCTCTTTCACCCGATGAGTACGCAATCTGTGCTCATCTAAATTTTCCGAGAGTTGGTGCCAATTAATATAACCAAAAAAGTCATTTCCCCATGGATTGATGAAAGTTGGTGGGTACCTGTGGATACGGATCGCCCCCGTTTGTGAAAAGTATGGTGGGGGGAAGTGCCAAACTAAATAAACAACGGAAACCTCTCTCAAAAGTATAAAAACTTTGCTTGGCATGAGTTATGATAAGTTTTTCATTATCATTCGTTGAAATAAACATACGCCTCTCTAAAAAAATGTTTTCAATACCTCTGTTTTAATAAAATAAAACCTCTAGCACATGAGTTAATCCCTACTTCCCTCTGTGAAGGGAATTTCTTTTACTTTTATGCTGAGTCTTCATGTTCTAACTTTATGCACAATTAAGAGAGCATAGTTATCATTCTGAGTATAATGTCCATCAGTCCCAAATATTATTATTGAATGATTCATGATATGTTATTACCTGTTCTCAAATTATTTGTTTATACTCACCATTTGAAATTTGAAGGTGTCCTGGCATTTATGTTTTGCTGCACTTTTTAGGATATACGGAATACCACTTTGCTTTGTTTTCTTTATGCTCGAAACAAATGTTTAACTTTCAAGTGCATTATTATTCATAATATTTTGTTTGTGTTACTTTTCATGTTGCAACATGGTTGCTAAGTTTCATTGTTAGAATTATATCTATCATGCCTATGTTTAGATTACTTTAATCTCAGCTTGCAATGCTTCTACAAATAATGATGATCAAGATTGTGTTGGTAGCATGTCACCTCAAAAATTATCTTTGTATCGGTTTACATACTCGAGGACGAGTAGGAACTAAGCTTGGGGATGTTTATATGTCCAGAACATATCTATAATTTTTAATGATTTCATGCGACTTTTATGCTTTTGATAATTGTTTTATATTAAGTTTATGATTTATTTGGACTAACCTAGTAATAGTTTCAAAAGTGCACAATGTTCTTGTTTTACACTTTGATGTGTAGGAATTATCAAAAATACAAGAGGAAACCTTATTGGAGTCGAATTGGGACTTTCCTGAAATCTGTCTCAAAAGTCTTTTTAAAGATTATCACGTTACGGATCAAAGACAACGTCAAATGGAAAAGTACGTCCATAAAAGTTGTGGGGAATTTTGCGAGGAACGTCGTAGACATAAAGTTCGGCCCAATCCGAGTCCGGATGACCTAGCCCTAGATGGGATGACGAAAATCCGTGAGACTATATAAAGGGAGGAAACCTAGGTCCTGGGAGACACCCCATACCACGAATTTCCAGCCATCAAATCCACGTTTTTTCCTACCTCATGGGTCCGATCTCCATGGGGGAGGTCTCCCAAGACCATGAAGGAAGAGGGCTAAGGGGCGGCGCTCCCCCATGATGCCGACAGCGCAGGGAAGGAGTACCCGCGCCACCGCCACCGCCGGCCTGCCCTGTCCTCTCCATCGTCTTCACCGCCATCTCCATCTCTATTTCCTCCTTGTATACAGTGTTCATCCTCCCACACACCTTTGTACCGCCCTATATAAACATGGTGTTTGACGTTGTAAATTATCTGTAGATGATCTATTCCATCTATGTCATGTTTGTGTAGTTCCCTTTTGTCATATGATTGATTGTTGACTTTCTATGGATGGTTTGAGATATATATTGATTTTTTTACATGCCTACGGTGCCCGTCATATGTTTATGCGCGCATGGATCACATCATCGGGTTTTTAGTATGTGGAGAAAGCTAGAGGGAGGGCTGTTTGAGTGACAGAGACATGAACCACAATCTAGTGATTGAGGCATATGGGATAAAGAGGACCTTTTGATCTTAATGCTATGGTTGGGTATTTTTATCTTAATGTATCTTCTAATAGTTACGGATGTTTGCTAGAGTTCCAACCATAAGTACTTGCAATCATTGGATAGTGAGAGACCGGGCATGAGGCCGGACACTTCTGGCGCTCCCCGGCCCAAATCTACTTCCACGCCGGCCCGAGGCCGGGCTCCGGGCCGGGTGGGACGAGTCGGCCCCAAGCCGGGTCCATCCGGCCTCACGGCGGTTCCAGACCGAGGTGGGATGGGGACGTCGGCCCCAGGACGGGTTCCAACATGCCCCATGTGAGATCCAGGCCGAGGTGGGCTGGCTACGGGCTTCCCGGCTCTCCTGGCCGGCCTCCTAGGCCGAGAGCTTTGGTGTGAAGGGAATATCCCCCCCCCCCCCACAAAGGCCACTTTTACACTCAGAGTATAAATAGACCTCATCCCCTACCTTTAGAAGGGGTCAATTAAGCTTCTCTCTCCACCATTGTTGACCAGATCCAAGCTCAAGCTTCTCCCCAAATACCCAACCAAAGCTCCTGATTCTTTGGGAATTGGAGGAGACACCCTAGATCTACAACTCCACCAAGCCGATTCAAAATCACCCCACTCATCCTTTAGGGATCTTGTTGTTCTTAGTTCATTGGAGCCAAGAACCTTGTTTCTCTTAGCTCATCGGAACTTGGAGCCTTGTTGGTATCCCCGAAGCTCTTGTGCTCATGGATCTTGTTTCCCGAAGTCTTGTGGGCTCTCGGGATTTGGTGAGGACCCTCCAAAGTTGTGGAGTGTGCATCATCCTTGTAAAGGTTCCAGTTGTCAACCTCAACGGCAACATAGTGATTCGAGCCTCTCCACATCGGTGGAAGGGCTCGAAGGATATACGGTGTGCCATTTGAGGGCTACTCGGTGTTCCGCTTTGGTGGCACCGCACCGCTCCAACGGAGATTAGCTTCCATTGGGAAGTGAACTTCAGGATACATCTCCGCGGCATTGTGTTCGGTTGTCCCTCAACTTACCTTTACTTGTTGCTACTAGCTTAGTCACATATATACCTTGTGCTAGTTGTATTTTCTCAACATATAGGATTGTTCACCTAGTTGCATAATCTATCCAATCTATATTTGAGCACTATGTTGTTAAATCGAAAAAGAAGTTAAAATTTGTAGTTAACCTATTCACCCCCTCTAGTTAACCTCTCGATCTTTCAATTGGTATCATAGCCTCATCTCTTTATTAAGGGCTTTATCGCCTAAAGAGGAAGATGGCTGATGATCCCGTCACCATGGACGGTATACAACAACTAATTCAAGCTATGATTGATAGCTCCGAGAAGAAGATGGAGGGACTAATAAAAGAATTGGCATCTTCATCTAATCTATCTAGAGAGAATGTTCTCTTATATTAAAATGTAAATCCCATTGTGCCTAAGGAAGCATCCGAGACATCGACACCTAGAAATGGTAGTAATGGAAATTCCTTTGGCTTTGCTTATAACAATGCTCCGAATGTTCAGCATCCACATGTTAATCATCTTGGTGCACCCCCTATGGTATATAGGAATCGTTTTACTAATTGGAAAGCTTCCATGAAGGCTTACATGTGTACCTCTTCAATGCAAATATGGAGAATTGTTGATAAAGGGTATGAGACAAAGGACCCCAAGAACTTAAGCTCAAGTGACATCATAGATGAGAAACTCAACGCTCATACCATGCACATGTTGTAGAAGGCGATGGAGAAATAAGGAGTCGAGCACATCCGGTCCTTCTTAAGTGCAAAGAAAGTTTGGGATTTCCTTGTTGATATGTATGACGACAACATCAACCTTCAACGATCCAAGAAGTCAATCATCCAAAGACAAGTTGAACACTTTCATTTGAATGATGGAAAGAACATCGAGGACATGTTTAGAAGACTCAAGGCTCTCGTAAATGACATGAGAGATTGTGGATTCAAGAATTGTAATGAGGATTGGGTCAAGGAGAAATTTCTACTCACCTTGATTCTACACAATGAACTCATGGTGATGAATGTGCAATCAAGGGACGATTACTTGGATCTATTCCCCCAATGATTTTTTGGGTATCTTCATCACTCTAAAGGTCATGAAACAAACCTCCGATGATGTCATGGCCCGTGTAAATGGAATGAAGAGAACCTCTCTTGCCTTGAAGGCCAAGGCCACTCCCTATGAAGAAAATGACTCAAGTGATGATGGTGGCTCCTCACATGTTGTCTCCGAGAAAGAAATGAGGACATCACATGAAGAATACTTGTCCCTTGCTCAACACAAGTGGTGGAAGAATGGAGGTTTTAGATCAAATTCCACCAAGAACAAGGGAAAGGAAGTCTCAAGCATGAAGAAGGCAATGAATTGCTTCAATTGTGGAGATAGTGAGAACTTTGTTGCCGAGTGTCCCTTCAAGAGTAGGATTGAAAATGGTGGAAGACTTATTAAGAAATCCACTTTCATTCCGAAGTCCAAGAACTTCATCAAGAGAGGCCCTCCGCCGACTCCAGCCGGATGCCGTCAGCCCAGAGGAGCGGGATGGAGCATCTCCGGCGTCGCCCATTTGCAATTGCATGGAAGTAGGACGGATTGGAATCTCCCTTGAGAATCCAATTATGGCGACTCCGCTGACGCCAAAATACCTCCCCGCCCTTGTAGATCTCTATAAGGGAGTCTTCAAGGGCATAGCGTTGGAGCCACTCATCCGGGCTAAGACCCCCGGCGTCAGTAGCCAGGTCCAGAGTCTGAATCTCCCCGCGCAGGGAGGCTTTATTCCTACGGATGTATGCTCCAAGATTGGCCCCCTAACCATGCATGAATTGACGGGATATCTTGGCAAAAAAGTGGCAGACATCCACCGCATTGTAAACACGTTTAGGAGCGGCTGCCGCCGCTAACCACTTCAGCCGAACCGCTTCCACGAATCCTGGATGGCCCAGCCAGAAGTCTTCAAAGTGGAAGCAGCTCTGCCTAGGGGCCACCACCCCGCCCGCCGAGAGGAGCAAGGGGGGTGATCTGAACCCACCCGCGTAATGGCCCTTAGCGAGCAGAGCGGGTATGCAGCTTTCCACTCCGCCGATGCCAATACCCGGTCAAGCACACCGCGGATTGGGTCCGGCTGATTATTAGACCAGGTATATCTAGCCCCTACCCGCTCGATCTCTATGAGCGCCAAGTCAGCAATGAAGTCATTGAACAACCGCATTCTAGGGAGGTCCACATTATCCGAGCTTTTGTCATCTGGAGACCGGATCAAATTAAAGTCTCCAGCCACGACCACCGGAATAGGGCACCGCTCCACCTTCGCCCTGAGTTCCTCTGGGAACTCGAAGGACCTCTGGTGGTCCGCGGGTCCATAGACAATAATCACCTCCCATCGAAAGTGAGTTTGTCTATGGATCAGGGACATACTCAAGAAAAACTCCTTGCGGTCCATATCCTCTATCTCGAAGGTGTCCTCCTTAGCACCAAGGAGGATACTAGCCGAGCGTACCGTAGCCGGAAGCCATTGCCACACAAATTTATGGCGACTAAGACTTTCCAGTTTCGGGATCGAGAAATCCTGACAAGTTTGTCCCGTGCATGGCGCTATTTCTTTTCTTCTCCGAGATGGAATTTGGCGTGGTAGAAAAATTTGCTGCCTCGTTGATTGCTGGATGTTGTGTATGCAAGGCACAGTCAAGAGACCGTTTTATCATCTTATTAGTTCAGACGCCCGATGGCCCGTTAGCGGTGCACTCCCCACTGGCCTCGCCGCAAAAAGGCAGGCTTGCATCACTCAACATCCAAGGTTGCAACAACATTGGCAATTTTCAGCTTCCTCCGAAAAGGACGTTTCTCAACAGAAACAGAATCCTACAGCTTGAGCCTGATTTCTTGTTCACAGATTCAGGGACATGGTTCCATTAACAACAGCGTAAATGCGCAACATTTCTGTATCTCCTATCCTGGTAGGCCCGTAACAGCCAAATCAAATACTGTAATATAAACCCTCTTATACTAGGTCAACATCCACTATGCCAATCAGTTGATCGGTTTCAGGATGCAATCCAAGTAACTTCGGTGCAAACCATGTCTTTATTCAGAAAAAGTGAAAAAAAAACTCCTTGTTCCATGCAACGAACTGAGTTTAGAAGGTGGAGTCCAGAGGTATGCAATGAACTGAGTGATGCTGTAATGGAACATCAAACTAAGAACCTCGAGTAATATAGCTGACGCCAGCCATTGTTTGTTCAGCCCTCAAATATTCAGTGCGAAGGTGCGTGCACCACAAGTAGTTTGATTCGAACAACAGAAGAGTCTGCATTAATACATGCTTACAAACACTACACACAATGACACACGAACTAATCGACAACTTCCGCTAAAACAAGAACAGCTCGCCCCACAACTGCCAAACCCAAGTCTTCAACACCCACAAGCAAAGGGATCGGTCGAATCCAAATCATCAACATTCATGATACCCGAAACATCATGGTGACAGCCTGTCGTAAAACAAAGCCGAGCACCTCCAGATGCCTTCTTCTCCATCTGGAGCAACCTATGTTGTTCTGCAAAGAAGGCCTCATTGTAGTTGCGGGATTCGACCTCGAGTCTTATTGATTTTAGCATTCTCGCATTCAGCACAAAGAAAGCCGCGAAGTCAACTTGTAACCGGGTTCTGCTATAACATCTCAGCACTATTGTCTTCAAACGGATGTCAAGAGATGTGTGAAGGTTCCAGCGTCTACAGTGCCATGAATTTGGATCATATTTCTCACTTTCCTGAAAAGAGGCATAGACAAGTGAAATCAACCACTTTAGAATAGCAAGTAAAAACCAATAGTGATCCCTAAATACTCTATGAAGTGTCAATGAATAGTCACCTCCTTGGCGTACAACTTTTCCAAGCACGGAAAGAATCTCATCAAGTCAATAACCATATCCTGATCAAAGCATGATGTATGGATGGCCAAGATCTTGACAGTACGCACCACCGTTGTCAGGCTACCAATGCGCAACCCCTTTACCAACAATGGAAGCACAATAGGAAGACACACGTAAGTACAGTGGATATGTAACTCTTCGGTACACAGAAAATGCAGATTATGAGAAGCCTTGTGGAAAAGGCAACAAGTATAACAAACATAGCTACCTGGATAACTGTGGAGCCAAAGCCAACCACGACTTTGGAGCCCCTGCACTTCTCAGGAATGCAGCCCAATGTCTCGAGTTTAGGCGCGGAGATAACGGAAATTTGCATCCGCTTATCAAAGACAAGTAATCGCGGAGGGGCTGGGCGCCTCCTCGCGCGATACACGTGTACGTTTTGGGCAAAACGTACCGCGCCTGATTTCCGTTCCGCCGCCGTTTTACGTGATTTCGTTTTGTCTCACGCGGCTTTCGTTCTGTCTCACGCGCATCTCTAGTTTTGTCGCTCTCGTTTTGTCTGTACGAGAGGCCCGTGGTGGGACCAGCCCTGACCGTCCCGTGGACTTTCGTGCGCGTGAGAGAGAGTTGGTCGCTGCGTTTCGTATTATTCTTTTCGTTCCGCTCAGCCAGCCTGCGTGTCTGCGTTGCGGGCCATATGGGCTGCGGGGTCCTCTTGTCTGTGTGCGTGGTGGGTGTGACGCGGGTACGAGAAGAACGCATGGTGGGCCTGACCGGTGCTTGGCCTTTCGTGGTCGCTGAGAGCTGCCCCTTTCTACTCTGCTCTGCCTGCTTTTTCGTCGCGTCTGCGCCCGTGTGACTGCAGGCGGGCCTCCTTCTTTGTTGGTCCCGGCCGTCCAGGAAAGTTGGGTCGTGCTGTGTGCGTGACGTTTTGGGGCGCCCATATGCGTGTCGGCGCTTGTGTCAGCGCGTGTTACAGAACGGCGCTAGGTGGCCGCTGTTTTTGTCCCGCTCGTTTGTCATGTGTCATTCCCATTTGCCAGTCTGGGTACGATATGCGTGGCTCAAAAACAAAAGAAACGGGTACTCCGGATAGATTGCTTAGCTCGGAAGTTATCCAAGCCCCACACGCGACTCTCCTCGTTTCCATGCCCTCGCAACCGCAAAATAATCGTATACGCCGCCGTGGCCCTCGCTGCCTCCGCTTCCCTCGTCTCCCTCGTCCACAGCGGCGCGAGCACTCCCCATCCTATGGAGGGGTAGCACCGCAGGCACAAGTTCGGAGCACCGCCCGGGCGGAGGTGGTCGGCGGAGGAGCAGCAGATACACGGCGGCCTGGGATTTGGAGGTTTCGGGCACGACGGCCTCGTCGACCATGGTATCCACCGTGAGGGCATGGCCGCCTCCTACCTCTCCATCCCACTCGAGCTGCTCTACTTCGCCTCCTGCGCCGACCTCGCGCCGCGTCGTCAGCCGCCGCGTCGAGGCCACCTCCCGGCTCCCGCGTCGTCATACAACATGCCACCGCTCGACGCTCACATCATGCTCTACCTCGCCGACGCCCTCGCCTTCTGGATGCCTGGTCACCACGACGCCGGCGCCGGCCTGCTCCTCGTGCATCAGCTCGGCCTCACAGGTAAGGGCCCCGTCGCCATCGTGCTAGGCTCATAGCCTCCTATCTCCGCGGACGCCCCCGACGTGCTCGACGTAATGGCCAGCGAGCCTGCCAAGGTGCTTAGCCCAGCCTCGGCGCTCGGCACGGCGAGCAGCGGTTGTCGCGCGCCACGGATGGTGTCCGCGCTCACGGCGGCGTCCTTCTCCTCCTCCGCGCCGGGGTCGGGCCGAGTCGGCGGCGGCTGACCGCGCTGGCGAAGCTGCTCCTGTACTGCTGTGGCGCCGCGACTGGCACGGCGCCCCACTTCGCCCCCGCGTCGCGCTTCTCCAAGACGTTCGGCCGGAGCTTCCTGTCACGGCGGTGCGGCGGGAACCTGCTGTACGTGTCGGACCCGTACGAGCACGCGGTGCCCGACGCCAACAACGACGAGGACGTGGGCGTGTGGCGTCTTCCACGGCTTCATGCGCTCCCGCACGCGGGCGTACCTCGTGGGTGGCTCCGCCCCGCTGGAGCCCCACGTGCGCTGCCCCTACTGTGGCTCGCGCGTCTGGAGCGTCACGGCGGCCGGGCTCGCGCCGCGCAGCGCTTGCAGACGACTCGGCTCGCACGAGGGACGGCTCGAGTACTTCGTCTGCGTCAGCGGGCACCTCCACGACAGCTGCTGGCTCGTGCGGCTCTCCTCCAGCGACGGCGAGGGCGATGGCGGCCGCGATGGCTCCGGCTCGCACTCCGACGACGCGGACGGGTTCGCCAGCGAGGAAGACGACAGGGGTATGACGCTGTAAAGTTCAGAGCTGCTAATCTTAGCCATATTAAAGGACTAGCATGTTTATTTTTTTTCTTCGTTGTTTTGTTGGCTTAGTTAAATCTCGTGGTTCCTGTCGTCTTGTGGTGTTTCGCAAATCGATTTTTGCACCATGGCACGGCTTTATGTTTTTACCGTCTTCATGTCCTGACCGTCGCGGCTAATAAACTGAGGTTGAGGGCTTGAGGCGACCCGACGACTGATTTCCGATCTGACGCCGGCGTGGGCGCATCAATTGGCTTCCCGTTACTTCACCGCCACGCCGGGCGAGCCAGTGTGCTCGTCGACGTCGTCTTTGGTGCTTTGGGTATGACATGGGCACATCTTTGGTGCTTTGGTGCTTCCTCAGGCTCGAATGATTAGCTCCCCGAGAGGCGGGAAAACATCAAACATGTGATGAATTGTGGTGGTGTGGCGCATTGTTCTTCTGCCCTTTTTTCCTTAGCTTTGGCCAGAATGGCACATCAATCCTGCACTTCTCTCAGCAGTACTGTTGTCAGGCTCGAATACTGCAAGAGGCCGGAAATATGATTTACTGGATGGATGCATTCTTGTCTCGAAATTCAGAGTTTCAGATACCCCAAGCTGCAGGTAATCGACCAAGGTGTTCATCCCAATTTGAATATGCATTTCCTAATAGCGCTTTTATGTTTGTGTTGCTTTAATAAGCAGTGCATTATGTGTTCATATTTTTAACTCTAATTTCAGTGGCTTTGGTTGTAGATTAGTGATATTATGCCTGGCTAAAGGTCAATGGTGAATTTGCTGGGGTTACAACAATAAGGAGGGTGCTGATCCATTTGCATACTTCACATTCGTTTCTCTTTGTAAACAGTTTCGTAATCCGACATGCATTTCAATTTTTGCAGTTTCTCAATCCTAGATGGCGACACTGTATGTTAAGGCCAAGCACACATGACTAACCCATGGCTGGTGTACATCCTCTTCCTTCCTGACTTGTTTCTTCTTGAATGCTCTGATTCTATCAGTGGTGCAAAGAGTGGCAACAACTATGAAAGGTAGGAGCATGACCGTTGTTGTTCCCAAAATACTTGCAGTATCATTCTAATAAACACCATATCGGTGTGGAACTTTCAGTACTGTGCATTGATATTTGTGTATAGTTTCTGTCTAACATAAGTCTTCATCTGTGGTTTTGGATGCTGCTACTATTTTGCATTCAGTTTCTAAACATCTCTGTTAAATCGTTCTTTGCTAATCCTACAATAAGCTACGTGTAAATCCCACGATTTATGCCTCTGAAACATTACTGTACAAACATTACTGTACGAGTGACTACTGGTAAACATTACAGCTGAGATTTTCCGCATATTTTAGCATTTCCGAGCTGATGCCTATAGTATTCTTCTGAGATGCATACTTGTTGGATTTGAGGGTGCATTTTGTAATATGAGTTTATGGCCTTTCAGGAACACCCAATCCAGATTTCAGTTTTGTCATAATAATGAATCGTTGAAATACATGTATGTTTTGCATTTTGCTTTTGGAAATGGGTTTACTTGTAGAAATTTATCATGCCAGCCAAATCGTACATCATGGGAACAATTTTCTATTCAAATTGATGTATCCATTAACTATGGAATAATATGGGAAACAATATTGATTTCTTATATTTTTAGCTGTTGTATATAATGGCCAGATTAGAAGCCTCGCTTCAAGCCTTTTGGGATAAATTAAGGCATCTCTTTTTGTGTTGTAAACGATCTTAATATCAGCAAATTCTTATGCATGCTCAATTAAAAAAGAGAGCTCTTAGGAATTGTAAGTAGTATTTATTGTAGTAGAGTGTAGACTGGTCCTGTTCAGTATATATATATGAGTTGTGTTGTATATTATTCTAGGAAAAAATATATATGAGTTGTATAGGAAATTCCACAAAAAGGAGGAGCTCACTTATTTGAAAACCTTACTGAATCGTATTTTTGGTCTATAAGACAAATGTGTAGCTGGTCATATCTATCGCTATCGTGAATCATTAGCTCTCATGACATGTTTATCTCTGAATACTATATGCCAGCTTGGAAATTATATATGTGCTAATTTTATGTTTCTTTCCTCTTATAAGGAGGAATTATGGTCCAGCTGGTCGAAGATCTCTCGAGCAATTTTGAGTCTGTGGCGTGGGGAGTGGTCGCAGTGGCATCCGAGAAGCTTACTGGACGAGAAGGCTGATGGTGTGGGTGGAGGAGAGGTGAGGGGTGGTTGCGCAGGATTCGACGCTGGTAGAGTGATCCTGTACACCGGCGAGGAGGGCAGACGGGGTTAAGAAGGCACTGGTAGAGTGGTAGGGCGGTGACCGGAAGGGAAGCGGCATGGCTACAGGGTGGGACAGGGAGCCGGCAGCGAAACGACATGGCTTCATGTGATCCGCTCTACAGCCTCCACTTCGATTGTTCTGGAGGAGTCATCAACTCTCACTTCGGTCTTCTCCATCCTACAACACCAATCTGGCAACCTCTACTTCGTATTGGGGTTCACATGGACCTGTGTTGGTGATCTCTCTTCCTCCAGCCTCTTGCCCATATCCTGCGCTAGGTACCATCTCGTCCTTGTCAACATGGATTAACAACATATATGTGCCTTTTCTTTTTCTTAAACGACAAACTCTCATGTCTTCTGAACATATATATATACATCTTGTTACCAAAGTTTAAGAATATTATATGTTTTGTGCTTATAGTAGGGTGAAGATATCCGCGTTGTGGCTATATGATTTTGTCCTTTACAAGCTGAGCAGCCACTTTGAAACTACATACGATGGGCAAGGTTGTGTTTATGCATTGAAATGAGGCTAGCCACAAAAATATATCTTTCTATGATCTAGGATTTGTGGTAAATGGATGCTCATAGTACTGAAATTCATGGTATTGGCAACTAGGATTTGTGGTAAAATAGATGCTCATGGTAACACGTATTTTGCAAGTAGTCAGCTACACGTTTTTACTTGTGTGCTTTGAGGCTTTAACATGTGCTTACAGGTTCTGTTTATTTTTGGCAGCTACTCCATTGGCTCTGTTCTACTAGGCACTTGTCCATGTTGCCATGCATATTCATGAAGTGTTGTTTTGTCAATCATAATTTGACAAACAATTATCTGTTGAATTCTTTTTGTACAAATGTCCGTTGTCATGCGGGGTAATATTCTGTTGTGTTTGAAGTGATACTTGAAAATACTGTGTCTTAGGCTAGAATACGGGCAAATTTTCTGTTATTTGGAAGGTTTTTTTTTTCTTGTTTTAGGGTTTGACTAGGAGATATTTTGAAATTGCACCGAATAAAAAGATGTTCATTTTGTTGTGTTAGTGTTATTGAAGCTATACTCGAAAATATTGCGTCTTAGGATAGGATCCGTGCAATTTTTCTATGATTTGGAAGGGTTTCTTTTTTTAGGATTGACTAGATACTATTTTAAATTTGTAGTAGGTCAGGTTTGGAACTTTATTTGGGCGCTAAGGACCAGTGAGGAGGCGCCCCAAGGGGCGCCCCAGCCTCTAGTTCATTTCAAGATAGAGCAGCCTTTCAAGCATCGGGGCATCCTCGATAATGAGTTCTGCGGAGCTAGAACGAATGCCAATGCTTGTGAGGGTGGGAGAGTTGATCCGATGACGACCGAAAATGGTACTAAGCAGCAAGCACTCCAGGCGAGGACAACACGCGGAGATAATGTTGTGCAGTGAGGCCTCCGAGATTTGCACATGTATGAGCCCAAGCCTTCTGAGCTCGGGAAAGCGAAGTGTTTGGACCGTGTCGTCCAGGAGATGGCAGTTGCTGATGGTTGTGACGCGGAGTGTGGACGAGAACCGGAAGATGGACGCCGGCGGCGGCATCAGTGTTTGTATTACCAGATCCAAAGCGCAATGTTTTGCGCCGTAGAAGTAGAGCTCGAGCTCCTGGAGGTTATCGAGGGCATGGGATTGGAGCCAGGCATCGACGGCGTCGGCTCGGCACTGGAGGTGGCGCGCGGGGATACAGAGGCGGCGGCCGGAGCCCTGGTGGGCGGCGAGGATGTCGCCGACGAGGGCACATCGTGTTGACAACATGTTACCGGAAGCGGGGAGGCCACGGAAGTCGAGGTTGAGAGGGGCCGCGGCGCGCCAGAGGTGGCGCCACCGGGGCGCGAGGATCTGGGTGCGGGCGCCTTCCATGACGGGGAGGAGGGAGATGATCTCACCGAGGATTTGGTCGGGGAGGCGGCTGATGCGGTCCAGCGATTCTTCTTCCTCTTCCACCGCTCCCAGCGGCGGTTCTTCGCTCCCCTCCACGACCGTGGGTTCCGGATCTGTCGCTTCTGCAGTCGCTACCGCCGGCAGCGGCGGCGCCTCTTCGTGGATCTCCGTTACAGCTAGTTTTCTCATACGTTTTGCACCAGGACCGGCCGATTCCATCTCCATTCCTAGCGCCGCCGCTCTGCACTGTAGTGGGTAGTGGGCACTCGGGAGTGTGGGAGTGGAAACAGTGTGGAAGAGGAGCGAGCTTCACGGACTTTGTAGTAGAGTACAAAGTCACGGCCGGCCTTTGAGCGCATCTCGGCCTTTCAAACGTGATCTAACGTGCGAGATTGATCCAAATAAATATTTTGAGCTGTTCAGAAAAAATCGAAAACGATACGGTAGATTGTAAATGTTTTGTTGTGGGTTCTGATAAATTTCAGTTCATTTGTGAAAAAAATAGTTTTTTATGAATTTAATCTCAAACCACTCAACCAAATGAACCGAAACTTTATCAGAATTAAAACAAGACATCTAGGATTTACTGGATTTTTCTAAACACTTTGATATGTTTAGCCATGAATATGGATCAATCTCATACGTTAGATCAAATTTTAAAGGCTAAAATGAGTCCAAAGTCGGTGGAAGAGGGGTGACGCTGCCCTACGCTGCACAATGTTATGATTTTTTTTAAGGAAAAGCTTCCTAGCCTCCGGAAGAACGGCGTCGCGTGCGTCCTCCAACCTATCCGAGCAACACGCGCAGACCTGCCACCTGGGCCGGGCCTGGCGAGCACGCGAGCACGACCCGTGACATGCCTGGCCCGACACACATTAAACGGGTGTTTGTGCCTCTAGGCTCAACACGCGTGCTTAACAGGCCCGACCCGTTTAGCATGTGAGGCACGCGAGGCCCGTGACGTGAGCCAGGCATGCGACCTCCGTTTATCTGCTTCTCCTCGTTCCTCAATCTCCCGTGAGAGAACAGAGAGTAGGCAGCCACGCACCACGAGCAGGGCAGGAGCCAGGAGGTCGATCCGCCATGAGAGGCCCGTGAGACAGCAGTAGAGCACACACCACGGAGGGAGGCCAATCCGTCGCCGCGCCGGTTCCTCTTCCCCTCGCCACCAACAGCTCTCTCGCCAGCAAAGAACTCCGCACCAACTGATTCTTCGCCGACCAAGCCACCATGGATTCCAAATCCCGGAGCTCTATTCGTCCTCGACCCCGGCCACGGCCACGATGGGGCCACTTCACACTGCAGCCTTCTGTTCGGCCTCAACCTCGGCTCATCGGAAACCGGTGGCGCTCTGCCGGAATCTGCCCCGTGACAGCGGGGAGAGGAAAACGGGACATGTTACAAGTGCCTCGTTTGGCTCGTGAGGCTAAACGAGCCACGGGCCGGCCCGTTTCAGGCATGTGTCGGGCTTGTGCCCAAAGGCCAGGCACATGTGCCGGCACCGCACGCATGCCTTACACACTGGCCGACATGTGTCGGGTTGTGCCAGGCCCGTTTACCCAGCAACGGGATCGTGTCGTGCCGGGTTGGCCCGTTGGCCAGGTTTGGACACGCTTCCCAGCGAAGCGGTGCCCTGGCCCACCATGACGGGACCAAAACTGCCTTATCTCTTCCTATGAACTCTCTCCTCCGCTCGTTCGCCTTTTACCTTGTCTATTCTTCTTCTCTCTACGCGGCCCCGAATAAAGAAGACATGGCCAGGGAAGTCAACCTCGAGGACGCCGAGATTCCGCCGGTGCTTGGAGTCAAGAGGCATTGATGGACGACCGGCGCCATGGCCAGGAAAGTCAACCTCGAGGACGTCGAGCTTCCGCGGGTGCTTGGAGTCAAGAGGGGGCACCGGTGGACGACCGGCGGTGACAGGCGGTGCTGCCACCCGTATTGGCCGGAGGTGCTACGCCGCGTTCAAGGGGCGATGCTGCGGGTAGCAGTGCTCCGCCGTTCTCCCATGTGGTGCAAAATTTGGAAATATTTGTAATAACTTTGTGCTATAATAGCACAATTTTATTTGCTGCAGTTATTATTTGGATTTGCTACGGTAGTACAAATTGTTTGTTAAAAATGGCTCCGGCGAGACTCTCCGGCAATATTTCCGACGAAGTCAGTTTTTTCGCTAAAATAGCAGACTATTTGCTACATTTATTTTCCGATTTTGCTATAATAGTAGAAAGCTTTTGCTACAATGTCTCCGGCAAGTTCTCCGGTGATGTATCCCGTGAAGTCAATTTTTTTTGCTACGATAGCACATTGTTTTTGCTACAATTAGTGTTCGTTTTAGCTATAGTTGTACAAAATATTTTCTACGACGTCTCCGGCGAGTCCACCCTTTTTCGGTTGTTTTTGTCTACTAACCGTTTTTACTACACTGCAGCAAAAGCGGAAAGTTGTGCAACAAAAGAGGGTTTTGGGGCTTTTTGGGGACACGTCTGAGGCCGGGAACCAGGAGGATTTGAGAGTCTTTCCTCCAAGGGACGCTCAGCGGTGGCATTTTTCTATAAAAGGTTTATTACTTACAGATTTTAAGTATTATCCCGGCATCTATATAATAAAGATGCACACAGCCGTGAATAAGAGTACCAAAAAAGGTAAAAAGGAGAAAATGTAGCAACAGACGCAATACAATCATGTAGATGTAAACTGTCGTCGCCTATGGAGGTTCAATCTAGAGATCAAACATACATCCATGTGGAGTAAAAATATTCCTCGCCATTTTTTCCAGTCGTACACAAGACTCCGTAAAAAACCTTGATACTCTACCCGTTGTAATATGGACCACGAACGGAGAATACATATGCATCGGAATAAAACATGTAGGTAAAAAAAGTTTTTATCATTAAAAACCTTGTCATTTCTACATAACCAGAGCAACCATATAACGGCTAGCGCTACTACCCTAATAATAGTTGTGAGCCTTTTATCAATCTCGTTTAACCAATTGCGCAAAACATTAGCAATTGATTTTAGGTGGATATAGCTTCAATCCATTTGGATGGCTGACCAAATAGTGTGTGCAAGTTTACACTCAAATAATAAGTGTTGTGTGTTTGCCGTAAGGTTCATGGCAGGGGTGCCATAACCCGGAGGTAGAACGTTGGTACTGGACGTAGCGAAGCTGCCGGTGGCAAAAAAGTCGGTTTACCCAGGACAAAACTTCAAAGGGAAAGGATGGGAAGGAAGAGTACCACAATGTCAAAGGACGGTACTCTCCCGATCCTCCTATCCCACATCCTCATATTAACCCAAGAGGCGAACCTCCTAAAACTTATGCAAATTATTTTTGTCAATGAAAATATTACATGAAAACTCACTTGAACTCTTATTGTATTGAGCTTTGGAGGGTCTTTCAAGATGGATACAAGCCTCGTGACCCCAAGAACTTGACAATAAGAGAAGTGGTAGATTGCCAACTCAACTACACCGCTTTGTAGATGATTCAACAAGCCTTGGGTGAAAACCACATGCCTCATCTTCAAAAATTCTCTACCGCCAAAGAAACATGGGATGCTCTTATCTCCATATTTGAGGGAAATGAAAGGATGAAGAGAAATAGGTATGATACCTTAAAAAATGAAGCCAAAGGGTTCTATATGCGTCATGGTGAGAGCCATGAGGATGTGTACATGGGACTCAAGACCCTTGCCATCGATTTTAGTGGTCTTTGTGCCACTCATATAAATGATGCTTGGATCAAGAGAAAGTATATGAGTGCCCTCATGCCATTTGAGCCCGTGGACTTGAAGATCCTTCAAGGAAGACACAACTATCACCTCATGACCTCAACCGAGGTGATGCAAGAGATGTCCTCTTTCCAAGTTCAAACAAAGCTTGCTCTTTGCACTCGTGCTCGTGCTATTAGAATGCACAAGTGAGCCTCTGTTTCTTTGAAGGCCAAGGTGGTGACCAAGATGATGGACCATCAAGAAGAGTTTGAATCAAGTGAAGACTTGGCCCCGTTGAAAGATCAAGAGTATGATCTTGTGCTTAAGGACTTTGTTGCTCTTGTCGTGCAAAGGTTTTGGAAGAATCCTCCCAAGGCCAAGGCATATGTTGAGGAGAAGACCAAGTCAAGTTATAGAAAGGAAGGGACTCAAAAAGTGAGGGTTTGTTACAGTTGTCAATACAAGCATCATTTTGTTGCCGAGTGCTCGTTTGAGAATAGAGAAAGTCATGGAGGGAAACTTATTCCCAAGGATAAGTCAAAGATCCCTCACGAGAAACATATCTTTAAGAAGAAACCTTTCAACAAGAAACCATATTCAAGGTTTGTGCTAATGAATCAAGAAGAGTATGATTCCGGTGATGATGAAGAAGAAGAAAAAACAAGTGAAGAGGCCGCTATTGCTATTGCATCATCATCATCATCTCCACAACTCTTTAAATCCCCCAATGAGAATCTTCCTCAACCTTCCTCCAAGTGCTTCGTGGATAAGGCCATGGAGGTATCATCTTCTACCTCCTCTAAGACTCAAAATGAAAATAATAGCCTTGCTAGTCTTAGTGTAGAAGATGAAATTTCTTCTTTGGGTCGTTTTATGTCTAACGTGCAAGGTGCGACCAAGGCATACTTTGATCTTCTCATGAGACAATTGAGATATGCTGATACGTCATAAACGTATCTATAATTTCTGATGTTCCATGTTGTTTCCAAGCCAATTGCTACTTGTTTTCTATACACTTTACATCATTTTTATGGATTTTCTGGGACTAACTTATTAACAAGATGACACAGCGCCAGTTCCTATTTTCTGCTGTTTTTGGTTTCAGAAAAGTTGTTTTTGGAAATATTCTCGGAATTGGACGAAACAAAAACCCAGGACCTTAGAATTCTGTTATGTACACGGAGTCCGGGGGAGACTCCGAGGGGGGCCCTGGAGGGCCCACACCATAGGGCGGCGCGGGTCCCTCTGGCCGCGCCACCAGGTGGTGTGGCCCCCTGGCTACCCACCGACGTTGCCCTTTCACCTATATAATCTCCTCCTCGGGAAAACCCTAAACACCCGAGCTTTTTTCCACCAAAAGTTTTTGAGTCGCCTTCATCGTCAGCCCTAGTTCGGGAGGGTTCTGAAGCTCTCCCCGGCACCCTGTCGGGAGGGGAAATCATCACTGGAGGGCTCTACACCACCATGCATGCCTCCGGAGTGATGCGGGAGTAGGTAGATGGTTATCTTATCCTCTTTATGCCTCATTGTTGGATATATGCCAATTTGGGGTATTTTTGGCATTGGCCGAAGGCCGGATTGCTAGGGTGGCCCACAGGCAACGGAACGGAGTCCATTGGGCGGCCCAGTAAGCTAATGCGCATGAAGCCAGATTCTAGAAGAACCCAGACCACGGCCCAAACGTGGTGCGACTTGGAGAAGAAGCCAGATTCCTTACTTTCCAAGTTAGATACTTTCCGTGGTCTTCTAGGTTTCCTTCATGTAAGCCTTAGCCCGACTATCTATATAAAGCCGGACGGGAGCGAAAGAGAAAACAATAGAAGACAAGTTAGCTAGAAGCCAACTTGCCGGGAATTCATCCTCTCCGAGTTAGTGAAACCGTACTCACAATTATACTCTGTATATTTCAGGCTTCAGCCCTAATTTTACTGAGGTTGCAGGAGTAGGAACGCCGCTTAGTTGCATCGTACCGAACCTGGGTAAATTGTGTCCTTGTTTCCAGTACTCTGACGTTTCCACCCACGGTTCTACCAGTAGGTTATGGAACCCCTGACCATGATCTTAACTATGAAGTCTCGACAGTTGGCGCCCATCGTGGGTGCTAGCGGCGGCGGGAGTTAAGTTTCGAGCGGGGATACTCGGCGGAATCGGCAACACGATCACTGTTGGAAGCCTAGAATTCGACGGAGATGTCGGACGTTTCCTCGACAACGGATCCTATATGACGGAACGAAATCATCTTGTAAGTGTCTGCGTCTTACCGATTGGATCTACTAATGTTTTTATCGGTTTGACAACAGAAGCATTGGGATTCCATGGTGGAAGTAATTTTATCCCACCCGCCCTATTCCCAATAGATGAAGGCTTCAATGCCAGATTCTGCTCAGATTTTCCCGATTCATACATATGGGACGATCAAGATTACATAGCTGCATATCGCCAAAAAATGTCTAGATTTGCCGCCTCTCTGGAGATGCTTGCAGCCAGATCGCGCTTTATTTGCATGGTACAGTCTGAGATCACCGAAAAACGGAAGATGATAGTCCCGTGGAATAGGCAGTAAATATAAATCCCACGGATAAGGTGGAAGATCCGACATCCTCCAGTCAGGCGACAAACTCGGAAGCTGAGTCCATACTAGCTGCCATTGAGACAAGATTGGACTCAGAATCCGGATCTACTAGGTACAACACAGACTCCGAGGATGAAGATGAGGATGCCATTGAAAGAAATGTGAAATCCATGCATGGAAGCTTCCACGAAGTACTCATGGAAAAACCTACCGGAAAGAGAGGAAGAGGAAGAAGACCCTAGGACACCTCCGCCAGATAATGGGGAAGAAGGGGAAGAGGAGGACGACGAAGTTAGTCCGACTTACCCTAACGTCATAGAATAGACGGAAGATGAACCAAACAAAAAACCTCCATCCTCCAAGAAGAAAAAGAAATCCGCCAGAAAGCTGCTATCCAAATCCCAGAAGAAAAAGATGGAAAAATTGGCAGACATCGCCAACCAAAACCTGGAAGTTCGAGGTAGTAGTGGCGTAAAATCGGCGGAGAAGTAAAAGACTGAAATCCATGTCCCGCAAATATTGGAACAGGGGGAGATCAATCTGATCCAAACCCTTGTTGCACGTGATGAACCAACGGAAGTGCTGGAAGCCAGGAGACAAGCAATAATACGGCAACATCAACATCTGTTCCGAACTCGAGCAAACCTCCTTAAAACTCAAGCTGATATCAAAATACAGCAAGAAGAAATCGAGTAATACGAGTGCCGGAACAGATCTGGAATAAAACCTACAAGGTTACCTAGAATTCCAAAGCCGGAAGAACTGCCACCAAAACAGAGGTTTGCAAACCCGTCTTGGCAAAGGCAAGTTAACAACACGAATGCTAAGGGCAAACGCATATACAAAACTGTAACCGAAAACGCAGAAGTCGAGTTTGCCAACCTTAACGATGACATGTACACAAATGACGAAAAGCTGCAGGGAGTGTATGCTTTCCTAGGAAAAGCGTTACAATAGCAACAACGAGGTCAAGCACATTCCGGCAAGTTACATGACGATTCAACCTTGTGCAAAACTGCCATATGCGCCGCTGGAGCACCTGAACCAGGAGAACCCAGAGATTCAGGCGATTCGAAGGAAAAGAAGGGAGATCCGAAGAAGGACAAGAAATCTCCGATAACAAGGATGAAGCGTACAGAACATGATCCCAACTGACGAAAGGCGGAAATAATGCAAAACCCTGCACCGATAAGGACCAGGAAGAGAAAAAACGGAATATCAAAAAAGCAATTCCGCCTCCGAGATACCCGGCAGATAAAGCCCGTAGATATGATCACCCTCACAGGCGTGAGAGATCTCGATCCCCTTTTAGAAATAAGGAGCATGCAAGGAGTAGAACTCCACCTCACTCCAAAGGACGGGATGCCGGAAGAAATTACGATGATCCCAGAAAAGCGTATTCACGCAACAATGCACCGGAGCGGAGAAAATCCCCTCTGTTCATTCAGCTTGAAGGTATTCCGCACATGCCGATAAGGCGGAAAGAGACAATTTATACTTTGGACAAGTGTTTCACTGACAGGATCCATAGAATTAGTCTACATTCTGGCTTCGCGAAAGTCGGTCCAACTTGTCAAAAGTATACCGGAAGTACAAACCCGGATACATGGCTCTCTGATTACTATACTGTCGTCGAGATCAACAAAGGAACAGACCTAGAAGCCATAAAATTCCTCCCCTAAATGCTGCTGGATAGAGATCGAGATTGGATTAACGGCCTTCTGTCAAGAACGGTGGACAGCTGGGAGGATATAGCTAGAGTTTTTGCTTAGCACTTTCGGAGTACGTACAAACTTGTCACATCCCTGTTTTTAAGCACTTGTATAATAGTATTTTAGCAAGTCTCTTAAGACCTTTGTAATGCAATTAAGTGGACAACATGTTGTGTACTGATGTTTATCTATGCAATATTAGTGGTGTGTTTCTTTTCACTCACTTGAGGAGTTTTTTCTCCTAAGAAACACATTGCTTTATAATTGTTTTCCCATGTTTTCCACTAAGGCTCTTATGAGATTAGTTTTTCAAGACTTGAGGTGACCCTTTGTTTCAACTTGAAAATGTGTTACTAATGTTTAGGAATCAACTTAAGCTTGAAATAAAATTAATTGGAAAAGTTTTTCATTGGATTTTCCAATATAATTTTTGCCCTGAAAAACAGCCAAGTAGCTGTTTTCAACCCTTGTTTTCCATCACAAGGATTATCCAATTAGGGATTTTCTTTGATCAAAACTACTCTCTGATATGAGTACAACAAAACTACACTCTTGGAAAAACCTACAAAGAAAATTAACACAAAATGCCAAGATGGTTTTTGAGCCATCTTGTTAAGACAGAAATTTGAGCATTTTAAAAACAGAGAATGTACCTACTTTGCCATTTATTTTCAGAGCCATAAACCCATCTTTTTTCAAATCAAATGGTTGGATCTGAAACTTGGATAGTTGTTCTTTGTTGAGCATTTTAAATCACTCATTTTAGAGCTGGTTTGCTTGGTGAAAACAAGCCCAACTTTTGCTATCTCTGTCTGCTTTTCCAGCACTTAGAAAAATTCAGAAACACTGCCTAACTGAATTTTTCTGACAGAACAGTGAATACACTTTTGGACTTGATGTTTTTAGCTTTGGTGCACTGATCCAAGCCAGGCCACCTTGCCAATTCGAAAACCATGTTAGTAACCTTCTAGAAGGTGGCATTGGATCCTCCTTTGGCTGACCAGGGAGGGAGAAAACTGAGGTGGCTTTTGACTATGTAGTGATGTCACATTAGTGGTTGAAATAGTGCTAAATTTTGCTTTTACCCATACCTTGGCCCTTGCTGTGGCTTTGCTCACTCGTTTTGTACTGGATTGACCCCAAGGCACCAATGGGAAGCCTTGCCACCCGTGGAGAACCCCCAAGGGGCAAGGGCATGCCCATGCCAAGCCACCCGAGCACCCCACCATTGGCCTCGTGTCTACAAAGCCCTAGTGGCCAAACCCTCTCGCCAGCACACTCTCCTCACTCCACTCACCCACCCCATAGCCCTCTCGCTTGCTCACTCGCTCTCTGCGAGCGAGGCGAGCCGCGCCCATTCCCAGGCCGAGCAGATCGGGCTCGAGGTGGCAGCCGCGACCACTGCCTCTCCCACCCTCGTTTCTCTTCCATTGCAACCCCCTGGGTCTAGCCTACCTCCCTGACATCCTCCTGCCCCCTCTCGCTTGCAGGTTCATCGCCGTCGTCCTCGGAGCCGCCGCGGGACGCCGTCGAGCCGCCGCAGCGCACACTCGTCGCCATCGCCCGTGCCCGCGCCAAGGAGTCGCCCAGGCCACCCTCTCCCACACCCGCACCGTCCCACTGCTTCTCGCGAGCCCGAGGTGAGCGAAATCCCGCGCATGTGAGGTGTTCGTCCGCGGTTAAGAGAGAGAGAGAGAGGAGTGACGCGGGGAGGAAGAAAGAACAGGAGCCGTCGATCTGCGGATCGACGGTCACCTTTGAACGCGGCGTTTCGCGCGCGCGCGCGTGCTGGCGGGCTGCGCCTCGCGTTAACTGGGCCGCGCGCTGCAGATCTGGCCCGTTGGGCAGTTTTCTGTTAAAAACAAAAATGACAATATTTTGGCAGTTTAACTAGATCCTAGCTTTAGGCTTGGAAAAGGTAGCAAACATTTTTATTTTAGCTTGCTAATTTTTGTACTCATAGCCATACAAAATTGCAACCATATCCCACTGGCAGAAACTTGTTTTGAGTTTTTATGATTTTTCAAAAAATCATATGCCAGGCAGTACCCTAAAAATGGAAATGAATAGAACTTCAAAAATACAAAACAGTTTTGAGCAAACTCAACTGTTTTGGAAAGCCCTTTCAAATACCTAGCAGTAGAATTTTAGTTTGCATCAAGGAGAGTTACCATTTGGAAATGCCATCCATTTTGGTAAAACATCAGTGGGCTATTCCATGATTTTTAGAGGGAGTTTGGGATATTATTTTTGAGTGAGGCAAGTTGGAGAAGCTTTGTAGTGATAAGGACTATCACATCCTAGAAGGATTTACTTTTTGGAGCAACAGAAAAATTTAGAGAGACAGAACAAGTTTTGGTTACTTTCTGTCTAATTTTTTTATTCTAGATCTTGTTTTTTTTGTTAATGTTGTGAAGTGCAAATGTTGTGATCTTGCTTGTTATGTTGTTTTCCATTGTGGTTATGATTTATACAAGTTATTTGAACTTGTTAGAATAAATGGTTTGAATGGTAGCATTTTAGAACTAGTTTTCCATGCATATGTCTTGCTAATAGCTAGATTTTTATGTATGTTTTGAGTAGATATTTAAATGAATCTTTAGGCTAGTTGCTAGATTGTTTTCCATGGAACCAGTACCACTTAGGTGCTGTTAGTTTGTTTATAACACCTCTGGATGCTTGATGCTTGTGGTTGAAATAGGTTTAAAATAGAAATGCTTAAGGACTAGATTTCACACTAGAATATTCATGTATGTTTTTGTGTCTTGTTTTCCACTAGGGAAAAATATGACTCTTTAGTATTGAAACCAGAGGATGAAAAGTACTTGTGGCAGTATTTCCTTAGGGTTTTCACCTCTGGTAGATTTCCTTTTAAATAGCACAAAAGCATGAGTAGCACTTGAGTGACTAGAAATAAATCTCCTCACATGTGTAGCTTTTTAAGCATATTTTTCCTTGTTTCCTAGCTATGTTTTTATGAGATTTTTGTGAGGTCCAGTAGCACTTATGGTACAGGTTGGAGGTATATTTTGCCTCTGCTAGCTTGCACACTTGTGCATAAAATTAGCTAGTATAGCCTAAAATAGTCTAGTAGTTTTCCTAAATCTTCTACTAGTATGAGTAGGAATTTTTGGGTGTTTGTTTGTTGTTTTTAGCACTTTTATAAAAGTTACCAGAGGCTTATTAACCTCTTGGTGAGCATATTTACTAGTGGAACACCCACTGGTATGTTTGCCTCATAGTGGAAAATAGGTTGACTTGTTGTCATGAGCTTATTTCACTACTTGAGTAATTTAGCCAATTATGTGTGCTAGCCATAGAGATTGTTGTGGGAATTTTTAGACATCAAAATATGTTTTATATGACACCCTACTGTCCAGTAGCATGTGCTATACCCCACTGGTCCATAATGTTCTTAACTAAGAATCATTGTTTTGGCCACACATAAGCACTAGGAAAAATCAGATTTTTCCAACTATAATTTTTATGCCAATTTTTCTTTAGGGAAAAATTGAGAACCTTGGGTGGTACTTTTTGATTGCTTGCTGTATGTATTGCTTGTAGCATTGTTTGTCTTGTTTGGTTCTGAAAGTGTGTCTTTATTTCTTTTTACGACGTTAGAAAACGAGGAGGAAGGAATTGCTGAAGAAGGGTATTGCAACTCCTGTTACTTTCAAGATCAGGACCATCACTTGTACCAAGGCAAGCCATCCTAATGCTTGCTGTATAACTACTTATCATTATCTATCATGCATGCTTTTCACTTCTGAAGTTTTTACAAAACTATACCTTCAAAACTATTTTTGTGTGAATCCTACTACTATTATTAATATTACTAGTATCAGGACTCATAATAATAGACAACTTGGTATTACCAAGCCCTTAGACACTAAATGGTATATAAATACCACACACCTACTTAAAACTTGAGTTCTTAAATGAACTAAATAAAATGTGTTTTTGTAAACAAATGCCTTATGGAAGGAAAAACCCCGGGAGGAAGGGTGAGACCCTGTCTGCCGGAAGGATTGTTATTATGGGAAATTTTATGAGAAATGTTTACAAAAGACACATAACCTAGTCTTCGCTGGACAACCATTATCGTACTGCCACTTTACCCCAATATGGGTAGGGGCTTGATTAAAAACTTGTTAGGGTTAGTATATGTGCTATCTCAAAGGCTATAGGGGATTGGATCCTCCGAACCGAAATGTCGCTAGGAGTGAGTATACGGGACATCTAAAGTGTGGGATTAACTTTCCCTCCGGATGCAGCAGTTGGGTCTCCTGTTTGGCGGTGTGGGACATGGCTTGCCAGGGAGGGGAAACCCCAATTGAAGAGATAGTCATGTACTAGCTTGTACAGAGTGGATAGTCAAGACCAGTTATCTGATGTTCTCATAGGTTGGGAACAGTCCATGGTTGTTTCATGGCAGACTCTGGATCTGGTGGAAATGTGTACACCTCTGCAGAGTAAAACTATTTCGAGATAGCCGCGTCCTCGGATATGGACGGTTGAATGGCCATGTAGCTAGTATTGTGTCAACTTTTCAAAAGAGGTTTTTGAAGGAAGGCTCTTGTACCTGAGAGGTACTATGGAGGAATGACTTGGTATCTGTGAGATACCGATGAGAAAGAAACTATTACTAAAAGTTTCTGAAAAGAAAAACTTTCTTTTCCAAAAGAATTATAAAATCTCCAAGATATGTGATATCTACGAGAACAAAACTACATTATTTTAAATGATTTTGTTTACAAAGAGATAAACTTGAAGAATCAACCATGGCAAATCTTTTATCTGTCATGGGTAGCTGAACCATATGTATGGCCTACCCACTCCACCAAATAAGCATGTATGCATGATTGTAAGCTAATAAAGGATGTCTTGTTGAGTACATTCAAATGTACTCATTTGGTTTCGCCCCTGGTATCTACTTATCAGACTACGAGGAGCCACCTCAGGAGGAGTACTATGAGGAGGAGTTCTACGCTGATGGCCCTGCGAGTTAGGATCGTCTCCCAGTCAGCAGCCTGTAGGATGAGGCGTGACTCGGGTTCTACTACGCTATGCTTATCGTCTTCCGCTGTGTTTACTTTGAATGTCTGTCCTGCGTGACAGTTATGAAGAACTTGGTCATGTGACCATTTATGTAAGACTCTATATTCGTGTAATGGATGATGTATTCTGTATGCCAACTACGTATGTTGTTCACGACTGGTTCTTCTGGGATCGTGAATGAATGCATATGAGGGGTTCTGGACCTACCGGTCTGGGGCCTCTACAAAGTTGGTATCAGAGCCATCCTGACTCTAGGAGACCTTAGTTAGCATGGACGTTAGTGTATACTCCGATAATCTAAGTTACTAATACAAAAAAATTGGATATATGACTAAGTATAAAACTATTCCCTATATCCCACCACCTCTCTGGGTTAGACTCTACTTGCATTAAGGTTATTTCTTGCATGAACCTAAAACTTTGCACACTTGTATCTAACTTAAGCTATACTTAAAATTTTGTGTAGATGGACGTGGACATCACCGTGGCTTTTCAGTTGGGACGTCCACGTGGCGAGTCTTTCCTTTTCGAGGAGAGGCTAGTATCTATGGCTACTGTGTTGGGACGGCCACTTCCGGAGCTGCGAGGAGGACTAGTTGTCGGGGCACCTCTGGAGGGAGACTGGTACGCGGAGGTCACTATCCGCGCACCTCTGGCTAGCCCGACAGTGGAGGCCTACGTGTACCGTGCTGTTGATCGTTCTTGGAACGAGGCTGCGGTGCGCGTGATACAGGAGTCAGTAGCACGTCTGGCGCACATCGGGGAGTATATGTTCATCGGTTCCCGGTTCGAGCTGATTGGGAGACGTGATGAGGATGGCATACCACTTCCTGTTGAGTCAGACTTTACCACTGTTGGTCCACACTTGGACGAGATGGAGATTCTGTTACACCGCACTCAGACCAGGCTAGACGACCAGCATCTGGACACCCTCCACGGCATATTGGTGCACCAAACACTGATAGCCGAGACTGACGAGCTGAGGGCTGAGCTTCACGACAGCCAGGAGGAGAGTGGAGCTCTGGCTCAGCAGTTGTCCCAGCTGAGGGAGCAGTTGGAGGCAACTACCGCGAGGCACCGTGCCTTACGGAGGCAGCTGAGGGCCACCCGCCTTGGCCGTGCACGCCTCACCACTAGACTGACGGTCCTGGAGGGGGCTAACGCCGTTCTGCGCGGCAGACTTCAGATAGCTCGTGATGACATAGCCACGAGAGACGCTGCCGTAGAGGAGCTGGAGGAGGAGGCCGCAGAGCTCCACAGGGAGATTGAGGACCTTCTGCCTGTTGAGGATGTTCCCTCCGACTTAGAGGGGATGGATATGAGCGAGGCTAGCGAGCAGGATGATGATGACCTGTTTGACGAGGAGGAGGAGGACCCTGAGGAGCGTATCTTCGACGTTGGGGACAGCGACGACTCTGTGTAGTCGCTGCCTTCTCACCCTTAGCACATGGTGCTGGTCTAGATACTAGTTAGGTATGCTAGATCGTTTTGCTAGATAGTTTGCTAGTAGTAGCCTTGCGATGACCCCACCAATCGCACCCCCTGTAGCTCGATGAAGCCTTCCTTGTATGATATGGCTTGCGATGTGTGTGTGTAATGTAAGAAACTCTGTTTAATTATGGTGATGAATGAAATGTTTGGCTTGGTTTTCTGTTGATTGTCACTACTTTGCGTTCATTTCATTCAAGTTTGCGACTGCCCCGCTCTTGTTTTTGAAACATGTCGCTAGTATTCCTTTTGTTTAAATATTAAGGTACTGGGTTTTCAAAACAAGAATTTATTTCTTAGACTTACACATGTTTCACTTCAGCATGGCACCCCGTCGCGAACCCCCACCGCCACCACCACCCACAGTGGAGGCGCTGTTGGCCCTGCTGATGGAAGATCGCCAGGCCAGCCGAGATGAGAGTGCAGCTACCATTACCGCTCTGCAACAGCTAGCTGCTGCCGCCAACAATAATGGCAATGGCAATGGAAATGGTGCTCGCTCGAGAGTGAGAGACTTTCAGCACACCAACCCCCCAGTTTTCACCAGGATTGTGGAGCCTCTCGATGCTGACGACTGGCTCCGCACCATTGCAAACAAACTGGAAGTTGCTTCGGTTGATGAGAATGATAAGGTCCTGTTGGCCTCCCATTTTCTCGCTGGTCCTGCCAGGACCTGGTGGGAAACTACACGTGAGACTGTTGCTGCTGGTCACGTGTTCACCTGGGAGGAATTCTCTGCAAGGTTCCGCAAGTATCACATTCCCCAGGGAATGATGGCACTTATGCGGGAGAAGTTTCTAAATCTGAAGCAGGGAAGTATGCCGGTGTCTGAATACTGGGAGAATTTCACTACTCTGTCCCGGTATGCACAGGATGATATTAATACTGATGCTAAGAAAAAGGAGAGGTTCTTAAATGGGCTGGATGATGAGCTCCAGTGCTCTCTAGTAGTGGTTCCATTCCAGGACATGGAGACCCTTGCTAATGCCGCTATGGTGCTGGAGCACAAGCGGAAATCTGCTGATGATAACCGCAAGAGGAAGATGACTGCACATGGAGGACCTAGTGCTCAGAGGACTCGCAACACTCCGTATGCGAGGCCACCAACCCACAAGGCGCCTGCTTATGCACCCCACCCCAGCCACAACTATGCACCAAGGCCCAACAACTACAATCACCCTGCACCGTATGCACCAAGGTACGGAGGAAACAGCTATGGTGGTAACCATGGTAATCACTCTGGAAATAATCATGGAAACCGCTATGGAAGTAACAATGGAGGAAATGGGAACCACACCAACAATGCTCCCAAGCCAAACCCGAGCTCAAAGCCTTCTGGAGGTTGCTTTGCCTGTGGAAAGGAGGGTCACTTCGCTCGTGAGTGCCCCAACAAAGCTACTGCTCCAGTCCAGCCTGCTGCAACCAAGATGAACCATGGTCCTTCCACTGGACGGCAGAATAGGATGAAGGGACACCTGAACCATATCAATGCTGCAGAAGCTCAGGAGGCACCAGACATGGTGATGGGTATGTTTCCTGTCAACTCGGTACCAGCCGCAGTACTGTTTGATTCTGGTGCATCACATTCCTTTGTCACTAAACCGTTTGCTGAGAAAAGTGGTATGAAGCATTCCCGTATGCACAACCCTATGTTAGTACAAATACCTGGGGATAGTACTAAAGCCAACCTAATTTGCAATGAGGTACCAGTAGAAATTCAAGGGAAAACTTTTCATGCTGATCTTATAGTGCTGGGATCCAAAGGGATAGAAGTGGTACTCGGTATGAACTGGATGGCCAAGTATAAGGGAGTTATCGATTGCACTAAGAAATCTATTGAAATGATCTCAGAGGATGGGGAAAAGGTTGCGTACACTGCAACCCGACCCTCGTCACAAGTTCACTGCCACACCGGAATAGTCCACCCTGCCCTTGAGGAAGTCCCGGTAGTTTGCGAATACCCGGATGTTTTTCCTGAAGAATTACCCGGTATGCCCCCTGATCAGGATATCGAGTTTGTGATCGAGTTAGTGCCCGGAACTGGACCCATATCACAGAAGCCGTATCGGATGAACCCGAAGGAATTAGATGAGTTGAAGACTCAGCTGGAGGACATGTTAAGGAAGGGATTGATTCGCCCTAGTGCATCGCCCTGGGGATCTCCGATCATTTTTGTGGGAAAACGGGACGGTACCACTCGTTTATGTGTGGACTACCGCAAGTTAAATGATGTTACCATCAAGAACAAATACCCGTTGCCCAAAATTGAAGACTTGTTTGACCAGTTGAATGGGGCTGTAATCTTCTCCAAGATTGACCTTCGGACTGGTTATCATCAATTGAAAGTCCGTGATACTGATATCCCAAAGACTGCTTTCACCACTCGTTACGGGCTGTATGAATACACCGTAATGTCCTTTGGCCTAACCAATGCCCCTGCCTATTTCATGAATCTCATGAATAAGGTATTCATGGATTTTCTAGACAAGTTTGTCGTGGTGTTTATTGACGACATTCTTATATATTCGAGGAGTGAGGAAGAACACGAAGAACATCTGAGACTTGTGCTCGGAACACTTCGTGAGCATCAATTGTATGCTAAGTTTAGTAAATGTCAATTCTGGTTGACGGAAGTCGGATTTCTTGGACATGTAGTATCTGCGGGAGGAATATCTGTTGACCCTGCTCTAGTTCAGTCTGTGGAGAAGCGTGCTGCTCCGACCAACCAGACTGAAGTCAGATCCTTTCTGGGTTTGGCAGGATATTACCGCAAGTTTGTTCAGGGATTCTCGAGTATAGCCAGACCCCTCACCCAGTTGCTCAAGAAGGATAGCAAGTTCCTATGGACGGACAAGTGCGAAGAGAGTTTCAATGAGTTGAAGCACCGACTGGTGTCTGCCCCAATCCTTATAATGCCAGATGTCACCAAGAATTTCGACGTATATTGTGACGCTTCTAAGCTTGGTCTTGTAAGCGTGCTTATGCAAGAAGGGAAGGTGATATCTTTCATATCCCGCCAGTTGAGACCCCACGAGTTGAATTATCCCACTCATGACTTAGAACTTGCTGCCGTTGTTCATGCTCTCAAGACATGGCGGCACTTTCTTATGGGAAGAAGAGTGGAGATTTACACGGATCATAAGAGTTTAAAGTATATCTTTACTCAACGTGAGCTCAACATGAGGCAGCGCCGCTGGATTGAGCTCATTAAAGATTATGATCTGAGTATTCATTATCACCCGGGAAAGGCAAATGTGGTTGTAGATGCTCTTAGTCGAGAGCCGGCCTCCCTAAATGCTATGATTCTAGTAAGGCAACCCGAGTTGTGGAAAGAGCTGGACCAGCTTGGCATTGAAGTGGTCAGCTATGGCATGTTAGACGCCATAGAACTTAAACCAACCCTGGTTGACCAAATCAAAGAAGCGCAGAAAGGCCAGAAAAGTATTGATGGGATTAAAGCCCGCATGGAGAAGGAAAAGGTTGCTGGGTTTACCATCGATGCTGATGGGGGATTATGGTATGAAGGCCGTATTTGTGTTCCCTCTGAATCTGATCTCAAGCAGACCATCATGGTCGAAGCTCATGAGACCATGTATTCTATCCATCCTGGAGGAACAAAGATGTATCAAGACCTGAAAGAGAGATTCTGGTGGCATGGAATGAAGCGAGAGATTGCTTCATTTGTAGCCAAGTGCCATGTCTGCCAGCAAGTAAAAGCCGGGCACCAGCGTCCCGCTGGATTGCTCCAACCATTGCAAGTGCCTGTTTGGAAATGGGATGAAGTGGGAATGGACTTCATCACTGGACTTCCTAGGTCCAGCCGAGGAAATGATTCTATATGGGTTGTCGTGGACAGGCTCACAAAAGTTGCTCACTTTATTCCTGTCCGAACAACCTATCGTGGAGATCAGCTTGCGGATCTTTACATTTCTCGGATTGTCAGCCTACACGGAGTCCCAAGCAGGATTGTATCTGATCGAGGTACACAGTTCACATCTAGATTTTGGAAGAAGTTGCACGAGAGTTTGGGAACCAAACTAGCTTTTAGCACAGCATATCACCCGCAGACTGATGGACAAACAGAGCGTGTGAACCAAATTCTGGAGGACATGCTCCGTGCTTGTGTGTTGTCCTATGGAATTAAATGGGAAGACTGTCTGCCCTTCGCAGAGTTTTCTTACAACAACAGTTATCAGTCTAGCTTGCAAATGGCCCCTTTTGAAGCTCTGTATGGACGTAAATGCCGTACACCTTTAAATTGGACTGAGACTGGAGACAGTCAGGTTTTTGGTGTGGACACTTTGAAGGCTGCAGAGGAGCAAGTCCAACTTATTCGGGAACGTTTAAAGACAGCTCAATCTCGTCAGAAGAGTTATGCTGATACAAAGCGTCGTGATGTCTCTTTCAGCATTGGAGATTTCGTGTACCTTCGTGTTACGCCACTCAAAGGGATGCAGCGTTTCCATGTCAAAGGAAAGCTGGCCCCCAGGTATATTGGCCCTTTTAAGATCTTGGCACGTCGTGGCGAAGTTTCTTATCAGTTGGAATTACCTGAGGAGCTATCTGTTTTTCACAATGTTTTCCATGTGTCATTGCTCCGGAAATGTCTGCAAGTACCGGAGAAAGATCTCTCGTATCAAGACGTGGATTTCAGGACCATTGACATAAATGATGATTTGACTTATCGTGATAGACCCCTGCGGGTTCTCGAGGAAATTGTGCGTGCTACCAGGAGGCGTGCTATAAAATTCCTTAAGATTCAGTGGACCAATCACTCTGAGGAAGAAGCTACCTGGGAGCGTGAGGATGATATCAGGAAGGAGTTCCCTGATTTTCTTAAAGCCTAGACCCGCGAATCTCGGGACGAGATTCTTTTAAGGGGGGAGATTTGTCACATCCCTGTTTTTAAGCACTTGTATAATAGTATTTTAGCAAGTCTCTTAAGACCTTTGTAATGCAATTAAGTGGACAACATGTTGTGTACTGATGTTTATCTATGCAATATTAGTGGTGTGTTTCTTTTCACTCACTTGAGGAGTTTTTTCTCCTAAGAAACACATTGCTTTATAATTGTTTTCCCATGTTTTCCACTAAGGCTCTTATGAGATTAGTTTTTCAAGACTTGAGGTGACCCTTTGTTTCAACTTGAAAATGTGTTACTAATGTTTAGGAATCAACTTAAGCTTGAAATAAAATTAATTGGAAAAGTTTTTCATTGGATTTTCCAATATAATTTTTGCCCTGAAAAACAGCCAAGTAGCTGTTTTCAACCCTTGTTTTCCATCACAAGGATTATCCAATTAGGGATTTTCTTTGATCAAAACTACTCTCTGATATGAGTACAACAAAACTACACTCTTGGAAAAACCTACAAAGAAAATTAACACAAAATGCCAAGATGGTTTTTGAGCCATCTTGTTAAGACAGAAATTTGAGCATTTTAAAAACAGAGAATGTACCTACTTTGCCATTTATTTTCAGAGCCATAAACCCATCTTTTTTCAAATCAAATGGTTGGATCTGAAACTTGGATAGTTGTTCTTTGTTGAGCATTTTAAATCACTCATTTTAGAGCTGGTTTGCTTGGTGAAAACAAGCCCAACTTTTGCTATCTCTGTCTGCTTTTCCAGCACTTAGAAAAATTCAGAAACACTGCCTAACTGAATTTTTCTGACAGAACAGTGAATACACTTTTGGACTTGATGTTTTTAGCTTTGGTGCACTGATCCAAGCCAGGCCACCTTGCCAATTCGAAAACCATGTTAGTAACCTTCTAGAAGGTGGCATTGGATCCTCCTTTGGCTGACCAGGGAGGGAGAAAACTGAGGTGGCTTTTGACTATGTAGTGATGTCACATTAGTGGTTGAAATAGTGCTAAATTTTGCTTTTACCCATACCTTGGCCCTTGCTGTGGCTTTGCTCACTCGTTTTGTACTGGATTGACCCCAAGGCACCAATGGGAAGCCTTGCCACCCGTGGAGAACCCCCAAGGGGCAAGGGCATGCCCATGCCAAGCCACCCGAGCACCCCACCATTGGCCTCGTGTCTACAAAGCCCTAGTGGCCAAACCCTCTCGCCAGCACACTCTCCTCACTCCACTCACCCACCCCATAGCCCTCTCGCTTGCTCACTCGCTCTCTGCGAGCGAGGCGAGCCGCGCCCATTCCCAGGCCGAGCAGATCGGGCTCGAGGTGGCAGCCGCGACCACTGCCTCTCCCACCCTCGTTTCTCTTCCATTGCAACCCCCTGGGTCTAGCCTACCTCCCTGACATCCTCCTGCCCCCTCTCGCTTGCAGGTTCATCGCCGTCGTCCTCGGAGCCGCCGCGGGACGCCGTCGAGCCGCCGCAGCGCACACTCGTCGCCATCGCCCGTGCCCGCGCCAAGGAGTCGCCCAGGCCACCCTCTCCCACACCCGCACCGTCCCACTGCTTCTCGCGAGCCCGAGGTGAGCGAAATCCCGCGCATGTGAGGTGTTCGTCCGCGGTTAAGAGAGAGAGAGAGAGGAGTGACGCGGGGAGGAAGAAAGAACAGGAGCCGTCGATCTGCGGATCGACGGTCACCTTTGAACGCGGCGTTTCGCGCGCGCGCGCGTGCTGGCGGGCTGCGCCTCGCGTTAACTGGGCCGCGCGCTGCAGATCTGGCCCGTTGGGCAGTTTTCTGTTAAAAACAAAAATGACAATATTTTGGCAGTTTAACTAGATCCTAGCTTTAGGCTTGGAAAAGGTAGCAAACATTTTTATTTTAGCTTGCTAATTTTTGTACTCATAGCCATACAAAATTGCAACCATATCCCACTGGAAGAAACTTGTTTTGAGTTTTTATGATTTTTCAAAAAATCATATGCCAGGCAGTACCCTAAGAATGGAAATGAATAGAACTTCAAAAATACAAAACAGTTTTGAGCAAACTCAACTGTTTTGGAAAGCCCTTTCAAATACCTAGCAGTAGAATTTTAGTTTGCATCAAGGAGAGTTACCATTTGGAAATGCCATCCATTTTGGTAAAACATCAGTGGGCTATTCCATGATTTTTAGAGGGAGTTTGGGATATTATTTTTGAGTGAGGCAAGTTGGAGAAGCTTTGTAGTGATAAGGACTATCACATCCTAGAAGGATTTACTTTTTGGAGCAACAGAAAAATTTAGAGAGACAGAACAAGTTTTGGTTACTTTCTGTCTAATTTTTTTATTCTAGATCTTGTTTTTTTTTGTTAATGTTGTGAAGTGCAAATGTTGTGATCTTGCTTGTTATGTTGTTTTCCATTGTGGTTATGATGTATACAAGTTATTTGAACTTGTTAGAATAAATGGTTTGAATGGTAGCATTTTAGAACTAGTTTTCCATGCATATGTCTTGCTAATAGCTAGATTTTTATGTATGTTTTGAGTAGATATTTAAATGAATCTTTAGGCTAGTTGCTAGATTGATTTCCATGGAACCAGTACCACTTAGGTGCTGTTAGTTTGTTTATAACACCTCTGGATGCTTGATGCTTGTGGTTGAAATAGGTTTAAAATAGAAATGCTTAAGGACTAGATTTCACACTAGAATATTCATGTATGTTTTTGTGTCTTGTTTTCCACTAGGGAAAAATATGACTCTTTAGTATTGAAACCAGAGGATGAAAAGTACTTGTGGCAGTATTTCCTTAGGGTTTTCACCTCTGGTAGATTTCCTTTTAAATAGCACAAAAGCATGAGTAGCACTTGAGTGACTAGAAATAAATCTCCTCACATGTGTAGCTTTTTAAGCATATTTTTCCTTGTTTCCTAGCTATGTTTTTATGAGATTTTTGTGAGGTCCAGTAGCACTTATGGTACAGGTTGGAGGTATATTTTGCCTCTGCTAGCTTGCACACTTGTGCATAAAATTAGCTAGTATAGCCTAAAATAGTCTAGTAGTTTTCCTAAATCTTCTACTAGTATGAGTAGGAATTTTTGGGTGTTTGTTTGTTGTTTTTAGCACTTTTATAAAAGTGACCAGAGGCTTATTAACCTCTTGGTGAGCATATTTACTAGTGGAACACCCACTGGTATGTTTGCCTCATAGTGGAAAATAGGTTGACTTGTTGTCATGAGCTTATTTCACTACTTGAGTAATTTAGCCAATTATGTGTGCTAGCCATAGAGATTGTTGTGGGAATTTTTAGACATCAAAATATGTTTTATATGACACCCTACTGTCCAGTAGCATGTGCTATACCCCACTGGTCCATAATGTTCTTAACTAAGAATCATTGTTTTGGCCACACATAAGCACTAGGAAAAATCAGATTTTTCCAACTATAATTTTTATGCCAATTTTTCTTTAGGGAAAAATTGAGAACCTTGGGTGGTACTTTTTGATTGCTTGCTGTATGTATTGCTTGTAGCATTGTTTGTCTTGTTTGGTTCTGAAAGTGTGTCTTTATTTCTTTTTACGACGTTAGAAAACGAGGAGGAAGGAATTGCTGAAGAAGGGTATTGCAACTCCTGTTACTTTCAAGATCAGGACCATCACTTGTACCAAGGCAAGCCATCCTAATGCTTGCTGTATAACTACTTATCATTATCTATCATGCATGCTTTTCACTTCTGAAGTTTTTACAAAACTATACCTTCAAAACTATTTTTGTGTGAATCCTACTACTATTATTAATATTACTAGTATCAGGACTCATAATAATAGACAACTTGGTATTACCAAGCCCTTAGACACTAAATGGTATATAAATACCACACACCTACTTAAAACTTGAGTTCTTAAATGAACTAAATAAAATGTGTTTTTGTAAACAAATGCCTTATGGAAGGAAAAACCCCGGGAGGAAGGGTGAGACCCTGTCTGCCGGAAGGATTGTTATTATGGGAAATTTTATGAGAAATGTTTACAAAAGACACATAACCTAGTCTTCGCTGGACAACCATTATCGTACTGCCACTTTACCCCAATATGGGTAGGGGCTTGATTAAAAACTTGTTAGGGTTAGTATATGTGCTATCTCAAAGGCTATAGGGGATTGGATCCTCCGAACCGAAATGTCGCTAGGAGTGAGTATACGGGACATCTAAAGTGTGGGATTAACTTTCCCTCCGGATGCAGCAGTTGGGTCTCCTGTTTGGCGGTGTGGGACATGGCTTGCCAGGGAGGGGAAACCCCAATTGAAGAGATAGTCATGTACTAGCTTGTACAGAGTGGATAGTCAAGACCAGTTATCTGATGTTCTCATAGGTTGGGAACAGTCCATGGTTGTTTCATGGCAGACTCTGGATCTGGTGGAAATGTGTACACCTCTGCAGAGTAAAACTATTTCGAGATAGCCGCGTCCTCGGATATGGACGGTTGAATGGCCATGTAGCTAGTATTGTGTCAACTTTTCAAAAGAGGTTTTTGAAGGAAGGCTCTTGTACCTGAGAGGTACTATGGAGGAATGACTTGGTATCTGTGAGATACCGATGAGAAAGAAACTATTACTAAAAGTTTCTGAAAAGAAAAACTTTCTTTTCCAAAAGAATTATAAAATCTCCAAGATATGTGATATCTACGAGAACAAAACTACATTATTTTAAATGATTTTGTTTACAAAGAGATAAACTTGAAGAATCAACCATGGCAAATCTTTTATCTGTCATGGGTAGCTGAACCATATGTATGGCCTACCCACTCCACCAAATAAGCATGTATGCATGATTGTAAGCTAATAAAGGATGTCTTGTTGAGTACATTCAAATGTACTCATTTGGTTTCGCCCCTGGTATCTACTTATCAGACTACGAGGAGCCACCTCAGGAGGAGTACTATGAGGAGGAGTTCTACGCTGATGGCCCTGCGAGTTAGGATCGTCTCCCAGTCAGCAGCCTGTAGGATGAGGCGTGACTCGGGTTCTACTACGCTATGCTTATCGTCTTCCGCTGTGTTTACTTTGAATGTCTGTCCTGCGTGACAGTTATCAAGAACTTGGTCATGTGACCATTTATGTAATACTCTATATTCGTTTAATGGATGATGTATTCTGTATGCCAACTACGTATGTTGTTCACGACTGGTTCTTCTGGGATCGTGAATGAATGCATATGAGGGGTTCTGGACCTACCGGTCTGGGGCCTCTACAAAACTCCCCAAGAGCATCAACCAGCTTAACCGTTGCGTCCAATATGAGGATGAATCGTATGTCGACTTTATCTCACGCTGGACGGCAATGAAGAATAGTTGCTCAGGAGTTAGTGATGTACAAGCAATGCATGATTTCATCAATGGCTTAAAACCCGGCCTCGTACCGTTCATGGTTGTTCAAAAGAGCACAAGGATTTAGGTTATATGCTCACAACCGCCAATGAACACGCAGCGGCCGAAGATAACATTAGAGCGAGAGGCGGAAATATTGATGCTTTGGTCCAAGCCAAAAGGCATCTCGATTTGAAACGAAGGCTACTCCATAAGCACAACCAAAGCCCAAAGAAGTAAACATAGCCTTGGGAAAGGATAATGGAAGCATATGGAAGGGAAAAATTCTGAAAGCAGGGAACCTATCTCCTACTCCAAGGAAGAGTGGGAAAAGATTAAGTCGGAGTCCTGTGTCCACCATTCGCAATTCGGGAAGCCTACCCATACAAACGCGCAATGCTGGCCTAATAAGCACATGAAAGACACTACAGGATCCGGGAACAGAGGAAAGAATTCCAAAAGGAAGTTCAACAAGAAAAAGCCGGAAGCTGACAAAGACGAAAGCGAGTCTGATACTAACGACAAAATCCAGGAACAGCAACGGAAAGGCGAACCCAAGTTCCTGAGAGTCGACAAAGAATGTAACCTAACTTTCCTTGCGACTCCATTGTCTAAGCAGGCAAAATGACCATTGCGAGAAATCAGCGCGATCGTGCCTCCAACCCCAAAGTACTTGAAGTATTCAAAGACGCCAATTACTTGGGATCAATCAGATCATCGCGGTAATATCCTGGAACCCGGCACACATGCCTTAGTCGTAATTCCTATTGTTTAAAACACTAGGCTCAAAAGAGTGTTGATGGACGGAGGATCAAGCATCAATTCATGTACTTGAGTACTTTGAAAAAATTGCACCTCTCAAAAACCCAGCTCAGGCATAGCAATGTGCGTTTTCACGGCACTGTTCCTGGCAGGAAAGCACAATCCCTAGGAGAAATTTTCCTACAAATAACCTTCGGAAAGGTGGAACACTTCCGCCAGGAGACTATTTTGTTCGAAGTGGTACGTTTGAAAGTGTATACCATGCAATGCTCAGACGTCCGTCTTTCGCCAAATTTATGGCGAGGTCGTGCTACATCTATAACAAGCTTAAGATGTCAGGGCCAAAAGGAGGAGTAATCACCATTGAAGGAGATTTCAAGCTGGCAAACGAGCTGGAGAAGGGTAATGCCCTTTGTGCTGAACATGTAATAAGGAAGGAAGAGTTGAAGAAGCTCGCTAAAAAGTTCCCGCTGACAGAAATGCCTGCAGGAAAAGAAAGCCGAAAGCCGGCGGACAGCTTCAAAGCATCTGAGAACACAAATCAGATCATACTGGATCCCAAAGACCCGACAAAATTTGTCGTCGTGGGAACAGGAATGACTGACGCATAGGAAAGCGCGCTCATCAAGTTCCTCCGTGAGAACTGGGATATTTTCGCCTGGTGTCCTGCCGATATGCCAGGTGTACCCAGGGTACTTGCTGAGCACCAATTGAAGGTTATTCCAGGATCAAAACCCGTCAAACAAGGTCTCCGTCGTTTCAATGGAAGAAGACGTAAGGCTATTGGAAAGGAAATTATTTGGCTTTTAGCAGCCGATTTTACCCGGGAAGTCATACATACCTATTGGTCTGCGAACCTAGTATTAGTCTCAAAGAAGGATATTATTATTCTTAGGATGTGTATAGATTACACCGGTCTGAACAAGTTGTGCCCAAAATATAGGTTTACATTATCGCGAATCGATCAAATAATAGATGCAACAACTGGTTCTGAGCTTTTATGCTTTTTGGACGCTTATTCCGGGTATCATCAAATATGCATGAAAGAAGAAGACCAAATAAAAACCTCTTTCATAACACCCTTTGGAACATACTATTACATAACCATGCCTTTTGGCCCGAAGAATGCTAGAGCAACATACTAGTGTTGTATGCAGAGATGTTTGCATGATCAAATAGGTAAAACGTCCATGTTTACATGGACGATATTGCCGTTGTTTTCAAGGAAAAGCATACGCTCCTTGAAGATCTACGAGAAATCTTCGACAAACTCGACACTTACAAAATGAAGTTGAATCCATTAAAGTGCAGATTCAGGGTTCCCTCAGGAAAACTTTTTGGTTTTATCGTTTCTCACATAGGAATAGAGGTAAACCCGGAAAATATCAAAGAAATCTTAAACATCAAAAGTCCTACGTGTCTAAAAGTTGACAGGTTCTGCAGCCGTTGTAAGCAGGTTCCTAAGCCGGCTTGGCGATAAAGCTCTTCCATTATACAAATTGTTGAAGAAATCCAAAAAAATTGAATGGACATAAGAGGCGGACAAAGCATTAACCCAGTTGAAAGAAACTTTGATGAAAGCTTCGATTTTGGCATCCCTAAAAGACGAAAAACCCATGTTACTGTATCTTTTCGCAAGAAACAGGGTTATAAGTGCAGTGATAATCGTGGAAAGGCGGAAAAACGAATAAAGTATTCCAGATGAGTATCCAGTGTGCTACGTTAGCGAAGTATTCTCGGATTCAAAACAAAGGTATCCACATTATCAAAAACTGGCATATGGTGTATTCTTTGCATCTCGAAAATTACGTCATTATTTCCAAGGACATTCCATAATAGTGGTAAGGAAAGCACCAGCAGGGAATATTATCAACAATGCGGACGCAGCTGGCAGAGTAGCCAACTGGGGCATTGAGCTCGCGGCGCTCGACATTAAGTACCAACCCCGGGCGACGATTAAATCCCAGGTGTGGGCAGCTTTTATAGTTGATTGTACAGAATCCATGGAAATGACACCAATGCCAGAGTCGGAATATTGGATCATGCATTTTGATGCATCCAAAATGAAGGAAGGCGCTAGCGCTGACGTGGTGCTTAAATCTCCAAAACGCGACGCAATGGAGTATGTGTTACAAATTCACTTCAACGCCAGCAACAATGTGGAAGAATACGAAGCATTACTTCATGGCTTGAACAAAAGAAATAGGCGGAAAACGCATACTTTTCTATGGAGACTCGGATCTAGTATATCATCAACTTAACCAGACATGGGATGCCAAAATCCCCATAGTGGCTGAATATCAGAGAACAATCGACGAGTTTGCCATTTGCTTCCTAGGATTTGAGGTACATCACGACAAAAGGGAAGAACTCTGGAATGTGGATGCTCTAGCCCGAGTGGGCTCAGAAAGGGTGAAAACATTGCCACCTGGTGTATTCGTTCAACATCTGTACGAACCATCAATAAAAGGCGCGGATGTTGATTATCCCTTAGTTTCCGAGTCTATAGAAGTTATGCTTGTTAACCCGGATTGGACAATTCCATACTTGAACTTCTTAGTTGATCAGAAGTTCCTGGATGGAGCACATGAAGTCTTGCAAAGGAAGATAAAACGCTGATGCAAAGGATACACGGCAATCAATGGTTATCTGTATAAACGTAGTACTATCGGAATTTTTCAGCGATATATTTCGCGAGAAGAAGGACGACAAATTCTGCAAGAAATTCATGCCGAAGATTGCGGACATCATGCTCAGTCAAAAACCATAGTTAAGAAAGAATTTTGGGCAGGGTTTTTCTGGCTTACAGCCAAGACAGATGCATAGCACATAGTTAACACATGTGTCGGATGTCAGTACTACACCAAGAAGACAAATATGCTGGATCAAGCACTCAAAACTATCGGCATAACATGGCCATTTGCAGTCTGGGGGCTAGATATGATGGAGCCATTCAAGACTACAAGAGGCGGACTCACACATCTACACGTTGCAGTACAAAGTATCCCAAGTGGGTGGAGGCAAAACCCATCAAAATACTTGACAGTGTGACTTCTAGAAATCTCGTCATTGACATTGTCATGCGATATGGCGTCCCACACAGCATAATCACGGATAACGGTACAAACTTTGCAATTGGAGAGCTAGCAAAATATTGCCAGTAAACAGAGATTTGCCTAGATCTTGCATCTGTTGCGCACCCACAATCCAATGGCCATGTTGAACGAATGAATAGTTCAATCTTGCAATGAATACGCCCGAGACTCGAAACTCCTCTTCATAGAGCAGCTGGAGCATGGGTAGAAGAATTGCCTTCCGTGCTTTGAAGTATTTGAATGACGCCAAATAGATCAACATGGCAGACGCCTTTTTTCTTGGTCTATGGTGCAGAAAAGCAGTACTTCCAACGGACATGATCCATGATAGCACGAGAGTGCAGGCATACGATGACTTGGATGCCAAAAGTGCGCGACAAGATGCCATCAATCTTTTAGAAGAAGAGAGAGAACTTGTGTTGCAAAGATCCGCCATTTATCAGCAAGGTTTACGTCGATATCATTGCTGGAAAATCAAACATCGATCTTTTAAAGAAGGTTACTTAGTGCTAAGGTTGGTACATGATAGATGCTATCCCCAATCTGGGAAGAACCGTTTGTCATTAGCAAGGCTATGAAAATGAGTCATATTACCTTGTAGATATTCGGGACATAGAGGATGACCCAAAAAACTCAAATCACAAGAGGAAAAGAAGCATAGATGTAGAACTAGGGGAGACAAACAGGCCCTGGAGCATCCAGCAGTTACGTCCCTTCTATAATTAGTTCAATTCTGTGTGAACATTATTGAGATCATGAAATAAAGTTGTCGTAAATGCATGCCTTTTGTTTCATCTGTCTTTTTTGTCCAAAGCATGTTTCCGTATTTTCTATTTCCCAATGATCTTTCAATTTGCTTCAATATTAACCTGAATGGTGCCTACGAGCTTGGAGTTATAAAACTGAATGCTTTTGTCCAATTAGGCTACAGAACACCAGATTGTGCCTGCGTTCCTGGAGTTCATATTTTTTCAAACTCCCTACTATTCCAAAGTATTATCTGATTGTTTGTATTGTTGGGTCACTTGATCTAGTAAGTAAAGCGCCAAAGTATAATCCATGATTCCGAGATTCGACTGATTGGTTACTTAACCCGGTCACTTGGCATGAAGATTGCATACTTTTTGGAAATGCTTAAACACTAAGGAAATTCAAAGCATGCAAACCAGAGAACTTAGAAGAAAAGGAGTTAAAACTATTAAACTTGCAAAGCTGAAATTTTAATGCAAACGAGATAGCATTGTTTATACAAAAGATAGAATGCATTACACGTGAGTTTTACATAATAAGAATAGTAATGCACTCTATCGGCTAATGTCTATGCATGTTCAGGCGGCGTCCATGAAATCACCATCCTCGTGTTCGTCGCTATCACTCGGATTCTCCGGAGTTGACGAAATGTGTTCCTCTAGGTAGAATTTCGAGGTGGAGACCATCCGGGCTATCTTGGAAACATGCCCCTTAAAAGACTCGAAGACTTCTGCCCTCTGAGTGTCAGTATATCCCCTAGGAATACCGGTGGAAACGCGCCAAGACTTGGCGGTGGTGTAGTGCATTTTCATGAGCCCTAAGGCCATGCGCACTCCACCGTGGGAAGCAGACTTGAGGCAATTTTCGCGCTGGTTTGCAACCTTCGCAAAAGCTTCCGGAAGCCGTCTAGCTTCTGAGAACTCGTCGACCTTGTCCGGAATGCACTCAGTTATAAGTAGCATTCCGATTTTCTTCAGCTCGGCGAAGAAAGTCCCAAAGGCCCAGATGCAATCGATCCGGAAAATGAGAGGATTTCCCTCTGTTATAAAAACAAAGGAGAAACTATGAGAAATCCAGAAGGGAAAAAGAATGCATTAGGTAAAACAAAAGTAAAACTTTCTAAAAGACCGCCAAAGCTTACCAAGAATCTTGTCCAGTTCAGCAACTTCTTCAAGTCACTGGCGGATCACCGATTCGAGGTCCTGGATCATCCTCTTGTCTTTCTCGGCATGCGAAGAAGCCCAAGACTCATATAAGACCAAAGCCAGTTGGCTTTCCTCCAAATCTTTATGAAGCTTTACATTGATTTTGTAAAGCTCCGAATTTTCTTTGCGGAGGTTCTGGGCATTCCCAGCATCTTCAGCAATCTTCTTGGCCTTGGCCAAAGAGGCTGAAAAGGAAAAAGAATCCAAGAAATGTACGCGAAAAGTACTTAAGGGAAATTCACAAGCTCAGAATCAGAACACAAGGAAAGGGTAAGATACTTACCGGCACTCTCCTTCAGCTGGTTCTGAATCTTGGAAATTTCCGAGTCTTTTTCATTCAGAATTCCAAGAAGAGATTTCTCCTCTTGGTTCTTGATGGTAAGTTTATCAAAACTTCCACGTTAGTGGTTTCGGAAGTTTGCTGAAAATTATGCAAAGGAAAAGACTTGTTAGAAAACAACGAGCAGGCAAACATGAAAAGTATCAACACAAAAAGTACGCCTTTGTCTTAATACTTGGGGGCTAGAGATTTTACCTGGCTAATTTTTTGCAAACCGATCAACATTTATGTGAAGTACTTGGCGTATTTCGAGAAAGAAAACCCCATATGGTGGATTCCGTCTTGGATAACCTGCCGAGGAGAGAATACGTAATTATTCCGGACAAATTAACCCGCCTTTTGGCCAGGGACAGATCAAGGGGGATCGGGCAAACTTCTTTTGTGCCCACGGATGCATGTACCCGTGTGCATGAAAGCAAGCCTCTTGCTTTGCCTTAAACTTATCGTAAAACTGCGGGATTGGCTCGACTTACTGGGTAAGTGAAGGTTCACCTTCTTCATTCTCCGCCATTTCCCGTGCGTCTGTAGCAGGTGCATCGGGCTGGCTGGATTGACTTGGAAGGGGAAACTCGGACTCCTCTTGAGGAGCCAAGTGTTCTTCACCCCTGCCACCGGTGTAACTCGGGCAGTAGCACGGGAAGGACGAGGCCCCCCTAAGAGCAGCGGCCTTTTGTTTCTTCCTGCCTTTTCCCTTCAGAGCAACGGGAGCAAGGCTAAAAGGCAAGAAAAAAGGAGATTAAAAATCCGAGAAAAAGATCATCCGAGAAAGACAAAGTTCGAAAAAACTTCCCAAAAGACGGAAATTAAAAGCACACCGTGCGAGGGGTTTTTTGGGAGTTGAAAATTGGTAGACTCTCCTCGTATTGATCACGAGTTGGTACCAGATGGTTGACGCGCTTCTTGAACTCGACAAAGAAGACTTTGTCACCCTCATTGCGTCATCCAACCCTGTGTATTCATAGAGAAGACGGCCACCGTGGAAAGCTAGAGGCTGGATCCTCCTTCCGAGCCAGCAAAGGACTGTGTCCATGCCGGTCAGAGGAGGGGAAGAAACGACAAGTTCTGCAATCCACCGTTTGATCCGTAGAAGGTCCGGAGGAAGAACCTGGACTGCGTCCAATGCCCAGTTATCTTTGTGAGTGGCGGCAGAGTTGACGAAAACTGGAATGCCCGTCTCCTTACGAGGAAACGGAACATCCGAGTGATAGAAGAATGAGCCCGTCCAGAATTTGACGGACTCGAAAGTCTTGATCTTCGGGAACCATTCTTCCCTAAATCTACGGAGATTGAAATAAATAGTCCCACAAGTGGGGAGAACACCATCGGTAGTGTTGCGCTTCACATTGAAGCAATACTAGAAAAAGTCCAGTTTGGGTTCTATTCCTAGATAACCCTCGAAAAGAGCGTGAAATCCGGCTATGTAGAGGATGGAATTTGGTGGCATATTATGGGGACGAACCCCGTAGTGGATAAGGAGAAAGAACTCGGAAGGGGGAAAACCCATACATCTAAGAATGTGAGAGGCTAGGAGGACCCTTTCTCCGTCTTTCGACAAAGGCTCCAGCTCCTCTTCGTCCATCCGGCATTTGTCTTTGGTAATGAACCCGTCGTCTTCCATACCGCACAACGAAACCGGTGCAGTGCTGCACTGGCTCCCGTTGCCGGAATCCCCAACTTCTTCTTCGCCTCCGGTGGCGGTGACGACCGCCGCGGTTCCGCCATCGCGGACAGATGATTCCCCCTCCCCGGATTCAGAAACGAGAGGTGGTGGAGGAGGAGGAGTGGAAGACGGAGGCGACGTGGTTTCGGCCACAGAGCTCGGATCTCCTCCAGCCGATGCGCTCGTGGTGATCTCCGGCGTGCCCGTGGAGGCGCTCGGAGGAGCCAGAGGAGCAGAGGTGAAGATGGTTTCCATCGCGGAGTCGGGGTCGATGGCAGCCTCAGATGCTCGTGCAAGGCTTCCATTTTGCCATATCGTGGCGGTGCAACCGTGGAATAGAGCACCGACCACCGATGTTTGTGTTTTCCGGTGAGGTGCGAGCTCTTTCTTTTCTCTCTCTCTCTCTCACTCTCTCTCTCTCTCTCTCTCTCTCTCTCTCTCTCTCTCTCGAAACCGTGGAGTGCGCAACAGTGCTCTAGGAGGGCTCAAGGTGGAAGAAGCGGAAGAAGAACTGGAGGGCTCGAGGTAGGCTATTTATAGCCATTTTGCGCCAAGATTCGTCCCAACGGCTATTTTATCTGTTGGATGATTGACGCGTGTTTCGCTGAGAAACCCGGGAAACGAGGAGATAGGGTGATAATGGCTATCTCCTTGTTTCTCGCGAAAAATCTGTCAGAGATATGGTTTCAGTCTTTTGACCGAAACCAAACGTTCTTGAGCAAGCACGATTTCATCGATCACGTCACAATTCCTTCTTCGCGAAGATTCATGGAAAGAATGCCGGATTTCGTAAAATCCGTGTATGGCATAGGAGTTTTTGATAAAAGAAGATTCAAGACAAAACGCCGACCTTTATGAAAATAATATAATCCATGGAGGACGGAAAGATGAAGTCTTAATTCTTCTTGGGGGCTACTGTCGGATATATGCCAATTAGGGGTATGTCCAGCATTGGCCGAAGGACGGATTACCAGGGTGGACCACATGCAATGAACAGAGTCCATTGGGCGGCCCAGTAAGGTGACGCGCAGGTAGCCGGATTCTAGAAGAACCCGGACCACGGCCCAAACATGGAGCGACTTGCAGAAGAAGCTGGATTCCTTACTTTCCAAGTTAGATACTTTCCGTAGTCTTCTAGGTTTCCTTCTTGTAATCCCTAGCCCGACTATCTATATAAAGCCGGACGGGAGCGAAAGAGAAAACAACAGAAGACAAGTTAGCTAGAAGCCAACTCGCCGAGAAGTTCATCCTCGCCGAGTTACCGAAACCATACTCACAATTGTACTTTGTACACTTCAGGATTCAACCCCGATTTTAGTGAGATTGCAGGAGTAGGAACGCCGCTTAGTTGCGTATCACCGAACCTGGGTAAATTGTGTCCTCGTTTCCAGTACTCTGACATTTCCACCCACGGTTCTACTAGTAGGTTATGGAACCCCCGTCCATGAACTTAACTATGAAGTCTCGACACTCATGTTTAGATCTTGTGAGTTGCTTAACATGATCAAGATCATTTTATTGTAATTCCACATGTTGTGTTTGCTGGGATCCTATGAATATTGAATGCTATGTCCAGTGACTATCAATCTATCATGTTCTTTCATGTTTATTTTATTTATGATATTGCATTCTTTACGTTACTAGTAGATGCTTTGGCCAAGTTGATGCTTGTAACTCCAAGAGGGGGTATTTATACAAGATAGTGGGTTCATGCCACCCTTTTATCCATGCTCGAGTGACAGAAATGTAACGGATGGGGGATGTGTTGTTACCATTAGGAAGAAAACAACGATGTTTACATTACACACTTCACTTAATGCAGTTATGTGTTGATTGCAGCTTAATACCCAAGGTTTGATTGGATTACGCTCCCAGAGTGAATTATTAGTCATAGATGCAATTGTATAACGGTATATGAATTATGCTGTAATGCCCGCATGAATCACATAGTAATCACCATGTCATGCATATGCACTACGGTGGAGCCTTTATATCTGTCAATTGCCCAGGTGTAATTTGTTTACACAACATGTTAACTATCTTTTATGGAGAGATACCACTAGTGAACTATGGACCCCGGTCCATTCTTTTACACTGATAATACAACCACTACGAACACTGTTTTCTTTATTGCAATCATTGTTTTCCTCTCATTCACTAGCATCACTGTTCTATTTTCATTTGCTACAAACAAGTACTATTTTCCACACTATACGTTTAATCCTTTGTGTTAGCAAAACCGGTGAGATTGATAACCTCACTATTTCGTTGGGGTAAAGTATTTTGATTATGTTGTGAAGATTCCACGTTGCTGCTGAACCGGTAGTGCGCCTTGCGAACATCAGCTGCCAACAACCTTCAGAAGTGATTTCTTTCTCCTACTGGTCGATTCAACCTTGCTTTCTTTCTGGGGGAAAACTTGCTGATGTGCTCTTCATACCTTCCTCTTGGGGTCTGCCAACAAGCGTACAATTGGTACGCCATAAACGTATCTATTATTTCTGATGTTCCATGTTGTTTTTGATGCTATATGCTACATGCTTGATATACACTTTATGCCATTTTATCGATTTTCTGGGACTAACCTATTGACAAGATTCCAGAGAGCTAGTTCATGTTTTCTGCTGTTTTTAGTTTCAGAAAAGTTGTTCTAGAAATATTCTCGGAATTAGACGATTCGAAGCCCAGAAGTCTTATAAATATATCGCGCGCACGGAGTCCGGAGGGGGCCCAAAGAGGCCCCACACCATAGGGAGGCGCGCCCCCTGGCCGCACCCAGGGGTGGTGTCGGCCCCCTAGCCGTCCACCAACGTTGCCCTCTCGCCTATTTATACCTCTCGGGAGGTTAAACCTAAATACCCGAGCCTTTTCCACCAAAAACATCCGCAGCCACCATCATCATCAACCCTAGTTTGGGAGGGTTCTGGAGCTCTCCCCGGCACCCTGCCGGGAGGGGGAATCATCACCGGAGGGCTCTAAACCACCATGCCCGCCTCCGGAATGATGCGTGAGTAGTTGATCCTTGGACTACGGGTCCATAGTTTAGATCTTTATGCCTCATGTTTAGATCTTGTGAGATGTCCTACATGATCAAGATCATCTTATTGTAATGCTACATGTTGTGTTTGCTGAGATCTAATGAATATTGAATGCTATGTCCAATGATTATCAATCTATCATGTTTTATTCATGTTTATGCTATTTATGATCTTGCATGATCTTTGTTGTTAGTAGATTCTCTGGCCAAGTAGATGCTAGTAACTCCAAGAGAGAGTATTTATGCTCGATAGTGGGTTCATGCCTCCTTTGCATCTGTGCTCAAGTGACAGAAACGTGACGGATGGGGGATGTGTTGATGCCATTAGGGAGAAAACAACGGTGTTTGCATTGGTTACATTACACACTTTTCTTAGTGTGATTATCTGTTTCTTGCAACTTAATACCCAAGGTTTGCTCGGATGACATTATAAGGGTGGATTATTAGTCATAGATGAAGTTGGATAACGGTCTATGAATCTTGTTGTAATGCCTGCATGAATCGCATAGTAATCATCATGTCATGCATATGCACTACGGTGCAACCTTTATATCTGTCAATTGCACAGCTGTAATTTGTTTACCAACATGTTATCTATATGTTTTGGAGAGACACCACTAGTGAACTATGGACCCTGGTCCATTTTCCTCATAAAGATAATATAACCACTGCAATCACTGTTTTCATACTGTTACTACTGTTTTCCTGTTGTTTTCCACACCATACATTTAACCTCTTTGTTTTCAGCAAAACCGGTGAGATTGACAACCTCACTGCTTCGTTGGGGAAAATGGTTTGATTGTGTTGTGTAGGTTCCACGTTGCTTCTGAACCGGTAGTGCACCGTGCGAACAGCAGCTGCATCAACCTTCGGAAGTGATTTCTTTCTCCTACTGGTCGATTCAACCTTGGTTTCTTTCTAAGGGAAAACTGGTCGTTGCACCCTTCGCACCTTACACTTGAGGTTTCCCAACGAGTGCACAACTACGCACCAACAATCTACGCGCATCAAGCACTTTTTCTGGCGCTGTTGCCGGGGAGGAAGAGGATTTCGGCAAGGGGAGTCTCTCACCTCCAATCATTTTTTTTACCTTTTTAATGTCTTGCCTTTTACTTGATTTATCATGCTTGCTATCAATGCGTGATTTCTTTGGGTTCATGGAAGAACAACAAAAATATTATAAGGAACACCGCTTGTCACAAAAAGGGATACACCTATGGGTACAAATTAATAAATTGAATAACTATGCTAAAACGTGTGATCTATTTACTTATAATGTTATTTATTGCTTTGATAAATCTCGTTGTTGTAGGAGGTATAAACACCTCCCTTTTTAATGCGAGTATAATTATAATACCATATCTTCTTATGTTAAGGGAAATTATGACTTTATGATGTGGAAAAAATTGAAGAATTTATTGCTTGGAAGGGTGCATTCGAAATTGCTTATTTGCTTGAAAATATTGATGATGCACCTTATAAATATGAGATTTATGATATACTTGAATTTTTATTTGATAGTTATAAGAAAGAAAATGGCTATATTCTTAAATATCTTTATGAACTCTCTCAACTAAAGGAGGATGAGTGTTGCATTGATCATTATGATGATCCTATTGATTCTTCTGAAATGTCCCTTTTTGATGAAATTGATACTTGCTATACTTGTGACCTTGATACCACTATGAATGAAACTTGTGAGAATAATATTGCTACTGTTATTTATGCTAATCCATTCTACCTTGATAAATCCTATGACAATCCTCTATTTATTCCAACTATTGATATGCATGAGTTTAGAAAATTTATATGATAATGCTCTAGATGATGGTCCTATGTTACTTGATGTTATAAATTATAATGCTACCGAAAATAGGATTTCTATAATGTGTCCCATACCTTTTAAGAGTGGGCAATCATCTTGTTTTTCTATTGCTAAAAATTAGGAAAAAGACGTCTTTATTTGTAATTTTGATCCCACTATTTTTTGAGCTTGATATGAATTGTGTGCTTTTAGAACATGACAAACATGCTTTATGTGATAATTATTTTGTTGAGTTTGTCCATGATGCTACTGAAAATTATTATGAGAGAGAAAAATATGGTTGTAGGAATTTTCAAGTTACTAAAACACCTCTCTTTTTGTTGAAAGTTTTGAAACTTCTCTTGTTCTACCTTCCCATGATTTCTAGTATGAGTTTATTTAATTTATTTGTTTACAAGATTCCTATGAATAGGAAGTGGTTTAGACTTAAATTTGTTTTATACTTGCTTCTTCATGCTCTCTATTGCTTAATTCATATTTCTTATGTGAGCATCTTCTTGCTTTTTGTGCCTAGCTGAAAGGCGTTAAAGAAAAGCACTTCTTGGGAGATAACCCATGTTTTTATTTTTGCATTATTTTGCTCTGTTTTCTTTGAGTCAAGGTGTTGTTTACTTCTGCAGAAGATCTTTTGTATCTTTATTTTCTTGTATTTGTTGTGCCAAGTAAAGTCTCTAGTGAAAGTTGGTGTTAGATTTGGATTTCTGCGCAGAAAACAGATTTCTGATGTCCACTGTTAAATTCGTATAAAATCCCAGAAAGATCAAAATGACCTGCAACTTTTTGTGCTTACTCATCACCTATTTCCGAAACTTTTTCTAGTTTTAAGTTTTTCGATTTGAGCAACGTAAGTGCCTCGATAATTTTTTATTTACAAATTGTTCTGGTTTTGACATATTCTGCCTTTTACTTTGCATTCTCTCTTTTACTATGTTGAGTGGATTTCTTTGGTCCATAAAACATCAGTGTCTGTAGCTAATGTTTAAAAGGTATTAATAAAGCTTTTTCCCATGCTGAACATGTGATTTTTTGATTGTGCACTAACCCTCTAATGAGAATTACTTCGAGTTTAGTGTGAAGGAAGTTTTCAAGGGTCAAGAGAAGAGGGTGATATAATGTGATTAAGAAGAGTGAAAGGCCTAAGATTGGGAATTCCCCTGTAGTTATTCCCAACAAATTTCAAGAAGAATCAAGCGTCTAAGCTTGGGGATGCCCAAGGAATCCCCTTCTTCATCAGCAATTTATCAGGTCACTTCTAGTGAAACTATATTTTTATTCGGTCACATCATATGCACTTTACTTGGAGCGTATGCTTGTTTTTATTTTATTTTATTTTGTTTTACTTGATGCAATCAACTTAGTTGTCACATAGCATTCTTGTGTGGGAGAGAGACACGCTCCGCTTTTTCATATTAATACTCGTATTCCTCAATATCATGCTTGTACTCTTCGTTTTTCTTCTAGCTGCTGGAACACCTCCTCTTTTTAGCTCATGTTTTTTCATGCATCTTGTGATGCCCCGAGATCGGGCACTACGCAGATTTCAGCATTTCCGCCAAAATCCGCATAATAACCGATTCCAGGTTGCCACTTGTGATAACATTACAACGGTTCACGAATAATCCACAACAACAACAGAGGAGGTATATACAAGAAGACTCAAACGAGCCAAGGATACAGCTGATACAATACAAAGATCCAAATAACATCGGAAGAAACAACATAGCGTCCGACTACGGACAAGATACAAATTGGACTAAGAGTCCCAAAGATAACCGATGGCGTCCAATCCCTGCCCAGGCCAAGCCGGAGGGATTCCCAAGCTAACGTCGTCAGACTTCAAACCTGTTGACTGCAATATGGAATATGCAGCAACGAAAAGGATTCGTGGGTCAGTAAAGTTAAGTACTGGCAAGTGGATAACCCATACTCACAAGATACCAGCGTAAGCAATCATCACAAGATACAAATACTTTGGGTACAACGGAAGACGGGGATTATTGCAAAGAAGCGGCAGCGGGCTGCACTAACTAACTACAGAGACTCGCTACAACATCCGGCTAAAAGAAAGGGATAAGATAGCGTATCAGAACCAACTACAACTACTCACCAAACAATACCCATCCAATGTTACCCCCTACTAAGGAAGCAACCCAAGGAAACTCACACGGTTGATTAAGGTGACATTCATTTTCATGGTGGAGGTAATCTATATTACTAGTCAAGTTATCATCGTTAAGTGTAAGTTGTCTGAGTACTTGTTAGCCAGCACTTTCACCAAGTCATCCATAACCGCGGACAACACGGCTTCTCGAGAAGATTTAACCCTACAGGGATGCACCAATTTGGCCGTACACGTAAGAATAACCCGCCAGACGGGGGATCAACCCACCAAGCGAGGTACTCAACACAACCCAACTCTTCTTCGCATCAAGCCCAAAGAACCCCGTGCAGTTGAGCGCACGACTAATCAAGCCCCACGAAGAAAAGGGGACCCTCATAGCACTCTAAGAACGTGTCTCCCTAAATGCCGACTACAAAAGTTCCACCCTGGCGCCAAGGGTTCGCACCTGCATATGCATGCGGCAAATGGAAAACCCGAACTAAATGAGGCGATTTGGATGAGATGCGAATCGAATCAAAGTTGCGGGGGGCGCCCATACTCGCTTCCCACATGCGGTTAGTGCGCTCATCATGGATCAATGGACAAGCCCCTTTTCCTAATTAGGGTCGACACTAGCAGGCCTCAAAACCACGCCGGGCCTCCTGCCGGTGCCTTATCATCAAATTATTAGTACCCAAAACATTAACATGTTGTTGATTGAATTGAAACCCAACTATCAAACTAAACAGGTGATAAGACGGACAACAAGACTTGGGGGCAAACAACACTAAGCATGCAACTACGACACGAGGGCCAACAAGGTAAACAAACAACAGTTAATAGGAAGTGGAAGGAAGGCTATATCATGGCTGCAAGGTAAACATATGATAGGATCGAGACACAAGCATCGAATCATAAGGCTAGCATAAGGACAACAGAAAGAATTGGTAACAAGTGATGAAAGGCAGCCATAGGCAGCAAGTGAGTATACTTGCCTGGAATCCAGCAAGTAGAGGTACATCCGAAGAACTTGTCGTTGCTCACATCATCTCAACGTCCTATCCGGGAAGAAGCAATGAACTAGAACAAACACCGGATGCAACAATTACTACTACGGCAAAATATCCAGCATGATCAAGATATGGATGCATGACAAGTTTAAGGATGCATCAAAGATAAACTAGTTGACATGGTAACATATTTATATGGGCCCATATGCAATTTGGATTGCATACGGAAAAGCCCATGAATTAATGTTGAATTAAATGATCTACAAATAACCATCATGTGAAAGTTGATTAGAATGATGCATGGATGATGAAAACAATAAGAAAACAACAATAGCTTCAGTTTGATAAGTTGTTTACCAAGTTTGGAATTTTATTTATTAAGTTATGAAATTTGGCTTCTTAAATGATTTACACAAGCATTTGTTGTTTTCACCAATTTTAAATGTTCAAAACAGATAACAAAATTCATATTTGGAAAGAACACAAAATTTTAGATGGAAAACATATTTCATTTGTTGAATTTGGATTTAGAATGAGCAAGTTATCAAATTAGCAATTTTAATTGCATTAAATAAGAAACAGTTGTTTTCAGCAATTTAAATTATTCAAAAACAGAAAAAAAAAAGTTTATATTTGGAAAGCTTATTCAATTTTGCATGGGAAACATATTTTACATGTTGGAATTGGATTTGAATTGCCCAAGTTATGAATTTTGCAATTTAAAAGGTTTAATTAAAGCATTGAATTATTGCACCACTTTTAATTAGGAAAAACAATAAACAAATTGTATTGAAAAGGTTTAAAACATGTAGCAAATGTTTCACTGAACATTTTGAGCTATTAAACATAATTTTTGGGTTATTATTGAATTTATTAAGCAATTTTTCATAAGCATACTTATTCTTCCCTTTTTAGTAAACAGAAGGAAACATGTTCAAAATTAATTCAATTGTGACCAAATAAAATACCAATGTGTAGAGTTTGTTAAGACAAATTTTTAGAGCCCAAGTTTGCTCAAATTCGATGAACAGAACTCAAGTTATGAAATTCCAAAGTTTCAACTTTTAATTGCATTTTCAGTAATTAATTATTTAGTGCAAAAATTATTACAGAAACATGTTGCAAACTTGACATTAACAGGAAGAGCACGAAATTATGAATCCACAGAAACTTGAATCGTTGAAATTGGATCAAAATTCAATTTGTTATTGATTTTAGAATTAAAGAATCAGATCTGTTTTCTGGAATTTGGGGAATAAAAGAAAAAGGCTCAGAAAAGGGGGTGGCTTTGCGCCGGGGGGGAATCGAACCCACGCCTTCCTGATGCGTGCGCAAGGGGTGCTAGCAGCTGGGCTGTGCTCGGCTTGTGATGTATACAGAGTGCGCGTGTGTTTGAGGTATCGCCTCGGGCTACTGTCGAACTGACGAGATTCAGTTAACTGAACCCATCGAGGGAGGCGACGGAACGGCGACCGGCGATCGCTGCGGCTGGCGGCGCTGGGTGGTGCGGCCGCGGGGCAGAGGGGAGAGGGGAGAGAGAGAGGGGGGGAGGGGAGAGAGAGAGGGGAGAGGGGAGAGGAGAGAGCTCACCCTCGGGCTCGAGCGGAGGCAGCGGTCGCGCCATGGAAACAGTGGCGGGAGACGGCGAAGGTGCGGCGGGCACGGTGCCTCCCCGAGCCAGCCGATGTCGCGTGGAGGAAGCCGGGAGTGCCCTGGTTCCATTCCCGCAGGAACCAGAGCCCACCATCAACCACCGCGCCCGCGCCATGGAGCTCCATCTCCGGCCATGGAGGCGACCGAAAAAATTCAGAAGCTTTTCAGAGAGGAAGAATTGGGGGGGGGGGAAGAAGACAGGGGGAGCGGCGGCTAGGAGGAGGAGAGGGAGATGAATAGGGTTAGGGTTTGGGAAGGAGGTAGATAAGGGGGGAGGGAGAGGGAGCAGGTGCACATGGGGGGGAGCTCGCTTTCCACCTGTTCTCTGTACGGACAGAGGTGGGGGAAGGCTGGGGTGGGCTTCAGTGGTGCGAGTTGGGCTGGGGTTTGGGCCTGGCTGCCTCCCCCTGCTGTGTGTTTGCTTTTTGTTCTTTTATTATTTTATTTTTTTGTAAGAGAAGGTTGAAAGGAGAAATTGGTATTTTGAGGGAGTTTGAAACTACCAAAAATTGTGAAATAAACCTTTATGCTTTTTAGAATTCGAAAAGCCCAAGTGCACAAATTTTGTTTTTTCAAAATTTCAAATTATTACACATTGTTTGAATTTAAATTGTATTTGCCTCAAATTCACATTAAATGGTTTATTTAAAAATTGACCAAGTTGTTTATTTGAAAATTCAAGTTTATGGAAGGCAATTGGTTTGTTAATGTTTGTGAATTATTTTGAACACATTGGAACAGAGTTGAGTTTGAAATGGATTTGAATTTTTAAGTTAGTTGGAAAATAAGGAACAATGCATATGATGCAATGCATGATGAAAAGAAAAACCAACCAAACTAATTGGGGACTAAATTCTCCGGGCGTTACAGAGGTTCGATTCCCCCCCCCCCCCCCGGCGCAAAGCCACCCCCTTTTCTCAGCCTTTTTCTTTTATTCCCCAAATTCCAGAAAACAGATCTGATTCTTTAATTCTAAAATCAATAACAAATTGAATTTTGATCCAATTTCAACTATTCAAGTTTCTGTGGATTCATAATTTCGTGCTCTTCCTGTTAATGTCAAGTTTGCAACATGTTTCTATAATAATTTTTGCACTAAATAATTAATTACTGAAAATGCAATTAAAAGTTGAAACTTTGGAATTTCATAACTTGAGTTCTGTTCACCCAATTTGAGCAAACTTGGGCTCTAAAAATTTGTCTTAACAAACTCTACACATTGGTATTTTATTTGGTCACAATTGAATTAATTTTGAACATGTTTCCTTCTGTTTACTAAAAAGGGCAGAATAAGTATGCTTATGAAAAATTGCTTAATAAATTCAATAATAACCCAAAAATTATGTTTAATAGCTCAAAATGTTAAGTGAAACATTTGCTACATGTTTTCAACCTTTTCAATACAATTTGTTTATTGTTTTTCCTAATTAAAAGTGGTGCAATAATTCAATGCTTTAATTAAACCTTTTAAATTGCAAAATTCATAACTTGGGCAATTCAAATCCAATTCCAACATGTAAAATATGTTTCCCATGCAAAATTGAATAAGCTTTCCAAATATAAACTTTGTTTTCTGTTTTTGAATAATTTAAATTGCTGAAAACAACTGTTTCTTATTTAATGCAATTAAAATTGCTAATTTGATAACTTGCTCATTCTAAATCCAAATTCAACAAATGAAATATGTTTTCCATCTAAAATTTTGTGTTCTTTCCAAATATGAATTCTGTTATCTGTTTTGAACATTTAAAATTGGTGAAAACAACAAATGCTTGTGTAAATCATTTAAGAAGCCAAATTTCATAACTTAATAAATAAAATTCCAAACTTGGTAAACAACTTATCAAACTGAAGCTATTGTTGTTTTCTTATTGTTTTCATCATCCATGCATCATTCTAATCAACTTTCACATGATGGTTATTTGTATATCATTTAATTCAACATTAATTCATGGGCTTTTCCATATGCAATCCAAATTGCATATGGGCCCATATAAATATGTTACCATGTCAACTAGTTTATCTTTGATGCATCCTTAAACTTGTCATGCATCCATCTTGATCATGCTGGATCTTTTGCCGTAGTAGTAATTGTTGCATCCGGTGTTTGTTCTAGTTCGTTGCTTCTTCCCGGATAGGACGTTGAGATGATGTGAGCAACGACAAGTTCTTCGGATGTACCTCTACTTGCTGGATTCCAGGCAAGTATACTCACTTGCTGCCTATGGCTGCCTTTCATCACTTGTTACCGATTCTTTCTGTTGTCCTTATGCTAGCCTTATGATTCGATGCTTGTGTCTCGATCCTATCATATGTTTACCTTGCAGCCATGATATAGCCTTCCTTCCACTTCCTATTAACTGTTGTTTGTTTACCTTGTTGGCCCTCGTGTCGTAGTTGCATGCTTAGTGTTGTTTGCCCCCAAGTCTTGTTGTCCGTCTTATCACCTGTTTAGTTTGATAGTTGGGTTTCAATTCAATCAACAACATGTTAATGTTTTGGGTAATAATAATTTGATGATAAGGCACCGGCAGGAGGCCCGACGTGGTTTTGAGGCCTGCTAGTGTCGACCCTAATTAGGAAAAGGGTCTTGTCCATTGATCCATGATGAGCGCACTAACCGCATGTGGGAAGCGAGTATGGGCGCCCCCCGCAACTTTGATTCGATTCGCATCTCGTCCAAATCGCCTCATTTAGTTCGGGTTTTCCATTTGCCGCATGCATATGCAGGTGCGAACCCTTGGCGCCAGGGTGGAACTTTTGTAGTCGGCATTTAGGGAGACACGTTCTTAGAGTGCTATGAGGGTCCCCTTTTCTTCGTGGGGCTTGATTAGCCGTGCGCTCAACTGCACGGGGTTCTTTGGGCTTGATGCGAAGAAGAGTTGGGTTGTGTTGAGTACCTCTCTTGGTGGGTTGATCAACCGTGTGGCGGGTTATTCTTACGTGTACGGCCAAATTGGTGCATCCCTGCAGGGTTAAATCTTCTCGAAAAGCCGTGTTGTCCGCGGTTATGGATGACTTGGTGAAAGTGCTGGCTAACAAGTACTCAAACAACTTACACTTAACGATGATAACTTGACTAGTAATATAGATTACCTCCACCATGAAAATGAATGTCACCTTAATCAACCGTGTGAGTTTCCTTGGGTTGCTTCCTTAGTAGGGGGTAACATTGGATGGGTATTGTTTGGTGAGTAGTTGTAGTTGGTTCTGATACGCTATCTTATCCCTTTCTTTTAGCCGGATGTTGTAGCGAGTCTGTGTAGTTAGTTAGTGCAGCCCGCTGCCGCTTCTTTGCAATAATCCCTTCCTTTCTATTGTACCCGAAGTATTTGTATCTTGTGATGATTGGCTACGCTGGTATCTTGTGAGTATGGTTTATCCACTTGCCAGTACCTAACCGTACTGACCCACGAATCCTTTTCGTGGCTGCATATTCCACATTGCAGTCAACAGGTTTGAAGTCTGACGACGTTAGCTTGGGAATCCCTCCGGCTTGGCCTGGGCAGGGATTGGACGCCATCGGTTATCTTCAGGACTCTTAGTCCAATTTGGATCTTGTCCGTAGTCGGACACTATGTTGTTTCTTCCGCTGTTATTTGGATCTTTGTATTGTATTAGTTGTATCCTTGACTCGTTTGAGTCATCTTGTATATATATCTCTTCTGTTGTTGTGGATTATTCGTGAACTGTTGTAATGTTATCACAAGTGGCAACCTGGAATCGGTTATTATGTGGATTTTGGCGGAAATGCTGAAATCTGCATAGTGCCCGATCTCGGGGCGTCACACATCTCTTATTAAGAGATGTTAGTTATTGTAGAGTAGTGCTACTCTCTGTTTCATTGACATATCATATGGAGAGTTTTTGATTAAATAATATGATGGTGTTGGAAAGCAATAAAATATTTAATGCTTATAACAGTGCAAGTAGAAGCTTGTTTAGACTTTGGCTAGACTTTATCATGTCATGTTGGATGTTATTCTAATTATATGCCTAGTAATGATTGATGTATCATTACTTGTACTAAACATCTGAGATTGCTTAATTAGTTTTTGAAATAATCATGCGTTGTTTTTATCACATCGAAGCATAATATTGTGGTATTCTCCTTTGAATGCTTTATTTGGTTGACTTGGCGCATGCTTAAAAACCATGTTATGACTATAAACCAGTCACCTTTAGCCTCCATGATCATTTAGTTTTTGACTTGAAATGCCGTGTATGCTTTGATCAATAATGTTTTTGTCTCTATGCATGATTATGGCCATTATGCTCTCTTGATTTGTCGCTCCCAGTCTTTGCTAGCCTCCACCTGTACTGAGTATGAGCTCTACTCGTGTATCCAACTCCCAAAAACAAAAGTATGCCAAATGTGTCCACCATACCCACCTATATGTGGTATTTAACCGCCACTCCAAAGTAAATTTCTCATGTGTTACCTTTAAAAACTTCAAAATTACACCTGTTTTGTGCCCCCTGTTTTAGCTCATGAGGACGCACATGGGGAATCTTTATCTCACTTGTTGATTGTACTTCACACACCTGGACTAGTGGCACATCCGCTTATCCAAGCACTATAAGTGCTGGCATCAGGGTGCCCAGCCCCAAAATGTGGTTATATAAATTCTCTTCATTATCTTTGCACCCTGATTTATCAGCCAAAGCATAATTGTGTAAACAAAAGAGAAGAGGGATGATCTTCTACCCCAGTTGCGTCTTTCAAAGGGAGCCGCTCTTGTGAAGTCTAGTTGGCTTGTGACGTACTGTATTGTATGTTTGCTATGTGTTGACATAAACATACAACTCTCTCAAAATTGTTTTCAATACCTCTGATTTAATTAAATAAAAAGCTCTAGCACATGAGTTAATCCCTCATTCCCTCTGCGAAGGGGCTTTATTTTACTTTTATGTTGACTCTTCGTCATCTAACTTTACGCACAGTTAAGAGAGCGTAGTTGCCATTCTGAGTTTAATATTCATTTGTCCCAAAGCTTGTTACTGATTGATTCATGTCATGTTATTACTTGCTCTCAAACTATTTGTTTCTAGTCACCACTTGAACTTTGAAGGTGTCCTGGCATTTATGATTTGCTCCACTCTTAAGGACAAGCTAAATACTACTTTGCTATGCTTTCTTATTGCTCGAAACAAACATATAACTTTCGAATGCATTATTATTCATGATATTTTGTTTGTGTTACTTTTCATATTACAACATGATCGCAAAGTTTCATTGTTATGATTATATCTATCATGTCTGTGTTTAGAGTACTATGATTTCAGCTTTACAAATACTTTTACAATTATGATGATCAAAATTATGTTGGTAGCATGTCACCTAGAAATATTTGTTTTTATCGTTTTGCATACTCGAGGACGAGTAGAACTAAGCTTGGGGATGTTGAGACGTCATAAACGTATCAATAATTTCTGAAGTTCCATGTTGTTTTGATGCCAATTGCTACATGTTTTCTATACATTTTACATCATTTTTATGGATTTCCTGGGACAAACCTATTAACAAGATGCCACAACGCCATTTCCTGTTTTCTGCTGTTTTTGGTTTCAGAATAGTTGTTTTTGGAAATATTCTCGGAATTGGATGAAACAAAAACCCAGGACATTAGAATTTTGTCATGTACAAGAAGTCCGGAGGAGACCCTGGAGGGCCCACACCATAGGACGGCGCGGGTCCCCTAGACGCGCCACAACGTGGTGTGGCCCCCTGGCCACCCACCGACGTTGTCCTTTCGCCTATATAAGCTCCTCCTCGGGAAAAACCTAAACACCCGAGCATTTTTTCACCAAAAGTTATGTAGCTGCCTTCATCGTCAACCCTAGTTTGGGAGGGTTCTGAAGCTCATCCTGGCACCCTATCGGGAGGGGAAATCATCATCAGATTGCTCTACACCACCATATCTTCCTCCGGAGTGATGCATGAGTAGTTCATCCTTGAACTACGGGTCCATAGCAGTAGCTAGATGGCTGTCTTCTCCTCTTTATGCCTCATCTTTAGATCTTGTGAGCTTCCTAACATGATCAAGGTCATCTTATTGTAATGCTACATCTTCTGTTTGCTAGGATTCGATGAATATTGAATGCTATGTCCAGTGATTATGAATCTATCATGTTCTTTCAAGTTTGTGTTATTTACGATCTTGCATGCTCTCCGTTACTAGTAGATGCTTTGGCCAAGCTGATGCTTGTAACTCCAAGAGGGGGTATTTATGCTATATAGTGGCTTCATGTCTCCCTTTTATCCACACTCGACTGACAGAAACGGAACGGATAGGGGATGTGCTATTGCCATTAGGGAGAAAACAACGATGTTTACATTGTTTACATTACACACTTTACTTAATGAAATTATCATTTGCTTGCAACTTAATACCCGAGGTTTGATTGGATTCCGCTCCGAGGGTGGATTATTAGTCATAGATGCAGTTGGATAACGGTCTATGAATTATGTTGTAATGCCTGCATGAATCACATTGTAATCACTATGTCATGCATATGCACTATGGTGCAGCTTTTTTATCGTTCAATTGCCCAGCTGTAATTTGTTTACCCAGCATGTTATCTATCTTTTATGGAGAGGCACCACTAGTGAACTGTGGACCCCGGTCCATTCTTTTACACTGATAATACAACCATTGCAAACACTGTTTTCTTTACAACAATCATTGTTTTCCTCTCGTTCACTGCCATCACTGTTCTCTTTTCATTTACTGCAAACAAGTACGATTTTCCACACTACACGTCTAATCCTTTGTGTTAGCAAAACCGGTGAGATTGACAACCTCATTGTTTTGTTGCGGCAAAGTATTTTGATTGTGCTGTGCAGATTCCATGTTGCTGCCGAACCGGTAGTGCGCCCTGCCAACATCAGCTGCCAACAACCTCCAGAAGTGATTTCTTTCTCTTACTGGTCGATTCAATCTTGGTTTCTTTTTGAGGGAAAACTTGTTGATGTGCTCTTCACAACTTCCTCTTGGGGTCTCCCAACGAGCGTACAATATACGCGCATCAGATTCTCATGAGGATCTTTAGAATAAAGGTCGTACCTAAAGAGATGATGCAATTAAAAAGGCATCTCTCACTATTTCCCTTGAGGAATAACATGAGGTTTGAATCTCTCTTGAGGAGGAACTTGAAACTATTGAAGAGTCACATAATGAATTAAGGTACAAAATCACTAAGGAACATGATCATGCCATTGCTAAATATAAAATGGCTAAAAAGAAAAAGGTTGAGTTTGGGGTTGGTTATGATAAACTAACCGGGGAGCTAGGGAAGCTCACCAAGGCTCACAAGTCCTTGGAGAGTGAACACTCTACCCTCAAAGAGTCACATGAATAACTTCAAACTCAATTATATCAATTTAATATGCCTATTACTCTACTTCTTATTGTGATCATGCAAATAATATTGAGGATAATGCTAGATTGAAGGTTGAGCTTGCAAGGCTAAAGGGCAAGGGCCCTAGTGTTGAGAAAGTGGTTGTGCAACCACAAGATATGCACCCAAAGCCATAAAATGGCAAGCAAGGTCTTGACTATTTTTCCAAGTATGATCAAGACATGCTCAATAGGTTTAACTCCCAAGGTTCTAAAGAGAAGGTCTCTCTAATGCAAACCAAATGCCATCTCAAACGCAATACGAACAATAAAGATGTGGACCAAAAGTTGTATTGTTCTATGATTGGTTTTTTGCTTTATCTTTGTGCACCTAGGCCCGATATTGTGTTGAGTGTAGGAGTGTGTGCATGGTATCAAGCGGATCCTAAGGAAAGCGATTTCACGGCCGTCAATATGATATTTCGGTATTTGGTTCATGCCTCAAGGTTTGGTTTGAGGTACCCAAAGGGGGCACAATTTTATATCAGTGGGTACATGAACTCGGATTGGGACCGTGATCAAGATGATAGGAAATCTTTTTTCAGGGTTTGCCAATTCCTTGGTAGGTCTTTGTTGAGTTGGTCTTCTAAGACGCAAAATTGTATATCTCTCTCAACCGCCGAAGCCAAGTATGTGGCGGCCGCTAGTGCCTGCACCCAATTGCTATGGATGAGGCAAACCCTCAAAGAGTATGATGTTCATTTGGTTAAGGTGTCACTCTTATGTGACAATGAGAGTGCCATCAAGATCGCCTACAACCCCGTGCAACACACAAGGATGAAGCACACTGAAATTCGTCATTATTTCATTCGGCATCATGTGGCAAGAGGTGATATTGAGCTAGCCTATGTCCCAACCAAGGATAATCTCACAGGCATCTTCATGAAGCCTCTAGATGAAACAAGATTCATATTTTTTAGGAACGAGCTAAATATCATCAATTTAAGGAGTTTGACTTGAGGATCTTGCACTCGCACCTATAGTTGACTATGTGTTTGGGTTCAGGTGTAGACATGGACATAGGGTGGGTGTTATCCTAACACATTGGGTTTTCCCTCCACCCATTATACCCATAGAAAAAATATAGTGCTTCATAGAAGAAACAAAAAAAACGAATAACGATAACCAAAACTAGCCAAAATTTATTACTATGAAGATATAGAGTAACGGAAAAGGAACAGTGATCATACTCTTTAAGACCGAAAGCGGGGATTACCCTCCCGCACAACGGTTATCGATGAAGCCTGCGAAGTTGATCACGAGGTCGAGGAGTCATTCCGTGACTAGTGCCCCAACTGTTACACCTCGTGGGATTACACACATACGGTGTAGACTATGACTCCCGGTCTTCGGCCCAGTGAAGGTTGAGGAACTAGAGCGATGGACTAAAGACTAATTCAACTCGTTCCCGTGTCGTTGCATCTCCGTGACCTAGTCACATGCTTGCAAGCTAATTGATGCAACTCTACCGAGTGGGCCCTTAAGTTCTCTATCCGTCAATAGGATTGGCAAGTCCCGCTCTTGATGGTATGCCTTAACATACCCCTTCCATTACCCAAGAGACACCTTTATATTTACCCTGTCATGGTGTGATGTTTGATGCAATCAAAGTAACTTCTAGGATAGCAATTAAACACCATCTCACAATCAAAGGCTATGGTACTAAGTTTTTGTTATCATAACGTTGAACTTAATGACTCGACCTCGTCATGCTAAAACATAATGGATGTGAGTCCATCACATCATTCACTAATGACATGACTCTGTTGTCAATGGCATAAATGCCCATGATCAAGAAACCTTGATCAAATGTTGCCAAACTGACTAGTATAACTAGAGGCTACTAGGGACCTGGTTTGTTTACATACCAAACGTGTATTAATGTTTCCTCTTAATACAGTTATAACATGGTATAAAAAATTATGAACAAAGGAGTTATGAATAATAAAACCTCTTTACTAAATTGCCACTAGGACATAACTTCTTTAGTCTCCCACTTGCACTAGATTACAATTTAATCAAATTACACCAGGTAATATTCTAACATCGATGGCATCTCGATGTTTCTCGTGCTTTTCCCGTAGGATACTCTTTTCAATGGATCTTCCACATCTAGGTCCGTGTGTATCTTGCAAATCTTTATGTCACCATTATTCTGATAATCCCTTATCACATGGTAACGCCGGAGTATATGCTTGGTTGTGGAGTGAGATCTTGCTTCCTTTGCGTTAGCAATGGCACCGGTATTGTCGCAGTAGATGGTCACAGGGTCTTGCGTGAATGGGAACATTCCAAGCTCAATGAGGAATTTGCTCATCCATACAACTTCATTTGCCGCATCATTAGCGGCGATATACTCCGACTCCATTGTAGATTGAGCCACCACAGGTTGCTTCCCGCATCTCTAGCTCACAGCGCCACCATTCAACACAAACGCATAGCCCGTCGGCGATTTCGAGTCATCTGGATCTGTGCGGAAGCTTGCATCAATGTGACGTGTTACATTAAGCTCATATGTACATCCTCGATAGACAAGAAACAAATCATTGGTTAGGGTCACTCTGGTATCTTGTTATTAAACTAACAGGATGTGATACATCCGATCTAGTACATAATATAGCATACGTGATCAAGCCTATGGCTGAAGCATAGGGGATGTCTGACATCCTCTCTTTTTCCTTTGTCGTTGTTGGACATTGAGTCTTACTCAACACTGTCCCTGATACCATGGGCAAGAAACCTTTCTCAGCATCATCCATGTTGAATCTCTTCACAATCTTATCAAGGTATGTACTTTGGATCAACGCTATTAAGCGTCCATATCTATCACGATAGATATTAATGCCTAATACGTAAGCAACATCTCCCACCTTTCATTGAAAATTTATTGTTCAAATACTCCTTCACGCTATCTAGCAATTTCACATCATTCCTAACTAGCAATATGTGATCCACATATAATACCAGGAATGCAACTGTGCTCCCACTCATTTTCTTGTAAATACAGAAATCCAAAAGCTTTGATAACCTCATCAAAACAAAGATTCCAGCTCCGAGATGCTTGCTTCAGTCCATAAATGGAACGATGAAGTTTGCGTACTTTATCAGCATCCTTTGGAACGACAAAACCTTCCGGTTGCATCATATACAACTCTTCCTCAATATTTCCATTTAGGAACGCCGTTTTGACATCCATTTGCCATATCTCAATCTAAATAGGCAACAATGGCTAATAAAATCCGAATAGACTTGAGAATTGCTCCGGGTGAAAAAGTTTCATCGTAGTCAATTCCCTCAACTTGTAGAAACCCCTTTGCGACAAGTCGAGCTTTATAGACGGTTACATTACCATCAGCATTCGTAATTTTGTTAAATATCCATTTATTCACGAAGGTCTTGCGGTCTTCAGGAAGATCCAACAAAGTCCATACTTTGTTGTCATACATGGATTGGATTTCGGATTTCATGGCTCCAAGCCATTTCTCGGACTTGGGTCCTTCCATTGCTGCTATGTAGGTTGCAGGTTCATGTAGGTCAGTCAACATGACCATGCCAACATCACCATTCCAATCAGGTGTGGCACGCTATCTTAGAGACCTGCGAGGTACATTAGCTGACTCGATATCTCCTCCGTCAGTGGAGGACGCTTTCGGAACAACTTTGAAAGCGCATGGTGCTCCCATATGTGGTTTTGGTAATTAATGATAATCCTTAGGGACTAATGTTTGCATTGAGACATTCTTGTAGGACTTGTCCATAAGAATAGTTTGGAGTCATTGTGTGAATCGAAGAAGATCTTTTGATCAAGTGATGTCCAAGGTACGGCCGATAAGCCTTTTTTCTGTCCAGCGGTAGTACCGGGTTGTGCAGCGGTAGTACCGCTCCTCGTGGAGTTCTACTACTTTGACACACCTGGTACACTCTAGACAACGGTAGTACCGCGGTTTGTATCATCTCCTCCCAGGAACGGTACTACCGCTGGTAGTACCGCTAGCAAAGAATAGGCCACTGATATCCACGGTACCCAGGAGGTACCAGCATAGTACTACTGCTAGTACTTAGTCTATTTCGGAGCAACACTCCCTAGGGCGGTAGTACCGCTACCGTCAACGGTAGTACCGCTCCTTCCAGGACGCGGTAGTACCGCTGGCAATACCGGTCAAAATACCGCCAGGGAATTTTTGCTCACGGTAATGATGACAGTACTACTGCGGTAGTGGCCTAGTACTACCGCCTGCCATTTCAATTTTATATCGAGCTCGGGGCCAATGGTAGTACCGCTACTGGATCTTCACGGTACTTCTCTGTGGTACCGCTGAGCACCAGTGTGCAGTACACTGGGTACCCTGTGATGTTAGTGGGCGGTAGTACCGCTGTGTGCAGCGGTAGTACCGCTGTGCTGTTAAGATTATTGCTTCGATGTCTTTAAGAACAAGATGGAGTGTTCATTCATGTCTACCTTCAAGACATCAACATTCTGGATGAAGAGAGAAGAAAACGATACAAGGTTGATCAAGCGTGTGATCAACACACAAAGCTACAAGATGTACCTAGTGGGATTATCTATCTCGTGGTATGGTAATAAATTGTCCATATAGCTTTGTGAACTAACCCATGATATATGTGTGTGGCATCTCTATGTGTGGTTCATTATCTTTCCATGGGCATGCTTCAAAATAAAGATTTCATATAGCCCATGGTTTATGTCGTCAAGCGGTGTTTGTCATCTAGCTTGAAGTGGAAGCTCAAGTGAAGCATCTCGAAGAAATCCTATGCTTGATGCTTGCCACCCATTTGGAGATTGTGGCGTTTTGAAGATGTGCCGAAAAGGTTCTCTCTCATAATGGTGTATTGGGGAGCAACTTGCAAGTCTTCATCAAGCGGGGCAAGTACTAGCTAACACGATAAAGAAAGAAGATCCAACTTGAGAGAGTCAAGATCGTCATGATCTATCTCAAGTGTAATGCTCAAGGAAAATGTATAATCTTGATAGGTTTTCTATTTTACCGGTATCATACTTTTTGGGAGAACGGGTTATAGGATCGATAGTCGTACTATCAAGAGGGGCTCTCAAGTGAGTAACTTGATCGAATCGTTGTGGATCTCAAACCTTTGCACTCTTGCATATAATCTTTCTTGGTTCTTATTTGGCCTTTATCTCTATGGGTTTTGGTGCTTGTTGTGATCTTCATGACAAGCCCAAGTTCATCAAAAACGGTTTTTGCATGAAACACTTATTGAGTTTTTGGTGTTGAAGGTTTTCTCGGTTGGTCCTTTTAGAGAGATCTTACCTTTCCCCATTTGGTTTTACGTTTCATTATTGGACAATTATGTTTCTCCACATAATCTTGTATAGCTCTTGGTTGTGATTTCAATGAGCCCAAGATCATAAAAAGCGGAGTCCGGACGCAAAAGTTATGATCGTTTTCGTATTAGGTGTTTTGCTGTTTTTTGGTCCAGCGGTAGTACCGCCCCAGTACCGCTAGAAGATCTGTTCCAGAATCATTTTTGGAGCTCCGAGCGGTAGTACCGCTAGGCCTAGCGGTAGTACTGCTGCTGGGCGCGATTTTCACATAACGGTCATATTTTGGGTCACCTATTTAAGGTGGTCTTCTTCCCCCTTGACCCCAAGGCTGCCCAAACACGTTTTTCCTCTCTCCCCCACCATTGTTGACCTTGGAAACCTTGCCCCTCTCTCAATCCCTCCAATGATTCTTGCATATCTTTGAGGGATAAGTTAGAGGAGATCTAGATCCACATTTCCACCAATCCATCTCTCCTCTTAGTGAGGAGAACTTAGTGAATATAGATCTTGGAGTTATTTGTGTTTCTCCTCCATTATTCTTCCTCTCTTATTCCCCCATAAGCATTTGTTGCTTTGCTGGAATTTGAGAGTGGACTCAATCGAGGATTTGAGCACTTGTGCTCTTACCATTTGCAATGGTTGCATCGGTTTGGTCTCTCCACAAGGATTCGTGGAAGTGAAAGTTTGTGAGCTTGTTACTCTTGGGTCTTGGACCCTAGACGGCTTGTCGTGTTCTTGGGAGCCTCCAATTGAGTTGTGGATGTGTGCCCCAACATTGTGGTGACATCAAGAGCATCCAATTAAGTTGTGTATGCGTGCCTCGATCGAAGATTGCAAATAGTGGAAGATGAATTAGGCCTTTGTGGCGGGGTTCATCGGAGAATAGGGTGAGGCCTTTGTGGCGTTGAGTAGGCCTTTGTGGCGAGCTCACACCCCTCCAACGAGACGTACTCCCCTTGTGGGAGGAACTCGGGAATACATAATTGTCCCCGTGTGCCTCGGTTATTTCTATACCCGAGCTTTCTTCTTATGCAATTTACATTGTGATAGCCTTCATGCTTGAAGTTATATATCTTGCTATCACCTTGTTACTTGTCTTGCTTAGCATAAGTTGTTGGTTCACCTAGTTGACACTAGAATATTTAGGTTGTGTGCTTGTTAATTTAAACAACTAGTTTATTTCCGCATTTAGCAAGCCTTAACCGGAAAAGTTTTAATCGCCTATCCACCCTCCCCCCTAGGCGACATCGTTGCACGCTCAATTAGTATCAGAGCTTGGACTCTCTTATTAGGCTTTACATCCTAGAGAGTATGGTGTCGTTTAGGGAAATAGAGAACAATCCCGCTTTTATATTCTATGGCAGAAATTATGACGTTTGGAAAATTCGCATTCTTAATTTTCTTACGGACATGGGTCGTATGTATGGAGAATTGTAGATATGGATTCCCCCTCCAAATTATTCTAAAGATTTATCTTTAGAGGATGAGGAAAACTCTTATCTCGATTCTCTAGTATCTAATGGTCTCTTGAGTGTTTTGAGTGATGTAGTCATTGAATCAATCAAGACTTTTTGGAATTCTCATGAGCTATGGAAAAAACTTCAAGATATATATGATGTGTCCAACATTATTGAGGATGATTATTCTACATCCACCTCCGGTCGTGATGGGTTCACATATTTCTCCACTCCACCAACATGTGATTTGTCACAAGGTAATGATACGGTGAGTGGTGATAGAAATTGCATTGTAGATAGTGAATTTACTATTGACTATACTTAATCTCTATCCCATTGCAATGTTCTATCTTTGGACTTAATATCTTCTAGTACTCAAAAATCCATACATGCTAGTGTTGATAGTCCTTGCATATCATGTAATAGTTGTTCAACTAAATCTCATGATGATATGCTTCCTATGTCTTGTTTCATGAAAATAGTGCTTCCATTTCCTCTAGTGCTTGTGTGGCTAACAATGTAGAGGAATCCCACATTTTGGTGGAACAAGACATGGATATTATTGGTGCTTCAATTAAATCTTCATCATCTTCATCCATTTCTCATGTGTCCCTTATGGCTAAGGATTCAAAGGTATATCCACCTTTGGAACCCTCTACATCTTGTGATGATGAGGACGAGGATTTCTTTTATGGAGAGTATGATGATGAGGTCTCTTTAATGGATAAGGGTGAGTTGGTTCTTCTTGATCTCCCTAAAGGTAGTAAAGTTATCTCTCCTTTGGGTGAGATTTTTGCTTTTCCTATTTATAGCGCAAAAATCATTGAGAAGAAAGGTGAGATTGAAATAAGTGATGCCGATGAAAAGGCGTCCCTCAGTATGTCTCTTGAGGAAGAGTATGAGCTCCGAGTTACTCTTGAGGAGAAACTCGAATCTATTGAGGAGCTCCATAATGAACAAATATCCTTTCTCACTAAAGCACGTGACCATACTATTGCTAAATATAAAGTGCTTAAAAAGGAAAAGGTTGAATTTGTTGTTGGCAATGCAAATCTAATTGAGGAAAACTCTAGGTTGAATAATGAGCTTTCCAAGTTGTCTTCTTCTATTTCTAATGATTCTTGTGCTATTAACTCCACATCTTGTGAAGCATCTATTTTGAAGGAGAATGTTGAGCTAAGGGCTCAAATTGAGTTGATGACTAGCAAGTGTGGGAAATTTGAAGAAAGCCATGAAAAGCTATCTAGCTCTCGTGAGGATCTTCTAGCGTCCCATACTAAGGTAAATTTGTCTCTTGAGGCTATCACTACAATGGTAACATCTTGTGGGCCTCATGTGGTTACTAGCACAATCTCTTCTAGTAATGATATATTGCCTTGTGCTAGTATTAGTAATTCATCCTCTCATAATGTTTCTACATCTTGTGATGAATTGGTTTCCTTTCCTTGTTGCTCTAACAATGAAGCATATACTTCCTATAGATCTTGTGTTGATTCTAAAAATGTAGAGGAAATTAAAGATCTCAAGGCCCAAGTCACTTCTTTTAAGAAAGAATTGGAAAAGAGTCATGAAGGGAGTTCCACCCTTGACAAGATGTTGAGAGTGCGAATACTTCCCAATGACAAGAGTGGACTTGGATTCAACTCAAATATCAAGAACAAGTACAAGGTTGACAAGAAGAAGGGCCAAGAACAAATAAAAGATCCGGCCAAGATTATTTGCTTCAAATGCAAGATTGAAGGGCTCCATGTTATATCTTTCCCTTTGAAGAAGAAGACTAATAGTGAGAAGCAACTAGGGAAGCGACCTCTTGTTCAATCTCATGGTCAACCACGAGTTGAACAACTACCACCTCCTAATAATACTCAAGCCAATGCTCCTCAAGTTGAGGATCCTATTAAGAAGAAAGAGAAGAGTCGATGTTGCTACCTTTGTCGTGAGAAGGGACACCTTGCTTCTTCATGCACTAATGGTACATTATCTAACCCTATCCTTGTTGATGATGTGTATTCCATTCGGAAGGATAATGTGGGAAATGTGTTTGCCAAGTTTGTTGGTACTCAAAGTGGTGTCAATAAAATAACCATTTGGGTTGCCAAACCTATTGTGATTAACCTCTTAGGACCCAACTTGGTTGGGGACCAACAAGCTCAAACTTTATCAATATGTGTTGATGGAGGGCATTGGAGACTTGGCTATTTCATGAAGAATTAAGTGATCTTAATCAATTATATTTCCTCAAGGCAAGTCACTTGGATTATATATACCTCATATCCATTGTTCCTCCTTGCGGTAACTTGTATTTAAATCATATATTCATTGAAAGGTACTTGCCCCCTTGCATGTCTTGGTTTTGTTGCTAGCATGTGTTTGTATATGTTGTGCTTACTACTTACCTATCTTGAGTAATGTAGTTATGATTGTTGGTTTTCACTCCATGTACTTGTGTGTTTTGTGTTGAGCCTTCCTTTCAAACTTTTTTTTTGTTTTTAGTTCGCACTTTGGGAGATCAATGGACTATCCCATTTTGGGGAAGTAATATGCTCTTGGAACTTTACTATCCTAAAATGTGTGTACATGAGTAATACCACTTAGTGTTGATATATCAATATTATCTTGTCTCTTTATGGTATGTCTTTCTCATGAGAAATTCAAATTCTAATGTCCATCAACTTTCTCTAGTTGGATTTTTCTTTGCCTCTAGTTTCAAATGGATTATCACATTATGGGGGAGTAATAAGCTATGTTCATATTACAAGTCTATAAAATGTGAACATGTGAGGTATTTCCACCTAGAATTGATGTTGTCAATAATCTTGTTCCTATGTGGCATGTTGCTCAAACAAGTTCCATATTTTCTTAAAATATCTTTTGTCTCTCTTCTTTGGTATCTTGTTTGTGTGAGAGTTTGTTTGTGCTTTGATATTCGGTTTTTATTTGAAGCCTTCAAGAATCTCTTTTTAAGAATGGTGTTCTATTCCTATCTTTTACCACATGCTTATGTTTTGTGAATATGACTGTGAACAAATCTACCACCGAGAAATATCTCCATACATCTCTTGTCTTTAGCAAGTGATAATATTTTGTGGTAAGTTTATTGATCATATTTACTTTGGCCGTTGCACAAATTTCCTTGTTTCTTGTCAATGATTTGTTTGGTTTAACTCCCTTGTGTCTTCCTTGCTCTACTCAAAAAAAAATTGTGCTTTCTTATGGTAGGAAAAGAAATGATCCCATTCTCGTGCACTTATGTTCAAAGTCATACTTCTTTGGGTTGCACTATTCTTGGGGAAGCTATCCTACATTGAGTAGATCACCATTCTTTAAATTGGTGTTGCATCTTATTGATCTTATTTAACATGACTAGTGTTTGAATAATATATATGGAGAGTAATGATTCCATTGTTTTGTATTCAAATACAAGATCATAAACAATTCACTATACATGGAAGAGCTATCCTATATGCGTTTGAACACTTGTTGTCTTTAAATTTGTATTTTATCCCAATGACTTGTCTCTTTGGAATACGAACATTTTTTGTCTTGGTACTTTGTGTGCCATCATGAAAAGTGTAGAGGGTTTGTTTATTCTTTGATGTTTATTTTTGGTATCTTCTCTATTTGGTTTCCTCAATCATGTGTTGATTTGGTTTTTGATATAATTTGGATAACTCTCTTGCTTTTCACTCGTGTGAGTGCCTTCTTGGTTTAATTGGTGTTTTTGTCCAAATTGTATCTCGTTTGGTTCTTGAAATTTCTGTGCATGTGTATTTACTATGTATATATTTTGGCATGCTTACTTTCGTTGATCCAATATATAGGATAAACTCCATCAAATCCTAAATGGCTAAGATGTGCATGAAATTCAAATTCATATTAATATGCACATATTTATGTGGAGTTGGTCCTATGTATTGTAGTTTCTCTAACTACTTTGGACCCAATGAGTTTGGGTACCATGTTTTACTTGAATTTTGTTTTTAGGTACAATGGAGATGCATGGGGTGCTTGCCTCATTCATAAGTAAGGTGTTTTCACCATTGGATTATAGGAGTCAAGCTATAATTATTAACAAACTCGCATCATCTTCATCACCAATGTCATCTCGGTAAGAAGTATCTATCATGCATACTTTTCTAGCTTTCAACCTTGCGTAGGTTGTATCTTTGCATGAATTCCATTTTGTTGTAATTCTTGTGGTTCTTGAAATTTCTCAAAACCATTTGCCTTTGTGATACATGTTACCTTTCTCAAAGCAGTCCAACTATCACTTTTCCCTTGTGATATTTGTGATGCTTTGATGAGTTTTTTGATTGTTCATCTATATCCCTTTAATATAAAATTGAGCTTTGTGCTTTTCTTTCTAGCAAAAATCTTATTGGTGTATTTATGACGCTCTGTTGGATATCATGTTCCTCTCCTTTGTACCTATTTTGTGTGTGCATATTTCTTTGTGGACTTATATCTTTGTGATTAGTGTCCACTTAGAAACTTACACACATGAGAATAGTTACATCTTTACTTGGTTTTCTATTTCTTTAGTGACCATCTTTTATTGATTTTTATTATTTGGTTGTTCCTAGAAGGCACAAGCTTGGATTTTAATTTGGTACTTCTTTTGCATCTTAATAAGCTTGTGGACCTATTTGTTTGTTGCAAGTTGCATTGCTTCATTTAGCATCTATTCTCTTGCACTTCTTGCGGGTTGTAGATGATTATGGGGAGTGATGATTCCATATTTATGCACTCATCAATAGTGCATAGACATTGGGGAGCTTCTCTATTTTTTTATAGAACTCTCTTGTTGGATATCTTTGGTTGCTTGTCTCCTTGTGGGGAGATGTTCAGAGGAATATTTTTTATTTGCAATCTTTGGATCCTCAATATAGTTTAAGCTCTCCCCATATATTCATTGTTGTATATATGCACTTGATTTCACTCATATCATGAGAATGCATACATTATGGGGGAGATCTTATTATATTGACCTTCTAAGTTTGTCCTCCCATTTCGGCAATGGATGCCAATGGGGAAGAAGTTTAGAGGGTTTAAGGGGATTTGGTTTTATGCTTTAGGTTCGTTCTTAAGCATTTTCCTTCCATGCTCTTGCGTCCTTGCTCTTTGTGTTGCATGGTTGCTTTATTCATTATATAAACCCTCGTAAAAAGGGATTGTCATCAATTACCAAAATGGGGGAGATAGAAAGCGCATGGTGCCCCCATATGTGGTTTTAGTAATTAATGACAATCCTTCAGGACTAATGTTTGCATTGATATATTCTTGTAGGCCTTGTCCATAAGAATAGTTTGGAGTCCTTGTGTGAATCGAAGAAGATCTTTTGATCAAGTGATGTCCAAGGTACGGCCGAGAAGCCTTTTCTCTGTCCAGCAGTAGTACCGGGTTGTGCAGCGGTAGTACCGCTCCTCGTGGAGTTTTACTACTTTGACACGCCTGGTACACTCCAGACAACGGTAGTACCACAGTTTGTATCGTCTCCTCTCAGGAGCGGTACTACCACTGATGATACTGCTGGAAGTACCGCTAGCAAAGAAGAGGCCACTGATATCCACGGTACCCAGGTGGTACCATCATAGTACTATCGCTAGTACTTAGTAACTTTCGGAGCAACACTCCCCATGGAGGTAGTACCGCTACCGTCAACGGTAGTACCACTCCTTCCAGGACGCGGTAGTACCGCTGGCAGTACCGATCAAAATACCATCAGGGAAGTTTTGCTCATGGTAATGATTACGGTACTAGAGCGGTAGTGGCCTAGTACTACCGCCTTCCATTTCGATTTTATATCGAGCTCGGGGCCAACGGTAGTATCGTTACTGGAGCTTCACGGTACTTCTCTGTGGCACCGCTGAGCACCAGTGTGCAGTACACTGGGTACCCTGTGATGTCAGTGGGCGGTAGTACCGCTGTGCTGTTAGGCTTATTGCTTCGATGTCTTGAAGAACAAGATGGAATGGTCATTCATGTCTAGCTTAAATACATCAACATAATGCATGAATAGAGAATAAAAAAATACAAGGTTGATCAAGTGTGTGATCAACACACAAAGCTATAAGATGTACCTAGTGGGATTATGTATCTCGTGGTATGGTAAGAAATTCTCCATATAGCTTTGTGAACTAACCCATGATATGTGTGTGTGGCATCTCTATGTGTGGTTAGGTATCTTTCCATGGGCATGCTTCAAAAGAAAGATTTCATATAGCGCATGGTCTATGTCGTCAAGCGGTGTTTGTCATCTAGCTTGACGTGGAAGCTCAAGTGAAGCATCTCGAAGAAATCCTATGCTTGATGCTTGACACCCATTTGGAGATTGTTGTGGTGACCCGGCATACCACTGCATGTTGTAGTACGCCAGTCATTGATATAACACTCACAGAACACCGTTCCGCAAATATTACATCCCTCAGGGTAGTACAGCAGAAACATTGCGGGTCTGATTTTCGTACATCAAATATATTACAAACAAAATGTACTGACAAGAGGACGAGCTCATGATGAGATCATCCCTTTATTGAAGTTAGAACGACAACTGAGATTAAACAAACGCTAACACGGGAACTCAACAACAATCAAGAGAGTCCATGGCTGCTCGATTCAACCGTGATAAGTAGTTATTTCCGACTAAGCTAAACCTAGTCTGACTCAGCCCCCTCGGGGTCAACTCCGTACTGAATTATGTAGTCGACTCGTTCCACTCCTCCGGATAGGTCCGGCTCCTCGTAGAAGATGTCTTCTTGGCCTCCGAGGATATTGAAGGATGCTTCCTCTAAGTTTTCATAGCCTAAGCAGGGGGTCAAACGGGATTGAATGAGTAACGAGCGTTACTCAACAAGTTCATTAAGTATGGAAGTAATTGATGCACTAGCTACAGTCCTCGGCTCTGAAGAGTCTAGACATTTGCAAGGTTTTGTCAATCTTTCTTCAAAAGGTTGCTTTTAATATTGAAAACTATGCCCGCCAGTCTTCACAGGATTAGAACTTTCATGGAGTTTCCTTTCCTGCGGCGTCCGCAGCTCCTTCCTGGAACAAGGGGTAACATGCCACATCCTTTTACACTCTGCAGAGGTGCGTTACTTTACCCATGGACGACCAAGACCATGTTGCACAACCAGGCGCGCGATCCTGTCCACTCCCACTCACGTGTGGGGCCCGGTTGTTGGTCCAAGAGAAATCGTGCTTCTCCGCACAACACATGCCCACCCATTTCCACCAGCAGGTTGAACGCCTGATTCCACCCCTCACGATGGAGATCTACGCGCCCCTGGCAGACACTCATAGACCCCAGAGTCCGTGGGACGTAAGGGCTCCCACCCATGTGCATGTAGTCCCGCAGAACCTACAGCGTACGTCTCTGGAAGTCCGTTGACATGCGAACGAGAAAAGATCACGGCTGACTTACTCCCCCCATAGAAGACCCATGGTTAACGCGAATTTACGGCGCAAGAATCCTGACGGAGTTGGTTGTTAAATCCTAGGTAATACTTTCCCGTGCAGATGGAACCTTCCTTTGACCTACTCATCTTACCATGGTTCCATCCGCCCACCAAACAGAACACTACCACTCGGGTAGTCATTCAAATAGTCATATTATTATAAAAATAGGATCATGCATTATTTTTGGGAATAGGTGGTAATACGATAGGGTTTTTGAAAATAGTTGTTATGAAATAATTCAAAGGACATGAGCAAGTGATGAACTTGCCTTGATATGGATAGGTAATGAAGTCTGATGCTTGAGGAAGAACCCGACTTCCTTGTTCTACAAAACACCATCATTGTCCGGTAAAGACAATGCTTAAAGAAGCAAATGATGCTATTATGCATAATGATGAGATGTATGCAATTTTCACTAAAATTATCATTTGGGTGTTCTAAATCTTTTGTAAAAATTGTTTTGTTTGTGATTTCATTATTTTCCAGAGTTAATAATTATTAATGCTAGTAATACTATTTTTATGTTATTTTTATTAATTTAATTAATTTAGTATTTATTATTTTATTCTTTTTAATTCTTTATATACAAAAACTTCACTGGATTGGTAATTATGTATGTTCTTAATGTTTGAACTTTGTAGAATTTTATTTATTATTTTTATTATTATTTACAATCCTTTTATTAAAGAATTAGGGCAAATTACCCTACTGCCCCTAGGGCTGACAGGTGGGTCAACCGGGTTAGGTTGAACCCAACCCGCTGGTCTGGTCGAGCCGGACCAGACCAGACCCACGTCCGTGCACTCGCTCGCTTTCCCTTCTGCTCTCACCCGTGGCGATACAGAGGCGATCCCATCGCCCTCCTCTCCGGCGAATTACACCGCCCCTCTCCGGCCAACCCCGCCGCCGGGACCTAGCGCCATCGATGCGCCTCCCTGCCCTCTACTACTTCCTCCTCTTCGATCTGGTTTCCCCTCTCTGTGCCTCCCGTGGACAACCCCAAACCCTAACCCTAGGTTTCGGGTACCCGGGGTGCTCCACCCCTCGCCGGTGACCCTTGCTCCTCGAGGTGGTTCCTGGATGCTCCTGGTGGCTTAGGTGCTGCTGCTGCTCAAGAGGCTAAGGTTGCGGAGATGACTCCGCCGGGATGGCCTCCTGGAGGCAACCGCGGCTCGCCGCTGTTCATCGCTTCTCCATCTGGCTGTGGTTACCTCGAAGGTGACCACCTGTAAGTGCTACTCTTCTCTCTCTCCGTCCCCTCATCTCTCTCTCTCAGACTCCTTCTTCCCCCCTTGCTCTGGATCCTAGCCATCGTGCTAGCTCATACCATGCCCCTCTGTGATGCTCTTAGTGAAGTTGTGACTGTTTGGGTTAGCTTTGGAATTTACCCCATGGTATATTTGATATGGAGGATGTGGAGATCATGCTATGCTCTATGATGAACTAGGGATTTATTGTGCCCCTAGGTTATCTCTCTGTTGCTATGTACTGTGAGATGTTGCTGGTTATTGTCCTTGTGCTGGTAATGGGAACTTATCTGGGATTTACTCCCAGTGCTATTTCTGTGAGATGACACCCTTTGGGCTGCTCCCTGTGATAAACTATTTTTGCTGGCTATTAGATAACAAATCCTAGTAGCATGTATATGATTTCCAATGTTCTTTAGGTGTGCTAGCTTGTTGATAGGTGTTACTCTGAATAGTTAATCAGAGAATGTGCCATCAACCATTGTTTCCATTTACTAGTTTTTATGTCATGATGCAATGGTTCTGAGGTATCAGATCTTTGGATCTGGTGCCCAGCAACCCTGTGTGTGTGACATGATACAGTGAACCTTGGCTACTGATTTGACTCAAGATCCCTTTGCTAAAACCTTTATATCTTGTGGATCTGATGCTTCTTTGCATTAAATAATAAGAACAGAGCACTACACATGATTTCTTTTCCTTCTTTGAGACTTATAAATTAAGAACAGATACTTGCACTTGTTTTCTTTGACCCCAAGCCAATGATGATGCATAGCCTGGGGCCTTTTCTAACTAAGAACAGATTCTAGACTTGATAGATCAATCCCAATGATGAGTTTAGCATAGCATCACTATGCCCCTCTGAGGGTACTAGCATCCCAACCAATTCTTGTGTGCAACTAGCCAATGAATGGCTTAGAGGGTACCAAGAATTTCACCTTAGGTGATGATCAGAATGGTTGGTGGATTTTGGTGCTTGTGGATTGCTTGATTATCTCCTTTTGCTTCCTGGTACCTTGGCCTTGTATGCTTGATTGCAGGCTTGCAATCAATTGCTCCAGTATCTAGTGGAGTGGAGGATTTGGTGGGTGTGCTTCTCCTGTTCTTGGTTGCTTTTGCAACCCGAGCAATAACAGGGGAAAGTGGTGTGTGTGATCCCTCTCTTACGGCTGTTGGGGTTTTTATACCCTAAGTGTTGTTTTGACAGCACAAAAGCTAGTGCATGAATGTGATGCTTGCTGTTACGTGAGTGTGCTGTGTGCCTGCTTGCCTAGTGAGAAGATCTTTTCATAGGCAGTCGGCTGATCTTATCCATGCCTGATATTATTTTTGTGATGCCAGTTGTAATTCCATGTCTATGCCTGTGATGTTGGTCTGAGGCAATGCTTACAGAACATATACTACATATCTGGTATTAAACCCTGTGATGATCTAATCAGTGCAACTCACTGACAACCTGAGGGTACTAATCCCCCTCCTAACCATCTCTGTTTTGGTTTGTGTTTTGGTTTTGCAGGTGTTGAAGATATCAGCTGCTATGGATTAGATGGTTTAGTTTTAGGATCAATTCCTTGTAATAGCTCATTTGTATAATTGTTGTAATTTTTCCATTTTGGAACCCATTGTAAAAACATTGTACTTAATGTGATTATCAATAAAGTTTAATTGTTTTTCTTTATTTATTTTTGTTAATATTTAGAGATAATTCATTTTTTGCTAACTCACATATGAGTCCAAAGATTTGTATTAAAGATATAATCTTATCTATTTAATTTGATTTCAAATACAAATACAATTCAAATTTGAATTCTAATATTCCCAAATTTAAATATTCCAAACTTTTGTATCCAAACTCAAATATAACCTAGAGGTCATGTCGAAATTCCATCAACTTCCAGTACCAACCTTTGCCTAAGATTTAGTTACTTGATGGAACCTCCTTCCCTCCAGGGTTTTAATTTTCCGAAAAATTTATTTGTGTTTTGCGAACACATGCATGCAGATGCACAAATTGATATTCTGCCCCCCGTGAGTTCCTAAACGCTGGGACATTACACTTGTGGCCTTTTGAAGATGTGCCAAAAAGGGTCTCTCCCATAATGATGTATGGGGGAGCAACTTGTAAGTCTTCATCAAGTGGAGCAAGTGCTAGCTAACACGATCAAGAAAGAAGATCCAACTTGAGAGAGTCAAGATCGTCATCATCTAGCTCAAGTGAAATGCTCAAGGCAAAGGTATAATCTTGATAGGTTTTCTATTTTACCGGTCTCATACTTTTGGGGAGACCGGGTTATAGGATCGATAGTCGTACTATCAAGAGGGGCTCTCAAGTGAGTAACTTGATCGAATTGTTGTGGAGAGCTCAAACCATTGAACTCTTGCATATCATCTTTCTTGGTTCTTATTTGACGTTTATCTCTATGGGTTTTGGTGCTTTTTGTGATCTCCATTACAAGTCCAAGTTCATCAAAAACGGTTTTCGCATGAAACACTTATTGAGTTTTTTGTGTCGAAGGTTTTCTCGGTTGGTCCTTTTAGAGAGATCTTACCTTTCCCCATTTGGTTTTATGTTTCATTGTTGGACAATGATTTTTCTCTGCATAATCTTGTATAGCTCGTCATTGCGATTTCAACGAACCCAAGATCATCGAAAACGGAGTCCGGACGCAAAAGTTATGATCGTTTCGTATCGGGTGTTTTGCTGTTTTTTTGGTCCAGCGGTAGTACCGCCTAGTACCGCTAGGAGATCTGTCCCAGACTCGATTTTTGAGCTCCCAGCAGTAGTACCACTAGGCCTAGCTGTAGTACCGCTGTTGGGCGCGATTTTCACATAACGGTCATATTTTGGGTCACCTATTTAAGAGGGTCTTCTTCCCCCTTGACCCCATGGCTGCCCAAACACGTTTTTCCTCTCCGCCCCACCATTATTGACCTTGGAAATCTTGCCCCTCTCTCAATCCCTCCAATGTTTTTTGCATATCTTTGAGGGAGAAGTTAGAGGACACCTAGATCCATATTCCCACCAATCCATCTCTCTCTTAGTGAGGAGAACTTGGTGAATATAGATCTTGGAGTTCTTTGTGTTTCTCGTCCATTGTTCTTCCTCTCTTATTCCCCCATAAGAATTTGTTGCTTTGTTGGAATTTGAGAGTGGAGGATTTGAGCACTTGTGCTCTTGCCATTTGCATCGGTTGCATCTGTTTGGTCTCTCCACGAGGATTCGTGGAAGTGAAAGTTTGTGAGCTTGTTACTCTTGGGTCTTGGACCCTAGATGACTTGTTGTGTTCTTGTGAGACTCCAATTGAGTTGTGGATGTGTGCCCATGATTGTGGTGACATCGAGAGCCTCCAATTAAGTTGTGTATGAGTGCCTCGATCGAAGATTGCCAGTAGTGGAAGATGAACTAGGCCTTTGCGGCGGGGTTCATCGGAGAATAGGGTGAGGCCTTTGTGGCGTTGAGTAGGCCTTTGTGACGAGCTCACACCCCTCCAACGAGACGTACTCCCCTTGTGGGAGGAACCCGTGAATACATCATCGTCTCCGTGTGCCTCGGTTACTTCTATACCCGAGCTTTCTTCTTATGGCATTTACATTGTGATAGCCTTCGTGCTTGAAGTTATATATCTTGCTATCACCTTGTTACTTGTCTTACTTCTCATAAGTTGTTGGTGCACCTAGTTGACCGTAGAATATTTAGGTTATGTGCTTGTTAATTTAAACACCTAGTTTATTTCCGCATTTAGCAAGCTTTAACCGGAAATTTTTAATCGTCTATTCACCCTCCCCCTCTAGGCGACATCGTTGCACGTTCAAACTTCCAGTGCCCTACTCTGAATTTCAAGTTGAGAGTCAACGATCTCGTCGAGTTCTATCTTCCTTACACATACTCGTTTAGCGAGAAACTCTTTCTCAAGAAAAGAACTGTTTTTTGCGATAAACGTTTTGCCTTAGGTCTTATTGTAGAAGGTATATACAATAGTATCCTTTGGATATCCTGCAAAAGTACATTTTTCCGCCTTAGGTTCGAGTTTGTCAGCCTGCAGTTTCTTAACGTAAGCCTCGTGGCCCCAATCCTTTAGAAACGATAACTTTGGCTTCTTACCATGCCATATCACATATGGTGTTGTCTCCACGAATTTGGATGGTGCACTATTTAAAATGAATGTAGTTGTTTCTAACGCATAACCCCAAAATGATACAGGCAAGTCGGTGAGAGACATCATAGATCGCATACTATCCAACAAAGTCCTATTACATCGCTCTGAGACACCATTACGTTGTGGTGTTCCGGCCGGCGTCAGTTGTCGTACAATACTCCAAGACTTCAAATGAGTGCCAAACTCAAAACTCAAATACTCACCACTTCGATCGGATCGAACGTGTTTGATTTTCTTGTTTAGTTGATTTTCTACTTCATTCTGAAACTCCTTGAATTTCCCAAATGTTTCAGACTTGTGCTTCATCAAGTAGATATACCCATATCTACTCAAATCATCAGTGAAGGTAACAAAGTAACGATAACCATTGTGTGCCGAAATGTTCGTTGGTCCACATACATCAGTATGAATGATTCCCAATAAGTCCGACGCCTGCTCCATAACACCAAAGAACGGGGTCCTAGTCATTTTTTCGTCAGACATGGTTCGCACGTCTCAAGAGAATCAAATTCTAATGACTCTAAAAGTCCATCAGCATGGATCTTCTTCATGCGTTTTATTCCTATATGACCAAGACGGCAATGCCATATAGTCATGAAATTTCATCACTAAGTTTCAATCTCTTGGTATCTCTACTATGGATGTGTGTACTATTGTCGACATCTAACAAGAATAAACCATTACGTTTCGGTGCATGAACGTAGATAGGTAGTGACGTTCTTTCGACGTACTGCAGGTTTTCAGCATCTAAGCTCTAGCCATGCGAAGATATAGAATATTATCGCTTAAATGTAAAGCAAGTCGTTGTAGTATAGTGGTAAGTATTCCCGCCTGTCACGCGGGTGACCCGGGTTCGATCCCCGGCAACGGCGTATTTTTTTGTGTCATTATTTCGCGTACCCCCAGCATGGGACGAACGGCACTGAGGTGGAGGAGTAATTAAGGAGGGTAGAGGCAGCCAAGATAACCACTAGAAATGTAGTGCCAAACTCTGCTGTTTATACTAACATCTAAACTTGCCGGTCATAATGCAGATGGTGGGGAAAAAACTAAGCAGTTGAGAAATCATGCTATTTTTTTGGTTCATCGTTTATGGATTCCTGTGTACCGTTCTACAAATAGCACGGTATATCTCATGTAGACCTATATTCGCCAGTACCAACTTACTAGCATGGCCGACGCTTTTCATCCTATAGCACTCAGATAGCCCGGGTACAGTCATCAGTACATCACCGTTTGCCAAGTAATGACACACAAATTTTATCACAGGATCCACATCTATGAGGTTTGAGTATCATGGTGAGCACGAACAGATTGTCCTTATTTGTCCTACCTAGGCTGGCTTCCAGCCTCTGGATAAACATGGCTATCGACTGACCATAATTCAGTCTTTTCTAAGCTCAAACAGCTGGTTGCCTGCGAACCACGGCAACTGAACAGAGGATATCTCCACCTCACCGACGCCTTTTCGCTTTTGATCGGGACGCATCCTTCCTCATTGTCCAAAACGCTGCACGGTATCGGTTCTGCAACTCAACAGAGTAGAAGTAGTAAGATTGATCGCCATACATAAACTGAATTCAAATAGGAGATATATGTATGCATATAATAAAATAATTATTGGTAAATGTATCAACTAACAAACTCCAGCCATGGTGTAATTTCAGCTAATCTAAGCGGAATGTCTTCAATAGTTAATAATAACACCCAGCCACCGAGAATGTATCAACATAACAGTATTGTATAACTAACTCATGGCGCATACACTGAATGTATTCCAACAGTGTACAAGTCCACAACGGAAAGGGGGGCAGCTAAAAATGACCGAGACCGAGACTCCAACTGAGGTGGACAGGATTGTACTCGATATTACAGAACTATACATCATAAATTCAATCGCCTACTATACTAGCTATTTGGAGATACTGCACTTGGAATGTGGAAGAACAACTTGATTTAAGAATCCTAATGGCTAAGAACTAATAAGTTTACCTGCATCATTGATGCCATATTTGCTGTGTAAGTGGTATCTATCATTTTCTCCACCTGCAAAACACAATATCAATAAAATGTGTGGAAACATCAATAGTCCATTTATAGTGCATAGACCCTCACCTCCATCACAAATCCATAATGGTAAGCTACCCTTTTCACGTCTTCCAAACTTAGTTCGATAGACATATCCTGAGTTCAAGTAGACAAATTATGTCAAGACAATGATAATGGCACCTTCAATTGGTACGAATAACGGGGGTAAAAAAATGAGTAATTACATCGTCTGGTCCATAAGAATCAGCAAAGTGATACAGAAGTGGACCCATGTTTACCCAGACCTGTTGATTCAAGTTGACACAATTACTTAGTGCTTACAGTAGATAGAGAAACAGCAGGTATAATAGCACTGGAGAAACAACTTAACTAAATAATGAACTTCCCTATAAATCAGCTCACAAAATAACAGAGGCAGTACTGATTCTCATGAAGAATAGCTATTGTAATTAAAATCTTAGAACAAGAGACCTCACCCCACCATCCTTGAGAACTTTTGATATGATCTCAATGTATTCAACAATATTGTGTGCCGTATCCAGGAAGAAGCAAGTTACAACAGCATCCCATGCAGCTGGAAGAACAGAAAAGAATTCTAGGAATGTCAAAACGGCATTTATCCATCATGCAAGTACATACTACAAAATGAAACAGTGAACAGAGAAATGCAAGAATATTTAACTCCAAAAAAGACTTATATCCATGAGCGAAGTAATAGCGTGCATCCATAGACTACATGATTTCCTAAAGGATGTGCTTCAGTGCTCTAAAAGTTAACAGTCTTAAATGCAAAGCAGATTAAGGCCTGCTTTACTCTAAAAAAATGGCCGATTTGACTTTTAATCGTCCAATTAATCGCTGCCCGTAGGGTCACGTCGGCTCCAACACTCACTTCTCTCCAACCCATTTGTAAGAGAAGTGAGTGAACTTACATTCCTGGCTCTCCTCGCTGTAGACCTCTACAAAATCTCCAGCACACATCGAAAATCCTTCAGTTATCCCAGCACTGTAAATAGAAAAGAATCACACGTGAGCTAAATATGCCAACAGGAACATTACACAAACAGAAAAGAAAGTGTATCCCCATTTAATTGAAGTCCACACTCAATAGAAATAAAATTTCAGCTTTTACCTACAGTATAAGAACTGCCAGTTGACTTAAACAAGCTCAAGTAGTAAACTCGATTCTAAAATAAAACGAAACTTAGATTAGAGAGTCAAATGTAAGTATGTGACACCACATTTTAGTGCCAAATGATGATTTTGTACATCCGAATGTCAATTTATTCTGTATTTTTGGCAAAAACTTTAATAGGGTACTCAACATTCTGAAATGAGTAAATTGCATGATAGGTCCTCCAACTATTTACCTAGTCTCACATAGGTTCGCGAACATAGGTTCCCGGAAGGACAATTAGACCTGGATGGCAATTTTCAAAGTTCCAGGACCAACAAGAGACCACAGAAATAGGACCTATAATGCACTAATATTCTATAACCTACTTCTGTATTACAAATGTAATCAACATAACTGTACTCTGGCCCATGAGAATCTAGGGTCCAAATGCATCCAACAGGAATATATTTATATACAGCTTGCACCAAATGTACACAGAATGAAGCATGGAAACATATTACATTGTAGAGGTGCTGACATTGACAATAAAATGTTAAAAACACGGTGTAGTATACCTTGAGGGATAAATATCAGGAAATGAAACAGGCCGAAGTTGATCATTGTCTGAGAGAGAATTGCAGTTGCTGTGTATCCAAGGATAAATAGTACATTCATTGGCCTCTTGCGTGCTGATAGGAACATGTAGTATTATAGCATTATGAACACGACTTGATAAAGTAAGGTGCTTGATCACATATAAATATTTGTAGAACAGAATTAACAGATTGACATACTGGTTTAAAATGAAATTTGAACAGATCATCATGTAATATGAGAACTCATTTCCCTGGCTTACAAAACCTGTTCAAGGAAAAAATACAGAATTACAATAAATATATTTTTATTAGCTAATCCTCAATAGATCATCACTATACAGTACCCAGGGAAGAGATCTCCAGAGCCAATCTCCCAAGACCAGCACCAGGGACTAAACATGATGGAGGCCTGTGTATTTCAAAACATACAATTAATGATGGAAGACTAGAAATGAATCAGGAAGCAACTTCGTCAACGGAAATGCTCCCATCTATCATCCATGGCCGCTGTAAGACCAGGTGATAGGCTAAATATAGCTGAACCTTAAGGACATATGCCCATAAATAGTAGTAGCAGTATGCCCATAAACAAAAACATTCAAGAGTATGAAGACAACACAAATCTGCAGGAATTTTGTCAATTTGTTCCTTGCGCCCAACTCATATTTTAAAAATGATTGATTGAACAAATAGAAGAACAAAGGAAGGTTCAACCTCACAGGTTCTGTGATGGCTGAGCCGCTTCAAAATAATTTCCTAACATTGCTGGGAAAACTATACCATCTCAAAAACTAGTCAGTTTCCATTATAAGCCCCAGCCCCAACCACCATGCAAGCAAACTAGTGAACACAAACACACAAAAAAGATGTACACCGACAAAAAGTTCTTCTCACTATTAAAATCGAGATCAATTCTTAATCTGACATGTTACAGCAAGTGATAAACAAGGCTACGGTAGCTCTTAATTAGCGAAACAGGGGACAATACACGTTTACCTGCTCCGGTCAGGAAAAAGACGATTAAGTTCCTCAAGAATTGGTTTATAGCACTCATCACGTTCAATCTGACCCTGAACAAAAAAAGGTAGAAAAGGGAAAATTAGACCTGTACAGGAAAACAGAAGCTCTACTTGAAGTACTCCCTCCGTCTTAAAATAATTGTCGGTGAAAAGGATTAAAATGGATGCATCTAGCACTAAAATATATCTAGATACATCCATCTCAATGACAATTCTTTTGAGACGGAGGGAGTACATTATAAAACAATCTGCAGCTACAGATAATTACCTCCTGGGCCCAGTCTCTCACAATATTTCTTATGATACATCTTACCTACATAAATAAGAATAAACTGAATGATAGAAGAAACAAAGCAGAAAAAATTCCGAAAGAGAAACTACACAAACTCAAGGAGAAAAATGCAAATGCAGGCAAAGGGACCAGCATCTGAACACGTGCATGCAGACGACTTCAGCAAAAATATAGCATGACTAAGGAATTAAAATTTAAGGCAAGGAAAAAACATAAATAAAAAGCATTAATATCACATCTCAGGAAAGATGCCAGCATCTGTGCAACTTCTTGGATTGTCAACCAGTATTACACCCTCCTAGCATCCCCCTATAGCATTATACTATCACTATCAGCCTATCAGAGGAATGTAAATGATAAGAACCATTACTTTGTCAACATCAACTGGAGGAACATCCAAGTGCAAAGATGGAGGCATAGAGTGCCCTGGAGTTACCTGAAATAATGAAAACAGGGTTGTTATAATGTACAGTAATTTAAACATGTTATTATCGACAAGTAGAAGGTGCCAAAAGATTATTTTCAGACTAGGAATCAGTGCTTGATATCTTAAAGTGGGTCGCCAAATGTTGTGCGATATCCTGTCATGAGCATTGACGAGTTTCCTGGAAATTAGGAAAGCTGGACCAATGACAAGTTACCTATGCCTAATCCTTATATTCTGGTGGGGAGGCTATGGTGTGGCGTAAATACTCAATCACTCTGGCTAAGCTGCAGGTTCCAATTTGGATTAAATTGGTCACCATTTACAGAGTGAATCTTTGAACTTCTGAATAAGTACCTTAGAGGTATAAATAAACACCATCTAAAAACCAACAATCTGTAAAAATCCAAAAATGCAGTTGAATGTACATTTTTATTTTCTAATATATGAAGTGGTTCCACTTTTCAAAGAAAGTGACTATGCAACAAAACCCTAGAGGATAGACACCTGGAAGAAAGATTACCGGTTACAATACCTGGTATACTCTTTGCCAGGCAACGTTTTGCAATATAGCCTCCTGACCTAGCTTGAGTATAAAAAATTTCACATGCCCGATTTTATAAAAGAGCCATTATAAAAAAATTCAAGTTTAGTCCTAAATCCATCAAATATCATGATCAGAACTTCAGAAGTTCAGAACTATCAGGATTTTCCGAGTATTGTTTAGTGTTAATATATTGACTGATGTCTCCCGAAATATATTACAAGTTTTCAGTGAGAACACAACAAGCATGCTGTGTCCATGCACTGATCGTTTAGGCATGTCAGAAATTCATGTGTGAAAGCAAAGCTAAGTTCTCAATCATGCATTTGGGAATTATTTGGAATAAAAACAAACGTTACATCTTGCAAGGGAAGTTTACATTTTCATCGGTACAAGATGCAAAGCAATCTGTAATAGCTGCACTCGCATCTTCACCACCATTACATGATTTATCCACATCCTGAGACGTCCCCAAGTTGGGGGCAACATGTTGGGAGCAACCCACCATGTGACCCCCCTCATCCTGTTCAATATAAATCAGTCAGACTAACACAGCTTGTTAAACTAAGGTATTCATTAGATCCAAACGTGTCAAAGTAGTGAACAATATGGGTTTTTCAGAAACAATGGCATTCTGAAAAGCTGCAAACAGAAAAACTTTAGAGTCTAAAGAGGGCATGTTTACAAAAATAAACGGACTGAGACTGAGGACTTACCTTCTTATTCCCAGTTTCTCCACAACATTCATTAGTCTTCGCATCTTCCCTGGGGGAATCATGCTGGGCATGCAATGTGGAATTATTTATGTTGACAGAAGTTCCTGAGCAATCAACCCTCTCGCTAGAATGAGCACAATCCGCATGATTATGTTCATGCATGTGCTCCGCACAATCATGACAATCATCATCTTCATTCTGACTCATGTCGAAAGGAGGATCAAATGCCTGCAGTTCTTTCATTTTTAAGAATACCACCGTGTGCATTGCAGTTTTCAACAAACATAGTCTCAAAAAGACCATACCTCAAGCATTTTCATGACAAATGATGTATTCATGGATATACACCTGTGAAATAATAATGCATCAAATAACAGTAGTCAAAAAGTTGAACCAGTCATCACTGAACAAGTACTCTGTATGCACGAAGGCTTCCGTACAAATAATACTACACATGGACGGCGCAGGGGTCATGACTACCCCCATGGTAAGAAACATGTGTTGTCCCCCTAGATATAAGTAGGGGTCAATTTCCATTGTATGCTAGAGGGGTCAATTTCCATTGTATGGCCCAGCAATACCAAACATGTGAGGTTCTTTGTTTAACTAGCGCCTCTAGCATAATTTTTCTATCTCCATCCCTATTACTACATGTCATTAGCACATCTGGTACTGATTTAGAACACATGTTTTGAACATATTGTAATGCAGAAATGCCAACACAAAGGATAGATGTTTAACAAGTATGGCCAGAACCAATTTGAAAAGCGTATGGGTAGTTTCTTCATAATAAGTCAACGAAAACTCCTAACTCATGAAGATAGAGCATCGTCAGAAAGTCTCAGATGCCCAGATTAGGCCATGCAACATTGGTACATATCAAATAATTGGAAAAGTGAGGTTCAGTGATTCCATATGGACTAATTGAATCAACCATATATTAAAGTTAACAAGCCACTGTTTCAGATGATGTAGAGCTGAGCATGAGAGATAGATCCAGCATTAAGCACATAATATTACTTACCATCTCAATCTTTGGTACTTCAGACCAAGGTGATATAGAAGTTCCTGCGCAGAGAAATACATAAGGGAACATACAGCATTAGATAATCTAGATCAATAAGAAGGCTCAATGTGGGATGGCTGTATGAAAAATAAACCTTGTGGGCAGGAGAAAGCATTTTGAATGACCGTTCATATCTCTTGACATCTTTCTCTGCTGCATCTTGATAGCTATTACAAAAGCAAAATATCAATATTTTTATAGTCAGAGAAAAAAAAAGGCCTAAGACCTGGGAAGCAAAGTAGCAATATTTTGAATGACTGATTCCATGTATTTGTATTTTATAGCTATCATCTTGTGCAAAGTAACTAATCATTAAAAAGCAGGGAATATGGTAAATGTGTAAAATAAATGATGAAACATCAAAATAAATAAACCAAGACCTGGGAAAAAAATACATGTTACCAATATGATGTTTTAAGTACATCCATTTGACCAACTACATCTCCTAATATCCATATCCTTACTCAATTTCATGTGGATGGTCTGATTAATATGGCCAGGATTTGAGAATACAAAACACTCTCCAACGGGCTTTAATCAGCAACAATCAAATGCAACGGTGCAGGAAACTCTGCATTATTTGCGGTTATACATTGATTTCCCTCTCTATAACATGATATAAAAAAAAAGGTCACTCCCAAACATAACCTTGAGACTAACGTGATTGCTAGCAAGTCCAGTCCACTATTGTTTCGAATACATCAATCATGAGCACACTGAATCTGTCTACCCACACTGGCCCTGTCTGACCCATGCGGGAGCAAATTGGGCAGTGCTATTTGCAAACGCCCAAACATAATAACACGCAGCACCGCCTAGCCCCCAACCATCGGCACCAGTTAATTTACCAGCGAGTCCCAAATCAACCCCGGAAAGCACCCAGCACTCCCAAACTGGGGCAACGGGCAACCACTCCTAAAACCTACAACTCGGAAGGACCATTTACTGGAACTGAACTCCACCGTCAGACTCCAGTCCACCCAATCGAACCGCAGCTCTGAGCAGCGGCGGGGCTGAAGAACCCCAAGTCCCCAAACGGCGAGGACGCACGAAACGAGAGGATTCGTTCGGGCCAGAGGAAGGAGATGATGGGGGTCGGGGTTTGCGTACTTGAAGTAGGCGGCGACGATGCGGCGGAGGGATTTGATCTCGAGCGCCGTCTCTTGCTCGGTGTAGCGCCGCTCGGCCATGTTCCCCGGCGGCGGCGAGGCGGGGCGAGGCGAAGCCATTCTTTTCAGATGGAATTAGTGGGGTTTCAAAATGATGACGAGTCCCGTGTAGGACTGTAGGAGGTTTTTACAAGGCCAGCTGGCTTCATTTATCTCTTTATAAGGGCAATTCTAGCATATATCTCGCAAAATTCCACCCTACACGGGATTTGTGTGAAATTTCACACAAATCTAAGTAAAATTAAATAATGTTTTAACATCACACAATACAATAACAATCCAAATTATTATAATAATCAAACTACAACAGATAACAATAATGAATAGTTTGAAATGCAAAGAATAGTTCAAATTACACATACTTAGATAAGAAAATAATGGGAGACTAAGAGCATCCACAGTGTTGTCAAAGCCAAATTTGCCACGTAGATTTATTTGGCATTAGGGCTAAACTGGCTATGTTATCTACAATGTGTCAAACCCAATGCTAAATGCCAAATTCTCCTATTGTGTGGCCCACCATGTATAAAGTACTAATAAACTATTTTGGACCGCACACTCTCTTTCTAGTCTCACCCCTCCATCCTACTATTTTATTCAGTTAAAAAAATTTGGCATTGGATCTTCTAGTTGCTCCTATGCCAAATTATTTGGCTTTGGCACCAAGATTTGGCACCTCTACAATGTAGGGAACCGATGCCAAAAGCCAAATAGAGTATTTGGCACCCAAATTTGGCACACATTGTGGATGCCCTAATTGTTCCCACAAATTTGCGATTGATGTTTCGTGATATCATTACAAAGCTAGGCCGCTAGGCATGTGACTCCGATTTTCAATCATCGGATATGTCTCAATAAATGCTTGGCGAAATTCTTCTCACGAAATTCTTGACAATTAGTAAATGTGGGATTTGCTTTTTTTACCTTGAGGATTTGAGATAGTCTTCATAAATGTTGGCCATTAAGGATAAATATCATCGGTAAGATAGTAGACAAGTCCATTGACACTCAAGTTGCAAGTCGGAACATTACCCCTTACAAACCCAGCAAATAGAAGGAGGTGCAAGACATTGATATCATTGAGAGAGCTTGGTAAACCAAAAAAAAAAACAATGCCAAAACCACAAGTCTTCAAGGGGGCCTGCTTCAAATATGATAGTTGGATCATGAATTCATGATGATGGCTAGTGGACTAGTTATGCCATGCCGTGGGGGCAATTTTCCACTCATACAGTCGATGCTCCCAAGCATGCCCGGTCATCCTCTTATGACATTCGTCGTCATTAGCCTTTTGTGTCATCTTCATTAGTTTCTCCTTGAGGGTGTATATTTTTGGTTCTGCGTAAAGGCGTATAGCGTTAGTAATGTCCTTGCACAGGGTAGCCTTAGTACCTTGCAAAAGTTTTGTAACTCGGCGCAGAGTTGGAAGGTTCCATCAAAAAAATTGATGAAGGCTTCTTTCATGTTTTGTCAACACTTGATGCTCTTCTCCGGCAGGTTTTTGATCCTGGTGTGAGTAGTGACTTCCAGTAAAAGGGAAAAATAATGTGTGGCAACCAAATTATTGGCATCGTTAATGCCAATTGATATCATATAGTCAGAAATCCACGATGACAGGTTGATAGACCGTTGTCCCCTTTGCGACTAGGAGGAGGAGACGATGTCACATATCCTTACAGGATGCTCCTTCTCTAGGGCCACCTGGCACGAGGTTCTTTCTTGGGTCTGATCGACGGCTCGACCCGCAGTTGTGGAGGACGACTTCGCGGATTGGTGGAAACTATCGCTGAAGTCCACCCCACGCTTGCTGCACAAGGGGACCTCCTCGGCCATTATGCTTGCGGCTTGGTGGATTTGGAAGCACAGGAACGCGATCATCTTGGACAATGCCAGGCCCTCGGTTAGCGCTTTGGTGGAAACCATCAAGACCGAGGCTCGCCTGTGGGTGAGCGCAGGGGCCAGCGGCCTCGCCCTTCTCCTCCCTAGTCTAGGTCCTTGGGTTGAGTTGTACGCGGTGGGGTTTGCCTAGTTCCAGGTTTTCTTGTATATTAACTCTCTCTAATCTATCAATGCATCGAAACGCAAAGCTTTTGCATTTTCGCCAAAAAAATAGTTTTTGATCCTTCAAGAAGGTTTGAATTCCTTAGGCAGCCTCTCTGTGAGGGCACGTGGTCTAAAACACTTTTGTCCAATATTTGCAAGCATGTCCATGACCTCAGAGACTCGAGCCTCTAAAAGCATGTTAATAAGGTCGATTGCTCTAAGGCTTGGTTCTTTTGCCAGCTTAAAAAATAAGCTTCCCCCTCCCAGCTTCCTCCATAAGCCGCCCGGCTTATTACTCGAGGCTTCTAAACTAGTTATGATAAAACTAAAAGCCTCGAGTAATAAGTCGGGCGGGCTTATGGGGGAAGCTGGGGAGGGGGCGGCTTATTTCATAAGCTGGCAAAAGAACTGGGCCTAAGTCGCCCGAGTGTTCCTGGCTGCACTCCTCGAGGATCTGGTTGATGTGATCGTGCAAGTTAGGGTATTCATCGGCTCGGGTCAGTTTCATGTCTTGGCGATCTCTATTGCTTGAGACGGTCGATTGGTCATGATTCTGGCGTCACTCTATGCGACCCGCAGATTGCCTCTCGTCACCTGGTGGGGGCACGATGGCTTCCTTGAGCGTGGTGTGGTTGTGATGAAGCAATTCGGTGATTCAGTGTGCCGGCAGTTGCCTAGCTCCAGAATTTGGAGAGTACAACCTTTGAGCTGCGTCTGAGAATTTTGCTTGTAGCTCGGCAACCGTCTTCATGAGTGCAAAGGCGCGCTAACACTTTATCACATTAGGGTCATCGCCTATTGGCCTCATTCTTATTACCAGGGCTACCACCTCCACCTTGTTTTGTATCGACATGGGGAAGAAATCAGGGATCGGCTCAGTTCCTGATGAGGGGCTGCACCAGCTTGAGGAATTGCGACGGTTCCTGGTGCCACACCGACTCTAGGTGCCATGTTGCGAGCTCGTGTTCTCCCGGCTGAAGGTGTCGTTGAGTCTACGAGCCGTGAGTGGATCAACGTTGTTATCGGTGTTGGGTGTACACCCAAGAGACAATAAAATACATCAGTTTCATGGTTAATGTATTATGTTTCTATGATATAACTTATGCGGTCACTGAATATGAGATTCAGAGGAAAACCGCGCATGTGTAGAAATATAAGCACACGGTTATAATTGAAAGTACAAGTATGGTCACCAGAGGCGGGTGAATATGTGACTACCAATTTTTCGTTTGTTTCTTTTATATTTGGCTAAACAAGATGAATCACAAGATTGACTAGATGTGCAACTAGACGAGCAACCTATGTGATACGATACAAAGTAAAGAAATATGTAAAGCACAAGATAAACCACAAGTGTAAACAAGGAGACAAGGCTATGTTTCCTGTAGTTCCTTCCCGAGGGAATTACGTCTATATTGGAGAGGTGAGGAGCCACGTAGGCACTCCAATAGCACGTAGGTGCACACCTTATTCTCCTTGAGTTTCTCGGGTGAGGGAGATGCTCGTTTCTACTATGAGGTCGACTTGAAGGCGTTGACCAAACCTTTACACAAGTTTGAGGTAACTCCACAACTTAATTAGAGCACTAGGGTTTTCTCTAGGGTTACAAGGTACCCAAGATATCTCAAGATCATGTAGGATTTGATGGGCGTATTTGAAATTCCTTTTGGGGAATCACAGATCTAGACCTCCTCTGTCACTCCACAAAGTTTTGGCTCGATTGAGTGGTTGAAGTGGGAGATCTAGGAAGATGAAGCTTGCATTAATAGTTAGGAGAGAGAGTGTGAAGCTTTTTTTTATTTTGGAGAAGACGGGTTGCAATAAATACCCCCCCCCCTTGGATTCTGGTCGTTGGGCACACCAACCCGCACCAGCGGTACTACCGTTGGGCTGGTGTGCAGAGCCGTTGGGCGGCTTTGCAGCACGCTCCTCACTTCGCACTGCTGATGTTGGTTGTTGGTGTAATCACACACACACACCCGTTATGAAACCCCAAGAGGAAGGTATGATGTAGACAGTGGCAAATTTCCCCCAGTTAAGGAGCCAGGTGAACGGACAACAATGTTGCCCAGAGGGGGGTGAATAGGCGATTAAAACTTTTCCGGTTAACTCTTGCTAAATGCGGAAATAAACTAGGTGTTTAAATTAACAAGCACACAAATTAAATATTCTAGGCTCAACTATATGCAGTTATGCACCAACAACTTATGATAAGTAAGACAAGATAGCAAGATATATGACTTCAAGCACGAAGGCTATCACAATGTAAATTGCGTAAGTAAATAGCTCGCGTATAGAAATAACCAAGGCACACGAGACGATGATGTATTCCCTAGTTCCTCTTTTTGAGGGGAGTACGTCTCATTGGAGCGGTGTGAGCTCGCCACAAGATGTCTAATCAACGCCACATAGGCCTCACCCTATTCTCCTATGAACCTCGCCACCAAAGGCTAGTTCACCTTCCACTATTGGTATCTCGAGGCACGCATCCACAACTTAATTGGAGGCTCTCGATGTCACCATAATATTACACCTTGATATGCTACTCCAAGTGCACCTCCATCCGTCAACGAGATGAGAGAGAGAGGAAGGAGCATACCCGCGTCTATCACGTAGATCGAGGGAGGGAGGAAGGTGCGAGACCAACTAGCGACGAGGAGGATGAGTCTGTTGGTCTATGTTGCAGAATTTAAATTTTTTGCCCTACATAGTACACCAACATTACTATGGAGATAACGAGGCATTCCCATACGTGCAAGGATCAAGATCACGACTCACGCGGTAGAGGAAATGATGTAGTCATAGAAGAGTTCTGAAAATCATAGATCCTCACAACTAGGCCTAGTTGCACGGATATCGCTAAGATTCCCTTGTCAAGGATCACACGTGTAATCCCTCTTATGTTGTGCACGCGTACGCTCGTGTAAACCTGTCAGTGCTCCACTTTGCAGGACTTGGCACCAACGTAGAGAGACAGCCTTTCGACGTTGCTAATTGGCAGCACTAATCGACTGCGACTAGAGCTATATAATTTTGGAAGTTTCTCAACACATGAGAGAGAACTACTCATTAGAGCTAGCTCTAATCGGGAGAGGACTCCTCAAAACCCAATTAGAATAAGCTATAATTCAATTATAGGGGCTCTAATTAGACCCTCTAATTCTACTAGAGAGGCTTGAGAGACAATTTATCACAAAATTATGGTTTAGCTAAAGCCTTGGGGGTCCTTTTATAGTTGGAGGGAAGGGGGAACTTTCCAAAGGGGAGGATGAGTCCTAGTTGTGCTAAGAGGGGGGCTAGCCGCACCAAAGGAGGTGGCCGCACCACCTCTCCTAGCCCAACTCATATTGGACTCCCATATGGGATCCCAACTCCACCTCCTCTCCTTTTTCCATTTCCCCTTTTTTCCCTTCAAATAAAATTAGGAAAAAAACTGAAAGGTTCCTAGTGCCATGATTGAAGGCCCTGGGCCCACCTTTCAGCCCCACCAAGCGGTGCGGCCAAAGCGTGAATCTGCCCCCTTCCGACACTCCCCCTTCCCCATTTTTGCCCGAAACTCTTCCGGAATCCTATTAAACCAATAGATAAAATCATAGATATCTAACATCCCAGGACATCTGATACGTCCAAAACGTATCTACTTTTCCGAACACTTTTGTTGTCGTTTTGTTCTAAACTTGTGAGTTTTGGATACAACTAACACGGACTAACGATGTTTTCAGCAGAATTACCTTGGTGTCTCATTTTTATGCAGAAAATCAACTTTCAGGAAATTGCCCAGAAAAGATCGTGGAGTCCTTATTTTACCCGAAGACTCCCGGAGCGAGAAGAAGAGTCGGAGGGGGCCAAGGAGGGGCCCACACCATAGGGTGGTGCGGCCCCCCTTGGCCGTGCCACCATGTGGTGTGGCTACCTCAGCCACCCCCTCGGGCTCCCCTTTCGACTACATAACCCCTGTGACCTAAAAACCAAGGGGGGTTCGTCATATTCCAGAGAAAAACACCAGAGTGTCGCCGCCACCTCGAAACCCAATTCGGGGATCAGAAGTTCCTGTTCTGGCACCCTGCCGGGAAGGGGATTCGGAGGAGATCATCGTCATCGCCACCACTTCTCCTTCAACCATCCATGATTCCCCCATCCATGTGTGAGTAATCCCCGCTATAGGCTGAGAGGGATGGAAGGGATTGGATGAGATCGATCATGTAATAATGTCAGATTGTTAGGGCATGGTGCCCAGTATCTGTTGTTGGGTGCTATATATCGTTGTTGCAACTTGTTATGCTTAATATTTGTCACTAGGGACCGAGTGCGATGATCTCAGATTTGAACATGTTATTGTTTCAAGAGTATAATTATGTTTCTTGATCATATCTGCAAGTTTTTTACATACATTGTTGTACGGAACCCGATGCCCCAAAGTGACAATAATTGGGATAACCGGAGGGGATGGTTGTGATGTGAGGATCACATGTGTTCACAGAGTGTTAATGCTTTGCTCCAGTGCTTTATTAAAAGGAGCACCTTAATTACCAATAGTTTCCCTTGAGGCCCCGCTGCAACGGGCTGGTCGGACAGAAGATGTTGTGCAAGTTTCTCATTGCGAGCATGTACGACTAAATTGGAACACATGCCTATGGTTTGCCTAGAACTTGGATGCTTTATCATTATCTATCTGCAATGCCCATGTTTTTACTATTATATGAACTATCTTCTCCATGCAACGCCCGTTCATCTGTCCCTATGCCTATAGTACTTTTCATCTCGTTGTTTCCTACAATTGCTACCGTTGTTATTATTTTACTCCTGCTGTTATTTTACTACTTCTACTGTTATAAAACTGTTACCACTGATAAACTGTTGCGAGCAAGTATACTTTCAGGTGCAGCTAAACTAACAACTCATCTGTTAAGGCTTATAAATATTCTTTGGCTCCCCCTGTGTCGAATCAATAAATTTGGGTTTTACTTCACTCGAAGACTGTTGCGATCCCCTATACTTGTGGGTCGTCAAGACTATTTTCTGGCGGCGTTGCCGGGGAGCATAGCTTTATTTATTTGCTCACTTGAATGTGATATTCTTCGCTGTAAGCCTTCCATCATGGGTAAAACTCGTGATGGAAAAGTTCCTATATTACCATCCACTACAAGGAGAGGTACAACTCTGAACACCTCTGTTGCTATCGATTCACCATCTGCAATGAGTAAGCTTCTTACACCACCACATGATACACACACTGCTACTTCCGCTGATTCTAAAAATTCTTCTGGTACTTTTGATGATGCTTCTACTGTGCTTGATGAAACTGCTTCACTAGGTCCTTTCCTAGATGCTACAATTGCTAGATCTAAACAAATCGAAAACACTGAAATTCCTGATGAAAATGCTGGTACACCTGTTAATTCACCTGAGTCTAGAGAAAGTCCCAGTGATGCTCTTGAGAAAACTTACATTGAACTTAATGATGACTTTATTGAAGAAGTTCAAGCTACCACTAGTGCAAGTGCTCTTAAGAGCCTTCTTGCAAGACGTGCTGTGAAATATAAACCTTCTCCTGATGCTAAGTTTGCTACATCTCCCATACACATTAAAGATAAGGATTATGATTGCTCTCTAAATTTATCTTATATATCCATTGTTGAGAAAGAACCTTTTTGTGGTACTGAAAATGAAAGTGCTATAGAACATATGAATGCGCTATCATCTTTGGTTAGTTTATTTTCTGATCATATTAAGAAGCGCACTTACTTTTTTACTAAGATCTTCCCTTTCTCCTTGAAAGATGAAGCTAAAACTTGGTTTAACAATTTGTCACCTGGATATATTGATAGTCCTATTGGTCTGGTTAATGCTTTCTTTCAGAAATATTTTCCTCCTAGTTCTCAACATGCTGCTTCCCAGAGGATCCTTAACTTTAAGCAAATTGAAGGAGAGAAAATGCATGAATCTTGGTCAAAATTTTGCTCTTTACTAAGAGTTAGCCCTGGACATCAATTACCTAAAAATAAGCTCCTAAATATATTTTATAATGGACTAACTATTGAATCTAGGACATACCTAGATAGTTGTGCTGGTTGTGTTTTCAGGAAGAGGACTCTTGAAGAAGCTGAGGAATTATTGGCTAAAATAGCCAAAAATCATGATGATTAGACTATACCTGAACCTACCCCAACACAAACACCAACACCCAAGAAGAGGGGAATGATTGAATTAAATGATGAAGTGATGAGGGAAGCCAAGAAATCTCTTAAAGAGAGGGGTATTAAATCTGAACATGTGAAGAATTTACCACCTATAGAAGAATTATGTAAGCCAATTCCTCATCCACCCATAGTTGAGGTACACTCTCTCCAATATTTTGATAATAGAGATATTCCCTATTCCAAACCACCTGATCAATGCTTAGATGAATTTGATAATTATGTTGCTAAGCAAGACAACTTTAATATGAGAATGCAGAATCATCTAATGGAAAACTCTAGAGCTATTCATAATTTTCATGGTATTATTGAGAGTACCTCTAATGATGTTAAAATGCTTGTCAAACATTTCCATATGGTTCAAACTCAAATTGATCAACTCACTAAGGTGCAAAAAGATTTGCTAGATCATGCTTCTAGAGAAAACATGTTTATGAAGTAATCACTAGAAGTGGTGTTTCTACTCAGGACCCTTTGTATCATGAGGGACATCCTAAAAGAATTGAACAAGATTATCAACAACCTAAAAAAATAGTAATTCTTCTAAGAAAAAGAAGAAGAAACATAAAACTATTGTAGAATATCCTGAACCTGCTAAAGATCCTAATAGTATATATGTCTCTGATGCTGAAACTGAAAGTGGTAATAATAAAAGTGATGCTTCTAATAAAGAAGAAATTGAAGTTGAACCTGAAAAGCAAACTAAAAATGCAAAGTATACTAAGGAGGATTTCATTGCTAATAAACATGGTAATGAGAGATAACCTTGGGTACAAAAATCAATGCCTTTTCCTAATAAGAAACACAAATCAAAGGAAGAAGAACATTATAACAAGTTCTATGATTGGATGAAACCTTTGTTTTTGCAAATTCCTTTAACTGATGCTATTAAACTGCCTCCTTATTCTAAATACATGAAAGATATTTTCTCTAACAAAAGGAATATTCCTAATGAGGAAATCTCCACTATGCTTGATAATTACTCTTTCAATGGCAAGGTTCCAAAGAAGGTTGGAGATCCTGGTATTCATATTATTCCTTGTTCTATTAAAAATACTTATGTTAGAACTGCTTTATGCCATTTAGGAGCAGGAGTTAGTGTTATGCCTTTTTCTCTCTATAAGAGGCTCTCTCCGGAAAAATTGATACCAACTGATATATCTTTGCAAATGGCTGATAAATCTACTGTTATTCCCGTTGGTATATGTGAGAATGTACTTGTTCAAGTGTCTACTAGTTGTTTGATATTAACTGACTCTGTTGTGTTGGAAATGCCTGAAGATGATAATATGTCTATTATTCTTGGTAGACCTTTTCTTAACACTGCAGGGGTTGTTACTGATTGCAATCAAGGAAAAGTAACTTTCAATGTTAATGATAAAGAACACAAAATTTATTTTCCCAAGAAGATTGATAGGAAATATGGTCTAAATTCAATTGAAAATATTGAGACCATCCAGATTGGAGAATTCTATTGTCCTGTTCCAATGCCACAAAAAGAATATAAAATTTTCATGATTGGGACTATGTCTATCAATGTCGAAGGGCTACCCCCGGATAGGGCAAAGCTTGGTACAAGTAGGTGTCCTAACAGTGGATATCGAGATGGGGTTGACTGTGTTGACTACCCGGACCGATATGAAGGTTACCGAGATGAATCTATCTCGGTAAGAAGAATCAAGGGTGGCATGCTGAATGGGTGTTCCCCGGGTTACCCGAGTTGCACTTGGGGAATTCGGGTACCAGAAGAATCATCTATCTCGGAGCGAGGTCAACGGAGCAGTTGAGATCCTGAAGATCGCGAGAGAGTACTGATACGTCATAAACGTATCCTTAATTTCTGATGTTCCATGTTGTTTTCTTATTGTTTCCCACATGTTTTCTATACATTTATGTCATTTTTATCGATTTTCCGGAATAACCTATTGACAAGATGCCACAGAGCCAGTTCCCTGTTTTCTGCTGTTTTTAGTTTCAGAAAAGTTGTTCTGGAAATATTCTCGGAATTGAAAAATTCGAAGTCCGGAAGTCTTAGAATTCCCAAAGGTTCCACGGAGCCCCAAAGAGACCCGGAGGGGGGGCCTCAGGGGAGCGGCGCCCCCCTTGGCCGCGCCGGGGGGTGGTGTGGGGCCCCCAGGCCGCCACCGCCTCTTCCCTTTCGCCTATTTAATCCCGCTGATACATAAAACCTAAGAGGATACCAATTTTTTTCCAAAAAACATCCGAGTCCGCCGTCACCGTCATCCCGAGATTGAGAGGGTTTTGGAGCTCTCCCGGCACCCTGCCGAAGGGAGGAAATCATCACCGGAGGGGTCTACACCACCATGCCCTCCTCCGAAGTGATGCCTGAGTAGTTCATCTCTGGACTACGGGTCCATAGCAGTAGCTAGATGGTTGTTCTCTCCACATTGTACCTCATGTTTAGATCTTGTGAGCTGCCTATCATGATCAAGATCATCTTTATGTAATGCTACATGTTGTGTTTGATGGGATATGATGAATGTTGAATGCTATGTCTTCTGATTATCAATCTATCAGGTTATCTTCATGCTTATTTTATTTATGATCTTGCATGCTCTCCGTTATTAGTAGATTCTCTGGCCAAGTAGGTGCTAGTAACTCGAAGAGGGAGTATTTATGCTCGAGTGACAGAAACATGACGGATGGAGGATGTGATGTTGCCATTAGGGGGAAAACAACGGCGTTTACCTAGTTTACATTGTTTACATTACACACTTTGCTTGCGGCGATAATCTGTTTCTTGCAACTTAATACACAACGTTTGTTCGGATGATATTCGAAAGGTGGATTTTTAGTCATAGATGCAGTTGGATAACGGTCTATGTATTTTGTTGTAACGCCCGCATGAATCACATAGTAATCTTTATGTCTTGCATATGCACTACGGTGCAGCCTTCAATTCTGTCAATTGCCCAGCTGTAATTTGTTCACCACACATGTTATTTATCTTTCACGGAGAGACACCACTAGTGAAATGTGGACTCCAGTCCATTTTCCTCATACCGATAAAACACCTGTTGCTTTCACACTGCTCTCTTACTGTTACTACTGTTTTTCCTACTATTTTCCACACCATACTTTTAACCTCTTTGTGTTCAGCAAAACCGGTGAGATTGACAACCTCACTGCTACGTTTGGACAAAGTGATTTAATTGTGTTGTGTAGGTTCCACGTTGCTGCTGAACCGGTAGTGCGCCCTGCCACCTCAGATGCATCAACCTTCAGAGATTTCTTGTCCTCCTACTGGTCTATTCAACCTTGGTTTCTTTTCTGAGGGAAAACTTGCTGCTGCACTCTTCACACCTTGCACTTGAGGTCTACCAACGTTAGTCATCAACAAAGTTTTCTGGCGCCGTTGCTGGGGAGGAAGAGAATTTCTGCAAGGGGAGACTCTCACTTCCAATCTCTTTTCTTTGGTTTTAGTTTTGCTTAGTTTATTTTTATTTTGTCTTGTTTGCTTATCTTTATCAAAAACACAAAAAAAATTAGTTCTTATTCTAGTTGTTATTTTTGCTCTATCATGCTTGCTACCAATGGTTGATGTCTTTGAAACTAGATCTTATAGGCAAAGTGGGTTCACAGATGAACAACAAAAATATTATAAGCAACACTGCTTGTCACAAAAAGGAATACACTTATGGGAGCAAATTAATAGATTGCATCACTATGCTAAAAACTTGTGCTCTACTTATAATGTTACTTATTGCTTTGATAAATCTTGCTGTTGTAGGAGGTATAAACACCTCCCTTTTCAATGTGAGTACAATGATGATGTTACCATATCTTCTTATGTTAAGGGAAATTATGAATCATATGATGTGGAACAAATTGAAGAATTTATTGCTTGGAAGGGTGCATTCGAAATTGCCTATTTACTTGAAAGTATTGATGATGCACCTTATAAATACGAGATTTATGCTATAATTGAATGTTGCTTTGATAATTACAAGGATTATAATTACTACATAATGGAATATCTTAATAAATTCTCTCCCCCAAAGGGAGAGGCTAATGCCTTGCAAGAATCGATGGAAGAAGAAACTGCTGAATCTAGAAGCTCATTGGATGAAAAAGAGGAGGAAGAATGGAGCTACCCATGTCTACCTCCCAATAATAGTAACTCTTTAACTCATACATTATTTGATGAAATTGGTACTTCTATACTTGTGACCTTGATACTACTATGAGTGAAACTGGTGAGAATGATATTGTTACTGTTATTTATGATAATCCATGCTACTTGGATAAATCTTATGATAATCCTCTTGATGATGGTCCTATGTTACTTGATGTTATAAATTATAATGCTACCGAAAATAGGATTGCTATAATGTGTCTTATACCTTTTAAGAGTGACCAATTATCTTGTTTTGCTATTGCTAAAAGTGGGAAAAAATGGGAGCTGATTTTTAATTTTGATCCCACTATTTTTGAGCTTGATATGAATTGTGTGCTTGTAGACCATGACAAACATGCATTATGTGATTATTATTTTGGTGAGTTTGTTCATGATGTTACTGAAAATTATTATGAGAGAGGAAAATATGGTTGTAGGAATTTTCATGTTAATAAAACACCTCTCTTTTTGTTGAAAGTTTTGAAGTTGCTCTTATTCTCCTTTCCCATGATTTCTAGTTTGAGCTTCTTTAATTTATTTCTTTAAAAGATTCCTATGCATAGGAAGTGGGATAGACATAATTTGTTTTATACTTTCTTCTTGATTCTCTCTTTTTCTTAATTCATATTTCTTATGTGGGCATCTTCTTCATTTGAAAATAATTGATTCTACTTTTTTCGGCCTAGCTAAAAGGCGTTAAAGAAAAGAACTTCTTGGGAGATAACACATGGTTTTATTTTTTCTTTGTTTTTTTATGTTTTATTTGAGTAAAGGGGTTTTATAATTCTGTATAAACTCCTTTGTATCTTTCTTTCCATGTTTTAGTAGTGCCAAGTAAGGTTTCTGACGAGAGTTGGAGTTGGTTTTCTGATTTGTGCGCAGGAAAAAGATTTCTGCTGTGCACCGTAAACAATCGTATAAAATGCAGGAAGATCAGAATGATCTGAATTTTTGTGTGCTTATTCCTTGGATAATTCTGCAACTATTTTTTTCTTTAAGTTTTTCGATATGAGCAACGTAAGTGCCTCAAAAAAATTCTTCTTTACACAATGTTCTGGTTTTGACAGATTCTGCCATTTTTCTTTCATTTGCTCTTTTGCGATGTCAAGTGGATTTATTTGCTTCACAAAACATCAGTGGCTGTAGATAATGTTTAATAGTATAAATATCAATTGTTCCATACATAACCAATGGATTTTTAATTGTTGCACTAACCCTCTAATGCGAATTACTGTTTGAGTGTGGTGTGAAGGAAGTTTTCAAGGGTCAAGAGAAGAAGTGATATATGTAATCAAGCAGAGTGAAAGGTCAAAGTTTGGGGATGCCCCCATGGTTCATACAAGCATATTTTTTAGAAGACTCAAGCATCTAAGCTTGGGTATTCCCAAGGCATCCCCCTCTTCATCAACTATCTATTGGGTCACTTCTCGTGAAACTATATTTTTATTCGGTCACATCATATGAAGTTTACTTGGAGCTTCTGTTTGTTTTTATTTTGTTTTATTTTGTTTTCCTTGCTGAAAAAATATAGTTGGATCCTAGCATTCTTTCTTTGCGAGAGAGACACGCTCCACTTTTTCGTTTGAATACTTGTTATGCTAGTATTCTTAGTTTTTCTTCTAGTGGCTGCAAAAATTCCTGTTTAGCTCTCGTTTTCATTGCATCTCTTATTCAGAGTTGTTAGTTTTAGCAGAGTTATGTGAGTCCTCTCATGTTTTCTTGCTGTAGAATTTAGAGAGTTTTTGTTAAAGCATGTTTTGTATGGTGCTTGTTGGGAAAAGAAACTGCTCCTTGAGGTAGAATTTTTAGCGGTGCAAGTAGAAGCTTGTATAGACTGTGGCTAGAATTTTTCATATCATGCTAGATGTTATTTTAGTTTTAAAGATTTGTGGTTATTGAGTATCATGATTAGCCTCAAATAGCTGAGAGTGTTTAATGTTCCATTGAAAGAATCATGAGTTGTTCTTGTCATATTGAAGCATACATTTCTGGTGTTCTCCTTTGAATGTTTTATTTGGTTGACTTGGCGCATGCTCACACCATGCTTATGACTATGAACCAGTCACAAATAGCCTCCATGATCATTTAGTTTTTGAACTTTTGGTACCACTTATGCTTTGATTAATGACAATTTTTATGTCGCTATGCATGATTATGGCTCTTGTGCTCTCTTGATTTGTCGCTCCTAGTCTTTTGCTAGCCTCCACCTGTACTGAGTATGAGCTCTACTCGTGCATCCAACTATCAAAAACCAAAATTTTCCCATTGTGTCCACCATACCTACCTACATGTGGTATTTAACCGCCACTCCAAAGTAAATTGCTCATGTGTTACCTTTAAAACTTTCAAAATTACTCCTATTTTGTGCTCCTAGACTAGTGGCTTCATCCGCTTATCAAATTATAGAAGAGCTGGCAGCGGGGTGCCCGGCCCCAAATTAATAACAAAATTCTCTTCACTATTTTTGCCCCTGATTTATCAGTCAAAGCATAATTTTGTAAACAAAAGAGAAAGAGGGATGACCTTCGACTCAGATGCGTCCTTCTATGGGCACCGCTCTTGTGAAGTCTAGTTGGCTTGTGACGTACTGTATTTTCTGTTTATCATTCGTTGACATAATCATACACCTCTCTCAAAATAGTTTTCAATACCTCTGTTTAATAATATAAAATCTCTAGCACATGAGTGAGCCATGCTTCCCTCTGTGAAGGGCCTTTCTTTTACTTTTATGTTGAGTCTCCATCTTCCACCTTTATGCACAGTTGAGAGAGCATTTTTTTTCCATTCTGAGTTTTATGTTCATTTGTCCCAGAAACATTATTAATTGATTCATGATGTGTTATTGCTTGTTCTCTATTTATTTGTTCTAGTCTTCCTCATGAACTTTGAAGGTGTCCTGGCATTTATGTTTTGCCCCACTCTTAAGGACTAGCGAAATATCACTTTGACATGTTCTCTCTATACTTGAAACAAACGTATATCTTTTGTTGCATTGTTATTCATGATCTTTTATTTGAGTTACTTATCATGATGCAAGGTGATTGCTATGCTTTATTATTAAAGTTCTATTTATCATGCTCGTGTTTAAGTTCTATGATCTCAGCTTACTCATGCTTTTACATTATTGATGATGAAGTTTATGTTGGTAGCATGTCACCTCAGAAATTATTGTGTTTTATCGTTTTACCTACTCGAGGACGAGTAGGAACTAAGCTTGGGGATGTTGATACGTCATAAACGTATCCTTAATTTTTTATGTTCCATGTTGTTTTCTTATTGTTTCCCACATGTTTGATATACACTTTATGTCATTTTTATAAATTTTCCGGACTAACCTATCGACAAGATGCCACAGAGCGAGTTTCCTGTTTTCTGCTGTTTTTAGTTTCAGAAAAGTTGTTCTGGAAAAATTCTCGGAATTGGAAAACTCGAAGCCCGGAAGTCTTAGAATTCCCGAAGGTACCACAGAGTCCCGAAGAGACCCGGAGGGGGGCTCAGGGGGTCCCACACCCTAGGGCGGCAAGCCCCCCTTGGCCGCGCCGGGGGGTGGTGTGGCCCCGAGGCCTCCACCGCCAATGCCATTTCGCCTATTTAATCCCCCGAGACATAAAACCTAAGAGGATCCCACTTTTTTCCCAAAAACACCCGAGGCCGCCGTCACTGTCATCCCGAGATCGGGAGGGTTCTAGAGCTCTCCCCGGCACCCTGCCAGAGGGGGAAATCATCACCGGAGGGGTCTACACCACCATGCCCTCCTCCGAAGTGATGCGTGAGTAGTTCATCCCTGGATTACGGGTCCATAGCAGTAGCTAGATGGTTTTTCTATCCACTTTGTACCTCATGTTTAGATCTTGTGAGCTTCCTATCATGATCAAGATCATCTTTATGTAATGCTACATGTTGTGTTTGCTGGGATCTGATGAATGTTGAATGCTATGTCTTCTGATTATCAATATATCATGTTATCTTCATGCTTATGTTATTTATGATGTTGCATGCTCTCCGTTATTAGTAGATACTCTGGCCAAGTAGATGCTAGTAACTCCAAGAGGGAGTATTTATGCTCGATAGTTGGTTCATGCCTCCTTTTCATCTGTGCTCGAGTGACAGAAACGTGACGGATGGAGGATGTGTTGTTGTCATTAGGGAGAAAACAACAATGCTTTGTCTAAGATTGATGTTATTGTTTACATTACACACTTTGCTTACTGCAATTATCTGTTGCTTGCGACTTAATACCATTCGAGGGGTGGATTTTTAGTCATAGATGGAGTTGGATAATGGTCTATGTATCTTGTTGTAATGCTCGCATGAATCACATAGTAATCTTTATGTCTTGCATATGCACTACGGTGCTACCTTCATTTCTGTCAATTGCCCAGCTGTAATTTGTTCACCCAACATGTTATCTTTATGGAGAGACACCACTAGTGAACCTATGAACCCCGGTCCATTTTCCACACTGTTAAACAAACCACAACAATTTCCTGCTTGCTTTACTTACTGCAAGAATACATCATTTTCCACACTATACGTCTAATCTTTGTTTTCAGCAAGACCGATGAGATTGACAACCTCACTGTACCGTTGGGACAAACTAATTTGGTTGTGTTGTGTGCAGGTTCCACGTTGTTGCTGACACCGGTGAAGCGCCATCACCACCGTCAGTGGCATCAACCTTCCGAAGATCCTCTTCCTCCTATTGGATTGATAACCTTGGTTCTTAACTGAGGGAAGTTCTTCCCGCTACACTCATCACACCCTCCTCTTTGGGTTCCCAACACGCCATCACAAGCAGTAAGAATTCCTAGCACCATCAAGGCGTAGCAAAAGAATTTCTGGCGCCGTTGCCGGGGAGGAAGAAGTCTTCTGCCAAGGGGAGTCTCTCACTCTCAACCTCTTTATTTTGTTTATTGTCTTGTTTTTGTTTTTGTCTTGTTTTTCTTCTCTATATTAAAAACACAAAAAAATTAGTTTACTTCATAGCTGTTATTTACTTGCTTGTTGTTATTTTGCTAAAATGAGTTCCTCCGAGAATACTAAGTTGTGTGACTTCACTAGCACAAACAACAATGAGTTTATTTGTACACATATTGATCCACCTGCTCCTACTGCTGCTTTCTATGAGATTAAACTTGCTTTATTAAATCTTGTTATGAAAGAGCATTTTTTTGGTATTAGTACTGATGATGCTGCTGCCCACCTTAATAATTTTGTTGAACTATGTGAGATGCAAAAATATAAAGATGTGGATGGAGATATTATTAAACTAAAATTATTCCCTTTCTCTTCGAGAGGAAGAGCTAAAGAATGGTTCCTATCTTTGCCTAGAAATAGTATTGATTCATGGACTAAGTGTAAAGATGCTTTCATTGGAAAATATTATCCTCCTGCTAAGATTATATCCCTGAGAAGTGACATAATGAATTTTAAAGAATTTGATAATGAACATGTTGCTAAAGCTTGGGAAAGAATGAAAACTATGGTGAAGAATTGTCCCACTCATGGACTGACTACTTGGATGATTATACAAACTTTTTATGCAGGACTGAATTTCTCCTCAAGGAACCTATTGGATTCAGCTGCTGGAGGTAACTTTATGTCCATCACTTTGGGCAATGCAACAAATCTTCTTGATGATATGATGATAAATATTCATAGTGGCACACTGAGAGAGCTCCACAAGGTAAGAAGGTAAATTCTGTTGAGGAAACATCCTCTTTGAGTGAAAGGCTTGATGCTATTATGTCTATGCTTGTTAATGGTAAAGCTCAAGTTGATCCAAATAATGTTCCTTTATCCTCTTTGGTTGCTCAAGAATAGCATGTTGATGTGAACTTTATTAGAAATAATAATTTTAACAACAATGCCTATAGAAATAATTTGGTGGAAACAATTATAAGACTTATCCTACTAATAATGGTTATGGTAACTAGTCATCAACCCGTGCAAATCGGGCTACCTCTTTTGTTTGGCGTGTTTTGTTGTTCCTAGAAACGGGGAAAACTTGTTATATTGTATCATACAAATAATGAGAATTGATAACAGGAAACATTTTGTATGCTTGGAGATCTAATGCCTCCAAAACTCTCTAACATTCAGGAAGGAAGTGGTGAAGAATGCAATTTTATAGTAGGCTGATTTCTATGCAGATCATGACACAACTGAAGCCAAAGAAACGCTCCTATAAAAAAAAAATGTTTAACTAAAAGACAAAAATTCAAGTAGTACATTCCATAGATGTAGATTTTATATAAAAGTATCACAATATGCACGAGTATGTGTTGAATATCAGTATGCTAATATATGATTGTTCCCTTTGTGGCATCTGCAAGAAATATAAAGAGCACTTAATGGGAGATAAAATCGTAGATATTACATATTTTATTTTATGAACCACCATATTTTAAACGCATAGGTTGTTAGGAATTTTGCAAATCCCTACTATAATTAAACATAAGGATGTCGTATAAAAGAACTAAGGTCACATATCGATCAATTTCTCTTATCACATGGTATCATACATAGTTTTAGAAAAAATTAAACTCAAAAATGCAAAAAAATTCTACACATCTGATATATGTAACAAAAATAGTACTTCTGTACGTCTAATGTATAGGCAAGAATTCACATTATATACACGTGATGCTTAATATCGTGCTTGCTGTCAGCCTAGACAACACTCTTCTTCGCATAGTCAAAGGTCAACAATGTTGCTGATCTATTTTCTTGTTATGGGGATTTTAAGCTTCTTTATGATGGCATGGAAACAATGTTGCATATAACTTTCCATCACACTCATACAATTGATGTCCCGATAATAAAATGTTTTCCAATGCCTATGATCCGGTAGTACAATAGAGATTTGTTTGATTAGACAACGTTGGACATTTTTTTAACCTGCCGCCTAATGTCTTCCAATATATTTGATACATGTTTTCTCTTTTTTGGATTCAACACAAAAATTTATCTTAAGTCTACATATAGAATTTTAGTATGAAGAATGGCTGAGAAGGTTCAAACAGCCATACGGTGATGGTTAAAATTTAGAAACTCTAAAATTTAAAGCAATTATGATTGATGAGAAAGTTTTGTGTCACATCCTATTTAAATATTTATTCGACGTCGACAATAAAGTTATGGAAAAGAAAACCTTGCCAATTTTTCAAATATGTACTTGAATTTGTAATTCTGGAACACCTCCTCTTTTATTCTAGCTTACGTGGTCCATATGGTTCTGCCCTGGTACACATGTTGTAATTCTTTGAACCGGGTTTGGTTTGAGACTAAAATAATATTGATAATTTGATGTTGCAAGTCGAAGTCATGAGAAACTTGATGCGGCAAATCCAATGGCACAACAAATATTTTAGGTAAGAATGAAGATGTACGACCTGACGCCTAGTATGTTACAAACTATTTGATATATGTTTTCACATTTGTAGGTTCAACCCCGGAATTTATAAGGTGTCCATATATATTATTACAGAAAAAGATACATGTACAAAGCATTACTGGAAATGATCAAATGACATTACAGAGATGGTCCAGATGGTGGCTACACCGGTACACATGCTAATAAGGAAAGTTTTCTTTGAGTGCTACAGAGTAATGTCAAGATAAATTGGATACTTCAAATGCAATAGCACGTCAAATATTTTATTCAAAAGAAACACTTATACTCCGTATTATAATGCTTGACATGGGTGAAAAATAGGATTAGTCGAGATGCACAAAATTCTACAAAAATATATTTATCTGAAGGAGCATAGTAATATTTCTATCATGAATTTACCTATCAAAAAACTGTATTGTAACGTCAGCAAACCGATCACACCCTAATTAAATCCTAGAGGCAACCCATCTTGTAGGGATACATTGTAAACTAAGACCACTCCTAAATACATCCTATGTTTTGAGTCCTAGGTATTCCGAACGGCGCCGTTCAAAACGTTTACACATGGTGCCCGACGGATTATGGCGCCATACGGAAATCGGATGGAAATTACTGTACAGAAATAAATTCCAGTAAAAGAATTGATGTAAGATTGTAAACTAAGAGCACTCCTAAATACATCCTATGTTTTGAGTCCGAGGTATTCCGAACGGCGCCGTTCAAAACGTTTACACATGGTGCCCAGCGGATTATGGCGTCGTACGAAATCGGATGGAAATTATTGTACATAAATAAATTCTAATAAAAAAATTGCTTTAGGATTTGTAAAGAATATATACCATGGCCAGAAGATAAAACCAACCGCCATCATGCCGGTATGCAAGGAGAAAGCTAGCTAGGCCCTTACCATCCAATCCAATTGGATCGTATCAGGTTATTTGTGGAAGCACCTACTCACGTGAGAGAAACTTAATTATTGAGGTAATTAGGGAAAAAGTTAATTATGTACCTGGATACAGCAGCACTATTTGCAATCGATCTAGTACACCCGGCCGCTGCTGCCGTACGGCATGTGACGACAGGAAGATAGCAGCGAGTTTTCCCATACACGTTGCACCTTTTTCTTTTACCCGATCAACTGGATTATTTCGAGAGATAGCCGTCACCGGATTTCTCTGCTCCATGGGATCGCACAGTGGATCGATTCTTCTTGCGACTAGACGAAAGGGAAAAGAGGAGTCCCGCTCCATGACGCCAAATTGTCAGGCGGAGATGAGGAGCAAATTTGATCAACGGCTCTAGATGTACCATGGGTTAATTGGACGGGTAAAATTTATTACCCTCTAGGATTAACGTGGAGGCTCGTAGGAAGTCTCCAATTAGTAAATATAAGATTCTTATGGAAACTCCTACAATAGCAATAAAATCTCTACCTCTCATCTTGAAAACATGCTTAGAGAATTTATTAGCACACAAACTGCTTTTAATAAATCTGTTGAGGAAAAGCTTGGTAAAATAGATGTTCTTGCCTCTAAAGTAGATAGCCTTGCTATTGATGTTGATTTTCTTAAACTAAAGGTTTTGCCACAATATGTTAAACAAAGTAAAACATTAAATGCCATTCGAGTTCGAATTGATGATAATGTCAGGTTGATGGCTTAATTACGTGCTAGGTGCGAAAGAGAAGATGAATTGGCTAGAAAGAATAATATTGCTAGAGTTTGCACTATCACAACCACTAGTAAAAATGAAGCTCCAAGTGCTAGTAAACTTCCTACTATCAATGGTAAAGTAGTCGGTGTTAATAAAGTCCCTACTCCTTTGCTGAAACTGCTTCTAATAAAAGTGCTGAAATTTTTAGAGATGTGGGAGATAATGGTTCCATTACTTTTGATGATAATAATATTGATTTTTATGATTGCAATATATCTAAAGTTATTATGTTTCTACAAAAGCTTGCTAGAAGTCCCAATGCTAGTGCCATGAATATGACCTTTACTAAACATATTACCAATACTCTCATGAAAGTTAGGGAAGAAAAGTTGAAACTTGAAACATCTATCCCTAGGAAATTAGATGATGGTTGGGAGCCTATCGTTAATATAAAAGTAAATTATTTTTATTGCAATGCTTTGTGTGATATTGGTGCTAGTATCTATGTTATGCCTCAACAGCTTTATGATATGCTTGATCTACCAACGTCGGAACACTGTTATTTGGATGTTCATCTTGCTAATAATGCTAAGAAGAAACCTCTTGGTAGAATTGATGATGTTCTTATTATGGTTAACAATAACCTTGCCCCTGTTGATTTTGTTGTTATGAACTTTGAATGCAATGCTTCTTGTCCTTTTTTTTTGGGAAGACCTTTTCTTAGAACTGTTGGTGCTATTATTGATATGAAAGAGGGGAGTATTAAATATCAATTCCCCCTCAAGAAAGGTTTGGAACACTTTACTAGAAAGAAGATGAAGCTACCTTTTGACTCTATTATTAGAGCAAGATATGATGTTGATGCTTCTTCACTTGAAAATACTTGAGTTGCCCTTTTATGCCTAGCTGAAAGGCGTTAAAGAAAAGCGCTACCGGGAGAGAACCCGTTTTCTTTCGTTTCTTTTGTGTGTTTGCACCTGGGTGTTATCTATTTCCTTAGCAACCCTGTTGTACCTTTTCTTTTGTGTTTTTGTTGAGACAAGTAAAGCCTCTAGTGGAAAGTTGAGGCTATATTTCGGATTTCTGCGCAGGAAACAGATTTCTGCTTCCCACTGTTTATTCCGTAAATAATCACAGAAAATTCAAAATGACCTGAGTTTTTTGTGTGTAATCCTGAGCTATATACGCAATGTTTCTTAGTTGACCACTTTTTGATTGGAGAAACAAAAGATTTTTGAAAAAATCGATCTTTAACTGCTGTTTTGTTTTGACAGATTTCTGCCATTTATTACATTTGCATCTTAATCTCTTTCTTTTGGTGTTCTTTTGAGAAAAAGAGTTTTAAAAGAAGTTGTGACAGTAGCTAATGTGTTTTTGAGTGTTAGTTTGTGTTGAAACTGAACCATGTGAATTTATTATTTCGATTGCACTAACGTTGCTAATAAAGATTGTGAGAAGTTTGGTGTGAAGGAAGTTTTCAAGGGTCAAGAGAAGAGCATGATATGATGTGATCAAGAAGAGTGAAAAGCCTAACCTTGGGGATGCCCCGGTGGTACATCCCAGCAAATTCCAAGAAGACTCAAGCGTCTAAGCTTGGGGATTCCCAAGGCATCCCCTTCTTCATCAACAAATTATCAGGTCACTTCTAGTGAAACTATATTTTTATTCGGTCACGTCTTATGTGCTTTACTTGGAGCGTCTTTTTTTTAGTTTGTTTTTGTTTTTGCTTTCAGTTTGTTTTTACTTTTCAGTAAGCTTGGTTGGACCCCAGCATTCTTTTATTGGAGAGTGACACGCTCCGCTTTTTCATGAGAATACTTTGTATTCTTAATCTCTGTCTAGCTTCTGCATTTATTTAGCTCCTGTTTTGCATGCATCTCTTATTAGAGATGTTAGTTTTAGTAGTGTTATGTGAGTACTCTCATGTTTTCTTGCTGCATCCTAAATAGTATTTTTGTTAAAGCATGTTTTGTATGGTGCTTGTTGGGAGAAGAAAACTGCTGCTTGAAGTAGAATTTATAACAGTGCTAGTAGAAGCTTGTATAGACTGTGGCTAGAACTTTTTCATGCCATGCTAAATGTTATTTTAGTTATAAAGCCTTGCGGTTATTGAGTAGAATGAATAGCCTCAAATAGCTGAGAGTGTTTAATATGTCTTGAAAGATTCATGAGTTGTTCTTGTCATAGTAAAGCATCAATATATGGTATTCTCTTTCGAAAGTTTTATTTGGTTGACTTGGCGCATGCTCACACCATGTTTATGAGTACAAAACAGTCACGAATAGCCTCCATGACCACTTAGTTTTTGAACTTGTGATACTGCTTATGTTTTAATTAATGATGATTATGTCGCTATGCATGATTATGCCTCTTGTGCTCTCTTGATTTGTCGCTCCTAGTCTTTTGCTAGCCTCCACCTGTACTGAGTATGAGCTCTACTCGTGTATCCAAACTCCCTTAAACCAAAGTTTTTCCCTATCGTGTCCACGATACCTACCTACATGTGGTATTTAACTGACACTCCAAGTAAATTGCTCATGTGTTACCTTTAAAACCTTCAAAATTACTCCTGCTTTATGTTCTTGTTTTTAGGGATACTTGATCAATCTAATGTAAAAGCATATGCACGCTGGGATCATAAAACTTTAAACACAGGCATGATAAATAAAATTTTAATAATAAAGCATAGCAATTACTTTGCATCACGAAAAGTAACTCAAATAAAGGATCATGAATAATAATGCAAAGAAAGGTAAACGTTTGTTTCAGGTATAGAGAAAGCATGGAAAAGTGATAATTCGATAGTCCTTAAGAGTGGGGCAAAACATAAATGCCAGGACACCTTCAAATTTCAAGAGGAAGACTAGAACAAATAATTTAAGAACAAATAATATACCATCATGAAGTAATTATTGATGTTTATGGGACAAATGCACATAGAACTCAAAATGGCAAAAATGCTCTCTCAACTCTGCATAAAGTTATAAGATGGAGACTCAACATAAAAGTAAAAGAAAGGCCCTTCGCAGAGGGAAGCAGGGATCACTCATGTGCTAGATATTTTATTTTATTAAACAGAGGTATTAAAAGTTTGACATTTGTGGAGGAATGTCTATATTTTGGGAGATGTATGCTAATGTCAACGAATGGTAAACAGAAAATACAGTACATCACAAGTCAACTGGATTCACAAGAGCGGCTCCCATGGTGAAGGACACAACTGGTGTAGAAGGTCATCCCTCTTTCTCTTTTGTTTACACAATTATGCTTTGACTGATAAATCAGGGGGAAAATAGTGAAGAGAATTTGTATGCATTAATTTGGGGCTGGGCACCCCGCTGTCAGCTCTTCTATTATTTCGATAAGCGGATGAAGCCACTAGTCCAGGGTGTGAAATCCAATCAACAAGTGAGATAAAGATTCTCTATTTACGTCCTCATGAGCAAAAACAAGAACATAAAGCAGGATTAATTTTGAAGGTTTTAAAGGTAACACATGAGCAATTTACTTGGAGTGTCAGTTAAATACCACATGTAGGTAGGTATGGTGGACACAATGGGAAAACCTTGGTTTACGGGAGTTTGGATGCACGAGTAGAGCTCATACGCAGTACAGGTGGAGGCTAGCAAAAGACTGGGTGCAACAAATCAAGAGAGCATAAGAGCCATAATCATGCACAGCGACATAAGAATCGTTAATTAAAACATAAGCAATATCACAAGTTCAAAAACTAAATGGTCATGGAGGCTATTCGTGACTGGTTTGCAGTCATAAACATGGTGTGAGCATGCGCCAAGTCAACCAAATAAAACATTCGAAAGAGAATACCATATATTGATGCTTTACTATGGCAAGAACAACTCATGAATCTTTCAATACATATTAAACACTCTCGGATATTTGAGGCTAATCATGCTACTCAATAACCACAAGGATTTAAAACTAAAATAATATTTAGCATGGCATGAAAAAGTCCTAGCCACAGTCTATACAAGCTTCTACTAGTACTGTTATAAATTCTATTTCAAGCAGCAGTTTTCTTTCGTTTCTCCCAAAAAGCACCATACAAAACATGGTTTAACAAAATTACTCTTTAAGATACATAAAGAAAACATGATAGCATTAAAATAATAATACTAAATCTAACAGCTCTAACAAGAGATGCATGCAAAACAGGATCTGAATAAATGCAGCAGATAAACAAAGACTAAGAATACAACGTATTCTCAAGAAAAAGCGGAGCGTGTCACTCTCCAATAAAATAATGCTGGGGTCCAACCAAGATTATTATGAAAGTAAAAATAAACTGAAAGCAAAAGAAAAAGAAAACTGAAAATAAAAATAAAAGACGCTCCAAGCAAAGCACATAAGATGCGACCGAATAAAAATATAGTTTCACTAGAAGTTAATTTGTTGATGAAGAAGGGGATGCCTTGGGAATCCCCAAGATTAGACGCTTGAGTTTTCTTGGAATTTGCTTGGATGTACCACCGGGGCATCCCCAAGCTTAGGATTTTCACTCTTCTTAATCACATCATATCATCCTGTTCTCCTGACCCTGAAAACTTCCTTCACAACAAAATTCTCACAATCTTCATTAGCAATGTTAGTGCAATTGAAATAAGAAATTCACATGGTTCAGTTTCAACACAAGTCTAACACTCAAAAACACATTAAATAATGTCAAAAATTCTTTCAAAACCTCTTTTTCTTATTTCAATTGCACTAACATTGGCAGAAATGCGATAAATGGCAGAAATCTGTCAAAAATAGAACAGAAGGTAAAGATAGATTTTTTCAAAACTCTTCTGTTGCTCAAATCAAAAAGTGGTCTTCTATAAAAAGTTGTGTATATAACTCGGGATTAAGAAAAAAAAAGCTCAGATCAATCTGAATTTTGTGTGATTTTTAACGGAATTTACAATGGACAGAAGAAATCTGTTTCCTGCACAGAAATCCGAAATATTGGCTCAACTTTCCACTAGTGGCTTTACTTGGCTCAACAAAAAATCAAAAAAAAAAAGATACAGCGAGGTTGATAAGGAAATAGAAAACACCCAGTTGCAAGCACACCAAAGAAAACAAAGGAAAACTGAAAGAAAACAGAGAAATAAAACGGGTTGTCTCCCGGTAGCGCTTTTCTTTAAAGCCTTTCAGCTAGGCATAGAAAAATCAACTCAAGTATTTTCAAGTGAAGAAGCATCATATATACCTTCATCTAAACCATTATTTGCAGCAATAGGAACTTTATATGTTTTTGAATATTCAACATGAAGGTCATTCTTAGTCTCATTAATTGTTTTTGCAATTTTCAGCACATATTGAGATTTGGGTTTGGCCATCTTAGGAGCATACATAAATCTTTGCTGCTTTCCCACAAAGGCTTTCTCATTTTTGAATTTAAGAGATGAAAAGGTTAAGCTTAAATCTCCCATGGCATCCTATAGTTTACCAATACTAAAACTTTGATTATCATGAGTGCTGCTAGCTTTTAGAGCAGTGATTCTTCTATGAAAAGTAACTAGTAATTCATTAACTTTGCTAGCATTATCAAGGAAGACTGATAAGTTCATTTCCAAAGAGTTTAGTTTATCAATAACATACTCCAAAGTAATCTCAGTTTTAACAGTTATAATGGGAGGTGCTCCTACTAAACTTTCAATCAAATTGCAAGCTTCCAAAGCAGGAGTTCCTAGAAATTTTCCACCCGTAAGAGTGTCTAACACATGCCTATACCAGCCAGAAATACCAACATAAAAATTTCTCAGGAGTATCAAGGTAGAATATTTTTTTGTGCACCTCTTATGAGCATTATTTATTCTATACCAAGCATATTTTAAACTTACTCCCCCTTGTTGCCTAAAAGAACAAACCTCTACTTCAGGAATACTCATTCTAGCAGAATAAAAGCAAGCAAATAAATAACAGCTATGAAGTAAACTAATTTTTTGTGTGTTTTCAATATACAGAAATAAACTATTTTTTGTGTGTTTTTGATATAGAGAAATAAAAACAAGACAAAAATAAAAACAAGACAATAAAAACAAAATAAAGAGAATGAGAGTGAGAGACTCCCCTTGCCAGAAGACTTCCTTCTCCCCGGCAACGGCGCCAGAAAAATCCTTGATGCTCTTTGTTGGGAACCCCAAGAGGAGGGTGTGATGAGCACATCGGTAGGAGTTTTCCCCTTAGTTAAGAACCAGGGTTATCAATCCAGTAGGAGAAAGAGAATCTTCAGAAGGTTGATGCCACTGACGGTGGTGCTGGTGCTTCACCGGTGTCAGCAACAACGTGGAACCTGCACATAGAACAATCACAATACTTTGCCCCAACGGTACAGTGAGGTTGTCAATCTCACCGGTCTTGCTGAAAACAAATATTAGACGTATAGTGCGGAAAAACAGTGTATGTTTGCAGAAAGTAAAGAGAGCAGGAAAATGTTGTGGGTTGTTTACCAATGTGGAAAAATGGACCGGGGTTCGTAGTTTCACTAGTGGTGTCTCTCCATAAAAGATAGCATGCTGGGTGAACAAATTACAGCTGGGAAATTGACAAATAAAGGTTGCATTGTTGTGCACAATATGACATGAAGATTACTATGCTATTTAGTGCGAGCATTACAACAAGATACATAGACCAACATCCATCTGCATCTATGACTAATAATCCACCCTCGGGTTATCATCCGAACCCCCTCAGGTATTAAGTTGCAAGCAACATATAATTGCATTAAAGAAAGTGTGTAATGTAAGCAATGATTATGCACGCGGGCACTCTCACCGTTGTTTTCTCCCTAATGGAAAAGCACATCCTCCCCCTTCACGTTTCTGTCACTCGAGCAAGGCAACAAGGAGGCATGAACTCACTATCGAGCATAAATACTCCCTCTTGGAGTCACTAACAATTACTTGGCCAGAATAACCACTAGCAACGGAGAGCATGCAAGATCACAAATAACACATGCAAATAAAGACTATAATCAACTTGGCATAAGGTCAATATTCATCGGATCCCATCAAACACAGCACGGAGAATTACATAAGATCAATCTCGATCATGATAGGCAGCTCACGAGATCTAAACATGGAGGCATATGAGGAGAACACAACCATCTAGCTACAGCTACGAAACCGTAGTCCAAAGATGAACTACTCACGCATCACTCCGGATGCAGGCATGGTGATGAAGAGGCCTCCGGTGAAGATCTCCTCTCCGGCAGGGTGCCGGAAACAGCTTCAGAACCCCCCTGATATGGGGTTGAAGGTGACGACGGCTGCATAACTTTTTTGGGGATTTTGATCAGGTGTTTAGGGTTTTCCGTCTGGGGGGCTTAAATAGGCGAAAGGGCGAAGGCGGTGGAGGTCCATTGGGCCACACCCCTAGCTGGCACGGCCAGGGGGGCGCACCGCCCTATGGTGTGCCCCCCTGCTGCCCCTCTCCGGCTCCTCTTCGGTCTTCTGGATGCTTCCGGGGAAAATAGGACTTCCGGGCTTCAAATTTTTCAAATCCGAGAATATTACCAGAACAACTTTTCTGAAACTAAAAAACAGCAGAAAACAAGGAACTCGCTCTATGGCATCTTGTTAATAGGTTAGTCCGGAAAACGTATAAAATGCTATAAATAAGGGAGAAGACAAGTAGCAATTGGCAAAATATGATCATGGAGCATCAAAAATTAGGGATACATTTATGATGTATCAGAGTCCAGACAAAGGCTGACCGATCAGGATCGCCAGGTTCTTCGTCTGGACGAAGGCACCCAAAGGCCTTCAGTCGCTCGCCGAGTTCAACTCGTCGCTCTCCTCCTTGACGGTCGACGGATCTTCCTCGTCCTCCTCTTTAGAAACATCATCTTCATCATCGTAATCGCCGCCCTCTTCACTGCTCCTGCTCTCAACACAGCACTCCACACATTCGCCGCGACGCCCGAAGATCTTCACGAAGAGGCGGTCCACTCCATCGGAAATGGAGGACCTAGCTCTCCTCTATCCTCTGGGCATGGGCGAAAGTTTTCCACCCCCTCGCCAACGACAGGTGGCCGGAGGAGCAAAAATCCACCGACGCCCACCAGGGCCCGTTGATGCAGCCCACCATCTAAAGCCAGAATCGGCGGGGAGGATTGCGGTCGACGGACCCGGCGAAGACATCATGGAGCCTCAGGCGACTGCAGAGGAGACCGCAGAGGGCCACCAGGAACTCGTGCTCAGGCACGCGAGTATCCTCCACCCAGCGAGGAAGGGAGCTCCCCATCACACCGCGGCCGCGGGGAGCACGGCCACCGCGGCTGTGCCGGCTCCCCGCGTTCGCTCTGGCCCGAGAAGAGGATCCCTCCGGCGTGTCCATAGTAGCAATGGCACGCCTCGCGCTCCGCCCGGGGGCAACGCCGGAAACAAGTGACTATCCTCTACCTCGGCCTCCATGACCCATTCTCAGTTTTCTCTTTTCTGCAGGTGAAGAACGGAGGGAAGAAGAAGGCGAAGACGGCGTCGGAATGGGGGAGGGGTCTTCCCCCTATTTATGTCGAGCCGAAGAGACGGCACCGCGCTCGTTCGGTCTTTAACTGGCTTGAGCGCTGAGGAAGAAGGGTCCACGTCCCGTGGGAGGACGTTATCAGACGCCAAGGCACTCACTGCTCTGCACCGCCCGGTCAGAGCAGTAATTGCAACACGACGTTTCTGCCACGTGAGGAGATTGTGGAATTCCCTTGCGAACCGTTGCGCCACGTGGAGAGGCTGGCCCTGCAGCTGGGGGTCCCGGGCCGCTCCACCTTCCCTGAACGTGCACGCGTCATGGGCCCCGGGGCTACTATCTGGCCCACGGATACCAGGCCCCGGGGCTACTATCTGACCCACGGATACTAATGTATCCTGGGCCTTCTGCTGCTGGCCCAGCCCATCACGCACGGAAGGACTCCGTACCAGTGTACCGTGAGAGGAGGGAACCCCCAACGGTTCCCGATCGAGGTCAGCCCCATGGAAAGGATTCCTCCCCGAGGTCTCCATCGCGCATCGCTGGAGAGGAGCCCTGCTTCGCCATTGCTCCTTCCCGGAAGGAACCTCGCCCGTTGGGAGACAACCCATGTGCGGGTGACGTTTTGGCCCCTTTGCGGATGACGAAGCCACCGTAGGGGACAGAGTGGCTTTGGCCACCCAAAGCCATACCGAATGTAGCACGTTAGATTTTTTCCTTCATACTCAAGGTTCTATCAAACCAGGAAGCAGGTGCTTGATGAGACTAGTCGTTGAATCCATAGAAAGCTTGCTAATTCCTGTTTTGATCGGATCAATTCTTGTATTGCAAAAGAGATTGTTATCGATGATTAAAAATAGGCATGGCCTTAAGGTTTCACCTGAAGCAGTGCATTAGTAGTATGGGATAAATAATATAAAGTTAAAACAATTTAGTATAATTAATAATATGCTATTTAGATGTGTGTAGGCAATGCATCCGTGGTCCACTACGCCTCGAGCACGGGTTAACATAGAGTAGTTCGTCCAAACTTGGCCCTGTATTCATTCCGTCTCGTGGGGTTGCCTTGATTTTTAGTTCTAAAAAGAAAGATGATGAGGACATGATCACACGCTCGTTGGGAGACCCCAAGCGGAAGGTATGATGCAGTCTAGAGTAAGTTTTCTCCTAGTAAAGAACGAGAGTTATCAAACAAGTAGGGCTTCGTAGTCTTCAAGAAGGTTGCTTTATCAACAGTGCCGGAAACTACATACATGTAGTTTACGGGAGCGTGGAACCTGCACACAAACAAACACTCTCTCTTGCCCCAACTTTCTGGAAGGTTGACAATCTTCCGGTCTTGCAAAATCCGGAGAATTAAACGTATAGAGTCTTGGAAAACAATAAAAGTAAAAACAGTACAACAAGGAAACAATTATGAAAGTGCTTAAAAGAAGGTTTGCAATATGAGGAAAATAGGATCGAGGGCCATAGGTTCACTAGTGGTGTATCTCCAACCAAAACAAACATGCTGGGTCAACATATTACAGCTGGGAAATTGAAAAATCATGAATGTATAAAAATACTATTAAGACGAGATAAAGTTCATGGGTTCTAACATTGTAGGCATTACGTCAAGGTATATGGATATGTATCCAGCATGAATCTATATCTAAATATCCACCTCAAAAAAACTATCTAGCAGATCCCTTGGTATTAAGTTGCAGCAACAAAGTGATTGCTATGTGTGCAATAGACAAATGCATTAAGACCAATACATAATGTAAGCAGTGGTTCCCATCCGTAGATAGCTATTTTCTCCCTAGTGTCAACAACACATCCTCCCCCCGCACGTTTCTGTCACTCGAACGCAGACAACAAGGAGGCATGAACCCACTATCTAGCATATAAACCCTCTCTTGGAGGTGAAAACAACTACATGTCCAACATAATCATAAACACCGGAGAGTATTGCAAGACAATATTAAAACTCTCTAGAAATATAAGTGAAGTATATCAGATTGACATGAACAAAATAATCAGTTCCCAGCAAACACAACATGCACAATTACATAACGGTGGTCTCGATCATGTGAGGCAGGTCATGAGACTCTAAACATGGAGGCATAGGGGACATAAAAATCATCTAGCTACTGCTATGGACCGGTCATCCCAAGATGAACTACTCACACATTTGTCTGGAGGCGATCATGACGATGTAGAGGCCTCCGGTGACGATCCCCCTCTCTGACAGGCTGCCGGAACAAGACTCCTAAAGCCCTAGATTGGACTTTCCAGGTGATGGTGCCTCTCTGTATGTTTCGTGGAAAATAACTTTGTCCATGTGATTTTTAGGGTAAAAGACAATTTTTGTGCGAAGGGGGGGCTTGAGGCGGTGGTCTGGGCCCCAGGGGCCCACTGGCCGCGGCCTAGAGGGAGGCCACACCTGGTGCCCCTGGTGGCGCCCTGGCCCACCTCTGGCTCCCCTTTGAACTCCATCTTCGTTCTAGGTAAAAAATGATATCCGTAAATTTTTAACCCTTTTCAAAAATCTATCCCTAAGAACTTTTCTAAAATAGAAAAACAACAGAAAACATCAAGTGTCCTAGGGCATCTTTTTTATAGGTTAGTTTGTGAAAACATCAGGAAAACGAAACAAAACATGTGGAAAACAAAAGGTATTGAGTAGAAAACAAGCATGGAGCATAAAAAAGTATAGATATGTTTGCAACGTATCAGCATCCCCGAGCTTACTCTTGCTCGTCCTCGAGTAGGTAAGTGATAACAGAATATTTTTTGAGGTGACATGAAGCCAACACAAATCTTGATCAACATTATGTAAAAGGATTTTAACAAAGGCATGATAAATATTATTTAAACTAATGTAAACTTAGAAATGCCATTTACTCCTCAAGTTATGGCTGCTGTCCGCCAAGCCCCGCAGAAGAGCCGGCTCTCTATAGCCTCTTCCTCTGGTGCGCCTCAATCTGTCACTCCTTCTGATTATGCTCCACCTCGCCCCTTATATAACCGGAGAACGTTACTGATGCTCTGGCTTAGCTAGAGTGGAAGTAGGTTCCTGCTTATGAGTTTGAAGAAGCTATCCAAGCCACAGATAAACCGGAGACTCAAGACCTGGCGCCTCAAGATCCGGCAACACAGGACCCGTCCCAGCAGAAGGGAAAAATCTGGTGTGGAGTAATCATGTGATCTCTGCAAAAATAACAATTCGACCCTGTTGGGTCTGTAATAGGCTAGATGAACTGTTTTATTTCTAGTCCTATTTTTGAAAGTGTGCATGTGCACTTATGATACAATTTAGTGTGTAATAACCCGGTTTTCCTTTGAGGTTATGCAAAGTATTTCCGGTTTTACTTCGTTTTTGAGATATCTTCGATATGCACGTGAAACTTTTCTTGACTTGGTTTTTCATTGCTTTCTAGGTCAGCCGATTTTCGCATGACTTATTCTAGTGTGTACAACTCTGGTGAGTTCAGGGTCATAGTAACCCGGTTTTGCCGTGCTATAGTAACCCGGTTTTTTCGGGTTATATCATGATTGACTCAACCAGGTTTAAACATCTAGGTCATAAAAGTGCGTGTAACCACTGACTGGCAGGAAAGTATAACCAATATACTTTGGCTTATGCCAGATTCTTGAGATATAGACTGTGCTCTAGCATCAGCCCCCAAGTAATCATATAGGAACAAATATTGTAACTTCCTGTCATAATGATATGAAAACAAATCCCAATAACTCAGATGTTGTTACCATTGCTTCTCATAACATAGTGATTACAATGATCCTATGTATAATATGGCCTTAGCTGGGCTATGTTCCATGGTCTTCCAGTTTCTTTCTCAGATGTTCGTGATTTATCAGCATCACGCATATCAATGAGGTAATAGGATCCATCGTGTAGTTTTTTACTTACCACAAATGGTCCTTCCCATGGAGGACTTAGCTTGTGCATCCCATCTTTTTTCTGAATTAAACGCAAAACCAGGTCACCTTCCTAGAAACTTCGAGTCTTAACCCTGCGGCTATGATATCGACGCAGGTCCTACTGATATATAGCTGACCTGGATGCTGCGAGGTCACGTGCTTCCTCTAAGGCATCTATCGAGTCTTGACGAGCTATCTTATTCTGGGTTTCGACATAAGCAGTCACTCGTGTTGAATCGTGGCAAATGTCACTTGGCAAAACTGCTTCAGCTCCATAAACCAGAAAGAAAGGTGTGTAACATGTTGACCTATTTGGGGTAGTTCTTATACTCCATAGAACAACAGGCAACTCTTCGACCCAGCAGCCAACAGTTTTCTCCAATGGAACCTGAAGTCTAGGTTTGATACCTTTAAGTAATTCCTGGTTATCCCGCTCTGCCTGTCCGTTAGACCGTGGATGGGCCACGGAAGCAAGGTCTAGCCGTATATGGTTCTGTTCACAAAACTTCTGCATTGCTCCTTCTGTCGAATTTGTCCCATTATCTGTAATAATGCTATGTGGGTAGCCAAATCTGAAAATCGGCTTTATTTAAGAACTTGACTGTTGTAACTGCGTCACATTTACTGATTGGTTCTACTTCTACAAACTTTGTAAACTTGTCAACTGTCACCAATAGATGAGTCTTTTTATCAGTTGACCTTTTGAAAGGTCCTACCATGTCACATCCCCAAACTGCAAAAGGCCAGGTTATGGGAATCATACGTAAATCCTGAGCTGGCACGTGATCCTTCCTTCTATATCTTTGACATCCTTCACACGTTTTAACTATATGTTCTGCATGAGCATTCGCGGTTAACCAGAAAAATCCATGTCTGAAAGCTTTATTGACCAAAGATCTAGAACTTGCATGGTGGCCGCAATCTCCTGAATGGATTTCTCTTAGAATTTGACATCCTTCTTCTGGCGAAACACATCTTTGAAAAATTCCAGTCGCACTTGTCTTTTGTAATTCACCATTTATAATTGTATATGACTTGGATCTTCTTGTAACTTGGCGAGCGATAACCTTGTCCTGCGGGAGCTCGCCTCTCATAAGGTATGCCAAATATGGCTTAGTCCACTCTGCGATTATATGCAGGGCAGCTACTAACTCTGATTCTAGATCTGGATTTGCTAGGTCTTCCTCTGTTGGGATTTTAATAGATGGGCTATGAATTTCATCCAGAAAAACATTTGGTGGAACTTGCTTTTTCTGGGAACCTAGACGAGCCAGTGCATCAGCTGCTTCATTGAGACATCGATCGATATGATCCACCTGATATCCTTGAAAATATCCAGCCAGCTGGGTAACCGCCCGTCTATAAGCTGCCATAACTGGGTCTTTAGAATCCCAGTTTCCTGTAACTTGCTGAGATACTAGATCAGAATCACCCAGACATCGAATCCGGGTTATGCTCATTTCTTTCGCAATTCGGAGCCCATGGAGCAAAGCTTCATACTCTGCTGCATTATTAGTGCATTTGAATGAAATTTGCAAGACATAGCGAAACTTATCTCCTCTTGGGAATGTTAACACCACACCAGCTCCTGAACCTTCCAGTTGTCGAGACCCGTCGAAATGCATAGTCCAGTATTTAGTATCTGGTTTATCCGGTGGAACTTGTAACTGTGTCTAGTCATTTATAAACTCGATCAAGGCTTGGGATTTTATTGCGGTCCTTGGCTCATATTTGATATGAAACGGCCCCATCTCAATAGCCCACTTGGCAACTCTTCCTGTTGCTTCTCTGTTTTGAATAATATCAGACAAAGGTGCTGAACTAACCACGGTAATAGGATGTTCCTGAAAATAATGTTTCAGTTTACGACTAGCCATGAATTCTCCAAAAACCAGCTTCTGCCAATGTGGGTAACGTTGTTTAGACTCTGTCAAGACCTCTATCACGTAGTAAACCGGCCGTTGAACAAGATCTTCTTTATCTTCTAGCTTACGCTCCACAACTACCACCGCACTCACTGCCCTGTTATTTGCCGCTCTGTATAGTAGCATGGGTTCTTTCTTCTCGCGCGCAGCTAATATAGGTGCGTTGGAAAGTTGTTTTTCCAGGGCCTCCAATGACTCATCAGCCTCTTGATTCCACACAAAGGTGTCAGTTTTCTTCAACAATCGGTATAAGGGTATAGCCTTTTCGCCTAGTCTTCTTATAAACCGGCTCAAGGCAGCAACACAACCTGTCAGCTTCTGAACGTCCTTCAGGCAAACCGGCCTTTTCAGGTTATCTATGGCCTGAATTTTTTCCGGTTTTGTTTCAATGCCTCTCTCTGAAATAATGAAACCCAATAATTTCCCAGCTGGTACGCCAAAGACACACTTTGTTGGGTTAAGCTTCATTTGGTACTTGCGCAAATTGGCGAACGTCTCTTCCAAGTCTGAGATCAAAGTGTCACCTTTTTTGGATTTGACTACTATGTCATCCACATAAGCGTGCATGTTTTGCCCAATCTGACTCTCCAAGCAATTCTGGATACACCTTTGATAAGTTGCCCCTGGTTTTTTTCAAACCGAAAGGCATTGACGTATAACAAAATGCTCCAAAGAGAAGTAATGAATGGCATCTTCTTTTGATCCTCTTCCTTCATTTTGATTTGATGATAACCTGAGTAGGCATCCAGAAAACATAGCAGTTCACAACTAGCCGTAGAGTCTATAATCTGGTCAATACGGGGTAACGCGAACGGGTCTTTAGGACATGCTTTGTTCAAATCTGTGTAGTCTATGCACATTCTCTAGGTTCCGTTTTTCTTGATAACGAGAACTGATTAGCTAACTACTTTGGATGAAACACTTCTACTATAAACCCTGCTGCAAGTAACCTCACAATCTCTTCTCCTATTGCTTTCCTTCTCTCATCATTGAAACGACGGAGGAACTGACTAATAGGTTTCAATTTAGGATCCACATTTAAACTATGCTCAGCAAGTTCCCTTGGGACACCTGGCATGTCAGAAGGTTTCCATGCGAAGATATCCCAATTCTCACCGAGGAACTTCATGAGTGCGCTTTCCTATTTTTCTGTCATATGAGCCCCCACGCTGAACTGCTTAGATGAGTCACCGAGGGTAAATTCCACCAGCTTGGTGTCTTGAGCAGACTTAAATTTTAACTTGGACTCAGCTGATGGCTTTTTGAGCGAGGTCATGTCTTCTGGATCAACTTGTAGTTTATACAATTTCAACTCCTCTTGTGCACAAGCAGTATCTGCATAGGTTGCATTGCCTTCCTCACACTCCAAAGCTATGTCTCTATCACCGTTGACAGTAATATTTCCATTGGGACCTGGCATCTTTAGCTTTAGGTAAACATAGAAGGGTCTGGCCATAAATTTGGCATAAGCTGGCCGCCCGAACAGAGCATGGTATGGACTTTTGAACTTGACAACTTCAAATGCTAGCATCTCTGTCATGTAATTTTAAAATACCCCAAAAGCAACTTCAAGGAATATTTTTCCGATAGGTTGTGCAGACTTACCAGGTACGATCCCATGAAACACAGTTGATGATGGCTGAAGCTGTTTCTCTTGCAGGTTCATCCTTTTGAACGTGTCGTAGTAAAGTCTGTTTATACTGCTTCCTCCATCCATCAATACTTTGTCTAGCTTATATGCTCCAACTTGCGGAGCCACGACCAGAGCCACTCCCCCTGGATTATCAACTCGCGGAGGATGATCAGCCCGACTCCAGGTTATGGGTTGTTCTGACCAGTTAAGCCATCGAGCAACGACAAGATCCACTGTATCTGCACCTTGCGTTCTCTCCTGCATGAACTGGTGGTGAATACATGATATTGGCCCGAGCTTAACTACTTTAGATTTGTTTGAAAACCGGAATTTATTCCTTGGTGACTGCCGCTCGGGTTAGTTCCCTGGTGACCCTAACTGTGATGACCCGGATTATGATTTCCGGGTCCCGAGCTGCCAGCTCCCGGATGTCCACCTCCCATATTTCCTGGGTTGCCTCCTCCGTTGTTTCCTGGTCCATAGTTATTACTTACGCTAGGTCTAAAATCCTGCATGATGAAACAATTTTCCCAAGAATTATTTGCTAACTTTCCCTTTTTTCTATGTCGAGGGCATGGACCCTTCAGGGCCTGCTGAGCCTACGCAAAGCTGTTTGGCCAAAAAATTTGATTTCCCCTAAAATTGTTGCCCTGCCGTTGGTTTCTCTAACATGTATCTTTGTTTGCCACCAAATCCGAAGTCCCATCTCCGTTTTTACGCTTGTTATTGTTCTAGTTCTGAGGGTTGTTGTTGCTCTGACTCGGGTTCTGGCTACCCTTGGTTCCAGCTTTCTTTCCCTTCGTGGACTTCTCATCATCTGAGTCTGCATCCTTTGTTTTGTCAGACTCCGCATACTTGGTCATGGCATCCATCAACTCGCTCATATCACTTACGTATCGCTTAATGCGTCCCAGCTTATGTTTCAGAGGGTCAAACCTGCAATTTCTTTCCAATGCTATCACCGCTTGTTGGGCGGTGAGTCCGACAGATGAATGTATGATCTCCGTGATGCGTCGAGACCAATGCTGGGCAGACTCCCCTTCCTTCTGAACACAGTTTTCCAGGTCTGTAATAGTCGTCGGTCGCTTACATGTTCCCTAATTTTTTCTGATGAACTGGTCCTTCAAGCCTTGCCAGCTATTGATTGAATTTGCGGGCAAGTTTTTCAACCAAGACTTCGCCGGTCCTTATAACATCACACTCAGGTATCGTGCACATACTGCATCGCTTACTTCCAGTATTTCCATTGCCATCTCATAACCTTCTATCCAATCTGCGGGCTCCATGTCTGGCGTATAGTTTACAACTCTACGTGGTCCTTTAAAATCAGCTGGTATTCTCTCGTTCCCGATTGCTGGACCGAGACACTGAATGCCAATCCTACGAGACCCAGTTGGGGGAAGGGTAGAAGCTATGTTTTGAACTGTTGGTTGAATATGACCTGGATTCCTGTTTTCTGGTTCCGCAACTCTATGTCCTGCATTTATAACTCCAGGTGCGTAGGATACGGTTGGCCTGGGTGGGTTTGGTTGCTGCCGGTTTGCATTGCTAGAGCCGGCCGGAACTGGTGAATTTCCATGATGACTTCTCGGCAAAGAATTCCTGCTGTTGTAAGGGGTTGAGTGTATCCTGTCCTGATTACTGCAGTTCATCCGTTGGACCACTGCTGTTTGTAACATCTCAATTGCCCTCCGAGCTTCAATACCAATAGGATCATTGGGGTTGACTGGAATCCGTGCCAGACTGTTTGTTGCTGCCCAAATGTTATCCATTGGATTGTTGAAATGACTTGGCGGTGTATGAAACCTTTCCTGGATAGGTTGTTTAGGGACCGGGACAGGGTTCGGGTTACCATGCAGCTGGATAGGTGGCTGAAAACGTGTCGGGTGAACTAGAACTGGAGCAACCGGCGGGTTCATGGCGTGAACCGGCTGGGCAACGTTAGGTGCCCCAGGCGTCCCGATTGGAGACGTAAATAAGTTCTGTAGGTTGGTAGGTCCCAGTCCTGTGCCGAATTTGTTGTTTAGCCGGGTATAATATCACATGTTCTGTGTCGAATCTCTGACTCTACAAATCCCTTAGGTGACCCTATCGGGTTTCGACTAGGAGAACTCATGAGCGCTGGTGGAATCGTCGGCTAGACAGGGGGCGAGATTTACCCAGGTTCGGGGCCCTCGTAGAGGTAAAACCCTTACTCCTGCCTCTGTCGATCTGTATTAGTCGAATAGATCGGTTACAATGGTGATGGTTCGAGTCGAGAGTATGATCTCAAGCTCAAGGTTTTGGTGTTGCGGTGTTCCCTGGTCCTCTACCGGTGGCTCTCCTGGCCTTATATAGGTGGCCAGGTCTCAAACCTTACCCGGAGAGGACTCGAACTCTAACCCTAGGTCGGTTACAAGTTTCCAAACTTAACCCGCAAGTTAGTGCGGGTGGGCTTCATGTGGGCCTTCTAGAATACTCCAAGGGCTCCTCTTCTTGGGCCTTAACCTTGGGCCTGAGATGGGGTGTCCTTACCCGCGGGGTCTAGGATCCATGCCTTCGTCAGTAGCCCCCGAGCGTTTGCTCGAGTGGGTTTTCCAGTCGAGTAGACGGTCAAATCTTGGTCTTCCTTTCCTGTGGATAACCAGCTTGGTTGTTTTCCTGTTTAGAGAGCGTGTACCCTGTATAATAAGTTTTCATACTCGAGTATCGAGCAAAGCAAGTGCCTATTTTTATGGCTTTTTATCGCAGAAGGATGCGGCGCAGCAGCTTGGCTCTCCCGAGAGATCAGGGCCAATTAATTGCGACTAGGGCAAAAACATCTCTGGCCTACACAGATTCGAGACCTCCGACTCGAACCCGGTAAGGTGATTGTTGCGACTGGGCCGTTGTGGTCTTATCGAGTCGAACTTAACCTATGGGGGTACCCGGCGCGTCCGCTAGGATTTTTCTTCGTGTTGTTGACACGGAATCATGCCGGAGGACGCAACTTCGAGTGCGATTCCAGGCCCTCAAGAGAGATCTTTCGGGTCTTACCTTCATATTCGAAGAATATGGCATCCGGATGTGCCTAGTCGGCTGAACAATCCAGGTTTTTATGATGTGAAAATATCATGTGAGTGAAAAAAGGTAGGTTCTGCCTACTCGTGTAATTTTTGAGCGAGTAGTTCTTATATCCATACGAAAGAGTTTTCGTGTTTAGGAGTTTTATGCCCGTATGAAAGAATTTTCATGTTTGGGAGATCGTGCCCATACGAAAGAGTTTTCGTGTGCAGGGTATTCTTTCCTGTTGTAAAGGAGTCTTGCCTTCATGATTTGCTCATGAAAAGGTTGTTTCTATTCGAAGGAGTTTTGTTCATACGAAGTTATTTTCGCGTTTGAACTTTCCATTCGGAACTTTCTTTGTCTTGATGATGCACGCTATGACGTCATGGCGCACTTTTCTCCTCCCGATGGGACGTGACGGTGTGCGAGCAGATGGGTTGGCCCACATGGTCAGCTTTTTGACCGGGAAACGAGACGTCGTTCCCGGTTTTTACGCAAACCGCGCAGTAAATGCGCACGATCTTCTGTTGAGATCGTGGCAGGAAACACGTTCACCGCCTCTTCGTTTCATCTTCACACGTGGTGGCAGTGATGAGCGACACGTGGTGCATCGAGTGGCCAGGATTGATTCGCTCCGTGTATAAGTACGGGTGTTTGCGCTGCGGGAAAACCTTCGTCTCAAATCCATCTTCTTCCTCGCGCTCGTCTTCTTCCTCGCGCTCGAGCTCGTGCTGTCAGTCATGGCTGGAGGCAAAAGACGTGGCGCTGCCATTTCCGCATCCGGGGAAGCTTCCGTGCAAACTGTGCCGCGCTCGGGCGACTGGCGCTCGCCCAACACCACCGCGAAGAGCATCAAGGAGATGCAGCGGGAGGGGCTGCTGCCGGCGGAGTCCGAGAAGCGGGTGCGCCTCGGAAAGAAGGAAGAGGTACCCAATCCGCAAGCAAACGAGCGCGTGGTCTTCGCGGACCACGTGTCTCGCGGTCTTTCCTTTCCCCTCCATCCGTTTCTTGTCGGGTTGCTGTATGTCTATGGCATACAGCTTCACGATCTTCCTCCGAACGCGGTGCAGCACATATCGTGCTTCATCGTGTTCTGCGAATGCTTCCTTGGCATTCGCCCACATTGGGCGCTCTGGAAGCCCCGCTTCAAAGTCCGGATCTTTCGCGAGAAGTCGCGGGTAGACTCCGAGCCCGGCGAGCCGCTACGTACGGGTGGCTTTGGGATCCAAGCGAGATCGGAGACCAGCTACTTCAGCATGTACTTCATCGACTCCGCGCAGGGCTGGAGGAGAAAATGGTTCTACGTCATCGACAACAACTCGGGTGGGATCGTAGAATTCCACCCATTTGCTGTTTTGAAGAGACGGAAGTCCTGGTCGCACAAGTTGTCAGCCGAAGAAGCCCAGGTCGTCGCGCCGCTACTCGCAAGAGTGACAGCCCTCCGTGATCAAACTGCTGGAGTTGTACTCAACGGGCTGCACCTGGCGAGTACCTTTCTGAAGCGCAGGATCCAACCTTTGCAGCTCAGGCCTTCCACGATGTGGGAGTATCAAGGCTCTGAGGATCCTAGCCGAATGAGTCGCGAAGAGCTTTCGAACGTCGAGTTCGAGAAGAAGATCGCGGCTATCACTAGCCTGAAGGTGGGAGAGAAATTCCCCGAGTGCACAGTCGCGGCCTTTGACGCGTCGAAGCCTCCGCCAGCCGCAGTGAGTTTATTCTTCTTCCCTTCTTTTATTTTCTTTATTTCCTTGCTTGTTCTGAATTTCAGTCGATTGAATTTTCCTTTGCGTTCCTCTGTCTTCTTCCATAGAGTTTGTCCATGGCCACCTGCTACCCTCCTGTATCTGGGGCGGAGGCCTCAGAGTTATTGGCGAGTAACTTGGATGCCCCAGCCGACACCAGTGTTGCCGATGCTTCTTCGAGCTCCGACCAAGATTCTTCGGATGACGCAGGAGACTCGGGTGGCGATCGTTATAAACGCCGTCGGGTAGAAGGTGATGAGGCCACTTCTAAGGACAACTCCTTGGAAGAGTCGCCCGGGAAGGAGCCCATCAACGCTACTCCTCTGCAAACGCGCGCCTCTTCCTCCTCATTCCCAGTTATCCAGACCGCCTGGAATGCAGATATGCTGGATGAGGATGAAGACGATGAGTAAGTTTTTCTCCTTGTTCTTAGTCGAACGTTTTTCCTTTGCATCTGTGTTGACGCTTTGTCTTTTGTCGCAGCCTGCAAACCATTAGTCCTCGCAGGTACGCCTCTTCTCTTCCTCCCGAAAGGAAGAGTAAGGCAGGAGCTGCGGATGAGGCTCCCACTGCAGGCACCGTCCAGAATTTGCCCAGCATAGCCCCCAAGGCGGCGACTATGGAACATGAAACTCCTAGTTTAGCTGCCGGGGCTTCAGCTTCAAAGGAGGTGTCGGGTAGCTCCGCAGATCCCCTCTCCCGTGCCAAGGGCCAGGTAAATTCTGTTACTTGTCTTTAATTTGTTATCGAGTGCACGACAGTGCTCCCTGTAACACCTGGGGTGTTACCTGTTTGATTGCTTGCATCATATGCACCACATTGCATTGCACCATGTTTGCATCACAACTGAAAATTTCAAAACAATTTAAACTTTTAAGCTTGCTCAAAAACTTCCAATTTCAAACTTGCAATTAAAACCCCTAAATTGTTTTCCACTGGTTAATTCTGTTTTAATCACTTGTCTGTTACAACCTTTCAAATAAAGAAGTGCAAACTAAAACCCTCTTTTGTTTCAAAGCAACTCATTATAATTCACCTTTCAAGTTGCTGCTTAAAATCAATTAACCAAATTAATCAATTATTTCCAAGTCTTTTTCCAAACTCAAAACAATTATCAAATCATCAAACTTTTGAATCCATGATGTTCAACACAACTTGGTATTCTTTAAAACATTCTAACCCTAGGGGAAACCCTATTGAAAATACCTTATTTTCTAAATATTAATTACTATGGCAATTTTCACTTAATTTGGTTCAATTTTGAAACAACAATCAAACATTTGAAATTTTGAAAACCAAAACTGCCAGGTGGTTTCTTTTCACCTAAGAAGCTTAACCAAATTTTTCTGTAATTTTTCTTGACCAAAACCTTAACAGTTTTCTCCAAAAACCAAACTACAAAAAAATAATAACACAGAAAAGAATAAAAGGAGAGGCAGCTAACTATCTACCGCAGACCAAGCCCACCTAACCACTAACAGCGCGCAGCCCGGCCCGCCTAAAGCCACTTACCGGTTCGCTGTTGCGCCAAGATTCGTGCCAGCTCCCTCCGTCTTCGTCAAGCTGTACGGCGGCCATCGGGAGCGCCACCGCGACAGAAACGCCGCCGTCCGACCGCTCCGTGCGTTTCCGTGCCTATAAGAAGGCCCTAGGGCCCTGGCAGGTGCCCTAGGCTCCTAGGGTTCCCCATCCCACCTCGCCAGTGCCGCCAAATCTCCATCTTCCCGTCGATCACCTCCCCTGTCTGTTCACCGGAGACCACCTTTCTGAATCCGGCCACCGCGCCGTCGCCATGACCCTCTACCCTCCCACCTATCACCTGAAATCAAAAGCCCTCACCCTCCTCTACGTCTTGGACACCGGAGATCGCCTGGAGGCCACCTATCTCGTCGCCGCCATCTGCGACCTCGTCTCCGGCCACCGCGACCACGACTCTGAATTCCGGCGCGCCGTCATCGCTACTGGGCCCCTCGTGGAGCTCTGACCACGGGGATCGTCCACCCTCTGCCTCCTCCTCCTTCTGGACACCTTCATCGAGCTCGAGATGGTCTGGATGCGCGCCGCCGTCGACGCTTCTGCCGCCGTCGTCATCCTGCGTCAGCGTCGAGCCTCTGCATCGACGCCACACGCTGGTGAGCGCCGTCCCCACCCCCTCATCCCTCTCTGTTGTTCAGTACATCTTTGCGCACCCATCTCCATGTCCACGCATCCGATTCGTATCGAGTTCGACTGTGTTTCGTCGACGTTTTAACTCCGGCGAACTCTGTCTGACGGACGAGCATGTTGCTGTTCGTCAGAAGTTCAGTTAAACGAACTGAACCTCAACCAGAAACCTTCCCCGTTACTGTCAAACGTCTGATTCGTACCGCAGTGGTACTGCATCCTGTGCGCGTGGCGCAGGGCGCGGGTTCGATCCGCAGCGCCCCAAACTTTTGCTTCCTTTTTCTTCCGCAGCGAGGCAGACCCACCTGTCATGGTCTTGCCTTGCCACGCTGGCGTTGCGCAGTGCCACAGTGGCCTGTGGCCCACTGGTTAGTGGCAGTGTGTAGAGGGCCAGTGAGTAGCTTTTGTTTCTGTGCGAATTCCATTTCCTTTTAAAATAACAGATTTGAAACCAAACTTTGAAATTAAATATCTTTTGTTTTATAAATCCAATAAACACAAACTCTATATCTATTCTGATCCAAATTTCCTAATCTATCCAAATATCCAACTTGTGTTCTGTTTTGAACTTTCAAATTACAATTCAAATTCAAATTTAAATCATTTCAATTGTATTTGCTAAATTCAATAACTAATTATTTATTAATCCAATAAATGCAAATAAAATATGTTTTCCATACCATTTCAAATAACCTTTTCAAATATAATTTTTGTATTCTGTTTTGAATAATTAAAATTGCCTAAACCATTTAAGTCTTGTTTAAGGCAATTAAAAATTGTTTAATATTGTTTAATTCATAATTAATTAATCCTAAGTCCAATTTCAAAATGTGAAACATGTAATCCAACTAAAATTTGATAACCTTTTCAAATATCAGCGTTGTTATTTGTTTTGCACACTTCAACTTGATGCAAACAATCACTACTTGCTCAACACCATTAAGTAACAATACTTCCAACTTAATAATGCTTTCTTAACTTGTTAACTATCATTCTAATTGCATCTAAATTGTTATCTTCTTGTTCTTCATCATGCATGCATCATTCTAATTCACTTACACATGATGCTTAGTGTTAGAACAATTAATTCAACTATAAGGCATGGGTTTGCCATATGCAATCTTTGCATATGGAATCCATTTAAACTTGTGTATCTTATCCACTAGCTTACTTTGGTGCATCTATTAAACATGACATGCATCCATACCTTGTTCATGCTGGATCTATTGCCGTAGTAGTAATTATTGCATCCGGTGTTTGTTCGAGGTTCGTTGCTTCTTCCCGGATAGGACGTTGAGATGATGTGAGCAACGACAAGTTCTGCTACCTTGCGGGATCTCAGGCAAGTATACTCACTTGCATGCCATATGGCTGCCTTTCATCACTTGTTACCGATTCTTTCCGTTGATTCTTTTCTGCTAGCCTTAGTTGTAGTTGTTTCTGTTACGAACCCATCACATGAATCCTTTAACCCTGATATTGCCTCACCTCCACTCCTATAACCTTTGCTTGAGCCTGTGTCTTACTATCATGCTTAGGGTTGTTTTGCTCGAGTCTGTTACCCGTTACTTTCCGTTATTACTCTATTATGTTCTGGGGGCTCGATGTTTAATCAATCAATCAATCATGCTAATGTTGCTATTAATAATAAATTTGATGATAAGGCACCGGCAGGAGGCCCTTTGTGGTTTTGAGGCCTGCTAGTGTCGACCCTAATAGGAAAAGGGTCTTGTCTACTGATCCATGATGAGCGCACTACCCGCATTTGGGGAGTATGGGCTCCCCCTCAGTTTGACCCGATTCGCATCTCGTCCAAATCGCCTCATTTAGTTCGGGTTTTCCATTTGCTGCATGCATGATCTTGCGAGCCCTTGGATCCCGGGTGGAACTTTCGTAGTCGGCATATAGGGGGACACGGTCTTAGAGTGCTATGAGGGTCCATTTTCTTCTGGGCCCGAGTAGCCGTGCGCCCAAGGTGCTTTGGGCTTGATGCGAAGAAGGGTTGGATTGTGTTGAGTGCCCCGCTTGGTGGAGCGGCCGCTCCATCTGGCGGGTTATTCATGAGTACGGCTAAATTGGTGCAACCCTGCAGGGATAATCTTCTCGAGAAGCCGTGTTTTCCGCGGTTATGGATTACTTGGTGAAAGTACTGGCTAACAAGTACTCAGGACAACTTTAACATAATGATTAACCATGTTACCCCCCATGATTAACAACTTGACTAGTAATAGGTTTATTCACACAATAACTTGATTCATCTTAACACAACTGTGTGAGTTATCCTCGGATTGCTTCTTTGGCTAAAGGGGCGAGGTCCAGGATGGGTTTGTTTGGATTTACTTTCAGTTGGTTACAATCCTCGATCTTATCCCCTTTCTGTTAGTTGGAAGTTGTGGTATTCTCTCTGTAGTTGGTTAGTGCAGCCTGCTGTCGCTTATTTGCAGTAACCCCTTCCTTTCCATTGATCCTAAAGTTTTGGTATCTTGTGATGACTGGCTACGCCGGTAACTTGTGAGTATGGGTTTTATCCCCCTTGCCAGTACTTAACCGTACTGACCCACGAATCTCTTTCGTGGCTGCAAATTCCAAATTGCAGTCAACAGGTTTGAAGTCTGACGATGTTAGCTTGGGAATCCCTCCGGCTTGGCCTGGGCAGGGATTGGACGCCTTCGGTTATCTTCAGGACTCTTAGTCCAATTTGGATCTTGTCCGTAGACGGACATTTGTTTCTTCCGCTGTTATTTGGATCTTTGTATTGTATCAGTTGTAACCCTGGCTAGTTTGAGTCATCTTGTATCTATCTGTTTCTGTTGTAATTGTGGATTATTCGTGAACTATTGTAATGTTATCATAAATGGCAACCTGGAATCGGTTATTATGCGGATTTGGCGGGAATGCTGAAATCTGCATAGTGCCCGATCTCGGGGCGTCACAAATGGTATCAGAGCCAGGTTCCGATTCCCGAGATTGTTTCGATACGAATGGTTATCGAAGCAACGGGTCCGCAAAGCCTGTAGGTTAACCTCGCTAACGGTCGTTGTTTCTAGAGTGTCAAAAACTATTTCTGCTAAACTATTTTGGAAAACATCTCAATAGGATTCTTGTTTTCTCCTTACCTCTATCCTATTTGCCCTCACATCTTATTTGTTTTGGAGTCTCTCTTCCTGTCTATCTTTCAAAGTGTTAGGATCCTACGTGGGTGGACGTTTTCTGAGCCCTTAACCTAATAGGTTCGATCATCGGAAGGTTCCTGGTGGAAGAACATCGTCGTCACTCCGAGCAAGAATCCCTTGTTAGTGGTGTCGAGGAGATCAACTGGAAGCACGAAGAATCAATAGTCGAACTTCTTTCCCCTACCGGGTTAGCAGGTGGATTGCGAGGGCGCAATCCCTTGTTAGTGGTGTCGTCTGTAACACCTGGGGTGTTACCTGTTTGATTGCTTGCATCATATGCACCACATTGCATTGCACCATGTTTGCATCACAACTGAAAATTTCAAAACAATTTAAACTTTTAAGCTTGCTCAAAAACTTCCAATTTCAAACTTGCAATTAAAACCCCTAAATTGTTTTCCACTGGTTAATTCTGTTTTAATCACTTGTCTGTTACAACCTTTCAAATAAAGAAGTGCAAACTAAAACCCTCTTTTGTTTCAAAGCAACTCATTATAATTCACCTTTCAAGTTGCTGCTTAAAATCAATTAACCAAATTAATCAATTATTTCCAAGTCTTTTTCCAAACTCAAAACAATTATCAAATCATCAAACTTTTGAATCCATGATGTTCAACACAACTTGGTATTCTTTAAAACATTCTAACCCTAGGGGAAACCCTATTGAAAATACCTTATTTTCTAAATATTAATTACTATGGCAATTTTCACTTAATTTGGTTCAATTTTGAAACAACAATCAAACATTTGAAATTTTGAAAACCAAAACTGCCAGGTGGTTTCTTTTCACCTAAGAAGCTTAACCAAATTTTTCTGTAATTTTTCTTGACCAAAACCTTAACAGTTTTCTCCAAAAACCAAACTACAAAAAAATAATAACACAGAAAAGAATAAAAGGAGAGGCAGCTAACTATCTACCGCAGACCAAGCCCACCTAACCACTAACAGCGCGCAGCCCGGCCCGCCTAAAGCCACTTACCGGTTCGCTGTTGCGCCAAGATTCGTGCCAGCTCCCTCCGTCTTCGTCAAGCTGTACGGCGGCCATCGGGAGCGCCACCGCGACAGAAACGCCGCCGTCCGACCGCTCCGTGCGTTTCCGTGCCTATAAGAAGGCCCTAGGGCCCTGGCAGGTGCCCTAGGCTCCTAGGGTTCCCCATCCCACCTCGCCAGCGCCGCCAAATCTCCATCTTCCCGTCGATCACCTCCCCTGTCTGTTCACCGGAGACCACCTTTCTGAATCCGGCCACCGCGCCGTCGCCATGACCCTCTACCCTCCCACCTATCACCTGAAATCAAAAGCCCTCACCCTCCTCTACGTCTTGGACACCGGAGATCGCCTGGAGGCCACCTATCTCGTCGCCGCCATCTGCGACCTCGTCTCCGGCCACCGCGACCACGACTCTGAATTCCGGCGCGCCGTCATCGCTACTGGGCCCCTCGTGGAGCTCTGACCACGGGGATCGTCCACCCTCTGCCTCCTCCTCCTTCTGGACACCTTCATCGAGCTCGAGATGGTCTGGATGCGCGCCGCCGTCGACGCTTCTGCCGCCGTCGTCATCCTGCGTCAGCGTCGAGCCTCTGCATCAACGCCACACGCTGGTGAGCGCCGTCCCCACCCCCTCATCCCTCTCTGTTGTTCAGTACATCTTTGCGCACCCATCTCCATGTCCACGCATCCGATTCGTATCGAGTTCGACTGTGTTTCGTCGACGTTTTAACTCCGGCGAACTCTGTCTGACGGACGAGCATGTTGCTGTTCGTCAGAAGTTCAGTTAAACGAACTGAACCTCAACCAGAAACCTTCCCCGTTACTGTCAAACGTCTGATTCGTACCGCAGTGGTACTGCATCCTGTGCGCGTGGCGCAGGGCGCGGGTTCGATCCGCAGCGCCCCAAACTTTTGCTTCCTTTTTCTTCCGCAGCGAGGCAGACCCACCTGTCATGGTCTTGCCTTGCCACGCTGGCGTTGCGCAGTGCCACAGTGGCCTGTGGCCCACTGGTTAGTGGCAGTGTGTAGAGGGCCAGTGAGTAGCTTTTGTTTCTGTGCGAATTCCATTTCCTTTTAAAATAACAGATTTGAAACCAAACTTTGAAATTAAATATCTTTTGTTTTATAAATCCAATAAACACAAACTCTATATCTATTCTGATCCAAATTTCCTAATCTATCCAAATATCCAACTTGTGTTCTGTTTTGAACTTTCAAATTACAATTCAAATTCAAATTTAAATCATTTCAATTGTATTTGCTAAATTCAATAACTAATTATTTATTAATCCAATAAATGCAAATAAAATATGTTTTCCATACCATTTCAAATAACCTTTTCAAATATAATTTTTGTATTCTGTTTTGAATAATTAAAATAGCCTAAACCATTTAAGTCTTGTTTAAGGCAATTAAAAATTGTTTAATATTGTTTAATTCATAATTAATTAATCCTAAGTCCAGTTTCAAAATGTGAAACATGTAATCCAACTAAAATTTGATAACCTTTTCAAATGTCAACTTTGTTGTTTGGTTTGAACAACTTAACTTGATGATAACAACCACTACTTGTTCCACATCATTAAGTAATAATAACTTCCAACTTATTAATGTTTTCTAAACTTGTTAACCATCCTTCTAATTGCATCTAAATTGTTATCTTCTTGTTCTTCATCATGCATGCATCATTCTAACTCACTTACACATGATGCTTAGTGTTAGAACAATTAGTTCAACTATAAGTCATGGGTTTGCCATATGCAATCTTTGCATATGGAATCCATTTAAACTTGTGTATCATATCCACTAGTTTACTTTAGTGCATCTATTAAACATGACATGCATCCATATCTTGATCATGCTGGGTCTTTTGCCGTAGTAGTAATTGTTGCATTCCGGTGTTTGTTCGAGGTTCGTTGCTTCTTCCCGGATAGGACGTTGAGATGATGTGAGCAACGACAAGTTCTGCTACCTTGCGGGATCTCAGGCAAGTATACTCACTTGCATGCCATATGGCTGCCTTTCATCACTTGTTACCGATTCTTTCCGTTGATTCTTTTCTGCTAGCCTTAGTTGTAGTTGTTTCTGTTACGAACCCATCACATGAATCCTTTAACCCTGATATTGCCTCACCTCCACTCCTATAACCTTTGCTTGAGCCTGTGTCTTACTATCATGCTTAGGGTTGTTTTGCTCGAGTCTGTTACCCGTTACTTTCCGTTATTACTCTATTATGTTCTGGGGGCTCGATGTTTAATCAATCAATCAATCATGCTAATGTTGCTATTAATAATAAATTTGATGATAAGGCACCGGCAGGAGGCCCTTTGTGGTTTTGAGGCCTGCTAGTGTCGACCCTAATAGGAAAAGGGTCTTGTCTACTGATCCATGATGAGCGCACTACCCGCATTTGGGGAGTATGGGCTCCCCCTCAGTTTGACCCGATTCGCATCTCGTCCAAATCGCCTCATTTAGTTCGGGTTTTCCATTTGCTGCATGCATGATCTTGCGAGCCCTTGGATCCCGGGTGGAACTTTCGTAGTCGGCATATAGGGGGACACGGTCTTAGAGTGCTATGAGGGTCCATTTTCTTCTGGGCCCGAGTAGCCGTGCGCCCAAGGTGCTTTGGGCTTGATGCGAAGAAGGGTTGGATTGTGTTGAGTGCCCCGCTTGGTGGAGCGGCCGCTCCATCTGGCGGGTTATTCATGAGTACGGCTAAATTGGTGCAACCCTGCAGGGATAATCTTCTCGAGAAGCCGTGTTTTCCGCGGTTATGGATTACTTGGTGAAAGTACTGGCTAACAAGTACTCAGGACAACTTTAACATAATGATTAACCATGTTACCCCCCATGATTAACAACTTGACTAGTAATAGGTTTATTCACACAATAACTTGATTCATCTTAACACAACTGTGTGAGTTATCCTCGGATTGCTTCTTTGGCTAAAGGGGCGAGGTCCAGGATGGGTTTGTTTGGATTTACTTTCAGTTGGTTACAATCCTCGATCTTATCCCCTTTCTGTTAGTTGGAAGTTGTGGTATTCTCTCTGTAGTTGGTTAGTGCAGCCTGCTGTCGCTTATTTGCAGTAACCCCTTCCTTTCCATTGATCCTAAAGTTTTGGTATCTTGTGATGACTGGCTACGCCGGTAACTTGTGAGTATGGGTTTTATCCCCCTTGCCAGTACTTAACCGTACTGACCCACGAATCTCTTTCGTGGCTGCAAATTCCAAATTGCAGTCAACAGGTTTGAAGTCTGACGACGTTAGCTTGGGAATCCCTCCGGCTTGGCCTGGGCAGGGATTGGACGCCTTCGGTTATCTTCAGGACTCTTAGTCCAATTTGGATCTTGTCCGTAGACGGACGTTTGTTTCTTCCGCTGTTATTTGGATCTTTGTATTGTATCAGTTGTAACCCTGGCTAGTTTGAGTCATCTTGTATCTATCTGTTTCTGTTGTAATTGTGGATTATTCGTGAACTATTGTAATGTTATCATAAATGGCAACCTGGAATCGGTTATTATGCGGATTTGGCGGGAATGCTGAAATCTGCATAGTGCCCGATCTCGGGGCGTCACACTCCCGATGGGAGTAGCCCCCGAGGCTGTAGTCGATCACATGTGATCGGCTACAGGCTCAAAAACTGTCTTTTCCTTCTTCTTGATTTTATCGGGTGCACGGCAGTGCTCCCGATGGGAGTAGCCCCCGAGGCTGTAGTCGATTGATTGTAATCGGGTACAGGCTCCAATTCTTCTCTTCTAATTCTTCTATCTCTGAATTTCCTGCAGTCGCTCGTTGATTCCCTTGCGGCGATTGGGCGCTGTGTTGTTCTTGCCGAATCTGACTGTTCGTTCCTTCGAGTGGAGCGCAGTCGACTCACTTCTGAAAACGAGCTTCTTCAAAGTAAGCTCAGCCCCCTTTCTTTTTCTGTTTGCACCTTTCCATTAGTTCTTCAATTCTGATAGATATTGTCGTGCAGCTCAACTTGAGTTTTCGAAGACCGAGAAAGACGATGCTTCTACTCGGGCAATAGCTCTAGAGGCTGAGCTGGCGGCTGTTCGCTAAGATCTGGAATCCTCCCGCATGTCTTCGGCTGACCTTGAAGGGAAGCTTGCTTCTGCCCAAGAGGCTTTGAAGAAGTTGGAGACGGCCAGCACCAAGGCGGATGCCGATCTTGTCGACTTTATCCGTCCCCTTGCCGGGCGCTTTGCGGGTGAGTTATTTTTGGTTTATAATTTGTCTTCTGCTGTCTTGATTCTTGACGCTCTTCTTCTTTGTAGGTCTTCTAGGTGTTCCTCTGGAGCTTCCAGGAATCCAGCGGGTGGACGCGCTGACGGATTCCCTCGCCCAGCTCAGGAGGCATGCCGAAGGAATTTGCTCCTTGGTTGGCAACGGCACTCAAGTGTTGACGCAGCTGCATGGTCGCCTTCTCGTCAATGCTTCCTCTCCATCCGCGCTAGGTGACCTGCTGAAGATCTTCTCGGAGAGCAATCTCCTGGATGCCTACGCGGTTGCTCAGTCGGAGTCTAGGGCGAAGACGGCCATCCAGTTCGCGCTGGCGCATGGAGTTAGCGGCTTGGAGGAGGCTTATTCGGATCTCCTAGTCGACCCCTCCACGGGCAAAAAGGTACGACTCTCTCGTTTTGGCGAGCCAGCCGCCATCCTTGCTCGGAAGCTGTCTGAGCTGTTTGCTCGACTTAAGGGAGGGACGACTGCCGCGAGTGGGAGCACCACTGTAGCTTCTTAGGCTTGTATTTCTTTTGCTTTACCAGCTTGATTGTAATGAACCTTGGGATGTATTCCCGTATTTTCAGTGTCTTTAATCGAGGTGTTCTTCTGAAAATGCTTCTTGCAATTGTTTGTCTTCTCCCGATGGGAGTAGCCCCGGAGCACCTGTTGAATAGGTGGTGAATATATCTCGAGTAGGGCACCTTATTCCTTTAATCTTCTTTTTGCTCTTCAGGTAGCCGAGGTGGCCGCAGAACCCTCAAGTGGACCTGCTGCCCGAGCTGATCTGCTTGTTGCCGCTGTTGGGACTTTGGCGGGTCTCCGTGATCGTGTAGCCGATGGTGAGCGCAAGCTGAAAGCGTTGCGTGGGGTAGCCGATGTGGCGAAGTCCAAGCAAAAACTGGCGACTGAACGCGAGCAGTTTGTGATGGACGAGTTGGCTTCCCTTGCTAGGGAACTGCTGTGTAAGTAATACAGCCCCCAGGTCTTCTTTGTCTTGTTTCCTTACCTAATCACGCATATTTGTTCTTCAGTTGTTAAACCGGATGATAGGGAGGAAAAACAATGGGTAGAAAACCACATTCTTCAAGAAGCTGGCAGCTCAAGGCCTCATGCAAATAATTTTTGGTCTGATCGCAGCCGAGGCTTTGTGTTAGCTACTTTGAAGTTCCGTGTCTCCCAGGTAAAAGTTCTCGTGAGTTCTTTTCACGAGGTCTTGATCGCGATTAACACTGCATTCTATCCGCTGGAAAGGGGTCCTGAAGACTGGAGCTATCTCCTCGGGCTCTTCGGGCAAGAGGGAGAAATTCGCGAGTGTGTGCACAATCAGATGACTTGCGGCGCGGTGGCGGCTCTCTCCTTTGTCCGAATATGGCATCCTGAGATAAATTTTAACTCCGTAGCTAGGCTTCCAGATGGTCCAATCGATGATATTTCTCCGCACTACGATGTTGTTCGTCCTGCAGCGGAGAAGATCATTCGACTAACCTCTGAGGAAGTAGATAGAGTGTTGGCGACTGAGAATGCTTATCGCCATGATTGATTGTTGAATGTGGACATTCTGTGATGTTGTATAGTTTGTAAAAACTGTTGTAAGGTGTGTAACCTCGTGTGTATAAATTTTCTTGTGATGCTTAGTTGTAGGCGTAGCCCCCGTGTGTTTATGGGGTGTGTACCTGTAACTATTTAGCATGTAAGAATGAATAGTCTTCGAGAAAATATGGTTGAGAAACCATGTATTTTATTTCTATGACTGAGAAGTCATGTATTTGGGCTACAGGAGTGGCTAGTATAGCCTTATTTGTTGTGAGAACAGGTAAATCTAGGGATAAAATTTGCGGAGGTGTGCGATATTCCAAGGGTTGGAATAGATTCCTCCAGTCGATGGATTCTTCAGCCGGTAGGCTCCACCTGGAATGACTTCGTGTATGATGAAGGGTCCTTCCCATGGTGGCTCGAGCTTGTGTCCTTCCTTCTGCTTGAGTCGCAGCACTAGATCTCCAACCGCGAATGCTCTGTGGCGTATGCGGCGACTATGATAGTTTCGCAGTGATTGTTGATATACTGCGGATCTTGCGAGCGCTATATCGCGCATCTCATCGAGTGCATCCATATCTTCCGCGAGTGCCCTGTTTGAGGTTTCTTCGCTGTAAGCCACAACTCGTGGGGCGCTGAACCGAACATCCTCGGGAAGGACTGCCTCTGCCCCGTATACCATGAAAAATGGCGTGTAGTTTGTGGATCGGTTTGGAGTTGTGCGGAGGCTCCATAGCACGGAGGGTAACTCTTCGGCCCAATGTCCGGCTGCTGGGTGTAGACGATCGAGTAGACGTTTCTTGATTCCAGCTGAAACTAAGCCGTTGGATCTTTCGACTTGTCCGTTTGTTTGCGGGTGGGCAACTGAAGCAAACTTGAAGTTGATGCCCTTTTCCTCGCAGAACTGTTGTGTTTCCTTTGCTGTGAAGTTTGTGCCATTATCTGTAATGATGTCATGTGGTACCCCGAATCTGCATACGATGGAGTCGAGGAACTTGACTACGCATTGGGCACTAGCCGAAGTTACTGGCATGGCCTCGATCCAGTTGGTAAATTTGTCGACTGCGACCAACAAGTGTGTATATCCACCTGGTTTGGACTTGCGTAATGGTCCTACCATGTCTAGCCCCCATTGCGCAAAGGGCCAGGCGATGGGTATCATGTGCAGTTCCGTAGCAGGTGCATGTGGTCTTGGTGCGAATCGCTGGCAAGCATCGCATCGTTCGACTAGCTCCTTTGCGTCGGTGGCTGCTGTGAGCCAATAGAATCCCGCTCGGAAGGCTTTTCCCATGATTGCTTTCCAGCTAGCGTGATGCCCACAGTCTCCTTGGTGGATGTCCTGGAGTAACTCTTTGCCATCTTCGGGTGCGATGCAGCGCTGAAGTATACCTGAGATGCTTTGCTTGTATAATTCTCCGTTTATTACCCGAAAGGATTTACTGCGTCTGATTATCTGTCGAGCCTCGCGAGGATCTGCCGGGAGCTGTTTGGTGGACATGTAGTCGAGGTATTTCTGCGTCCAGACTGGCTCGACCAGAAAAACCTGTCGTAAAATGTCATGAATAAGTGCGATGATGGCGACTTGCGGGCTGACCTCTGTTTCTTGTGCTGTGGGTGTTCCTGCAGCTTTTTTGACTTTGACAGAGCGCTTGGTCATCCTCTCGAAATATATTCCTGGTGGTATGGGTGTGTTTGTAGAACCCATGTTTGCCAATTTATCTGCTTCTTCATTGCTGGATCTCGCAATGTGCTTCAGCTCGCATCCCTTGAAGTTTCCTTCGAGTAGGTTGTACATGTCGCGATATGCGACCATGTTTTCGGCAACTGCGTCACATTCTTTCATTGTTTGCTGTACAATGAGATTAGAGTCGCCGTAGACCATTAGTCGGGTGGCTCCACAGGCAACTGCCATCTTCATCCCATGCAATAGAGCTTCATATTCTGCATCGTTGTTTGATGCCGGATCATCGGGTGGAAAGTCCAATCGTAGGACGTATTGCAGCTTGTCTCCCCTAGGAGATATGAGGACAATTCCAGCTCCTGCTCGTTCGTTTCGTTTGGACCCGTCAAAGTACATTATCCAGTTGCTCGTGTACTCAGGCGGTCCTGGCGTTTGTAGCTCTGTCCACTCGCTTAGGAATTCCACGAGTACCTGGGATTTGACTGCGTTGCGTCCTGCATAAGTGATGTCCCAAGCGCCCAACTCGATGCTCCATTTGGCTATTCTTCCGGATGCCATGGGGTTGTTCATGATTGTCCCGAGTGACGCATCATTAACCACTGTGATGGCGTGTTCCTGGAAGTAGTGCTTGAGCTTTCGGTCTGTAAGAACAACTCCATATGCGAGCTTCTGCTAATGAGGATATCGTTGCTTGCATGGCGAGAGCACTTCGCTGATGTAATAGATCGGTCGCTGAACTCCGTACGCTTTGCCCTCCCCAGGTCGTTCGACTACGATTGCTGTGCTGATGACCTGGTTTGTGGCGGCTAGGTACAAGTAGAGTGGCTCCCTTTCTTGCGGTGTTGCAAGGACTCGCCTGCTTTGCAGCGATTGCTTTAAGTCCGTCTTCTGGTGTCCACTCGAATTTGTGGCGGCTACGAATGCTTGCTTAGCTTCTGGTGTCCACTCGAATTTGTCCGTCTTCTTCAGCAGCTTGTAGAAGGGTAACGCTTGCTCTCCCAATCGTGCGATGAACCTGCTCTGGGCGGCTAGTCGCCCTGCGAGCTGTTGGACTCCGCGTAGATTGGTTGGCTCCTTCATAGTCAAGATTGCTTGTATTTTCTCTCGGTTAGCTTCGATGCCTCTGGCGGATACCAGGTACCCGAGAAGTTTCCCAGCTGGAACGCCGAAGACGCATTTTGTCGGATTGAGCTTGATCCTGTATGCGTTGAGGGCGTCGAATGTTTCTCTAATATCCTCGAGGAGTGTTCTCTCAACTCGAGTCTTGATGACTATGTCGTCAACGTACACTTGTACGTTCTTTCCAATGAGCTTGGCGAGGCATTTTTGCATGCAGCGCTGGTATGTTGCGCCTGCGTTCTTGAGCCCGAAGGGCATTGTCGTGTAGCAGTATACACCGTGTGGTGTGATGAATGCTGTCTTTTCTTCGTCCTCCTGTTTCATCCGGATCTGATTATATCCCGAATAGGCGTCCAGGAAGGAGAGGCGTTGACAGCCTGCCGTAGAGTCCACGATCTGGTCGATTCGCGGGAGGGGAAAGTTATCCTTGGGGCAGTGCTTGTTTAACGACGTGTAGTCGATGCATACCCGAAGGATGTCCGTGTTCTTTTTGGGGACCAGCACCGGGTTTGCTAACCAAGTGGATATCTTGATCTCCCTGATGAATTTTGCTGCTAGCAATCTGTTTACTTCTTCTCCAAGCGCCTTCTGCTTGGGTTCTGAAAATCGTCGAGTAGTTTGTTTGATAGGTTTGGCATCTGGAAAGACTTCGAGTGAGTGCTCGGCAAACTCCCTGGGTATTCCTGGCATATCTGAGGGCTGCCAGGCGAAAATTTCCCATTACTCACGGAGGAGTTCGACGAGTGCGCTTTCCTATGCTTGCGGAAGGGTGGTGGAGACCATCGATGTCTTTGCAGAATCTGTCGGGTGCACTTGATGCTTTCGGGTGTCACTGTTAGCGCTGAACTCCAGTTCAGGCGCGTTTTTCTTCGTGAGGGGCATCACGGAGTGATCCGTGGTTTTTGCCAGCTCTTGAAGTTCTTCTTGCATCCCGAAAGATTTTGCGATCTCATTGAATTCAACGTCGCACTTGTTGGATTTCTGAAAGTCTCCGTCGATGGTGATTATGCCATATTCTCCAGGTAATTTAAGCTTCAGGTAGGCGTAGTGCGGTACTGCCATGAATCTGGCGAACACTGTTCGACCAAGAATGGCGTGGTACTGTGAAGGCCAATCGACGACTTCGAAGTCGAGGAATTCTCTTCTGTAGTTGCTCTTAGTGCCCAGCACAACTTCTAGGTTGATTGTTCCGAGTGGACGGATTGCCTTTCCTGGAACTATCCCGTGGAAGGATGTTTCTGATTCCGGGAGGCCGTCCAAGTTCCTGTTCATCCGACGGAGTGTATCCGCGTAGATAATGTTGATGCCACTGCCACCATCCATGAATACGCGGGCCAAGTCATAGTTGCCAATTTGTGCTTGGATGACAAGGGCGGCGTGTCCTGGTCGATAGACTCGTGGCGGGTGGTCCTTCATCGAGAATGTTATCGGCTGGTCTGCCATCTTCAAGTACTCTGTTTTTGTTGGCGGTGTCTGCACAGCCATGCACAATTGCCTCGTGTTAGTCTCACTAGTGGAAACAACCCCTTTCGTCCAGGGGGGCAGGGGGCATCTGTCCCGGTTGCACCAAAAACCGGGACAAGTGCCATGCATTGGTCCCGGTTCGTGTGCCCGAGGCAGCAGAAACCACCTGGGGGCATCTGTCCCGGTTCGTGGGGAGCCAATGGTCCCGGTTCGTGGCACGACCCGGGACGAATCCCTAGCCACAGGCCACGTGGCGCGCGCATGGGCATTGGTCCCGGTTCGTGGCACGACCCGGGACGAATCCCTTTTTTTTAAGCAAGGGTTGTATTGTCTGTCCGCGTGGCGCATGGGTGGTATTGTCTGTCCGCGTGGCGCGGGAGTTGTAACGCGTGGCCATGAATGCGCGTTATAAACTGCCGCACCTCCACTCCACGCACCGTCGTGCCACCACCATGCCTCCGAGGAGGAACAACACTACCGGTTTCCGCGGAGTTCGATCGCGGCAGAACGGAATGTTCACCGCGACTATCCGCTTCGGGGACGACCGCATCCCCCTCGGCTCCTTTGCGACGGCCTCGGAGGCCGCCCGCGCTTGGGACGCGGCGGCCTGGCGCCTCGGCCGCCCGCGGTCGTTGATGAATTTTAGCGACTGCCACACCCTCTGGGAAGCGGAGGCCAGGGCGCCGACGCCGCAGATCGTCACTGCCGCCGACCACCGCCACCTCAGGCACCGCGCGTTTCAGGGCCTAGTCGACGCCAGGGACGACCGCGTGGTCCGCGAGTACTACCGGAACAATCCGGGTGAGGAGAGCGCCGATGAGGAGCTATGGCAGACCCGCGCGGCTGAGCGGGCGGAGCGGCGCCTCGAACGCCACCTCGAGTTAGATGCCGCTCGGGAGGCGAGGACGAAGGCGCTGCAAGCGCTCCGTCGGGCCGACCATGCCGGCGAAGTCTGGGCCTCCGACGATCCGAGGTGGGGGCCTATCTCGGAAATACCATCATGCACCTCCTCCGACGACGAGGAGGTCACCGACGACGACGAGGACGAAGAGTAGCGCGCTAGCGCGTCTGTTTTCTGTTGGCTGTTTAATAAAATAATTTGTTGTATTCCGGCAAACAGTGGCCCTCTAGCTCGTCTGTTTTCTGTTTTCCGTGTGGTTTTTCCTGATTTGTTGGATTCAGATCTAATGGCATTTCGATAGACGTTAAAAAGAGGGGGACATGTATTTCAATAGATAAACAAGGCACGGTACACATAATGGCAAGATTGGATCTAAATCTAAACGGAGAGCATAGATCTAAATAAACAAAGCAGTACATAATGGCAAAAGTGCATCGATCTACTAGTCATACTCCTGCCTAGGCCTATAGTACATGTACTCGTAGTCGTCGTAGTCGCCGCCGCCGTCGTCGTCACTATCGTCTGACGGTGCTCTGCACTCCCTCGGAAGATCACGACTCCAGGACCGGGCCTTAGGGTAGCGCAGGCGGGGGATATCGCCGGCCCTGATGTAGTCCATGACGCTCTGTAGAGTCCGGCCGGACCACCATAGCCGACGACCGGCCTCGTGAAAGTTCCCAGGAGGCAGACCGTCCTCCTCATACCTGGCGAGCGCCCTCTCACGCCGATTGATGAAGAAGGCATCCCAAGTATGCTGGTTATCGGGATGCCAACTGGGATTCCTCCGCTGCTCCGGCGTGAGCTCGTGGTAGTAGTGGTTCGTGATGGCCGCCTGACGCGCCACACCTTGAGGAAGAGGAGGGACCGGCACTCCTCCGGCGCTCAGCATCCAACCGGCGGGAACGTTGTAGCCGCACGGGCAGGGGTAGTTCGAGGCGGAAAGTGCCTCCGCCTGGATGAATGTTAGAGTGGGTACGGTAGAAGCCATGAGAGAGTGGTGAGTTTGTATGTGTTTATGCCAATGGTGTGGCAATGCATACATATATATAGCGAGAAGAAAACATCGATCCCTTTAGTCCCGGTTGGGGACACCAACCGGGACTGAATGGGTTAGGGTTTCATTGGGAAACGGATCATCCCTTTAGTCCCGGTTGGGGAAACCAACCGGGACTAAATGGGAATTAGGGTTTCGTTTGGACCAATCAGATAGAATCACACGGATCGTGTGTTTCTTTCAAGCGCTCGTGAGTCGTTGGATCCGGGTGTGTTTTTTTCGAGCTGTTGTGAGCCGTTCGATCAGGGCTACGGTGTGTTTCTTTCGAGCTGCTGTGAGCCGTTGGATGAGGTGTTTCTTAACCGTTGGATCAAAACCCTAGCTCAACACTTTTTGAGCCAGAGGACCCTATATATAGCCCAGATTCATACACCCCGGTCAGTTCATCTCTCAAATACAAAACATCCGGATTCGCCATCATACGTCCAACCGTGCATTTGGTATGCATATATATATGCACCCAGTAGCCACGGTTGGGCTGTGTGATGGCGATACCGTTTGTTTTGTTCTACACCCACTTTATTATTCATCTGCTAGATAAAACAACTTCCATATTTGCCAATAACCACTTTTTTTTTTGGAGTAGACTTCTATATATACATTCAGATTTTCGTTTGATCGGACTGGTTCTCCGTCAGGTAGTGAGAAGTAATGAAGCTCGATCTTTTTCCATTGCCCAGCGCCATATTTCTCAACACCCTTGGCTAGCTTAATCACTTCGTCCTATGTCCAGTGCTTGTCATCTTTCCTATATTGACCTCCCTGCCGAAGGCACATTCTGTAAGTATCGGTTGATATTATGTTTCTGATGACGATTGTGCAGATGGTTGGATGGTTTATAGGAGTTTCGTGCATTACAGATCCTAATACACCGGTTTGTAAATGCATGGTGGCTACCAGCATAAGGGAGATAGTTGATCAAGAAAGAAAAATGGTAATAGTTTTATATTTCTTATTATTACCTGGCTAGGAAGAGGAATAGTAGATGGAGGCCAATCAAGAGGATCAGCCAGTATGTTTGCCCAAAACGGATTTGAATTATTTACGCAATTTCAAACAATTTTAATGTTGTAATTTTTTCGTAATTTGAAAGTATGTAGAAGTTATTCACTTACATATTTAAGATATTCAAAATTTGGCGCTAAAACAATTGGCGCGCCGGCCAGCTGGTTCTGGCGCGGGCGACCAGCCGGGCCCTTCCGTCCCGGTTGGTGGCACCAACCGGGACGAAGGGTCTTTCGTCCCGGTTGGTGGCACCAACCGGGACGGAAGGGTCTTTCGTCCCGGGTGTTGCCACCAACCGGGACGAAAGGGTCATAGGATATAAACACGTCCCCGCTCCTTTTCAGTTCCAGACCGCGCGCAGGGACCAAATCGACGCCGCCAGGCTGCCCAATTTTTCCGTCCCCCCGCGCCGCCCCCTCGCCCCGTCGGCATCCGCGCCGCCCCCTCGCCCCGCCGGCATCCTCCTCTGTGGTGCCGCTCCCGACTCCGTCGAGCGCACCCACCCCCCTAGCGCCCTCTCCCGTTCGCCTCGGCCGCGCGCCGCCCCTCTAGGTCCCGTCGCTGCCCCGCGCCGCTGCCCCGCGCCGCCCCTCGATCCCGTCGCTGCCCCGCGCCGCCCCTCGATCCCGTCGCTGCCCCGCGCCGCCCCTCGATCCCCGTCGCTGCCCCGCGCCGCCCCTCGATCCCGTCGCTGCCCCGCGCCGCCGCTGCCCCGCGCCGCCGGCCCGCCGCTGCCCCAAGAGGAGGTAAAAGGCCTGCCTCCATCTTGCCCTAATCTGGGGCCTTTTTTGTTTTTCTTTCTTTTTTTTACTTAATTACTGTTTTTTATTATTGTTAGAATTATTAGTTTACAAATGTTAGAAATTTTAGTTTATGAATGTTAGAAATTTTATATTAGACTTATTTACTTTAAATTTGTTTAGAATTGATATAAAAAATTTAAGAATGTTAGAGCATGTCTAACAGACCCCTATATATATGGCCCAAAACCCGTATAATAACCGCTGATATACGGGTTTGGGCTATACCCGGCCATCTAGCAGACCCCGTAAATGGACCACCCCGAACGATTTTTTACAAGTTTGGGTAGGGGGCGGCCCGTCGACCCCTACATGTGCGGGTCGGGAGGGGATATAGAGGGCCAACCCTCTAGCTCGTGCGAGCTAGGGCGCGCTGAAGATCTTTTGAGAGTATGGACAGAGTTTAGTTTGTCTAGAAATAACAACATCAATTAAAATTCAGATATGAAGAGGCATCCCTGATGCCCCTGTTAGAAGAGAGCAAATCAACACTAAAATGAAGAAAACAGATATTGCTGTTGTATGAATGTGTTGAAGAAGCAAAGACAGGACCAAAGGTTACCAAATTTGCTGGTAACCTTTGGTCCCGTCTTTGCTTCTTCAACACATTCATACAGCAGCAATATCTGTTTTCTTCGTTTTAGTGTTGCTTTGCTCTCCTCTAACACGGGCATTAGTCTGGTGAGTTACTAAAAAATCTTCTTTTTTGGGGTTTCCTCAAGTTTGTCCGAGTATTTTCACTGCCTCATTCTCTTTTGTTTTTCGCATGTTCCTGCCTGCTATACAGGTCATACCAGAGTGGTTTCTGAACTATTTTGGAGGAAAGATACCAGGAACTGTCAAATTACAAGCCCCTAATGGTATTGCATTTGATGTTGGAGAGTTATGGAGAACATGAACAGAATAATCCTCAAGTATGGGTTCCGCCCACCCATACTTGAGGATTGTTCTGTTCATGTTCTCCATAACTCCAACATCAAATGCAATACCATTAGGGGCTTGTAATTTGACAGTTCCTGGTATCTTTCCTCCAAAATAGTTCAGAAACCACTCTGGTATGACCTGTAGCACGCAGGAACAGGTGAAAAACAAAAGAGAATGAGGCAGTGAAAATACTCGGACAAACTTGTAAAAAAGAAGATTTTATAGTAACTCACCAGGCTATGCATGAAAATGTCCAAAACCCTGTACACGCGTTTTAGGGGGCGAAAACATAAGGGGTCTGTTAGACATGCTCTTAGGGGGCGAAAACATATAAGGGGTCCGTTAGACATGCTCTTAGAAATTTAAGAATGCTAGAAATGTTATCGTATGTTTAAATATTATTATGCATGTGCAATTTTAATGAATTGGATCTGAAATATATACTTACTCTTTTTGTATAGTATGGAGCCAAGAGACGAAGATGCCGAAAATATGATCGAGGGTTTAATCCGCGGGCCCGACGTAGAGCCCGATGTGAGCCAGTGGATGAACGACTCCGGTGAGGGAGATCCGGTGCTCACCCAGGGAGACGACTCCGATGAGGGAGAAGCCGACGGCTCCGATATGGGAGCAGCCGACGGCTCCGGTGGAACCATACAAATTACAAACACCGGCTCCGAGGTGCATATATATATATGTTAATTAATGAAGCATCCGTTGTCTATATACATGTATTAACAGTCTTTATATTTTTAGCCATCCGGTTCAAATATATCAACCGGAAAAAAGACTAAACGAGGCGCAACAAAGAAGTTGAAAGATACAGAAAGATACAGGATCGACACGATCACAGCAGACGGCGCACCCGAGCTTCCCGCTGATGTTGCCCAAAAATTTGTGAAGCAATGCGGAGTGCTAGTTAGAGATCACATCCCGATCACTGTTAATGAGTGGAATGAGCCAAAAGATCCGCGGAAACAAGGAATTTCATATGTCGGCAAAATAGCCAAAGATCATCTTTTCTCAAAGATTTTGGCTAATTTCAACTTACCCGTGCCGGAGGTGGACGAGAATGCGGATGTGACTGAGGCCGATGTTACTAGAATGAAACATGAGATACGGGAAAAGGTCAAAGCGTGGACCCTAAAAAAGATGGCCGAGCAATTCAAAAACTGGAAGAAAAGATTGAACCTTGATTATGTTAAGAAGGAGAAGACTCCTGATTTCACTCAAGGGTATGAGAAAATAAAACCCGTATGGGCAGACTTCGTGAAGTACAAGCTGGCAGAGAATGAACTGGAAAGGACGAAAACAAATGAGAAAAACGCCGGCAAAAAGGTATATCACCATGTTATGGGGCAAGGTGGCTACAAGGGTTCTAGTCCCAAGTGGGAGACATGGGAGAACAACCTGATTCAGCAGGGGATCACTCCCGAGCCGTTCTTGTGGGTCGAGCGGACAAGGTCATGGTTCTACGGGCATGGGGGCAGGTTGGACGCCGAAGGAAAAGCAATATATAACCTAAGGCATAAAAAGAGTCATCCTCTACCCATAGAGAAGCTGAGAGACGCAATAAAGGACGTTAAAGATGGGAAGTTCGTGCCAGATAGAGAGAACGACGAGCTCACACGAGCCCTAGGGAATAAGGAACACGGAGGGCGTACACGAGGCACAAAAGGCACTCCTCCGTGGAGTGTTGCGTTCGACTCCACCAAAAAGTTATACCCAGATAGAAGCCGTCAACGTAAAAATGACAAGGAGGCAGCTGAAGCAGAGAATCAGGCAAACTGGAGGCGTCAACTTGAAGAAATGGTAAAGCTGACACAAGATGTAGCAAAGAAGCAGCAAGACCAAATTAACACACTTAGCCAGCAGATAGTGTCTACCGGCGCATCAGTACACATGCTAGAAGTTGAAGCTGAGGCTCCCGACGCCGCACATTCTCATCGCAAAAGCAGCGTTGCGTCCACGCAGCTACCGGATGATGATGCACCACCGATGATTTACCCGGTGGACGAGATCACGGAAATGACATCCTGTGAGCTCCACGTGAAGGTCGTCAATATAACCATCAAGGCGGCGGCCGGATATGTCTTACCGATTGGCAACGAACCAACTCACCATTGTCTCCCGGTTCCACGGGGCTACGCTGTTGTTGGGGTCGATGAAGTTGCCAACGGATTCGAGCGGGTAAAGCTTGATTTTCCTGAAGGTGAAGACGAAGAGTTGACTGAACTCGGAGAAGCCAAGAACTCGACCGTTCTATGTCTAAAGGAATGCATTGTGCTCACAAATCAGACGGCAAAGCCATCGAATTCTCGCATTTCTCCAGCGCAAAAGTCTCCAGCGCGGTCGTCTTCGCAACGCATGCCGTCTCCGGCGCGGTCGCCTACGCCATGCACGTCTCCAGCGCGGTCGCCTACGCCGCCGCGTCAGCCCTCTCCGCCCACTAAGTTTCTGCCGAAACGTAAAAAATCACCGAAACGTCAACGGTCACCCCTCCCGAAGGTACCAAAAGAGGTACCCAAGTTACCTTACGACTATACTCCCGAGGAAACCCAGAAAATCGCAAAGGACGAATACGATGCGTGGAAATCAAAGCGGAAGGAGAAGCAAAAGCCAGATTTCCCTGAGACCGAAGAAGAGATAGAACGAGCTTGGAAAATGGTGAAGACTCTTCATCAACCCGAGCCGAGTCTGTCATCTGACTATGACCGCTCTATTCTGAAGTCACACCAGGAAATGGTGCGGTCAACGAAGAGTAGTAGCGCAAGCGGGAAAAAGGGGAAATCAGTTGCTCAACTCGGAGAGCAGAAAAAACAATCCACGTCCCCGCTCAAAGTGATTTCCAATACCCAGGTGGGGCCGAGCACTAATATTGCTGATGAGGATATTGATCCGGAGTTTATAACACTGTACGCAGACAAGGCAGCTGATGCGGGTTTGTCCATTGCTGAGTATATGCAAACAGTGAACTACTTCCCCGCAGCTGAATGTGCGTACAAATACGAGTCCGGGCAGCCTCTTGTCAAACCCGAGGAGATAAAGAATCTACCAACGAAAATGCGAAGAGTGCATAATTGGTATATGCAAGCCGCTAATGAATCTGAGGACTGGCTATGTCTCAGTGTTAAGGACGAGCACTATGGAACTGGAAATGGAATGGTTATGATTCAATTTGAGGAATTGTTTCAGTTATACCAGCAGCAGGCCCTCGACAAATCTATCCTTAGTGCCTATTGTCTGTAAGCACTTATTTCTCTAGCTCACCTCATTCAATTGCATATATATTCATATATATATATAGAGTACACTCATATATTATAATTGCAGAATGAAGATTCTCGAATGCAAAAGAGATGGAATCTATGATATTGGGTTCATTGATCCAAATATTATTTATGAAAAGATTCTTCGGCAATCTCCCAAGGATACAGAAAATAATATTCTGAGGGCAATAATATTTAACCAACACCGACGGGAAATACTATTTCCTTACAACTTCAAGTAAGTATGTTACTCTGTTGTAAACATTCTGTTTTCCTTACTCGATGTTCATTGTATAATTGATGAGTTCTGCGTGCGCAGCTTCCACTATATTCTGCTAATCTTCCAAATTGACAAAGGAAAAGTAATTGTAATGGACTCAAAACGTAAACCCCTCTCAATGTGGGCTGACATGCAGGAAATGATCCAGCGGTAATTTCAATCTTTATTAATTTCAGTATTTATATATTGCAATATATCGACTACTTTGTTTCATTTTCGGATATCAAGTAATTACTAACTCTTTTTATTCTTTTTCTTTCTCGGGTAGGGTTTGGAAGAGGTTCATAAGGAAGTCTCCCGGTGAATGGGAAAAACAACTTACATTTGATGTTGTGCAAGTAAGTACTATCTAGATTCGTGCCCATCTCCATTATCATGCCTGGTTGATTATTATTTTGATTGAAACAATCTTCTCGTATAGTGCCTGCAACAAGGAGACGGGAATAACTTGTGTGGATACTACGTTTGCGAGTTCATTCGTCAGACCACATCTCCCAAGGGCAGAAATTTAAAACAACTTCATGTACGTTAATCGTCAATTCTTCTTATTACTATCTATTTTAGTTACTTAGCTTCATATATTTTAGTGACCACTCTTCTTTATATTAGATCGAACGGCTTCGGGACGGTCTTCTACCTAGGGACCGCATACGAGCAATTCAGGAGGAAATTGCGGGCTTCTTAGATGCAGAGGTCATAAATGTAGATGGAGAGTACCATGCCTCCGGTTGGAACTAAGTTTGATTTTGTAATACACTCCATCGGTCATGTAATATGATCGATATACTTTGCTTCTGTAATATAAGTGTTTCTTATTCTGCTTTATATACTTATTCACTCGTGCGATCCGGGGGCTCGGTGGAGGGTACTCTTCTCGAGGTCCGGGGAGGGGCCGCCAGGAGGTCTCGGGGACCAAAAAAACGGAAATTGTAAAGCCCTGCCGCGGCAGAGAAAAGGGCAAAAGCCCTGCCGCGGCAGAAGGGGCATGCATCCCGGGTCGTATTCAGAACCGGGACTAATAGCCCTGGCCAGGTTCCAGCGCTCGGGCCACGTGGTCAGCCCCATTTGTCCCGGGTCCTGCCACAACCGGGACCAATGGGGAGGGGTATTTGTCCCGGATGCCCCGTCCCGGTTGCACAACCGGGACAAAAGGGGGCCTACGAACCGGGACTAAAGCCCCTGTTTCCACTAGTGTCTTTTGAGCTCTGCGGGATGGACATACCTTCTGGATCAACGCGAGTTGCCCTGCTGGATTCGGGTACGCATTGGCCCCGGAGTTTTGTGCAGGTGGTGCGGGTAGCGCAGCTAATGCCATGTTTGGATTTGCTGGTGGAGGTAGGGGTTGTGGCGGCTGGAATCCTTGGTGGCCTCCTCCTGGAAGCGGTGGGTAATTTTGAGTGGCTGCAGATCTTTTTCTGGCGAGTGCTTCTGAGATATCAATAAACTTTCGGCAATCCTTAAGAAGGTGTGTTGCCTTAGTTTTGCCCGTGCGCTTATCTGTAAATAGATGTAGCGAGCAGTATCCATCGAGGTCTTCCTCGGGTGATTTTTTTTCAGCCTTTGGTCTCCACTCGTGATTCCCACGGCGACCGGAGTCGCGGATTCGCGTGAATTCCGCCGCTACCAACTCCTCCCGGTCCTCGTGATCGTAATATTTCCTCCTTTTCCTCCGGCCATGACGTTCATCATCGTGCGCAGGTGATGATGCTCTTTCGTTGCGCACTGCGTCTTCTCCGTTAGCCCACTTTTCGGCTATGATCATTAGTTCTCCAATAGTTTTGGGTGCAGCCCTGCCTAGTTCTTCTCTGAAAGCAGTTCTTCGGGCGCCTTTCGCAAAGGCCTCAATCGCCACTTCTTCCGAGATGGTTCCCGCAGTGTTCCTGAGTGTGGTCCACCGTTGGATATATTCGCGAGTAGACTCACCGCTTTTCTGCTTGCATGCTCGCAGTTCTTCAATGGTGGCCGACCTCTTGTAGGTCGACTGGAAATTTTTGCAAAAGTCGCGGTGCAAGTCATCCCATGATGCATAACAAGATCTTGGTCTTCTTTCCAGCCAGCTGCGGGCCGCGCCAACGAGATGCAAATTGAGATATTGCATAGCTGTGTTCTTGTTCCCACGTTGGCATTTTACTGCCGTGAGGTAATCGCTTAGCCATTGAGAAGGCTCGAGTGAGCCGTCGTACTTTGTCACCTCCTTGCTGAGCTTGAATCTCCTGGGTAGAGGTGCTTCGCGGATGCTGCGGGCGAAGCAGAGCGCACCGCAGGTCTCGTCATCCGACGAGCTAGATGAAGAGCACCCGCCATATCGCGAAGCCCTCGCTCTATCTACTTTGTTTTGTGCGATGTCCAATCACGCGTCATGTCCTGGCCGATCGCGGTCGGCGTCCTTCCTTGGCTCCTTGCTTCGCTTTCGCGAGCGGCTGCTGTGATGCCGCGAGCTTTTGTCTCTCGGACTGCCTTCGCTGCTGCTTCGACTGTCATCACGGCGCCGTGCTTCTTTTCCTCGGCCACGACGTGGCGATCTATCCCTTCTTGGTGAAGTGCTCCTATGTTTGCGGGATGCTTCCCTATCCTTCTCTTTCTCCTTCTCCTGTTCCTTCTCCAGCTGCTCTGCGGCTTTCTTTCGATCATAGGCGGCGAGCCTTGCGGCTGCCAGTCCTAGTCCCTTGCGTACTTGTTTATACTGCTCCGCCCGAGGGTCACTTTCCGTCGGTTGATTTATCTGCATGTAAGTTGCTGCGGCTAGAACCGCGGCAGCGGGAGTTTGCGGGTAGACATTGCCGTCGTCATCGACTCGCATGAGAGAAGGAGTGATCTATCTGCTGGTTCCGGCTAGGGAATCATTGTTCCTGGATGTAGATGCGTGCCCCTTCCTCGCGGGTCGGGTTCCGACCGAGGGTGTTATGGACAGCCCGGCTCGTCTTTGGCTCGACTCATCCGCCGCTCTTCTTTGGCGGGCCAGATCTATCAGAGCGTCTTTGATGGTCGTGGCTGCTCTCACTAGGTGATAGTGGTAGGCAACCATGTCTTCGTGTGAAGCCCCGGCTGCGGGTGGCTTGCTCGTTCGCATAGCCTCCTTCGCTCGGTTCCAAGATTCCCGTGAGACGCCGTTTATGTTGCGCTCTGCCGCGCTATGTTCCGTTTCCGAGGCTTGTTCCGATCCTGCCATGCAGACTTGAGCCAGTCGAGGCTCGTGCGTCCTAGGCGTAGATCGAAAGTTCCTTTGAATTCTTGATGGTTCCTCTGTCGAGAGGGTATGGTAGTTGTTGGCGTTGAAGCGGATGGACTCGCCGCTTTTCTCTAGATGACGGCGCGAGTCGACAGCTCCAGATTCAGTTTCTGATTCATCCGAGAAGTAGAGGATCCCGTCCCTGTTGGTCACGAATTTCAGGCTCTCGAACGTCAAGGTGACGCTCTTCTCCAGATCCTCGAATACCGGGCGCGATTCCGGCGAGTGAGGTGTGACCACGACAGATCCGATCCGTATAGGATTGTTCGGAGCCGTAGTCGATGGTTTCCAACGGGAGTGGGTTGTCGATGAAGCCGAAGATGCCGGTGATCTAGCGCCCGTCGTCCCCACGGTCGGCGCCAATTGTCGAATCTCTGACTCTACAAATCCCTTAGGTGACCCTATCGGGTTTCGACTAGGAGAACTCATGAGCGCTGGTGGAATCGTCGGCTAGACAGGGGGCGAGATTTACCCAGGTTCGGGGCCCTCGTAGAGGTAAAACCCTTACTCCTGCCTCTGTCGATCTGTATTAGTCGAATAGATCGGTTACAATGGTGATGGCTCGAGTCGAGAGTATGATCTCAAGCTCAAGGTTTTGGTGTTGCGGTGTTCCCTGGTCCTCTACCGGTGGCTCTCCTGGCCTTATATAGGTGGCCAGGTCTCAAACCTTACCTGGAGAGGACTCGAACTCTAACCCTAGGTAGGTTACAAGTTTCCAAACTTAACCCGCAAGTTAGTGCGGGTGGGCTTCACGTGGGCCTTCTAGAATACTCCAAGGGCTCCTCTTCTTGGGCCTGAGATGGGGTGTCCTTACCCGCGGGGTCCAAGATCCATGCCTTCGTCATTCTGTATTGAAGCTAACTCCCTCTGTCTGAAGTTTAGATGAATCCCTTCTCTCTCCAGACGTGTTGCTTCCTCCAGGAGTTCTGACCGAGCTTTGTTTATACATGTTACCTCTTTCTCGATTTCCCTGCGGGCACGAGTTATTTCTTGTCTAAGCCTTTCAATCTCTGCATTACGCTGCACCATGTTTCCCGGGGTAATTGGAGTAGCCAAGACTTCATTTAATGAGTCCATAGCAGCCATCAGCTCGGGCCTTGGGTTATATGACGGGGGCGCTGTCAAGTCAATCACTGCCTCGGCCAGCCCAGAGTTAGTCGGGTCGGGTCCTGTTGAGCGCTGTTCCGTAGGTCCAACTGGGGCTACCATTGGGCTCGTTGATGCTGTTCCCGCGCCTCCCGGTCCTCCTGGAACTGGATTCGAAGTTGAAACAGTGTCTGTAATTAGATTGCCACTAGCGTCATACCTGGGCTCCGTGGGTCGCGTTGGTGCAGCCATGTAAACAGTTCCGTGATGAGTTGTTTCCCTTAGACTCTGCAGATCTGGCTCAAGGTCTCCTCCTAACCTGTCTTCAAAGAGCTGGTGGATGGATCCCGTTTCATCATGGTCATTGTTCCCAACTGATGATTCACCATCTGAATATATCATCGTAGCCTCCTCCGAGACTGAGTTCGACTGCTGGTCAGGGTCATGTGTTCCCACGAAGCCAACAAAGACGTGGATACCACCGAAGGGGACTCGAAATCTTGACTCCACCGATGCAAACTCTGGACCCCATGTGTCATGGTTGTAGTAGTTTCCACGCCGGCTCCTCCTGAGCCGGCCTATCGCGAGCTTCGCGATCCCTGGCAAGGCTCCTTCCGAAAAGATGATGCTTCCGTGAGCGTGCCCCACGGTGGGCGCCAACTGTCATGGTGTTGTCACGGCAAGTGTCCACATACGAGAACTAGATTGCGAGGCCATTGCTACTAAGCGAAACTTCGAAAGGGTTAAGGTGGAAACGAGAGACGCGAGTTTACCCAGGTTCGGCCCCTCGATTGAGGGTAAAACCTACTCCTACTTTCTTACTATCAAGGAACAAGGTCTCGATTACAAAGGGAGATTCCGGCTCTTGATGTCTCGAGTTACCTTGCTATCGACTTAGATTTTCTCTTTCTACGTTCCAGGGTCTTGCCTTATATAGGGGACGAGACCTTCGGGTTACAGAGGATCCGGGTTACCCCCGTTCTCGGAGTCCTGATCTAATCCGGCTCTAGGTCATCCCCAGCCGGTTCATCACGTGACTTGGTCGTCTCCGTCAACTGTCGTGGTGTTGTCACGGCAAGTGTCCTCATACGAGAACTAGATTGCGAGGACATTGCTACTAAGCGAAACTTCGAAAGGGTTAAGGTGGAAACGAGAGACGCGAGTGTACCCAGGTTTGGCCCCACGATTGAGGGTAAAACCTACTCCTGCTTTCTTACCATCAAGGAACAAGGTTTCGATTACAAAGGGCAATTCCGGCTCTCGATGTCTCGAGTTACCTTGCTATCAAATTAGAGTTTGTCTTTCTACGTCCCAGGGTCTCGCCTTATATAGGCGACGAGACCTCCGGGTTACAGAGGATCCGGGTTACCCCCGTTCTCGGAGTCCTGATCAATCCGGCTCTAGGTCATCCCCTGTCGGTTCATCCCGTGACTTGGTCGTCTCCGTCCGGCCTTGGGCCGGCCTCCAAGTCTTGGGCCTCTATGCTCTTTAACACAACCTATGGGCCAGTTCTCTACCTTCTCCGGGTTACAGACCTGGTAACCTGGGCCTCCTTTCTTTAGGGCGACAACCATAATCCGGACCTTCCTGTTATAAACCGGACCATCAGTCTCGAGTCCCATTAAGCATTTTCTGGTTTATGTGAGGGGTAGGTGAGGCTCCCCCTCACCTATTCCCCCAACATTAGCCCCCAGGTTAACGTGAACACTTAAGTTTTGGACTTACGATGTTCATGTTAAACTTCTTGGAGCACAAGCCAGAAAAAAGTCATTCGCCTTTATAAGATAACTCTCAACAAGATATCCGGTCCGGATTTCACGGGCTGAGCTCTTGATCTCTAGGATCATATTTTTCCGTTTCTTGGAAAGATAACTCTCACATTTTCATCTCGCAGATCTCTGGAACTGCTATAGCAGCAGGTGGAGGAATTGGTGTGCATATGAAATCATTATTATTGGTACTAGTGAAGTCACAAATCTTGGTATTATCATTGGCAGACATGATTGCAAGATAACACAAATAAAATACTAGAAACTAGAGAACTAATTTTTTTTTGTTTTTGATAAAGAGAAAACAAGACTAAACAAAAGTAAACTAAGCAAGAACAAAACAAAAGAAAGAGAGTGGAAGTGTGAGACACCCCTTGCAGCATGCAAGAAATCGCCGGCAACAACGCCAGAAAAAGTACTTGATGAGGACGTGATCACACGCTCGTTGGGATACCCCAAGCGGAAGGTATGATGCGGTCTAGAGTAAGTTTTCCCCTAGTATAAAACCAGAGTTATCGAACCAGGAGGACCACGTAGTCTTGAAGAAGGTTTCTTTATTAACGACGCCAGAAAAAGTGCTGACGTGCAGTTGACGGAAGCGTGGAACCTGCACACAATCACAAACTCTCACTTGCCCCAACTTTCCAGAAGGTTGTCAATCTTTCGGTCCTACTAAAAATAGGAGAATTAGACATATAGCGTCTTGGAAAACAATAAAAGTAAAAACGGGATAGCGAGGAAAAAATTATGAAAGTGCTTAAAAGAAGGTTTGCAATATGAGTAAAATAGGACCGGGGGTCATAGGTTCACTAGTGGTGTCTCTCCAAAGAAAACAAACATGCTGGGTGAACAAATTATAGCTGGGCAATTGAAAAATCATGAACGTATAACAATACTATTATGAAGAGATAAAGTTCACGGGTTCTAACATTGTAGGCATTACGTCGTCTATGGACCGCTATCCATCATGCATCCATATCGGTAAATATCCACCTCAAGAAATCTATCCAGCAGATCCCATGGTATTAAGTTGCACCAACGAAGTGATTTCTATGTGTGCAACAGACAAATGCATTAAGATCAGTACGTAATGTAGGCAGTGGTTCCCATCCATAGACAATAGCATCGCTGTTTTCTCCCTAGTGTCAACAACACATCCTCCCCCCGCACGTTTTTGTCACTCAAGCGCAGGCAACAAGGAGGCTTGAACCCACTATCTATATATAAACCCTCTCTTGGAGGTGAAAACAACTATGTGGCCAAGGTAATCATAAACACCGGAGAGCATTGCAAGACAAGATTAAAACTCTCTACAAATATAAGTTAAGCATCTCAGATTGACATGAACAAAATAATTATAATCTCATGGTTCATCGGATCCCAGCAAACACAACATGCACAATTACATAACGGTGGTCTCGATCATGTGAGGCAGCTCACGAGACTCTAAACATGGAGGCATAGGGGAGATAACAACCATTTAGCTACTTCTATGGACCCGTAGTCCCGAGATGAACTACTCACGCATCTGTCCGGAGGCGAGGCCTCAGTGATGATCCCCCTCTCCGGCAGGGTGTCGGAGCAGGACTCCAGATGCCCTAGATTGGACCTTCGAGGTGACGGCGCCTCTCTGTATGTTTCATGGAAAAGACAATTTATAGGTGAAGGGGGGGACTTGAGGTGGCGGCCAGGGCACTGAGGGGCCCACCAGGCGCGGCCTAGGGCGGAGTGTAACATACCAAATATGAAAATTTCCCCTTTTGCTTTGCTTCTTGTTCTTTCATTGCATCATGTCATCATAAACCATGTCATACCACTTTTAATTTAATTCTTGCATAAATCAAGGACCTCAAAACTTGTGATGTTACTTTCTAAGGTTAAAAACTCTACAAACCTAGGTTGTGAATTTACAATCGGAAACAAAATAATTAGGTGGGCTCATACAAAAATAAAAATCAATCTCTATGGTTAATAGAAACCTCTCCCATCGCTTCTTGTTTCCAAAATGTAAATTTTGTGTTAAACTCACAAAGGTGTTTTAATTGGGTTTTGATCTAATAAAACTTCTTGCAATTTTTTTTACACAAACAAAATAGGGTGGCAACCCAGCTAGGCCTTTTACCAGCCCAAAGAAACATCCCCATGAACCAGCCCACCTTAGGTGTTCATCTTCTTCTTGTACGGACACACAGGCAGGAGGCGTGCTCCTTCCCGTGGAGGAGAGTCGTCCACGTCGCCTCCTTTGCCCTCCTCCACTCCTCCTTATAGCCAGCCATGGAGTGCGCCTAGAACCCTAGCTTCTCCCTCTTCCTCCACCGCCGCCACTGTTTCTCCAAGCGTGGCCATCACCATGGCCGCCGAGGGCACGAGCTCGGTGCCCCGGTGAACCACTTAGTGCCCACCTCCTCCTTCGCGCCAGTAGACGAACACCAACTACCTACACCGATTTCTGCCAGGAGCCGGACCCGGAAGTGCCCAGGATCGCCGCGCCATCCTTGTCAAGTTTGTCGTCCGTCCGTGAGGAGCACCACCGGGGCAACATCTTCTTCCTCTTCGTCCGGTCGTCGTCGTCCTCCTCCTCTCGGACAGCTCCGTCTTCCGCACCTGGGTGAGCAGACCAACCTCCCAGACATGCCCTCCACCTCGTTTTCTCCTTGTGTGCATGGATCCGACGAGGCTGCCTCGTCCGCCTCTGCCATGGATGCGGGTACCTCGGTCCGGCACATGGCCTTGTTAGACTCCCGCGTGCACGTCCATGACACCCACACCCTCCCACAGCACGGTTACGCACTAGCACATCTCTGCTGCTGCTAACGCACACGGGGGCGCCGCCAAAACATGGTCGTTATTGTTTCTCTGTCTGTCACCATCGTTGTGTCTCTGAATGCCTAGAACTTCGAAGTTCAGAAAAAACATTCAGCTAACGTTTTCGTTTACACACTTAAGATCCAGGTCTGTAGTTCGCAACGAGAGCAGGTAGCGCAGTGGTTCCACCACCCTGATCACATCAAGAGATCGCGGGTTCGATTTCTGCTGGTCTCCTTCCTTTTTTTCAAATTACTGCGTGTGGCATAGACCCCAGTTCTGCACGTTTTACACTTCTATACTAAGTTTAAAACATCCATAACTTTCTCAATTTTAACCCAAATATATTAAAATTTGAGTCTATTTTGTTCAGAATTTTGTAAGCAAGCAAGCCAATTGCCAAAAGGTACTTTCTGTAGCTGGGTCAAGAAAAGTAAGAGTACCAACCCCTCGCGTCGCCTCCTCCCCCCCGCGGCGCCAGGGAAAAAAAGCTCTGCCCGCGCAGCCCCGCCGCCCGCCGCCCTCTCTGCCGCTGCCGTCGCCGGCCTCGCCTGCGGCGGTGGAGGCACCCTCCGCTGCCGAAGGTTGTAACACCTGGGGTGTTCCCCCTAAGTAGAAATTGGTTGCTTTTCTTTTTCTTTTTGCATCACATGCATCATATGCATTGCACCATGTTTTTCAAAACAACTGAAAGTTCAAACCAATTTAAACTTTCAAAACATGTCTAAAATTTCCAATTGAAAGTTGCAAACTAAATAACTCAAATTGTTTTCAAATAGTTTTGAAGTTGAATTTATTTAAATTGCTTGTTAAATAAAAACTCCCTTTAATCAACACCCTAAATGGCAAATTCAAATTCACTTCAAAACCAATCATAATTGACATGATCCAATTGTGGTTTAAGACTTAAAAATCTTCCAAACATTTTTTAAACTCACTAAGTTTTCATAGTGTTTGATTTTATTAAATAAAAGTTGTTTATTTCAAAACTCCAATTGAAACCCCATTTGAAATTCAACTAACAATTTAAAATCAAATCAATATTTCAAATTTTTGAAATCAATGCTAACATTGCTTTGACAATTCTGTTTTGTAAATTAATAAAAATATTTCATAAAATAAAACCCTAACACTTTTTCCTTTCTCTCTCTCTCTCTTCTACAAAAAAAAAGAACAAAAGAAAATAAAAAGAAAGGTGAGCTGATGGGGGAGGCAGGCCATTTCTGGCCCACCTACAACCCCGAAGGAAGCCCACCAAGCCAACACAGCCCCCTTTCTCTGTTTCTCTTCCTCCTGTCGCTGTCCTTCTGTACGGCATGGACAGGAGATGACCACGTCGCCTCCAATCGATCCACCACGGCCACGCTGCCCCTCCATAAAGCCCCCTCCCTCCTGCGTGCCCTGGGCTATACCTACCCACTCCATCTCCCTCTTCCCATCTCCTTCCGCCGCCGCCATACCCTCCTCGCCTCTCTGAATTTTCCTCCTACAGCTTGGTGTCTGCCGATCATGGACAGAGCTTGGTGCAGCTCGCCACGGTCTCCGTCCAGCTCCAGCCTTTCGGCCACGTCCTCGAGCGTATACTCGAACCGTTCTTTCGATCAACCAAGTATGAGTCGCCTCTAATCCACTGCTCTGCTCGCAGGCGAGCTCATCCGAACGTGTTTCTGTAGCTCCAATTCCGGCGGCCGTTGACGTCCCCTCCCATCTACTCTACCCCAAGGCCAGCAACCGTGTCCAGTAGCTGCGCCTCAACGTGCGGTACCACCACGTCCAAGGATCGGCGCCATCAAGCACGGAGGCGCCCACGCCATGCACTTCTTCCCGCCGGTCACCGCCCCGCTGCTCCTCCTTCTTCCGCGACGTCTGGTCGTCTCCGTCGTCTCCAAGCTGGCCTGCTGCGCCGTCAACTCTAAGGTGACGATACCCACCTCCTAGACATCTGATCCATCTACCTATCGTTGTGTACACACGAATCAGACAGAGCCCGGCCTTGTCCGGCTCGCCGCCGGGACGTCCATGCCGTTCTCGAGCCGCTGCGAGTTCTGCTCGAATCGCTCCGCCCCACCTGTGTCTGCACATGCTAGCAGCATCACATACCACCTCCTGCACGATCAACCACTCCCCTGCACCCTGGAGATCGCACAAACGCGCGTGGATCACTGCTAGGCCACGGCCGGTCTTCTCCGTCTGCCGTGTCTGAACCTGAAAAATTCAGTTCGTCAGTAATCGCACCGTGTCGATACACTTCAACCTTGCTCGCAGCCCTTACGTGACAACAAGTTCAACAGCAGCGCAGCGGTACTGCTCCCTCTCGCACGCGCTGCAGGTCGCGAGATCGAGCCCCGTGCTAGGCAGTTTGCCCCAAAAAATTTTGGATTTCTTCCGCGCGAGCCGGGGCCCACTTGTCATACACCCCAAAGCCCCGTCAGCTTTCCACCCCCGCGCCAGTCAGCGCCCCGTGGCGCTGGCCCATCTGTCAGTCAGCGTGGGGAATATTTCCCCACGGTGCGAAAAGTTCCTGACCATGTTTTCTTTATTTTTCTTTTTCCTGAAAATGTCATTTAAACCCCAATTTTGTAAATGCAATAACTTTGTCAATCCAACTCCCTTTTGGGCAAATAAAATATGTATCCCAATCAAAATTTCATGAAATTTTCAAATATGTATTTTGTTTTCTGTTTTGAATATTCCAAATATTTTCAAAACTTCAAATTCAAATAACTCATGAATTTGATTAAATCCATAACAAATTCAAATATATTTCAAATGGCCCATATAAAATATGTTTTCCAACCAAAATTTCATGCTCTTTCCAAATATAACATTTGTTTTCTGTTTTGAATAATTTAAATTGCTGAAAACAACTGTTTCTTATTTAATGCAATTTAAATTGCCAAATTCACAACTAATTCATTTTAATTCCAATTTCAACAAATAAAATATGTTTTCCAATTAAAATTAAATGCTCTACCCAAATATAAAATTTGTTTACTGTTTTGAACAATTAAAATTGATGCAACATTTAATTCCTCATTTAATTCATTTAATATTGTTAAATTGGCAACTTGCTCAATTAAATTCCAAATTGGACAATTAAAATATGTTTGCATATCAGAAACATGCCATTAACATGTTCATGCCATTCATATCTCTGTTTGCATCTTATCTTGTGCATTTTAGGTTTTGTTATGCATGTGCATCTATATGACAACATATGGAATGTGTGGGCTAATTAATTCCAACTGTTGCCCCATTCCATTTAAATTGCTTAACTCATCTACTTTATTGTTTGCCATGCTAAATAACAATTAAATTGATGGTTAGCTAAACAACTTGAACCAATTCCTATTTCTCCGGACTCCGGTTCCGATTAAATTGCTTAAGTTGTTTTCTCCTGTTGCATCTTGCCATGTCATGCATATAAAATAGGATCATGCTGGATCTTTTGCCGTAGAAGTAATTGTTGCATCCGGTGTTTGTTCGAGGTTCGTTGCTTCTTCGCGGATAGGACGTTGAGATGATGTGAGCAACGACAAGTTCTGCGGATGTACCTCTACTTGCTGGATCTCAGGCAAGTATACTCACTTGCTGCCAAATGGCTGCCTTTCATCACTTGTTACCGATTCTTTCCGTTGTTCTTATTCTAGCCTGTTGATTTGATGCTTGTGTATCGATCCTATTATATGTTACCTTGCAGCCATGATATAGCCTTCCTTCCACTTCCTATTAACTGTTGTTTGTTTACCTTGTTGGCCCTCGTGTCGTAGTTGTATGCTTAGTGTTGTTTGCGCTCAAGTCTTGTTGTCCTTTTTCATATCACCTGTTTAGTTTGATAGTTGGGTTTCAATTCAATCAACAACATGTTAATGTTTTGGGTAATAATAATTTGCTGATAAGGCACCGGCAGGAGGCCCGGCGTGGTTTTGAAGCCTGCTAGTGTCGACCCTAATTAGGAAAAGGGTCTTGTCTACTGATCCATGATGAGCGCACTAACCGCATGTGGGAAGCGAGTATGGGCGCCCCCCTCAATTTGATTCGATTCGCATCTCGTCCAAATCGCCTCATTTAGTTCGGGTTTTCCATTTGCCGCATGCATGATCTTGCGAACCCAGGCTAGGGTGGAACTTTTGTAGTCGGCATTTAGGAAGACACGTTCTTAGAGTGCTATGAGGGTCCCCTTTTCTTCGTGGGGCTTGATTAGCCGTGCGCTCAATTGCACGGGGTTCTTTGGGCTTGATGCGAAGAAGAGTTGGGTTGTGTTGAGTACCTCGCTTGGTGGGTTGATCCCCCGTCTGGCGGGTTATTCTTACGTGTACGGCCAAATTGGTGCATCCCTGCAGGGTTAAATCTTCTCGAGAAGCCGTGTTTTCCGCGGTTATGGTTAACTTGGTGAAAGTACTGGCCAACAAGTACTCAGAACAACTTACACCTAACTAATGCTAATTTTGACTAGTAATAGGATTATTGACACAATAAGTTGAACATCATTAATCCAACAGTGTGAGTTATCCTTGGGTTGCTTCCTTAGTAGGGGGTAACATTGGATGGGTTCGTTTGGGTGGTTAGTACTAGTTGGTTACGATATGCTATCTTATCCCCCTCTTTTAGCCGGATGTTGTAGTGAGTCTCTGTAGTTGGTTAGTGCAGCCCGCTGCCGCTTATTTGCAATAATCCCTTCCTTCCCGTTGAACCCAAAGTATTTGTATCTTGTGATGACTGGCTACGCCGGTATCTTGTGAGTATGGTTTATCCACTTGCCAGTACTTAACCGTACTGACCCACGAATCTTTTCCGTGGCTGCATATTCAACATTGCAGTCAACAGGTTTGAAGTCTAACGACGTTAGCTTGGGAATCCCTCCGGCTTGGCATGGGCAGGGATTGGACGCTCTTGGTTATCTTCAGGACTCTTAGCCCAATTTGTATCTTGTCCGTAGTCGGACGCTATGTTGTTTCTTCCGCTGTTATTTGGATCTTTGTATTGTATCAGTTGTATCCTTGACTCGTTTGAGTCTTCTTGTATATATATTTTCTGTTGTTGTTGTGGATTATTCGTGAACTGTTGTAATGTTATCACAAGTGGCAACCTTGAATCGGTTATTATGTGGATTTTGGCGGGAATGCTGAAATCTGCATAGTGCCCGATCCCGAGGCGTCACAAATGGTATCAGAGCCTTGGTTCCGATTCCCGAGATTGTTTCGATACGAATGGTTATCGAAGCAACGGGTCCGCAAAGCCTGTAGGATAACCTCGCTAACGGTCGTTGTTTCTAGAGTGTCAAAAACTATTTCTGCTAAACTATTTTGGAAAAACATCTCAATAGGATTCTTGTTTTCTCCTTATCTCTATTCTGTTTCCCCTCCCATCTTATTTGTTTTGGAGTCTCCCCCCTTGTCTATCTTTCAAAGTGTTAGGATCCTACGTGGGTGGACGTTTTCTGAGCCTATAACCTAATAGGTTCGACCATCGGAAGATTCCTGGTGGAAGAACATCGTCATCAGCCCGAGCAAGATTCCCTTGTTAGTGGTGTCGAGGAGATCAGCTGGAAGCATGAAGAATCGATAGTCGAACTTCTTTCCCCTCCCGGGTTAGCAGGTGGATTGCGAGGGCGCAATCCCTTGTTAGTGGTGTCTTCTGTAACACCTGGGGTGTTCCCCCTAAGTAGAAATTGGTTGCTTTTCTTTTTCTTTTTGCATCACATGCAACATATGCATTGCACCATGTTTTTCAAAACAACTGAAAAGTTCAAACCAATTTAAACTTTCAAAACATGTCTAAAATTTCCAATTGAAAGTTGCAAACTAAATACCTCAAATTGTTTTCAAATAGTTTTGAAGTTGAATTTATTTAAATTGCTTGTTAAATAAAAACTCCCTTTAATCAACACCCTAAATGGCAAATTCAAATTCACTTCAAAATCAATCATAATTGACATGATCCAATTGTGGTTTAAGACTTAAAAATCTTCCAAACATTTTTTAAACTCACTAAGTTTTCATAGTGTTTGATTTTATTAAATAAAAGTTGTTTATTTCAAAACTCCAATTGAAACCCCATTTGAAATTCAAATAACAATTTAAAATCAAATCAATATTTCAAATTTTTGAAATCAATGCTAACATTGCTTTGACAATTCTGTTTTGAAAATTAATAAAAATATTTCATAAAATAAAACCCTAACACTTTTTCCTTTCTCTCTCTCTCTCTCTCCTACAAAAAAAAAGAACAAAATAAAATAAAAAGAAAGGTGAGCTGATGGGGGAGGCATGCCATTTCTGGCCCACCTACAACCCCGAAGGAAGCCCACCAAGCCAACACAGCCCCCTTTCTCTGTTTCTCTTCCTCCTGTCGCTGTCCTTCTGTACGGCATGGACAGGAGATGACCACGTCGCCTCCAATCGATCCACCACGCCCACGCTGCCCCTCCATAAAGCCCCCCTCCCTCCTGCGTGCCCTAGGCTATACCTACCCACTCCATCTCCCTCTTCCCATCTCCTTCCGCCGCCGCCAGACCCTCCTCGCCTCTCTGAATTTTCCTCCTACAGCTTGGTGTCTGCCGATCATGGACAGAGCTTGGTGCAGCTCGCCACGGTCTCCGTCCAGCTCCAGCCTTTCGGCCACGTCCTCGAGGGTATACTCAAACCGTTCTTTCGATCAACCAAGTCTGAGTCGCCTCTAATCCACTGCTCTGCTCGCGGGCGAGCTCATCCGAACGTGTTTCTGCAGCTCCAATTCCGGCGGCCGTCGACGTCCCCTCCCATCTACTCTACCCCAAGGCCAGCAACCGTGTCCAGTAGCTGCGCCTCAACGTGCGGTACCACCACGTCCAAGGATCGGCGCCATCAAGAACGGAGGCGCCCACGCCATGCACTTCTTCCCGCCGGTCACCGCCCCGCTGCTCCTCCTTCTTCCGCGACGTCCGGTCGTCTCCGTCGTCTCCAAGCTGGCCTGCTGCGCCGTCAACTCTAAGGTGACGATACCCACCTCCTAGACATCTGATCCATCTACCTATCGTTGTGTACACACGAATCAGGCAGAGCCCGGCCTTGTCCGGCTCGCCGCCGGGACGTCCATGCCGTTCTCGAGCCGCTGCGAGTTCTGCTCGAATCGCTCCGCCCCACCTGTGTCTGCACATGCTAGCAGCATCACATACCACCTCCTGCACGATCAACCACTCCCCTGCACCCTGGAGATCGCACAAACGCGCGTGGATCACTGCTAGGCCACGGCCGGTCTTCTCCGTCTGCCGTGTCTGAACCTGAAAAATTCAGTTCGTCAGTAATCGCACCGTGTCGATACACTTCAACCTTGCTCGCAGCCCTTACCTGACAACAAGTTCAGCAGCAGCGCAGCGGTACTGCTCCCTCTCACACGCGCTGCAGGTCGCGAGATCGAGCCCCGTGCTAGGCAGTTTACCCCAAAATTTTTTGGATTTCTTCCGCGCGAGCCGGGGCCCACTTGTCATACACCCCAAAGCCCCGTCAGCTTTCCACCCCCGCGCCAGTCAGCTCCCCGTGGCGCTGGCCCATCTGTCAGTCAGCGTGGGGAATATTTCCCCACGGTGCGAAAAGTTCCTGACCATGTTTTCTTTATTTTTCTTTTTTCCTGAAAATGTCATTTAAACCCCAATTTTGTAAATGCAATAACTTTGTCAATCCAACTCCCTTTTGGGAAAATAAAATATGTATCCCAATCAAAATTTCATGAACTTTTCAAATATGTATTTTGTTTTCTGTTTTGAATATTCCAAATATTTTCAAAACTTCAAATTCAAATAACTCATGAATTTGATTAAATCCATAACAAATTCAAATATATTTCAAATGGCCCATATAAAATATGTTTTCCAACCAAAATTTCATGCTCTTTCCAAATATAACATTTTTTTTTCTGTTTTGAATAATCTAAATTGCTGAAAACAACTGTTTCTTATTTAGTGCAATTTAAATTGCCAAATTCATAACTAATTCATTTTAATTCCAATTTCAACAAATAAAATATGTTTTCCAATTAAAATTAAATGCTCTACCCAAATATAAAATTTGTTTACTGTTTTGAACAATTAAAATTGATGCAACATTTAATTCCTCATTTAATTCATTTAATATTGTTAAATTGGCAACTTGCTCAATTAAATTCCAAATTGGACAATTAAAATATGTTTGCATATCAGAAACATGCCATTAACATGTTCATGCCATTCATATCTCTGTTTGCATCTTATCTTGTGCATTTTAGGTTTTGTTATGCATGTGCATCTATATGACAACATATGGAATGTGTGGGCTAATTAATTCCAACTGTTGCCCCATTTAAATTGCGTAACCCATCTACTTTATTGTTTTCCATGCTAAATAACAATTAAATTGATGGTTAGCTAAACAACTTGAACCAATTCCTATTTCTCCGGACTCCGGTTCCGATTAAATTGCTTAAGTTGTTTTTCCCTGTTGCATCTTGCCATGTCATGCATATAAAATAGGATCATGCTGGATCTTTTGCCGTAGAAGTAATTGTTGCATCCGGTGTTTGTTCGAGGTTCGTTGCTTCTTCGCGGATAGGACATTGAGATGATGTGAGCAACGACAAGTTCTGCGAATGTACCTCTACTTGCTGGATCTCAGGCAAGTATACTCACTTGCTGCCAAATGGCTGCCTTTCATCACTTGTTACCGATTCTTTCCGTTGTTCTTATTCTAGCCTGTTGATTCGATGCTCGTGTCTCGATCCTATTATATGTTACCTTGCAGACATGATATAGCCTTCCTTCCACTTCCTATTAACTGTTGTTTGTTTACCTTGTTGGCCCTCGTGTCGTAGTTGCATGCTTAGTGTTGTTTGCGCTCAAGTTTTGTTGTCCTTTTTCATATCACCTGTTTAGTTTGATAGTTGGGTTTCAATTCAATCAACAACATGTTAATGTTTTGGGTAATAATAATTTGCTGATAAGGCACCGGCAGGAGGCCCGGCGTGGTTTTGAAGCCTGCTAGTGTCGACCCTAATTAGGAAAAGGGTCTTGTCTACTGATCCATGATGAGCGCACTAACCGCATGTGGGAAGCGAGTATGGGCGCCCCCCTCAATTTGATTCGATTCGCATCTCGTCCAAATCGCCTCATTTAGTTCTTGTTTTCCATTTGTCGCATGCATGATCTTGCGAACCCAGGCCAGGGTAGAACTTTTGTAGTCGGCATTTAGGGAGACACGTTCTTAGAGTGCTATGAGGGTCCCCTTTTCTTCGTGGGGCTTGATTAGCCGTGCGCTCAATTGCACGGGGTTCTTTGGGCTTGATGCGAAGAAGAGTTGGGTTGTGTTGAGTACCTCGCTTGGTGGGTTGATCCCCCGTTTGGCGGGTTATTCTTACGTGTACGGCCAAATTGGTGCATCCCTGCAGGGTTAAATCTTCTCGAGAAGCCGTGTTTTCCGCGGTTATGGTTAACTTGGTGAAAGTACTGGCCAACAAGTACTCAGAACAACTTACACCTAACTAATGCTAATTTTGACTAGTAATAGGATTATTGACACAATAAGTTGAACATCATTAATCCAACAGCGTGAGTTATCCTTGGGTTGCTTCCTTAGTAGGGGGTAACATTGGATGGGTTCGTTTGGGTGGTTAGTACTAGTTGGTTACGATACGCTATTTTATCCCCCTCTTTTAGCCGGATGTTGTAGTGAGTCTTTGTAGTTGGTTAGTGCAGCCCGCTGCCGCTTATTTGCAATAATCCCTTCCTTCCCGTTGAACCCAAAGTATTTGTATCTTGTGATGACTGGCTACGCCGGTATCTTGTGAGTATGGTTTATCCACTTGCCAGTACTTAACCGTACTGACCCACGAATCTTTTTCGTGGCTGCATATTCAACATTGCAGTCAACAGGTTTGAAGTCTGACGACGTTAGCTTGGGAATCCCTCCGGCTTGGCCTGGGCAGGGATTGGACGCTCTCGGTTATCTTCAGGACTCTTAGCCCAATTTGTATCTTGTCCGTAGTCGGACGCTATGTTATTTCTTCCGCTGTTATTTGGATCTTTGTATTGTATCAGTTGTATCCTTGACTCGTTTGAGTCTTCTTGTATATATCTTTTCTGTTGTTGTTGTGGATTATTCGTGAACTGTTGTAATGTTATCACAAGTGGCAACCTGGAATCGGTTATTATGTGGATTTTGGCAGGAATGCTGAAATCTTCATAGTGCCCGATCCCGGGGCGTCACAAAGGTGGTCGGAGGGAGTCTATCCTCGCGCGGCGGAGGGCTGGCCCGGGGGGGGGGGCGGCGGCGGCCCGTGATGTGGATGCCGAGCCGGCGGGCTCGGGCGGAGGCGGCGTCCAGCGGCTCTGGAGGAGGTCTAGGTGCTGCGACGGGCGTCGTGCGGCGGTGGGGAGCTCCGGAGGGTCGGCGGCGGCGGCGATGGGGTGCTGGGCGGGCCCGATCTGGGCCCGGCGCGCGTGGCGGCAGGTGGCTGGGCCGCGCGGGCGGCGCCTGCAGAGGGCGTGGCGGCGGCTGGGCGCCGGTGGTGCCGACGGTGGAGGTCCCGACGTGGAGGAGGTTGGTCGTCCGGACGACCCCGTTCTTGCCATGGCCGGGGGAGGTCTTCTGCAGCTTGGGCCGCCGTGCGGGCGGGGGGTTGATGTGGAGGGGCTGCATGGTGGTGGCCGGGGTTTGGCGGCGTTGGAGCTCTTGCCGGCTTGGTGCCGGGAGGCGCCGTCCTCTCCGACCGATGCCTCCACGCGGTGTGGTGCTTCGGGCATGGTTTTGGACGGTTTTCGAACCGTAGCTCCGGTGGGTCGTGGCGTGGGTGTCGGTGGTGCCCGTTGGGGAGGAGGAAGCCGGGGCGGCGGCCCCGGATCTGCGACTGCGGGTCGTGGTCGGCATGGCGTTCGTCCATGGCGGGAGGTGTCGTGGCTGCGGCGGCTTGCGGTGATGGTGGTTTGGCCGGTCCCCGTCGGGCGGTTAGCGGGGTTTGCGACACACCGCCGGGCGAAAGCCCTATCCCCGCGGTCCGCCGGGCCCGACGACGGCGACGCCCCTGGGCGTCGCGTTCTTCTTGAAGACGTCATCGTGGCGGTGTCCTCGCTTCTCCGCGCCGGGTTCTCCGGGGGAAACCCTAGATCCCTTGCGGGATCGGGCAAGGGCGGCGCTTCTGCGTCGTTTGCCTCTTGGGGCCCTTGCCTTGGATGTTCCACCGACCAGAGGGAGTTGTGGATTGTGGTGGTTGGCGGCGGCGACTCTTCGTCATCGGCTAGGTGGTGCGCGGCCCCGCGGGTCGGCGTGGATGTCGGAGCGGGGGCTCCGGATAACCTGCGTTGAGGTTGACTCCGCCGTGTTTTAGTGTCGGCTTTGGTTGCTAGGGCAACTTAGTCGTCGGCTAGATTAGGGGTGCGGCCTTGGGGCCGGGGTGGAACTCGGAGCGGCGGCTCCGGGTTTTCCTCTTGCGTTGAGTTTGTCTCCGCCGTGTTTAGTGTCGTCCATGGTTGCTAGGGCGACGTGGTCGTCGGCTAGGATAGGGGCGTGGCCCTGGGGCCGGCGTGGATGTCGGAGTGGCGACTCCGGGTTCGGTCTTGCGTGAGGTTTCCTCCGCCGTGGTAGTGTCGACTATGGTTGCTTGGGCGACATGGTCGGCGACTTGGGTTGTATCTTTTTTCTTTTTAGGCCTCGTCCTGTCCGTTTGCTTCTCCTATATCAATATAAAGGCAAAGCGTTTGCCTCGTTTCAAAAATAATAATTTTGTAAGCTTTCCACCCAGCAACTTCGTTCACTGTTTTGGTTAGTTAAAATGGTGGAGATAATTAAATTGTTGTACTCCTTCTTAAATTTGTTAAAGGCCTAAGTTTTGTTTTACTTATTCAAATTGTGCAAACCTGGTATCCATTTGTAGAGGAGAGCATAAAATTTCTGTTAGCATCATGGCATGCATGTTTAACACACTTAAACCTTCTGGTCCTGTAGATAATCCTTTTAATAACTTGTTATGCATATGGGTACACTCCAATTGCATTATATTATGCGTTGGTACCCATTTAATTTTGGATAGATGATCCTAGGTTATCTTGCTGCACCAATTAAAATGTCATGAATCATCCCATGATTGTGCATTATGCCATGTTATTGATTGTTCTTTTTCTTTCCATGTGTGAATTGCTTCTTCTATTTAGACGGCAACGTTGTGACTGACGAGTTCGACTACTACGAGGACCCCGCTCAGTACGTTGCTGAGTGTGCAGGCAAGCAATCCCTTCATGCCATATATCTCCTATTTTGATCTCGCAATTCTTGCATTAGTTGTCGATTCGTGTTGTGTCCGATCCTATCTTGCATAGCCTAAACCTTACATGCCAGTTTCCCTCCTATGCACCTTGTGATGTGCAGACTTGATCTCGCGTCGTAGTTCGCATGCTTAGGTTGTGTTGGCAAGTCGGTTATTCTTGTTCAATTCATGACTAGTATGACAGGTAGTATCAACTTAATTAACATGTTAATGTTTGGGGTATTAATAATCTTGATTTATAATTTGTTGCGAGTTAAGGCACCGGCGGGAGGCCCCTCGAGGTATTCGGTCCCTCTGGTGTCGACTTAGGAAAAGGTTCTTGTCCTCTGATCTAAGAATGAGCGCAGTAACCACTCGCGGGAGGTGTGTATGGGAGCCCATTTGACTTAGTACTAGATCCTCTGATGGTCTTGGGAGCCACAACTAGTTCGAGTGTTCCATTTGCTCATACGCATATACACAGTGCATTGATGATGAGAGGTTATGAGATTGGGGGGCATACAGGTGCGGTATGATGCGAAGCAGACAGTTCCAATGATGGTTTGATCCGCCTAGTACGTAGGCGCAAACGTTTGGGCCGCTACGGAGCTTCGGCCGGACTCTCGACACGGGTCAACTCAGATGGGTGGCTTCCAGGACTTGAAAGTGGTGATAGGAACGGTCATGTCGAGATATCCTGCCTCTGTGGCTGTGGATTGATTGAGCGTGTATGGCTACATTGGAGCACCCCTGCAAGGTTAAATCTTGTCGAAAAGGCGTATCGTCCACGCTTATGTGATGATCTTGAAGAAAGGGCTGGCTAACAAGAGTCAGACAACTTACACCTAATGCTAATTTTTAACATGTGCGATAATGATATCACCATTTCAACAGTTTCCACAGTGTGAGTTTCCTCGGGTTGCCTCCTGTTACTTGGTTGCAGGGGGTTAATCCTGGACGGGTTTTGTTGTCGGTGAGTAGTTGTAGTTGGTTTTCAAGGCGCTCTCTCGTCTCTCTCTAATAGATAAAAGTTGTAGCGTGTCTCTTTAGGTGCTTGGTGCTGCTTGCTGCCGTTTGAGTACACTTACCTCTCCACATCAATTCAATGCATCTTCTCCTTGACGTTTGCTTGCCGGGTATATTCCATGTACTGACTCCATTTGGGGCCGCAACGTTTCATGTTGCAGTCGATACTTCAGAGGACCTTCAGGACGGTTACTTTGTGGAGTTTGATGAAGTTGGCGACGAGTAGCTAGAGATCCCAGGTGGTGATCCAGGATCTGCGTGGTTGGGCTCCTTTTATCGTTTTCGGCCTCTTAGGCCTATTTGCATCTTGTCTGTACCCAGACATATATATGTGCTTCCGCTGTGATGTATTGATGACTTGTTGGGACATGTGTCCTCTGTATGAGTGCATTTGGATATCTTTGCTCTAGTGAGAGCTTTTGGCTATATATCTTATTTAACTCTTTTGTGTCTTAGAGTTACTGTTGTGCTATCAATTGTTTCCAACCAAGTCGTGTATAATGCGTGCATGGATGAAGTACACGATTTGGTAGGATCTTGCTTTCTTTAGTCTGCATTAGTGGTCCATACGTGACGGTGGGGAGTCGAGTTGGTTGTGGTCGATGATCCACTTCGAGCCGCCTGCCTAGATTTGGCCTGGGATTGGTAAACCCAGAATCCACTCTTCCATGAGGCCCACCCGGTATAGACTTTCTGCATACTTCAGAAACCAGGGTCTGACACGGAGCCCATGCCTACTGCTCTCCTGGTGGCGCCCTGGCTCTCCTTTGGCTCCCCTTTGGACTTCGTCTTCGTTCTGGGTAAAAAATGATCTCCGTGGATTTCACCCCTTTCCGAGAATATTTCCTTAAAAAAAATTCTGAAATAGAAAAACAACAGAAAACAACAACTGGCCTGGGGCATCTTATTAATAGGTTAGTCAGTGAAAACATCCGGAAAACAAATAAAAACGATATAAAACATGTGGAAAACAAAAACGTATTGGGTAGAAAACAAGCATGGATCAACATCAAAAATTATAGATACGTTTGCAACGTATCAAGAGGGCTCAGAGGATGTATCCCTACATCGCCTGGAGGAGTTAAGTACTACTCTTGAACGATCTCAGTTCCATCACACATTCTAGGTCATACCAAAATGTCAAAATTATGCTCTCCTGTTATGGTAAACAGTTGAAGACTTTCAAAGCATAACTATCGAATATGCGGTCACTAGATATTCTCATAGTACAGGAATTCAAGCCAATGAAAACTTCATATTTCACTTTGCTAAATCATTAAAATTGTTTGTCTTTTAGTAAGATCATATACTTGAGTCGGTTCAGTATTATGTTACTATAACAATAACCCCTTATGGTTGATAGACTTATCAAAGTCCACGATCATCTCACAACACACAACCTAATCTTAGAGACAAAATTAGAAACACTTGTTTGTTCATATCTTCACACCCGCACATATATTTTTCCTTTCAATACTCACTATTCAAGTACCATAGCAGTTATAGAACGATGACATAAACTTAATAATGAAGTTGGAGATAGAATAATAACTGAATATTATTGTCTCTAAAGCATACTCCAATAGTCTGAACTACATTATTCAAAGGATGACCAGAATGCTGACTCCATTGATGAGATGGCAACTTGAGGCTGAACGACACATGCCTCTGAAGATATGTCTCGACCTTAGGGAACTGGATAGAGACCACCTTGACTCCTACTGTGAAGAATGTTTTTCCTCGTAGCCTTTTTCTTGACACAGAAAAAACGTTTATGAGACTCGGCAAATATTTTATGATAGGAGACAAGGAGATAAACATAAAGCAATTTTTTATCTAATTTCAGGAACATAAAGGATATTTTTCAAGTCAATGGATTTCCGGGAACCATCTTAACGAGAATGACCAACATGCATAATAGAAAAACCTGCACCATTGCCGACTTGAACTTGGTCCTTTCCTGGTAGGGCTCCTAGATGCTTAGCCGACCCATGCCATTGTTGAGATGGTCGGCTACACCGTTGTCCACATGCTACGGGTGCTCATCATGGTGGGAGGACGGAGTTGTCAGAGCGATGCTATTGTTGAACCGGTTCCTACAGGAAAGAGCCTCATGGCCCCAACACTTGTAGCTCTGGCAGCGTGGAGGAACACGGCCATTGCGAATGTTGTTGTTACCTCCACTGCCACCACCATGCATGGCCACCGCCACCATTGCGGTTGCCATGGTTGCCTTGCTGGCCGCCAGCGTAGTGACTACCACCACCTCCTAATTGAGCTGACCGTTGTTCGGACGACCACCAGAACGACCGATGTTGAAGTTGTGATCAAAGGAGACCCGCCTGCCACCACGACCAATCTTACCACGGCAAGCCGTTGTATTGGCCGAAGAGGAGAGATCTCCGGGCGGAGAGTTCCACTCCTGCATGGTTTCACATGAGAGGAGCATGTCGTAGAAATCTGATACAGTTAGCGAGCTTGCGGCATCGTTGAGGACGGTGATTGAAGTTTGCATCGACTCGAATTGAGACCAGAAACCGACATCAATGTAGTTGATCAGTTCATCATCAAAGGTGGGAGACTATATGGTCAGCTATCCAAATGGCTTCGAACTTATATCCTCCAACATCCATTGCAAATATTTTTGGCAATTGGTTGAATGGAATTGATAATAGGTTTAAAACTATGTTTAGGGTAGAAGCGTTAGCCGTTATATGGTCGCTCTGGCTGTGTAGAAATGACAAGATTTTTAATGATATAAATTTATTTCGGTTGCAGGTTCTATTCCGTTGCACAGGTATTCTCCGTTCGTGGTGCATATTACAACGGGCGGAGTTTCGAGGCCTTTTTACGGAGGCGTGTGTACGGCTGGAAAAAGTGGCGAGGGATATTTTTATCCCACATGGATGGCCGCTTGATTTACGGATTACGGCTCCATAGGCGACCGTTGATTCTTCACCTGGATTGTAATTAACTTGTCGCGCGTTCGAACTCTTTTTATTTTATACTTCTGTCGGCCGTGTGCATCTTGTTATGCAGAAGCCGGGTGTAATACTTTCTCAAAGTAATAAAGCCCATTATCAAAAAAAAAAAAAAATCAAAGGTGGGAGAACTGACCATGGCATGCTGTCAGAAAAACCCTTTAACTTGTGGAAGTACTCCGCAAATGACATGTCATTCTTTTTTAGCGTTGTTAGCTGACGTCGGATCTTTCGCACCCCCGCTCGACTTTGAGCGGAGAAGATGGAGGTGAGGCATGCCCAAAAGATAGCAGAGGTGGTGCGGCCTACCATCTGGCCGAGGATCTCCTCGGTCATGGACCCGAGAAGTATGACGAGGACGCGTTGATCAGTGTAACACTAGAGGACGTACACGGGGTTAGCCACCGTGACAGCGGCATCTCGTTCTTCAGTGATGACCATCATGGACGACACGACACACCTCTCGTCGAGGAAGCTGTACCAGCCCCGACCGACAATGTTGGCCACGATATGTTTCTTCCACATGCGAAATTTTGTGCGATAGAGACGCACAATGATGATGTTGTGGCGTAGGATGCGACATGGAGGTGGGAAGGGAGGTCAACGGGCCGACGGTGATGAAGCTGGAAGCCGAAGAGGTGAGGCACCAACGGTGGAAGGGAGGTGCAGCGTACAGGTGGTCGTCGCACATGACGTAGATCGAGGACACAATCGCTCAGATATAAGTCAAAAGCAACATTTTCCGGTGATCTCCTTGGGGGTGGGGGGGTTCTCAGTTTTATACACAACACGAGATATACAGCTTACACGGCAAGAAGGGTCACAATCCGCAGGATACAAAATCCCTATACAATCGGTAAGTGATTCTATCTCTAACAAAAACTCCTTTAAAACTCATTGCAAAAAAAATCCATATATAAAAATAGACGAAATAATTGGCTGTTCATAGTATAATAGCAATGCTGGACAGCGACGACAGCGAGCAGGCTGCTGCTGTCCCGTCCCGTCCCGTTCGACCACGAGGGGCACGATGTAGTATAAGAAATAAAACCGACTTGTCCCAAGGCGAAGCCATCACGAGACTCGCTCGTCCCTTAGCGCAGGCAGCGTTTAATTTGTTGATACTTAGCGCAGGCGAATATAGTAAGAAATGAAGATTGGCCACTCTAGCATGTGAACTTAACATGGCAGACAGGTCTACATCTAAGCCAAACGAAGCTGACGGCGCCGCGCACCCGGCCCGGCCTTCTTCCTCCCCAGACCCCAAACGAGCCACTAGCTAGGAAGGCAACTGCTGCAGCAGCCCTCCCCAGGTTTGCGCGTCATCAGTCTCCCACCACCACGCGCCGCACGTCTCGACGCAGCTAGAGGTTTCTGGAAGGAACGATGGCGGAGGCCGTCGGGGAGGCCGCGGCGTTGGATTTCACGCCGACGTGGATCGTGGCGGCGGTCTGCTCGATCATCGTGCTCATCTCCCTCCTCGCCGAACGATGCCTCTACTACCTCGGCAAGGTAAACCGATCTAACGCCCGAGCCCAGCGCTTGCTTTAGCTCGAGCCGCTCCGTTTTCAGTCGCTGATTGTGGCGTGGTGCCGTGGTGGTGATGGTCGCCTGCAGACTTTCAAGACGAAGAACCAGAAGCCGCTCTACGAGGCCGTCCTCAAGGTTAAGGAAGGTAATCCTTCAAGAATGTTAATATCACCGTCCATGTTTCTATTTTCAATAGGTAGACAAATCTTCAATGTTGACGGAACTGTGGTCTGAAGGTGATCTGTCAAAAAAAGCATATCTTTGTCCCGATTATCCCGTAACGAGGGCAATTCCGTAATTTGGGTGGTCGTAGAAGCTTTTTGTCCTGAAAAATAGTCAAAAGGCCACTCTACACGTCTGCTCTTTTTGACCTTCTGGTCCGGTCGTGGTCTCTTTGGTTATCCTGTTTCTTGAGTGTGTGTGTGCAGAGCTGGGTTCAACACTGTGTATCTTGTCGCCGTTCGGGGCGTTATTAATTTAACGTCGGCCCTTTTGGCCTATTATCTAAATTTTTTGTGAGGGATTGTTCATCTTCCAAGCTCCATCATGAACTGTTCCTCGGTGCATGTAATGCAGAGCTCATGCTTCTTGGGTTCATCTCCCTGCTGCTGACGGTGTTCCAGGGGATGATTCAGAAGACCTGCATCAGTCCTGGCTGGGAACTCCACATGCTGCCATGCCAAAGGGAGGAGGGCCCGACCAGTGAGGTGGGGCCCACGAAGGAGCATTTTGTTACAGACCGGATCATCGGCAGAATCGGGAGGCGGCTTCTCAGCGATGGCGCAGCCGGGGCCGAGATCTGCCAGCACAAGGTAACTAGACCGTGCTATTGTTTAGGCCTTGTTCGTTTAATCCACTTTCCAAGTGGATTGGAGTGGATTGAAGGGGAATTTGACTTGTTGGGGATTTAATCCACCTCAATCCCTCTCAATCCCCTTCAAAATTAAGGAAACCGAACAAGCCTAATGAGTTCGACTTTCTCCAAGCTGTTGTTGTTCCTTTTTTCTGGTGAAAGCAGTGTAGTGCACCAGAAAACAAAAACCAGTGTACCAACAAGTTGGTTAGACACTTCTTTGTCGAAAAAAAAAAGATGGTTAGACACTTGTGAACTTCCATAGATAGTTTGCTAACAAGTTGATTTGGATCGAACAGACATTGCCACGGGGAGGGACACCCTATTGCGTTGATGTTGTCAATCTTAGGATGTGATCGAACGACATTGTTTATGTTGCAGCTGCACCGACTATTAAATGGACATCACTTTCGACAGATGGGTATCATAAATCCCAGACCGATAAGGATAGACGGTTTAATTACATTCTTTAGGATTATACCGGTTAACCCTGCTGGATGGACAGCTATATATGTTACTGTGATGATCAACTTACAAAGAGATTTCTATGGTTGAAAAATATTCCAAACTGTATTGCTTCTATGTGACTTCCCACTCCATATGAGTTTTAATTTTTGAGGACTTCTATGGTACCCCCAATAAGATATGGGCCGTTTTAATAAGATATGGGCCGTCTTAACAAAACCGGAAATCATGTTAGAAACGGAAGGCCCTTTAATGCTTGCTGTAACCGTCCTCATCAGAAAAAAATAAACTGCACGCATGCATCGTAGCCAGGCATGGCTAATTCATGGCCTGGTCATGGTCTATATTGAAGCTATCGGAGTTGCCATACCGTGGCATCCTTGAAAGACAAAAGTAACTAATAATATAGGATTTGGTTGTCGCCCTTGTTTGAGATGTGTGGTTAGGCTAGTTTCGCGGGCATGAATTTTGCCATCCCGCTGATGGTCGGCTTGCTGGCCGAAACACGAACTCCAGCGAGGTTGTTCATAAGTTTTGCCGTCGTGCTGCCCGGCCGGCCGGCTGGCCATTCGTACATGAACTCCGTTGTGGTTGTTCTAAATCTTTACCATATATGCATGAACTCCATCGAGGTTACTCTAAAATTTTGTCCTCGTGTTGCCTGACTGGCCGGCCGCAATGCCTAGATAAAATCTCGATGGGGAGTTAGACAAATCTGGGCGGTATTATCACGAACCAAAATTAGAAATTACTTACCACGATTCTATGCGAAATTATAGGGGTATTTGGATGGATTTATGTTTCAATAAATGATTTTCTAATTAAAGGATAGCATGCCATCTGTAAATCAACGGCTAGATGTTAATTCATACTAGTCATCTTTGGAGAGTAGTAAAAGGTAGTATAGAATAGGCCTAATTTTTAAATAATGTTGAGCTTTTCACCATGTGAAGTGAACAATCTTTAGGTTTATGTTCGATTATGCTATTATATGAACTCTAATGTCTGTTCTATAACAGGGAAAAGTTCCGTTGATGTCCCTTGAAGCTATACATCAGTTGCATATTTTCATATTTGTGCTGGCTATTACACATGTCGTATATAGTGTTTTGACAATGGTTTTAGGAGGTGCAAAGGTAAGCCGCTTATGAGTAAACGTGCGCTGCGCATTTGCCACGGAAAACGGCGCGGTATGATCGATCAGCTGATTTTCTCTATTCCCTTACTCAGATACACCAATGGAAACAGTGGGAGGATGCAATTCAGAAAGATACTGCACCAAATGGTATTCGAGCCTTTCTTGCTGTTCATATTTATCACAATGCATATCATATACTTGTGGGCTGACAGAAGTTTTTTTTCTCTCCCTAAAATGAATCGATAAATCCGTCTGATAATCAAGCAGCTTCATTTGGATCCACTACGTTCATAATATGATGATAATTCCATAATAAACTGCAGGGCCCAAGAAGGTGACCGGTGTACACAATTTCGAATTTATCAGGGAACATTTTACTGGAAAAGATTCTAGAATATTGAGTTGGCCGGTAAGCAATAATGAGCTCTTCTATCAACTTTTTTTTTTTGAAATAACAAGCTTCCCTCGTTCAAAAACGTAGAAATAACAAAGCTTCCCTCGTAAATATGTTGAAATAACAAGCTCATATCATCACAAGATTCAAGAATATTGAGGTGGCTGGTAAGCAATAATGGTGAAATCCATTTTGGCTACGCGGCACACGGTATTTTAAAATATCAAAAAAAAATAGAAAAAAAATTCACGCATAGATCTTAACATAATATGTGTGCACAACGTCGTTTCACGAAAACCCGATATTTTTTGTATCGTGTATACAAAATACCAAACATTGTTTCATGAAAAGGCTTATTTTAGCACTAAATTTTGTCTTTTTACACAAGTCATAAAAAATATCGGTTTTCATGAAGCAACTTTATGAACACATAAGATGTTAAGATCTATGTGCAAATTATTTTTTTGACGTTTTAAAATATGTTTAAAATGTATTTTAAATATATGTTGCACATGCACCCGGGAGACAAAAACGTATGCCCTGCAATAATGAGGGCTTCTAAAATAATGAGTTAGCTGCTAAGCAATTATGAGCTCTTCTACCAGTTTTACATACCAATGGAAAAAAAACAAAAGAGAAGGAACATCCGCTAAATCCATCTCCGTGCATCTTGCAAGATCAGCTTGATCTTCATGACTCCATCTTCAAGATTTCTTCGATCTTGGCTTCGCTGCAATATCACCCACGAGTTAAGGATCTTACGGAGTTTATAAATCACAGTTGCATGATCACCAGAAATTTTAGTTAAAACGTGCATCATTCCATTGGGCACTACATGGTCATCATCAATGGTCTCAGGTTCAACCACTCTCAATAAATAAACATATCTCATAACCAAGGGCTTAATTCAGAATTATTTAGCCATAATGGAATGTTTGGTGCGTCTAGAATCAACTTGAAACATTATAACATCCAGATAGAGTATTTTCATGTCCACATCATCCACAACACAAGTGAGACACTCAACTTCACATATTTCCTTGTAATGTTTCATTTCATGGTACTCCTTGCGCCCTAGCCAAGTTATTATAGAAACTTATTTTGGCATGACACGATCATCAGCTTCAGCACCTTGATGTAAGCTTCAGCCCCTTTTAGCTTGATTTCTTCAAAATCCAGTAGTAAGTTCAGTTTATCCACAAAGGGGAATTGAACAATGAATTCACCCCTTTCTCCACCACTTTTCAAATATATTCCAACTAAAACTTATTTGTCACAACACCATTTAGCAACTGAAAAATTAGATTGCCACTAACCACTTTGATTGGCCCCCAGATTGAAAGTTTAACGAGTTTCTTTTCAGATTTAGCCCGATGTTCCACAAAAAAAACCGAGGCTTGACTTGATTGGGCCAGACACATCTCCTAGTAATATGGCTATCTTTATCACAAATAAGGAATCTAAGTTTCACCAAGCACTCCATCGAATTGTGTCCTAACACATCACACTTATAGCACACTATGTCCTTGTCGAATGAAGAACTAGGGTTAGGGTTGGATTTGTCGATGCTAGAAAGGCGGACACAACATCGCTTGAATGCGGGTGATCATAAGATGGTTGCGCCTTCGTCTGCCAAGCCCATTATTGTGGTGAGGTTCGTATTGGGTTGACCACTAATGGGCCCTCCACGCGGACGTACCATTACTTCTTCTCGATTCCTAGTTGCGCCCCTCCCATCTTGAACAATCCTCCCTCACCCTCTTATCTTCCTCGAATCGATCATGGTCTCTCACTGCCATCTTGTGCATTTTCCTCTTCTTTTTCTGCTTATGTTTATTCGTTTTGCGGCCCGTGCCGGAGTCGGTACCACCTCTCTGTATGAGCACAATTATCTCACCCTTTCCCCCGATTTGGATTCACTCACCTTTGTCGCCTCGATAGGTTTGTGAATTGGGGAAGGAAACAATTGCAGGTCTGGGGTCGACTCCTAAATTAGGCACTATCTACTGTAGTGGGCCCATTGAGTCACAACTTTGCCCAATGGATAGGCCCACATAGGATCCACCATCAAACCCCCCTCTGGTACACGGGACAGCCATGGCGACCAGCTCGGCGGAGAGAAGACCGCTCCTCCCAACCAGAAACTCCCACTAGGATGCCACACCTGCGCCGACGACCGATACGACCACCAATTACCAACGCCATTGATCTAGGCCGAGTATGAATCAATTTCTTATCCAAATGGGGATTAAAGCTGAGTAGGAGCTTACTCCAGGCACTCACCGACCACTGCCGTGTGGCAGAGAAACTCCGCACTTAAACCTTCACCAATCTCCTCTTCTATTTTCAGGCATCTTGCATCAATCAATGTCCGCTTTTCGTTGAGCAACACCAAGCGCAGTGCCACCAACCTAAGCAACAGAATCCCCAGACTAACCGTATGAGAACAATGAATGAGGCTCGTCATGTAGCTCATCGACCACCACCTTAGTGGTGGTTCCATCTTCGGAACGCTCCTTGTAGCTCTCCAACGATAGATCATGAAGCCTGTTCTTCGGTCAGCTAACGACCCGTGTGATATTAGCCATAAGGTCGTCGTAACCACCAAGTCGTACAACCTCGTCGCCGGAATCCTGCATTCCGGATCGATCTGCACGATGAACCTCACCAACTGCTCCTCCGGCTCACCCTCTACTACGGATACGGTGTCAACTGGAGCGCTGCCATTGGACGTCACAGGGAACCCACTAGTGGAGGGAACGCTAGTACACGATGATCCCGCATACGCTCCTCTCGCTCCGACACCCACTACACTTCCCACACCAATCTCCCCGCCCCCTCAAGCTTCAACTCCGCCTATGCCTCCCGACTGCTCCACCATGATTTTCCTAGCTTGAGCGGGATGAGCAGATCTGGGCCAGAGAAGACGCCACTAGAAGCTCCAGTTGCACGATATGGCTAAGGGAAGGCCCGGCCTCGGTCAACGACATAGTTGAGGTGCGGCCAAACTAAACAACCACGGCATAGTGAACCCGTGAGGAGCTACAACGCCATTGGAGGCAGAAATCCTCTCGCTCTCCCTCTCCTCGCCCATCTCATCTGGCCGCTCTCTCTTGCCTCACTACTCTCGCTCTTCTATGAGACACGTTATATTTTCTTGCAAAACTGCATGTACAATTAAATTTTGCTATACTTTTTTAATGAGAAACATATTATAGACGCAAACGCTCATATACACGTGCAAGCACGCACCATATAACGCACACATGCACACCCTACAGCTATGAGCACGAGTAAGAGAGTGGTCCGGCGGGTCAGGTCTTGAAATTGATGACCACTACAGACGTCTTGCTATCGATGGAAACAATGAAGGCTACTGAAAGACTATTTCGGCTTTATAAGACACACAAAGTGTCAAAGCCAGATTTGAAATCTAATGGCTTAGGGGTAAAACCATCCTCGTACTCATGTCATATGCAACTTTATAGTGCAGTTACGCCTTATAAAATAGGCTTGATTTTTATTTGTCTTGGGTTAATACTGAAAGTGTTCTAAGTATTGATGAACTAATTAGCCTTTTCCAACTCTATTCAGCGTAGTTTTTTTAAACAATTCTACGGATCAGTAGGCAAATCCGACTACACCACAATGCGTCTTGGTTTTATCATGGTAAGCATCAGCTTTTAATAAGCTAACCTGTGTGCTTTCCTCATATGTGAACGTGACGCCATTTTTGGATTGCAGACGCACTGCCATGGAAACCTGAAATTTGATTTCCATAGATACATGCTGAGGGTATTAGAGTCTGATTTTAAGAAAGTAGTTGGCATAAGGTAATCCACAGAGTATCACGCATGTTTGTATATTTATATAATATTTCCACACGTTTCGAATTTATTGTTCCTGATTCAGAATATAATTGTACCGAATCGGCGACAGGGAGTACTACTATTACAAACTAGTTTTCTATGCATGGTAACTCAACCTTACCGTGTCTCTTTTCTTTTAGCTGGTACTTGTGGGCCTTCGTGGTGATCTTTCTGTTGCTGAATGTTAATGGTAGGTTGTCTTTCATCGTTTCTGAAGGCCACTTGTATGTTCCATAATTGCTATTGGCTCCTGAGCTCCATTCATCTCCTCGTTTTTAAATTTCAAAAAAGTAAATCTAGAAATAAACTATTAACATACAAAGTTTCATTGAAAATTGTTCATTTTGTGGGATGCACGGATTTTTTTTGTGACCTATAATACTCCCTCCATCCCAACTATAATAATGCATATATTTGGTATCATAAACATAGACATTTGCTTCTATGATCTTGCTCAAACTTATCTTTTAGGACGAGAGATTAGCAAATAGGACATGGGATTTTTAACTTGTAAATACATATTAATTTTTTTTAAATAGACGTATCCCTGAAACTAGAGTGAAAAACCTCACTCATTTATGTCTATTCTTTCCTATAGAACCCCTTTGCTAGACCAGTTGTGTTCCTTTGAACTTTGTCAGTAATACTTCATGATTTAAGCGCCTCCAAGCTATCTTACACCACATTTTGCTAATATGCAGGCTGGCACACATACTTCTGGATTGCATTCATTCCCCTGCTCGTAAGTGCATATAAGACAATACATTTTTCTCTGTAAATGTCGCTTCTCGAAATAGATTTTTCTTTAACGACGTCAAAAGTCTTACCTTATCCATTAATTAAAAAGAAGATGCCCGTTAATTAGTGAAAACCAGGCTACAACCAATACAAATAGGGCCAAGCGCATCCAAACACTAACATCATAGGGCCACTTCCACACTTGTTGACGACACAATGAAGACACCACTGCCAAAGAGAAGAATCCACGTTTGCTAGGGGAGGAGCAGACTCAACCAACACCACCTTCCGGGGCCGCCACCCCGACATAACACCTCTCAACCTCAAGCCGCAACACCGCTCGGCCTAGTTGCCTGCAGCCCGAGCTACACAGGACCACTGCCCACAAACCACGGCCGATGCACCATATTTGTGGCCGTCGTCCCCAAATACGTCCAACCATCCCCTCTGAGATGTGCTGGCCGAGCTGATATTCCTGACACCGCAGCCACTCAAGGTCACCACCCAAATCTGTTCCAATCCGCAACCCGAGGCCACCACCTCGGTGCACATCCTCCATCTCGGGGCCGCTACCCTGACATAACTGTCTCTGTAGCCGCTCCGAACTGGAGTTTGGGTTTTCATCCGGAGGGGTCCAAGCCTCTTGAATGGAGAGGAAAAAAGAGCTCCACGACAATGCTTCCAGAAGGCAAATGATGCCCGAGGCGCCGCCGCTGCAGGAACCAACCATAACTGGGATGGCTTTCACCGGCGCTTGTCTCCTTCATTAAGAGCTTCAAGATCTGAGTAAACGAGGGAAACAGTTGGTGTTACACATCAAGGCATAACGTTCTCTGCGATCCTCTCAGACTATGATTATAGTAGATACTACCACGTGGACCTTGTGTAAGCCATTATTTAGCACCCTGCAGAAATATCAACTGTACAACGACATTGCGCAATGAGTAGGTTTAATGGCTCACTAACTCTATTATCCCTGCAGCTTCTGTTAGCCGTTGGCACCAAGTTGGAGCACGTCATAGATCAATTAGCCCAGGATGTAGCTGAGAAGAACTCCGATATTGAGGGTGATTTGATTGTTAAACCATCAGATGAACACTTCTGGTTTGGGCAGCCAAGGCTTGTCCTGTTCCTAATCCACTTCATCCTCTTTCAAAACGCCTTTGAGATTGCGTTCTTCTTCTGGATACTAGTAAGTATCTCAGGGGCACCAGTTTTAAATTCACTTCGGTTAGGATCTTATTACTGATTGAAACATCATTTGCCCCTAATTATGTTGTAGACCACTTATGGATTCAACTCCTGCATCATGGGCCAAGTTGGTTATATTGTGCCGAGGCTTGTTATTGGGTACTTCACACATATCTCCAACTTCTTTCTCATAGGAAAAAGTCTAACATGAATTTGTTCTCATGAATAAATATATCCTTCTATTTGCAGGCTCATCATTCAAATTCTCTGCAGCTATAGCACAATGCCTCTATACGCAATTGTAACGCAGGTGCAGTGATATTTATGATATCATAAAATGTTTCTAATCGTCAACACTGGGTTTGATGCATTTTATCCTCTCTTGTCTGAAAAGATGGGGAGCTCCTATAAGAAGGAGATCTTCAACGAGCATGTGCAGCAAGGTGTCCTCGGTTGGGCTCAGAGTGCTAAGATGAAAAAGGGATCCAAGAAGAGCAGTGCTATGGCTGGATTGGCGAGCACCATCAATGCAGTAGGGCCTTCTTCTAAGATTGAAATGATGAAACCAGCAGCACGGGAAGAGAACGATGCAGGTGAAAGCATAGAATGATGCAGTACCGGGATTGAGTAGGGCTGTCTAAAGCCATGGCTTGTATGATGTGTATTTTGGTGCTGCAATGATGCCACTTATTTATGAGCTTATCATTACACAAATATAGAAACTCGGTCCAAAAACTGGCACCACTGAAAAAAACTATGTTCACCACCGTAGAACATCCCGCCATCAATGTAACAAGTATATCCCCGAAACTCAAAAAACATAGGAACTAAAATAAAAAGAAGACAAAAAACCCATGCGCCACCAAGAGATCTTCAAGTCTCTGTTACCTATCGCACAAACAGGTTATCACACACTAAGAGAAAATCGTCCCAAGATTCGACATAACTAAATACCGACTTAGTTGTCACATCAAGGTATGATAACTAGGGATGGGGCGAATAGGAGTTTGAACCCTGGATTTACAAATCTCCCGCTCGTTTTGGTTTGTCCTTGGTGGTACATTTTCAACATAGGTTGCACATAGCATCTCCATAAAACATTACCCATCTACAAAATATTTTTTTAGCAACTCTGAGTGTCAAGTCCATAGAGAGCATGGTTATATGGAAAACCAGCGGTATGCCACGTTTCACATGAATAAAACCTATTTGTACTTCCCAAAGGCTACAGCTCCTCCAAGGGTTCCAACGCCTCCTTCCACTGCTGCCCCTTCTCCTCAGAGGGGGACTAGCTCGAGTGCTGCTCCAGTCCCTTCTACCTAGGACAGAAGTGATGCTTAGAGTCCTTCCAGGAGCACTCGGGGTAAAGGAGTCATGCAGGAGGATGTTTGGGAGCGCGCTTCCATCCCTGAGACTGATCCGGCGCCCGCGGGTCCAGGAGCCTGGACGGTTAACCTAGCTGATGTGGACACACTGGCTCCTGTGTTTCAGGTTAGAAACCACGTGAGTCTGTTTCTTTTTATTTTACTCTTGTGCAAATCTCATTCATTCTGTCTGGAGCGCGAACAGCGCTCCCAATGGGAGTAGCCCCCAAGTCTGCATTTGGCAGCTTGCAGGCGAGCGTAGACTCAAGCATGTGTCTTGATTTCTGACCTTGATACTTTTTTAGCCTTTCCTGGAAAGCATGCAGGATCTAGGGACTCATTTTCTTGGTATCGGAAGGCAGAGGGACACCGCCCTTGCTAACTTTGCAAAGTCAAAAGGTAACTCTTGTTCTAGTAGACTGTTGTTTTTTTCATGTTCTTACTCCATAGCTTCTGGTTTCGACTGCTGCTGAGAAGGATTCCACGCTCGCTCAAGTGAAAGAACTCGAGGAGGAGAATGCAGCTCTTCAGCTGGAGGCTACGTCTTCCAAAAAGAGGACCGAAGGTGACATTCGGAAGGCTGAGGGGTCCGCGAAGAAGGAAAAGGAGGATCTCAAGCAATTCTCCGATTTAGAAGAGAACCTTATCCCTCGACTTGACTCCCTAACGGATAGTCTAACAAGTTCTCGTATCTCTTTTGCTTTCTCGTATTTTTCTGTCAATATTTCCTGTGCTGCTGCTGACGATTTTCTTATCTTGTTAAAGTTACTCTGGGTAGTCCTCCTTCATTGTCGCATCGACTGCATGACGGCCCACTCCTCGATGTTGTTACCTCCTCTGAAGAGCATGTGAACAAGGCCAAGGGTTCTCTAGAGAAGCTCCGGGGGTACTCATGTCCTTTGACGAGTGCCTGTTCCCTAAGGAAATTGTTCCCTTGAGCCTGGATGCTTTGATGGCGTGTTTCACGACATGAACGTCTTCGCTGATTTCAGCCTAGAGCAAACCATTTCCGGGGTTGAAGCAGTGCTGACCTTGAGTCGAGCCCACGGTATTGAAGGCGACTTTGAAGCTGCACTTGGTGGACCTCCGGTGGACTCGTACCGGCAAGAGGTAGACCTCAACACCCATTTGTCCCAGAGTTTGTTAGGTTAGCTGAGGGTCTCCTCGAGATGCTCAGAGCTCGATCTAAAGCTGCCGAAGCTACTGAGGCTGCCGAGGCCGCTGGAGACACTCAAGAGGCAGCCACCGATAGTTTCCTTTCTATTGAGTAGTTTTAGTGATAGCGGCGCCTGAGTGCGATTCGCTCCTTCCATGTAATGAACTTTATTCTTCTGCTAATGAATGAAAATTGTGTCTCGCTATCTCTCTTTGAGTCAGGAGTTATCTTTCCTTGCAGATTTGCGTAACTTATCTTCCTGATTAATTTTCTCTCCCGATGGGAGTAGCCCCCGAGTGTGAGGCATGATAGATGCTGCCGAGCACTCAAGCAATGTGATAACCGGATGTTTATGATATACTTCTTTTTTTCTCTTAGGCACATGGGTCTTCTAGTTCTGCTAATCCATCTGCCTCAAATTCTTATTCAACCATCTTAGTACAGATATTGAGTGCTAAGATTTTGAGAAAGGAAGAGGAGCTCAATATCTTGAGGTCTCGAGTTAATTCATTGAAGGAGAAGGGGCAGGTTGCTGCAAACCGTGAAGATTTTCTTTTTGCAGAACTAGCTGCGATAACGACTGACCTGGCCTATAAGTTTTCCAAGTACCTCTTTTAACTTGTGTCAGGTACTCTTGCATCATGTTTTTTATCTGAGTAACCAATCCTTTTATAGGTGTTCAAGAGAATGTTGATGAAGAGACTCGTTATATTGAAGAGGAGCGACTGAAGCTTTTTGCTTATAGTTCATTGTCTTTCTGGGCTAATCCTGAAAAATACCGAGTACTCCTGACTCTGAGGACTTAGGCTCAGCAAGTTGGTGGAGGGATAAGAATTTTGTAATATTTATGGGGCTCTTTTTCCACTCAACAGACTACCCGAAGGACTATTCAATCTACTGCGGAAGTTTAACAGTTTAGACCTTCGTCGTCAGTTAGTTGGTGGAGCCAAAGTCTCCTTAGCTGTCACCAAGAATAATTATCCACAGATGAATTTGCTGAAGATTGGCAGGGATCCTCATGCTTCTCGTGGGCGCCAACGTGTGAATATGACTGCTCTCTATGAGGCAGCTACTCCTACGACTGTTGCACTCATGCGTTTGGCTGAAGAGGAGACTGATATTGAACTAGAGAATGGATGGACACCACAGTTGTTGATATTAGCTACCTTTCCATGTAATTGTAGATGAACTTGTAACTATTTATGATATGCACACTCATAAATTTTACACATGACGATGACGTCGGGCGCTTCCTCGACAACGGATCCTACATACCGGCGCAAAACCACCTGGTAAGTGCCTGCGTGTTACCGATTGGATCCGCTAACATCTTTATCGGACTAACTGCAGAAGCAATGGGGTTTTGCGGTGGAAGTAAATTTATCCCACCCGCCCTATACCCAGTCGAAGACGACTATGATCTCGGATTCTGCTCAGATCGCCGACAAAACAGTGATACACACTTTATCGGCATGGTGCAATCCGAAATCGCTGAAAACACGGATGACGGAAATCCCGTGCAAGAGGCAGACAACAACCTACCCGTCGTAGAGACGGAAGAACAAATACCCGTCACAGAGACGGAAGATCCGACACCCGTCAACCAGACGACGAACTCGGAAGCAGAGTCCGTGCTTGCCGCCATTGAGGCGAGATTGGAGTCGGAAACCGGATCGGATAACTTCGACTCCGAAGACGAAGACGAGGATGCCTTCGTAAGAAAGGTTAAGTCCTTTCAAGAGGGATTCCATGAAGTGCTAATGGCAAAACCAGCTGATACAACGGGTGCCGACAGCCAGGAAAGCCCTAAAACCCCTCCGCCAGTGGAAGAAAGAGAAGACGGAGAAACTTCTCCGATTTTCCCCAATGTTAAGGAGATGACAGAAGATGAGCCTGTCAAGAAACCTCCCTCTTCCAAGAAAAAGCACCGTGCTTCTAAAAAACTCCAATACAAACTCCGGAAGAAAAAATCAGCCGATCTCGCTGATGAAAACCTGGAAGCTGGAGATATTAGCGGCACAAAGCCCGCGGAAAAGAAATCTAAGGAAATCACTGCTCCGCCAATGACAGAACTGGAAGAGCAAGAGCTATTACAAACACCAGTGGGACCAGATGAACCCCCTGAGATGCTGGAAGAGAGGCAGCCAACCTTCTCCCGCCGTCGCCCCGGACACGCCAAGCACGATGGCGGAAGAGCCTACTGCAGCCCCCACCACCAAGCCCCCAGAGCCCAGCCAGCCCATTGTGTCCGACCCGGACACGAGGGAAAGGGCGGCCCCAGAGGTGGAAAAATTAACTCGGACTTTCAACGAGGAAATTCCCACCTTTGACAAGGATTTCAAAGCTATCAATGACGGCTTGGACGCAGCCGGAAATCTCTTCGCGGAATACGCGAAAGAGTTCAAAGAAAACTTGGCAGGTTTGCAGCGCATGAGCCAGGTATATAACTCTAGCCCCCAAGCATTAATTAAAATGTGTGCTTTTTGCTTTGATGTTTTTTGTACTCATTCTTCTCCTTGCCATGTTTCAGCAAACCTCCAAAGCCATCAACAAGGAAGTTTTCAGGAAGCTTACCATCAAGAATAAAGAAGTTAGAAGTCTTCTCTCTATTCTTGAAGAAAGGGAAGCAGAGCTGGAATCAGCGAAGCTCGCATTGTCGGAAACACAAGGTAAACATTTTCCTCCTGAAATTTCCAATTCAATTATTTGCCTAAGTTTTTTCCGAGGAGCTGGCTAACTCGGATTTTCCCCTTGCTTTTCAGCTGCATTAGCTGAGGCTAAACAAGCTGCAGAAGATTCTGGCAATGCCGAAATTCTCCGCAAGGAGAATGTTGAGCTTCACAAGAACCTTGTGAAAGCACAACAAGACTTGGAAGCCAGTAATCTGGCCCTTGGAGTTTCTAATTCCAAGGCTTCCGAGCAGGCGGAGAAGGACAAATCCACCATTCGGGATTTGACCGACGCTCTGAACCTTCGCCTGGAGGAAGTTTCCGAGATCGACAAGCTCATCGGTAAATCTCTTATTCATTTGTCGTCTTTCCAAGTTTTACTTGCTCTGTTTTTCCATCTAACTTTTTTAGGTGTTTTACTGGAAAAAAAAAACAGGCGATACCCCAGATGGCACTCGGATTGCAGGCATCCGAGCTTTCGGGGAGACATGGAATTTGATCAAGGCTGCTGCAACGCAGCTGGTGGACAAGTTTCTTCCCGAAAAATCTGGGGAGTGCTCGGAGGTTGAAAAACTTCCGGGTGCCATCATGGAGGTGGCGGAGTCTAAGGAATCTCTCCTTCGCTCCGCTGCACGGGGTGGTGCGCGCATGGCTCTTGGCCTCATGCGCATGCACTACCCTAGTGCTAAATCCTGGCGCGTGGCATCCGGTGTCCCTCAAGGATACACGGATATGCAGCAAAACACCATCTTTGGTGAAGTCAAAGGCCACGCCACCCAGATTGCCTCCATGGTAAATATCTCCGTCAACTATCCAGAAGCGGAGATCCCTCCAATCCCCGAAGACGAAAGCAGCGAGGAGGAGTCAGATGCTTGAAGGGTTACCTGGAACCTGGATAGAAAAAATAGACAATAGGAGCATTACTGTTCTTTTAATGTAATCCAAAATGTAATGCTTCTTTTGTATGAATGAAACTTCCGTCTGTTGCAGTTTTTAAATTATGAAATTCTTTGCAAGTTTTTTGGGTTTTGATCATTCCTTTTTCTTCTAAGTTCTCTGGTGTGTATGTTTTAACTGTCCTTAGTGTTTGAAATGGCTCAAATAGCAATATGAATCTTCATGCCGAGTAACTGGGGACGAACCAAGCAGTTTTGAAACTCGGAAACATGGATCATGCTAAAGGCATTTTTACTAACTAGTTCCAGTAACCCAACACACACACAATCAGATAAGACTTAGAGAATTCAAGGAAAGTTTTAAGTGAAACTTGGGCACACAGGCAATTCAAGTTTCCCTTAGCCGTTAATAGGCTGAAAAATCATTCAGTTTTGTAACGCCGAGTACGCAAGCACAATTCGGGTTAACGTTGAGCAATTTGTAAGATCATTGGGAAATAGATGAGGCGGAAACACTTTACACTTATAAAGAATATGGATGACAGCATTCCGACAACTTTATTTCATGATCTCAAAAGATGTTTACATAGAATTGAACTTAGTACGGAAAGGTACATAACTTTCTAGACGTTCCCAGGCTTCCGCAATCCACTTGACTTTGTCGAATTTTTTCAGCAACTTGTAGAGTGGTAAGGTTTTATCCCCCAGCCGACTGATAAATCTGCTGACGGCTGCAGCGGAACCCGTCAATCTTTGGACATCTTTTACACATGTAGGTTTTGAGATGTTCAAGATTGCCTTGATCTTTTCCGGGTTAACTTCTATTCCTCTGTGGGAAACAATGAAACCCAGAAGTTTTCCTGAGGGAACCCCGAATACGCACTTAGATGGATTCAACTTCATCTTGTAAGTGCGCAAGTTTTCGAAAGTTTCTCGCAAATCCTCAAGGAGTGTATCTTTTTCCTTGGTTACGACGGCAATATCGTCCACGTAAACATGGACGTTTCTGCCAATTTGACTATGCAAACAACGTTGCATGCAACGTTGGTAGGTTGCACCTGCGTTCTTCAGGCCAAAAGGCATGGTTATGTAATAGTACGCCCCATACGGGGTTATAAAAGAAGTCTTGATTTGATCTTCCTTTTTCATGCGTATTTGGTGGTACCCGGAGTATGCATCCAAAAAGCATAAAAGCTCGGAGCCTGCAGTGGCATCTATTATTTGATCGATTCGTGGTAACGCGAACCTATCTTTCGGACACAACTTGTTCAATCCTGTGTAATCTATACACATTCTAAGAGCAGTGGTGTCTTTCTTCGGCACTAATACCGGATTTGCGGACCAATCAGTATGGATTACTTCCTTGATGAAATCCGCTGCTAAAAGCCGGATAATTTCCTTGCCAATAGCCTTCCGTCTTCTTCCGTCAAATCGACGGAGACCTTGTTTGACGGGTTTTGATCCGGGAATAACCTTGAGTTGGTGCTCAGCAAGTTCCCTGGGTACGCCTGGCATGTCAGCTGAACACCAGGCAAAAATATCCCAATTCTCACGGAGGAACTTGATGAGCTCGCCTTCCTATTTGTCAGTCATCCCAGTCCCTACGACGACGAATTTTGTCGGATCTTTGGGATCTAGGATTACCTGTCTTGTATTCTCGGACGCCTTGAAGCTATCTGTTGGCTTCCGAGTTTCTTTTCCTGCCGGCATCTCTTTCGGCGATACCTCCTTGGCTAATTCCTTCAGTTCCTCCTTTGCTATAACTCTCTGAGCGCAAAGGGCGTTTTCTTTTTCCAACTCGTTTGCCAGCTTGAAATCACCGGCAATGGTGATTACTCCTCCTTTGGGTCCTGGCATCTTCAGCTTGTTGTAGATATAGCAAGATCTTGCCATAAATTTGGCGAAAGCCGGACGTCCGAGTATTGCGTGATACACACTTTCGAACGGCACTACTTCGAAGGATACTTTTTCCTGCCGGAAGTGATCTTTATCTCCGAAGGTGACATCTAGGGAAATTTCTCCTAGGGATCGTGCTTGCCTGCCAGGAACAATGCCATGGAAGCGTATATTGCTGTAGTTGAGCTGGGACTCGGAGATCTTCAAGTGCTTCAGTGTATCCAGATACATTATATTGATGCTGGATCCTCCATCCATCCGCACTCTTCTTAGCCTAGTGTTTTGAACAATAGGGCTTACAACAAGAGCTTGTGTGCCGGGTTCAGGGATATTTCCGGGATGATCAGACTGATCCCAGATTATTGGTGTGTTGGAGTACTTCAAGAATTTCGGGGTCGCAGGAACAACTGCGTTTATCTCCCGAAGTGTTCTTTTGGCCACTTTTGCTGACGGGGTTGCTAAGAAAGTTAACATTGCTTCTCCGTCAACTCTCGGAAATTTGGGTTCGCCTTTTCGCTGTTGTTCCTGGATTTTGTCATCAGTGTCCGATTCACTGTCTTCTTTTTCAGCTTCTGGCTTTTGTTTGGCAGGTTTCCTTTTGGAACCCTTCCCCTTATTTCCGGATCCTGCATTGCCTTTCATATGCTTGTTTAGCCGGCATTGCGCGTTTGTGTGGGTTGGTTTCCCAAATTGCGAGTGGTGGACGCAGGGTTCCGACTTAATTCTCTCCCATTCTTCGGGAGTGTAATTGATTGGATCTGGACTGCGGCCTTTCCACTTATTCACCTTTTCTCCTCCAAAGGCTATGTTGACCTCCTTGGGCTTTGTCGTTGACTCTGGAGTTCCTTTTTTGTCAGAACGAGGGGTTTTCTTGGCGAGTATTAGTGACTCAATATTGCCTCCTCTTGCTCTGATATCATCTTCAGCTGCAGCATGCTCATTGGCGGTTGTAAGCATAGATCCGAGATCTTTGTGCTGTTTAGAACCAACCATGAACGGTACAAGTCCGGGATTTAGGCCATTGACGAAAGCATGCATTGCTTGTACGTCAGTTACTCCAGAGCAACTATTCTTCATTGCAGTCCATCTGGAGATGAAATCCACGTATGGTTCGTCCTCAAATTGGGTGCAACGGTTCAGCTGGTTGATGCTATTTGGGCGTTTGTATGTTCCCCGAAAATGCTGAGTGAATACTCTCGCCATATCATCCCAACTGTCGGCAGTTCTTGATGGTAAACCATTGATCCAATCTCTGGCTCCGTCTAAAAACATTAGGGGAAGAAACTTGACAGCTTCCAGGTCTGTCCCATTGTTGATTTGGACGGCTATATAATAATCTGAGAGCCAGGTATCCGGGTTTGTACTGCCGGTATACTTTTGGTAGGTTGGACCAACTTTGGCGAAGCCATAATGCAGGGTTATCCTTCGGATCCTGTCAGTAAAACATTTAGGACCAAAGTATAGATCATCCTTTTCTGCTCTATCAATGTGTGCAGAATATCTCCCGGCTGAATGGACAGAAGGGGATCTGCTCCTTTCTTTTCCATTGTTGCGCGGACGCGCTTTTCCGAGGTTGTCTCTATCTCTTCCGTGTTCACGTCCTTTAGGCGGAGTTCTGCTTCTATGCCTTTCCTTATCCTTAGGAGGTGTCCGGGATCTTTCACGTCTGTGAGGTATATCATATCTTCCAGCTTTTTCAGCTGGGTTTCTCGGAGGTGGCATTATTTTGCCGTCATTCCGGTGTTTGTCTTCCCGATCGTGTGGTTTATATCCATCTTTCGGGAGATGAGGTCCGGTTCTAGACGCTGCGTCCCGGTTGTCGGGGTTTTTCTTGTCTTTTCTCGAATCCTCTTTTTTATCCGAATCTCCGGGTTCTTCCGGTCCAGGTGCTCCAGCAGTGCAAGTAGCTGTTTTGCAAAGAGCGGAATTATCATGCAGCCTCCCTGATCGTTCTTGGCCTCGCTGCTGCTGCTGTAATGCTTTTCCTAAGAAAGCATATACCCCCTGGAGTTTTTCCCGGTTGGAGTAGAGATCATTGTTTAGGATGGCGAACGCTGCTTCCGCGTTTTCTGCTGCGGTTTTGTATATTGGTTCGCCCTTGGCATCTTTGTCGTTTAACTGCTTTTGCCAAGATGGGTTATAGAACCTTTCTTTTGGCGGCAGTTCTTCCGGTCTTGCGATTCCGGGTAACCTTGTAGGTTTTAAGGCAGATCTATGCTTTCTCTCGTACTCCTCTATTTCTTCCTTCATGACTTTGATGTCATTATGGGTTTGTTGAAGATGTTGCCGAGATCTAAGCAGATGTTGCTGTTGCCATTGGAAAGCTTGTCTCCTGGCTTCCAGCATCTCAGGGGGTTCATCTGGTCCCACTGGTGTTTGTAATAGCTCTTGCTCTTCCAGTTCTGTCATTGGCGGAGCAGTGATTTCCTTAGATTTCTTTTCCGCGGGCTTTGTGCCGCTAATATCTCCAGCTTCCAGGTTTTCATCAGCGAGATCGGCTGATTTTTTCTTCCGGAGTTTGTATTGGAGTTTTTTAGAAGCACGGTGCTTTTTCTTGGAAGAGGGAGGTTTCTTGACAGGCTCATCTTCTGTCATCTCCTTAACATTGGGGAAAATCGGAGAAGTTTCTCCGTCTTCTCTTTCTTCCACTGGCGGAGGGGTTTTAGGGCTTTCCTGGCTGTCGGCACCCGTTGTATCAGCTGGTTTTGCCATTAGCACTTCATGGAATCCCTCTTGAAAGGACTTAACCTTTCTTACGAAGGCATCCTCGTCTTCGTCTTCGGAGTCGAAGTTATCCGATCCGGTTTCCGACTCCAATCTCGCCTCAATGGCGGCAAGCACGGACTCTGCTTCCGAGTTCATCGTCTGGTTGACGGGTGTCGGATCTTCCGTCTCTGTGACGGGTATTTGTTCTTCCGTCTCTACGACGGGTAGGTTGTTGTCTGCCTCTTGCACGGGATTTCCGTCATCCGTGTTTTCAGCGATTTCGGATTGCACCATGCCGATAAAGTGTGTATCACTGTTTTGTCGGCGATCTGAGCAGAATCCGAGATCATAGTCGTCTTCGACTAGGTATAGGGCGGGTGGGATAAATTTACTTCCACCGCAAAACCCCATTGCTTCTGCAGTTAGTCCGATAAAGATGTTAGCGGATCCAATCGGTAACACGCAGGCACTTACCAGGTGGTTTTGCGCCGGTATGTAGGATCCGTTGTCGAGGAAGCGCCCGACGTCATCGTCATGTGTATATGAGTACTCAAATTTGTTGAATGAGTGTGCATATCTTCATGTGTAAAATTTATGTTTACATCCTTGAATATTACTGTTACTTATACTAAGTGTCTCAAAATCTCCGATTTTTGTAGGGTTCCAGTTCTTGTTATAACTTTTTGCTACACGGCCCTCGAGTATTTCGGGTGGGACTACAGCGAGGAGTCACCCTGGAATTGATGTTTAAACTTTTTGTTGCATAGCCCCCGAGTATTTTGGGTGCGACTGCGGCTAGGAGTTACCCTACAATTTCGGTGTAATTTTTTTTTGTTGCGCAGCCGCCGAGTGTTTCGAGTGCGACTGCGGCTAGGAGTTACCCTACAATTTGTGTGTAAACTTTTTTGCTATGCAACCCCCAAGTGTTTCGAGAGCGACTACGGCTAGGAGTTACCCTACAATTTATGTGTAAACTTTTTGTTGCGCAGTCCCGGAGTGTTTCGAGTGCGACCGAGGCTAGGAGCCTCCCTACAATTTCTGTGTAAACTTTTTGCTGCGCAATCCCTGAGTGTTTCGAGTGCGACCGCGGCTAGGACTTACCCTACAATTTATGTGTAGATTTTTTGCTGCTAAGCCCCCGAGTACGACTTTGATCGTAACTCATGCTCGGGTAGGATTGCAATTGATTGGTGATTATGACTGTAGAACAGACAGAGAGAAATCCTCGTAACACAGGGGTAATATTATTTGATTTTCATTTGATAAAAATACAGGAAATGGCTACAGTAGCCTTATTCTAATTGTACTACATAAATATTAAGCGTAAAAAAGACGTAGCTACGAGACGTTCTATGGATTTTTGTAGAGCTTTTTGGTCTTCTTGTCCTTGAGCTTGTATGCGCCGTTTCCGAGTACTTCTCCTATCGCGTAGGGCCCTTCCCATGGTGTTGTCAGCTTGTCATGGCTTCCTTGTTTCAGTCGTAGCAGCAGGTCACCCACGTTGAATGTTCTGCTACGCACTCGACGGGCATGATTGTTACGCAAGACTTCCTGGTATATGGTGTGCACAAGTGCTTTATCCCGAGCCTCGTCTGCCAGGTCGAGTGCGTCCTCGAGTGCTTGGTTTGTGTTCACTTATGTGTAAGAGGTAACTCGAGGTGCGTTGTGCCGCACTTATGCTGGTAAAACTACATCGGGTCCATACACCATAAAAAATGAAGTGTACTATGTGGGTCTGATTGGTGTTGTTCACAGGCTCCAGAGTACCGAAGATAATTCCTCCGATCATGCTCCGGCCGCGCGTCTGAGTGGTCTGAGTAGTCTCTTCTTTAGTCCTGATGTAACTAACCCGTTTGACCGTTCCACTTCCCCGTTGGTTTCTAGATGTGGGACTGATGCGTAGGTGACATTGATCCCTATCTCTTTGCAAATCCTGGAACTCGTCTGCTGTAAAGTTTGTCCTGTTATCTGTGATGATGCTGTGAGGTACTCCGAACCTATGTACTATAGTTCTGATGAACTTTACTGCTGATTCTGCGTCTTGAGATGTTACTAGAATGGCCTCAATCCACTTGGTGAATTTATCGACTACCACCAGCAATCAAGTATATTCGCCGTCCGATGATCGACTGAGTGGCCCTACCTTGTCGAGTCCCCATTGTGCGAAGGGCCATGCGAGTGGTATCATATGCAGTTCTGTAGCTGGTACGTGTGGACGCGTTGCGAACATTTGGCATGCCTCACAGCGCCATACTATCTCTTTGGCGTCATGTTCTGCTGTTGGCCAATAGAACCCAGCTCGAAAAGCTTTGCGGACGAGATTTTTGCTCCCCACATGATGTCCACAGGTTCCTTGGTGTATATCTAGGAGTATTCCCTTTCCTTCCTCTAGGGCGATGCACCTCTGTAATATATCTGATATGCTACCCCTGTGTAGTCGTCCATCATGAATTGTGAATTCCTTAGCTCTGCGCATCACCCGGTGTGCTTTCGCTTGATCCACTGGTAGCTCATTGCGGGTCATGTAATCTATCAATGGTTGCGTCCAAGTGGTTTGCACTTGGTTAACCTGCTCGACTGTTTCCATAGGTGTTGATCCGGCTTCCTCTCCTGGCTCTTCCTCCTTATTTGCATCTGAGTCCTTAGGTATTTTTGAGCTGGCAGCTTTCGTTTTATGGATGGATGGTCAATTTCCTCATAAACAACGCTGGGTGGTATCGGTGCACAGGAGGACCCAATGTTTGCTAGGGCATATGCTTCTGAATCGCTACCTCTGCCAATGTGTTGCAGTTCACATCCATCAAATTCGCCTTCGAGTTTGTTGTATAAATCTCTGTATGCTGCCATGTTTTCTGCTGGCGCATCACACTCCTTCATGGTTTTTTGTACTACAAGGTTCGAGTCGCCATAGATGAAGAGTCGAGTAGCTCAACATGATTTGGCCATTTTCATCCCATGGATGAGTGCTTCGTACTCGGCTTCTTTGTTTGATGCATTTTTTAAGTTCATCCACAACACGTACAATAATCTGTCACCCCAGGGGGGAATTGAGTATTACTCCTGCTCCCGCTCCAGAAGCCCTTTTGGAGCCGTCGTCCAGCTACTCGACATATTTGGCATTCCTGGTTGTTCCAGCTCCAGCCACTCTGATACAAAATCCGGGAGTACCGGCGATTTGATTGCTTTCCGTATCTCGTAGCTTATATCTCGTGGTGCAAGCTCGATTCCTCACTTCTCTACTCGTCATGTTGCATTGTAGTTGTTGAGTATGACTGTTAATGGTGTGTTTGATACCACGGTGATCGGGTGCTCCTGGAAGTAATGCCTCAACTTCTTTGTTGTCATGTATACTCCGATGCTAGTTTCTGGTAATGTGGGTACCGTTGCTTTGATACTGAGAGTACCTCGCTAAGGTAATATACTGGTCTTTGCACTTTGTAGATGGATCCTTCCTGGGATCGTTCGACTACTAGGATTGTGCTGACCACATGTTTTGTTGCTGAAATATATAGGTACATTGACTCCTTTTTCTGAGGTGCCACCAAGACTAGTGGAGTCGACAAGGTTTGTTTTGAGGGCCCGAAAGGATTCCTTGGCTTTGAGTGTCCACTCGAACTTGTCTGACTTCTTTAGCAGTTTGTAGAAGGGGAGTGCTTTTTCTCCAAGTTTTGCTATAAAACTTCCGAGTGCTGCAATTCTCCCTGCAAGCTGTTGTACTCCTTCGACATTTGTTGGCTCTTTCGTTGATAGGATAGCCTTGATTTTTACTGGGTTTGCCTCGATGCCTCTGGCGGACAAAAGGTACCCGAGTAAATCTCCTTGATGTACTATAAACGCGCACTTCTTTGAATTTAGCTTGATCTGATACTTGTCGAGTGCTGCGAATGTCTCTTGAAGATCATCAATAACGGTTTCTGCCTTATTCGATTTGACTACGATATCGTCTACATATACCCGAGCATTTCCGCCAATTTGTGCTTTCAGACAGTTCTGCATCATGTGCTGGTATGTGGCGCCTGCGTTTTTTAACCCGAAAGGCATCGTAGTGTAGCAATACACACCGAATGGGGTAATGAACGCACTTTTCTCTTCATCCTCTCGCTTCATGAAGATCTGAGTGTAGCCTGAATATGCGTGGAGGAAAGATAACCTTTCACAGCCCGAAGTCGAATCAATGATCTGGTCGATGCGTGGGAGTGGGAACCAGTCTTTGGGACAATGTTTGTTTAGTGACGTGTAGTCTATGCACATCTGAAGGATTTCGGTGTTCTTCTTGGCTACCAGCACTAGATTTGAGAGCCATATTGCTATTTTGATCTCCCGGATGAATTTTGATGCGAGTAGTTTATTTATTTCTTCCCCTATCGCTCTCTGCTTCGACTCCGAGAAGTGACGAGTGGATTGCTGGATCGGCTTTGCGTCTTTGTAGATTTCTAGTGAGTGCTCCGCAAATTCCCTGGGTACTCCTGGCATGTCCGCTGGGGCCCCTGCGAAGATTTTCCAGTTCTCATAGAGGAATTCGACGAGCGCGCTTACCTATGTGATAGTCAGCATTTTGGACACGAGCACAGTCTTTGCTGGATCAGTCGGATGAACCTAGTGTTCCATTGTGTCCTTTTTCACGTCGAACTCCATCTCGGGTGCTATTTTCTTTGTCAACGGAAGGACCGAGTGATCAGTTGTGGCTGCTATATCTGCAAGTTCATGTTGCATTCCAAATGACTGTGTTGCTTTGTTGAACTCGATGTCGCAACTGTCTGATTTTTTCTAGTTTCCTTGCACTGTGATTACTCCCCTAGGTCCTAGCATTTTGATCATCAGGTACGCACAAACCTGGCCAGCGGGCCGGCACGGCACGGCCCAGGCACGTTTAGAGTTTGGTGGGCCTGGCACGGCACAGCCCACCAGGGCACGTTTAGTAAACGGGCTATGCCGTGCTGGCACACGGGCCTGGCCTAAAGGCCCAGGCACGGCCCCTGACTTAAACGTGCCGGCCCACGGCACGATTAGGCCCATGTGCCTGTTTTGGCCCACGTGCCTGTTTTGACTATTTTTGCCAAAAAATTCGAAATCCTGCTTAAAATAGGCTAATCTAGACAAATCTCGCTTAAAAGGCCCTAAACTCGCTTAAAAGGCCCTAAACTCGCTTAAAAGACCCCTAACTGCCGAAAATAGGTTTTTTCTGCTTGTTGGGCTGCTATCAGCCGCACCGTGCGAGTGGGCCTGGCGTGCCGTCGTGGGCCGCCGTGTGCCTGGCCGCTAAACGGGCCGTGCTCGTGCCGGCACGCGGGCTCGGCCTCCAGGCCCCAGCACGGCCCCAGGCGGGCCACGGGCCGAGCACGTCCCACCAAGACACGTGTCGTGCCAGGCCCAAGGCGCGCCGTGCTTGCGTGCTCGCGGGCCAGCACGCTGGCACGGGCCCAGGTGGCCAGGTTTGGGTACGCATAGTGGGGTACTGCCATGAATCTCACAAATGTTGTCCTTCCGAGTATTGGTTGTACTGTGACAGCTAGTCGACAACTTCGAAGTCGATTTTCTTCTTCATGTAGTTGTCACGTTCTCCGAAGACTACTTCGAGTGCTATTGTGCCTAAGGTTTGACTGCTTTTCCTGGCACAATTCTATGGAACGAGTTCTCTGACTACTTTAGATTACTTATTGGTATGTTCATCTCCTTCAGAGTTTCTGCGTAGATAATGTTGATTCCACTCCCTCCGTCCATGAAAACTCTATTTAAATCATAGCTCCCGATTTATGCTTCGAGTATCAGCGCTGCCTTTCCTGGGAAGCGGACTTGAAGCGGGTGATCAGCTCTGTAAAAGGTGATATTTTCTTCTCGCCAATCCAGGAACTCGGGCGTTGCTAGGGGTGATATTTCTGCCAAATTCACCTGCCTAGTGATGAGCTTTTGGCTTCTTTTGGTGGGAGCGCATTTATGTATCATGTACACTTTGCCTTTCGACTCCGGGTATCTATCCTCCGGGTAACCTGCCATGTATTGCTGTTGAATTGCTGCTTCTTGTTGCACTCTGGGTGATCCTTGTGGTGCCGGTTGCTCCTGAGGCTGAGCGACTGCTGGTACTAGGGGAGGTGGTGGCGCGCCTATCGCTAGTGCTCCTAGGACAGCCGGGAATCCTGCATGTTGGGCTTCTCTTTGTTTCTAAAAGAGGCCTCCATGAGTAGGTTCAATTGGTGGCAGTCTTTCAATTTGTGACTGGACCTGGGAACTCCATTGCCGTCATTATACATGTGGTTTGGGCATGGCCCTTCGAGTTGTTGCTCGATTGACATGGGTGGTAGCCCGTCTGCTCAAATCTTTCGTGGCTGCTGCTCGCGCTTCTGTTCCTGCCCTCGTTCATGTGCTTGGTCACGAGGCTTCTCTCGCCCTTGTCCGTGGTACTCATTACTGCGATTACCCGGGAACTCGGCTACACCCAGCTCTGTTTCCAATTCATCGAACGTTCGGTTTTTGCGTTTTCTTCTTCTGTTCTGATCATTGATGTACCTCATGTTTCCCTCGTGAGCATAGGAGGGTTCCACGCGGTCTTCTTCAGGTGAGGTTGGGTGGGTATTACATGTTGATTCTTCACCTTCTGCCCAGTTGTTTGCTACTTCCATGAGCTTGCTCGTGGTTTTAACTCGAGTTGGGCCGATGTACTCCCTTAAGTCCATCCGGCGGAGACCGTATTTGAAGCTCTTGATTGGTGTTTTGTCTAAAATTTCCTTTGCACTGTTTTTCAATGCGGTCCACCTCTGTATAGACCCGCGAATGTTCTTGTCTGATCTTTGTCTACATGCTTTCAGCTGCCCGACTGTTACTGGTCGTTTGCAGGTGGATCTAAAGTTCTGGATGAAGTCGTACTCGAATTCCTCCCAGCAACTATACTTGTTCTTGGGCCGTCTCTTCAGCCAGTTTATCACCACGCCCACTAGATGTAGTTGTATGTATTGCATTGTTGTCACCTTACTCCCTTTATGGAACCTTACAGCTGTCAGGTAGTCGTCTAGCCACGCCTCGGGTTCCTGGTCGCCATTATATTTGGGTGTTTCGGCTGTTAGTTTGCCTCGTCTTCCTGTCCTAGCGAATTTCTCGGGTGAAACAACGAGGTCCATAGAACTCCTCGTTATCCGAGTCAGTCGAATCATATCTTGGCTTCTCTTCTAGGGTTCTGGCTGTTCTTGATGGTGGAAGTTCTGCCGCTCTTTCCCTTTGCCGCTTGTCCACTTTGTTCTGCATGAGCCGATTTCGGGTCCTCCTGCCGTCGTGCCACCCGAACTGGTTTGGTTTTCTCCCTCGTCGGCTTTGCGGGTACTGGCACTCAGGGGGTGGGTTTCTTCCCTATGTCCGCGCTTGCCATACTGAGACCACGTAGCATCTCGTCGTGTACCTCTCCTCGTGGATCACCCGGTGTTGGTTTGATGGACATTAGGTACGTTTGGCCCTGCGGAAGCCTTTCCTGAGGCGTTATGGGTGTTAGTTTCTCCGTTGGATGAGGTTCCTACAGGTCCTGGTCAAGATCTAGCACCTTATGGGTCTCCTTCATGTACTCAGTCGGCATGTTGGTTAATCGTGATTATCGTTTGGGAGCGGGCAGTTTCCGTGACCCGCTACCTGAGGCTTCCGTCGAGTGCGTCCCTCGGAGACATGTGTCATCCAACTCTTTGTACATCTTGCTTAGCTTCTTTCTGTACTGTGCTAGTTTCCACTTGTAGGCCTCCCATTCTTCCACGGTAGCATCCACTAGGGGAGGGAGACCCTGCTCAACCAGAGGTGACAAGTTCCATTGTTTTCTTTGACACATAGACTTTGGGGGCGTTCCGCTTGGCCCTTCATGCTTTTAGTCGCAAGACCGGAACTGGCGGGGGGGGGGGGTAGCTCTTTGTGTCCGCCATCGCTGTTCTCCGGGTCATCGTCCTGAGGAGGAGGGGATTTTGTTGGGTAGTCGTCTGTTTCTTATCCTCCATCATCTTCTCCCTCGGGTCCTTCTATGTCAGTTGCCAGAGTCGCTTTGGGCGGGTCTGTTACTTCATCGCCATCTTTGCTTTCCGAGGATGACGAGTGGGTAGACCTTACCATTGCAACGAAGTGCACGTGAGTATTAGCCGGATAGAAGTACTCAGAACTTGCTTCCTCTAGGAGAGACATCTAGAGTTGTGGTATGACTATCTTCTCCAGGTGAACTCGAACAGAATCTTCCAGGCGTATCACCCTCGTGCGTCCTCGCGGAAGTTCGGATCTCTGATCTTTAAATCGATAGTTGGGTCGAGGCAGTCGAATACTGGGGGTGATGCCGGAGAGTGTTTGGTGAATTCGATTGACCCGAAGCGGATCGAGTCCGCCCAGATTGCCAAGTCGTGATTGGTCGGTGATGAGGTCAAAGAAGCCACGAGTCCAGCGCATCGTTTCCCCACAGATGGCGCCAATGTCCAGGGGGTGACCTCAACAATACCTGTGGTGAGGGACCTGGGGTTCCTTAAGAGAGAAAAGGGCGCTAGTGGACTACTCGACTTGACGGGTTACTGCCTGCAGAGATTTATTTCGATGGGGTGACAAAGGTGTCGATTACAGGGGTTCTACCCGCGGAATGAATCAGGCGCAGCTCTAAGTCTAGGGTTGTCTGCCTGTTCTTGAACCCCTGCCTTGCTTTATAAAGATAGCCGGGTCCTGGGGGGCATATATGAAAAGAACTCGTTCTCGAGTCGGTTGCTACCTTCCCTAACCTTGATGTCCAAGTATTTCCTTGTTCTGCTCCTGTGTTGGCTTCTGTCGGGGGCCTCCATGCAGTCACTTACGCGCCTTATGAGGGTACTCCTCCATGGGCTGCACTGGTTAGGCTAACGGCGGAAGGTCTTTCGGGTACCCCCACATCATATAGTAAGAGCAACAATACTAAATAACCATGTGAATAAGATTCTTTATCTATGAAGACTTGCTATCCCACATGCATATAATAATTTGATGGTATACTAATCATATAAACTTGCAACTCAAAAAGGTGGGATTCACAAGACATACCTCATGTCAATGAAATATTCGTCTCTTCCTTAGGATATCTTTCTTGGAAACTCATGAATGACCACTCTTCTGCAAAATAAATGTGGTGCTAGAAACATCCAGAGAGTGAAGATAAACGGAAAAATATTTTTGTGTTTTTTTCTAGACGGGTTCTTAAGAATAGAAAATTGGCAACGAAAGCAAAGCTATAAAAACTTCAAAAAAAAGGTAAAAACACACTTAAAAACTAGAAAATAAAGCTAAAAGCAAAACAAATGATGCTACTCCAATGCAAGGGACAGAGAACACAACTTCAAAATAAAAACTGAAAACGAAAAAGATAACTTGTCACCACCTATTGATATAGAAGTGTTAACAACCTCCCCAAGCTTAAACGTTTGCACATGGGAGATCATTATGGTGGTGGCTGGAAATTACCGGGGTACAAAGTATCACTCCAAGAAAAAAAATTGTTTGCAAAATCAAAAGAGGTGTTATGGAGATTTGTTGCGAGGTTGTCGATATCATTGATGTGATCTCTGAGCTCATGAAGGTCTTGGTATGTAGTGTACTGTGGTGGTATGTACACCTCCTCCTCTGGTGTTTCTGCTTCTACATCATAGTCCTACGTTACTTCACCTTCGGGCTCAACTTCCTCTTCTTCATCCTGTACAACATAATCAAGTATTCCATTCTCGATAGAAAAGATGTTAGGCACAAGAGCTATGAATATTTCCCCTGTTCCTGGTATATGAATGGACATTCTTCCTTGGTGATTAAAGATCATACATGTGGCTCTCAATGTAGAGAAACCAACATATCTCTCGCCGGTCAGCTGAGCTAAGTTGCTCAAGTCTATTCCAAGTGAGTTGGCGAGTATAGTGATGACTTCTCCACAGGTGATGGGTCCATGGCTCTGGTGTGCCTGGTGAAAACATGGAAAATAAGAATTGTACCTAAATTGGGCGTGATATCTGTGTCAAGTTGGGCGGCTTTTGCTAGGATGACCATCTCATCCTCATTGACTCTTGTAAATTCACAGCATGCCTGCAAAGTGTTAACACTAGTATAGAAGAAATATCAAATAGCAAGACACTAGCATATAAGAATTGTACCTAAATTGGGCGTGATATCTGTGTCAAGTTGGGCGGCTTTTGCTAGGATGACCATCTCATCTTTATTCACTCTTGTAAATTCACCGCATGCCTGCAAAGTGTTAGCACTAGCATAGAAGAAATATCAAATAGCAGGACACTCAATGTTGCCTCCCTTGGGGACACTAGATGGAATACTAATTTGCTTAAAATAATTACTAGGTTGAGGGTTAAGCAAATAGTTACTGATACGAGTGTGTCCGCCAGTTTTGACGAAATGGAAGCAGTTGCACCACTCACTTATGCTCAAATCATATGGGTTGCTCATCAGCTGAAATTTGACTCTCTCTCTTCAGTCCCGATGTTACCGGGGTAGATATCCACGATATGCTCAAGTGTGCATAAAAATTCCATCATCAACCATCGGTAAGTTGGAACATCTAGGAAAACAAATGAACGAATGCCAACATTTTTGCAAACTAAATTAAAATCAATAGTAAAACCAAGACGGTGGATGGTTGTGGGGAAATCCCACTTTGTTGTTCTAATATCACATTGATCATGGGTCTTGTATTATTTTTGGTTGGCCTTGCCATGAAGCTTGATACCCATGAACTTTTCAACGATGATCTTCTTGGCAATGTTGCCAGATTGGCTAGCACTTCCACTAGAACGTGTTTGACTCCTCGTGTTCATCCAAAAATAATTAACAAAAATAAGCAATGATTCGTAAAAGATAGGAAAATATAAGATAATAGTGGTATGAACTCCCTAATATATGCAAAATACATTATTCAATCTAAAAGATCTGGGTATGAACATGCAAATCTAGATTGGAAAGAAAACATGATTGAAACAATATTTGCAATACGTAATTGGTTTGAAAGCTGGGAAACATACCTTGGATTGTTGATGCAAGGAATCAAACCAAAGCTGAAAAAGAAAATATATTTCTTGAGGTTTAGGGGCTGTTTTGGAGGTGGAAGAAGTGCAGAAAATAAGATGATGGATTGGAAAATTGAGTTTGGAGGCTTTTACCTACGAACTGAGGCAGTACGGTGAGTGGTACAGTAGGTAGTGATAGTACCGAGGTCGGTATGACTCACCTCTTCAAATTTGTGAAGCCATCTAATCTTGGTACGGTGGATGGTACGGTGAACTCACCATACCGTGTTGCTCATTAAGTTAGTACTGGACTCGCTGTTAAAAAATTGCAATGATACGGTGTACGGTACGGTGGAAATTGACCGTACCGCCACTCGTTAAGTCAGCTTCGACGTGTTGAGAGACAGAAGGTTTTGCCGATACGGTTACTGGTACAGTCAAAGTGACCGTACCACCACTCGTTATCTCGCCCGCAAATAGTTGCGCCTCGAGAGGTAAAAAATGTTTTCTTTCTTTTTATTTTCTCCCTCTTTTTTTCAGGTCGGTACGATGGGTGGTACGGTCAATTATGACCATACGGCCACTTCTTAAACTGCAAACTGGAGCTAAAATAATTCTATTCTCGGATTTTTCACATGGGACATGAAATATTAGTTCTCAATATGGCTGCATATATAATTTTTGGTGGCAGCAGTAGTATTGATGTTATAAGTAAAAAAAATCTTCTCCTCCAATGTGTTTTCAACACTAAAAATGAAACTAAAACAAAAATGAAAAACTTATCATGGGTTTCCTCACATGCAGCGCTTTGTTTTCGGTCTGTTAGCTCGACCGTAATGATGCTCAACTGGGCTTAGTAATTGATACGTCTCAAACATATCTATAATTTCTGATATTTCATGTTGTTTTCATGACATTCCTACATGTTTTCTATACACTTTATATCATTTTAACGTATTTCCTGGGACTAACCTATTAACAAGATGCCACAGCGCCAGTTCTTGTTTTCTACTATTTTTTGTTTCAGAAAAGTTGTTCTAGAAATATTCTCAGAATTAGACGAAACAATATCCCAGTGTCCTATTTTTCTGTCACGTACACGGATTCCAGAAGAGATCCGGAGGGGGCCACAGGGTGGCCAGACCATAGGGAGGCGCGGCCCCCCTTGGCCGCGCCACCAGGTGTTGTTGGCCCCCTGGCCACCCACCGACATCGCCCTTTCGCCTATTTATACTCCTTCTCAGGAAAACCCTAAATACCCAAGCCTCCATCCACGAAAAGTTCCGCGGTCGTCGTCATCGTCAACCCTAGTTCGGGAGGGTTCTGAAGCACTTCCCAGCACCCTGCCAGAAGGGGAAATCATCACCGGAGGGCTCTACATCACTATGCCTGCGTCCGGAGTGATGTGTGAGTAGTTCATCCTTGGACTACGGGTCCATAGCAGTAGCTAGATGGTTGTCTTCTCCTCTTTATGCCACCATGTTTAAATCTTGTGAGTTGCCTAACATGATCAAGATCATCTATCTGTAATGCTACATGTTGTGTTTGCTGGGATCCGATGAATATTGAATGTTATGTCAAGTTGATTATAGATCTATCTTTTATATGTTATTTGTGATCTTGCATGCTCTCTGTTACTAGTAGATGCTCTGGCTAAGTTGATTCTTGTAACTCCAAGAGAGAGTATTTATGCTCGATAGTGGGTTCATGCCTCCTTATATCTGTGCTGGAGTGACCGAAACGTGACGGATGGGGGATGTGATGTTGCCATTAGGGAGAAAACAACAATGATTTGTCTAAGGATAATTATATTGTTTACATTACGCACTTTACTTAATGCAATAATCTGTTGCTTGCAACTTAATACCCAAAGTCTGCTTGGATTACGTTTTGAGGGTGGATTATTAGTCATGGATGAAGTAGGATTACGGTCTATGTATCATGTTGTAATGCCCCAATAAATCTCATAGTAATAATCGTGTATTGCATATGCACTACGGTGCAACCTCTATCTCTGTCAATTGCCCAACTGTAATTTGTTTACCCAGCATGTTATCTATCTGTTTTGGAGAGACACCACTAGTGAACTATGGACCCTGTTCCTTTCTTTTACACTGATAATACAACCACTGCAAGCAATGTTCTTTTTACTGCAATCATTGTTCTCATTTCTTTACTTCAATCATACATCATTTTCAACATTATACATCTATTCCTCTGTGTTAGCAAAACCGGTGAGATTGACAACCTCACTGTGTGTTGGGCCTGGTAGTGCGCCCTGCCAACGTCAGCTGGCATCAACCTTTAGAAGTAATTTCTTTCTCCTACTAGTCCAATTAAACCTTGGTTTCTTACTCAGGGAAAACTTGCTGATGTACTCTTCATACCTTCCTCTTAGGGCCTCCCAACGTCATCAAGCAACTTTTCTGGTGCCGTTTCCGAGGAGGAAGAGGATTTCTGCAAGGGGAGTCTCTCACCTCCAATCTCTTTACTTTGTTTTTTTGCTTAGTTTATTTTATTTTGTCTTGTTTGCTTCTTTATATCAGAAACACACACAAAAAAATAGTTCTTATTCTAGTTGTTATTTTTATCCTGTTTTCAATCCTGCTAAAATGAGTACTCCTGAGAACACTAAGTTTTGTGACTTTACTAGCACAAACAATAATGATTTTATTTGTACACCTATAGCTCCATGTGCTCCCACTGCAGATTTTTATGAAATTAAGCCTGCTTTGTTAAATCTTGTTATGAGGGAGCAATTTTCTGGTGTTAGTTCTGATGATACTGCTGCTCACTTTAATAATTTTGTTGAACTTTGTGAGATGCAAGAATATAAGGATGTAGATGGAGAAATTATTAAACTGAAATGTTTCCTTTCTCTTTGAGAGGAAGAGCTAAAGAATGGTTGTTGTCTTTGCCTGAAAATAGTATTGATTCTTGGACTAAATGTAAAGATACTTTCATTGGAAAATATTATTTTCCTACTAAGATTATGTCTTTAAGAAGTAGCATTATGAATTTTAAGCAACTTGATAATTAGCATGTTGCTAAATCTTGGGAAAGAGTGAAATCTTTGGTAAACAATTGTCCCACTTATGGACTGACTACTTGGATGATCATACGAATCTTTTATGCAGGTATGCATTTTTCTTCAAGAAACCTTCTGGATTCAGCTGCTGGAGGAATCTTTATGTCCATCACTTTGGGTGCTGCAACAAAGCTTCTTGATGATATCATGATAAATTATTCTGAATGGCACACGGAGAGAGCTCCACCGGATAAGAAGGTAAATTCTGTTGAAGAAACCTCTTCCTTGAGCGATAGGCTTGATAATATTATGTCTATGCTTGTGAATGGTAAAACTTATGTTGATCCAAATAATTTTCCTTTAGCATCTTTGGTATCTCAAGAAGAGCATGTTGGTGTGAACTTCATTAAAAACAACAATTTCAACAACAATGCTTATAGAAATAATTTTGGTAATAACAATTATACGCCATATCCTATTAAAAATGGTAATGGTTATGCCAATTTTTATGGTAATTCCTACAACGGCAATAGAAGTGTACCATCTGATCTTGAAAACATGCTTACGAACTTTATTAGTACACAAACTGCTTTTAAAAAATCTGTTGAGGAAATTTTGGCAAAATTGATGTTTTTGCTTCTAAAGTTGATAGACTTGCTATTGATGTTGATCTTATTAAAATAAAGGTTATGCCTCACGATGTTAAAGAAAGTAAAACATTGAATGCCATTCAAGTTAGAATTGATGACAATGTTAGGATGTTAGCTGAATTGCATGCTAGGTGGAAAAGAGAAGATGAAATTGCTAGAAAGAATAATATAACTAGAGTTTTTATTATTACTACCACTAGTGAAACTGAAGTTTCAAATTCTAGTAAACCTCCTACTATTAATTGTAAAGTAATTGGTTTTGGCAATGGTTCCACTTCTTCTGTTAAACGTATAAAATTGACTAAAACCACTGAAACTGTTCCTGATAAAAGTGCTAAATTTTTTCGAAACATGGGACACAATGGTCCGATTACCTTTGATAAAAATGATCTTGATTTTGATGATTGCAGTATTTCTGAAGTAATTATGTTCCTACAAAATCTTGCTAGAAGTCCTTGCTAGTGCTATGAATATGGCTTTTACAAAACATATTACAAATTCTCTCATGCAAATTAGAGAAGAAGAGTTGAAACTTGAAGCCTCTATCCCTAGGAAGTTTTAGAAGATGGTTGAGAGACCATCATTAAAATGAAGTTGTATGATTTTGATTGTAATGCTTTATGTGATCTTGGTGCTAGTATCTCTGTTATGCCTAAGAAACTCTATGATATGCTTAATTTACCACCTTTGGAACATTGTTATTTGGATGTTCGTCTTGCTGATAATGCTAGAAAGAAACCTTTGGGGAGATTTGATGATGTTTTTATTATGGTTAACAATAACCTTGTCCCCGCTGATTTTATTGTTATGAATATTGAATGCAATGCTTCTTGTCCTATTGTTTTCGGAAGACCTTTTCTTAGAACATTTGGTGCTATTATTGATATGAAAGAGGGGAATATTAAATATCAATTCCCACTCAAGAAAGGTATGGAACACTTTCCTAGGAAGAGAATGAAGATACCTTTTGATTCCATTATTATAAAAAATTATGGTTTGGATGCTTCTTCACTTGAAAATACTTGATTCTTCCTTCTGGGCCTAGCTGAAAAGCGTTAAAGAAAAGCACTTCTTGGGAGATAACCCATGTTTTTATTTTTTCAATGTTTTCTTTTGTTTTATTTCATTCAAGGTGTTGTTTACTTCTGTAGCAACTCCTTTGTATCTTTACTTTTCAAATTGTTGAGCCAAGGAAAGTCTCTAGTGAAAAGTTGATGCTAGATTTGGATTTCTGCTCAGGAACAGATTTTGGTTGTCCACTGTTTAATTCGTATAAATTTTCGGAAAAATCAAAACCACCTGAAACACATTATGCATGATCCTCAGCTATTTTCGAAACTTTTTCTAGTTCTGAGTTTTCTGATCTGAGCAATTTAAGTGCCTCAAAAAAAACCGTCTTTATAGGTTGTTCTGGTTTTGACAGATTCTAGATTTTTTACTTCGCATTCTCTTTTTTACTATGTTGAGTAGATTTCTTTGCTCCACAAAACATCAGTGGCTATAGATAATGTTTAGAAAGTATTGTTAATGCTTGTGTCCATGGAGAACATGTGATTTTTTTATTATGCACTAACCCTCTAATGATAATTACTTTGAGTTTGGTGTGAAGGAAGTTTTCAAGGGTCAAGAAAAGAGGACGATATAATGTGATCAATAAGAGTGAAAAGCGTAATATTGGGGATGCCCCCGTGGTTCACCCCAGCAAATTCCAAGAAGACTCGAGCGTCTAAGCTTGGGGATGCCCAAGGCATCCCCTTCTTCATCAGCAACTTATCAGGTCACTTCTAGTGAAACTATATTTTTATTCAGTCACATCATATGCACTTTACTTGGAGCGTCTGTTTGCTTTTATTTATTTTATTTTCTTTGCTACAAAAAACTTGGTTGGAACCCAACATTATTGTGTGGGAGAGAGACACGCTCCGCTTTTTCATATGAATACTCGTATTCCTCATTTATCATACTTGTATTCTTTGTTTATCATCTAGCTGTTGCAAATCCTTTTAGCTCCTATTTTTCATGCATCTCTTATTCATATCTGTTATTTCTTGTAGAGTAGTAGTACTCTCTTGTTTCATTGATAAATTATTTGGAGAGTTTTTGTTTAAATAAAGTGAGTGGTGTTGGAAAGCAATAAAATATTTCATGTTTATAACAGTGCAAGTGAAGCTTGTTCAGACTGTGGCTAGACTTTATCATGTCATGTTAGATATTATTTTAATTCTATGCTTAGTAGTTATTGATGTAGCATGACTTGTCTGAAATATCTGAGAGTTCTTAATGTTCCATTGAAATAAATCATGAGTTGTTTTTACCATATCGAAGCATATTATTGTGATATTCTCCTTCGGATGCTTTATTTGGTTGACTTGGCGCATTCTTACACCATGTTATGACTACAAACGAGTCACCTATAGCCTCTATGATCATTTAGTTTTTGACTTGTAATACCATTTATGCTTTGATTAATAATGTTTTGTCGCTATGCATGATTATGGCCATTATTGCTCTCTTAATTTGTCGCTCCCAGTCTTTTGCTGGCCTCCATATGTACTGAGTATGAGCTCTACTCGTGCATCTAACTCCCAAAAATTAAAGTTTGCCAAATGTGTCCACCATACCTACCTATATGTGGTATTTAACCTCCACTCCAAAGTAAATTTCTCATGTGCTACCTTTAAAATCTTCATAATTATACATGTTTTGTGTTCTTGTTTTAGCTCATGAGGATGTAGTTTAAAGTTTATTGTGGTTCATGTCAAGCAAAAGTCTTCTCCGTCTTTCACCCGATGAGTATCGAGTCTGTGCACATTTAAATTTGCAGAGAGCTGGTGCCAATTAATATAACCAAAAAGGCACTTCCCCATGGGTTGGTGAAAGTTGGTAGGTACCCGTGGATACGGCTAGCCCTCGTTAGTGAAAATCATGGTGGGGGGAGTGCCAAACTAAATAAACAACGGAAACCGCTCTCAAAAGTGTAAAAACCATTCTTGGCATGAGTTATGATAAGGTTTTCATTACCATTCGTTGACATAGCCATACACCTCTCTAAACAATCGTTTTCAATACCTCTACTTTATTAAATAAAAAACTCTAGCACATGAGTAATCCCTGCTTCCCTCTGTGAAGGGTCTTTCTTTTACTTTTATGTTTAGTCTTCATCTTCTAACTTTATGCACAATTAAGAGAGCATAGTTGTCATTCTGAGTATAATGTGCATCAGTCCCAAAGATTATTATTGATTGATTCATATATATGTTATTAGTTGTTCTCAAATTACTTGTTTCTAGTCACCACTTGAACTTTGAAGGTGTCATGGCATTTATGTTTTGCTATTACTTTAAGGACAAGCGGAATACCACTTTGTTATGTTTTATTTATTCTCGAAACAAACATATAACTTTCAAGTGCATTATTATTCATGATCTTTTGTTTGTGTTACTTTTCATGTTGCAACATAGTTGCTTTTTTTTGCTAAGTTTCATGTTAGAATTATATTTATCATGCCTATGTTTAGAGTACTATGATCTCAGCTTACAAATGCTTTTACAAATATGATGATCAAGATTATGTTGGTAGCCTGTCACCTCAGAAATTATTTTGTTTTTATCGTTTTACCTACTCAAGGACGAGTAGAACTAAGCTTGACGATGCTTGATACGTCTCAAACGTATCTATAATTTCTGATGTTCCATGTTGTTTTCATGACATTTGCTACATGTTTTCTAAACACTTTATATCATTTTTGTGGATTTCTTGGGACTAACCTATTAACAAGATGCCATAGCGCCAGTTCCTGTTTTCTGTTGTTTTTGGTTTCAGAAAAGTTGTTGTGGAAATATTCTTGGAATTGGACGAAACAAAATCCCAGGGTCCTATTTTTCTGTCACATACACGGAGCCTGGAAGAGACCAGGAGGGGGCCATAGAGTGGCCACACCATATGCACCCCCCCGGCCGCGCCACCAGGTGGTGTAGGCCCACTGGCCACCCATCGACATCGCCCTTTCGCCAATTTATACTCGTTCTCGGGAAAACCCTAAATACCCGAGCCTCCATCCATGAAAAGTTCCACAGCCGTTGTCATCGTCAACCCTAGTTCGGGATGGTTCTGAAGCTCTCCCGGGCACCCTGCCGGGAGGGGAAATCATCACCGGAGGGCTCTACATCACCATGCCTTCCTCGGGAGTGATGCATGAGTAGTACATCCTTGGACTACGGGTCCATAACAGTAGCTAGATGGTTGTCTTATCCTGTTTATGCCACCATGTTTAGATCTTGTGAGCTTCCTAACATGATCAAGATCATCTATTTTTAATGCTACATGTTGTGTTTAATGGGATCCGAATAATATTGAATGCTATGTCAAGTTGATTATAGATCTATCTTTTATATGTTATTTGTGATCTTGCATGCTCTCCGTTACTAGAAGATGCCATGGCCAAGTTGATGCTTGTAACTCCAAGAGGGAGTACTTATGCGTGATAGTGGGTTGCTCGAGTGACATAAACGTGACAGATGGGGGATGTGTTGTTGCCATTAGGGAGAAAACAATAATGCTTTATCTAAGGATAATCCTATTGTTTACATTACGCACTTACTTAATGCAATAAGTTGTTGCTTGCAACTTAATACCCAAAGTGTGCTTGGATTACGTTTTTAGGGTGGATTATTAGTCATAGATGCAGTTGGATTACGGTCTATGTATCATGTTGTAATTCCCAAATAAATCTCATAGTAATAATCGTGTCTTGCATATGCACTATGGTGCAGCCTCTATGTCTGTCAATTGCCCAGCTATAATTTGTTTACCCAGCATGTTATCTATCTGTTTTGGAGGGACACCACTAGTGAACTGTGGACCCCGGTCCATTCTTTTACACTAATAATACAACCACTTCAAGCATTTTTCTTTTTACTGCAATCATTGTTCACATTTCCTTATTGCAATCATACATCATTTTCCACATTATACATCTAATCCTTTGTGTTAGCAAAACCGGTGAGATTGACAACCTCACTGTTTTGTTGGGGCAAAGTATCTTGGTTGTGTTGTGTGCAGATTCCACGTTGCTGCTAAGCCTAGTAGTGCGCCCTGCCAACATTAGATGTCATCAACCTTCAGAAGTGATTTGTTTCCCCTACTGGTCCGATTAAACATTGGTTTCTTACTGACGAAAAACTTGCTTTTGTACTCTTCATACCTTGCTCTTGGGGTCTCCCAACGAGCGTGTGTTCTCACGTCATCAAGCAACTTGTGTGCCCATTTAAAAGTAGTTTTCCTTCAACCGTATGGTTCCATTATCGTAGACTTTCATATCTTCTTCCTAGGGAAATGAACAACGAAAGGATCTCGAAAAGGTAATTCCCACCCTCATGTTACCTTCAAGTAAATTTATCAAGGCTTTGATGGTTTCTTAAAAATGGTCTAACAAGTATTATAGGAGCTATTGGATCTTCAAGCATATCTACTATAACAATATCAAGGAGTGAAGGACTTCCTCTAATTTGTACTACAATGTTTTATTTAATTCCCACAACTTGGTTAAAGGTTTAATCAGCTAAATGCAATTTAAGTTCAGTTATATTATAGTCTCCCAAGTTTAGCTTATCAGATAAAGTCTTAGGGATCATAGAAACAGCTACACCAAGATCACATAGTGCAGTTATTTCATTGACACCTAAATGCATCTTAATAGTACGATCAAATATGTCTTCTAGTTTAGCTGGCAATTTTTCAGATAGTTTTCTATATTCTAATTCTAGCTCACAAACTCTATAAGCAACTTGGTTAACAAATTATTCATATGCTGCTTCGTTACCTCCTTGAATTGATGGGTTCTTTATACTCGCCATCTTCACAAGATCTTTAACGGTTTAGTTGGGTGAAGGAGCATTTCTACAATCCAGCTCTTCTGGTGCATCTTTAGTGCTTCTCCTCATCTTCATGTCTGCAACTGGATTGAGCTCCGGTTTACCTGCAAATTTTTCTAGAATCAAAGTTTGTCTCTCAGCTATCTTAGCCATTTGTGTCTCCATGTTCTTTGTTCTTTCCTCAAGTACATGCACATAACGTCTTATAATGTTAACTTTTTGAGTTAGCTTACCAGGTATATTATCATGATTCTCAACCATTTTATAAAAGGCATTGTTTTGTTCAGTTTGACAATTTATAAAGGATTTAAGTGTTTCTTCAAGTGTCTGGTATTTCCTCCATTGTTGTAGTTACCATTGTTTGATGCTCCTGCAGGGCTATATGGGTTTTTGATAATTTTGTCCAAAGTTGGGACCTTTCTGTGCAGGTTTATAAGTATTATGAGCTAGGAAATCTATTTCTTCAATTTGAGCATTGGTGATGGAATTTACCCGAGCTTCATTTTATTTTTAAGGACAGAAAGTAGCTCATCTACCTCTGTTGTAAGCTCTTCTTTGTTGCTCTCAGTGACTGCATTTACCTTCTTGGTGCTTGTTCTTTCAATATGCCACTAAGTATGATTATCTTGCATATCATAAAGTAGCTTCTTTTCTACATCAACTTCTTCTCCCATGAATGTTCCTCATGCAGTTGTATCCAGCATAGATTTGGACATGGGGTTTAAACCATTATAAAATAAATGGAGTATTAACCACTCCTCCAGGTCATGGCTAGGACAGTTCCTAACAGAGTCTTTCATCATTTCCCATGCAAGCGCTAGTTGCTCATGATCTTCCTGCCTAAAACTTGTAATAATTGAACGGAGTTGCATTGTCTTAGCAGGTGAAAAATATTTAGTCATAAAAACAGTACAGTAGTTATCAAAAGACGTAGTTGTACCTCTAGGTAATGCTAGTAACCATTCTTTGGCTCTTCCGCTCAATGAAAAGGGAAATAAACATAGCTTGAAATCATTTGGAGTAACATCCTTAATACGCATCATATCACATAACTCAGTTTAAGTGTTCAAATGCATACCTGCATCCTCAGAAGCTGAACCACTAAATTGATTATGTTGAATAAGGTTCGGTAAATTAGACTTAATGTCATAGTTCTCCGCAACAACTGCGAGTTGAGTGATGGGTGCATGTAAATAATCATCGTTGGGAGTAGCAAACTCCCTAAGCTTCTTGTTTCCATACTATTTTTTTGTGTTTTCAAGTAAGAACAAAATGTAAACTAATATTTTTGAGTTTTTGAATAACCTAATCAAATATGAACTAGTAGCAATAAATAAACTAAAGCAAAAAAGTAACAAAACTAAAAGGGACTCTATGACCTCACCAAGGTAGCAGAAATACTTCCCCGACAATGGTGCAACAAAAAGGCTTGATACCTTCGATCCGGGTTATCTAATGTAGTGCGTTAGCTTTTTCCCTTGAGACCCAACGTTTTATCGAACCGGGAAGTAGGTGCCTGATGAGACCAGTCGTTGAATCCACATAAAGCTTGCTAATTCTTGTTTTAACCGGACCAATTCTTGTATTCAAAAAGAGATTGTTATCAATGATTAAAAATAGGCATGGGATTAAGGTTTCACCTGAAGTAGTGCATTAGTAGTATGGGATAAATAACATAAAATTAAAGCAACTGAGTATAATTAATACATATGTTATGTAGATGTGTGTAGGCAATGCATCTGTAGTCCACTATGCCTCCGAGCACGGGTTAACCTAGACTAATTTGTCCAACCTTGGCCATGTATTCATTTTGTATCATGGGGTTGCCTTGGTTTTTAGTTCTAAAATAAAGAAGAAATCATTATGCACAATGATGTCATTGTTAGTTCCTGGGAGATTCGCTTCCAGCTGTCTTACTGATCCTCCTGTCACAGACGTTACCACTCTCACTATACCTTTACCTTGATCACTCTTCAGTGTCTTGGGTACCTGACAATTTAGATCAAGCACATGGTTTCAAGGTTAGGCATCAGCTCATAGCCTGAGAGGGACTACTCACATATCATGATCATATCAGCAATAGAAAATACTGAAATGAAAAGAGTAGATTGATAGTTCTTACAATTTTGCCAATCGCGATGGGATCTAGATTACAAAGTATAAGTATGGCTATGACTATGGTGGTGGGTGGAAATGATGTGGTGGAGATGTGGCAACACTACATGGTCTTGCGTGGAGAGGACGACGGTGGGGAGGGAATGGTGTGCAGCTCTTCTCTAGGGATGTTTCTTCTCCTTATATGGGGTTCCAGCGAATGCACTAGGCTTTCAGAGGACTTCCTTCGCGAGTTGGCTCTAGGTCCTTTGACGACTTTTGGTCGGTTTAGCCCGATAGATCTTTCAGACATCGATACGGTGGGTGGTACGGTCAGTGGTAACCGTACGGTGGTTGTTAAGTTCGCTGTGAGGGTAGCCTTCAGTGATATTCGGATATTTATCTTTTCCTTCCTTTTAGTCATGATTTCCTTGATTTCCTGTCCAATGTCTGCAATAAAAATAATGACATGGAGATTTGCAAATAAATTCCACATTGGGTATTAGTGGTAGGTCTAGAGTGATATATCTATCATTTTCATGACAAAGATACGGTTTAAACATAGATAAAGATGTGTCATGTTTGGACGCATCATACACCCAAAGGAAAATATAGTCGTGGCAAAGGGCAAAAAGGAAATGAACCCTTCTAAAACCGCGGGAAGAAAGTGTAAGAAGGTGGCCAAGACATTGGAACTATCGTCCCAAGCACTATTTACTGAAGATTGTAGGGGCATTAGCGTGAAGCCCGACGTCTCCATAGGCAAAAATACATCGACACGGAAGTCGTCGTTTTTCAAGAGGGGGATCTTCTACCAATCGATGGGAGTGTAGTCCACAATCTTGGCATTCATTGTGCATCTATCAACACGTTATATAAAGAAGCTCTTAAGAATTCATACGGTGGGTACTCATCCGGAATTGTCGTCGGGTTCAAAAATCTTCAAAGCGACTAGAAAGCATGTGAGTTCACAGACAAGTGGGCTGCCTTGTATGACATGATGCACATGGCATTCTTATAAGGGAGCTGCATGAGATGCTTGGCATTGTAAGTATTTATCCTCAATATATGATTCCATATTTATGACGATGTAATATCCATATACATGTTTATACATCTTCTTAATTATGTAGGAAACATATGAACCAAGGGAGCGAAGAATCTAAAAAAGTAATATTCGTGGACCCTGTTCTGAGTTCAAATCGAGTTTGTGACTGAAATGAGAGGGTTGTCGAAGATTACGTCCTCTATGCGATGGTGACTTTTGGACACAGAGAGTTAATCCTATGACCTTTTAACGCAAGGTACAATAATGCAGAATTTTGTTTTAAAAATATCTGTTCATTAGCTGACTCCAGTTAGACAAAAATGATTCACTTATAACAAGTACATATTTTGTAGTCATGACTAGATTCTTGTCGCCATCCAACTTCATAATGGTTGTGTTTACTATCTTGGTTCCCATCCGGTTAAGATGGATGTTGAGAACATAGTCAAACTTCTTGACATGTGACTAATTATTTTCATGTACAAAGACATTTATGTGTACTAATACAATCAGTGATATATATGTAAGTTAATGCCATCACATACTATTTAGGAACATTCAACTACGCGAAGGCAAAAAACTACCTATAAGTAAGAAGGGCTATCCCGGACTAACCCACATCGAGGATCATCGGGTAATTTTCCACCTTTTGTTCATATGGAACATGCTAATACATTAATTAGTTGTTATTCTTTTGGTGGATATGAAAATAATTATATACTCCTTTTGTCCCACAGTGCCACCAGCAGCCGGCGTCGACACCTCTAGACTTTACTGCGTTCTATGTTGCCTACCATATTAACATCCTTATGTATGAGTCGTTGGGCAGTACAAACAAGATGGATTTAAAGGTACATCTTGTATTTTTCCTTATCCGAGCATCTTTTTATTCTTTTTAACTTCATCATAATCATGGCAAGAGCCCTAATAACTTCTACAGCTTCCGCGAGACGACGACAAGCAAGTTCCGAACACCAAGCTAAGAGAGGTCCGTCAGAAAGTGTCTGAGTTCTTCCTTACTAAGGTGCTTGCTGAAAGGGTGGAAGATGACAGTCCCAAACTGTTTGTGCTTATGCATTGATAAAGTTATGTCATAAATTAGGCGTTGAATTTGTCGTGCCTTCTGAAACTGAACCACTATTAAGTAATGTCGTAAACTGACAGTTGCCAATATATGTACTATATGATGTTTAGTACAAATTTTGGACACATCTGAAAGTGCGGGCAGGAGTATGACCATTGATTAGGCACTTTTGGATCCGTGTACGAATCTCAAAAACAATCCGGCCCTTCCGGAAAAATCGGAGTCAGTCCGAAATAACCGGCTCTGGATGGAATATGAACCCTAATAAAATGTTTCAGGATATCGTTTGACTCTCCATACATGATGAGCCGGTTTTAAAAGCGGAACCCATGTTGATTAGTTGGAGGCGGTTTATTTGTATACCCGGCGCACAGTATTCAGACCATCCGTCTAACCGTAGGCAGCCGAATATTTGGGAGCCAGTCAAATTGCCAAGCCGCGTCATGACGGCCAAGTCAGGTCCTTATCACGCCTGTTGCGGACTATCGTACTATCAGAGGCGCGCGTTTTTAAAAACCGTATGAGGGGAAGAATTTCCCATATGGCCCGCGAAATCAGCTCCAATAGGACCAAATAATAGCACCATATGCTCTGAACCGAGTGGGGGAACCGGCTCAGGCCTGTGTGTGTGGGAACCTTCTGAGATTGTGCGTATCGTACTAGTGTGTATGTGGACCGATGAGTGTTTCTACACGCAGTGAATATCGTTACCTCGTGACATTCACTGATGATTTAAGTAGATATGGGTATATTTATTTAATGAAACACAAGTCTGAAACGTCCTTAAAGTTCAAAGGATTTTAGAGCGAAGTGGAAAAGCAACTTAACACGAAAATCCAACACCTTCGATCTGATCGAGGTGGTGAGAATTTGAGTTTTGAGTTTGGTACACATCTAAAGGCTTGTGGTATCGTATCACAATGAACACCAGCTCGGACACCACAGCGTAATGGTGTGTCAGAACGGAATAATCACACTTTATTGGATAGCATGTGGTTTATGATGTCTCTTACCGACTTGTCTGTATCGTTTTGGGGGGTATGCATTAGAAACAGATGCAGTCATTTTATATAGGATACCATCCAAGTCCATGGAGATGACACCATATGATATATGGCATGGGAAGAAGCCCAAGTTGTCATTTTTAAAGGTTTGGGGTTGTGAGGCCTACGTCAAGAAACTACCGCCTGACAAACTAGAGGCAAAAGCGGAGAAATGCATTTTTTTTGTAGGATATCCAAAGGAGACTATTGGATACACCTTCTAGAACACAGCCGAGGGTAAAATGTTTGTCGCTAAGAATGGCACCTTTCTCTAGCAAGAGTTTCTCGCCAAAGGTGCTAGTGGAAGGAAAATAGAGCTCAACAAGAAAGTTGATTCTGAACTCGAAATACCAAGTGACACAATGGAAGATGTTCCAAAAATGTGCTCCACAGATAGAGTGGGAGAAAATGTTGAAGCATCTATTTTACCTCGCAGGTCTATAGGAGCATGTACCACTCCTGAATGATATGGTGATCTTGTTAACGCAATCACTTTGGACGAACAAGACAAACCTGCAACCTACAAACATGCAATCAAACTACCCGAGTCTAAGAAATGGCTTGAAGCCATGAAATCCGAAATAGGATCCATGTATGACAATAAAGTGTGGACTTTGGTGGAGATTCCTGAAGGTCGCAAGGCCGTCGAGAATAAGTGGATGTTTAAGAAAAGAAAGACGTTGACCGAAATGTGACCGTCTATAAAGCTCGACTTGTCACAAAGGGTTTTCAACAAATTCAAGGAGTTGACTACGATGAAACGTGTTCACCCATAGCAATGCTTAAGTATATTCGGATTTTGCTAGAAACTGTTGAATATTTCGATTATGAGATATGGCATATGGATATCAACACAACATTCCTAAATGGAAACATTGATGAAGAGTTGTATATGATACGACCGGAAGTTTTTGTCAATCCAAAGAATGTTGGTAAGGTATGCAAGCTCCAGGATTCTATATACTGACTAAAGTAAGCAGCTCGGATGTAACATCCTAGTGTTTGGGAAGTTATAAGGATCTAAATTTAATATGTGCATTTGCAAAGTATGCATCTAAAAATACGGGAAATTTTGGCGCGAAAGTTTAAATGAATCAAAGTGACCAATGTTTCACTTGACATGATGAAATAGGTCTAGATCATCTAGTCAAGAGTACAATTGGAGTGATCTTTATAACAAGCATCTTAAGAAACCAAATCATCTGATAAGGCAAACCATAGTTGGTTATGACCAACACTAACTCTCAACAACCTTAACCACAAGTCTATAAGTGACTTGGGATAATTCATTAGGTATCTACAACTCAAAGAGGGGTGAGTATCCAAATCACATAACTGATGGTCATACTTTCACAATTGAGTAATGCACAATTGAATCATCTCATCAGTAGAGATATTATGACTCTCTAATCATGAACTCTTTAAGTTATCAATCATTCACACAACATCTTTCCAAATTATTTAGTACTTACTAAGTGAACATTCACAAGTAAATAATAAAGATTTAATAGAACACAAATGATACAAACAAATGTTAACCAAAAAACCACAAGTGGGAAATGACATAATAATTGTATTAACATATTTATCGAATATGTACATATCTCATCAACCATAAAAGAAGTACCTAAGAGAAGATATAAATCTTCTTAATCCACTGTTAAACCTTGATAATTACATATGACCTTTCCAAATTTCTATGACTACATTAGGCATGATAAAGATTACAAAGGAATAATATAAATTAAAATCAAGACACGTCAGAAAAACAACTAACAACTAGGATATAAGTCATTAAACTCCAACAGCCTTCATATGCTCAAAGTCTCATTCATCTTATATAAGGGATCATATGAAATCTCAATACATCAATGAACCATTTGATCAACTTACTATCTTAAGTCATCATTCCACAAACACTCCACATTTCTATCCAAATCATCATTCCACAACTAAAGTATCTCTGGATACAACTAATGAATAACAACAAGTTATAACCTTTATTAGAGGAAGTAAATTGGAAACTAAGTAAACTAATCATGTATGATATAAGAACATACCTTATGGGAAACAAAGTAACAAGTATATTAAACAAGAATGAAAGCTTAATGACGAAGATATGGATCCTGGACCCTGCGGGTAAGGACACCCCCTCTCAGGCCCAAGGCCAAAGCCCAAGAAGAGGCGCCCTTGAAGTACTCTAGAAGGCCCATGTGAAGCCCACCCGCACTAACTTGCGGGTTAAGCTAGGAAATCTGTAACCGACCTAGATAAGAGTTCGAATCCTCTCCGGGTAGAACTCGAGACTTGACCATCTATATAAGGCCAGGAGAGTCCCCTAGGAGAAGGACGAAGCAATTACCGCACGACCCAAAAGCCTTGAACTCGAGACCTACTCTCGATTCGAGCACACCATTGTAACCGATCTAATCTTCAATACAGGTCGACAAGAGGCAGGAGTAAGGGTTTTACCTCTACGAGGGCCCCGAACCTGGGTAAATCTCGCAACCTGTCTAGTCGACGATTCTACCAGCGCTCATGGGTTCTCCTAATCGAAACCCGGTAGGTTCACCGAAGGGATTTGTTGAGTTAGGGATTCGACAATTGGCGCCGATGAGGTGTCTACTGCTACACGACAATGCCCTTCGGGCTGAAGAACGCAGGCGCAACATATCAGCGCTGCATGCAAAGATGCCTCGCCAATCTCATTGGCAAGAACGTACAGGTGTACGTTGACGATATTGTCATCAAAACTCGAGTAGAGGACACACTCCTCGAGGACATTAGAGAAACATTCGATGCCCTTAATGCATATCGGATCAAGCTCAATCCGACCAAATGCGTTTTCGGCGTCCCTGCAGGAAAACTCCTCGGGTACCTGGTATCCGCCAGAGGCACTGAAGCCAACCCGGAGAAAATTCAAGCCATCCTGACTATGAAGGAGCCAACCAATCTACGCGGAGTCCAGCAGCTCGCAGGACGACTAGCCGCCCTAAGCAGGTTCATCGCACGATTGGGAGAGCAAGCGTTACCCTTCTACAAATTACTAAAGAAGACGGACAAATTCGAGTGGACACCCGAAGCTAAACAAGCGTTCGCAGACTTGAAGCGATCGTTGCAAAGCAGGCGCGTCCTTGCAACACCGCAAGAAAGGGAGCCACTTTTCCTATACTTAGCCGCTACAAACCAGGTCATCAGCACAGCAATCGTAGTCGAACGACCTGAAGACGGCAAAGCATACGGAGTCCAACGACCAATATATTACATCAGCGAAGTGCTCTCGCCATGCAAGCAACGATACCCTCATTATCAGAAGCTCGCATATGGAGTTGTTCTCATGGCCCGAAAGCTCAAACATTATTTCCAGGAACACGCCATCACAGTGGTTAATGATGCGTCACTCGGGACAATCATGAACAACCCTATGGCATCCGGAAGAATAGCAAAATGGAGCATCGAGTTGGGCGCCTGGGACATCACCTATACAGGACGCAACGCAGTCAAATCTCAAGTACTCGTGGAATTCCTCAGCGAATGGACAGAGCTAGAAACGCCCGGGCCGCCGGAGTACACGAGCAATTGGATAATGTACTTCGATGGATCCAAGAGAAACGAAGGAGCAGGAGCTGGAATCGTTCTTATTTCACCTCGTGGAGACAAGCTGCAATACGTCCTGCGACTGGATTTTCCACAAGATGATCCAGCATCGAACAACGACGCAGAATATGAAGCCCTGCTGCACGGGATGAAGATGGCAATCGCCTGTGGAGCTACCCGATTAATGATCTACGGCGATTCCAATCTCATAGTACAGCAGACAATGAAAGAATGTGACGCCATTGCTGAAAACATGGTCGCATATCGTGACATGTACAATCTACTCGAAGGAAGCTTTAAAGGGTGCGAGCTGAGGCACATTGCAAGATCTAGCAACGAAGAAGCAGATAGACTGGCAAACATGGGTTCCACGAATACACCCATACCGCCAGGAATATACTTCGAACGGATGGTCAAGCGATCGGTCAAATTGAAGAAAGCTGCAGAAACACCAGCAGCGCCAGAAACAGAGGTCAGCCCGTAGGTCGCGCTTATCGAGCTTATTCATAATATATCACGACAGGTTTTTCTGGTCGAGCTAGTCTGGACGCAGAAATATCTCGACTACCTGCTCCATAAACAGCTCCCGGCCGATCCACGTGAGGCTCGACAAATACTCAGGCGCAGCAAGTCCTTTCGAGTGGTCAATGGAGAATTATACAAGCAAAGCATCTCGGGAATACTTCAGCGATGCATCGCACCCGAAGACGGCAAGGAATTGCTCCAGGACATACACCAAGGAGATTGCGGACATCATGCTAGCTGGAAAACAATAATGGGAAAAGCTTTTCGAGCAGGATTTTACTGGCTAACAGCAGCCAGCGACGCCAAAAGCCTGGTCGAACGATGCGACGCCTGCCAGCGATTCGCACCAAGACCACATGCACCTGCTACGGAATTGCACATGATACCAATAGCCTGGCCCTTTGCACAATGGGGGCTAGACATGGTTGGACCACTACGCAAGTCCACACCAGGTGGATACACACACTTGCTGGTCGCAGTCGACAAGTTTACCAAATGGATCGAGGCTACGCCAGTAACTTCGGCTAGCGCCCAATGCGCCGTCAAGTTCCTCGACTCCATTGTATGCAGATTTGGTGTGCCACATGACATCATTACAGACAATGGAACAAACTTCACAGCAAAGGAAACACAACAGTTCTACGAGCAAAAAGGCATCAATTTCAAGTTTGCTTCAGTTGCTCACCCGCAAACGAACGGACAAGTCGAAAGATCCAACGGCTTGGTTTCGGCTGGCATCAAGAAGCGATTACTCGATCGTCTACACCCCGCTGCAGGACATTGGGCAGAAGAGCTACCCTCCGTACTCTGGAGCCTACGCACAACTCCTAATCGATCGACGAAGTACACGCCATTCTTCATGGTATACGGGGCAGAAGCAGTCCTTCCCGAGGATGTTTGATTCAGCGCCCCACGAGTTGTAGCTTACAGCGAAGAAACTTCCAACAAGGCACTCGCAGAAGATATGGATGCACTCGACGAAATGCGTGACATCGCACTCGCAAGATCCGCAGTATATCAGCAATCCTTGCGCAACTATTATAGTCGCCGCATACGCCACAGAGCATTCACGGTTGGGGACCTGGTGCTGCGGCTCAAACAGAAGGAAGGACACAAGCTCGAACCACCTTGGGAAGGACCCTTCATCATACACGAAGTCATCCCAGGTGGAGCCTACAGGCTAAAGAATCCGGCGACTGGAGGGATCTATTCCAATCCGTGGAACATCGCACACCTCCGCAAATTTTATCCATAGGTTTACTTGTTATCGCAACAAAATAAGGCTATACTAGCCAGTCCTGTAGCTCGAATACATGGCTTCTCAGTCACTGCAATAAAGACATGATTCCTTCATCATATTCACTCGAAGCTTCTCGTTCTTTACATGCTAAAAGTTACAGGTACACACCCCATAAAACACACGGGGGCTACACCTACAACTAAGCATCACAGAAAAACATCATACAAACAAGGTTGTACACCTTACAACAGTTTTTACAAAATATAAACAGATTACAGGATATTTACATCCGACAATCAATCAAAGCGCTGAGCATTCTCAGTCGCTAAAATTCTATCTACCTCTTCAGAGGTCAATCGGATAATTTTCTCCGCTGCAGGGCATACAACATCATAGTACGGCGAGATATCCTCGATTGCATAATCTGGGCGCCGAGCTACAGAGTTAACGTCTATCTCAGGATGCCATATTCGGACAAAAGAGAGAGCTACAACCGCGCCGCACGTCATTTGATTGCGCACACACGCGCGAACTTCTCCTTCCCGTCCAAACAACCTGAGAAGATAGCTCCAGTCTTCGGGACCTTTTTCAAGTGGGTAAAATGCAGCGTTCATTGCAACCAAGACCTCGTGAAAAGAGCTCACGAGAATTCTCGCCTGGAGGACCCGGAATTTCAAGGTGGCCATCACAAAACCTCGACTGCGCTTAGACCAAAAATTGTTTGCATGAGGTTTTGAGCTGCTAGCCTCTTGATGAATGTGGTTCTCTACCCACTGCTTTTCTTCCCTATCATCCGGTTTAACAACTGAAGAGCATACGTACATAGTCAGCTAAGGAAAACATGGAAGAAGAAGGCACGGGGGCTGCACTACTTACATATCAAATCTCTTGCGACTGCAGCCAACTCATCCATCAGAAATTGTTCGCGTTCAGCCGCTAATTTCTGCTTGGACTTTGCCACATCGGCTACCCCGCGCAGAGCTTTTAGCTTGCGCTCACCCTCCTGGACCTTATCACGAAGGCCCGCAAAAGTGCCAACAGCGGCAACAAGTGGATTTACTGGAGTACCACGTCCACCCGAAGTTTCCGTGGCAAACCCAGTAGCCTGGAAGAATACAAGGAAAGAAGTAAGATGCCCTACTCGAGTCATTTCTAGTCGCACATCTGACAAACGCTCGGGGGCTACTCCCATCGGGAGACAACGCACAAACAAGGGGAATAAATTTCAAGACGAATTCTTCAATTAAAGACAACAAAGGTACGGGAATACATCCCAAGGTTCATTACATTCAAGGAAGAAAAAGAAAAAACTATGAGGCTACATTAGTGCTTCCGCTAGCGGCAGTCGCCCCTCCTTTCAGCCGAGCAAATATCTCAGACAGCTTCCGAGCAAGAATGGCGGCTTGCTCGCCAAAACGAGAGAGCCGTACCTTTTTGCCCGTGGAGGGGTCGACTGGAAGAGATGAGTAGGCCTCCTCCAAACCTTCGACTCCGTGCGCCAAAGCAAATTGGATCGCGGTCTTCGCACCAGACTCCGACTGAGCGACCGCGAAGGCATCCAGAAGTTTGTCTTCTGAGAAGACCTTCAACAGATCATCTAGCGCAGGCGCAGGAGTGGCGTTGGCGATGAGGCGACCATGCAGTTGCACCAGCACTTGAGTAGCATCGCTAATCAAGGAGAAAACTCCATCAGCGTGCCTTTTAAGCTGGGCAAGTGTGTCGGTTACCACATCTACCCGCTGAAGTCCAGGGATCTCTAGAGGGACATCCAGAAGACCTACAAAAGAAGAAAATAATACTTAGCAAAGTTCAGCAAATTGAAGGATCAAAGTCGCAAGAATCCAAAACACTTACCCGCGAAACGCTCAGCGAGGGGACGGAGGAACGCGACAACGTCGTTATCGGCCTTACTGCCAGCTTCCTCTATCTCCTTCAAGGCCTTCCGCGCATCCGCAAGATGTCGACTAAAATCTTCCGATTGCATGCGGGAAGCCTCCAGCTCTTGTCGAATGGCCGTCAGGTCAGCCTCCCGAGCAGTTACCTGCTCAGAGAGTTTGACCTTTTCGGACTCCGAAAATTCAAGTCGAGCTGCAAAGAGATGCTTGTCAAAAATCAAGAATGCACGGAATACTGAAGACAAGGAGATGATAAAACTTACCCTTGAGAAGGTCGTTCTCAGTTTGAAGTCGGCTACGGTCCGTTCGAAGTGAATCGCAATCCGACTCGGCGAGAACGACGCGGCGACCAATCGCCGCAAGAGAATCAGTGAGCGACTGCAAAAGCACGAAGATAGAAGAGTTAAAAAGATTAAATTGGAGCCTTTACACGATTATTTACAATCGACTACAGCCTCGGGGGCTACTCCCATCGGGAGCACTGCCGTGCACCCGAAAAAAGTGAAATCATGAAGAAGAAATAAACCAGACTTTGAGCCTGTAGCCGATCGCTTACGATCGACTACAGCCTCGGGGGCTACTCCCATCGGGAGCACTTACGTGCACCCGATAAAAATTTGAAGACAGAAGATGAAGTTTACCTGGCCGGTGGCGCGAGAGAGCGGATCCGCGGAGCTGTCCGTCACTTCTTTAGAAGCTGAATCCTGGCGGCAAAGCTGGGGGCTTCACGTTCCAAAGTCGCAGCTTTAGGAGCTGCTCTGGGAAAATTTTGGACGGTACCCGCAGTGGGAGTTTCACCCGCATTCCTTGCCTTGTTCCTCTTTTTGGGAGGAACGGCAGAAGCATACCTGCGAGGACTGATAGTCTGCAGACTGCAACAAAAGATAAAAAACATCAGAATTGAAGTACAAAGAATGTTCGACCAAGAACAAGGAAAAAGACCTACTCGTCATCTTCGTCGTCATCCAGCAAGTCCGCGTTCCAGGCGGTTGTCATCACTGGAAACGAAGGTGTCGAGACATCGTAGTAGTTTTCATAGACTGGGGTGCCATGAGACTACGGTAGAGACGTGGGGTAACGGGATAGCGTAGTAAACACAGAACACGGGATTTACCCAGGTTCGGTACGTCGCGACAGTACGGCGTACCTACTCCTGCACTTCTCACTATGAGGGACTAAAGCCCGTATAATAAGGTTACAATGTAAGGGAATAGATCTAGCTACTCGACGAGGATGAACTTCCCGGCGAGTTGCGCAAGGCTTAAGCTAGAACCTAGAACCTTGGACTAAAGGAACTTATTCAACTTATGAAATCTATCTCCCGTCCGGCTTTATATAATAGCCGGATTAGGGCTTACAGAACCAGAAACCTAGAAGACTACGTTTAACTTGTAACTTGGAAAGTAAGGAATCCGTCTTCTCCTCCAAGCCAGATCACGCAGGCCGTGATCCGGGTTCTTCTAGAATCCGGCTTCTATGCGTCGGACTACTGGGCCGCCCAATGGACCTAAGTCCATTACCTTGCAGGCCACCCTGGTAGTCCAGCTCTTTTGTCTACCATCTTCTATACCCCTATTCGGTATATATCCGACAGTAGCCCCCAGGAAGGATCAAAACTCTGAAACTCCGCCTTTCGTCAAATACATTTTGCCCGGGAAACTTGATTCAGCAGTCTTGATTCTTTCTTCTTTCCTTTCAAAGGAGATGGTAACATAAAACTCGGAACTATGAAAATCCGGCTTTTCTTCTCGCGATCCTTCGCGGAAAAGGAACACGTGACATCAGCGCTTTAATCATGCTGACGCAATCGCCGCTTGGTTTCACGCGGGAAACCCTGCAACGTATCTCTGACAGATTCTCACGAGAAACGAGGAGATAGCCATCATTCCTCTGTCGTTCCGTTTCCCGGATTTTCCGGCGAGCGACACGCGTCAAACATCCAACGGTCAAAAGAGCCGTTGGCGCGTATCTAGAGGGTTTTCAGGCTATAAATAGCCGTCTTCGTCGTCTCCGAAAATCTTTCCTCACTCCTTCTGCCCACGCCATTGACGCAAACGCGAGCACGAGAGCTTAGAACGAATCCTTACCCCGACGAGCCCTTTGCACGCCGGAGCGCTCCGTCACCGCCGAAAACGATGGCCTCTCCGTCGTCCTCACCGGCCCGTGCCTCCATCAACGAGCCTTTGGGCGACCTGGATCCACAGCTGGGGTCGCCCAAGCATGCCGGCGGCGGGCCGGAAAGAACCACGGCATCCGCGGCGGGCGGGGGAAACGCTTTCGCCGCCGCGGACGTATCGGGTCCAAGCACGACAACATCCCCGCCGTTCACACGGGAAACGGCGGAGGTCAAGACTCACTCTCGTGGCACTGAGCGCTTCTCCGCCGGATCTGACGAAGAAGCAGAATTTGTCGGAATTTGGAATCAGAGTGATACTTCACTCGTCCTCCTTCGTCGGATGTCAAGGGACAGATTAATAGTTAAAGGCAAATGGCGGATCTCGAAGAATGAGCCAGAGCCCAAGCCAAAGGAAGGTGAACGCGTCCTCCTCACTTCTCATATCACGAGAGGTATGGGTTTCCCTCCTTCCGCCTTTTTCCTAGACGTCCTCAATTTCTATGGTGTCCAACCCCATAATATCTCTCCAAATTCCATCCTCCAATTAGCTAGTTTCCAAGCTCTTTTCGAAGGGTATCTTGGAATAACTCCCAATTTAGACTTCTGGCATTATTGTTTCGAGGTAAAACACAATATCACAAACGGTGTCTCACCCATCTGCGGTACCATATCTTTTATCCTTAGAAACTTTAGGGAAGAATGGTACCCCAGGATAAGAATGCCGAAACCTGACCAATCTTGGCTAGGTTCTTTCTTTTATCATCAAGACATTCCGTTCCCCAACAAAGAAACCGGACTTCCTCCCTTCGTTAATTCTGCTGCCATTCCTCATGAAAATTGGACACTTGAAATAACAGAGGATTTGCCTGAAAGCCTGATGAAAATAAAGCGTCGCATTGCCAAACTTTCTTCTTCTCAACCACCTTTGGTTTGGAAGGATATCGTGTTATGCTGGTTTGGACGTCGCGTACAACCTTTATCCCTTCGTTCCCGACTTCTTTGTGAGTACACGGGACCGGAAGATAGCATGAGAGGCACTGATAGATCCTTTAGCAAGAAGGATTTTGTCGAACGCCTTCATCAGATAGTTGCCGCTAATAGCCAGGTTGAAGAGAGTCTAGCCATATATCATGCGGAAAATCTGGTTCCTAAGGTACTTCTCTTCCCTTGTTTCTGAGTTTCCTCAGATTATCTTCTCTCTTTATTTTTAACATACTGCTGATTCTTTCCTAGTTTGACGAACTTGGAGAAGATGATCTTGCTTCTGATGCTGAAATCAGCCAATTGTACGCCGAGTTTTACAACACCCAAAAGCGCAAGAGGCAAACTACCATCAAAGAAGAATTCCCTTCTGCAGCTGCAGGAAAAAAGGGGAAAACGAATATGCCAATGGGCGGAAATCTTCAATCACCCGTCAGAAACGAATCCATTCCTGCTCCAGATGATATCCGAGTGAAAGAAGAACTTTTCGACGAACTCGGATATATTCGTCCGGAAGCTAAGAAGTTTTTTGCTCCTGCGCCTCTGGTTCGCCCTTGGCCGCAAAATGGATTAGTTATCCGCAACAATATCGCATTCTCGCCCCGGCAGGTCATACACGATGGCCTTCACCACGTAGGAATTCTTTTCATGGAATATGCCCAAGAATTCAAGGAGACCTTAACTGATTTGCGAGAAATGAGCCAGGTAATACCTCTAGCCCCCAAGCATTAAGTTGAAAATCTAAATTCCTCTTAATGATTCTTTGTATGCTTGTTCAAACTTAAGCATCTGGCTTTCATTTCCATGTTTCAGCATTCCGCAGATGCCATAAACGTGGAAGTTTTGAAAAAACTTAGCCTCAAAAGCAAAGAAGTAAAAACACTTCAATCTGCTATTGAATCAAAGAGCAACGAACTGGCGTCGACTCAAAAGCAATTATCCAAAGCCACCGGTATTTTTCTTCGTGTTTGTTGACTTTTGCTGGAAAGTTTTTTCTAAACCTTGCCGTAATGTCGGATTATTTTGTCCCTGCTTTCCAGCTGCTTTAACCAAAGCCAAGAAGCTTACAGCGAACGCTGCTTATTTTTCTCAACTTCGTGAAGAAAACTCCAACCTTCAAAGAGAACTTTCAAAAGTTCGAGAAGAACTGGAAGCCAGTAATCTAGCCCTTGGGATTGCGCAATCCAAGGCTTCTTTGCAGGCAGCAGAGGATAAATCCATTATCAATGATTTAGAAAGTATGCTATTTCCTCGTATGAAAGAAAGCGATGAAATTGACGCGGTTCTTGGTAAGTTGACTTCTTTTACCCATACTTTCATGTCATATTCTTATATTATCTAATCTTTGCCTTTTGTCAAAAAGCAGGAAATTTTCCAGGGATTTCTCGGACGGAAAAGATCCGGGCCTTTGGGAAGATATGGAATTCAATCAGAAATGCAGGGACGCGTTTACTTAATAAATTCCTGCCTACCAGCAGTATACAATTCTCAGAAGTTTACCGACTTCCGGATGGCATTATGGAAGTAGCAAATTCAAAGGAATCTTTCCTTCGCTCTGCCGCACGGGGTGGTGCGCGAATGGCACTTGGCCTCATGCGCTTACACTACCCTGATGCAAAATCCCGGCGAGTAGCATCCGGTATTCCTCAAGAATGTTCAGAAGCACAAATGAATGCAATCTTTAAAGAAGTTGAAGGCCATGCCACGCAGATTGCTTCCATGGTAAATATCTCCATTACTTATCCGGAAGAAGAGGTGCCCGCAGCCCCCGAGAATGATGGCAGTGATGAAGACTTAGAAATTTAAAGGGGGCGCACTTTAACCTGGATGATGGATGCGTATAGTAGCTTTTTTACAATGTAACTCATATTGTAATACTTCTATGTCATTTGTCGAAACAAGAACTCCGCCTTTTGCGATTTCAAACTTCTTGCAAAGTTTTTCCGGGTTTGGCTGCTCCTTTATCTTCTAAGTAATCTGGTATACATGCTTTAACTGTTCTTAGTGTTTGAAATGGCTCAAATAGCACTATGAATCGTTATGCCGAGTAACTGGGGACGAACCAAGCAGTTTTGAAACTCGAAAACATGAATCATGCTAAAGGCATTTTTACTAACTAGTTCCAGTAACCCAGCATACGCACGATCAGATAAGACTTAGAGAAAATAAGGAACTGTTCTGAAACTTGGGCACGCAGGCACAATCCGAGTTTCCTTTAACCTTTAACAGGTCGAGTCATTCAGCTTTTAAACACCGAGCACGCAGGCACAATTCGGGTCAACATTGAGTATTTGTAAGATCATTGGGAAATAGAAAAAGCGGAAATATTTTGTACTTATAATGAATATGAATTCCGATAACTTTATTTCATGATCTCAAAAGATGTTTACATAGAAATTGAACTAAGTGTAGAAGGGACGTAATTGCTGGATACTCCAAGGCCTATTTGTCTCTCCTAGTTCAGCATCTATTTTTCTCTTTCTTTTGCGATTCGGCTTTTTGGGATCATCCTCCGTATCTCGAATGTCGACAAGATAATATGATCCATTCTTCATGGCTTTACTGATGACAAATGGTCCTTCCCATACTGGGGCCAATTTGTGCTTTCTTTGCTGCACCAATCTCAGCACCAAGTCGCCTTCTTTAAAAGAGCGATGCCTGATTTTCCGACTATGATAACGTCGTAAACCTTGCTGGTAGATGGCGGATCTTTGAAGCACAAGTTCTCTTTCCTCTTCTAGGAGATCGACAGCATCCTGTCGTGCTTCTTCGGCATCTGAGTCATCAAAATTTTGCACTCTTGGACTATCATGGATCATGTCCGTTGGAAGCATGGCTTCCGCACCATAAACTAGGAAGAACGGGGTTTGCTCGGTTGACCTGTTTGGCGTCGTTCGAATACTCCATAACACGGAAGGTAGTTCTTCTACCCATGCTCCGGCTGCTCTATGAAGAGGAGTTTCGAGTCTTGGGCGTATTCCTTGCAGGATTGAGCTGTTCATTCTTTCAACCTGTCCATTAGATTGCGGGTGCGCCACAGATGCAAGATCCAAGCGAATTCCCGTTTGTTGGCAGTATTTTGCCAACTCCCCAATGGAGAAATTTGTCCCGTTATCAGTTATTATGCTGTGTGGGACGCCATACCTCATTACTAAATCAATAATGAAATTTCTGGCAGTCACGCCATCCAGCTTTTTGATGGGTTTAGCCTCCACCCATTTTGTGTACTTATCTACTGCTACAAGTAGATGTGTAAGTCCACCTCTTGCAGTTTTGAACGGTCCCATCATGTCTAGCCCCCAGACCGCAAACGGCCAAGTGATAGGGATAGTTTTTAATGCTTGGGCCGGCAAATTGGTCTGCTTAGCATAATATTGACATCCTTCGCATGTATTCACTATGCGTTCGGCGTCTGTCTTGGCTGTTAGCCAGAAAAACCCTGCGCGGAATGCTTTTTTGACTATGCTTTTTGATTGAGCATGATGTCCGCAATCGCCGGCATGGATTTCTTGCAATATTTCTCTTCCTTCCTCTGGTGAAATACACCGCAGAAAAACTCCAGAAGTACTGCGTTTGTATAAGTGGTCGTTGATTACTACATATCCTTTGCATCGACGTTGTATTTGCCTTTGCAGGACTTCATCTGCTCCTTCCGGGTACTTCTGATTGACTAAGAAGTTTAGGTACGGGATTGTCCAATCCGGTTTAACGAACATGACTTCAATTGTTTCAGATGCTAAAGGGTAATCGACGTCTCCACCTTTGATGGATGGTTCGTGCAAATGCTGGACGAATACCCCTGGTGGTAAAGTTGTTACTCTCTCTGATCCCATGCGGGCTAACGCATCCGCGTTCCAGTTTTCCTCCCTTTTTATGTGAAGGACTTTGAACCCGAAGAAACAGATGGCAAACTCATCCACCGTTCTCCGATATTCGGCCATTATGGGGCTTTTCGCGTCCCAGGTTTGGTTGAGCTGATGCTGTACCAAATCCGAGTCTCCGTAACACAAGATGCGTTTTACCCCTATTTCTTTTGCAATATGCAAGCCATGAAGCAAGGCTTCGTATTCTGCTACATTATTACTGGCGTTGAAGTGTATTTGCAATACGTACTCCATTGTGTCTCCCTTGGGAGATTTTAGAACTACGCCGGCTCCAGCTCCTTCTTTCATCTTAGATCCGTCAAAGTGCATGATCCAGTACTCGGACTCTGGCATCGGTGTATTTTCCATTGCTTCTGTCCAGTCGGCGACGAAATCTGCCAAAACCTGGGATTTTATTGCCGTTCTTGGCTGATACTTAATGTCGAAGGCTGCCAGCTCGATGCCCCATTTAGCTACTCGGCCGGTTGCCTCCGCATTGTTTATAATATCTCCTAGTGGTGCTTTACATACCACTGTTATGGAATGTCCTTGGAAGTAATGGCGCAGCTTTCTGGATGCGAAAAATACGCCATATGCCAGTTTCTGATAGTGCGGGTATCTTTGTTTGGATTCGGAAAAAACTTCGCTTATGTAGTATACCGGATGTTGATCTGGTATGCTTTGCTCTTCTTTTGCCCGTTCCACAACGATTACCGCACTGATAACCCGACTAGTAGCCGTAAGGTATAACAACATGGGTTCTTCATCTTTGGGAGATGCCAAGATGGGGGCGTTCATCAAGGTTTCTTTTAACTGGGTTAACGCTGCGTCGGCCTCTTCTGTCCATTCAAACTTGTCGGATTTCTTTAACAGTTTGTATAGTGGCAAGGCTTTATCCCCCAGCCGACTAATGAATCTGCTGATGGCTGCAGCGGAACCCGTCAATCTTTGGACATCTTTTACACATGTAAGCTTTGAGATATTCAAGATTGCCTTGATCTTTTCCGGGTTCACTTCTATTCCTCTGTGAGAAACGATGAAACCTAGAAGTTTTCCTGAGGGGACCCCGAATACGCACTTAGATGGATTCAACTTCATCTTGTAAGTGCGCAAGTTTTCGAAGGTTTCTCGCAAGTCCTCAAGGAGTGTATCTTTTTCCTTGGTTACGACAGCAATATCGTCCACGTAAACATGGACGTTTTTTCCAATCTGACTATGCAAACAACGTTGCATGCAACGCTGGTATGTTGCACCTGCGTTCTTCAGGCCAAAAGGCATGGTTACGTAGTAATACGTCCCGTACGGGGTTATAAAAGAAGTCTTGATTTGATCTTCCTTTTTCATGCGTATTTGGTGGTACCCGGAGTATGCATCCAAAAAGCATAAAAGCTCAGAGCCTGCAGTGGCATCTATTATTTGATCGATTCGCGGCAGCGCAAACCTATCTTTCGGACATAACTTGTTCAATCCTGTGTAATCTATACACATTCTGAGTGCAGTTGTGTCTTTCTTCGGTACTAATACCGGATTTGCGGACCAGTCAGTATGGATTACCTCCTTGATGAAATCCGCTGCTAAAAGCCGGATAATTTCCTTGCCAATAGCCTTCCGTCTTCTTCCGTCAAATCGACGGAGACCTTGTTTGACGGGTTTTGATCCGGGAATAACCTTGAGTTGGTGCTCAGCAAGTTCCCTGGGTACGCCTGGCATGTCAGCTGGACACCAAGCAAAAATGTCCCAGTTCTCACGGAGGAACTTGATGAGCTCGCCTTCCTATTTGTCGGTCATCCCGGTCCCTACAACGACGAATTTTGTCGGATCTTTGGGGTCTAGGATTACCTGTCTTGTATTCTCGGATGCCTTGAAGCTATCTGTTGGCTTCCGAGTTTCTTTTCCTGCCGGCATTTCTTTCGGCGATACCTCCTTGGCTAACTCCTTTAATTCTTCCTGAGCTATAACTCTTTGAGCGCAAAGGGCGTTTTGCTTCTCCAACTCGTTTGCCAGCTTGAAATCACCGGCAATGGTGATTACTCCTCCTTTGGGTCCTGGCATCTTCAGCTTGTTGTAGATATAGCAAGATCTTGCCATAAACTTGGCGAAAGCCGGACGTCCGAGTATTGCGTGATACACGCTCTCGAACGGCACAACTTCGAAGGATACTTTTTCCTGCCGGAAGTGATCTTTATCTCCGAAGGTGACATCTAGGGAAATTTCTCCTAGGGACCGTGCTTGCCTGCCAGGGACAATGCCATGGAAGCGTATATTGCTGTAATTGAGCTGGGACTCGGATATCTTCAAGTGCTTCAGTGTATCCAGGTACATTATATTGATGCTGGATCCTCCGTCCATCAGCACTCTTCTTAGCCTAGTGTTTTGAACAATAGGGCTTACAACGAGAGCTTGTGTGCCGGGTTCAGGGATATTTCCGGGATGATCAGACTGATCCCAGATTATCGGTGTGTTGGAATACTTCAAGAATTTTGGGGTTGCAGGAACAACCGCGTTTATTTCTCGAAGTGTCCTTTTGGCCACCTTTGCTGACGGGGTTGCTAGGAAAGTTAGCATTGCTTCTCCGTCAACTCTCGGAAATTTGGGTTCGCCTTTTCGCTGTTGTTCCTGGATTTTATCATCAGTGTCCGATTCACTGTCTTCTTTTTCAGCTTCTGGCTTTTGTTTGGCAGGTTTCCTCTTGGAGCCCTTCCCTTTATTTCCGGATCCTGCATTGCCTTTCATATGCTTGTTTAGCCGGCATTGCGCGTTCGTGTGGGTTGGCTTCCCAAATTGAGAGTGGTGGACGCAGGGTTCCGACTTAATTCTCTCCCATTCCTCAGGAGTGTAATTGATGGGATCCGGACTGCGGCCTTTCCACTTGTTCCCTTTTTCTCCTCCAAAGGCTAAGTTAACCTCCTTGGGCTTTGTTGTTGACTCCGGGGTTCCTTTTTTATCAGAACGAGGTGTTTTCTTGGCCAGTATCAGTGACTCAATATTGCCTCCTCTTGCTCTGATATCGTCTTCGGCTGCAGCATGCTCATTAGCGGTTGTAAGCATAGATCCGAGATCTTTGTGCTTTTTGGAGCCAACCATGAACGGTACAAGTCCGGGTTTTAGGCCATTGACGAAAGCATGCATTGCTTGTACGTCAGTTACCCCAGAGCAACTATTCTTCATTGCAGTCCATCTGGAGATGAAATCCACGTATGGTTCGTCTTCAAATTGGGTGCAACGGTTTAGCTGATTGATGCTATTTGGGCGTTTGTACGTTCCTCGAAAATGCTGAGTAAATACTCTCGCCATATCATCCCAACTGTCGACAGTTCTTGATGGTAAACCATTAATCCAATCTCTGGCTCCGTCTAGCAACATTAGGAGAAGAAACTTGACAGCTTCCAGGTCTGTCCCGTTGTTGATCTGGACGGCTGTGTAATAATCTGAAAGCCAGGTATCCGGGTTTGTACTGCCGGTATATTTTTGGTAGGTTGGACCAACTTTGGCAAAGCCAGAATGCAGGGTTATCCTTCGGATCCTGTCAGTGAAACACTTAGGACCAAAGTATAGATCATCCTTTTCTGCTCTGTCAATATGCGCAGAATATCTCCCGGCTGAATGGACAGAAGGGGATCTACTCCTTTCTTTCCCATTGTTACGCGGACGCGTTTTTCCGAGGTTATCTCTATCTCTTCCGTTGTCACGCCCTCTGGGATTAGGTGGAGTCCTGCTCCTGTATCTTTCCTTATCTTTGGGCGGTGTCCGAGATCTTTCACGCCTGTGAGGTGTATCGTATCTTCCAGCTTTTTCAGCTGGGTTTCTCGGAGGTGGCATTATTTTGCCGTCGTTCCGGTGTTTGTCTTCTCGATCGTGTGGTTTATATCCATCTTTCGGGAGATGAGGTCCGGTTCTAGACGCTGCGTCCCGGTTGTCGGGGTTTTTCTTGTCTTTTCTCGGGTCCTCTTTTTTATCCGAATCTCCGGGTTCTTCCGGCCCAGGTGCTCCAGCAGCGCAAGTAACAGTTTTGCAGAGGGCGGAATTATCATGCAGCCTCCCAGATCGCTCTTGTCCTCGCTGTTGCTGCTGTAATGCTTTTCCTAGGAAGGCATACACCCCTTGGAGTTTTTCCCCGTTGGAGTACAGATCATTGTTCAAGATGGCGAACGCTGCTTCCGCATTTTCAGCTGCGGTTTTGTATATTGGTTCGCCCTTAGCATCTTTGCCGTTTAACTGCTTTTGCCAAGATGGGTTATAGAACCTTTCTTTCGGCGGCAGTTCTTCCGGTTTTGTAATTCCGGGTAACCTTGTAGGTTTTAAGACAGATCTGTGCTTTCTCTCGTACTCCTCAATTTCCTCCTTCATAATTTTGATGTCATTATGGGTTTGTTGGAGGTGTTGCCGAGATCTAAGCAGTTGTTGCTGTTGCCGTTGGAAAGCTTGTCTCCTGGCTTCCAGCATCTCAGGGGGTTCATTGGGTCCCACTGGAGTTTGTAATAGTTCCTGCTCTTCCAGTTCTGTCATTGGCGGAGCAGTGATTTCCTTAGATTTCTTTTCCGTAGGCTTTGTGCCACTAACATCTCCAACTTCCAGGTTTTCATCAGCGAGATCAGCTGACTTTTTCTTCCGGAGTTTGTACTGGAGTTTTTTAGAAGCACGGTGCTTTTTCTTGGAAGAGGGAGGTTTTTTGACAGGTTCATCCTCTGTCATCTCCTTGACATTAGGAAATATCGGAGAAGTTTCTCCGTCTTCCCTCTCCTCTGCTGGCGGAGGGGTTTTAGGGATTTCCTGGCTATCGGCACCCGTTGTATCGGCTGGTTTTGCCATTAGCACTTCATGGAATCCCTCTTGAAAGGATTTAACTTTTCGTACGAAGGCATCGTCATCTTCGTCTTCGGAAAAGTTATCCGATCCGGTTTCCGACTCCAGTCTCGCCTCAATGGCGGCAAGCACGGACTCTGTTTCCGAGTTCATCGTCTGGTTGACAGATGTCGGATCTTCCGTCTCTGTGACGGGTATTGGTTCTTCCGTCTCTGGGACGGGTGTATTGTTGTCTGCCTCTTGCACGGGATTTCCGTCATCCGTGTTTTCGGCGATCTCGGATTGCACCATGCCGATAAAGTGGGTATCACTGTTTTGTCGGCGATCTGAGCAAAATCCGGCATCATAGTCGTCTTCGACTGGGTATAGGGCGGGTGGGAGATAATTGCTTTCACCGCAAAACCCCATTGCTTCCGCGGTTAATCCGATAAAGATATTTGCAGATCCAATCGGTAAAACGCAGGCACTTACCAGATGGTTTTGCGCCGGGATGTAGGATCCGTTGTCGAGGAAGCGCCCGACGTCGTTGTCGAATTCCAAGCTTCCGACAGTGATCGATCTTCCGATTCCGCCTAAAATCCCAGATCGGAACTTCACGCCTGACGTCGTTTGCCCCACGGTGGGCGCCAACTGTCGAGACATCGTAGTAGTTTTCATAGACTGGGGTGCCATGAGACTACGGTAGAGACGTGGGGTAACGGGATAGCGTAGTAAACACAGAACACGGGATTTACCCAGGTTCGGTACGTCGCGACAGTACGGCGTACCTACTCCTGCACTTCTCACTATGAGGGACTAAAGCCCGTATAATAAGGTTACAATGTAAGGGAATAGATCTAGCTACTCGACGAGGATGAACTTCCCGGCGAGTTGCGCAAGGCTTAAGCTAGAACCTAGAACCTTGGACTAAAGGAACTTATTCAACTTATGAAATCTATCTCCCGTCCGGCTTTATATAATAGCCGGATTAGGGCTTACAGAACCAGAAACCTAGAAGACTACGTTTAACTTGTAACTTGGAAAGTAAGGAATCCGTCTTCTCCTCCAAGCCAGATCACGCAGGCCGTGATCCGGGTTCTTCTAGAATCCGGCTTCTATGCGTCGGACTACTGGGCCGCCCAATGGACCTAAGTCCATTACCTTGCAGGCCACCCTGGTAGTCCAGCTCTTTTGTCTACCATCTTCTATACCCCTATTCGGTATATATCCGACAGAAGGCGAAGGGGCGAGTGAACGAAGTGGAGTCACAAGGATGGGGGCCCGACCGGGCGATGCTTCCAAAGAAGGGTCCTTGCAAGTAGCCTCGTCATCATCCACCCGACGACGCTTGGGAGGGACACCATTCGAGTCGTCAGCGTCATCCGAAGAATCACGCTCAGAACTCGAAGAAGCGTTGGCAACGCTGGTGTCAACCGCACCATCCTGGTGACTCGCCAGTAGTTCTGAAGCCTCCTCTCCCGTAACTGGCGGGTAGCAGTCTGCCATAGCCAGGCTCTACAAAGACAGAGAAGACGAGAAAAAACCTTTTCGACTAGGACTCGGAACAAAAAGGAAACGACTCAAAGACAAGAAGGAAGAAACTAACCGCGGCTGGAGGAGGATTTGAAGCGGCAAAGGCTTCAACTGAACAATCAGGGAATTTCTCCCCCACCTTCAGTCGAGTGATACCCGCGATTTTCTTCTTGAATTCCACATTCGAAAGTTCCTCGCGGCTTACTCGGCTGGGGTCTTCTGAGCCTTGATACTCCCACATAGCGGAGGGCCTTTGCTGAAGAGGTTGGATCCTGCGCTTCAAGAAGATGCTCGCCAAATGCATCCCGTTGAGCACGACTCCCGCAGTCTGATCCCGGAGAGCGGTTACTCTTGCGAGTAAGGGCGCAACGGTCTGATTCTCCTCGGCTGACATCTTATGCCCCCAGGACTTTCGCCTTGTCAGAACAGCGAACGGGTGGAATTCTACGATCCCACCCGACCTGTTGTCGATGACGTAGAACCACCTCTTCCGCCAGCTTTGGGCGGAGTCGACAAAATGCATGTTGAAGTAGCTGCCTTCCTGTCGAGCTTGGATCCCGAAGCCGCCCGTGCGAAGCGGTTCGCCGGGCTCAGATTCCACCCGCGATCTCTCGCGGAAGATCCGGACTTTGAAAATCGCCTTCCAGAGCGCCCAGTGTGGGCGAATGCCGAGAAAGCACTCGCAGAACACGATGAAGCACGATATGTGATGCACCGCGTTCGGAGGAAGATCGTGAAGCTGTATGCCATAGACATACAGCAACCCGAGGAAGAAAGGGTGGAGAGGAAAAGAAAGACCCCGAGACACGTGGTCCACAAAGACCACGCGCTCGTTCGATTGCGGGTTAGGTACCTCCTCCTTCTTTCCGAGGTGAACCCGCTTCTCCGTTTCCGCCGGCAGCAACCCCTCCCGCTGCATCTCCTTGATGCTCTTCGCGGTGGTGTTGGGGGAGCGCCAGTCGCCAGCACGGGGCAGAGGTTGCGCAGAGGGTTCCCCGGACGCAGAAGTGACAACACCACGCCTTTTTCCGCCAGCCATTGCTTGCAGCACGAGCTCGAGCGCGAGGAAGAAGGAGATGGGCGCGAGGAAGAAGATGAAGGCAAGGAGCTGGGAAAATTTCACCGTAGCGCTAAGACCCGTACTTATACACGGAGCGAGACGATCTCAGCCGTACGATGCGCTACGTGGCGCTTATCACGGCCGCCACGCGTGAAGATGAAACGAAGCGGCGGCCAGCGCTGTTTCGTGCCACGATCTTAACAGAAGATCGTGCGCATTTACTGCGCGTCTCGCGTAAAAACCGGGAACGACGTCTCGTTTCCCGGTCAAAAAGCTGACCAGGTGGGCCACCATCTGCTGCCACTCTGTCACGTCCCATCGGGAGAAGAGGAGATTCAAAATCAAGATCTTTCGATTGGAAGTTCAAACGCGAAAGTATCTTCGTACGAACAACAATTCCTTCGGATAAAAGCAACTTTTCCGTGAACAATTCATGAAGCAAAACCTCTTCGAACGAGAGAAAAATACCCTATACACGAAAACTCTTTCGTATGGGTACAGCATTCCAAACATGAAAACTCTTTCATATGGACATAACTTTTCTTCCAGCACGAAATTTCTTTCGTGTGGAACTCAAACAAATCGATCGGGTAGGAAGAACCTACCTCTCTTACACATGATAATTTTACATCATAAAAACCTGGATTGTTCAAGCCGACTAGGCACATCCGGATGCCATATTCTTCGAATATGAAGGTAAGACCCAAAAAGATCTCTCTTTTGGGCCTGGAATCGCACTCGAAAGCTGCGTCCTCCGGTATAATTCCGTGTCAACAACACGAAGAAAAATCCCAGCGGACGCGCCGGGTACCCCCTTAGGTTAAGTTCGACTTGATAAGTCCACAACGGCCCAGTCGTAACGATCACCTCATCGGGTTCGAGTCGGAGGTCTCGAATCTGTGTAGGCCAGGAATGTTTTTGCCCTAGTCGCAATTAATTGGCCCTGATCTCTCGGGAGAGCCAAGCTACTGTGCCACATCCTTCTGTGAAAAAAGCCGTAAAAACAGGGACTTGTGTTGCTCGATGCTCGAGCATGATGACATATGGTACAGGGAACACACCCTTTAAAACAGTAACTGTCGAGCTGGTCCTCCAAAAAAGATCAAGAAAGGTTTGACCGTCTACTCGACTGGAAAAAATCCCAATCGAGCAAACGCTCGGGGGCTACTGACGAAGATATGGATCCTGGACCCTGCGGGTAAGGACACCCCCTCTCAGGCCCAAGGCCAAAGCCCAAGAAGAGGCGCCCTTGAAGTACTCTAGAAGGCCCATGTGAAGCCCACCCGCACTAACTTGCGGGTTAAGCTAGGAAATCTGTAACCGACCTAGATAAGAGTTCGAATCCTCTCCGGGTAGAACTCGAGACCTGGCCATCTATATAAGGCCAGGAGAGTCCCCTAGGAGAAGGACGAAGCAATTACCGCACGACCCAAAAGCCTTGAACTCGAGACCTACTCTCGATTCGAGCACACCATTGTAACCGATCTAATCTTCAATACAGATCGACAAGAGGCAGGAGTAAGGGTTTTACCTCTACGAGGGCCCCGAACCTGGGTAAATCTTGCCCCCTGTCTAGCCGACGATTCTACCAGCGCTCATGGGTTCTCCTAATCGAAACCCGATAGGTTCACCGAAGGGATTTGTTGAGTTAGGGATTCGACAATTAACTAAATCTTAATCAAGATCTTTCTACTTTGCCTAGATTATATCTTGTTTTATAATCTTCTCAAAGTCATTCTACAAGAGAAGCACCCACAAGAAAAGAGGAACTACCACCAGAAGATCTTCAAGAAGATTATTTAGAGTGTTCTAGAATTTTATTCCAATCTATCATAAGATTATTTGGAAACTCTTATATCTTGATCTAATCTTATTAACTTCTTGAAATAGGTGATACTCCAATGTTAGTGTTATATAGAAGTAGTTTGGTAACAAGTCTTGCAACCTTGTTAACAGATCACTTTTGTATACTCAAACAATTGAGTGTCATACACAAACAAGCATAAGATTTGATAGTCTGGTGCTTATCAGCCATTTGTATATGAAAAGTAATTTGAGGGCAAGCCTTGCAAACTTGTCAACAAATTCTTCTTATATGCATAAGGAAAACTGATGTTATAAAATACACCTACATTTTTTTATATACAAAACCATGATCCATAGAAGGAGAAGTATAACAAGGAGAAAATAATAAACCACATTATAACTTGAACCACACATACAAGTTATAAGTAAGGAAGAAACCAAGATAAGGAAGAAAACAAGCAACATGTTGAAATCCAAGTGTTTGATGTTATATAAGAATAATTTGATTACAAGGTCAGATCAACCTTGTGAACAGAATATTCATGTAAGCATTAAAACAACTGAGTTTCAATAATCTAATTTTCATCATAATTGAATACACCACAAGAATGAAATGGTTATGGAATCAAATGAATTCATTTCATCGGGAGCTACAATTTACTACTGAAGTCAGTATCTAGGAACCACTCCATATACTCTATAAGCTCTAGTGGTGAATTTCTTAAGTCTAGAGACCAACAACAGATAATATTGATTGCAAAGGACCAAGGAAATGTCTGAAGACTAGTGACAACTAGAGACAAGTGCATAAAGCAACATAAGTCAACAAGGAGAAACACTGGTTTAGTAAGGAAGCCTAGCATAAGAAATTATCCAGGGTATCATTAGGTGATATGAAAGACCTATAATCTCTATTCCTTGTCAAGATCATCAGAGACAAGGATACATGATAATCTCTTTAATGAAAACACTCATCAAGTACTAAATGTTAACAAGTCCTAGTATCCACATGTCTGTGATATGTGCAGGTTAATGGTAACAACCTTAACACTTTGTTTTCCAGATCCTTTTCATATATAAGACTATCAGATAACAACATAAATACATCTACACATAACCATGCAAATGATCACATGTTTCTAAACCAAACATGGGATAATATCCATAGTGGAACCTATGTGGAAAACAGACAAATGAGATTCCAAAGCCACACATGTTTCCATTTAAGCAAGTACTAAAAACAGCAACATGGCTTACAGATGATATAAGAAACTGTCCACCAGGCTTGATAAGAAAACCAAAGATGAAAATAACAAAGCCACACAAAGAAAAACAAATCATTCATTACCTAACACCATTTGGTTTGGTATGGAATAAAATTCCTTATTGGGTGATTTTCGTTACAGTATATAGAAACATTACCTAGTAGTGGCACCAAATTATTTTCTATAAGGAATTGTATCCAATATGATCCACTTATTAACACACCACTTGGGACCCTTATGTGTGTTGTGTGAATGTGATATTCATACTTAAAATAAATTTTAAGACATTTAATTAATTTAATAGTGTGAAAACAATAAAATCACTTAATCTACACCCTAAGTATAAAATTCAAATCTTTCCCAAAATTGAAAAGGAAAAACATGGTGAGTTTGGAAATTTAATAAGGATTTCAAAACTGATTTTTATTATTATTTTTATATTTACAGAAAGGCCCTGAAAACAGTATCTATTTTAAACAGAAGGATCAATATGCAAATTCCTAAAAGTTTAGGGGGTTATTGCAAGATGGCGTTTTATTTCTCTTTCTTCTTCCTCTGCCGGAAGGCAGAGGAGAAGCGTCGTCGTGGCATCGCCGTTGCCACCTCCTCTCTGCTTGCTTGCTCATGGGGATAAAGCCTAGAAGGCGTCTGCATCTCGCTCTCTCTCGCTCACTCTCTCGCTCATTGCCTCTCTCTCGATGTCTCTGAACCGAGCAAAACCTAACCCTAGCCCGTACGGCTGCCGTCCGTCGTCGTCGCCTCCGGTCGCGCCGGAACAAATATAACCCATCCGGAGATGCCCCATGACCTCCTCTTCCTCCTCCAGTAGTCACGCAAGAAGGAAGGGTTGGAGCTTGACGAATCGTGGCCATCTTCCTCACCGAAGCCGTCGCCGGAAACTGCTTGTCGCTGGCGATTTTGACCACACTGTACCTCACCGACCACACCACCGCGCTCTCGGTGAGCTTATGCACCTCACGGTGCCCTCCGTTCATTTAATTAGCGTCGGAAGCTTCTGTTCACCGTAGAAAGTGCCTCGCCGCCGCTGTTTAGCTTGCCGCCGGTAGCTCCGGCGACCATATGGTCAAAACGTCACCGCCCCTACACTCACTGTGATCCCCTCTAGCTCTAGGAAGGAGTGAATCGGGCCAATTCGAGCTAAATCACGGGATTGGGAATCCACAGTAGGAATCCCCTAGGTGTATGATGCGACCATGACGTCATCGTGATGTCATATTCCTTTTCGTTTATTTTTGTAATTAAAACTGAATATGACAGGTGGGACCCACGTGTCAATTTAAAATGGCAGAAAATGACTTAACCTTAATAAATCAATAATTTTTTAAATATTCATCAGAAAAATACAAATAAAATATATAAATATTTAGAAAAATATAATCTAAAAATTATAAAATTTCAAAAATATTTAATAAAGTTTAAAATTAAACGTTTTCTTTAATTTAATTAAATCATTTAAAATTGAAAAGGTATTAAATAATTCATAAAATCAGAAAAATACAAGTTATATAACAAAATGCTCAAAATGACGGATGCAACTCATCTATGATGTTTTCATGGTCAATTGACCAAGTTTTCATGTGTGCAATATTTGCCTATTCATTTAATTCATTTAAAATTAATAAATTAATAATTTATTCAAATATTTTCAGAAAGCATTGAATGATATATCAAATTAAAGAGAAAAGCATTTCCAATTCAAATATGTCAAATATAAAACAACTTGTTTAAATTATAAACTTGTTTCTAAGGGTATAATGGAATTCTATAATATTCCATTATGACCAGAACATCATTATTTTCCTTACTAATAAAACCCTCATGTTTTCACACCTAATAAACCTACCATCACAAGTCATTATCAAGTATTGTGATGATAGAGTTAGTTGTACTAGTTCATAATTTTCAATTCAACTCAGTGTCATTAGCTCTACACCTTTGAGCATAAAATAAAGTGTGTATGTTAATCTTTTTCATAGTTGTTTTCCATGTGTTGTTGTTTTGTAATATAATCAAGTAATAAAAACTTCTACCTAAACATGATAACAATTGTTTACTAAGTAAAATTGAAACACATTTAAGTCTAAAAGAAGTAATAACCACACCACTCCAAATAATGAAACATTTCACCCAAAACCTGTGTGAATACGTTATCGTGTCAAACGTGGCTTACACTTGTAAGTTGGGGTGTTTTCCAGGGTATTTCACGATGCATATCATTACTATGCATGTATCATCCTTGTCAGTGTTTTCTGTAGTCCTTACCGGGACTACTTTGCTATCTTTCAGATGTCGGGATTCTCTACGCGACCCTCGACCCCGAAGGCATTGATTATTATGGTTATCTCAATCTCAGGCAAGTTCATCACTTGCTCATATCCTTTGCAGTACTTCATAACAAACTAATTGAAAAAACTCTATCGTATTACCACCTAGTCTCAAAAGAATGCAGGATCCTATTTTTATAATAATATGACTACTTGAATGACTACCCGAGTGGTAGTGTTCTGTTTGGTGGGCGGATGGGACCATGGTAAGATGAATAGGTCAAAGGAAGGTTCCATCTGCATGGGAAAGTATTACCTAGGAATTAACAACAACTAACGTCAGGATTCTTGCGTCGTAAATACCACGTTAACCATGGGTCTTCTATGGGGGGAGTAAGTCAGTTGTGATCTTCTCTCGTTCGCATGTCAACGGACTGCCAGAGACGTACACTGTAGGTCTTGCGGGACTACATGCACATGGGTGGGAGCCCTTACGTCCCATGGACTCTGGGGTGTATGAGTTTATGCCAGGGGCGCCTAGATCTCCATCGTGAGGGGTGGAATCAGGGGTTCAACCTGCTGGTGGAAATGGGTGGGCATGCGTTGTGCGGAGAAGCACAGTTTGGCTTGGACCAACAACCGGGGCCCACAACTGAGTGGGAGTGGACAGGATCTCGAGCCTGGTTGTGCAAGATGGTCTTGGTCGCCCATGGTTAAAGTAACGCACCTCTGCAGAGTGTAAAAGGATGTGGCATGTTACCCCCTGTTCCGGGAAGGAGCTGCGAACGCCGCAGGAAAGGCAACTCCATGAAGTTCTAGTGCTGTGAAGATATGGCGGGCATAGTTTTCAGAATTAAAAACAACCTCTTGAAGAAAGTTTTACAAAACCTTGCATTAGCTTATGACTCTTTTGAGTAGTGCATCAAACTACCCACTATATATCATCAACTTGCTGCGTAACGCTCGTTACTCATTCGTTCCCGTTTGACCCCCTGCTTAGAGTTGAAGCCGTATGGAAGTCATCATCGTGAAGCTATCGCTACCGCATGAATCTAGGTGGAGTGATATGTTACCTAGACGGTAAAGCATCATCATGAACAACGATGGTGGAGGAAAGGCTATCAAGGTGTAGGTGGAGAACATTCTCGGTCTTACCTGTTACAAGCCATAGATTAGGGCTGACATCATCCGTAGTAGATTAGTTCTAAGCTAGAGTTCTTCTCTAGTTTGGATCTTCAGATTGTTTCTTATGATGTTTCATTTGCAGGAGATATTCTTGATTCATCAAAGAGATTCTCGAGATTTTGTAATGAAGTTGTATCCTATAGTTTTGCCTGGCCCGCTGTGTTTCTGTTGTACCACTCTAAGAGATGTAATATTCACGGATAAGTCCTTCTGTGAGTATTATGTCACCGACTTGCGCACTACACATGCAGTGGTGTGCTGGGTCACCACATCGGAGCTAGAATATTTGCTTTGATGAAGTAATCAAATCTTTTGAATTTATCCAAAATGAGGAAGAGACCTGCATTTACAAGAAAATGAGTTGGAGCTCAATTGCATTCCTAGTACTATATATGGATAACATATTACTTACTAGGGTTGATGTGTGAATCTTCTGAACAGTGTGAACGGATATTCGACCAGTAAATTTTCAGTGAACGACTTAGTAGAAGCTGCTTACATACTAGGCATTAAGATCTATCGGGAAAGGCCTAGGCGCTGATACGTCTCCAACGTATTTATAATTTCTGATGTTCCGTGATTTATATTATGACATTTGCTACATGTTTTCTATACACTTTATATCATTTTTATGGATTTCCTGGGACTAACCTATTAACAAGATGCCGCAGCGCCAGTTCATGTTTTCTGTTGTTTTTTGTTTAAGAAAAGTTGTTCTGGAAATATTCTCGGAATTGTACAAAACAAAATCCGTAGGTCCTATTTTTCTGTCATGTACCCGGCGTTCGGAGGGGGGCAGGAGAGCCGCCACACCATAGGGTGGCGCTGTCACACCCCAATTTTTGAACCATTGCAATATAGTTATGGGAGGCAAAAATGTGAGCCAACAAAAAAAAATTAATAGGTATGGATGGACCATTATGTGTATGTGAACATGGTTGTCTATGCAACGCAAGCAATGTTTTCTTTCGAATCCAATATCAAATTTTCCCAAAAGATCACTATTGTTTTCTCTGATGTTTTCCATATGTTATCCTGAGTAATTTTTGTTCCAAGTATTGGATCATGGTTGTTTTCAACTTGAAAATATGATTTGGCTTTGATTCATCCAAGAAAACAAAATGGCAATGGGATTTATGGATGTTTTCCTTTAATTTTTCTATTAGGGTTTATCCCTGAAAAACTAGCCAAACACCTATTTCTAGCACTTGTTTTCAATTAGGTATAGTATCCAATTTTATGTTTTCTTGGCATATAATTGTTCTCTGGTATGTGGACTACAAATACATAACCTTGGTTTGATTTTTGGAGTTTGAAAACATATAGTTGCATACTTGTTTTTGTGACAAGAAAATAAGACAGAAAAACAGAGAAAAACAGAAAGATGCCCTTTTTCCAGCTTGTTTTCATAGCCTTGCACATTTCCAAAAAAAATGTGTTTTTGTATGTTTATGACATGCTTAACAACGTACAACATGAAATTCCAAAATTGTACTTCACTTGATATTTTATTCAGGCATGAACATTTCCATGTTTCTGTCTGTTTTCAACACTTTGCAAAATTTGGCTAAGTCATTTTCTGAATTTTTCTCTGAACTTTTTGAAATTTGTTTTGGACAGAACTTTGGTTGATCAAATTGATTTGATTTTTGTTTTGAGGGGAGGGATTAACCCTATCTACTCCCCAATGTGCCCGCATCAAGTGGATTCCTTGGATCCCCTTTTTAGTCGAGTAGAGAGAGAGAAATGAGAGGGAGAAGAGACGCCCGAGAAACAGGGGGACAGGTCGTGGACGCATAGTGCGCGCCCCCGACCGCGCGCCACTGTGGCCATGCCGCGACCACCGTGCCACTCCTCGCCGCCCCGCGCCAGTGCGAGCGCACCCGAACCCTGTGTCGGCCCTTGCGCAGCGCCACGACACGAACACACGCCGCCCCGAGCCATGCCGTTCACGCCCCAAGGCCACGCCACAACCACCACCCGTGCCCCGCACCTATAAGGCACGATGTTCCCTTCGACCTTGCTACCCATCTCCTCCACTCCACTGCACACCTCCAAGCCACCCCACTCGACCCCGCTCGCTCTCTGTGATGGAGACGAGGGAGAATCTCTCCGCCGTCCACCGCAAGATCACCTCGAAAGTGGAGCTCGCCTCGGCCGTCCCTAGCTCGCCATTTTGGCTTAGCACCACTCCCCGTACCCTAGCACACCTCCCTAACACCTCGCCGTGATCGATCGCTTGCAGGTTCATCGCCGCCATCCACGGAGCCGCCGCGGCCGCACACCTCGCCGTCGTCGATTGGAGCTACTGCTGTTGTTGATGTTTGCTCCCCTGCATGGCCACGACCCCATGCGACTGCCTCGACCCCACGCCACTGTCGTTCGACGCCCCTAGGTGAGCCTATCTTCGTCGTTGTTCTCGGGTTTTCCCGCGAAGAGAGAGAGAGAGAGAGAGAGAGAGAGAGAGAGAGAGAGAGAGAGAGAGAGAGAGAGAGAGAGAGAGAGAGAGAGAGAGAGAGAGAGAGAGAGAGAGAGAGAGAGAGAGAGGTGGGAGGTAGACGACTTGTGGCAGCCGTCGATCTGCGCATCGACGGTGCCCTTTGAACGCGAAGCGTTCCCGCGCCGCGCAGTGCGCACGTGCCTGTGGTCCGTTTCGGCCATAGATGGGCCTAGCCCCCGCAGATCTGGCCCGCGCCGTTTATTTTTCTCTGGGATTTAATCCATTTGGAAAATAAACACAAACAGCACACTAGCTTTATCCCTAGAAAAATAGGAAAAATGCAAATGTAGACAAACAAAGGACATATAACCTAGTCTTCGCTGGACAACCAAGACGTACTTCCACTATACCTCGACATGGGAAAGGGGCCTAGCTAGAAACTTGTTCGTGTTAGTGTGTGTTCTATCCCAAGTGCTATAGAGGAATGGATCCTCTGAACCAAAATGTCGCCATGTGTGAGACACGAGACATGCAAAGTGTGGGATTAATTTTCCCTCCATTTGCAACATTTGGGTCTCCTGTCATGGATGTGTGGAACAGGGTGCCGGGGAGAACAAACCCAGTTGAAGGGATATTCATATACTAGCTTGAACATAGTGGAAGGTTTGGACTAGTTATCTGATGTTTGCATACTGTCGCGAACAGTCCATGGTTGTTCATGGCCGATGTTCTGGATCTTGTGGACTGTGTACACCTCTGCAGAGTAAAACTATTCGGAATAGCCGCGTCCCTGGATATGGACAGTTGAATGGCCATGTAGCTAGCATCGTGTCAATGTTTTCGAAAAGGAGTTTTGAAAAAGGATTAGTACATGTGAGGTACTAGAAAGAGGAGTTTTGTACCTGTGAGGTACACATGAGGAAAAGCGGGAAGTTGTTTTACAAGAAGTTTTGCAAAGAAAAAGGAAAAACTTCTTTTCTAAACAAATTCTTACAAAACCGCGTACATATGCGATATCTACAAGAGAAAACTATATATTTTTTTAAGTATCTTCTCCAACAAAGATATAGAGATGTTAAATCAACCATGATGTATCTTTCATCCATCATGGGTAGTAAACCCTATGTATAGCCTACCCATTCCACCATATAAGCATACTTGCATTTTGTAAGCTATATAAAGGATGTCTTGCAGAGTACATTCAAATGCACTCATATTGGTTTCGTCCCTGGCTATTTACTTGGTAAGACTACGATTAATACTGGGCTTGTTTATGTGACATCGTAACGACATTGTCGAGACATCGTAGTAGTTTTCATAGACTGGGGTGCCATGAGACTACGGTAGAGACGTGGGGTAACGGGATAGCGTAGTAACACAGAACACGGGATTTTACCCAGGTTCGGTACGTCGCGACAGTACGGCGTACCTACTCCTGCACTTCTCACTAATTGGGACTAAAGCCCGAATAACAGGGTTACAGTGTGAGGGAATAGATCTAGCTACTCGGCGAGGATGAGCTTCTCGGCGAGTTGCGTAGAGCTTGAGCTTGTGAAAACTTGAACCTATCTAATCTATCTCCCGTCCGGCTTTATATAATAGCCGGATTAGGGCTTACAGAACAAGAAACCTAGAAGACTACGTTTAACTTGTAACTTGGAAAGTAAGGAATCCGTCTTCTCCTCCAAGCTCTTTTGTCTACCATCTTCTATACCCCTATTCAGTATATATCCGACAGTAGCCCCCAGGAAGGATCAAAACTCTGATTCTCCGTCTTTCGTCAAATACATTTTGTCCGGGAAAACTTGATTCAGCAGTCTTGATTCTTTCTTCTTTCCTTTGGAAGGAGATGGTAACATAAAACTCGGAACTATGAAAATCCGGCTTTTCTTCTCGCGATCCTTCGCGGAAAAGGAACTTATGACATCAGCGCTTTAATCATGCTGACGCATGCGCCGCTTGGTTTCACGCGGGAAACCCTGCAACGTATCTCTGACAGATTCTCACGAGAAACGAGGAGATAGCCATCATTCCCCTGTCGTTTTGTTTCCCGGATTTTCCGGCGAGCGACACGCGTCGAACATCCAACGGTCAAAAGAGCCGTTGGCACGTATCTAAACGGATATCTGGCTATAAATAGCCATCATCGTCCTCCTCCGAAACTTTCCTCACTCCCTCACTGCCCACGCCATTGACGCGAGCTCGAGAGCAAGTTTCTTGCCCCAAGCGCACTTAGCTTCCAAGCACGCAGAACGCACCAAAACGCGCCACCAAAGGATGGCATCCTCGCCGCCTTCACCGACCCGCGCCGCCATCGACGAACTCGTCAACGACCTAGATCCGCAATCGGGAGCGCAAACGCCCACCGGCGGTGAGCCGGAGAAGACCACGGCTTCCGCGGCGGGCGGAGAAAACACTTCCGCCGCCGCGGACATAGCATCATCAAGCGCCGCGACAACCCCACCGTTTGCACCAACGACAGCGAGGGTCAAGATCCCTTCCCGTGGCGATGAGCGTTTCGCTACCGGAGCCAACAACAAAACAGAACTTGTCGGCAATTGGAATCCGAGTAATACTTCTCTCGTTCTTCTTCGCCGGATGACAAAGGAAGGTTACATAGTTAAAGGCAAATGGCGGATCTCGAAAGATGAACCCGAGCCCAAGCCAAAAGTCGGAGAATGCGTCATCCTTACTTCTCAGTTTGGGAAACCAACCCACACAAACGCGCAATGCCGGCTAAACAAGCATATGAAAGGCAATGCAGGATCCGGAAATAAAGGGAAGGGTTCCAAGAGGAAACCTGTCAAACAAAAGCCAGAAGCTGAAAAAGAAGACAGTGAATCGGACACTGATGACAAAATCCAGGAGCAGCAGCGAAAAGGCGAACCCAAATTTCCGAGAGTTGACGGAGAAGCAATGTTAACTTTCCTAGCAACCCCGTCAGCAAAGGTGGCCAAAAGAACACTTCGAGAAATAAACGCGGTTGTTCCTGCGACCCCGAAATTCTTGAAGTACTCCAACACACCGATAATCTGGGATCAGTCAGATCATCCCGGAAATATCCCTGAACCCGGCACACAAGCTCTTGTTGTAAGCCCTATTGTTCAAAACACTAGGCTAAGAAGAGTGCTGATGGACGGAGGATCCAGCATCAATATAATGTACCTGGATACACTGAAGCACTTAACGATCTCCGAGTCCCAGCTCAACTATAGCAATATACGCTTCCACGGCATTGTTCCTGGCAGGCAAGCACGATCCCTAGGAGAAATTTCCCTAGATGTCACCTTCGGAGATAAAGATCACTTCCGGCAGGAAAAAGTATCCTTCGAAGTAGTGCCGTTCGAAAGCGTGTATCACGCAATACTCGGACGTCCGGCTTTCGCCAAATTTATGGCAAGATCTTGCTATATCTACAACAAGCTGAAGATGCCAGGACCCAAAGGAGGAGTAATCACCATTGCCGGTGATTTCAAGCTGGCAAACGAGTTGGAGAAAGAAAACGCCCTTTGCGCTCAGAGAGTTATAGCAAAGGAGGAACTGAAGGAATTAGCCAAGGAGGTATCGCCGAAAGAAATGCCGGCAGGAAAAGAAACTCGGAAGCCAACAGATAGCTTCAGGGCGTCCGAGAATACAAGACAGGTAATCCTAGATCCCAAAGATCCGACAAAATTTGTCGTCGTAGGGACTGGGATGACCGACAAATAGGAAGGCGAGCTCATCCAGTTCCTCCGTGAGAACTGGGATATTTTTGCCTGGTGTCCAGCTGACATGCCAGGCGTACCCAGGGAACTTGCTGAGCACCAACTCAAGGTTATTCCCGGATCAAAACCCGTCAAACAAGGTCTCCGTCGATTTGACGGAAGAAGACGGAAGGCTATTGGCAAGGAAATTATCCGGCTTTTAGCAGCGGATTTCATCAAGGAAGTAATCCATACTGATTGGTCCGCAAATCCGGTATTAGTGCCGAAGAAAGACACCACTGCTCTTAGAATGTGTATAGATTACACAGGATTGAACAAGTTGTGTCCGAAAGATAGGTTTGCGTTACCGCGAATCGATCAAATAATAGATGCCACTGCAGGCTCTGAGCTTTTATGCTTTTTGGTTGCATACTCCGGCTACCACCAAATACGCATGAAAAAGGAAGATCAAATCAAGACTTCTTTGATAACCCCGTATGGGACGTACTATTACGTAACCATGCCTTTTGGCCTGAAGAATGCAGGTGCAACCTACCAGCGTTGCATGCAACGCTGTTTGCATAGTCAAATTGGCAGAAACGTCCATGTTTACGTGGACGATATTGCTGTCGTAACCAAGGAAAAAGATACACTCCTTGAGGATTTGCGAGAAACTTTCGAAAACTTGCGCACTTACAAGATGAAGTTGAATCCATCTAAGTGCGTATTCGGGGTTCCCTCGGGAAAACTTCTGGGTTTCATTGTCTCTCACAGAGGAATAGAAGTTAACCCGGAAAAGATCAAGGCAATCTTGAATATCTCAAAGCCTACATGTGTAAAAGATGTCCAAAGATTGACGGGTTCCGCCGCAGCCGTCAGCAGATTCATCAGTTGGCTGGGGGCTACTGTCGGATATATACTGAATAGGGGTATAGAAGATGGTAGACAAAAGAGCCGGACTACCAGGGTGGCCTACATAGTAATGGGCTTGGGTCCATTGGGCGGCCCAGTAGTCCGACGCGCAGAAGCCGGATTCTAGAAGAACCCGGATCACGACCCATGTGATCTGGCTTGGAGGAGAAGACGGATTCCTTACTTTCCAAGTTACAAGTTAAACGTAGTCTTCTAGGTTTCTTGTTCTGTAAGCCCTAATCCGGCTATTATATAAAGTCGGACGGGAGATAGATTAGATAGGTTCAAGTTTCACAAGCTCAAGCTCTACGCAACTCGCCGAGAAGCTCATCCTCGCCGAGTAGCTAGATCTATTCCCTCACACTGTAACCCTGTTATTCGGGCTTTAGTCCCAATTAGTGAGAAGTGCAGGAGTAGGTACGCCGTACTGTCGCGACGTACCGAACCTGGGTAAAATCCCGTGTTCTGTGTTACTACGCTATCCCGTTACCCCACGTCTCTACCGTAGTCTCATGGCACCCCAGTCTATGAAAACTACTACGATGTCTCGACAGTTGGCGCCCACCGTGGGTAAAATTCCTTAGACATCGACCATTACTTATTGATGTAGGAAACATATTTCCAACATCACTGGACATCTCATGTACTCCGTAATATCTCTTGAAGATTAATTCTATCACGTCGGAATCATCCAAATGATACCCTGCTCTCCTCTGGACCATCCAATGCGAACAACAGACTTTGACGCCTTAAGTGTGTGACCCCTACAGGTTCAATAACTAGTAAAAATGATTGGAAAACCATTTTCGTAATCAATAATCAACATCTGGACCGTGGACGTCCATATTGATTCCTACAAGTTATACGAACAAAACTTGTTGGTTGTTAAGTAAGTTCCTATTACTTCGCGATATCAATCAATATCTCGGGACGATATAAATGATAAGACCATGATTAAACTCTATAATTACCTGATAACATTATTCCCAATATCTGGTATAGTCGTTGTTGTGACATAGTATCCCCATGACTAGTGTCATGTCTTTGTCTGCGCAGACTTATTTACCGATACTATTTCACCGAGTGGATCTTGAATGTATCTCTCTATTAACTAGAGGAGTAATTCAAATCTTGAACTATCACAGTGAACGAATATTTTCGTGACCACCCAGTGTTAACCTTTTTTATCACACAGTTTACGGTGTGTTACTTCACTATACCAAAATGATCCTTACGGTAAACATTATTGAATATTCTCATGGTCTAAGGAACAAAAGAACCATTATGTGATGGTACTATTTAGCAAAACTAATATCGTAGTATCTCAACTACTTGGGCCTACCGAACCACAATGTTGAAACAACATTGTGCTCCCATTAATATTGACATAACAAATGCCCATGACCATATAATATTAATGAGTTTGTTTGTGAGACATGGCAAAGGCTTTTAACGGTGTGTTTATGTTTCTACACGTGCATATGGGTTTTCCTCTGAATCTCATATTCAGTGACCAAAGCAGTTATAGCATAAAAACACAATATATTAATCATGAAACTGGTCTATTTAATTGTCTCTTGGGCATACATCCAACATATTCCTCCTTGAGCATTGAGACCTTGCCAAGTCGATGAGAATGGCGTCTTCGAAGGATTTTGATCTGAGAGAGATACTGGCGCCTTGGGTTTGTATTGCAATTATCTGAGGGATCACAAAGCACATAATTAGTGAACTAATTCTGTTGTCATGAACACTAAAACCACATGTGATATTTGAATAACCCTTTGTCATGTCTCATAGACAAACTTGTTAATATTAGATGACCATGTTTTCCTGGGCATGGATATTTTTTATGTCAATATTAATGGGGGCACATTGTTGTTTCAACAATGTGGTTGGGTAGACCCAAATAGTTGAGAAACCACGAGATTTGTTTTACTAAATAGTATCGTCACAAGATGGTTATTTTCTTTGCTTCCTTAGACCATGAGAATATACGAGGATGTTCACCGGAGAGATCATTTTTGTATAGTCAAGTATCACACCATAATCTGGGTGATCGAAACGGCTATCACTGGGTGGTCTCAAAAGTATTCATTTCATCGTGATAGTTTAAGATTGGGAATTACTCCTATAGATAATAGAGAGAGACATCCAGGATCCACTCAGTGAAATAATGTCGGTTAATAAGTCTACACAGTTAAAAGACATGACATTTTTCATGGTGATACTATAACATGGTAACGAGTAAAAGGAATTATACTACGCATCAATAATAACGTGATATGGTGATTAAAGAGTTTAATCATGTTCTTATCATTGATCTCGTCTCGAGGTATTGATTGGTATCGCGAAGTAATAGGAACTTACTTAACAACCAAAAGGTTCAACAGTTTTTTTTCGTATAATTCGTAGGAATCAATATGGACGTCCACAGTCCCGATGTTGATTATTGATTGGGAAATTAGTTTCCCGATCATATCTACTTGTTATCTACTTGCATGCTCCTATTTTATCTCTTTACAATTAGAGACTCTAATTAGAGACCATCTAATTGGATTAGAGGATCTAATTAGAACCTCTCTAATTGTATTAGAGCCTCTAATTAGAACATCTTTAATTGGATTAGACCTTCTAATTAGATACCCTCTAATTGGTTTAGAGCTTATTCTAATGGATTTTATAGAAGGTGTCCCTAAATCTGCTGGGTACAATGAATTCTTGTAGTGGAGATTCACTAAGTAGGTTTTTTTATTGCTTTGAAACATCAGTTGCTAAAGTTTTTTTAGCACGATAGTAAAATTGCACGGTATCCATAAATCTATTTTGTTTTGGCAGAGATAGTGTTCACAAGTCATTTTCGGCAAACTATATTTTTAATAGTATGACACAAAATTGCAAATGAGTGGTGCATATTACCCAGAGAGTGGTGGGCGTACAAAAAAAGGGTTAACAAATCTTTCAAAAATTTATCTTAGAGGTTCTACTCACCCACAAAATGGTGCGGTTGGCTTCCACCGGTAGAATTTTTCGTATAATACTTCTCATCACACTTAACTTGGGTGCTCTCCCTTCAAAGCTTTGTACAAGGAGGAACCTCACTCACTATGGGTTATTTCCGAACCAATTGTGGAATTTAAGCATTTTTTTTCTCCAGGAAAGACAACCTGGTTCTAATATGCTCCGATATCAGTTAGAGAAAAGCACAATTGTCGAATGAAGCATTATATATGCTGAAAGGAACATGACTGGCGCACCAGTCGAAGCAGAAGATTGTTGTCTAATTGAAACTCCATCCCAATTAATGCACAGTCTTTCGTGGAAAATTATCCATATCCAAAATCTTGCTTACAAATTACATGGGTCGTTTGAAGCGTTGGCTAAAACTGGCTCAGCGGCTTACAAGGTGAAGTTAAGAACTGCCACAATTCAAATCCATCCGTTGTTCCATGTCTCTCGGCATAGTCCCGAAGGTCCTGAACACTCCTCCGCACAACAGGTCTGACGCCGGAATCGATCGTGTCCGAAGGGTCGGCGCCTAAGCCGTTTGTGCCGGAGCGGCGGCCGCGCTCCACGATCTTGACGTCCGCCTTGCTCTTGTCCCTCCCGATAGCGTCCCCCTCCTTCCAGCCGTACCCGGCAAGCAGCGCGGCCCCGAATCCCTCCACGGGCACCTCCTCGTACTCGTCCGTGCCAAGGGCGTCGGGCAGAACGGCCATGTCCTGCTTGAACCGCCGCGCAGCAGCAGCGTCCTGTGCAGCGAGACTCCTCCTCTTGGAGTCCTCCGTGCCGCGGACGGCGAGGCCGTAGCCTGCGCTGGAGGTGGGGCCGTCATTGGAGGCGACGAGCTCGAAGGCGGGGCCACCGCCGGTGGGGATGGTAGATGGGTTGCGCGAGTTGGGGAGGGGCGCGATGACGATGGCGGGCGCCGCGGGTGGGGCGAGGGTTTGCGAGGTGTCGAACGAGGTGATGAATCGCGGGGCGGGGCTGGGGTGAGGTGCGGCGGCGGCGGAGAAGGCTGCGGGGCAAACGGTGGGTTTGGGCGTCTTGGGTTTCGTCGGGAGGATGGAGAAGCAGAGTTTCGGTCTCTTCTCTTCCATGGCGTGCGGCCGGGCGGGCGGGCGGCGACGATCTGTGTGGGGAGCGACCTCGATCTGTGGGGAGAGTTGGGTTGGGGATCTTGTCGTCATAAAATAGGAGCACCGTGAGTCTCCGAATTCATCTCCTAATCGGATATCTCCACTTATTCCAGTCGGAGAGGACCAGTCACCTGATCATGCATCGTCCAAAATCAATCGGATATGGGGGAAGGGTACAGTTTCAGAAATGGCGAGCGCCCTACTTGTAGGTCCCCTCCCCCTACCGTTAGATCTTCATCAAATGGCTACAATTTTTTATTTTGGTCCCTGACTTTTTTAGAAACTGAACCCGCACTCCAAAAAGGACCAGTTAACCGAAGAGGTATATCACGTTGCCCTCGGTTATCTTGATAATTACAACAAAAATGCCATTGCAACAAAATTGGCAGGTATTATTACCCCGTGTAAAAAAAAAGTATTGCAACAAATTATTTCAAAACAAATCGAAAAATAAGTAATGTTATAAAAGAATAGATAAACAATGTGTTTATTTCGTTGCAACAAAAAAGTTCAATCAATTCAACAAAAATCGCAACCTATTGCAACAAAAAAAAATTGTATCAATTAAAAATTTGGTAAGCAACAAAACAATTTGCATCACTTATTTTAACAAAAAAATTAAATCGATAGCAACAATAAAATCACATGTTTGCAACATGTGAAGGAGCGCATAAACATATCATTCTAAATGAATTCTAAATACACACGAATTTATTTAGAGAAAACGTTCAGAGAAAACATTGCAACATCTCGTTTCTGCTTTCTCAACAAAATGTGAGCAAAATTGTTACAAATTTTTAATACGTACGCAACGTTGGCCGAACATGGTGAAAACACTTAGGCCCCGCTTGGATCCCCGTTTAGATTTACAGGCCCATGAATTTTCTCGGATTGGTTTGTTGTATCCCCGGATTTTAATCCGCAGCTGCCTAGGTCTGTGAAGTTTTACGGGGCCTTCACGCCAGAAGCGAGCGAGAAACAATACACGCCTGTGAAAGTAAACGACGGTCCAAGCACTCCTTCCGAGAATAATAACGGGCACGGGGGTTTTGGCTAATAAACAGCCAACCAAGCGGGCCCTTAGCGTAATTGTGTCTGCTCCTATTTACTGTGGTAGGCTATTTACACATAAAAATGGGCCAAACCAACGAAATTAGTTCTTGTTGGGTCAGCCACACATGCACAAGTAGGTCAGCATATAGAAAGCATTTTCCTTCAGAAATTGTTCCATGTGTGTTGTGGCCGGCACTTTACAATTTAATGCTACAGTACAGATGAATTTCTCTCCCTTTTGTGTTCTCTTTCTCTCTTGTCGCTCCTCGATCCCCCATTCCTCTCATCGTATGTCAATCAAAAAAAAAATCCTCTCATCGGACGCACCCGAGCTGGATATTACAGTGGGTGCCTTGCAACATCCTGTCCATAGCATAACAGGGATTCAAGGACAGCTTGGACTGCCCTATCAATCTGGCACGCCTCCTGCACTTTCAAGTCCAGACCAGTTCTTTCCAAACCAAAGCCCATGAGCATAAAAACAACACGTGCGTAACATCTTCAACATCACTCACAAACATCTTCAGGATTGACCGTTTACCTTCCCATGTCCCAACTAAATTTAGGGAAACGGTGTGAAATTCACGGCTCTATTTTCGTCCATAATTGCCTATTTGTTCCAAGAATTCCACATAAACTTCAAGATAATGGCAGCAAATTACATAAAGAACTTGCAATGCACATGGAAGCATCAACGACAAAAACTGACCGGTAAGGCAAAACTATAACATATTTCATCACTGAGTCATAGTTGCCTGTGAAGGTCTTGACAACTGTGACGCCCCGGGACCGGGCACTATGCAGGTTTCAGCATTCCCGCCTAATCCGCATAATAACCGATTCCAGGTTGCCATTTATGATAACATTACAATAGTTCACGAATAATCCACAATTACAACAGAAACAGATAGATACAAGATGACTCACACGAGCCGGGGTTGCAACTGATACAATACAAAGATCCAAATAACAGCGGAAGAAACAAACGTCCGTCTACGGACAAGATCCAAATTGGACTAAGAGTCCTGAAGATAACCGAAGGCGTCCAATCCCTGCCCAGGCCAAGCCGGAGGGATTCCCAAGCTAACGTCGTCAGACTTCAAACCTGTTGACTGCAATTTGGAATTTGCAGCCACGAAAGAGATTCGTGGATCAGTACGGTTAAGTACTGGCAAGGGGGATAAAACCCATACTCACAAGTTACCGGCGTAGCCAGTCATCACAAGATACAAATACTTTAGGATCAACGGAAGGAAAGGGTTATTGCAAATAAGCTACAGCAGGCTGCACTAACCAACTACAGAGATTCTATTACTTCCAACTAACAGAAAGGAGATAAGATCGAGTGCTAGTAACCAACTGAAAGATAACTTCAAACAAACCCATCCTGGATCTCGCCCCTTATCCGAAGAAGCAATCCGAGGATAACTCACACCGTGGTATTAAAGATGAGTCAAGTTTATTGTGTGAATAACCTATTACTAGTCAAGTTATTAATCATTGGGTGAAACAGGATTGATCATTAGGTTTAAGTTGTCCTGAGTACTTGTTAGCCAGTACTTTCACCAAGTAATCCATAACCGCGGAAAACACGGCTTCTCGAGAAGATTTACCCTGCAGGGGTGCACCATAGTAACCACACTCATGAATATCCCGCCAGATGGAATGCCTCCCACCAAGCGGGGCACTCAACACAATCCAACCCTTCTTCGCATCAAGCCCAAAGAACCTTGGGCGCACGGCTACTCGAGCCCAGAAGAAAATGGACCCTCATAGCACTCTAAGAACGTGTCCCCCTATATGCCGACTACGAAAGTTCCACCCGGGTACCAAGGGCTCGCAAGATCATGCATGCAGCAAATGGAGAACCCGAACTAAATGAGGCGATTTGGACGAGATGCGAATCGGGTCAAACTGAGGGGGAGCCCATACTCCCCAAATGCGGGTAGTGCGCTCATCATGGATCAGTAGACAAGACCCTTTTCCTATTAGGGTCGACACTAGCAGGCCTCAAAACCACAAAGGGCCTCCTGCCGGTGCCTTATCATCAAATTTATTATTAATAGTAACATTAGCATGATTAATTGATTGATTAAACATCGAGCCCCCAGAACATAATAAAAGAATACGATAGTAAAAGAAGTAACCGACAGCGAGCTCGAGCTAAAGCAACACTAAGCATGCTAGATAAGGACAGGCACAAGCAATGGCTGTAGGTATGGAGGTGAGGCAATATCAAGGTTAAGGAATTCATGTGATGGGTTCGTAACAGAAACAACTACCACTAAGGCTAGCAGAAAAGAATCAACGGAAAGAATCGGTAACAAGTGATGAAAGGCAGCCATATGGCATGCCAGTGAGTATACTTGCCTGAGATCCCGCAAGGTAGCAGAACTTGTCGTTGCTCACATCATCTCAACGTCCTATCCGGGAAGAAGCAACGAACCTCGAACAAACAACGGGATGCAACAATTACTACTACGGCAAAAGACCCAGCATGATCAAGATATGGATGCATGACAGGTTTAAAGATGCATCAAGGTAAACTAGTTGTCAAGATAAACAGATTTAAATGGACCCATATGCAATTTGAGTTGCATATGAAAAGCCCAGGGATTTTGGTTAGGTTATTTGTTTTCCAACTATTCAACAGGTGCTAGTGGTTTAGTATGATGCATGCAACAAGAAAACAGCAAAATAACAACATTAGAATCAATTTAAGATAGGGTGTAGCAATTTAGAATTTTATTATTAGATTAGGGAAATTTTGGGTGCCTTAAAGGGAACACACAAGTATTTGTGGTTTTCAACCATTTAAAATGTTCAAAACAAATTACAAAGTTGATATTTGAAAAGAACATCAAATTTTAGTTGGATTACATGTTTCACATTTTGAAATTGGACTTTGGATTAATTAGTTATGAATTAAACAATATTACACAATTTTTAATTGAATTAAACAAGACTTAAATAGTTTAGGCAATTTTAAATTATTTAAACCAGAAAACAAAATTTATATTTGAATAGATCATTCAAAAAGGTGTGAAAAACATATTTTATTTGAATTATTTGAAAACAGTATGAATTAGGTATGAATTATTTCAATTGCATTTGAATTATTCAAATTTGAAATTTAAAAGTATTTTGAAAATTCAAAACAGAACACAAATGTAATATTTGGAAAGATTAGGAAATTTGGATCGGAAAACATATATAACTTTTAATTATTGGATGCATAGATTAAAAGTTATTGCATTTTAAAGTTTATAGATTATTCTGCCCATTTTAAAAGAATTAGAATTTAACAGATTTGTGTTAAAGCGTTTGTTACCGTGCTGGTGTTTACCCCCACACGCTGACAGTGGGCCTGCGGGGTCAGCACGCTGGCGTGGCAGGGGGAGCCACTGCCAGGTGGCCCCTGGCGCCACGCGAGGTCAAAAAAAACGAGAAAAAGGGGGGCGCCTCGCCTCGACCAGGACTCGATCCTGGGATCGATCGCTTCCGCGCACGGGGCCTAGCCACTGCGGCTGCTTGCGGTTCGTTAGCAGATAGGGGGTCGGGTGAGGTTGAGTCGTGTCCGCGAGTTTTAACTGAACATCGAACAGTTTCAGACGGAACTGACGGAAACGCAGCGGTGCAACGCCGGTGGCTCTCCGGTGTGCTTGCTGGGTCCGTGGGCGGGAGATCGTGGCGGATGGTGTGCATGTGCGGCGTGGAAGCGAATGGTGCAGAGGAAGGCGAGGGAGGGGAAGAGGATGGATCGCACCTGCTGGTAGATGTCGTCAGGTAGCAGAAACGGCCGGACTTTGCCGGCGACGGCGCGGCCGCTACGGCATCTCCCGGCAGCAGGCGAGGACACGGGGAGAACCAGTGGACAACAGCGCTTCCATTCCCGACACCCAGCACTCCTCGAGGTGAACAGGTAGGGGCAGCGAAGAGGGGGCAGTAGCTCCGATGTGGTTTTCGGTGTCAGGTTCCGTTGATGGCTTCAGAGGAACAGAGACAGGCTCGAGCAGAAAGGAGGGGCTGGCGGCGATGGAAGGGAGACTAGCTAGGTTAGGTTAGGGCAGAGGGATCGGGGTAGGTAGATATAGGGGCTAGCAGCTTGTACGGCATGGCATCCACTGGGGGGAGGATCGATCCTGTGGTTCTGAAAGTGATCGTACTGGCGAGGAAGACGACAAGCAGAGGGGTAGCGGGCCAGAAAAGAATAGGTGGGCTGGGTAGAAAACAGAGAGAAAGAGGTGGGCTTGGAGATAAAAGGTGGGCTGGCTCTTCTCCTTTGGGATTTTGTTTTCTTTCAATTGATTTTTTTTTGTAAAAAGAAATAGAAGGGAGAGAGAAAGGATAAAGGGTTTTTGGGGTGTAAATCCTTTATGAACTATTTTTTTTTATTGATTAGCAAAACATCAGATAACAAGGTTTGTTATTTATTTCCAACAATTTGGAAAATGACAAATTGTTTGAACTTTGCTGTTTGAAATTCAGATAGGATTTTAGTTGATTTTTTAAAGGTGGCAAATTTTTATTTAATGAACCCAAAACTTAGTGAGCTAAAAAGAGTGCAAGTTGTTAATTTTTCTCAAACCACAATTGATCATGTCAAATAAGAGGGAGAAAGATTTGAAACTTAGTTTGCCAAATTTTTTAATATTTAAACCCATATTGGAAAAGGATTTATTTGATTTGGATTTGGTTATTTGAATTTTACCATTAGGGTTTTGAACAACTTAAATTGTTTTGGAAAACAGAATGCAATGCTCATGATGCAGATGATGCAATGCAAAAAGAAAACAAACAGGTAACACCCCAGGTGTTACAGACGACACCACTAACAAGGGATTGCGCCCTCGCAATCCACCTGCTAACCCGGGAGGGGAAAGAAGTTCGACTATCGTTTCTTCGTGCTTCTAGTTGATCTCCTCGACACCACTAACAAGGGATTCTTGCTCGGAGTGACGACGATGCTCTTCCACCAGGAATCTTCCGATGGTCGAACCTATTAGGTTAAAGGCTCAGAAAACGTCCACCCACGTAGGATCCTAACACTTGAAAGCTTGAGTACGAGAGCAGACTCCAAAACAAATAAGATGGGAGGGGAAATAGAATAGGGGTAATGAGAAAAGCAAGAATCCTATTGAGATGTTTTTCCAAAATAGTTTAGCAGAAATAATTTTTTGACACTTCTAGAAACAACGACCGTTAGCGAGGTTATCCTACAGGCTTTGCGGACCCGTTGCTTCGATAACCATTCGTATCGAAACAATCTCGGGAATCGGAACCAAGGCTCTGATACCATTTGTGACGCCCCGGGACCGGGCACTATGCAGGTTTCAGCATTCCCGCCTAATCCGCATAATAACCGATTCCAGGTTGCCATTTATGATAACATTACAATAGTTCACGAATAATCCACAATTACAACAGAAACAGATAGATACAAGATGACTCACACGAGCCGGGGTTGCAACTGATACAATACAAAGATCCAAATAACAGCGGAAGAAACAAACGTCCGTCTACGGACAAGATCCAAATTGGACTAAGAGTCCTGAAGATAACCGAAGGCGTCCAATCCCTGCCCAGGCCAAGCCGGAGGGATTCCCAAGCTAACGTCGTCAGACTTCAAACCTGTTGACTGCAATTTGGAATTTGCAGCCACGAAAGAGATTCGTGGATCAGTACGGTTAAGTACTGGCAAGGGGGATAAAACCCATACTCACAAGTTACCGGCGTAGCCAGTCATCACAAGATACAAATACTTTAGGATCAACGGAAGGAAAGGGTTATTGCAAATAAGCTACAGCAGGCTGCACTAACCAACTACAGAGATTCTATTACTTCCAACTAACAGAAAGGAGATAAGATCGAGTGCTAGTAACCAACTGAAAGATAACTTCAAACAAACCCATCCTGGATCTCGCCCCTTATCCGAAGAAGCAATCCGAGGATAACTCACACCGTGGTATTAAAGATGAGTCAAGTTTATTGTGTGAATAACCTATTACTAGTCAAGTTATTAATCATTGGGTGAAACAGGATTGATCATTAGGTTTAAGTTGTCCTGAGTACTTGTTAGCCAGTACTTTCACCAAGTAATCCATAACCGCGGAAAACACGGCTTCTCGAGAAGATTTACCCTGCAGGGGTGCACCATAGTAACCACACTCATGAATATCCCGCCAGATGGAATGCCTCCCACCAAGCGGGGCACTCAACACAATCCAACCCTTCTTCGCATCAAGCCCAAAGAACCTTGGGCGCACGGCTGCTCGAGCCCAGAAGAAAATGGACCCTCATAGCACTCTAAGAACGTGTCCCCCTATATGCCGACTACGAAAGTTCCACCCGGGTACCAAGGGCTCGCAAGATCATGCATGCAGCAAATGGAGAACCCGAACTAAATGAGGCGATTTGGACGAGATGCGAATCGGGTCAAACTGAGGGGGAGCCCATACTCCCCAAATGCGGGTAGTGCGCTCATCATGGATCAGTAGACAAGACCCTTTTCCTATTAGGGTCGACACTAGCAGGCCTCAAAACCACAAAGGGCCTCCTGCCGGTGCCTTATCATCAAATTTATTATTAATAGTAACATTAGCATGATTAATTGATTGATTAAACATCGAGCCCCCAGAACATAATAAAAGAATACGATAGTAAAAGAAGTAACCGACAGCGAGCTCGAGCTAAAGCAACACTAAGCATGCTAGATAAGGACAGGCACAAGCAATGGCTGTAGGTATGGAGGTGAGGCAATATCAAGGTTAAGGAATTCATGTGATGGGTTCGTAACAGAAACAACTACCACTAAGGCTAGCAGAAAAGAATCAACGGAAAGAATCGGTAACAAGTGATGAAAGGCAGCCATATGGCATGCCAGTGAGTATACTTGCCTGAGATCCCGCAAGGTAGCAGAACTTGTCGTTGCTCACATCATCTCAACGTCCTATCCGGGAAGAAGCAACGAACCTCGAACAAACAACGGGATGCAACAATTACTACTACGGCAAAAGACCCAGCATGATCAAGATATGGATGCATGACAGGTTTAAAGATGCATCAAGGTAAACTAGTTGTCAAGATAAACAGATTTAAATGGACCCATATGCAATTTGAGTTGCATATGAAAAGCCCAGGGATTTTGGTTAGGTTATTTGTTTTCCAACTATTCAACAGGTGCTAGTGGTTTAGTATGATGCATGCAACAAGAAAACAGCAAAATAACAACATTAGAATCAATTTAAGATAGGGTGTAGCAATTTAGAATTTTATTATTAGATTAGGGAAATTTTGGGTGCCTTAAAGGGAACACACAAGTATTTGTGGTTTTCAACCATTTAAAATGTTCAAAACAAATTACAAAGTTGATATTTGAAAAGAACATCAAATTTTAGTTGGATTACATGTTTCACATTTTGAAATTGGACTTTGGATTAATTAGTTATGAATTAAACAATATTACACAATTTTTAATTGAATTAAACAAGACTTAAATAGTTTAGGCAATTTTAAATTATTTAAACCAGAAAACAAAATTTATATTTGAATAGATCATTCAAAAAGGTGTGAAAAACATATTTTATTTGAATTATTTGAAAACAGTATGAATTAGGTATGAATTATTTCAATTGCATTTGAATTATTCAAATTTGAAATTTAAAAGTATTTTGAAAATTCAAAACAGAACACAAATGTAATATTTGGAAAGATTAGGAAATTTGGATCGGAAAACATATATAACTTTTAATTATTGGATGCATAGATTAAAAGTTATTGCATTTTAAAGTTTATAGATTATTCTGCCCATTTTAAAAGAATTAGAATTTAACAGATTTGTGTTAAAGCGTTTGTTACCGTGCTGGTGTTTACCCCCACACGCTGACAGTGGGCCTGCGGGGTCAGCACGCTGGCGTGGCAGGGGGAGCCACTGCCAGGTGGCCCCTGGCGCCACGCGAGGTCAAAAAAAACGAGAAAAAGGGGGGCGCCTCGCCTCGACCAGGACTCGATCCTGGGATCGATCGCTTCCGCGCACGGGGCCTAGCCACTGCGGCTGCTTGCGGTTCGTTAGCAGATAGGGGGTCGGGTGAGGTTGAGTCGTGTCCGCGAGTTTTAACTGAACATCGAACAGTTTCAGACGGAACTGACGGAAACGCAGCGGTGCAACGCCGGTGGCTCTCCGGTGTGCTTGCTGGGTCCGTGGGCGGGAGATCGTGGCGGATGGTGTGCATGTGCGGCGTGGAAGCGAATGGTGCAGAGGAAGGCGAGGGAGGGGAAGAGGATGGATCGCACCTGCTGGTAGATGTCGTCAGGTAGCAGAAACGGCCGGACTTTGCCGGCGACGGCGCGGCCGCTACGGCATCTCCCGGCAGCAGGCGAGGACACGGGGAGAACCAGTGGACAACAGCGCTTCCATTCCCGACACCCAGCACTCCTCGAGGTGAACAGGTAGGGGCAGCGAAGAGGGGGCAGTAGCTCCGATGTGGTTTTCGGTGTCAGGTTCCGTTGATGGCTTCAGAGGAACAGAGACAGGCTCGAGCAGAAAGGAGGGGCTGGCGGCGATGGAAGGGAGACTAGCTAGGTTAGGTTAGGGCAGAGGGATCGGGGTAGGTAGATATAGGGGCTAGCAGCTTGTACGGCATGGCATCCACTGGGGGGAGGATCGATCCTGTGGTTCTGAAAGTGATCGTACTGGCGAGGAAGACGACAAGCAGAGGGGTAGCGGGCCAGAAAAGAATAGGTGGGCTGGGTAGAAAACAGAGAGAAAGAGGTGGGCTTGGAGATAAAAGGTGGGCTGGCTCTTCTCCTTTGGGATTTTGTTTTCTTTCAATTGATTTTTTTTTGTAAAAAGAAATAGAAGGGAGAGAGAAAGGATAAAGGGTTTTTGGGGTGTAAATCCTTTATGAACTATTTTTTTTTTATTGATTAGCAAAACATCAGATAACAAGGTTTGTTATTTATTTCCAACAATTTGGAAAATGACAAATTGTTTGAACTTTGCTGTTTGAAATTCAGATAGGATTTTAGTTGATTTTTTAAAGGTGACAAATTTTTATTTAATGAACCCAAAACTTAGTGAGCTAAAAAGAGTGCAAGTTGTTAATTTTTCTCAAACCACAATTGATCATGTCAAATAAGAGGGAGAAAGATTTGAAACTTAGTTTGCCAAATTTTTTAATATTTAAACCCATATTGGAAAAGGATTTATTTGATTTGGATTTGGTTATTTGAATTTTACCATTAGGGTTTTGAACAACTTAAATTGTTTTGGAAAACAGAATGCAATGCTCATGATGCAGATGATGCAATGCAAAAAGAAAACAAACAGGTAACACCCCAGGTGTTACAACAACCCTTTCAGTCAGTTTTACCATAGGCTATATATCCCTTTGGAAGGTTCATGAAAGCAGCGGTGAATTTAATTGTAATACACATGCTCCTCAGAGCTGGTAACAAGTATACACTTATGCTGTAGACAGTAATAGCTTGAGACCCCTCGCCAAGACTGTCAAACCAAATCGAGCGAACCCAACAAGCATCGCTGCCAAAATCAAATACCATACTAAATACTATTTGGAGAGAGAAAGGATGGATTTTGTTTTTAACAATTTCACTAAAGAAAGCATCGGTTAGAATTTACAAAAGTTGGACAAGGGTAACCAAGACCAAAAGACAGCAGTTTTTTTTTTCCTTGTTTTACTTTTCTGTGGTTTACTTTTTTTAAAACCTCCATGTGCTATTTACGTCGAGGTTGGTATTGTTCTGGTGGAATGCTCGAGTGAGATGAAGGTTGTCCCTCCTTATGGGGCAACATATTTAAGAAACTCCCATTCACAGGTTCATCTTCATCCATGCTCTCTGTTTCAATACGAACAAAAGTAAATGGATTATATACCAATAAACAGTGAAGTGGGGAACCAATGTAAAATACTGGATACTGCTAGTTACCAAACAATGTCTTGATAGTTGGCCGTTTCGATTTGGAACTCTTTTTCTTCAGTTCAGCTGTTACGCAAAGCATCATCCAATTGTCAAACTAAGAGAACTAAACATAAAATATTGCTGAGCAGCAGGTAATAGTGCATTAAAGAGAGACGACTAACCAATCCCCGCGACTTCATCGTCATTCACAATTTCAAAGTTCTTGTACGTGTATCCAACAAAATTTGCATCCTTCGATGGAAGCATCTGTAAAAGAAAACATTTGTTCAATTAACAACAAAATGACATTACTTAACTTTCCCACTACATTATTTTTTATTAATGGCTAACACGCATGCTACAAGCATATGCATGCATTTCCTCGCGCGCATTCAACCAGTAGTCAAGGCACATATTTGGCATATCTTCAGATGTGGAGGTAACTGAGGCACATAGATAATTAGGTATGCTACATGCATGCCCATGCCATTCAAAAGGCACTTCAGGAAAATATATACAACATTTCATCAGCAAATACACAGTCAATAACTAGGAATATCCTATTTTGTTCCTAAGTGTGCAGATACTTAAAAGCAGTTCATGGTAAATTCGAGGCATACCTTTCTCCATGGACCCGACTTAGATGAACTCTGAACTTGTGCTCCAGTCTGCAGAATAGTGAAGAAAATGGTAAGTGCAAGCATGGCAACTACAGCTTTTGACACAGTTATGTATTTTCACATATCCATGATTGTAGTCTCGGCAGTATTTTATCATGGAAATAATATAAGTAAAAGCAGCACAATGTACGAGCCTAATTGCAACAGAAATCTTCAAAAAAAATGCCTAGTTGTATCACTGAGAGTACAAAGAACTTAATTGTCCAGTTAGATCACTGAATTTATTTGTCTCTACCCCAAGAGATGCTAGCCTGCAAATTGGCAAGTTAAGTATCTCCTGTGGATTTTAATCAATTAGGAAAGCACCAGAGGAACTAACACACTCCCAGCCCTTTCCGTTGAAGACATGAAGAGAAGAGGTAAAAGCATACATGCATAAAGTAGCAAGTGCACCAGATGGGACTGGGATAATAAGGTCCAAAAATACTCAAAAGAAGTAACAGATGTTGAATATATTAGCCTGTTAGGCCATATAGACATGCAAGTTTAGTGAAAATGGCCATATGTGTGTTGATGAATACATTTCATAGAGACCAGTCTAGCATTCAGGTTTCCGTGATGTTCCTGGCTATACCAAATAATGAATGCAACCACTGATTTTACGTTACCCTGCTTCAAGAATATTTGAGTACTCCCTCCGTCCCATAATATAAGAAGTTTTAACTTCTTATATTATGGACGGAGGGAGAATGTTTTACAAGAAAAGATCAAAATTGGTTATTAGCAGCTCCATGTGAACTGCAATTGTCAGCAGGCGCATATTTTCAATGCTTGGAAATATACAAGCACAGCATTCTGAAATCCCTTATGTTAGCCACAGCATAATGTGTGAGCCATGCCAACAGTCAGTGCATAGCAGACCACCGTCAGTACCAAAAATAAAGGGGGAAAAGACTTCAGGCCACTTCGGTTATCGACTGCCATGCATTGCAAAAATTATCCAAGTTTCTGGAGTAGGAAGTATTACTAATGCATATTGTCTAGAGACATACATAAAGTGGAACAACAGAATATTACCTCCTCAAATTTCTCAAAGTTCTGAGTATCTAACTCGCCATTAACTTCAGGTATGAAAGCAGCTTTCATCTGATACAATTTTTCCCATTGGACACCTCTAAACCATGTATGTGCCTGAAGTGGACGATACAATGGCATCAGTTAAGCAAGTAACTGACAGAAATGAGGGTGTACTTTTGTGTAGAACAGGCAGAAGATAACACACTTTTATTTCATGGGCTCCTTTTGTTCCAAGTCTCTGCTCAACATTGCACAATAGTTTGCTGATGAGATCCTTAGTTTCGGAAGAAAGCTTTGCCTCTTCAGGAAATTTCAGGTGACTTCTCCAGTTCACAATCTTTATAAAGAAAAAAGAGCAAAAAATGGATTAGATTGTAGTTTGTAGAATTACAGAAGTATTTTGTGTACCAGGGTAAAAATCAGATCAGATAGTTGGCAAATACAGCTTTTATAAAATGGAGGATACCTTTCTGCAGGTTGACATTGGATCCTCCGAATAAAATGGAGGATAACCAACTAGCATTTCATACATGATAGCACCAAGGGACCACCTAAGAAAGAAATAAATGTGATTCAAAAAATCCATTAAATACATAAAGCATGCATAATGAGAAATTAACTAAAGAAAAAGAATTAGAAACCTAACCAGTCACACTCCATTCCATATCCTTTCTTCAATAGAACCTCTGGAGCAATGTAATCAGGAGTACCAACTGTAGAATACGCCTGTATAACACAAGTGTAACTATGTTAGCTATGCTCACGGGCATATTCACTTGTTAACATAAAGAAACATAGACCACAGATATGAAAAGAAAAGCTAAAAGCTAGATAAAACACCAATGTTTATCAAGAACAACCATAATGGATCATTTACACAACCCATTAGAAGTACAAAGCTTAGAATATGAGATATTTTTATTTCCTCGGAATAGTATATTGTCCCACTGAATGATCCAGGTAACAGACTTTCTAGAGCTGAGGAAGCCCCCACTTAATTTTAAATATCCTGCTATTGGATTCACTCTTACCAAAGACTTAAATTTGTAGGTTCAACATCGAGAAGATTAGCATATTGAACCAAAACCATGTATCCTTAGACAGGACATCTTTCATTTACATTTGGAAATAATCTCAGTGAAAAAAAACTGTTTAGAACTTGAAAATTCAAATGATCAAAATATTTTGATATGGTTTTTATGCCAGATAGAAGGCCAAGAAAAGGAATACAAGTAGTACAGAGAAAAAATAAATGCTAGGTAGGGTCTGTTTGGTTTGATGGCCCAAGTTACCAAGCCAAAATTACTGCAATGCCAAAAATTTCCAAATTTTGGCAATGAAAATCGGTTTGCTGCCAATTCCATACATTGCCAAATTTTGGTAAAGAAGTCCTGCCAACATCTCATGGAGCCAAAACAATTGGGGGCCACATTTCTTGGGTTTGACAACTTTTTGGCAAGGCAAAATGAGGCATCAAACCAAGCAGGCGCATACAAGTGTAAAAACATTACTCATCAACTAACTAGACATGGCATCATGACATTGTTTGCCCAATCAATTGATTCAACCCCAAATATGTTGCTTACCAACATACGACGGTTCTTTTGCCAATGTGACAGTTGCTCCTGCTGAGTCCGCTTCGGTGCAGAAGAGTTAGTTAACCGACTGGTATTATCAGGTAAAGGCTTGGCACCTTTTCCAGATGTATAATCTGGGTCATTCAAATTTGGAAAGTTACTACTATCCAAAGGTTTACACAAACCAAAGTCAGAAAGCTTCAAGTGACCACTGAGGTCTAATAGTAGATTATCTGGCTTGATATCCCTGAAAAAATGAACACAAAGATACAAGTTAGATTATTGAATCAACAAAATTATTAAAAGAACAAGAGAACAGCTATACGATACCGGTGAATGTAATTGTGCTTGTGAATGGACTCTATTGCTAGCACAGTTTCTGCAATGTAGAATTTGGCTTCATCTTCTGTCAATGTGTCCTTGCGCATAAGCAAAGTCATCATGTCTCCACCAGGAAGGTACTCCATGATGAGATACAAGAACTCGTCGTCTTGAAAAGAATAGTAAAGCTTGACTATGTAAGCACTATCAACTTCTGCAAGAAGGTTTCTTTCAGCTTTGACATGTTCAACCTGAAATATGTAGACATAACACTCTGTCAGAAGATAGCAGATAACCAGAAATGGAAATACCCCCCAAAAAAAAGCACGGATAGACCGTACATGGTTACCTGGCCCCTACGAAGCATTTCAGATTTCTTAAGCTTTTTCATTGCATATACACTTTTAGATGTCTTCTCTCTACAAAGACGCACCTGCATAAACACATTTTGGAGTGACATTGTCATTAACTGTGATGCACAAAGCGATGACCTCAGAGTAACAAGGAATTGGTGATGGTTGTTTTATTACACGAACAAGCTAACTGGGCATACATTTTTACAATTTAATGGAGCAGGGGAAAGAACAACGCAGAAAGCTAAGTATGGGAAAACGTCGAAATAATTGAAATAAAAGATATCAGAAGAACGGACAACAACAAGCAGCATGCAAGCGTTGAATAAAAATAGTAGACAGGTTAACTGCCCTAACAAAAATATTATTCTCAAGCTCAAAAGGATAAAATTAAAAACCATGTATTGAGAGACCGTTTAATCCTGGTTGTACTACATGTAAAAATAAAATATACATGATATTCCATGTTGAGTGACAAATATAGAAGAGGGAGCACAGGGCAGCACAAATTTCTATTCACATAAGGAATCATATTTATAGGGAAGTAGTATGAGAAATAATGTCAAGACTACCATTGGTCTTCTAAACCTACCATTGACCAGACAGTACGAAGGCCAAGAAATCATGCCATGTAATTAGGAGGTTAAACAAACAAATAGAACATCGAGACCAAAGTGAGAGGTACCTCTCCAAATGCACCTCTTCCAATAATTGTCAAAAGTTCAAAATCTTCAACCCCCATCTTGTGTCTCTGCAAACGCATGTACTCCGTCTCCTTTTTCTCCAAATGTTTTAGAATGTTATTCTGCTCTTCTGCGGGAACTTCAGCATCCTGTAACTTCCTCTCCAACATCCAGCGCCTAAAAGTAGACCAGGAAATCAAAAAGGGGTGATGACGTAGTTGTACCCAGTGAATGGGCCTCAAATAGAAGTGAATTACACAACAAAGCAGGGATTCATAAATTAAAGAGTAATCTCGACACAGGTTACCAAAATGGTTACCAAAATATTGATATAAGTTACAATATAAGCCAGGATTATGTTTTAGAGAGTAATGCAAATAGAAGTTCAAATTTGGAACGAAAGAAACAAATCAAACAGCTCGACACAGGTTACCAAAATGGTTCTTTCAGAATTCATAAATTAAAGTGATGGTGTGAAAATCAACAGCTCCGATACAGATGGACAAACACAGCTTACAACATGCATATAGCAATCTCCTCGAGCAAAGTATTTTCAGGTTAATTGTCAAACCTGAAAAACAATACACGAATTATATCTAGTATGGAGACAGTTAAAAGTTTGCTAAGCTGCTTGTGTGACTCTAGGACTCAATAAACAAACCAAGGTACGTGCCTAATTAGAGTAGAGTCTTAATCCAATGGACTTCCTATTTGGGGCTCTGAGAAGGTCCCCCAACAAATTGGATGGCCTACAGACTTCATCCCAACAACCTGAATCGGTGTTTACAATTCCAATCCCAACATGGTGTGCGCTGTGTATTATTGAGCATCCTGGTCGGTAATAGCAAGAAGACGGGCGTTTGTTGTTTTTCTATTCTACACCATGGTAGTAATTTAGGATTTATTGAACTGTGGAGCCATGTACCTAACCTAACCACAGCTAAAACAGGGGAAAAGTACAAAGAATTTAATTCTTGCCAGCCTACCTCTCTTTCCTATCCTGCAGGGACTTCATCTGGGTCTTGTAGTGGTTTTCAATGTACTGTTTTGCGGCTGCGACCTTCTGCTTCGTCGCGGTAGAAGGCGCCTCATCGACTGGGGGCTTCCCGGGATCCTTCCCATGGCTGGCAGGCACCGCGGGGCTCTTGGATTTGTCCCGCGGCTGGAACTTCTGGAACCAACTTCTCGCGGAATCCATCTCCCACTCACAATGGCACCATCTCTAGAACCAGAGCAGCCCCTTTTATTGACCAATCCAGCAGCCGCCCACAGGGGCGCAGCAACTGTTGAAACGGTCAGTCCGCTCCAAATGGCTGAGATATCCAAATCAGCACCTCCTCCGTGGAACCCGATGCTGGGAAGGGATGCCTCCTATCTGGAAAAACAATAGAAAATTATTATTAACAGGCAGAATCGTTGGCGCAAGTTGCCATCGCATGACTACGCGCGGGGAGGGAACGGTCAATAAAACCCTTTGAGGTTTTCTGCTATTTTCGGACACGGCATCGCATCACGTAAACCCACCCCAGTCAAAAAATTCGAAACTGAACCACGCTGGGCTTTGGAATTATCAAATGGAAGGCGGCGGCGGCTAGAGCACCGGTTACGAACCAGGAAGGGCGCGCGCTTAAGATCTCAATTTCTAGAGGGGGTAAACCCTCGGAAAAATCTCGAACAGCCGCATTCCGTCACCGAGATTCGCAGAATTCGACCCGGAAATCGCATTGCCCCCGCCGCGCGAGACAGCCCCGGAAATCACAGACGAAGAGCGGCACCAAAACCCCCAAAAAACGCCCAGCCCCCCTCACGAGCTCAGAACCACGCACGGCGACGCAGAACGCCGAATTCGCCAACGCTACCAGAGACGAACCAAAACCCGACCGCAGCGCGACCATTTCACGCGGAAAGAGAGAGGGTAGGTAGGAAGCCGAACCCTGCGGCCGGACCGGGCGACCGGAGGCCGGGGCACGGATCGGCGGGCGGGGGGCGCTCACCTCGGGCCGGGGCGGCGGCGGGGGCGGATCTCGGCGTCGAACGGAGCAAAAGGGAGGTGGGGGAACTACTCTGGACTTTCTTTTTTTTTTCCCCTCACGCCCTCCTCCGGGGGTTGGTTGTCTTTTCGTGGGTAAAGGCAAAGCGTGTGAGGAGGAAGAGAGAGAAAAGGACGATGGCGAGGCCGTGCGTGTGAGAGAAGAGTGGCTTGGCTTGGCTTTGACTCGCCGAAACGAAACTTCGCCGTGGCTTCTCCTCCTGCTCCTGCCCGGCCGGTGCGGTCGCTCTCCGCCTCTCTGGTCTGCCTGCGCGGGGGCCCGGGGGGGGGGGGGGGGGGGGGGCACCAACTGCCGCCCGCAACGCCACTCCCAAATCGCGGTCGCAGTCGGCCCATCAATCCGCTCATTCCGCCGCGGCGCCTCCTATTTTATTCACGCTGATCCGGATGGTGGGATGGATAATTGATGGAGTTCCATTTGTTGGTTTTGCTTCCCTCCACTGCCAAAATGCATCCGATGCTCTAAGAGCATGTCTAACAGGCCCCGTATCACGCGAGCGCCCCGTAAAATTCCGGCGGCATACGGGGTGCGGGCCAAAACGGCCGTCTAGCACGCCCCGTATGCGGCCTGGCCCGTACGAAAAATTTACAGGGCCTGCCAAACCGCCCCCGCCGCCCCCTACAAGTAGAGGGTGAGGGTCGGGGTGGGGGTCCAACCCCCCACCCGCAACCCTAGCTCCGCCGCGCGCCGCCGCAGCTCCGGCGAGAAATTACGCGCGCGCCGTCGCCGCATTCCAAGCGCCTCCACCGCGATGAGCTCCCCCGACGCTTCCGGCTCCTCCACCGCCCGCTCCAAGCGCCGCCGCGAGCCGGAGACGCTCGAGGAGGCGTGGCGGCTCCACTGCAAACATTCCGTTGCAGGGAGCCGCCGCGGCGCCAGGAAGTACGAGGCGTGGCCGCAGGCCATGCCGGCGACTCTGAAGGACTACGCCCCGGGCGGGAGGTACTACACCGTCGACCCGCCGCCGCGGCCGATGAGCGGCCCCCAATTCGCGAAATGGCGCGCGGAGTGGGAGCTGCACCAGCAGTTGAAGCGCGGCGGCGACGGCGCAAGCGGCAGCGGAGGAGGAGGCGTGGCGACAGCGCAGGAGGAGGAGTTACCGGCGACAGAGGAGGAGGAGGAGGCCGCCTTCGCGGCGGCGGTCGAGCTTACGAAGAAGGAAGCAGAGGCCGCGGCGCGGGCGGAAGCGGAGGAGGAGGCGAAGGCCGTCGCCGACGTCGAGCAGTTCAAGGCGATGGAGGCTTCCGGCCCCGTCGTCTTCCTAGACTAGATTAGATTAGGACGAGCTCGAGCTCGATTCCATGTAGCAATGGTGATCCTCTGATGAATGAAATCGAGTTTATCTTTTCTCCCGCGTAGTTCAAATTCAAACATACGGGGCGGATTTACGGGGACTGCTAGACGAACTTGTAAATCTGAGCACAGATTTTCCTAGATTTCCTGTACAGGGCCCTCTACACGCGATTTAGGGGGCGAAATTTTAAGGGTCATGTTAGACATGCTCTAAGGCCGGTGCCAGTGCATCACCCGCTATCACGGGCTATAGCCCCACCATGTCAGATTTTCTCCTCACTATCACCCCACTCTCACGCCACTCTCACGGCACGGTGCCAGTGCACGGGCTATAGTCCCCACTCTCACTTCTCTCTCCTCCACATCACCATTTCACTCATTTTTTTAGACATTCCAAATAAATGTCAGTGCACGTGGACCAATCAGCGGGCGCCACGTCCTCTCACCCTCGCTCTCGCCCGCGGCTGCCAACGCATCGCCCCACTCTCGCCCGCCCTCTCGCCCCCTCTCGTCCCGCTAGTGCGGGCGGTAGCGGGCGCTACCGCCGGGCGACGGCGCCACCGTCCGCCCCTAGCCTCTCGCCCCCATCTCGCCTTGCTCTCGCCCGCCGGGGGGCGTTATCGCCTCCCTTACCGCCCCCACTGGCACCAGCCTAACAACATAATGACAAGCTGAGAGTAATAATATTTTGTTAGACATATGCACCTCTTAATCATGTAAGACTCTCCAAGGAATTATATAACTATAGTTTATGCTTCCTCGGAAGTCCTATTGTGCGCACGGTTATGTTAATTCGTCGGTTAGATGGCTTGAATCAATAAAGCTTAGCTCATCTGGCAAACTAAATAATATAAAGTAGTACAAAAAATGTCAGCTTAGAATGTGTCCAATTAGTGCCACGTGGACGCACTATTCTTACGCTCGTACTAAACGAGCTGCTCCTACATTGCCCAGAGACTGTTTCCGGAGTGAACCTAGAATATCTTAGAGACAAACCCTACCTGATAATCCACGACAAAACTAAAGACAGAATCTCTACAATCTAAAAAGAACCGTTGGTTCCTCTTTCTGCCCACCTCCGTTTCGCTCCTGGCTTCATCACGTTTTTTTCCGCAGTGTTTTCTTCTCCCTTGATTTCTCCATAACTTACTGCACCAGTTCACGATCTGCAGTAATTAACGCCTTAAATAGTTACCCTCCGGTCGCACCTGGTCTCTCTATCTCTCCCTCCCTTGAGCCCCTTTCTCTCAGCCCAGCTCCGGCTCCCTTCTCCTGGTCGCAGCTCCAACCGCTCTGCCCGACGGCTATCGATCTCCCTCCAGATGCACGTGCAGCATATATCCACGATCTGAATCCTCTCTTCTCCCCAGAACTTCAGAAGCTATTCTTCTTTCTTTTCTTAGCAGCCGGCCTTGCGGAGAAATCGAACTGTTCGCGCTCGACTTGGCTTATGTCGTGGAGATCCTACTGTTGGTTGTGCTGCTTCATGTGTACCCATCGCCGGAGAGGACATGACGACAGCATCCTGCTTCTTGCCCCCGTCTCCATCAAGTACGAAAGCCAGGTAATCCCAACCCTGCTGGTTTGGTATCTATGCCGCTGACACCAGGCAGACACCCACACACTGGATGATTCCTACTTTTGTACCAAACTCCTGCCCCTTTTGGTTAATAACTGACGCGACGCGGGGTTTGAGAGTCTTCTGATATTGTGTGCATTCATGCAGATTGCATCGATTATCGAACTGATGAGGTCCGGCGCTCTATGAGAGCTCAAAACAGCCATCGAAGGCATGTTCGTCGCTCTCTACGATGACATTAACAATGTCACTTGCTAGTGGACATATCCAGATTTTTTTCTGTCTCTACTATCTAAAAAGAACCGTTGGTTCCTCTTTCTGCCCACCTCCGTTTCGCTCCTGGCTACATCACGTTTTTTTTCGCAGTGTTTTCTTCTCCCTTGATTTCTCCATAACTTACTGCACCAGTTCACGATCTGCAGTAATTAAACCCTTAATTAGTTACCCTCCGGTCGCACCTGGTCTCTCTATCTCTCCCTCCCTTGAGCCCCTTTCTCTCAGCCCAGCTCCGGCTCCCTTCTCCTGGTCGCAGCTCCAACCGCTCTGCCCGGCGGCTATCGATCTCCCTCCAGATGCACGTGCATCATATATCCACGATCTGAATCCTCTCTTCTCCCCAGAACTTCAGAAGCCATTCTTCTTTCTTTTCTTAGCAGCCGGCCTTGAGGACAAATCGAACTGTTCGCGCTCGACTTGGCTTATGTCGTGGAGATCCTACTGTTGGTTGTGCTGCTTCATGTGTACCCATCGCCGGAGAGGACATGACGACGGCATCCTGCTTCTTGCCCCCGTCTCCATCAAGTACGGAAGCCAGGTAATCCCAACCCTGCTGGTTTGGTATCTATGCCGCCGACACCAGGCAGACACCCACACACTGGATGATTCCTACTTTTGTACCAAACTCCTGCCCCTTTTGGTTAATAACTGACGCGACGCGGGGTTTGAGAGTCTTCTGATATTGTGTGCATTCATGCAGATTGCATCGATTATCGAACTGATGAGGTCCGACGCTCTATGAGAGCTCAAAACAGCCATCGAAGGCATGTTCGTCGCTCTCTACGATGACATTAACTATGTCACTTGCTAATGGACATATCCAGATTTTTTTCGGTCTCATATACTGCCGGAAAGGGCAAGTTAGGTTGAAAATTAGTAATTTAGAGTCAGTGTTGGTATGGATTGAACATAGTGCAAACTTAATATTTATGGCCCTTTGTTTACTTGTTCTATGCAGCACGTCTTGATTCACTTATTCCTACTCTTCAAGGATGAAAAAGGACAGATGGCAGTCAACGAGTATATCAGTACATGGTATAAAGGATTCAATGTCTACATGGTATCAGGTTGTAAGTATATATTATAATTTTTCTCCATCAAATACTTCAGTTCTTTCTAAATTCGTCGAGATTTGAATATTGGGTGATCTTTTGTTCGATTGAAGCTTCGATTGAGGCTCACAGGAAAATCCTAGGTAGTACTTGGTTTGGAATCTTCAGCATCGCCTTAGACATCTTTATTTTTGTTCGGTTCCAGGAAGCTTGCTATAATATCTATCACAGATGACCCTTTGTAATGAAGTTCCAGTTCGCATTGTGTATTTGATATCAGTACCCTGATTCTAAATGCTCTCTTGGTCTTCTTGGGTGGATGTACACTGCCTTCTTATGTGGATGAAAGTCTATATTTTGCTGAATCTAAATTTCCCTTTGTCTTCAACTTTGTGCAGATTGCAGCTAGCTGTAGCCCTGCCATTCCTTCGAGTATTCTGATGAGGTAAAGAATATCAAAACCCGGAGAGGTAATGTACATCTCATATTGTATTTTTTCAGGGAATATTTTCCTTCTTTAGATAGTTTTTCAAAGAAAGCATGGAGGGGAACCACGATGGGACCTTTTTTTTTCTTCCATAGTTTATTTTTTGCTTCATCGCTCCTGGAGGCACGATAGATGGTTCAAACATTTAGATGACTTGTCAGTCGATACATATATGTGCACGTACACGGTTACTGAAGTGTTGTAAGTAAGAGCTTGTAATCCGATACAGTGGGCAGATGGAAAGGCGTTTGGGGAAAAAAATGTGGATAGGTTACTAGAGTATGAATATATAATTTTCATACAAATCCTTCCCTTCCACTTCCCCTTTACATCCATTAAAATTGACAATCTCATAAGATACTTTTTTATTGATGATTTCAAAATCGGAACACAACACGCAAATCAGGTAAACATCAACTTCAGTCTTCTAAAAAAATTCAAAATAATTTGTAATGAAGGAAATATATGTCTGGATGGATTATATTTGTTTTGATCCTTCAGCAGAACCGCCTTACTATATGGATACTACTGATGTTATTTCTTTGTTTGTAGTCATACTGGAAAATCACTTCGGATAAGTACCTTGCATATATTAGTAACTATGTTTTCGTCTTTTGTGCATGGAAAAATGCTATTGTTCAGCTGGACATAACCTATTTTATGGACCGTATGATGTTACAACTGCAAATTGTTGCCCTACTATGTTGACACCTACATTTTCCATGCTAAGTAGTTTGTAACTTACTAAATGTCATCTTGTTGTTTCTGCAGTTACACCGTTATACAGATAGAGTTGAGAATCAGTTTCTAAATTTCCACTTTCATCATGATCTATTCTGATTAATATTGTGGAAGTTGATGTATTTTTCGCAGATTTTTATTAGTTGTTGACCGAAATGAAATAAGATCAATATGGCTTATAAATTTTATTGACACTCAACTTAATACGTGTATTGCTCAAGATGACAGTTGTACCCGTGGGGATGGGTACCCGCGGGTTATTACCCGTAAACAACCGGGGATGGGGCAAATCCTCCCCATGGGGATAGCGGGGCGGGTACCCGATAAGCTGGCGGGGCATGAGGGGAAAATCCCCCCATGGAGGCTCCACGGGTACCCGGGACCCCATCTGTCAGATAGACAAATAAAACCCTAGACCCGCTCCACATATTTCCCCCTCAACTCTATCCCAATCGCACAGCCGTCGCTCCCCATCTCTCCCAAATCGAACCTGTGACCGTGAGACCACAACCACCGCCAGCGTACCTCGCCTCCTTCTCGTCATGTCCCCTCAGCTGCAACGACATTGCAGCAACCGATTAGCATACCAAATAATTCAGATCCATCAACCGTTGCATACCATATATGAACAAACAAAATTTTCCATTTAAAGGCTACATCAACTTCGAATATATATCACCCAAGGAATTAAAGGTGGAAAAGAAACCACTAGATCTCATTTAAGAAAAGAATAGAAAAAAGAAAAAGATATGGATCGAAGAAACATTAAGACTGAAATATGGATCTTCCATTCCCACGTGAAAAAGCAAGAAAAAAAAAGTCCCTAATATGGGGTTGTTGTGGCCTCCCTGCCCACCAAAGGCCGCCAGGCTTTGTGCCTCTATGTCAAACAATGGCCGCCATGGGATCTACCAAGGTTGTGGCCCACCTTTCTTGGCTCGAGGGAATCAGATCCGAGAGCCAAAAGGCTTAGAGAGGAAATATTAGGGTTCGGGGACTACATATTTGTACGACGGCACCGGCGCCAGCGGAGAGGAAGTCAGTGGTGGCGCTGACAATGGGTGGGATGGGCAGGGACTGCGCGTGGGAAATAGGAAGAGTAGGGGTAGGGTTATTCAGGTAGGGAGAGAAAATGGCTTGATTTGGTGGGCCATGTATGGTGGACCATTTGTTGTTCTAGCATGAGGGTTTATATGCAAAACAAATATGATGGTCTTCAGATCCAACACGGGAGACCACGATACTCTGTGGATATCCAGGTGGTTGTGGGATCGTTGTGTGACATGTATTCTGATTTTTCAACCGGGCTATGTTGGGGTGTGATGCAACCCTCCTTTCTTGATTTCCTAGGGTGACATATGTCCCGTAACTCAAAATCTTGCTTTCTGGAGGAAGTGGGCCGGAGACGCCGGCCTGTAAGGGCGGAGACTCCTGTCAGGCAAAGTGTCCGGAGTAAAAGGGGCGGAGACTCTGGTTGGACCGGAGACTCCGGCCTGTGGCGGTTCCGGAAATACAAAAGGGGATCGGGGTGAAGAGCAACTTTCAGTTGCCACTTCTCCACCCCGACCCCCACTCCTCTCCGAGCCGCCGCCTCTTCCAGAAACGTTGACGGAGATGCCTTGCCGCCTCCGGATTCGTCGGGCCAGAACCCCTTCTCCTTCTCCATCGTAGGGGCTCTCCTCCCCGTCTTGTGGAGTTTCTCCAATGGATCATAAAGGTTCAACTATGTCCATCTTCTCTCTAGATTGACCTAGATGAACGTGGACTAGATACCTTGGTTCCTTTGGATGATTTTGTTGTTGCTGGTTTTGGCTATGCATAGACCCTTGTTGCAACCTTTTGTAGTCATTTTTTGTGCCCAGATGTGGATTCTTCGTGGTCAGATCATGGTGGACCGGGAACTCCGACCCTCTAGGTTCCGTTGTTGATTATTGATTGAAGATGTGTCTCGATCATGTCTATATTATTCACAAATTGTAGGATGACACACTTGAGATTTGACGACGCATTTGAGAGGATACGGGATATTGGAAAAAGTTTTAGATAACACCGAAATGATTTCGGGTAAGAAATAGTTCAAAGAGGTAATTGTCAAATGTTTGTTAATAGAATTAACAAATAGACCAAGGGGTTATGTGTTAATGCTTGTTAATGAAATTAACAGACATTAAAATAAAGAAATAAAATTATTTTATTTGTTTGAATGAAATAAAACTTGAAATTTTGAGTGGAATTAATGAGAAAGTGAGTGGGTTGGATGGAGACTCCACTGACATGACGAGAGGAGAGGTGGGGGCACCCAAATTTCGTGGTCGCCTCCCCCTCCTATATAAAGAGGGGTGTGGAAGCTCCCTCTCCCCCACCCCCCACCCCCACCCCCACACACTTGTTGTTATATCTCTTACTCCTCCCGTTACTCCACATTTTGGTCATCCGCTTGGTGAAACCATGACCGTCTAATTTCTGTAACACACAATGTTGTCATGTTGTTAGAGTTTCCGGTGTATCCTCTACTTTCGCTGCCCCGATGGATTGAGGGACAGAGGTCATCATCAAGCTATATGTGTGACCAAGTGTGGAAGGACTACCAAATTGCGGCACTCTTCTTCGCGATCTTGAGATCAGAAAGTGACTGTCTTCATCATCCACGAGATTGGATTTCGTAAGCTTTTTGGTTTTGGAGGGTAAGTCCATATATCACTCTATCTTGAGATGAAGGGTGAACACTGACATTTTTGCACTAGATAAACAAAGTGTTATTCGAATAGCTTTTTTCATGTCAAATCTGCAAAGTCCACCCTGAAATAAGAATCAAGATGCAAACATACACTCTAGAAGACCATCCACAACACTCTTCGTGCTCCATGCAGGGCCAAAAGGTCAATGCGTGTGTACGTATGCTACGCATCAAACATTAGAGATCAGACCATGTGGATTCGTGGAGACACACTCATCACGTATCTATACTTCTATACTACTTATAAAAGAGCAAACTTCGTAGATACAATAAATCTCAGCCATTAAACAACCTCGATCAAACGGACATTGTTGTTTCAATGTTGAGCTCCCGAAGTTGAAATAATTTACCCACACTTGCCACCCCTTAAGTTACATAACGATTCATCTAAGTTCTTTTTTTTCCGTCCCCCCCATATCTCGCCGCATCGTTACAAAATCAGCGTCGGTGTGTCATCACAAAAATCGTCCCATACATCGGCTCTACCTGGCTCATTTGCTCTACTAGAACACGCATCCTTTGTGCTATGTCACGATCACCGCTCCTCCTCCGACGAGTGCCACGTTCAGAAAGGCGAAGAATATTATTTCCATGTTCGGCTAGGCTAAGGTAAGGATTGGACTCCCTAGACGGACATCGGTGAAGGATGCTCCGCTGCTGATCAAGACGAGCTCTATCTGCGCGCCGTGAGGACGAGCCATCCGCCGGCCATGGCCTGGCGACCGAGTCGCCGGCTCGCCGCTACCGCAGGCGGCCGTTGTCAAGTGCGCCTTTAATGTGAAGGTCTCCGGGACAGCAGCTAAGGATGCGCCGCTATCCAGCACGGCGAGCCATCCCTCGGCCATGGCCTGGCTACAGAGTCGCCGCTACCACAGGCGGCCGCGGTCAAGTGCGCCGTGAAGGTGAAGGTCCCTGGGACATCAGCACGGTCAGTGCGTCGTGAGCGCAACCGCATGGATGGCGCTAGCCACGACATCCGTGCTAGCCGGGCGGATGACAGTTGCAGGGTAGGCGCTCATGGCGCGGCGAAGTCCCTCGCCCCCATGCCATGGTGCCCGGTTAGGCTGCAGCGGCGACGGCATGGTCGTCCATGTAAGCAATTATCATCTTGCCAAAAAATTCTCACCGGGATGTATCTCTGCCTGAGGCTCAACGGCTCGCTTAACTGAGCGTGCCCTCGCTTGCTTGAGGCTGGATGATTCTACCTTATGCATCCAATTAATTTGGAAATTCGCTCTTTCCGGTTCTCCTATTTCAGATTGCTTTGGTATGTCTTCAATACTGATTCTTCTAATTAGTACGTGGATGATTAGTTTTGTACATCGATCATTGTCGATGTATTTTTTTTCTTGTAATAGCATCAAATGGTGAAGAATTACTCTGTCAACTGGGCAAGCACTATTTCACTACAGCAATCAAATATATGCTAAGAGGTACGATGCAGCACTTTAACCTGCTATGGCCCTTGTTTATTGTATTCCATATATCTCCTTGTGAATATATTTTTTGTTTCTACCTTATGCATCCAAATAAGAGACAATGCTCAAAGTATAGATTCCGTAGTAATGATCTCTCTTCTCTCAATGTAGACACATGAGTGGTTTTCAGCAGGCAACCTGTTTCTTCATTAGAAACGACTCTAACATGTTCATCTAATATCAGTGGGTGTCTTACCTTCAGATTTTAAGTAAGAGTTAGCAATGGAAGTGGATGGAACTGTATAGAAGGAAGAACGAATGTGATGGTAGCATAGTTATACTGATCACACTGCTAGAAATCCGGAAAGATGGTTTTATTGACATCTCTTGTTTACTTTTACCTTGTCACCTTCATAGAAAAAACTAATCTGACAATGCTTAGCAAGAGACTTTGTTGGTCTTCTTATTCAATATTTATTAACATATGTAGGTGTTACCGAGAAGTATACATTGCATTTTGTTGATAATGTAATTTTATGCAAACTAACCTTTGAATCTTCTCTTTTATATATTTTTAGGGGCTAAGGAGCAACTAAAGGTGAAAGTTTTATGACACTTGTTGGCGTTGGGATTTATGAAGCACGATATATCAAAACGAGGTAGGCCTTTCCTCCTCCTGTTATAGTGGCGGCTGGCATGTTTGATGCATGGGTATCCGTTTTTTTCGGAGATCAAGGAGGTTCTTGCGCTACAAGTTAGCTGCCCGTGGTAGTGATTCGAGCAACGAGCCACATCTTCCACGCCTCTGATGACAGGCTCAACACCCTTATGGCAGGCCTAGATCACTCATATATTTTTCTCAATCTTTATCAAAAAAAATATTTTTCTCAATGTATTAGATTTCAGAAAGTAATATATGTTAAACTATAGTATTATTTGCTACCTCAATACCACTCGACGACTATATTATTTGACCTCATATCTTCAACTGTAGTATCTCAAACAAAACAAAAAAACTAAACATAGCTTATTTTCCACCGATAAGTTCAAAAAACAGGAGAAAACTGGACCATGTGCTTCTCATGAGAGGGTTATTAAATGTGTTGTCTCTAACAAAAAATGTACTGTTGTAAAAATTTGATAAATAAGAACAAATATGAAACAATTTGATGATTTGTTAAAATATATCTCCTAATATAACACCTGTGTTGCACGTGCACGATTATATTCTCATGGTTTTTTGCGTGTGCTTGTTTTAACTACGTCCATGTATGCAAAAAATTATATGTTTGATGTGAACATGGAAAACGAAAACCTCTTAAAGAATCAGATACATGTAAAGAAATAAGAGAGAGATTAAAAAGTAGAAAAAATTATCTTGATATGGCATTAAATTTGTGGCCATGCTTTCTGCCTTTCTCTCTACTGAAATATCTATATAGCTGAGTGGTGGTGTGGTTAATTAAAATGTGAGGAATTATAAATTACAAAGATGAGTGTTTCATTTCTGAGTCTGCTCAAATATGCCGGCCGGACCTGGATGCCGGTGGTGTGCTAACATCAAGTTTCTTTTGCTGTTAGTTTGACAATGTTGTTTTCTTGGGGCTCACTTCTGAATTTAATCTTTTTTGTATCAAGTGAACCATCACATATTCAGGCTAACTGACTTTCTTTCGAATCTTGAATTGTTACCACTTGTTGATCGATATATCACACAATAGACATCATCGTGTGCGTTAATATCAAGATATTCTGAATTAAGTGCACATGTGCGTGTATGACCTATGTGTCTTGCTTTTGTTAATTGTTTAGGCTATGGCATATGGTGACTATGGTCGTCTTGGAGGGGAACTTGAGAAGAGTTGCATCATTGCTGATCAAATTGGATCTGGCAAGACATTGGCATATATTTGCCATATAGTTCATTTAAGGAAGGAATAAGCTATGTTGTCAAAGTATCTCTTGGGAACCCACAAGTCATAATATTGCAACAACTGCTGAGCTATTTCTCAGGTATACTACTTTCTGAATGAATCTTGTTGATAGATCCTATGTCATATAGGTAAAATAACTAGGTAATTTCCTATTGAGATTTTTTTTTGTACACATATCATTTAGCTTTGCCGTTCGATATCAAGGTCTGAGGTTCCTTTTAGGTCTATGGTTCCACCCTCTGATCTCAACGTGAAAGAAATTACATGCAGCTTGATTACTATCATATAGAGTATGGACCCAATGTAATTTAACTTTTTTCGTGTGAACTCATCACATAGACAATGTATGTTAAATTTACACTTTACAATTCTATAAAAAATGTTTGTTTGGTAATGGAAACGTGCATGGCACATACACGTCAACTAGTATATACAAGTCCGCAACGCCCGCACGGTCGTACTAGCTCGTGTACTACTTAAACCGAGCCAGCCAGATTGCCACGCCGTGTACGTACGTACCGACACCGTTGCCATACCACGCACGCATGCAGCACCTACCTTGACAGCTTCGATCCTGGAGCTTGGAAGGGTTTCTCCTTCTGTTGACGGGTACCTATCCGGCCACCGCCGTTGAGTCCCAACAACAAACCGCAGATCGATGCGTGAGATGGAACGCAGCAGGTACCGGCCGGTTGAGTCACGGTGGCGCTACCACAGGCGCCCGCCCGAGCAGTCGCCGCCGGTCGGATCCGAGTCCTCAACAGATAGCCGTGTCCCTGCTTACCATTGAGTTTTCCCCAACGATCGCGCGCGTCGTCCCGCTCCCGCGAGGTTTCTTTCGGTTCACCCCACCACATCGCCGGGGCGGGGCAGGTGCACCCACCACATCTGCCCTGTGGCTGTGGGTGCGCGCGTGTCCCTTCGCTTGAGTGTGCTGCGACCATCGTTTTCTCCCTAGTCAGGGACAGACAGAGCTGCCCTGAACAATTTGCATGCGGACGGATGCCGTTGAAGCTGGACACAGCACAGAGATAGAGTTGCACTGTCAGGTACTCGTATTTGTTTTCACAGATAGATGAATGTAGTAGTCAGCATTTTAACACAATCTATCGACCACAGTAGCTACGATCGAGAGGTACCAATATCACTGTTATGCTGGCTGACGACGCACGAAAAGCAAGCGGCAGCTCTCTGGGGATGTTGATCATCAATCCGATCGTACGGACTTCGCGTTATAAAGCAGCTTTTATGAACGACGTGCTGTCGTCATGAAGCAGCTCTCGTTAACCATTACGTCTTATATAGAGTGTTAATTCACCCAAGGGGTCCTCACGACGCGGTGCATGTGCGCTTCAAGCTTTAGGCCACTCTCTCTTTATCAGCCGTATGTAGGTTGGCCGCGAGTCACCACACAAGATACTACTCCTTCCGTTCCACAATGTAAACTAGCTTGCTAAAAAGATACTACAGTAATTAATAACCATCTTAGGCTATCTATTTTATATAATATAAAATCATTCTTATTAAGATTATCTTAGTTTAGGACCTACAATGGAAGTGGCCACTCTGACAAGATGGAGTTCCTCCTTACTCTCCGCAACCACGAACCGGACGATACTGTGCCGTGGCTGGTTTGTGGTGATTTCAACCTTTGTCGCTCCCCCGACGACCGAAACAACGATAATCTGAACATAGTCGAGGCGACTGCCTTTAACGATTTTATCAACGATATGGCTCTGATCGATCTCCCCCTTAGAGACCGCCGTTACACTTGGTCCAACTGCCGCGCCGCTCCGACCCTGATTCGTCTCGACCGGGTGTTGATAAACAACGCTTGGAATGCTATGTTTCCCTCTACCTCCCTATCCTCCCTCACTCGGGACACCTCCGACCATGTCCCCATTCTTGCCTCCGTCTCGTCCTCTATCCCCCGCTCCCCCATCTTTCGCTACGATAAATCTTGGGGGTTGCACACGTCTTTCCGGGCGTCGATTGCTAGCACTTGGCCTACCACCTTCCGTGTAGACGCTACTGCTCGCTTGGTGGCTCGTCTCCGCAGATGCCGGGGCTGCTGCAAGTCCTGGACTAAGAGATGTACACCTTTCTCCCAACGGGAAACTGACTCCAGGGTTGTCATCGATCTTCTCGACTTCATCGAAGAAGGTAGGCCCCTGTCGAGACTTGAGTCTCGCCTCCGGGCGCTTACTACTGTCGCCCTTCACCTCTCCATCAAGGAGCGGGCTGTCTACTGGCGAGCCCGGGCGAAAACCCGCTTCGCGCTTGAAGGGGACGAAAACACTTCCTACTTCCATGCGTTGGCGACTTGTCGGAAACGGCGTAACTCTATTTCGGTCCTCGATTACGATGGTCAGACCTTTTTTGACCATGAAAATAAAGCTATTGTCCTTAACAACTTCTTCCGATCCCTTCTCGGATCCCAGTCTCGCTGTTCCTGGAATTTCGATTTGCATGAGCTCTACCCCCACCATGCCAACCTCTCTGCTTCCCTCACGGCGCCCTTCTCCACGGGTGAATTAACTCAAGCCCTTGCTAAGATGAACAAGGACTCCAGTCCAGGTCCTGATGGGTTCGGACCGGTTTTTTACTCGACATTCTGGGCTACGCTTCGCCCTGATGTCGAAGAGGTCCTCGTCAGTTTTCACTCGCGCTCTGCTGATCTATCTCGAATCAACAGGGCCTTCCTTGTCCTCCTTCCAAAACATGAGGCTGCTCGTTCCCCCTCTGACTTTAGACCTATCTCTCTTTAGAACTGCATGGTTAAGATTATCACTAAAGCTCTCACCACACGCCTCCAGTCTTCCATTCATGCTCTTGTGGATCCTGACCAAACCGGCTTCCTCTCTGGTCGCCATATCTCAGAAAATATTGTTTACGCAGCCGACCTTATCCGTACTTGCCACCTTAGAAAAAAACCTACCACTGTTTTCAAAATTGACTTCCGCAAGGCGTTTGATTCTGTTAACTGGTTAAGCCTGGTCTCCATCCTCCGTGTTCGCGGCTTCCCCAACCTGTGGTGTGACTGGATGATGGATCTCCTCTCCTCTGGACACACTGCGGTCGTTCTTAATGGTATTCCGGGGCCCTGGATTAAATGTAAAAATGGTCTCCGCCAAGGTGACCCCCTCTCTCCGTACCTCTTTATCATCGTTGCTGACGTCCTCCAGCGCCTCGTCCGACACGCCCACTCGGCTGGATCTATCTCCCATCCCATGGATGTAGCTTCCCCTCCTGCTATTCTGCAATATGCCGATGACACGCTCATTGTGTGCAAAGGCGATGTGGGATCTGCCCGGTCTCTTCGTAAAATCCTTGACGACTTTGCCGCCGCCACGGGTCTTGGCATCAACTTTCACAAATCTTGTTTCGTTCCCATGCACATTGATGACTCTGGGACTGCCTTGATTGCATCCGTGCTTGGGTGTCCCATCTCGAGCTTCCCTCAACCGTACCTTGGCCTTCCTCTCTCTCCAACAAAACTCCCCATCTCGGCCTACACCTCGCTCATCTCTTCGTTTGATCGTCGTCTTTCTGGGTGGAGCGCTATGCTCCTCTCTTCCGGCGGGAGACTTGTGCTTTGCAACGCTGTTTTAAATAATCTTGCAACTTATTTCATGTGTTCTTTTATTTTGCCTCGTGGTGTGATTGAGGCGATTGACAAGAGGCGCCGTTCCTTTTTTTGGACAGGCAAAGACTCCTGTTCTGGGGCTCGGTGTTTAATGGCTTGGGATAAAGTGTGCAGGTCTAAGCAGGTTGGCGGTTTCGGCTTGCGGGATCTCCATCGGCAAAACATCGTCCTCCTGATGAACTTCGTCCATAAGCTTCATCAGCAGGAGGAGCTTCCGTGGAAGACATGGTTCCGGCGTTCGTATAACCGGGACATGGGCGATGCCTCTACCACCCCCTCCTTCATCGAATCCATCCTACACCTCTGCCTCCCAGTCTATAGGAACATTACTCGTGTCACCGTCCACAGTGGTGAGTTCACCTCCTTCTGGTTCGATCACTGGCATGCGGAGGGGAGACTCGCGTTCCACTACCCTGCCATTTTCTCTCATTGCCTACGCCCTAACATTACGGTGGCGACGGCAATTTCCGGGGGGCTCACCTTCCGCCCTCGCCTCTCCTCGGCTGCGGCGGCTGAGCTCACCGCTCTCCAGAGTATCATCCATACTACTTCCCTCGACGGTGGGGAGGACGCGCGCCGTCTTGCGTGGGGTCCGAACTCCGCCTTCTGTTCTCGTGATGTGTACCGGCTGACTTCACCTGTCGGTGTTTTTTCTGCCTCGGCACAAGTGTGCTGGGGTTCCCGTCTCCCGTCCAAGCTAAAGATTTTCTGCACGCTCGCAGACGTCGACCGTTTAAACACTCGGTGTAATCTCTTTAGCAAGGGTTGCGCCTCTTCTCCTTCTTGCCTCTCTTGCGGCGTCACCGAGACCTCCTGGCATCTCCTCTTCGAGTGCGCCATTGCGGCGGCTACATGGAGGCGTTTGGGCTGCGACACCGGCTGCGTCTCCATCTGGGAGATTACGACACCGCTCGACCTCGACTGTTCGGTGTGGCAGCTTGGCGTTGCCGCAGTCCTCTGGCAACTGTGGAAGGCTAGAAATGATGTGGTCTTCAACAGGGGCACGAGCTCTGCCACCTCGGTTCTCCGTCATGCGGCGGACGATATTATGTTATGGTCTTGTAGGCTTAATCCTCTCCTTCGGGAATCCGCTGCCGCCCTGCGTGGCTTCTTGTTGCAGCGTGCTGCTATGTAATTCGGTTTTGTAACTTGTCTAATCCTCCCCCCCCCCCTCCTCTGGTTGTAACGTTTCTAAACTTGACCCCGATTTGAGGGGGTCCTTTCGAGCATATATATACAAGCGGTGGGGACTTCATCCCCCCCGTTATTCTCGAAAAAAACAATGGAAGTGGCATATCTAGTGTTATGCAATTAGCAAAAAAACTGGTGCGCACCATCACCACTAATCACCACACAACGAATCTTAGCCACACAACAAATCATCGTACCTCTATCAGCTAATCCGTGATTATCGGGACTGAGTAGGGGAACAATTCGTTAGCGAAACATCAACGCATCTCATCGCATCTTCTTCCCGACAAAACGAAAAAGGAAAGCTTCATCACGACAAAGCCCCAAGTGCTCGCCAGCCGCCTGACATCCCGCCCTCGCCCGACGCGCGGCCGACCTAGACTCCATCCCCATCCCCGTCCGAAGCGGACGCCATCGCTGGCCGCCCCGTGAATTAGCCCCACGCGCTCGCCAGCCAGCCAACGGTTAGGTCTGACCGACGACCGGCTGGAAAAGCGCCCGCCCGCTGCCTACCCCGAGGGTGACGGCCTCACTACTGGCTTCGACGCGAGCTCCACTAGCCCCGAGCCTGACGGCCTGGCACCCAGCTCTCCAGCACGCATCGACGATACCTTGGCACAGACCCGGCCATGACGGCCTGACCTACGAGTAGCTCCGACAAGCGCCTGCCCCGAGCTTGACGCCGACGCGCCGCCACCCATCCCCGTCCGCCGAGCACGGGTATGAATTGCACCCTCCCTGCGGTGCTCCTTCTAGATAATTACAGAACCATCTGAAATTAGCAAATTGCTCACGAGCTGCCTTAGCTGAACAGAATCAGTTTTACCCTATTTGCAGTGGTTCCAGTGAAACAATAGATACTGAATTTTCAAATCATAATCCATTTGTGGTCACCTGCCGTGCTATTACAGTTTAATGGAGGGTGTGGAAGAAGTAATGCCTGTGCTGCTGAGGAAGAAGAACAAAGCAAATGGACCTACAATGTTTTTGCTGGAAGATGGGAGTGGTGCTGCAAAATGGTTTTAGTTGCAGTTTTAAACAGTGACCCTGTCTTTTATGATCAATACCTGGAGTATCTCAAAACTCCCAGGATTACTACATGAGTTGTGGAAGACCCTGATGAGCCCTTAAAATGTGAACTAACCTATAAAGAATTTCTGAAACATTTGTTGGAAACAAATAGTGACAAAAAAGGTGAATGGAGGAAGCATTTGTCCAAGATTTCAGGGGCTGATCTGGATCCAGTGATTGAATCTCCTGTGAGTTCAAGTCGTGAGGTTAGCTTAAACAGTCTATCTATTGAGGGAGTGAAATCTGCAGGCTCATATGAATTTACACAGGTTCATAATTCAAGAGTTGTCATAACTGAACTGCCTGCTAGTCCTGATGTGAGAGATAAGCCACTGGACAGGGCCAAGCCCTCTGTGCTGGCTGTTCCAACACCTGACCAACCTGCTCCTTCCAGGGGAAGTTCCAGGATCCAATCTGACACTAATGCTAATGCCCCCATTCTGAAGAAAGCTATGGAGTACTTGGAATCCAGAGACAAAAAGGAAGGTAAAATAGCTGGTCCATCTATTAATTCATTCTCAGTTTTGTCTGATGATTACATTGTTCATAAAGCACTTGAGATAGGTATTGATGTGTCTTCTTTGTCCTTACAATCCATCAACATGCTTAGAGATTTAGAAAATGCTAGGAATACTTTAAGTGAGCAAAAAGAAAGAGTAGTTAAGGAAGTTGTATGCAATATTGACAGTAAATGTATTCCAATTATTGAGGAAGAGGGTTTTTGCCCCTCTGATACTCCTCTTGTTCAACCTGATGGTAAGGAAAATGAAACTGTTAGTGATGGCTTTACTACTGTTATTTCCAGAAAATCTAAAAGAAATGCTAAGAAAAATTCAGGTGGAAATCATCATGTCAGGGTGTACCCCTCGGTGGTACTAAAATTCCATCTAGGATTAGTACTAATCACCCTTGGAGTGATGTAGTATATGGTCCTAGAACTAGAAGTAAGTCTAGCAAAATTCAATGATTGGGGCTTTCCTAAATAGTAGAGGGGTGGGGAAGAAAGGTTTTTCCTTTTCTCTTAGAGATTTGATTAGGGAGCATAATTTGGACTTTATTGGAATACAAGAAACTATGAAGAAGAAGATCGATTGCTCCCTTTGGAGGAAATTTGATCCTGATAATTCTTTTACTTGGAATTGGTCCCCCTCTGTGGGAAGGTCTGGTGGTCTCTTGTGTGGCATTAAATCCTCTAGATTTGATGTTGTCTCTTCTGAAGTTGGAAGGTATCATGTGTTAGCAAATGTGTTTGATAGGAAAATCAATATGAACTTATGCCTTGTAGTGGTTTATGGTGCTGCCCAGGATGAGTTTAAGGACTCCTTTTTAGATGAACTTACAGTAATTTGTGCTAGGTTGTCTTTGCCTACAATCATTGGTGGTGACTTTAACATTCTAAGGTTTGCAAATGAGAAAAACAAGGATAGTGGGATATCTAGATTTTCATCTAGGTTCAATCAGATTATTGCCTCTTTTTGTTTAAGGAAGGTAGACATGTCACGTGGCCAGTACACTTGGACTAATGGGCAGGAGATTCCTACTCTGGAAAAATTAGATAGGGTCCTCATGAACAATGCTTGGGAAACTTGCTTTCCTTTGACCCAGGTGAAAAAGATTCCTAGGATTATGTCTGATCATAATCCTCTTCTGTTAGATACTGGGGAAATTATGGAAAATAGATGCAAGGAGTTTAGATTTGAGAAAAATTGGGTTAATCATCCTGAGTTCCAGAGCAGGGTGGCTGCTGCTTGGGACTCCTCTGTGGATGCCACTGACAACATTGGTATTGTTCAAGCAAAGCTTAAAATGTTAAGAAGAGCTTAAGAGGGCGGGGTGCAAATGTTAGGGGAGATAATATTCAAAGAAAGAAACATTTAACTGCTCAGCTGAAAAATCTGGAACAACTTGAGGAGCATGGTATGCTCACTGGGGATCAGTATGTGAGAAAAAGCTGAATTCAGAAAGAATTGCTCCATATGATTGAAGGAAAGGAAAAGTACTGGTTTGGTAGAGCTAGTGTGAACTGGTTGCTTCAAGGGGATCTTAATACTGCTTATTTTCATAGAATTGCTAATGGTAGAAGAAGGAAAACGACTATGTATTCTCTTTCACATACTGGGGGGTGGTGCAGGGGACTGCTGCCCTCTTAGAACATGCACCTGAGTACTATAAGGCCTTGTTTGGTCATGGGCCCAATTGTGAGATTATGCTAGATGATAATGTGTGGAGGGAGGATGAGAAACTTTCTGCCAGTGACTTGGCTGCATTGGATGTTCCTTTTGAGAAGAATGAGGTTAAGTGTGCTATTGATCAAATGGTATGCAACAAAGCACCAGGGCTTGATGGGATTCCTGTTGAGTTCTATCAGGCCTGCTGGTTGTTGATTAAGCAGGACATTATGAAACTATTCTATGATTGGTTTGATGGGAGGTTGCCTTTATTCAGGTTGAATTTTGGGATGATTATCTTGTTACAAAAATCTGCAGAAACAATCCAGAAATACAGACCTATTTGCTTGTTACAGGTGTTGTATAAAATTTTGACAAAAGTAGTGACATGTAGATTAGAACCTTATATGTCCAACTTAATTTCACCCTGTCAAAATGCTTTCATCAAAGGCAGAAACATTATGGATGGAGTGGTTTCCTTACATGAAATAATACATGAGGCTAGGAAAAAGAAACAACAGGGTCTGGTACTTAAGTTGGATTTTGAAAATGCTTATGATAAGGTAGATTGGAGTTTTTTGTTAAGAACAATTACTCAGAAAGGATTTAATGAAAGATGGAGGAATATCATTCAGAGTATTGTTCCGGATGGGACTCTTTGTGTTAAAATCAATAATATGAGAGGAAAAGATTTTTCTAGCCACAGAGGGGTGAGACAGGGGGACCCTTGATCACCTTTCCTTTTTAACCTAGCTTCTTAGAAATTATCTAAGATGATTTTACAGGCTCAACAGACAGGATTGATAGTTGGGCTGGTACCTCATTTGATTTCCAATGGGGTGGCTATTTTGCAATATGCTGATGATACCATTTTGCTTATTCAAGATGTGATGGAGCAGGCAACACACCTGAAACTTATCTTATTTCTGTTTGAGGCTATGTCAGGTCTGAAAATCAACTTTGAGAAAAGTGAGGTGATGATGGTACTAAAGGATGACATTAAATGTTTGTAGTATGCTGAGATGTTTGGGTGTCAGTTAGGAGAGTGGCCCATTAAATACCTGGGAGTCCCTGTAAGTGGCTCTAGGCTTCATGTGGATGAGTTAGTTGGAGTTTCTGACAAATTAAAGAAGAAACTAGATGGTTGGGTGGGAAACAATTCCTCCTTGGGGGGGAGAGTGACTCTTATACAGTCTTCCCTGGGGGGGGGACTGCTATATACATCATGTCTATGTATCTGCTACCTTTATCCAACTTAGAGGCTATGACTAAGATCATTAGGATATTTTTTTGGCAAGGGACTGGTGATAAAAGAAAATACTATATGGTTAAATGGAAAGCAATCTGTAGGACAAGGAAAAAAGGGGGCTTAGGGATTAAAAATCTTAAGATTCAGAATATTTGTTTGCTGTGTAAATGGTGGTGGATACTGGAAAAAGATGAGGGTTTATGGCAACTACTGGTAAGAAATAAATATAAAATTGTTCAAGGTATTTGGTTTATTAAACCCAGGAAAAATGATTCTCCTATGTGGAAGGATTTGCTGAAGGTTAGAAAATTTTATTTGATGGGCAGGAAGATGTGTGTTCAGAGTGGAAATGAAACTAGTTTTTGGTTTGATGCTTGGTTAGGTGAATCCCTTCCGTGTGACACTTTTCCTGGGCTTTTTGAGATATGCAATGTCCAAAATTGTTCTGTCAAGGATATGCATGCTTCGGGATGGGCCTTCTCCTTTATAAGATGGCTTTCTCCTGAATTGCAAGATCAAATGAATAAGTTGAGAAGTGCACTTAATACTGTGGCTCTAGGTACTGGGAGAGACATACCAAAGTGGAAATTTACTAAAAATGGAGTGTTCTCAGTAAATCTCTTTATAATAAACTCTCTTCTGCTGAACCTGATAGATCATTCAGACATCTTTGGAAGGCTAAACTTCCTCTTAAAATCAAAATTTGGTTGTGGTTGATTGGGCATAATGCAATTGCAACTAAAGATAATATGATTAAAAGAAAATGGTTGGGTAGCCCTGTTTGTAGATTCTGTCGCAATGATGAATCGATTTTGCACTTGTTTTTTGAATGCCCAGCGGCTAGTTTTGTTTGGAGTTCACTCTGTAATGCCATTGGGGATAGGGCTAGACCTGTTGGTTTTCCCCATTACTTTTGGTGGATCTCGAGTTTTTTCCCTGGCAATACGAATTTGCATGTGGTTGGGAGTGCGGCTTTGTGCTGGGCAATTTGGAAGTTGCGTAACCGTGCGTGTTTTGAAGGAAAACTAATATCGTCTCCTGTTGAGATGGTTTGTTATATGAATGTGTTTCTTCGTTATTGGGCAGGACTACATAATGAAGCTGGCAAGAAGGCGTTGACTGATGGGGCTGATCGTATTGAAGAAGTTGTTGTCAGAGCCTATGCAGCAACCTCGTCAAGATCTTCGAGCAGAACATCAGTGAACCAAATGGTTGATGCAGATGAAGGCGAATCTGTCTGAAGAAGTAATGCCTGTGTTGCTGAGGAAGAAGAACAAAGCAAATGGACCTACAATGTTTTTGCTGGAAGCTGAGAGTGGTGCTGCAAAATGGTTTTAGTTGCAGTTTTAAACAGTGACCCTGTCTTTTGGTGTTTGTTTAGACTTTCTGTGGATTCTTGCTGGGGGTGCCTCTCTACCCCCACATTCATGTAATATGTCGCTAAAACTTTAACCTTGCGTTCGTATGGCTGCTAGTTCTTTCCTACCTCTACCTTTTGCTGGTTTATTTCTTCTACTCTGTAAAAGACCTTGTTCTGTTATGCATTTAATGGAACCCGACTCCTCTTGGGGAGGCGTATGTAAAAAAATTTGCAGTTTAATGGAGACATGTGAACAAGGATCGTTGAGACAAATTTCTACTGGAGACGATAGGCTGCTTAAACCTTGTTTAAAAATCTGGGTCTCTCAATTATTGTTCGGCAAGCTGATTTTAGAGTGGTATTTGCGTTTGTAGACTTCTTGCCACCACCATCGGTAAGGAAACATAATGCTATTTTTAACTCCCCTACTATTGTAATCATTTGCATATGAGGTTTCAAATCGTAATCCATTTGTGGTCACCTGCCGTGCTATTAAAATTTGCAGGGACTCACTATTTGCTATTACTTTTGGCGTGCTATGTCATCTTCGAAACATAATCCATTTGAGAACATAGCCAATGGGAAAAAAAATAAGGTAACTACCAAAAATATATTCACCCAATGATTGGAACATATATGCATATCATAAGTATGCCATCGTTGTAGATCCTAAAGAGGCAAAGAGACAGAGGGATAGAGAGTACTATGCAAAAAATAAAGATAAGATTTTAAGTCGTCAACGCCAATCACGTGAGCTTAAGAAGAGTCATTGGCGCCAATAAATGACGAAAATAGTACTCCAGGACCAAGCGAAGCAACCCAACAACAATAGGTGATGTTTTCGATACTCGCAACATATTTCTGCCATGTTTTTGGTAGGCTAATTTATATATGAACGACTGACTTTAGGTTAGAAGGCAGAGGGATATGCAGTATTATGCAAATAATAAAGATGAAGTTTGAAAGCGCAAACGCCAAATACGGGAGCTTAAGAAGCAGTCATCGGCTCATGTTGATGACGAAAACATAAATACAATACCTACTGGGAAAAGCGGAGTCACCCAATTGCAATGCAGAACACCTGTAGGAGGTCAATTATCCTATACTTGCATTTTTTTCGTATTCGAATTTTATATATGGAATACTAAATATTTTAGCTGAATTGTAATTTTAGGTGTTAATGTGTCTCAAGCATCAACGCCCTCCCGTCGCAGTCCACAACATACTCCACTGAGCAACGTAACCAACACATATATGAATGGTACACTTGGTAAGAACCTTTAACACTTATAGCTCAGTTCGCACTAATTTTTATAGAAAATATCAGATGCTGACAGCTCAAACATTGTTTTTCACGTTGTCTGCTTTAGGTATTGCGGAAATTGGCTCTTCATTTTCTAGCATGACGAGGGATCTTCACACGACATGTGTCAAGACAACTATGCTCGCCGACGATGATAGTGATTGGCTTCATAGAAATGATACTTACAAGCGAGATATGAGAACCACGGAAGAACTGAAAACTTACCTAGATCTTTAGGGTTGCATGAGCAAGATAGCTTCATAGAGAAAAGCGGATATGAAGAGAAAAAACGACAGCGTGATTTTTCTGAGAAGACACGACAGTTAAAGTGGGGACGCTACTTATACTGACAGGTGAACAGAGGGACGTGCGGTTGCACAAGAATCGTGAGTATAAAAAATGCATACGTGAAAACAGTTCAATGTCTGCCAACAATGGTATTGTAGCCGCGTCCTCTAATACACCTATCCTACGAGTTCAATGTCATCATACAGGTAGTGTTGGCCCACTGCATACTATATAGTACTGTTTAAAACATTCAGTTCTCGCCATGATATTGACATGTTACTTCTCGCCGTGGCATGGTTTCACGAGGGAGCCAATTATTCTTCCAAATTTCTGTTGATGCTCCATCACCTATCCTCCGAATAAGCCCCTTATTAAGCACACCAATTCCATCCACAATAGCTCTCTAAATCTGAGAAGGCTGCAAACCCAATGATGCATCCAAGAAATTGGTATTAGGAAAATACACTGCCTTCGGAATCCTTGAGCTAAGAGAGAGTGGATCTTGCAATATTCTCCAAGCTTGGCGAGCTAAAAGTGCAAGGGCAAATAGCTCCAAAGCTCGGAAGCCAAGAACTCCCATAAATTTTAGTCTCGTCATGGTCTCCCATGAAACCTAATGCACCTTTCTTTCTCCCCTCTTACCCCCCCCCCCCACCAAAATTTCCTTATTACTGAGTTTAGATGCTCACAAAAACCCTTAGGCAACCGAAAACAAGCCATAATAAACACTAGATGAGCTTGTGCAATAGACTTTATGAGAATCTCCTTACACCCAGCTGACAAATTTTTTCCAGCCATCCTTTAACTTTACTCCAAAGTCTATCCTTCAGAAATTTGAAGGTACCACTTCTAGAATGTCCCACCTCCATCGGCATACCAAGATACCTCCCCGAAATAGTCTCATTCTGTACATGTAAGACATTTTTCACTTCTATCTTAATTTGTTCCGGACAATGCTTGCTGAAATAAATGGACGATTTGTCTCGATTAATTCTCTGTCCCGATGCCGTACAATAAGTCTCCAACAGTTTAGTCACCTTTTCTGCCCCTTGATCACTTGACTTAAAAAACAACACACTGTCATCCGAAAATAGGAGATGGTTCACCGACAGTGCCGATGGAGCCACCTTGATCCCATCAAGGAGAGATGACGATGGTCAAAATTTTAGGAGGAACGAAAGGCCCTCTGCCGCTAATAAGAAAAGATAGGGTGATATCGAATCCCCCTGTCGAATACCTCTTGAGGATGGAACTCCTCTAGTTTCTTTCCATTAAATGAGACCGAGAAAGAGACCGCGCTCACCATCCCCATAATTGTAGCCACCCAAGCATGATCAAAACCCAACTTCTTCATCATAGCTTCCAGATAGCTCTATTCAATTCTGTCATAAGCTTTCATCATGTCAAGTTTTAGAGCACATGTACTGTTTATCTCCGCCCTGCTTCTCTTCTTAAAATGCAGACATTCATAAGTGGCAATGATATTATCTGTTATGAGTCTTCCGGGAACAAAAGCATATTGCTCTTCCGATATAGTCTCCGGCAAAATTTTCTTAAGTCTGTTAGCAATAACTTTTGATGCAATCTTATATAGGACATTGCGTAGACTTATAGGATGGATCTGAGATAAGGAGGTTGGGCTTTTTACCTTTGGTATAAGAACCAATACCATATGATTTACATATTCCTCACTTTCTTCCTCCTTGATAATTCTCAAGACCGTTTTAGTAACATCCGCACCATAGACATCCCAACGACGTTGAAAAAAATGTGCTGGGAAACCATCGGGGCCTGGTGGTTTCGACGGGAACATCTGGAAGAGGGTTGCCTTCACTTCTTTCTCATTGTACAGAGTAAGCAGGAGATCATTCATCTCACGAGTGACCTTATGTGGGTCATGAGATAACACTTCGCCCATCTCGACCACCCTTCCGATGTAAACAGGTCCTTATAAAATTGGTAGTTACTTCCTCCATCTCACTTGCAGTCTCGGTAGCCTGCCCATCTGGTTTACTCAGCATCTTAACCATGTTCTTCCTTCTCCGCATTGATGCTCTAAGGTGAAAAAACTTGGTGTTTTTGTCACTCGCCTTTAGCCACTCAACTCTAGATGTTTTTCTCCACATAACTTCCTCCCTCTTATATAATTCCAACAATTTGTCATTTATCTTCAGCTCAACATGATTCGGCCCAATCCTTCCTAGAGAATTCTGCAACTCCTCAAGTTTGACTTTTAATTTTTTTTATTTCCTGCTTAACATTCCCAAATATCTGCTTGTTCCAAAGCCCCAAGTCTTCCGATAGGACACCAAGTTTAAGCTATATATCTGCAACCAAAACAACTTGTCTGCCCCCAGTTCACACATTGGACACTTTATTCCTCAGATCGGGGTCATCTTCCCACATAATTTCATAACGAAAAGGTTTCCGCTGCTGAGCATTCCCATGTTCTCATCTAACTTCAACAGGATTGGACAGTGGTCCGAAGCCACCACAGTGAGGTGAGATACCGATGCCAGGGGAAACTATGCACTCCATTCTGCCGAACCCAGGGCCCTATCAAGCCGAACACGTGTAAAGGTACCCCTTGCCACTCATTTCTCGAAGGTCCAAAAGTGACCTCTATACCCGAGGTCCATTAGGCCACACACATCGATTGTGTCTCGAAAACCTTGGATTTGAGCTTGGGTTCGCTGACCAAACCCCTCATGTTCATGAGAGCGTAGAACTTTGTTGAAATCCCCTATACACAACCACGGTAAAGTGCTTGTGTCACAAATATTTTTAAGCGTGTCCCAAGTCTTGTACCTCTCATGTGTTTGTGCCTCACCGTAGACACACGTTAGTCTCCAGGTTACGGAGCCAACTTCCTCCACTTTCAAGTTAATATGACACTGAGAGTACCCCAAAACATGCAAGTTTATTTCACTATTTCAGAAAACATCAATACCTCCACTTCTACCCATACTTCCCACGACGTAGCCATGGTCAAAGCCGATTCTATCCTCAAGGCCTTCAGTTCTAACTTTGCTAATTTGAGTCTCTAAAATACAAAAAATCTTAGAAGCAAATTTATTAGAGAGATCCCGGATCTCATGAACTGTAGCATTGTTACCCGCTCGACGATAGTTCCAGCTTGCTAGACTCATTGATCCCGACGTTACCCCCCAAGGAGGCCCGCTGATCTCTCTTCATTAAACTCGTTATCTCCGTGGTTGTGACCTGTGTTCACACGCTTTGGGTCTCTCTTCGGTGGAGGGCTAGGCGGAACAGTGACATTCTGAGAAATTCCGTTTTCAAACAGAGAGAACGCCCACCTGTTCAACTGGAGCACTTGACGATGGTAGGGCTGCCCTCTTGCGATTTGAATCCTCTCCATCATCCTTGCTCTCTATATCAAGATCTTCTGACTCATCCCCTTTTTATCAGAGGAGAAGTCTCTCCCCCTACCTCCTGGATTACCTCGCCCTCTGCCACCTTGGCTTCTTCTAGCCCAGCTCGGTCTACCTGAGTCTCTGATACTCCAAGATGCACGAAGGTCCTTAAACACAAGTGCCGAGGGAGGTTGGAGACCCATCCCATGTACCTTGTAAACATGCCCCATCATCTTAGAAACTGTACACCAATCTGGGAGTTTCTCAAATTTCACAATATAAATCTCACGTTGCCCCGTCCGACTAATGGAGACATGGTTGCGGAGGGGCTTTCTAACATCAAGCTTTACTTTCACCCTCACGAAGTTGCCAGAGAAATCATTAGAGGCATGCTCCGAAGCTATAAACTCCCCCACCTTGGAGGACATGGCTTTCACCATCGGAAGATAACCATAAGGGAGATCATGGATCTGAATCCATATTTTTATGAAATTGAGCTCGATCTTAGTGGGCTTGGTGAATCCATCATAAGGAGCCATCACTATAGGGTTACCTCTGAAATTCCATGGGCCACCGTCCATCACCTTCTCACAATCTCCGAAACAACCGAATTACAAGGTATAGAGGTTGTCTTCCAAAGTGCGGATGCGAACCTATTGAGCCAGATCATGTTCTCTTTGAACCAAAATTCACTATACGCCTTGTCCGGGTAAACCCTAGCTATTGCCAGCCAGCGGACTACTTCCTCCGGCCTGTCGACAACCTCCTCAAACACCACACCATCCAAATCGTCTTCCTTGATGCCTAGCTGCTCCATCATGGCCTCAAGATCGCTCCCACCTCCTGTCCTTGATGATCCAAGTAGACAAGCATGACATCACAGATTTGGGTTGCAGAAAAGATAGCTCCAATTTTGGCCAAAATACCCAACACTACTGCCAAAAGACTCCAAGTAGACTTGGAAAAGTTGTACCCCATTAAACTGGATTATACCACAGTGTGGAAGGCTAAACAAAGGGCAATGAAGCATTTGTATGGTGATTGGGCAAACACATTTAGGCTGCTTTTCAATTTCAAAGCAGAGGTGGAGAAAAGGTCACCTGGCAGTGTTGTCGAGATAGATACTGAGGTATCATAGGATGGCAAGGTTTATTTCTCCAAATTCTGTATGGCTTTAAAGCCTTGCATCGATGGCTTCAAAGCAGGATGTCTTCGATATTTGAGCATAGACTCATCATTTTTTACAGACAAGTGGAATGGTTAGTTGGCAGCATGTAATGCTCTAGATGGACATAACTGGATGTTTCCAGTTGCGGTTGGCTTGTTTCAGTCAGAAACAGAGGCTTCATGGACATGGTTCATGATGTAGTTGAAAAGATGCTTAGGGCCAGTGTCACCTTTGGCAATACACACAAATGCATGCAAAGGTCTGGAAAATGCAGTTAAAAATGTGTTCCCACATGCTGAGCAAAGGGAATGCTTCGGCCATTTAGTGGATGAATTTGATCAAAAAAATTCAGAGGAGATGAATTTGGGAGAATGTGGCCAGCAGTACACTAAGCAGACAGATTCATATCATCTTAGTAAGGTAATGGCAACATGTGAGGAGTTTGGTACATGGTTGAACACCTACCATTCTTTATTATGGTACAGGTCAGGATTCAACACTCCCATCAAGTGTGATCATATCAACAACAATTTGGCAGAAAGTTTCAACAACAAGGTGAAGCAGCTAAAAGATTTGCCTGTGCATGACATGGTTGATCAAATCAGGATCATGCTCATGCGGCTGTGGGAATTGAGAAAAAATATTGGTGATTGTCTGCAAGGTGATAAACTTCCAGCAGTGGTGCAACAGGTGGTAAACAGAAGCAAAGGTCTTACACATTTGTCTGTTGAAAAATCATCACGTTGGGTGCTGAAGTTAGAGATAACAAGACTGGAAGAAGGCATGTTGTTAACACTGAATTGCATGATTGCAGTTGCCTCGAGTGGCATGCCACTGGTAAACAATGTGATCATGCAATTATATTCTTAGCTAGTCAGCAGAAGATAAATATGCATCCATATCTGTATGAGTATTATTCGGTAGCAAAATTCAAAGCTGCATATGCAACTCCAATTCCACCTCTTACAGATCAGAAGCAGTGGCCAGAAGTGCCTCTTGAATTTTCCATGTGTCCTCCTCTGACAAAAAGAAAGGCAGGCAGACCTAAACAGAGTAGATTCAAAGCATGGTTCAAAAAAGGTAGGAGTAGTAAGAAGGACAATAAAGATGTAAAGCCAAAAAGGGTTCAAAAGGGTAACAAAAACATATGCAAGAGGTGCCAAACACTTGGGCACAGAGAGGGATCTAGACTATGCATTTTCTCTCCTCCTAATCTCAGACAGTATGTGCTTGTTTATTTGTGTTCGTTCATATTCTGGTTTTGTTTCAATTATAAATATGTGGCATGCTTTGTTGTTTTCAGGAGGAAGTTTCCAAGTCAGCCTATTGTTGTTGAACAGTGTTGGCCAACAAAAAGAGCAAGAGTCACTGGCAGCAGAAGGAAAACAACTCAGTGGCTGGAACAGTTTGGTGCTAAAACTGAATCTGAAACTGCTCGTGTCACTGGAACCGAAGAAATTGCAGTCGAGGCACACACTGTCAAAACTACTGTTTCTGAAACTGAAACTGAAGCTGTTGTCACTGTCGAAACTGAAGCTGTGCACACTGTCGAAACTGAAGCTGTGCACACTGAAGAAACTGAACCTGCTATCGAGTTTCATGAGGTGGTATCATCGAGTCCAGTGAAAAAAACCAAGATGATCAGTGAACTTGTGTGTGCAGTACAACCAAAAACAAGAAATGCAAAGGCGAAGAAGGGTACACGTCGTGGTCGGAAGAGATATAACTGTTGATCATTTGAAATTTATGGCATGTAATAACATTTGTTGGGCACTATGTACCCACATGTTTCCATCAGAACTTATTTGGTTATTGTTTGGCATGTACCGGGAACTTATTTGGCATGTAATAACATTTGATGACAAATTCAAATTTCAGTTTAAATTCAAATTTCGACTCAAATTGAACTTTTGACTCGGGTATGATGTTTTATTGCTACCACAACTCAAATGTGGCTGTTATCTGATCATTCTGAACTCTTTTGTTAAGTTAGACTCATAGTCACACTACTAGGAAAACCCTTACCGCCGGCGCGCCAAAATGGCTTACCGCCGGCACACAAGGCTACGCCGGGGATCATCATGCCGGTGGTATATTCATTAGCGCAGGCGCAACACTCTGCGCCGGGGGTATCCTCAATATCGCCCGCGTGCCAAACTCATGCGCGCTGGCAGTAAGGGTGTGTTTGGTTGAGGGGTTATCCCCCAAGTGGTAGGGGTAGCCACTTTTTAGTGGTTACCAGGCGTTTGGTTGAGAGGATGAAGGAGGTTGGGGATAGCCAGATTCTAGAAATATACCTCCGAAACGGTGGTTCCGCTTATCCGGCAAAATCTCGCGGATGGGGCTGGCCACTTCTGGCTCCCACCTAGCCTCACCGCCAAAGTATTTTTTTAGCGCGGATTTGCTCGCTCGCCGCCGGCGAAAGAAAATAAAACCTCGTCCTTAACTTTTCCTCTTCTCTCTTCTCACTTTCCTCTCGTGAACGAGAGACTATGGCGACCAAGAAATCAAGGTTCGTCGGGAGATCTCGGCAGAACGGCGGCGGCAAGAAATTGACGCGGCGGCCCGGGAGGCCAGAACGTCTGCGCGAGTTATTGTCCGGCGGGGCTCCTCCTCCTGGCTCGCAACTGCCTTGGTCCGTGTCGGGACTCGGGAGCAGCTGCTCGCTCGCCAAGGAGGAGCGACGAGGTAGCGGCCCGCTCTCTCCTTTGTCTCTGCGTGGGAGTCCCGGTCGAGTTGATGTAGCCTGGGAGCTGGGACTCGGTCTCCTCTGTATCCTCTCTCTTAATTTTTTTTCCCCTTTGCTTTGCACATGCGTAGGAGGTGGAATGGCAGATCAGCGAGATAGCACACAACTTGTGGTCGGCGACATGTCGAACCAGCCAGTGGTCATGCTTATAGGGTAATCTCACCATCTGAACAAAGAAGGTCACCGCAACTAGGCATCCACTCATAATGCTTTCAACCAAACAAAAATATGGCTAACACTAACCATCTCCCATCCTACCCAACCAAACAAAGAAAGTGGCTATCCCTAACCAAGTGGTTGGGGATACACTCAACCACAATATCTATCCCCTAAACTAAACACACCCTAAGTATTAGCCCCAGCACAAGCCACTGCGCTGGCGCTAAGATTTTCAGGAATAAAAAAAAAAGAAAATCAAGACATGCGTGTACAGTGTACATATACGAATCTAGAACCGATGCTTGTACGGATTGAATAAAATGTAGAGAAGCAACAAGAGCGTATACAGAAGCTTGTAGACAGTGAAAGAGTTCCTTATTCAAGCCAATGATATGAGGCGGATGGCAACGACCCGCCTCGCCACGTTCGCCGATCAGTCTAGGTCGTCGTCGTGCCGATCGTCGGAGCCTCCTTCGCAGGCGTGGCACACGATCTACCACGCGCGCACAGGAGCTCGTGACGGGAGATTCAAGGGCGTGGTACGATGGGATGGCAGGGAGAGAGTTTTATTATGTCGAGGAGATGGAAGAGAGTTGGATGCTTTGTCATCGCCGGCGATCGCCGGAATTTCCAACGGCGCAGTGATTAGGTTTACACAGTTTGTTGCCACGGTTGGTCCAAGTTGTCACGTATTGGGCGTACCTCCAACCGCTAGCGCGTCCCACCGTGCACCGCCCTTGGCGCGGGTGTGCGGTGCGGTTCGCCTCCGATCTCGCCACGCGTCGGCGTCGGCTGCATCGGGCGGTGAGGACCCACATACCAGCGTGGGTACACTAGGAGGGGGCGGAGCTCGCGAGGAGTTGGTCATCACTTCCCCCCTCGATTCAGATCGGCTGAGAGCAAACCCTAGGCGACCGTGTGGCGTCGTCTTCGTTAGATCCATCCAAGCCCCTCGCCCTACCTCGCCATCCACCGCAAATCCGAAGAGCTGGCCTGGAGTTCTGTCTGGTGATCCTCGTTCCTTTGCTCAAGTGGTGAGGGAGCCCATGGATCGGAGATTTGGGAGAGGAGGAGGTGGTGCGCCAGGAAGGGGCTATGGTCCGAGGAGGTCGCCGCCGCGGAATACCTTCCGACCAGGGCCGTATGGAGGCAGATCAAGGTTTGGTGATGATGCTATGCGTAGGGAGGAGGAAATCCGTAGAGAGGAAGATCGTCGTCGCGATGAGGAGTGGAGACGTGAAGAAGATCGACGCAGATCTGAGGAACGTCACAGAGAGGAGTTGGAAGCTCGACGCAGAGAAGATCTGAGGAAGCAGGAAGATGAGCAGAGGCGGGCGGCTAGGACTCGCGAATCGGAGAGGCTGGCCAGGGAGAGGGCCCTAGCAGAACAACGTCGTCGTGAAGCTGCTGCAGCTGGGGGGAGAGACCGCTGGAATCATCGACAAGAAATGACAGGCCAAGGTTCTGCTTCTGATTCTATTGCTGCTGCTGCCTCTACTTCCTCTGCACCTCAAGGTGAGTCTATGCCGAATCCAGGGGCTGGGGGACGTGACCTAGTACTCAATCCATCAGTTGTTAGTCCCTCTGTGCAGTCGAACACGGTGGCCAATCATACGCCAGTTGCTACTACTATTGCGACAAATCCTTTGGTGCAAATTACAAATCAGTCGCGGTCCTTTGTACCTGTGACTGGTGGTGATGTACCAGGTTCCACTGTTGATCGTATTGCTATTGATGAGAGTGGTCAAGTCGCTGGAGGCAGATGTAGTTGTTGTGGTGGCATGCATGTTCTAGCAGTGTGTCAGCTTAGAGACCCTTGGGAGTATACAACACCTTTTTTTGGTTGCGCTGATTTTGATCAGGGCTTCTTCTCAATCCCTGCTGTAGAAGCTGATGTAAGGCCACAAGAGATTCTGCATCATGCTATGCTGAAAGTTGTGACAGGTGAGGCTACAGGCAGAGAACTGGAACATGAATTCCAAGTTTGGGCGGAATCTATGCAGATTAATTGGCGGTTTTATGCCAAGGTGGTTTCAGAATCAGAGTTTCAGATGCGATTTCCTAATGCCAAGAGCCTGGAAGAGTTATCTCACTTTGGCAGATTTTTCATGAAAACTAAACCTGATGTGCTGTTGGAAATTAAGAAATGGACTGGAGATGTTGAACCGATTGCAGCTCTTGAAGAAGCTTGGTATAGAATTAAGGGAATTCCTATGAAATTCAGGCAGAGATCCACTATCTTTTATGTTGCAGGTCTTGCTGGGAAGCCCTTAACACTTGACAAGAATACTGTCAGAAACTACAGTTATGTTCGAGTGAAGCTTGGCTGTCGTGATGTGTCTCTAGTGCCTAACACTAGAGAGGCAGAAATCAATGGATTTTTCTATGAAATCCAATACACAAGAGAACTCTTTGAACCATACATAGATCCTAAACTTGTGTATAATCAGGCTACTCTGGAAACTACAGGTGACAGGAATGGTGTACAAGAGGATGGTAGGAATCAAAATATCTCTTCTGTTCCTAACAATCAGAATGACACTGGTACTGATGGTGGTGTGGGACAGAATTGTAGCAGTAATGTTAGAGGGATACAATGCAATAGCCAGCTGATAGAGGGTGCTGTTACAAACAAAGGGAAGGAGGTAGCAGATTCAGTTTTTGAGACAGGGCAGTCATCTAAAACAAGTAGTGTCTCATTTGGTACAAGGATGAACCAGGTTTATTATGGAGATTGGTCCAATAGAGGGGATGCAACATCAGGTCGTTTCCATGACAATTTGAGAATCAATGTGGTCAGTGAAGTACAGCATCAAATTGCTCAAGCCTTTGCCCCTCCTGTGCTGGATCATAATGTTCAAGCAGAAGGGCAGGAGGAAGTGATTGAGAACAATGCTGTTGTGAATAATAATGACCAGGAAGTGGACCCAGCTTTCAGAATTTTTATTCATCAGCTTGCTAAGAATGGTAGTGACAAAATGGATGGTGTTAAAAGCAAATACAAACACTTGTTAGATCCCATTGTGGAACAGGAGGGAGGAGAGGAACAAGCCAGTGAAGATGAAGTGGAAGACCTTTCTTCTTCTTCCAATGAAGATCAGGTGTCTGATATGGATACTGATGTGCCTTACATACCTAGAGGAGCGGCTGTTTTTGCTCTTCCTGCTATGGGGGCACCATCTGGACGTGCTGAGGTCATTCCTCTGGATGGATCACAACCTGAGGTGGTGTTAACACAAGAAACAGAAGTCACTGTTGATGAAGAGCAAACCAATGCTGGCATGGGGTCTGAAACTTCTGCAGGGGCACCTCAACCTATAAGGTGCAGTTCTAGGCTTCAGGAGAGACAGGAAACTCAGGTGAGAATTGAAGACAGGGCTAGGGTGCAAGCTAGTGCAAGGAGCTTGGAAGGTACTAATCTTACCACTAGTAATTCTTTTGCTTGTCTTGATGATGATATTATAATGCATAGGGCCTTAGAACTTGGGATTAATCCTGATAGTTTCAATCTTGATAAAATTAACTGTATTAAAGACATGGAAATTGCCAGACATAGCATTGATGATAAACAGTCACATATAGCCAAAGAGTCACAGGATGCAGGTGAGAAGGTGGTGTTGTTGGACTGGAATGATAATGGGGAGCAGGATGATGGCTTCATTCCTGTTTTGTCCAGGAGTGCTAAGAAGAAATTGAGGATTGCTGGTTTATCCCCTGCTGGAGGCACACAAGCCAAATCAGGTGCTGCCTCTGGGAAAGTCCAGAATAATCACCCGTTGAGTGATATTCTGACTGGTCCCAGGACTAGGAAACAAAACCCAAGGTATCTATGATAGGAGCTAGCTGGAATTGCAGGAGTGTGAGCAAGAAAGGAATGGGTGATTGTTTGCAAGATTTTTTAAGGTCTAATGATGTGGATTTTATTGGTCTTCAGGAAACAATGAAGAAGAATTATTCTCCTGCCTTTTTTAGAAAAATTGATCCTATGAATCAATTTTCTTGGAATTGGCTCCCTTCTGTTGGAAAGGCTGGAGGGATTTTGGGTGGTCTAAGAACAGACAAATTCAACTTGAAATCTGTTTCTATGGGCAGGTTCCATGTTAAGACAGTGGTGTTTGATATTAAAATGCAGGTGGAATGGTGTTGGGTCAATGTTTATGGTGCTGCACATGAGGAAGATAAGGAAGATTTTATTACTGAGTTAGCAGGTGTTTGCTCTGATCAGCATATTCCTCTTTTGATTGGAGGAGATTTTAATCTTCTAAGGAAGGCCAGTGATAAAAATAAACCAATCAGATCAATGAGGTGGGGTGACATGTTTAATAGCCTTATTCATACTCATGAGCTGTTGGAAATAGACATGTCTGGAGGTCAATATACTTGGTCTAACAATCAGGTGGACCCTACTCTAGAAAAGTTGGATAGGTTCCTTATGAGTAAAAGCTGGGAACAGTTATTCCCTTTGGCAACTGTTCACAAACTTACCAGAGAGATGTCAGATCACAGTCCTATCATTATTGATACCATGGATAAGAAAGAGGTGAATGGTAAGGAGTTCAGGTTTGAGAAGAGTTGGTTGAAAGAACCAGATTTTTTATCCAGAGTTGAAACAATCTGGAATAAACCTGTGAGGGCAAGAAATAATTTGGATGCTTTCCTGATGAAAATTAAATCAGTAAAGAAGAACTTGAAAGGCTGGGGTGCTAATCTTAGAGGGGAATCGAGAAGATTGAAGAAGCAATTGCTTGCTGAGTTGAAAATGTTAGAGGACTTGGAAGAAGATGCTCCTTTGCTCAATGATCAGTTAATCAGAAAAGGGCAGGTCCAGAAAGCTCTGCTCAAGCTACATGAAGAAGAAGAGGCTTACTGGCAGCAAAGATCCAGTGAAAATTGGTTGCTTAAAGGGGACAAGAACACTGAGTTTTTTCACAGAGTTGCCAATGGTAGAAGGAGAAGAAAAATGATTTTCTCCTTGAAAAAGGGCCAGGATATTATTCAGGGGACTCCAGACTTGCTGGCTCATGCTACTGAGTTTTACAAGGATTTGTTTGGGCAGTCAGGTTGTGGTGGTATTCATCTGAATGATGATGTTTGGGGGACTCATGAAAAGCTGTCTGATGAGGACAGGGAAAATTTAGATGTTCCTTTCTCTGAAAGTGAAATAAAGGAAGTGGTAGACTCAATGGAAAAAAATAAGGCAGCTGGCCCTGATGGGATTCCTATTGAGTTCTATCAGGCCTGCTGGCCTGTAATCAAGCATGATTTGATCCTGTTATTTGAAGATTTTTTCAACCACAGGTTAGATTTGGCCAGGATTAATTATGGCATTATTACCCTGTTACCGAAAGGGGAGGAGGCTGATAGAATACAGAAATACAGGCCTATTTGTTTGCTACAGGTGTTGTTTAAAATCTTTTCTAAAGCTATGACCTCCAGACTGGAAAGTTACATGGGTAAAATTATTAACCAGTGCCAATCTGCTTTCATAAAAGGAAGAAACATCATGGATGGGGTGGAATTGCTCCAGGAAATTTTGAGGGAGACTAAGTTCAAGAAAAAGCAGGGAGTGGTCTTGAAAATTGACTTTGAAAAGGCCTATGACAAAGTTAATTGGGAGTTCCTGTTTAAAACCTGCAAGCAGAAAGGCTTCAGTGATAAATGGATGGGCTGGTTTAGGAGTATTGTTACCCAAGGGACTCTTAGTGTCAAAATCAATGATAAAATTGGCTCTTACTTTTGTAGCTACAAAGGTGTGAGGCAGGGAGACCCTTTATCTCCTTTCTTATTTAATGCTGCTGCTGAGAATCTGTCTAAAATGGTTCATAAAGCTCAAGATGCAGGCCTTGTGGTGGGCTTAGCTGATCATTTGATTGACAAAGGTGTGGCAATTTTGCAATATGCTGATGACACAATTTTTCTTTTCAAAGATGATGTGGAAGTGGCCAGGAATCTTAAATTGTTGCTGTATATTTTTGAGAATATGTCTGGACTCAAAATTAATTTCGAAAAAAGTGAGGTTATGTTGATCCAAGAAGATGATGTTAAAGTACAGGATTATGCTGACATTTTCAATTGTCAGAAAGGTTGATGGCCTATTAAGTATCTGGGTGTCCCAGTGAATGCAAGGAGAAATTCTGTTCATGATATGAAATTCTTAGGTGAAAAAGTGAAGGGGATGATGGAGGGTTGGATGAGTGGTGCTCTGTCTATTGGGGGCAGAGTAATTAGAACAGATGTGTGCTTGTCTTCTGTGGCTGTTTATCACATGTCCATGTTTTTGCTTCACAAAACCACTCTGGAAGAATTGGATAAACCAAGGAGAGCTTTCCTTTGGCAGAGCAGTCCAGCTAAAAGGAGATATCATCTGGTGTCTTGGGATTTGATCTGCAAACCCAAATCCAAAGGTGGTCTTGGCATCAAAAACCTTGCAAGATTCAACATCAGTCTGATGTGTAAGTGGTGGTGGAAATTGGAGGCTGGTGATGGTCCCTGGCAGGAGTTCATGAGAGCAAAATACTTGGCTGGGGGGGGTATTTATCAGATAAAGCATAGGGCAATGGATTCTGCTTTCTGGTCTGACATTCTACATGTGAGGCAGGTGTACCTTCAGGGGAGGTTTATGGTTGTAGGCAATGGGGAGAAGACTGACTTTTGGGGTGATGCCTGGTGTGGGCACAGACCTTTGAAAGATATATATCCGGACTTGTTTGAAATTTGTAATGAGCAAAATATCTCAGTAGCAGGGATGACCCAATTGAGATGGACACCTTCCTTTAGAAGGTGGCTTAATGGTGAGCTTCAGAATAAGATGAGAAATCTGCAGAACAAATTAGCTACTGTGGCTTTGAGTGATGGAAGGGATATTCCTAAATGGAAGTGGACAAAAAATGGGATTTTTTCTGTGAAATCCATGTATAATCATCTGTCTAGTCGTGGCATTGACAGGTCCTTCAGGCACCTGTGGAAAGCTAGGATTCCTTTCAAGATTAAAGTCTGGTTGTGGCTTATTTGGCATGATGCAATAGCTACTAAAGACAACATGAAAAAAAGGAAGTGGTCAGGAAATTTCAAATGCCAGTTTTGTGATAAAGATGAAACTATCCTGCATCTGTTCTTTGAGTGTGTTGCAGCAAAGTATGTGTGGAGTGTGATTGGGACTGCTGTTGGGGCTGGCACTAGACCTGCTTCTTTCCTTCAATACTTCTGGTGGATTCCTAAGCATCTTACGGCTAGTCGTAATGTTCAAATCACAGGGGTGGCAGCAGTTTGCTGGGCCATCTGGAAGATTAGAAACAGAGCCTGTTTTGAAGGAAAACTGATTAGGTCCCCGTTTGAGCTAATCAGCTATACTTGTGTTTTTCTTTCCTACTGGGCAGGTCTTCATCCGTCGCAGGAGCAGAATGACATTCGTGCTGGAGCCAACACCTTCATCCAGGTTGCCTCTTCGCTGGGATCGAACAGAAGTGCTGCCCTTGGACGACTTCGTATCACTGATGGGGGTGTCGAAACTGGTCAAGATGCTGATATGGAGGGAGAGGATTTGGAGAACAATGCCGTTTAAGGAGTTTCCAGCTGGTGGTTGTTCATTTCAGAACTTCTGGTGGTTCTTTTAGCAGTTGTGTTCTAGCTCCTGTTGAGCTTGGCGTTTAGACTTCGTTTCATGCTCGTTATTTTGCTTTTTTGTATATATACTCCTGGCTGGCTTGGGGCGTTGAGACTATAAACTCGAGGAACGTTGTGGTGGTGTGTTCCGTTTGAAATATAATGGAATGCGGGCCCTTTTCGGGGGGTGCCGTTTGTGTAAAAAAAAAAAGCCAATGATATGAGTTCATGAGAGTGCATCTAGTTTCAGGCTGATACATTTTGAGTGCCTATGGAAAGGAAATACCAAATCAGGTCAAAATTGCATCTTAGTGCCTGCAAGGTGCAGCTCACACGCCTCTTAGCTGTCAGTTTGGACAGCCGGGAGGCACAAGCATGAGGGCACGTCGCACAGCGGCATCACTTTGCAAGAGCATCGTCCTGGTTGCCACCTGCCAACGATCTGCACAACTCCTCCTGCTCAAGCTCTCCTCCAGAGGTCGTGCTCAAGATAATTTCTTGTACCAATCTGAAAGAACAATAAAGGCTATCATTGACATAAAAGCTACTAAAGGTGGTGCCCGGTAGTGAAGTAAAGGGAGCAATACTGAAGGAAGTTATCATTTGTAATCTAACTAGCATGTTATGAAAGAAGAATAAAACTTGAAACAGAGTAATTGTGAAGGCACCGACCTTGTAAAAATAAAGGGCTGAAGAGAGAAAGGATCGCTCCTGTTGAAGAAGTGGAAGAAGAATGCTCTGCTAGCTTGGTCTTCAGCTAAAGATGGGACAAGCCCTAGTTGTTGAGGTGCAGGTCAAGTCATTTGCAACGCCTTGTGGATGTGCCAGTCAAGAACAGATGGCGATAAAATCATTTTATTATCCAAATGCGCTGCTACCAAGTTTCCCATCCTTGGAGAAACGACACTTGTATGACCCTTGTTATTTCTTCTGCTGGCGGTGAAAAACAAAGATAATATTGCATTAGAGACATCACATGCTAATATTTTACAGCGGAGAGAAGGCATTGCAAATTGTGGCCTATTTAACTGCTTATGGTGTTGTTGACCTGAACCAGTAGACCGACTGCTTTGCACAAATCAGATCAATGCATGAAAGTATAATGCAAAGAGGAATAGCTTTTGATTAACCATTCAGCTGTTACTCCAAGGAAAGCAAAGGAAAGCAGTGGATAAATCCATTAAGTCTGCAAAAACTGAAGACCTGCACTTCCATTTTCTTTTGTAAATGTATCTTCCCCATTTAATAAGACCAGCAGTAATCTGATTGCTATATTGACACGGAAATTTGGTATATATGAGTGTATTAGGACCACCACATGTTATTAAAATGGAGACACTAATTTATTCACTCTACAAACTAAATCAACGAGGTGTATTAACCACAAGAGTGGAATCTTGGTTGGCAAGAATACAACGGTTTACATGAGGTGTATTAACCACAAGAAATCAACGAGGTGTATTAACCATAAGACCAGCTTTCACAGCAAAACATTTATGAATCTAACAACTAAACTCACATGCTGAAAAAAGCATCAAAGTCGCAATCTACATGTGCCTAAGACAGTGACCATACTCGGATGCGATCTAGTATCCAATTATCAAGGAGGCAATTAGTCAAATTAGATATACAGTGAAGCTATTTCCAACAGCTAGAGGTGAAACATGTGTCACGGCAGACACAGATGTACAACGACGGGTTACACTTACACATGCTCCCGATGACCCTGCACACTGGAAAACTCAAATCCAAACACCCGGTCGGCGATCGGAGTGCGTATGAGCAGTAAAAGCACAAATTGAGGAAATGCAGCACGCTACACAGACAAAGAACTGATCGTGCAAAGCTGTGAAATGGTACAGGAGACTTACTCTTGCTGCACAGTACCTCCACTTACCTCTCTCCCCAGAGGTGGTGCTCAAGAATCAAGATACCGCTATCTTCAAATCTGAAGGGAAATAGAGGAGATGAGAGATGTGCTGCCGAGATCGAGCTGCTGCTGCTCTAGGGGAGGGAGTATTTCTTCCTTTGGAAGTCACAGACCGACTGGAGAGGTGGAGAAGCGACTTTGCTGCTCCGCCGGGGTCGCGGAAGAATGGCCGGCCAGCGGCTGCTCGGGATGGGCGATGGGGTAGAGATGCTTGTCCGTAGTTGAACACACGGGCTGATGCTAAGGAGGGAGGAGCCGGCGTTGGATCTCATCCTGGACAGGCGGCGAAGATACCGACCACCATGGCGATGAATCGGAGCTCGCCGGTGCATGCTCAGGCTTTAAGATTTGGAGAAAAGGGGTGGCTCGGGAGAATAAAGGGGATCGATGGGGATGGATTAATATACTTACTAATTGACGCAAGAACGAATAACAGCACTAGGCAAAGCATCAACGGAGTTAACGCGCAGCTAGGAGGCGCAAAGAAACGAACTTGGAGACGCAAGCAGCGAACTAGGCGAACTAGGGGACGAGCTAGACGAGCAAACCATGGCTACGCATACCCCGCTTCAGGAGATGGAAGATGCAGATTCCAGGACAGTGGAGGGAGTTGAGGCGACCAATCCCTGGAGGGAAACGAGCTCGTACCTCGAAAAGGGAGATCGCTTGCGGACGAACGGACGACTGGACGGGGCAGAGCAGGATCGATGTCGCGACGAGGAAGAAGGCGAGCAACGACTTGGGGGAGTTTTGGGGGGGAGGGGTTGAGGAGGAGGAGTCGACGGGAGAGCAAGGCCCTCTTTGAGGGGAAGATAGAGCGGAGTCGGGCGGACCTTCTCCGACGGGCGGCGGCGGCCGGAACTGAAGGGGGATAGTGGCTGCGGTTGCATCTTCCTGGTCATTAGAGAAACAGTAATGCTACACCTACGGACTATTTACCTTACGGGCATGGTTACGCGCTGATGAGGAAACGAACGTGGGGAGCCAGCGTGGATAATTTGGTCCATCCTTTGAAAGAAAAATCAGCCAAGAAACCGTAACAAAAAATATCCCCGTATCCCGCTGGGCAGAGGAGCGGCGACCTGCCCGTCGCCATCGACGGCGGCGCAGCGACCTAGCCCTCGCCATCGACGGCGGCACGGCGAACTGCCCCTCGCCATCGACGGCGGCGCGGCGACCTAGCCCTCGCCATGGAAGGCGCTACGATCCGCTCCTCACTCGCCGGATGCAACTTGTCGGCGACATCTCTGTCACATCTCCGGCGCGGCGAGCTTGTCCTCGTCGGGAGCGGCGCGGCAACATATCCCTCTCCATGGGCGGCGCTACGAGCTGCTCCTGTTCGGAAGCTGGACGGCGACGTCCCTGTCAATAGCGAGCCCGTACTCGTCAGGAGAGGCGCGGCGAGCTCGCCGGATGCAACTTGTCGGCGACCTCTGTGTCAACATCTCCGGAGCGGCGAGCTTTTCCTCATCGGGAGCGGCGCGGCGACCTACCCTTAACTTTCAAAATTGGCAGGTTCATTTGCTTCTTGTCTCTGTTTCTCAACTAGCTTGATCTCTCTGCAAGCTTGTATCCGCCCATGCTATTTTTAACCTTTTTTTTTACAACATGTTATTGCTGTCAGATTGACAAGTCTGGCTACATTGTTTGTCGGAGGAAACATCAAGATATATGTTCTGAAGAAACAAAGAGAGAATAAACCCCTAGTGTATCTGGAGAAGAAACAACTGGTACATCTTATGGATGGTAGCTTTGTTACCTATCTGATGGGGATTGCCAACAAGTCAGTGAGATACTACTCGGTGGATGAAACATGAAGCTATAGAACTATAGGAAATGTTGTTGCTTGTACCTATGTTATGTCACACAATATAAGATAATGATGTCAGATGGTGTAATCCCTGTGATCAATATTCGGAAAGTTCAGTTCTCCAAAAGTGTTCTTTGCAGCCTTGACATTACTGCTCATCTGTATGTACTTGTTCAATATTAATGAAGAAAGTTTGATCAGTTCTACAAGATTATAACGAGTGTAAAACCTGTCCATGTGGCTGGTTGCGATCATAATTTGCCAACTAGAATCATGAATAAGAATGTGAATGTACATTGAATATTCAGTGAAACTGTACAAACACAGGAAACAAAATGGTGCGAAGGACAATACTTGTTAGTGGAACAGTGTGCCATAAATAGACTGAAAATCGATGAGTTAACCACAACAAGAACACTAAAAAATCATCCATTACAAGGTTCAACTCCCAGCAGTAGCTAGTGTAAAAAAGAAATCAGTAAGGACTGTCTCCTCACTGATCAGGTAGTCTGGTTTCTACCAGCTATTACATTAAGTTTCCATATGCATAAATAAGGGTTGCATCCAACACTTTAAATTACATCAAATGATGTCTAACTCTGATCCATAGTATCACTGAGCCTTCCAGCTCCATCAAAGTGTAATTCCGCAGAATTCGATAGAGCGGCAGAGCTTTGCTGAACTTGAAGTAACATACTTGTATATGTTCCTAGAGCTTCTTCTCGTCACACCAAACCCTTTTGCTTTAGCGTAATTTGTGTAATACTCTCGCACATCTTTCTCGGTATCAAAGGTCATCCCCAATTCAGGATCTTCAAGTAACACATCTGTTTGAGCTTCACAATGGTCCTCTTCAAGTTCCACATTGTTTTTCTTGTGTTGCTCAATGCAATCATCGTCGCTTGAAATAGACATGTCACTTGATTCTTGAGCATAGCCAGCACCATCACCCATTTCTGTACATCATGGTAATATAAAAAACTATATTTGAAAGGGAATATAACGAAGCATATATGGTATCTGGCTAAATTATGCCCAAATAACACACTACATACTGAGGCATTAGCAATTTGTTCTGTGATGAAGGGAGATGCCACACTAGATAAAATAAAAATAAGTACTAAGATACCTGCTACTGCAGCTAGACAAGGGTTAGCCAAGCTAATTTCTGTTTGATCAATTGATGTGAAGCCCTAGAAGGATCGCTCAGCAGCTTGGCGTGCTCAAACCAACGCAAAACCTACAATGCAATTCGTTGCATAATTAGTAGAACGTCCGGTGTGTGTCGACGGCAACACGCGGAGGTTGATCTTTGGGCTGAGAAAGATGGTGAGCTACCTGAGCACGGCCCGTATGTTCACGACGTTGCGATGGTGGAAGCGACTTGGCGCAATTAATCTGAACGAAGGATCGCTACGAAGTGCCTAGTCTGTAGAAAAGTTAGATGGTTTTAGTCGATCACAGTGCACAAGGCAAACCTGCATGAACTCCAGCAAATCGGCCGTCCATGACTGCGGGTACCTGTGCGCGCGTCCGTCCACGGCGAGCACTTCGGTGGCTGTACGACGGCGGGGTCTAGCCCGTCCGTCCTCGGCGAGCACCTCGGCGGCGGCACGGCGGCGACGTATAGCTGCAGTTTAACGAAGATTGCCTGTCTACCGGCGCACGGCCTGGCAGAGCTCGCGGCGACGGCGATGGACGCAGCTCGGCCTGGCTCGATCTGATGGAAAAACTGACGTGCAGTTCCAGATTTTGTTGCATAATTAGCGGGATTGTACGTGCCCTTAACGAGACTTCAGGACGTCTTTTTTTTCTTCCGCGGAGTAGCCACGTTGGATTCCGTCCTCGTCAGCGCGTAGCAAGTCCGTAAACACCTGTAGGTGTAGCATTTCCGTTAGAGAAAGGGCTCGGCGTGGGTGAGTGGATAAGGTGCACGCCCTACTCCGGGTATTCACAGGGGATTTAACGCCTGTGCACCAACACATGTGTGCGCCGGCAGTATGTGCGCGCGGAGGAGAGGGTGCGGGTCAATGTCCAGCGCTGGCTCAAAATATTTATGGTACGCTGGCGGTAGGGTAGGTAGCACCAGCGTATAGCCTTTGTGCGCACCGGCCGTAACTAGGACCGGCGCTTCATTATTTCGATGTGTCGGTGGTAACCCGTGCGGCTATAAGCGTTTTCCTAGTAGTGTCATGAAAAATGTGTTTCAAACGACCTCATAAAGTAGGGTAAACGCCCCCTTTCTAAGAGGGTTGTTTTTTTTGCATCTTCTTTAAATCATCCAAATAAAATTCCTACACCTCTCTCCTACCTATATAGTGTAAATATGAAGTCTCATTATTTTTTGAATTCATTTTCTACTATATTCTTTTATTTTTTCCGAAATCATTATTTAATAGAAAAACATATATATAACAAGTTTTTGAATCTTATTTATATATTTTTTGGTTGCTATCTCTACCTAATAATAAAGCAAGGAGTGTTTCTCCTTCGTCCGTGTGGTTTCTGGTCGTCCATCGTCCGTTTTCGTTTTTCGTTGGTACGTTGTCCGGTCGAGCTGCGCTGTGTGTCTCTTGTATTGATCGGTGTTTTTCCCTACCTTTCACGATCAGTGGATGGCCTTTTTTTTTACGGCAATCGGTAGTTAGCTGTGAGGCTTCCTTAGGTGGTTCGATTCGTTCTCCAGGATAAATGATTGGGTTGTTGTGGGCCGGCCCAGTTTACATCAACGCTGATTAGCAAAGTTCTACTGGTCAGCGTGCACTGCAAGTTTTTGTTTCTTTTTTTCATTGCACACCTCCAATAATAAAAATGCATTGCACGTTATGCTATAAAATTTTGGTTGTACGCCGTGCTAAAAGTGTGTTCAAAATGCCGAGACATGCAAGTCGTATGCATCTTAAGCTGCTATTTATTTATCTGCCAATGCAAATGTAATGTCATGTTAAAATAAATAAGTACTATTTTTAACTATTTTTTAGTTTGGCTAATAATAAAGAGAGGAAGCCTTCTTCCGGTCCAACCTGGTGTTTTACAGTTTTGCCCTTCCATCAAAATATCTATTTATAACATTGGGTCGGTCCATTGCAGAACAAGTTTGATACGATCTCGATTCCTCTCAAATCGATTCCTGTAAGGATTAATTTCTTGCCTCTTCGCCCACCAAAATTCACCCGTATATAGCCCCTCTATTCCAAACATAATATTCCCATGGAAACTATTTATAAAAGTCTCGCCAAATAGATCGCATAAAGTCTCCGGAGTTGGCTCCCCATGGAAGGTGGAACCCGAGTTTTCCATCGGCTACGGAAGTACCGTGTCACCGCTTGCCGCACTTGTCACCTTGCCGTACGAGCTATGCAGCTTGGTTGTGCCTCGCTCTGCCAGCCGATGAGGATGGTCGCTGCCGTCGTCAGAGGTTGTCCGCTGCTTCTGCTCCACATCTCGCCGGCCGACCGGAAGAACGACACGCGCGGCCGCTGGACACTGGGTTTCTATCCTTGGCAACCAGCGATTTGGGGATCGATTGGGAATTTGAGACGTTTTTTTTTCCGGGAGAATTGATCGATTGGTTCGGTAGTCTGGCCGTTGTGTCATGTAATTGCGGGTTGTGGCCCATGAAGGAGCAGGCATGGCGCACAACCGAAATATCGAGGCAACAAGCCTGACCATGGCGCTTAATCCCTCTTGCGGGATTAAGCGGGTCATTGATGGTTCTGCTGAAAAAATGGTTATCGAAGATAATACAAAGATGGGTCATCGGTGGCGCGCTGTAGTGAAGCCCGGTCTGGAGGGATGGTTTCGCTCATGCAGCAAAGATGGAGCATTCCCGTCTCCCAGATCCATTATTTAGCTATGCGTGGTACTAGCTATTTTTCTGTTCATAGATGCATTTTTGTAAGAAAATGTTCATAGATGCATGGTTATATCTTTCTGAAACACCCAAATAATTCTTTTCCTCTATGACGCAAACGTAATTTTGCTGAACTTTGTGCTTATAGCACATCAATCATATTACGGCTTCGGGAAGCCCAAATGGATATGCATGTATGTACCTATGTTATTGTTGTACACGTGACGAGTATCGCAACCCCTAAAAATAGTACTCGAGACCAGAGTCAAAATTGTGGTATTTAAAAGTGAAAGTTCGATCCAACATGCAAGCAGGCCTCCTAGGTAGCTCATATAGAGAGTTCGTTTGTCGCATCGCGCACATGTCGCCATATATGAATGGATTGTGTCCGTCTCACTAACAATATTTTTTTATTTTCATAAGAAAATTCATCGTCAAAGGCCTTTGCATCGTCAATTTTGGAGTGGATGGTGGACCGGGCGCCCCAAATCTACATCTCGACTCCTCCCTAATGATCTATTCACATCGGGCTGAGGTAAAAGTCCTTCGCTGAAGTGGAAGTGTAAGTTCACTACTCACCGACCCGATGGAGGTACATTTGGCATGCAAAAGAAGCATTGGCGACACCTGACAACTGAGTGTGCTAGAGCTAGCTGATTTGTACGACCCACGACATCTCTGCCATCCAGAATTTTGTTTCTATGGCTCCACAACCCAGATTTTTTCTATCCCGTTGCAACGCACGGGCACGTTTGCTAGTACAACATAATAAGACTATGTGCTCAAGTTTCCTTGAAATCCATAATAAAACATATACATATTAACTTATGATCTAGAACACACAACGTTTGTTCTTTGAAATCCACAGTACAGTGTATAAGAATCCCATATTTTTTAAGGCATTTTCATGTAATTTTATATAAACCATGTTTATATATTTTTTGGTTGCTATGCAACATAATACGACTATGGGAGAAAGTTTTTCTTTTTTTTTTTGATTTTTTTTGAATTAGTTATGATCTAGAACACACAACCTTTGTTCTTTAAAATCCATACTACATTGTACAAGAATCCCATATTCTTGAAGACATTTTCATGCAATTGTATATAAACCATGTCTATATTTTTTTGGTTGCTATGCAACATAATACGACTATGGGCCACAAGGTTTTCCTTTTTTGATTTTTTTTGAATTATTTGTGCTCATTTGAAAAAAGTCAACTTTTTCACAAAAACGTTGACGGACTCAAAATCAAAGTTTATATTTGTGCTCATTTGATAAGTATGTCATGTAAAATGATAATGTGCGCTGGTTTTATATGTTTTTGACTTTTTTTGAATTACTTATATGTCGATATCGTGAACGTGAGAATTTTGGTTTTAATATTTGGATATAACAAGTTTGCATTTTTTTTATAGCAACTTGGTTGCATAAGTAGACCATGTGTGTTGGCTGTACATTGTTTTGATTTTTTTGAATTACTTATGCTCAACCCTAGCTCATTCCATCAATAACGTGAATTGTGTGAATATTTTTCATTAAAACGTGGATATAACAAGAATCAATTTTTTCATTGAAACGTGGATATAACAAGAATCAATTTTTTATAGCAACGTAGTTGCATAAGTAGACAGTGAGTGAAAGCTATATATTTTTTTTGACTTTTTTGAATTACTTATACTAAACCCTAGCTCACTGAAACCCAAAACCCCGGAAACCCCAAAACCCCGAAAACCCCTGTTTTAGAGCCGTTGGATCTGACGCCTCCGTATGTGTGCATGTGACGCGCCGATCCGCGTGTGCGCTCGTTCTACAGGCTGATTGGCTCGCGGTGCGTGGAGGGATTCGTGTGCGCTGAGTGGCTAGGGAGCTGGGGTTTGGATCGGCCCGTCTGTTTGATCTACACCGTTCAACCAGATCCGATGATTGACAATGATGTGGTGCATGGAACTGGCGTACGCGCGTCTGACTTTGTGTGCTTCTCTATTGCGTGTCTGTTCGCCGAGCCCAGACGATACCGCCCGCCCTTTTGCATACATGCATGAACACGTCGCATCTAAGCCATTAGCAGCGCATCGACGCAATCAGAACGGGGGCATCGACGCAGAATGATCGGTGCACGAGGCAGTCTGGCCGTTGTGCGCCAGTGATCGACGACGCGACTCTTGATTCACTAGGCAAACACGGGCACGCAAACGAAGCGACGCAACCATTAAAGCCTTAGCCCCTATTTAACCCCTCCTCTAACCTTCATCTTCCTCACGAGCACCAAAAACGCCATTCTCCCCACTCGCATCACATCCAAGCAACCAAGCGCAACCATGCAGTTCAACGGCCCGACGTTCCTCGTGCCCAGGACCGTGCCGGAAAGGCAGTACCCCGCCGGGGTCGTCGTGGACAACCAGCTCCGGGTCTGGGCCATGTCTAGCTGGCGGGGTGCACGGGAGTTTGCGACGCTCTTCCTTCGCCCTCTCTATCTCCACCTACCTGTGGGCACTCCGCCGATGTTCACCATCGACGAATCCCGCCCGGGAGGAACGGGCATCCTTGTCCGCTTCCGAAACCCGTACGATGCGTACCACCTCCTTGGCCATGTCTGGTATGGTGGGTGCGAGTTCATCTGCTTCAAGATGTACAAATTCTACACCGACCTAAACAACATCTGGCCCAACGGCAACACCATGCACACCCTCCCCTACAACTTGTCGGCCGCCGACGACGATGAGGAGTGAAGACGGGGCTCTCCATGTCGAAGGTTCCCCCATGTCGGTGATGTTCCAAATCTAGGTGGGTTGTTCGTGCCGTTCGAGTTATGCCCGGGTTCGATGCCCGTCGTTCTATCGTTTCTTTCTTTTCGATCTTTCTTTTAATTTATGTTTAGTTGTAAGCCAATTGTAAGCATGATGGTGTACTACTACTGCTATATCTATCTATGTGTTGTTCGTGTCGTAATATTGTTTTCTACTAAATGTCTCCATCTAGTTGTTTCATCTTTTTGAGTGTGTTACTTCGGGCGTGTTACTTCATGAAACAAAATATTTGACACAAATATTTCGGTCAACAATGCATGCAACTCGTAACGAAACCTTTATGAAGTAAATAATACAAACATGAAAACGAATCCAATTATTTAGGACCCAAGACATGTAAAACAAGTAAAACAATTTTTTTACAAATTAAAACAAGTCAAATCTAGGCAGGTGGGTTTGTTTTCTCTTTGGGCCTAGTTTGTCGGCCCAACTACACTCTTTCGGCCTTTCTTCAACTACACTCTTACGGCATAAAAAAATATATTTTTTTCTACTGAAACTGAACTTTGGTCACTTCACTGAAACTGAACTTGGGCAACTGAACTTTGGTCACTTCACAGAAGAACTTAAGAACTCGAAATGCATATTCAGATGTCAAATTAGCCACTTCACTGAAGAACTTAAGAACTCGAAGTACATGAAACTAGCATGGCGCACAGATTGCTTCCTCTGCCATTCTAACGACGGATGAACAAGAGGTAAAGAAATAACAGAGCAATGATACAAGAATAGAATGCTCCTGCCATGAGATTTGCTTGCTTCTGCAAATCCACCATCTGCCTTAAAAGCTTCTTTACCTTCTTCAATTCCTCGTTTACTTCGGCCTCCACGGGTAGTTCAGCAAAGGCAGCCCGTCCAGCAATGGGGCGCGTAATCCTCGCCGTCGGCATGGGTCTCTCCGCCGGCGCTCCTCTGCCTGAGCTGACATTGGGTCTCTCCACAGCAAACGGCGGCAAAATTAGATCCCGGGTTGCGGCGTCTCTCATATCAATGTGGCCCTCAAATTCAAGCCTATCAACGTACTGATCTATCCACTCAAAGTGGGAACATTTCTTCAGCATCTGTAAACAGTAACATGAATCTAGATCTCAAATTTGAGGAGAAAAAAGGCAATGTGGATAAATCTGAACAAAAGATAACGACATCGCGGGGAAGGAACTGAGATCTTACCTTGCCATCCCGTCCCATCATGGGAATGCTCAAGCATGACACAAATGTCGCCCGAGGTTGCCATTCTCGTCAGTTTTACTGACCATCCGCTTCAGAGCCTCTGGCCGTGGGCAGTCCGGGCACCTTCTCATCGGAACTGCACCACACTCTGGCCATCTTGACTGCGTGGCGGAGGAGCTGGACATCCCGTTCGCCGTCGCCGGAGAAGAGGAAGAATTGGGAAAGGGGAAGAAATGGCACGGGCACCAGCTCGGGCACGGGCGCAGCTCTGTTTTAGATTCCGTGTGGTGGGTCCCGTGTTGCTGAGGTGGATAAGTTGTGGGGGCACGAGCGCAACTCTGTTTTAGATTCCATGAGGTGGGTCCCGCGCTGCTGAGGTGGATAAGCTGTGGGTCCAAGCGTCACATAACCCTAACAGCTAACGATCAATTCTGCTTAAGGGCCATGTTGGCCGTGGGCTATTTTCTCCCTTCGATCTGTCACGCCTGGGCTATTTCGTCGAAAAACGACGCACTCCTTCCAACTCGACGGAAACACGTCGCACGGAAGCTATTGGCCCAGTTAGTAATGCCGATAATGAAGTTATCGAGGCGTTATGTCATAGTACCGCTGACATTCATATGCACAAATGTGTTTTACATTGATCGTGTCGGTTTCTCGATTGCTTACACCGTTGCAGCTGATCCGGTCGACGTGACTTAAATGAACAAAGGCATGATATGGTTATGTTTTGTCACAAATTTCTTGTGGATGTGCAGCTCAGAGATTGGGAGGTAGAGGTGTTCTGCTGCTTTCATTCATGTTGTGGTCTTTGATATGCGGTCTAATACCACTGGATCCCAACAGAGTAGTAATTCTGGTCCTTAATTTCTCGCCTTTTTGTTGGTGTGGCACAAAGTTTCATGTTTTCTGCCATTCACATTGTTGCTCAATGGGTGCCGCTGCAGTTGCGCTCTCGTTCAGTGTCTTTAACAACTTCAGGGATGTACCTCGTGGCAGCCGGTGGCATGCTTTTTTCCGCAAGTCTGGTGAAGGGCATTGGACCCAATCTGTTTTCTTTGTTGAAGCAGTACTTGGAGTAGCATGGTCTGTAATATGGTTGAAGTTTTCCAGTGAGCCACCTCGCACCGACATCCCAAAGTTGTCAATGCCAAAGGTAGCATCTCGTGAGAAGATTAAGGCGCAAGCAGGAGGGGTTGTTGCACCTCGCGCTGTAAAGATACCATGGAGAAGGATTATATTCAGCCTACCTGTTTGGGCAATTGTCGTGAACAACTTCACCTTGCCTTGTATGTTATGATGAACTGGCTGCCTACTTATTGCGAGTTAGCCCTTAAGCTTAGCATCCAGGACATGGGATCCTCAAAGATGCTTCCCTATTTCAACATGCTTATTTTCTCCAATTGGGTTTGTTGTCTCGGCTGTTGCACTTATGGCCCTTCCTTCGTTGGGGACGCCCTCAGGGACTGTGATCTGTTCATCAGTAGCTCTTGGTTTGCTGACTCTAGGAAGAGCAGGGTTTGCAGTGAATCATATGGATGTTGCTCCGAAATTTTGCTGGTATAGTAAGGGGGGTTTCAAATACACACAGTCACACATGGGGCATTGGCTGGGGATAGTTGGTGTTTAGCCTCACGGGAAATATTTTGGAGGCTGCAAAGGCTTCTAACATGGATCTAGCGAGCTCTGAAACATAACTGTTCATTGTTTCTCATTTAATGTGAGGCAGGATAGCAAAATGGGAATCGCACATGTATTTGTTCATCGCCTGTCAAATTTCAGAGCTTTAAGACCGCACCCCACTACGGGAGAGTCTCGAAAGGCCGACGGCATTTCTATACGCCAACGGCCAAATATCGGGGCTATCAGCGTATACCCGGCATGCAGACGCAAAATAGAAAAAAAAAAATGGATACGCCGACGGCAACCCCGTCGGCCTATGTTTTTTTCTTTTGCTACGCCGACTGCCACCGTTGGCGTATCCAATTTTTTTTCTACTCACTCACCATTTTAAGCATAACTTTTTTGCATTCAAACTCAAATTTCGACGTTCTTTTCGTTTCGAAAAGGAGAAACATATCTACATCATCATGCATATTATTCAAGCTACATTATTTAAAAAAAAATGTTACCCTAAAAAAACATGTTATTAAAAGGAAAAACATATCTACGGGAATGAGACCATCGGCGTTTCTAGGCTCTCCCGTAGTGCACGTATATATGTTAAGAAAATAAGAAGTAATGTTACGCTAAGAAGAATAGATGTGTTATCAGGAATGATCCCATGGTTATGCTATGTACTACAGCTGGACGGTTGGCCTATTAACAACCGTTACAATGTGTGATTTCTTGTTTTTTTTCCTAGTCATATGAAATAATGTGATTTGTGCATAGAATTGGTAGTACAGGGTGACTAGGGTGACTAACAGTATATGGCAGTCCCACAGCCCTTGCGACCTAGGGTTTTTTATAGTCCTCGGGCGGCGCTCACTAGTGGAAACAACCCCTTTCGTCCAGGAGGAGGGGGCATCTGTCCCGGTTGCACCAAAAACCGGGACAAGTGCCATGCATTGGTCCCGGTTCGTGTGCCCGAGACAGCAGAAATCACCTGGGGGCATCTGTCCCGGTTCGTGGGGAGCCAATGGTCCCGGTTCGTGGCACGACCCGGGACCAATCCCTAGCCACAGGCCACGTGGCACGCGCATGGGCATTGGTCCCGGATCATTCCCCAAACCGGGACCAATGTCCCTTCCCCTACAAATGCGGTCTCACAGCCCCCATCCCTTTTTTTTGCTTGGGGGAGTGAGAGAGAGGTGTGGGTGGTAGTGTGTATTGTACCTCGTGGCGCGGGAGTCCTGCCGCGTGATGCGGGAGTTGTGACGCGTGGCCACGAATGCGCGGTATAAACTGCCGCGCCTCGAGCGTATTCTCCACTCCACGCACCGTCGTGCCACCACCATGCCTCCGAGGAGGAACAACACTACCGGTTTCCGCGGCGTCCGATCACGGCAGAACGGAATGTTCACCGCGACTATCCGCTGCGGGGACGACCGCATCCCCCTCGGCTCCTTTGCGACGGCGTTGGAGGCCGCCCGCGCCTGGGACGCGGCGGCCTGGCGCCTCAGCCGCCCGCGGTCGTTGATGAACTTCAACGACTGCCACACCCTCTAGGAAGCGGAGGCCAGGGCGCCGACGCCGCAGATCGTCACTGCCGCCGACCACCGCCACCTCAGGCACCGTGCATTTCAGGGCCTAGTCGACGCCAGGGACGACCGCGTGGTCCGCGAGTATTACCGGAACAATCCGGGTGAGGAGAGCGCCAGCGAGGAGCTATGGTAGACCCGCGCGGCTGAGCGGGCGGAGCGGCGCCTCGAACGCCACCTCGAGTTAGATGCCGCTCGGGAGGCGAGGACGAAGGCGCTGCAAGAGCTCCGTCGGGCCGACCACGCCGGCGATGTCTGGGCCTCCGACGATCCGAGGTGGGGGCCTATGTCGGACATACCATCATGCACCTCCGACGACGACGAGGAGGTCACCGACGACGACGACGACGACGACGAGGAGTAGCGCGCTAGCGCGTCTGTTTTCTGTTGGCTGTTTAATAAAATAATTTGTTGTATTCCGGGAAACAGCGGCGCGCTAGCTCGTCTGTTTTCTATTTTCCGTGTGATTTTTCCTGATTGGTTGGATTCAGACGACTAATGGCATTTCAATAGACGTTAAAAAGAGGGGGACATGCATTTCGATAGATAAACAAGGCACAGTACACATAATGGCAAGATTGGATCTAAATCTAAACGGAGAGTATAGATCTAAATAAACAAGGCAGTACATAATGGCCAGAGTGCATCGATCTACTAACTAGTCATACTCCTACCTAGGCCTATAATACTCCGACTCGTAGTCGTCGTAGTCGCCGCCGTCGTCGTCACTATCGTCTGACGGTGCTCTGCACTCCCTCGGAGGATCACGACTCTAGGACTGGGCGTGAGGGTAGCGCAGGCGGGGGATATCGCCGGCCCTGATGTAGTCCATGACGCTCTGTAGAGTCCGGCCGTACCACCATAGCCGACGACCGGCCTCGTGAAAGTTCCCAGGAGGCAGACCGTCCTCCTCATACCTGGCGAGCGCCCTCTCACGCCGATTGATGAAGAAGGCATCCCAAGTATGTTGGTTATCGGGATGCCAACTGGGATTCCTCCGCTGCTCCGGCGTGAGCTCGTGGTAGTAGTGGTTCGTGATGGCCGCTCGACGCGCCACACCTTGAGGAAGAGGAGGGACCGGCACTCCTCCGGCGCTCAGCATCCAACCGGCGGGAACGTTGTAGCCGCACGGGCAGGGGTAGTTCGAGGCGGAAAGTGCCTCCGCCTGGATGAATGTTAGAGTGGGTACGGTAGAAGCCATGAGAGAGTGGTGAGTTTGTATGTGTTTATGCCAATGGTGTGGCAATGCACACATATATAGCGAGAAGAAACCATATATCCCTTTAGTCCCGGTTGGGGACACCAACCGGGACTAAATGGTTCGTGTTTCGTTGGACCAATCAGATAGAATCACACGGATCGTGTGTTTCTTTCAAACGCTTGTGAGTCGTTGGATCCGGGGTGTGTTTCTTTCGAGCTGTTGTGAGCGGTTCGATCAGGGCTACGGTGTGTTCCTTTCGAACTGTTGTGAGCCGTTGGATCAGGGTGTTTCTTAACCGTTAGATAAAAACCCTAGCACAACACTTTGTGAGCCAGAGGACCCTATATATAGCCCACCTTCATACACCGGTCAGTTCATCGACCAAATACAAAACATCCGGATTTGCCATCATACGTCTTGCCGTGCATTTGGTATGCATATATGCACCGAGTAGCCACGGTGGGGCTGTATGATGGCGATACCGATTGTTTTGTTCTACATCCCCCTTTAAGGTTTTATACATCATATATTCAGTTCATCGACCAAATACAAAACATCCGGATTCGCCATCATACGTCCTGCCGTGCATTTGGTATGCATATTGCACCCAGTAGCCACGGTAGGGCTGTATGATGGTGATACCGATTGTTTTGTTCTACACCCCCTCTTTAACACATCAATCCATACTTGGATCAGTGTTCACTTTGAGCTCGGAGTGGGTAGTAATGTGCAACTGTTCGGGCGGTTGTTAGCCGTTGGATCTAGCACTTTGTGAATCAGAGGACCCTATGTATAGCCCACCTTCATACACCGGTCAGTTCATCGACCAAATACAAAACAACAGAATTCGCCAGCATACGTTATGCCGTGCATTTGGTATGTATATATGCACTTAGGAACCAGAAAACGGATTTGAATGTAAATAGTAAAATAGTTAATAGTTTGAATAATTATTTAGGTAAACAGAAAACGGATTTAATTTAGGCAAATTCAAGCAATTTTCATGTTGAAATTTTTTCAAATTCGAAAGTATATAGAAGTTATTCATGTGTATATTCAAACAATATTCAAATTTAGGCGCTAAAACATTTGGCGCGCCCTGCCAAAAAAAGCATCTGGACGGTGGCCTTTCGTCCCGGTTGCTGCCACCAACCGGGACTAAAGGGGCCTTTCGTCCTGGTTCTTGCCACCACCCGGGACGGATGGCCATGAATATATACACGTCACCGTCCCGGATGGCCACAGAACCGCGCCCAGGGACGTACCGACGCTGCCAGACTGCCCATTTTTTCCGCCGCCGCCCTCCGCCGCCGCGCCGCCACTGCCCCCCTCGCGCGCCGCCCTACCTCCGCCGCCGCACTCCTCCGTCCCGTCGTCGCGCCGCCGCACTCCTCCATCCCGCTGCCCCTCGAGCCGCCCCCCCTCGATCCCGCGGCCCCGCGAGCCGCCCCTCGATCCCGTCGTCGCGCCGCCGCCAGCCCGCTCGCGCCTCGCCCCTCGATCCCGTCGCGCCGCCGCCCCTCGATCTCGTCGCGCTGCGCCGCGCCGCCACCCCTTGATCCCGTCGCGTCGTCGCCCCCTTGATCCCCGTCGGACCCTCCGCCAGCTCGCGAAACGCCGCACCCTCGATGCCGTCGGGCGTCCACTGCCCCCCCCCCGCCGCTGCTGCCCCCCGCCGGCCGCCGCCTTGCCGCCGCTGCCCCGCGCCGGCCGCCGCCCTAGAGGAGGTAAGGCCCTGCCTCCATCTCGCCCTAACTAGGGGCTTTTTCCCTTTTTTTTACTTAATTGCTGTTTTTGTTTTTATTTATTTATTACTGTTAGAAATGTTAGAATCATTAGTTATGAATGTTAGAAATTTTAGATTAGACTTAGGAATTTTAGATTTGTTAGAATTGACATAGGAAATGTTAGAAATGTTAGGAAATTTAAAAATGTTAGAAAATTTTACTAAATTAGTATTACAAATTTAAGAATGCATGTTAGGAATGTTAGAAAATTTAACCACGTGAGCTATGACTACCCTTATCTATGGATGCGTATTATCATACGTTTAAATATTTCATGAATATGTTGCTCTTTTTGTGGTATCTATAAGCAACTTTGATGAAAATAATTGATCATTAGTTATTATCTATAAGCAATTTTGATGAAATGGATCTCAAACATATAATTACTCTTTTTGTATAGTATGGAGCCAAGAGACGAAGATGCCGAAAACTTACTCGAGGGTTTCATCCGCGGGCCCGACGTAGAGACCGATGTGAGCCAGTGGGTGAACAACTCCGGTGAGGGAGATCCGGAGCTCACCCAGGGAGACGACTCCGGTGAGGGAGAAGCCGACGGCTCCGATATGCGAGCAGCCGACGGCTCCGATATGGGAGCAGCCGACGGCTCCGGTGGAGCCGTACAAATTACAAACACCGGCTCCGAGGTGCATATATAGATATGTTAATTAATGAAGCATCTGTTGTCTCTATACATGTATTAACAGTCTTTATATTTTTAGCCATCCGGTTCAAGCATATCAACCGGAAAAAAGACTAAACGAGGCGCAACAAAGAAGTTAAAAGATACAGAAATATATAGGATCGACAAGTTAAAAGTCATAGCAGACGGCGCACCCGAGCTTCCCGCTGATGTTGCCCAAAAATTTGTGAAGCAATGCGGAGTGCTAGTTAGGGATCACATCCCGATCACTGTTCATGAGTGGAATCAGCCAAAAGATCCGCGGAAACAAGAAATTTCATATGTCAGCAAAATAGCCAAAGAACATCTTTTCTCGAAGATCTTGTCTAATTTCAACTTACCCTTGCCGAAGGTGGACGAGAATGAAGCGGATGTGAATGAGGCCGATGTTACTAAAATGAAAAAAGAGATACGGGATAAGGTCAAGGCGTGGACCCTGAAAAAAATGGCCGAGCAATTCAAAAACTGGAAGAAAAGATTGAACCTTGACTATGTTAAGAAAAACAAGACTCCAGATTTCACTCAAGGGTATGAGAAATTAAAACCCATATGGGCAGATTTCATGAAGTACAAGCTGTCAGAGAATGAACTGGAAAGGACAAAAAAAAAATGAGAAAAACGCCGCCAAAAAGGTATATCACCATGTTATGGGGCAAGGTGGCTACAAGGGTTCCAGTCCCAAGTGGGAGCAATGGGAGAACGACCTAATTCAGCTGGGGATCACTCCCGAGCCGTTTTTGTGGGTCGAGACGACAAGGTCATGGTTCTACGGGCATGGGGGCACGTTGGACGCCGAAGGAAAAGCAACTATAACCTAAGGCATAAAGAGAGTCCTCTACCCATAGAGAGGCTGAGAACCGCAATAAAGGACGTTAAAGAGGGGAAGTTCGTGCCAGGTAGAGAGAACGACGAGCTCACACGCGCCCTCGGGATAAGGAACACTCAGGGCGTACACGAGCCGTAGAAGGCAATCCTCCGTGGAAAACTGGGTTCGACGACAGCAAAAAGATATACCCCGATAGAAGCCGTCAACGTAGAAAGGACACGGAGGCAGCTGAAGCAGAGACTCAGGCAAACTGGAGGCGTCAACTTGAAGAACAGATAAAGCTGACGCGGGATGTAGCAAAGAAGCAGCAGGACCAAATTAACACACTTAGCCAGCAGATAGTGTCTACCGGCGCATCACTACACATGGTAGAAGGTGAAGTCGAGGCTACCAACGTCGCACATTCTCATCGCAAAAAGCAGCGTTGCATCCACGCAGCTACCGGGTGATGATGCACCGCCGATGATTCACCCGGTGGATGATATCACGGAGATGACAACCTGTGAGCTCCATGTGAAGGTCGTCAATATAACCATCAAGGTGGCGGCCGGCTATGCCTTACCAATTGGCAACGAACCAACTCACCATAGTCTTCCGGTTCCACGGGGCTACGCTGTTGTTGGGGTCGATGAAGTTGTCAACGGATTCGAGCGGGTAAAGCTTGATTTCCCTGAAGGTGAAGACGAAGAGTTGGCTGAACTCGGAGAAGCCAAAAACTTGACCGTTCTATGGCTAAAGGAATTAATTGTGCTCCCAAATCAGACGGCAAAGCCATCGAATCCTCGCCATTCTCCAGCGCAAAAGTCTCCAGCGCGGTCGTCTTCGCCATGCATGCCGTCTCCAGCGCGGTCGCCTACGCCGTGCGCGTCTCCACCGCGGTCGCCTAGGCCGCTGCGTCAGCCTTCTCCACCCACTAAGTTTCTGCTGAAACGTACAAAATCACCCAAACGTCAACGGGCACCCCTCCCGAAGGTACCAAAGGAGGTACCCAAGTTACCTTACGACTATACTCCCGAGGAAAACCAGAAAATCGCAAAGGACGAATACGAGGCGTGGAAATCGAAGCGGAAGGAGAAGAAAAAGGCAGATTTCCCCGAGACCGAAGAAGAGATAGAACGAGCTTGCAAAATGGTGAAGACTCTTCATCAACCCGAGCCGAGTCTGTCATCTGACTATGACCGCTCTATTCTGAAGTCACACCAGGAAATGGTGCGGTCGACGAATAGTAGTAGCGCAAGCGGGAAAAGGGGAAAATCAGTTGCCCAGCTCAGAGAGCAGAAAAAACAATCCACGTCCCCGCTCAAAGTGATTTCCGATACCCAGGTGGGGCCGAGCACTAATATTGCTGACGAGCAAATTGATCCGGAGTTTATAACACTGTACACAGACAAGGCAGCTGATGCGGGTTTGTCCATTGCTGAGTATATGCAAACACTACAATCTTCCCCGAAGCTGAATGTGCGTACAAATACACGTACGGCAAGCCTCTCGTCAAACCCGAGGAGATAAAGGATCTACCAACGAAAATGCGAAGAGTGCATAGTTGGTATATGGAAGCCACTGAGAAATCTCAGGACTGGATATGTCTCAGCGTTAAGGACGAGCACTATGGGTATGGAGAAGGAATGGTTATGATTCAATTTGACGAATTGTTTCAGTTATACCAGCAACAGGCCCTCGACAAAGCTGTCCTTAGTGCCTATTGTCTGTAAGTACTTATTTCTCTAGCTCACCTCGTTCATTTGCATATTCATATATATATATAGTACACTCATATATTATAATTGCAGAATGAAGATTCTAGAATGCAAAAGAGGTGGAATCTATGATATTGGGTTCATTGATCCAAATATTGTTTATGAAAAGACTCTTCAGATATCTGCCAAGGATACAGAAAATAATATTCTGAGGGCAATATTGTTTCACCAACACCGACGGGTAAAACTATTTCCTTACAACTTCGGGTTAGTGTTATTGTGTTGTAAACATTCTGTTTTCCTTACTCGATGTTCACTGTATAATTGATGAGTTCTGCGTGCGCAGCTTCTACTATATTCTGCTAATCTTCGAAATTGACAAAGGAAAAGTAATGGTAATGGACCCAAAACGTAAACCCCTAGCGATGTGGGCTGACATGCAGGAAATGATCCAGCGGTAATTTCAATCTTTATTAATTTCAGTATTTATATATGGCACTATATCGACTACTTTGTTTCATTTTCGGATATCAAATAACTACTAACTCTTTTTATTTTATTTTCTCGGGTAGCGTTTGGAAGAGGTTCATAAAAAAGGCCAGGGGTGAATGGAAATCAACGCTTACATTTGATGTTGTGCAAGTAAGTACTATCTAGATCCGCGAGCACCTCCTTGATTCTAGTGTCGATACCATTATCATGTCTGGTTTATAATTATTTTGATTGAAATCATGTTCTCGTAAAGTGCTTGCAACAAGGAGACGGGAATCACTTGTGTGGATACTACGTTTGCGAGTTCATTCGTCAGACGACATGTCCCAAGGGCAGAAATTTAAAGCAACTTCATGTACGTTAGTCGTCAATTCTTCTTATTAACATCTATTTTAGTTACTTAGTTTCATTAATATATATTGACCACTCTTCTTTATATTAGATTGAACGGCTTCGGGACGGTCTTCTACCAAGGGACCGCATACGAGCAATTCAGGAGGAAATTGCGGGCTTCTTAGATGCAGAGGTCCTAAACGTAAATGGAGAGTACTATAGCCCCGGGTGGTACTGAATTTGATTTTGTAATACACTCCATCCGTCATGTAATATGCTCGATATACTTTGCTTCCGTAATATAAGTGTTCCTTATTCTGCTTTATATATGTATTACTTATTCGTTCGTGGGATCCGGAAGCTCCGGGGAGGGTCCACCGAGGCTCCTCTCTTCTCGTGGGATTCGGGAGGTCCGGGGAAGGGCCACCGGGGCACCTCTCTTCTCATGGGATCCGGGAGGTCCGGGGAGGGGCCGCCGGGAGGTCTGGGGGTCGCAAAACGCAAATCGTAAGGGCAAAAGCCCTGCCGCGGCAGAAGGGGCATGCATCCCGGGTCGTATTGAGAACCGGGACTAGTAGCCCTGGCCAGGTTCCAGCTCACGGGCCACGTGGTCAGCCCCATTCGTCCCGGGTCCTGGCACAACCGGGACCAATGGGGGAGGGGTATTTGTCCCGGATGCCCCATCCCGGTTGCACAACCGGGACAAATGGGGCTTACGGACCGGGACTAATGCCCCTGTTTCCACTAGTGGCTGCCACGAGTTTGAGTTTCTCCTCGCCGATTGCTGCTGCGTTCGGAGAGATCGAATCATTGCACCCACCTACAAGTCCTAGAAAATACGAAGTATAAACTAAAAAAATACGAAAAGTCGATATACAAAAATCAGTAAGTATATAAAAAATCACGAAATGCAAGGTACAAAAAGGCCGACGTGCAAAAATACTGAAAACTGAAGTACAAAACTTCTAAAGTACAAAGTAAAATTAACCCAAAGGAAAAAAAACCCGAAATACAAAAATATTGAAATCCGAAGTGCGAAAATACTGAAATCCAAGTACGAAAACAACCTAGCCCGGAGTACAACTATTCAACTTTTGAAAGAATTTTTTTTTCTCGAAACCTATCAATATGAGATTTTAATTTATAAATATATGAAAATGGTTCATTATTTGGACAAACGGTTCTCAAATTATTTATTGTGTTTTTAAAAAAGAAGCATGAAATAAATGCGCGTACAACTTCCGCATCTCATCCCGTCTGGTTTGGAGGAATCCCACCAAAATTCTATCGTTGTGACACTCGTCACGCATGTAGACACCCGAGAGGTTCCCGTAAAAACAGAAGCCCACGCTTGACATGGAATGAACGAATGATAAGCGAAAACGTGACGCTTGACGCGATGACAACGCCCACGGGTTTTCTTCTAAAACGCTACACTTTTGCTTTTTTTTAAAGAAAATAGGACGTTACCTTTTGCTACTCCCTTCGGTCCAGAAAAACTGTCGTGGCTTGTACATACGAGTTATACGTACGCTGCTCTTCCCGTCCGACACTTTAATCGGATCGGAGGGAGTAGTGATTTTCGCTGGTCCGGATGCATGGAAAGCCTGCGGGGCAGCCCAATTGGCCACACGGGCCTAGAGGCTGTGGCTCAACACTCCCTAATGCGGCAGGACGAGGGGAACTCCTATTCAGTGCTCGTAGCGTGTACTACCGTGTCTCGCCCACGTGACCAGCTAAATGGGTCAAGCCCAGCAGGTACATACACAATTCGTTCGTGTCTGTTTCTTTCTCAGTCACTAGGTCAGTTTCGTTCGTGTCTGCACCATGCAAAAAAGAAAGAAAGAAAAAATAGCTAGCTATAAGGTTCAGTTTCCTACTATATGAACGGTTTTCAAATTTGAACAAATTTTTAAAATGAACAAATTTCAAATATGAACGATTTTTAAATCTGAACAGTTTTCAAAACTAAACAATTTTTTTAAAATGAACAAATTTTAAATATGAACGATTTCGAAATCTGAATAATTCTCAACTATAGTTTTTTAAATGAACAAATTTCAAAACTGAACTTTTTTTTCATTTGAACAAATAAAAAACTTGAACATTTCTTATCCGAACAAAATTTGAATTTAAACATTTTCAAGTTTGAATATTTTTTGTTTAAATAGATTACAAAACGAATATTTTCGAATAAAAAGGAAAAGAAAACAGAAAAGAAAGAGATAAAACGGAAATAAAAAAACAGAAATGGCAAATAAAGAAGGAAAAACCGAAACTATAAAAAGCTAAAAAAGCAAACCTATGCATCAGCCGTAGCCTAGCTCAGTGGTTTCCCCCTTTCACTTCCGATGGCAACGTACCTGGTTCGAATTCCCCTCTCACCCTTTATTGCTTTTCTAGCGAAATAGAGTTAATGGGCCAGCCCGTCTGCAAAATGTACCGACTCGCTATAGGCGCTATATAGGGATTGCGAGGACGAAGCCTTCACCATATTCTTAGGGTTCACTTAGCGAAACAAGTCGGTCTCCGCTCCAATAGTTCGCCAGACATTTGGCTCTCTGAGCCTCTCAACCTTTATTGCTTTTCTAGCGAAATAGAGTTAATGGGCCGACCCGTCTGCAAAATGTATGCGGGCGAGTCGGAGTACCGACTCTCTATAGGCACTATATATGGATTGCGAGGACGAGGCCTTCACCATATTTTTAGGGTTCACTTGGCACAACAAGTCGGTCTCCGCTCCACTAGTTCGCCGGACATTTGGCGATCTGAGCCTCTGACGCCGGCGGAAAGGAGCATGCCCGGCCCTGAGAGGGGCAGGGGGTGCGGCCGCCCCGGCCCCCGAATCCAAGGGCCCCCCAGCAGGTACAACATAAGCAATGGGGATTGGGGAAGAGTTCATCCGATACCGCCGTTAGAGGAGCTCGAAAGGTTTTCTCTCCTATCTTAAGGAAAACGACGAACACATTGTTTACCTCCGCTGCCTTTACGTGGGCTGAGACGTGGCCCTTTTACTTTTATGTTTGGGCCTTTTTTTCTCTCTTTTACTAACTCGGCCGTTTGGCCTTTGGTTAGCTACGGAAAGTGTCACATCCCAATTTTGGAATACCTGAAAACATAGTTGTTTTGCTAATTGCTTGACAAATAAACTTTGGTTGTGTTTGTTTAAGTGCAACTAAACAAACTAATTATATAATCTTACATGGCTAAGAAATTGAAAACAAACTTAAAAAGATAGCAAAGCAGTAAACTAAAAATATTCAACATATTGTTCCAATGACCTTGGCAATATTTTCTAAAGTAAAAATTGATCAAAGAGTTTTCCAAAACTATCTTATGAATCCCATACTTGTTGGATATTATTCCAAGGCCTAAATTAAGAAAGAGGTGAAACACTTAATAAATTTCCCTAAAAGACTATCAGGAAAAAGAGGCATTCTTAAATGCTTCACCAAAATCTTATCAAATGTTTTTCCAACCTTGCAAGCTTAAAAACAAAAGTATTGGAGAGCATGGACTTGCTATCTCTAGTCACATAAATATTTTGGCAAAGCATTGTTAAAGAAAAGCCTAGTGCCTTATTAAATTGAATTTCCAATATTTCCAGAAACAGGAAACTCAAACAAGTTTGTTCTACAATATTTTTCAAAATGCCATGAAATAAATACCACATCCTCTATATCATAAATAAGGATGAAAACCAAAAGGGCACAACTTTTTGAATAATTTAAGTTGCCAAAAACCCCCGTTTTCTAGACAGCACCTTTTAGAAATTTGAACAAGTTTGTTCTATGAAGTAACTCAAAATGACTTTAACTTTCTACCACACAAGGAACACACCAAATAAGGAATGTGTGCCAAACATTATCATTTTTGGAAACTCCTAAGTAGTCAAATAAATTCAATGTCCATTTATGTCAGAATTGAAATTTGAACAACTTTGAATTATCAAGTTTATCCAATTGTGCCAATTTTCACATATGTTGTGCATCTCAACTATTAAGAATTTTGGGCGAAAGGATTTCTAATTATTACTTTGTTTTCCTAGTGAAAACAACATTTTCCAGAGAGGAAAAGGGTCCCTTTGTAATTTTCACAAATTGGCCAGGGACCTGTTTGTAATCCGAGTCATCTCCTTCTTCTTCCTAGCTTCTCTGTAGCTGCAGTGCCCCTACTCCATTTCCTTCGAGTGGAAGGTATCTTGAGGATAAGAACCCCCCATGTGCACATGTCTGCTACCTGCTCTCTCTCTCCCCCTCGAGCTCTCTCTCTCTCTCTCTCTGAAAAATTCCCAAACCGAAACCCTAGCCCGAGAGCTCGCCGTCGTTTCGGCTGTTTCAGAGCTCACCGGCAGCCGCCGTGTGGCTCAACCTCTCCGCCTCGTCGTGCTGGTCCTCGGTGCAAAAGGAATCGCGGCGGGATGCCTCGAGGAGCCCGCGCCATCCAGTTTCTTCTTCGGGTCCGGCGAGCTCCGGCGGGAGATCACCGTCGACTCGAGCCCCCTCCGCCTTCGCCGAGTGGCCCTGCGCGTCTAGGGTGAGCGTGCGCCCCTCACCGTCCCCTTTCCCCTCTCCCTAGCCCTCTAAAACGTCACCGCGCCGTCCTCGCGTTTCGGCCGCCGCGCCCTCGTCGCCGGCCGCTCTCCGGTGGTCGCCTGAAAATGAGACCCCGCTCAGTTGCTTGCCCGCGTCGTAGGCAACGCGTAGATGTGTTTGAATCGCGTAGTGGTGGCCGTATGCGTCGATTAGGACCTCGCCGGAATCCGTCCCCGCCGGCGAGTGACGCGGGATGGCGTCAGCGTGGCTTGACCGCGCGCTGGGGCGGTCAAACCCGCGGGTGGGCCGTGCTGCCCGCGTGGCAGCCACCGTGGCTCGCAGGCCCGCTGGTCAGCGACTGCGGCTAGATCTGCTCGCGGTAAAATCGGATCTGGCCGGCCCAGTTGTGGATCTACCCCATCCACATCTTTTTCCTTTTAATTTTTTTTTACAGAAATGTACCTGATTACTTTTGGCCCTAAAAGCTAACCTATAAGATGAATTTGACCAAGATAAAATTCACAGTGGTAAATAAACAAAATCTAAACCATCTCCAATTTGTAGATCTACATTTGGATGGATATTTTAGACATGAAAAATGTTTTGGCAACAGGTACCAGAAACAGAAAAATGAGCACCATTTTAATTTCACAACTCAGAATAAGGTGTATCCAATTGCATTGGGAATCCCTTGAAATTTCCTAACAGGAGCAATTAACCTTGCTTCCAAATTCCTAATATTTTTGAAATGGCATGCAATTTGGTAAAACACCAGAGAGCACTTTGGTGATTTTTATAAAATCATTAAAAATGATTTTTGATGCAAACTCAATTGTATGGTCTTGTGTATGTTTAGGGCTATCCAAACCTAGCTGGGTTTAATTTTTAGAGCATCATAGAAAATTTGGTGGACAGATCTCTAATTTGCATGTTTCTGCCATTTTGGCATTTTAGGTAATTAATTTGTGTGAATATATTTTTGTGTTGCAATCTTGTTTTCTAGCAAGTACAAGTTGTGTGAACTTGTTTTCTAAGGTTTACTTAGCTATTTTAGCATGTTAGATTGTGTGTAATTGAGTTGAGAAGAAATAGGATTTATGTTAGTAGCATATGTTTTATCTCTAGTTTATACTTGCATAGAATTTTTGACTGATAAATTATGTGCAAGCACTTGGATTGTTGTGTTGAGAGATTGGATCCAGTACCATGTTGGTACTTAGATTGTGTTGGTATCACCTCTGCTAGCTTGCATTTGAGTTGGTAGAAAATCATGAGTAGTTTAGTCATCACTATGCAAATGTTGGAAAAATTCTCTCATGTGTAGAATTTTTGGCATAAAAATTTGTGGTTGTGTAGCCACATATTTTTGTGTTTTGTTCATAGGACCAGTAGCATTTTGATAGTGTTTTCATGAGTACTTGACCCCTGAAGTTTTCACTTGTGTGGAAATAATATCATGAGTAGCATTACCTTGCTTATTTTTAGCACCCTATTATTTTCTACTAGTATGGTTATTGCACTAGAAGCTAGTTTAGTCTTTTGTTAATTTTTAGCAAGTATGACCAGAGGACTTGTGACCTCTTAATGCTTTGATATGCTAGTGGAGCACCCACTAATGTCATTGCATTTTTGGTGGAAACATTTTTTCCCCCACACTAGATGTGTTTCCTTTATATAGTTCTCTAACTAATGAGTGCCTAGTATTTTTGCCTTGGGCTTTTGAGTGCTAAATGGAAATGTGTATGCTTCTGTTTGTAAGTGGTTGTAATCATGTGTGTCTTGCTAGGAAAAATCCATCTTTGGTGTGTTGTTTGATTCCTCTAGTAATGCCCTTTTTATTACCACTAGTATGTAGGAGTTGCCCTGCAAATTGATGCATTGTTTTATTAAATGGGATATTTTTGTTCTAGCAAGTATAGATGTTTTTCACTCCTGTTTTTATAACATGGAACCTCTGGTTGTATTTCAATTACTTGATTGAAATGCATCCATTGATTCTTCATGTTTGAGTAGTACTAGTTTCCTTAGCAGTTTTTGTATTGAATTTTTCCTGCCAACTTGTGTTTGGTAGATATTTGTGTATCCTAGCATGAGGACATGTTTTCATTTCCCATTATGATAACATGGTTCCTTGTTTTGCATTTTAGTACTTTACTTGTTATGCTTGCTTGCATAGCAAACCCTTAGTAGGAGCATGTCTATAGGATTCCTCCTTTTTAGTCATTGTTTCTATTGTTATGACTATGAGAATTGTGTGTTTTGTGATGAGTCTATTGCCTTGTTGCACTTGTGTAGGCTCACTGATTTGTAAACGTCGCTTTTACAAATCATGTGTTTTATTTATTCTTGATGTGAATTTAGGCTTAGTAGAATAGCTACCTTTTTCTTTTTGTGGTTTGGTTGATAGATCCATTGCCATGATTATTATTTGTGCATGTTTTGTATACTCTTAGTAGCCTCACCGTGTGAAACTAAGTGTATTTTGGGTTTCTTAATATCTTGGTATGAGAGTGGCACACCCACTGAATCCATGATATTGAGGTTGTGAGATATGTTCCTCCAACCTTAAGCTATCTTATTAAATGGCATTTCTGCCAGGTGTGTTTGTTTGATTGTTTGCCTCAATTAATAATTGTGTGATTGGTTATTATTAGTTTCCTTGCTGTATGTATTGTTGCTTGCCTTGATTGGTTCTGAATGTGTGTCCTTTATTTCTTTTACGACGTTAGAAAACGAAGAGGAAGGAAGTGTCGTGAAGCTCTGTTTCAAGTTCCAGTCACTCCAAAACCAGGCACACAAGGAGTTACCAGGAAAGCCATCCTGATGCTTGCTGATACAATACTTATCATTATCTATCATGTATGTTTTACCTCTGAAGTTTTACCAAAAACTTGATTATCAAAACTATTTTTGATGTGGCTATTACTACTATACTAGTATATAGGTTACTATTATGCCAGTAGTTAAACTTGGTAATACCAAGCCCATAAGCCACCATATGGTATTTATTACCATCAAATATACTAGTCCCTAAGTGGACACCCTAAAATTGTGATTTTTACAAAACAAAGGCTTTACGAAAAAACCCGGAGAAAAGGCGAATCCTTATTCTCCGGAGGAATGTGGAAGTGGTCATTTTTGAGAATTTGGTGTTTTCAAAAATGACACATAACCTAGTCTTCGCCGGACAACCTTTACCGTACTGCCACCCTACCCCAACATGGGCACGGGCTTAACTTGAAGTTTGTTCTTATTAGTGTGTGCTATCTCACTTGCTATAAGGGGCGTCGTACCCTCGAACCGAATGTCGTCAAAACTCCCAATGTTGAGGCATATAAAGTGTTGGATTAATTATCCCTCCAGACGCATTCGCTGAGGCTCCCGGCTAGGCAGAGTGGGACTTGTTGCCGGGGAGATTCTACTCAACCGAGAGATAGGCATATTCTAGTTTGAACATAGTGGATTGTTATGATTAGATACCTGATGTTTACATACTGTTGTTACAGTCCGTGGTTGTTCACGGTAGGTGTACTGGATCTGGTGGATGTGTACACCTCTGCAGAGTACAACTTTTTCGAAGAAGCCGCGTCCTCGGATATGGACAGTTGAATGGCCATGTAGCTAGCATTGTGTCAATGTTTTAAAAAAGGAGTTTTTTTAAAGGAAGTGTTGAACTTGTGAAGTTCGGAAAGGAAGGAAAACTTGTACCGTGGAGGTACCGTTGATGATGGAAAGCCAGATGTAGTTATACAAAACAAAGTGTTTTGCAAAGAAAACCTTTTCTACTCTAAGCAAGAATTCTGGAAACTGATTCCAAGAAGTTTTGCAAAGAGAAAAATATTCTTTAACAAAGCTTTACAAAACCTCTTGTACATGTGATATCTACAAGAGAAATAAAACTATATTATTTTCTTCTGAAGTATCTTCTTCAACGAAGATACAGATTAACCTGACTGCAACTGTGGTGTCATCATATATGAACACCATTGATAGTGAACCCTATTTATAGCCTACCTATTCCACCATATAAGCATACTTGCATATTTGGTAAGTCACATGATGGATGTCTTGCTGAGTACATTCAAATGTACTCATTATGGTTTCGCCCCTGGTATCTACTTGCCAGACTTTGAGAAGGAGCCTCCAAAGGAGATCTATGAAGAGAAGTACGGAGCTGACGGCTTTGCGAACTAGGATCGTCTCCGGGTCAGCAGCCTGTAGGTTAAGGCGTGACTTGGGCTCATCTACGTTGTGCTTTAATTGTCTTCCGCTGTGTTTGCTAAGTTGCCTGCCCTATGTGGCAGTTGTGTTAAACTTGATCATGTGATCATTTATGTAATACCTTTATGTATTCGTGTAATGGATGATGTATTTCTGTATGCCAACTTTGTATGTTGTTCACGACTGATCTTTCTGGGATCGTGAATGTATGCATACGGAGGGTTTCAGACTGTCGGTCTCGGGTCCTTACAGAGTTGGTATCAGAGCCCCTGACCTTAGGAGACCTTAGTTAGCATGGACGTCAGATAGGAAAGGAAAGTATTTTTGAGTAAAAGCCTATTTACTATCTAAATTATTTTTATCTAAGGGAGTTCTAGTATATTTTCCCTCCTTCTTATATTTTCAAAATATTCTAAAGGCATATCTCTCTCGGTTAAGAGTTTATTTCTTACTTGTTTGCAACTGCTCCGCTCTGTTTTTGAAACATCTCTCGTCTTTGAAGTTTTCTGTCCAGAAAATAGTTAGGGTTTCAAAAACAAATTGTTGCATAGTCTTACCTCTCTCAGTTACAAGTTTTATCAAAACTTTACTTCTATTATCTTGTTTCCATCCAAAAACTTGTATACTTGCCGATGTCCCGAGAAGACCAAAATAATTGCCTAGCTCTACAGTGATGATGGTCAGAAGTAGATATAGTTCTTCAGCCACTTCTAGGATTTTGGATCAGTCTAGTTTGGAGTAATTTAGCGATGACTCCATGAGTTGTCTCCCCCGACGTAGCTCCAATGGAGCCTTGCTTGTGTGTTATGGCTTGCATATGTGTGTCCGTAAGACTTTGTGCTATTGTGTGGTGTAGAATTTGGTTCATCTAGGCTTCTATATGTTTGTGGGGTGCTCAGAATTTGCAGATTTGTGCTTGCCCCGCTCTTGTTTTTGAATCACCTCTTGTTAGGTTTTTGCAAGAAAAAATGTTTGTATAGTATTCAAAAACAAGAAATTGTTGCTTATACTTATACTTGTTTTCGCTTCGAAATGCCACCGTCATGAACCACCACCATCTCCCCCACAATCAATGAAAGCGCCGTTGGGCCTAATAATAGAGGACCATCAAGCCACACGAGCTGATAGCGTTGCTACCAGTGATGCACTCCAACTGATAAAGCTCCAACTATGACAGCCTTCAAAGAAGAAAAGGCATGAAGAAAACCAACCAATACTAACCAAAACCTCTGTGTTTTGTCTGTTTGCAAAAGACTCTTTTTACCCTGTTGGCTAAATGTCGCACCTTTTTATGTTCCCTTTTAAAAGACCAAACTAGAGAGATACCCTTTTAAAAGTTATATACCTCCCTCCTCAGGAGAAAGGTGCAAAAGAAGTCTTCACATGCCATGATGCGCAACCCCCTCAAAAGCCAATCCGAAGAGCACGATTCAATATTCGACGTACGATGACACTAGTCGTATCTTGTCGGACAAACATGATTAAATAGAAAGATAACAAGATTAACATGCTTTGCCTAATATTAGGTTGACACCTAACAAAAGCATGCGAACTACTGACAACTCTTTCTAAACCAAGGAATTAAGTGACTTAGGACACCTTTTAATCTAGTTGGTAAAAAGGAGAAGTCACGAGAAAATAAGATGATGAACTATTCGTTTACTAGTCAATAGGATATCGGGTGTATCTACTTTGGAAATCAAATCTTAGTAGGCGTTGTAGGTACTATGAAATTCGGGGTTTAGAAATTAAGTGAACGATGAAATGGTTATGATAGATCTAGAAAACAGCAGTTTTCCTGTTTTTGTTTTCTTTGTGTGCTCTTGATTGAAATGAATTTGTGTTTTATTCAATCTTGCTTCCTAACTTATATGGAGTTGTTAGGACTTGTTATTATGTTGTTTTCTTACAATAAATCTACCCTAGAAAGTGTGTGTAGGATTGGAAACTCGAATAAAAATGAAATAGCATTTGTTACCTTCTAGTTTATTAATTGGAAGTATTGTGAGAGCTAGATCTGTGTATATTTTCTTAGTAGATTTTGTGCTATGTTTTATTTGAGTCCAGTACCATTTAGGTACTGTTATTTTGATGTTTGTACCTCCGTTAGCTTGCATGTCTCTTAATAGTAAAGCATGTGTAAGCATTGCTATCAATATGCACTAGTATTGTTTCACTAGATTAAATAGCCTTATATTTTTATCTTGTATGCAAAGTTTTTCAGGAGTAACCAGAGGCTTAGTACCTATTTTTCCTTGGTATTAGTAGGCCATAGCCCACTGTTCCCATTGCATTTTGGCTTGAGGATGAAAATCCCCAACCATACACATGTGTGAAAATAGCATGTTTCACTATGTGATTGATTTCTATTTTCCACCATGGAAAATATAATTGTTTGTTTTCACCTATGCAAGTGAGAAGTTTATTACTTATTAGTAAATACTATTATGTTTAGGTGTGATCCTTTTGTTAGAATAATATTCCTTAGGGGTATCATGTTAAGAAATGTTTTACTATCGTGTGCTAAAATTAAATTGTTCGCAAATAAAATAAATTCCTCTTGATTGGTAGATTGTTTGTGAATAATTTTAAATTGAGTGTATGGATTTTTGAAAAGGTTTATATAACTTTTCATTAATTGCATAGCTACTGGTTGTGTGAGTTATACCTTGCTTGTTTACTAGTAGTTGGTTAAAGAAAACAGAAATTGCTAGAGAAATTTCTGCATGCTTAATGGTTGATTCATAAAATTACTCTGGTGCTTGTGCTTACTAACATGAGTAGGATTGGTGTACTGTTATTAGGTACACTAATATTCATGACTTGCTGGTTTAGGTTTAAAACATCATGATAGCATTGTTTGCTTCTTTAGGGTGAAACTAGTTTCACCACTAGAAAATGGTGATTTTGGCTATAGTATTACCCTCTTTTTATTTTATGAGTATATGTGTTGATATAGCATGTTTAGGAAGTTATTACTTATGTTATCATGCCATGAATTATTTAGTTGCATGTTCTATGGTTATAGGATATGATTATCTCTTATAGCATGCTGGTGTAGATTTTTCATACTAGTGTGTTATTTGTGCAGTCCTGTTTTTTTTATGCCTGTGTAATAGGAGTTTTATCTTGTGTGAAGATGGTGTTTTAGAGTATCTTTATGATTGGATTCATGGGGTTTTAGCTACTGGTTGTTTGCTAATTGTTCATGATTGATGGATTCCAAAACCTCTAGTAAACAATAACCTAGTGAATAAATAGTCTATTCATCTATGGTGTTGTTTGCTTGCTTATTGGATTTTGTTTAAATGTTTTACCTTAGCATGAGTTTATACTTGTGTTATGATTGTGATTAAGAGTATCTTATGAAACTAAAACATCCAACTAAAATCATGAACAAATTAAGTGATAGTTGCTTGTGGTGAGTAACACCCACTGCCGTGGGTATTGTTCTGTATGTTTGTTTTACCTTAGCAACCTAACCTTTGCACCCACAAGCTATATTTTTAGCTTCTTATATACCTTGTTATGAGAGTGGTACACCACTCCATATGTGATATGTAATATGTGGGATATAGCTAGCACAAAAGGAGCTAGTTGGCAGTAGTGACGTTAATAGAAATTTTAGAATTGGCGGTTGAGTAAATTGATAGCTAGAGATTTTTTTTGAAGACGGGTGTTTGGATCTAAGGTTTTGAGTATGACACCCAACTCCCGTGAAAAGAAATTGCTAATTTAGGGGAGTACCCCGCCTCCCAAGAAAAATCAAAAGGGGGAAGCACCGGCACTCCAACGCTACCAACCACCGAGCGATTGTAGTTGAAGTTAGAAGTTTCTAACATTGTGTTTGTTGGCCCTCTCTTAGTCCTCGCTTGCGAATCTCGGGGACGAGATTCTTTTTAAGGGGCGAAGACCTGTCACATCCCAATTTTGGAATACCTGAAAACACAGTTGTTTTGCTAATTGCTTGACAAATAAACTTTGGTTGTGTTTGTTTAAGTGCAACTAAACAAACTAATTATATAATCTTACATGGATAAGAAATTGAAAACAAACTTAAAAAGATAGCAAAGCAGTAAACTAAAAATATTCAACATATTGTTCCAATGACCTTGGCAATATTTTCTAAATTAAATATTGATCAAAGAGTTTTACAAAACTATCTTACGAATCCCATACTTGTTGGATATTATTCCAAGGCCTAAATTAAGAAAGAGGTGAAACACTTAATAAATTTCCCTAAAAGACTATCAGGAAAAGAGGCATTCTTAAATGCTTCACCAAAATCTTATCAAATGTTTTTCCAACCTTGCAAGCTTAAAAACAAAAGTATTGGAGAGCATGGACTTTCTATCTCTAGTCACATAAATATTTTGGCAAAGCATTGTTAAAGAAAAGCCTAGTGCCTTATTAAATTGAATTTCCAATATTTCTAGAAACAGGAAACTCAAACAAGTTTGTTCTACAAACTTCTTCAAAATGCCATGAAATAAATACTACATCCTCTATATCATAAATAAGGATGAAAACCCAAAGGGCACAAGTTTTGGAATAATTTAAGTTGCCAAAAACCCCTGTTTTCTAGACAACACCTTTTAGAAATTTGAACAAGTTTGTTCTATGAAGTAGCTCAAAATGACTTTAACTTTCTACCACACAAGGAACACACCAAATAAGGAATGTGTGCCAAAAATTATCATTTTTGGAAACTCCTAAGTAGTCAAATAAATTCAATGTCCATTTATGTCAGAATTGAAAATTGAACAACTTTGAACTATCAAGTTTATCCAATTGTGCCAATTTTCACAGATGTTGTGCATCTCAACTATTAAGAATTTTGGGCAAAAGGATTTCTAATTATGACTTTGTTTTCCTAGTGAAAACAACATTTTTCAGAGAGGAAAAGGGTCCCTTTGTAATTTTCACAAATTGGCCAGGGACCTGTTTGTAATCCGAGTCATCTCCTTCTTCTTCCTAGCTTCTCTGTAGCTGCAGTGCCCCTACTCCATTGCCTTCGAGTGGAAGGTATCTTGAGGATAAGAACCCCCCCATGTGCACATGTCTGCTACCTGCTCTCTCTCCCCCCCTCGAGCTCTCTCTCTCTCTCTCTGAAAAATTACCAAACCAAAACCCTAGCCCGAGAGCTCGCCGTCGTTTCGGCCGTTTCAGAGCTCACCGGCAGCTGCCGTGTGGCTCAACCTCTCTGCCTCGTCGTGCTGGTCCTCGGTGCAAAAGGAATCGCGGCGGGATGCCTCGAGGAGCCCGCGCCATCCAGTTTCTTCTTCGGGTCCGGCGAGCTCCAGCGGGAGATCGCCGTCGACTCGAGCCCCCTCCGCCTTCGCCGAGTGGCCCCGCGCGTCTAGGGTGAGCGTGCGCCCCTCACCGTCCCCTTTCCCCTCTCCCTAGCCCTCTAAAACGTCACCGCGCCGTCCTCGCGTTTCGGCCGCCGCGCGCCGTCGTCGCCGGCCGCTCTCCGGTGGTCGCCTGGAAACGAGACCCCGCTCGGTTGCTTGCCCGCGTCGTAGGCAACGCGTAGATGTGTTTGAATCGCGTAGTGGTGGCCGGATGCGTCGATTAGGACCTCGCCGGAATCCGTCCCCGCCGGCGAGTGACGCGGGATGGCGTTAGCGTGGTTTGACCGCGCGCTGGGGCGGTCAAACACGCGGGTGGGCCGCGCTGCCCGCGTGGCAGCCACCGTGGCTCGCAGGCCCGCTGGTCAGCGACTGCGGCTAGATCTGCTCGCGGTAAAATCGGATCTGACCGGCCCAGTTGTGGATCTACCCCATCCACATCTTTTTCCTTTTAATTTTTTTTTACAGAAATGTACCTGTTTACTTTTGGCCCTAAAAGCTAACCTAAAAGATGAATTTGACCAAGATAAAATTCACAGTGGTAAATAAACAAAATCTAAACCAATTTGTAGATCTACTCTTGGATGGATATTTTAGACATGAAAAATGTTTTGGCAACAGGTACCAGAAACAGCAAAATGAGCACCATTTTAATTTCACAACTCAGAATAAGGTGTATCCAATTGCATTGGGAATCCCTTGAAATTTCCTAACAGGAGCAATTAACCTTGCTTCCAAATTCCTAATATTTTTGGAATGGCATGCAATTTGGTAAAACACTAGAGAGAACTTTGGTGATTTTTATAAAATCATTAAAAATGATTTTTGATGCAAACTCAATTGTATGGTCTTGTGTATGTTTAGGGCTATCCAAACCTAGCTGGGTTTAATTTTTAGAGCATCATAGAAAATTTGGTGGACAGATCTCTAATTTGCATGTTTCTGCCATTTTGGCATTTTAGGTAATTAATTTGTGTGAATATATTTTTGTGTTGCAATCTTGTTTTCTAGCATGTACAAGTTGTGTGAACTTGTTTTCTAAGGTTAACTTAGCTATTTTAGCATGTTGGATTGTGTGTAATTGAGTTGAGAAGAAATAGGATTTATGTTAGTAGCATATGTTTTATCTCTAGTTTATACTTGCATAGAATTTTTGAGTGATAAATTATGTGCAAGCACTTGGATTGTTGTGTCGAGAGATTGGATCCAGTACCATGTTGGTACTTAGATTGTGTTGGTATCACCTCTGCTAGCTTGCATTTGAGTTGGTAGAAAATCATGAGTAGTTTAGTCATCACTACGCAAATGTTGGAAAAATTCTCTCATGTGTAGAATTTTTGGCATAAAAATTTGTGGTTGTGTAGCCACATATTTTTGTGTTTTGTTCATAGGACCAGTAGAATTTTGATAGTTTTTTCATGAGTACTTGACCCCTGAAGTTTTCACTTGTGTGGAAATAATATCATGAGTAGCATTACCTTGCTTATTTTTAGCACCCTATTATTTTCTACTAGTATGGTTATTGCACTAGAAGCTAGTTTAGTCTTTTGTTAATTTTTAGAAAGTATGACCAGAGGACTTGTGACCTCTTAATGCTTTGATATGCTAGTGGAGCACCCACTAGTGTCATTGCATTTTTTGGTGTAAACATTATTTCCCCCACACTAGATGTGTTTCCTTTATATAGTTCTCTAACTAATGAGTGCCTAGTATTTTTGCCTTGGGCTTTTGAGTGCTAAATGGAAATGTGTATGCTTCTGTTTGTAAGTGGTTGTAATCATGTGTGGCTTGCTAGGAAAAATCCATCTTTACTGTGTTGTTTGATTCCTCTAGTAATGCCCTTTTTATTACCACTAGTATGTAGGAGTTGCCCTGCAAATTGATGCATTGTTTTATTAAATGGGATATTTTTGTTCTAGCAAGTATAGATGTTTTTCACTCCTGTTTTTATAACATGGACCCTCTGGTTTTATTTCAATTACTTGATTGAAATGCATCCATTGATTCTTCATGTTTGAGTAGTACTAGTTTCCTTAGCAGTTTTTGTATTGAATTTTTCCTGCCAACTTGTGTTTGGTAGATATTTGTGTATCCTAGCATGAGGACATGTTTTCATTTCCCATTATGATAACATGGTTCCTTGTTTTGCATTTTAGTACTTGTTATTCTTGCTTGCATAGCAAACCCTTAGTAGGAGCATGACTATGAGAATTGTGTGTTTTGTGATGAGTCTATTGCCTTGTTGAACTTGTGTAGGCTCACTGATTTGTAAAAGTGACTTTTACAAATCATGTGTTTTATTTATTCTTGATGTGAATTTAGGCTTAGTAGAATAGCTACCTTTTTCTTTTTGTGGTTTGGTTGATAGACCCATTGCCATGATTATTATTGTGCATGTTTTGTATACTCTTAGTAGCCTCACCATGTGAAACTAAGTGTATTTTGGGTTTCTTAATATCTTGGTATGAGAGTGGCACACCCACTGAATCCATGATATTGAGGTTGTGAGATATGTTCCTCCAACCTTAAGCTGTCTTATTAAATGGCATTTCTGCCAGGTGTGTTTGTTTGATTGTTTGCCTCAATTAATAATTGTGTGATTGGTTATTATTAGTTTCCTTGCTGTATGTATTGTTATGTATTGTTGCTTGCCTTGATTGGTTCTGAATGTGTGTCCTTTATTCCTTTTACGACGTTAGAAAACGAAGAGGAAGGAAGTGTCGTGAAGCTCTGTTTCAAGTTCCAGTCACTCCAAAACCAGGCACACAAGGAGTTACCAGGCAAGCCATCATGATGCTTGCTGATACAATACTTATCATTATCTATCATGCATGTTTTACCTCTGAAGTTTTACCAAAAACTTGATTATCAAAACTATTTTTGATGTGGCTATTACTACTATACTAGTATATAGGTTACTATTATGCCAGTAGTTAAACTTGGTAATATGTCGCACCCGGACTTCTAGGGGATACTCACAGTCCGCTAAACAGTAGATAAATGGCTTACAGGGCATACCGGCACCCGCATCTCAATATGAGTAGGCCAACACGTAAACGTGTGACAACCATTCTCTACTATTCATCGTCTGCGCAAACCATCACATAGAAATCCAGATACTTCATTGACGTACTTCATAACATACACACATGGTACGTCAACGGCATTTGAACAAGTGATATCACAACAGATCTCTAAGACACAAATAAATAGAAATAAGTTGCAAATAGCTCTCACTAGAGCAGAGATAGCAACTACAATCATCCATAGGACACACGTCCCAAAAATTCATCATTACATCACAGCGGAAGCATCCAAAGTGTCTGAGTACAGACAAGATCCAAATAGGCCTAAGAGGCCGGAAACGAAAAGACGGAGCCCATCCACGAAGTCTCAGATCCTGCCCGGGTCCGCTATCTACTCGTCAGCAGCCTCGTCATACTCCACGTAGTAGCCACCATGGGGATCCTCGGAAAAGTAGTCTGCGGAAACCACAGCCCCAAAGGGGTCAGTACATAAACGTACTGGCAAGCAAGACTCACAGTTCACCAAAGTGTACCCAACAACATCAAGCACAGATGCTTTGGGTTCAACGGAAGAAAGGGGTGATACAAAAGATGCGGCAGCGGGCTGCGCTAACCAACTACAGAAACATGCTACAACTTCCGGCTAACAGAAAGGGGATAAGATATCGTATCGTAACCAACTATAACTAACCACCAAACAAACCCATCCTGGATCTTGCCCCTTATCCAAAGAAGCAATCCAAGGATAACTCACACAGTTGGATTAATGATGGTTCAAGTTATTGTGTCAATAAGACTATTACTAGTCAAGTTATCATTAGTTAGGTGTAAGTTGTTCTGAGTACTTGTTAGCCAGTACTTTCACCAAGTCATCCATAACCGCGGAAAACACGGCTTCTCGAGAAGATTTAACCCTGCAGGGGTGCACCAATTTGGCCGTACACGTAAGAATAACCCGCCAGATGGAATGGCCCTTCCACCAAGCGGGGCACTCAACACAACTCAACTCTTCTTCGCATCAAGCCCAAAGAACCACATGCTGTGCGTGCGCGGCTAATCGAGCCCCCACGAAGAAAAGGGGGACCCTCATAGCACTCTAAGACCACGCCGCCCTAAATGCCGACTACAAAAGTTCCACCCTGGCGCCAAGGGTTCGCACCTGCACATGCATGCATCAAATGGAAAGCCCGAACTAAGTGTGGCGATTTGGACGAGATGCGAATCGAATGAAATTGAGGGGGGCGCCCATACACGCTTCCCACATGCGGTTAGTGCGCTCATCATGGATCAGTAGACAAGACCCTTTTCCTAATTAAGGTCGACACTAGCACGCCTCAAAACCACGCCGGGCCTCCTGCCGGTGCCTTATCATCAAATTAGCATTACCTCAAACATTAACAAGTTGATTGTTTAAACAGCGAGCCCCAGAACATAATAAAATATGATAACAGAAAGTAACGGACAACAGACTCGAGCAGAACCAACCCTAAGTATGCTAGTAAGATACGGGCAACAAGCAATGGGGTTATAGGTGTGGAGATGAGGCTATATCAGGGTTAAAGGATAACATGTGATAGGATCGGAACACAAGCAACGATTCATAGGGCTAGCAGAATAGACAACGGAAAGTATCGGTATCCAATGTTGAAAGGAACACAATGGTTCATGTGAGTGAATACTTGCCTGCAAACTCAGCAGCCTGGTACTGAGCTAGATCCTCAGAAGGGGTGTCGTAAGTCTCGTCTGACTCAACGTCGTCGTCCATTCGAGAAGAAGCAAACAAACAACGCAGAGAGACAAACAATCAATAACATGGCATAATGCACAATCAGGGGATGATGCATGACAATTTAATTGATGCATCAAAATAAACTAGTTGACAAGATAACATGTTTAAATGGACCCATATGCAATTTGGATTTGCATATGGCAAGCCCATGAATTAAGGTTGAATTAATTGATCTACAATTAACCAACATGTGAAAGTGAATTAGCATGATGCATGGATGAGGAAAACAAAAAGAAAACAACGATAGAAACAATTTGAAATGAAGTTTACCAAGTTTGGAATTTTATTTATTAAGTTAGGAAATTTTGGTTCCTTAAAGGTGTTACACAAGCATTTTTTGTTTTCACCAATTTTAATTGTTCAAAATAGATAACAAAGTTCATATTTGGAAACTACACAACATTTTAGGTGGAATACATGTTTCACTTGTTGAAAAAGGATTTAGAATAAATTACTTATGAATTAAACAAGTTTTAAACAAGATTTAAATGAATTTAATTCAAGTGTGAAATTATTTGAATTTTTATTTGTTCAAAACATTAAATCAAATTCATATTTGAAAAGTTTATACTTTGCTGGTTTGAAAACATATTTTATAAGTGCAAAAATAATTTAATTTGAGCAAGTTATGAATTTAGCAAATTTAAATGATTTAAACAAGGTTTAAATCATTTAACCAATTTTAATTATTCAAAACATGAAACAAAGTTTATATTTGGAAAGGTGGCTTAATTTTGCATGGAAAACATATTTTATTTGTTGGAAATGGATTTAAAATAAGCAAGTTATTAATTTGGCAATTTTAAATGCATTAATCAAGAAACAGTTGTTTTCAGCAATTTACTTTATTTAAAACAGAACACAAAGTTGATATTTGCAAAGTACATGAAAAATGGGATGGAAAACATATTTAGTTTGTTGAATTTGGAATTTTTATGCCCAAGTTATGAATTTTGCAAAATTAAGTGGATTAAACAAGGATTCAAATATTTCACCAATTTAAAATATTCAAAACAGTAAAAAAAAATTATATTTGGGTAGAGAATTTAATTTGGAGTGGAAAACATATTTAAAATGTTGAATTTGTAGTTGGAATGAATTATTTATGCAATTTCCAAGATTAGGGTGTAATCTGCCATTTATTTAGTATCCAGGGACTTAGAAAGTATTTTCAAGGACCTAGAAGAAAGCTAACAAGGACTGTTCTGTGAATAGAAGTTTGTGCTGGGCCTGGAAAAATAAAACAACAAAAGAGGGGTTTAATCCGCCCGCGGGGACTCGAACCCTGGCCGCGGGCTAGCGCGAGCAGGGCTGCTGCCACTGCGGTGCTGCTGTGTTGCTTGACAGGTAAGGAGGGCTCGCGGGGTTGAGTTTCAGATCCGGAGTTAACTGAATATTGAAATTCAGCTAACTGAATTCTTTGCAGGTTCAGCGATGCACTTCGACAGAGCAGGACGGTGGTGGCTCACCGGCGACGGCTGCTGCCGTGCTGCTTGTGCTGCGTGAGTGCAGTGTTCGTGCTTGTGTGCCACGGGTGCTTGCAGAGAGGGAAGGGAGAGAGGATGGCGGCTGCTCACCGTGGGGACAGAGGGAGCAGGCTCGATGCAGGAGGTGGCCGGCGGCGAGATGAGGACGGCGGCGGCGCACCGGTGGCTCCCGGCCATCGGGGAAACGTCGAGGAGGAAGAGGGCGTCTAGGGGACTCGATTCCCGCAGTTAGCCCGTGCGGAGGAGAGTCCTATCGGCGGCGATCGCCGGAGAGGGAGGAGGTGGGGCTCGGTGGCGAGTTTCAGAGAAGCAGAGGGAGAGGAGCGGGGCAGAGAGAGGAGAACGGCGGCGCTGCGCTAGGGGAAGAGAGGTGGAGAGCTAGGGCACCTAGGGGGGCTCGGGCTCTGGTCTTAAGGAGGGGGAGGAGGAGCTCCTGTCCGTCCCCTGGCCGCTGCTGCCGACGTGGACACGGCCGATGCTCGGCCGTACGAAGGTAGAAGGAGATGGGGGGGGGGGTACCAGGCCAGGGGAGATGGTGGGCTGGCCCAAAAGGCTGGTCTGCCCCCTCTCCCTTGATTTTTTTTTTTTTGCAGTTTTGATTCTGTTTCTTTTTTTTGCAGAAAAAGAATAGGAAGGAAAGGCATGGTTTTTAGGGTTAGAAAATTAGGGAGAATTTTGTATTTGATTAAGTTTTGTAACAACACCAAAATGCAACTTTTGTTTTCTCAAACATTTCAAATTTGTTGATGTTTGTAAATTTAATTGAATTTAAGAAATTTGGATATTAGATGAATAATGGTGACTTAAGCAATTTAAAGTTTTTGATTTCAAGTTAACTTGAAACAAAGGAGTGTTTTGTAATTTTCATAAATTTCAAAAGGGGCGCTGTTTGGAAAATTAATTGAATTTTAAAATGTTTTGGTATTAAATGAATTATTGATAGAAACAAATCAATAGTTTTGAAATTACAACTTTAATGGAAACAAATAATTGTTTTGATTTGAATATTCATTTGGAAATTGTAACATCACAAGTATGAAACAAAAGGTTTGAAATTTTGGTTTGAAATTCAAATAGAAAAACAAGGGAAACAAAGGAAAACAGAGGAAAACAATTGCAAAACAAATGCAAAACTTAAGATGCCATGATGCAAAACATAAAATAACAGAGAGCAAACATTCTAATGGATGTTTTTCATACTTGGGATGTTACAAAACGCCCCCCTTGAAGGAATCGTGCCCCGAGATTCCTACTGATAAGAGAAAAGGTCCGGATACTTCTTGCGAAGATCCTCTTGAGCTGTGACTCGTGAAACACATCGTGCACCTTGGATAGTTTTTCTGGAAGTTCAAGACGATAGGCATCCCTGGCAACTCTTCTGGAAAGACGTCATGGAATTCGCAAACCACCGGAACATTTTCGAGTAAAGGTAGAGGTTTTGTATCGAGGGTGTATAGCTGAATAGAACTTGATTCATTTGGAGAACACACTATCTGGCCAGAAGGGTGGAACAGAGTTAGGTGTATAGCGGAAGCGTGGTGGGCCCATAACCCACAGGTCCCAGGATCGAAACCTGGCTCTGATACCATTTGTCGCACCCGTACTTCTAGGGGATACTCACAGTCCGCTAAACAGTAGATAAATGGCTTACGGGGCATACCGGCACCCGCATCTCAATATGAGTAGGCCAACACGTAAACGTGTGACAACCATTCTCTACTATTCATCGTCTGCGCAAACCATCCCATAGAAATCCAGATACTTCCATTGACGTACTTCATAACATACACACATGGTACGTCAACGACATTTGAACAAGTGATATCACAACAGATCTCTAAGACACAAATAAATAGAAATAAGTTGCAAATAGCTCTCACTAGAGCAGAGATAGAAACTACAATCATCCAGAGGACACACGTCCCAAAAATTCATCATTACATCACAGCGGAAGCATCCAAAGTGTCTGAGTACAGACAAGATCCAAATAGGCCTAAGAGGCCGGAAACGAAAAGACGGAGCCCATCCACGAAGTCTCGGATCCTGCCCGGGTCCGCTATCTACTCGTCAGCAGCCTCGTCATACTCCACGTAGTAGCCACCATGGGGATCCTCGGAAAAGTAGTCTGCGGAAACCACAGCCCCAAAGGGTTCAGTACATAAACGTACTGGCAAGCAAGACTCACACTTCACCAAAGTGTACCCAACAACATCAAGCACATATGCTTTGGGTTCAACGGAAGAAAGGGGTGATACAAAAGATGCGGCAGCGGGCTGCGCTAACCAACTACAGAAACATGCTACAACTTCCGGCTAAAAGAAAGGGGATAAGATAGCGTATCGTAACCAACTATAACTAACCACCAAACAAACCCATCCTGGATCTCGCCCCTTATCCAAAGAAGCAATCCAAGGATAACTCACACAGTTGGATTAATGATGGTTCAACTTATTGTGTCAATAAGACTATTACTAGTCAAGTTATCATTAGTTAGGTGTAAGTTGTTCTGAGTACTTGTTAGCCAGTACTTTCACCAAGTCATCCATAACCGCGGAAAACACGGCTTCTCGAGAAAATTTAACCCTGCAGGGGTGCACCAATTTGGCCGTACACGTAAGAATAACCCGCCAGATGGATTGGCCCTTCCACCAAGCGGGGCACTCAACACAACTCAACTCTTCTTCGCATCAAGCCCAAAGAACCACATGCTGTGTGTGCGCGGCTAATCGGCCCCCCACGAAGAAAAGGGGGACCCTCATAGCACTCTAAGACCACGCCGCCCTAAATGCCGACTACAAAAGTTCCACCCTGGCGCCAAGGGTTCGCACCTGCACATGCATGCATCAAATGGAAAGCCCGAACTAAGTGTGGCGATTTGGACGAGATGCGAATCGAATGAAATTGAGGGGGGCGCCCATACACGCTTCCCACATGCGGTTAGTGCGCTCATCATGGATCAGTAGACAAGACCCTTTTCCTAATTAAGGTCGACACTAGCAGGCCTCAAAACCACGCCGGGCCTCCTGCCGGTGCCTTATCATCAAATTATCATTACCTCAAACATTAACAGGTTGATTGTTTAAATAGCGAGCCCCAGAACATAATAAAATATGATAACAGAAAGTAACGGACAACAGACTCGAGCAGAACCAACCCTAAGCATGCTAGTAAGATACGTGCAACAAGCAATGAGGTTATAGGTGTGGAGATGAGGCTATATCAGGGTTAAAGGATAACATGTGATAGGATCGGAACACAAGCAACGATTCATAGGGCTAGCAGAATAGACAACGGAAAGTATCAGTATCCAATGTTGAAAGGAACACAATGGTTCATGTGAGTGAATACTTGCCTGCAAACTCAGCAGCCTGGTACTGAGCTAGATCCTCAGAAGGGGTGTCGTAAGTCTCGTCTGACTCAACGTCGTCGTCCATTCGAGAAGAAGCAAACAAACAACGCAGAGAGACAACCAATCAATAACATGGCATAATGCACAATCAGGGGATGATGCATGACAATTTAATTGATGCATCAAAATAAACTAGTTGACAAGATAACATGTTTAAATGGACCCATATGCAATTTGGATTGCATATGGAAAGCCCATGAATTAAGGTTGAATTAATTGATCTACAATTAACCAACATGTGAAAGTGAATTAGCATGATGCATGGATGAGGAAAACAAAAAGAAAACAACAATAGAAACAATTTGAAATGAAGTTTACCAAGTTTGGAATTTTATTTATTAAGTTAGGAAATTTTGGTTCCTTAAAGGTGTTACACAAGCATTTGTTGTTTTCACCAATTTTAATTGTTCAAAATAGATAACAAAGTTCATATTTGGAAAGTACACAACATTTTAGGTGGAATACATGTTTCACTTGTTGAAAAAGGATTTAGAATAAATTACTTATGAATTAAACAAGTTTTAAACAAGATTTAAATGAATTTAATTCAAGTGTGAAATTATTTGAATTTTTATTTGTTCAAAACATTAAATCAAATTCATATTTGAAAAGTTTATACTTTGCTGGTTTGAAAACATATTTTATAAGTGCAAAAATAATTTAATTTCAGCAAGTTATGAATTTAGCAAATTTAAATGATTTAAACAAGGTTTAAATCATTTAACCAATTTTAATTATTCAAAACATGAAACAAAGTTTATATTTGGAAAGGTGGCTTAATTTTGCATGGAAAACATATTTTATTTGTTGGAAATGGATTTAAAATAAGCAAGTTATTAATTTGGCAATTTTAAATGCATTAATCAAGAAACAGTTGTTTTCAGCAATTTACTTTATTTAAAACAGAACACAAAGTTGATATTTGCAAAGTACATGAAAAATGGGATGGAAAACATATTTAGTTTGTTGAATTTGGAATTTTTATGCCCAAGTTATGAATTTTGCAAAATTAAGTGGATTAAACAAGGATTCAAATATTTCACCAATTTAAAATATTCAAAACAGTAAAAAAAATTATATTTGGGTAGAGAATTTAATTTGGAGTGGAAAACATATTTAAAATGTTGAATTTGGAGTTGGAATGAATTATTTATGCAATTTCCAAGATTAGGGTGTAATCTGCCATTTATTTAGTATCCAGGGACTTAGAAAGTATTTTCAAGGACCTAGAAGAAAGCTAACAAGGACTGTTCTGTGAATAGAAGTTTGTGCTGGGCCTGGAAAAATAAAACAGCAAAAGAGGGGTTTAATCCGCCCGCGGGGACTCGAACCCTGGCCGCGGGCTAGCGCGAGCAGGGCTGCTGCCACTGCGGTGCTGCTGTGTTGCTTGACAGGTAAGGAGGGCTCGCGGGGTTGAGTGTCAGATCCGGGGTTAACTGAATATTGAAATTCAGCTAACTGAATTCTTTGCAGGTTCAGCGATGCACTTCGACAGAGCAGGACGGTGGTGGCTCACCGGCGGCGGCTGCTGCCGTGCTGCTTGTGCTGCGTGAGTGCAGTGTTCGTGCTTGTGTGCCACGGGTGCTTGCAGAGAGGGAAGGGAGAGAGGATGGCGGCTGCTCACCGTGGGGACAGAGGGAGCAGGCTCGATGCAGGAGGTGGCCGGCGGCGAGATGAGGACGGCGGCGGCGCACCGGTGGCTCCCGGCCACCGGGGAAACGTCGAGGAGGAAGAGGGCGTCTAGGGGACTCGATTCCCGCAGTTAGCCCGTGCGGAGGAGAGTCCTATCGGCGGCGATCGCCGGAGAGGGAGGAGGTGGGGCTCGGTGGCGAGTTTCAGAGAAGCAGAGGGAGAGGAGCGGGGCAGAGAGAGGAGAACGGCGGCGCTGCGCTAGGGGAAGAGAGGTGGAGAGCTAGGGCACCTAGGGGGGCTCGGGCTCTTGTCTTAAGGAGGGGGAGGAGGAGCTCCTGTCCGTCCCCTGGCCGCTGCTGCCGACGTGGACACGGCCGATGCTCGGCCGTACAAAGGTAGAAGGAGATGGGGGGGGGGGTACCATGCCAGGGGAGATGGTGGGCTGGCCCAAAAGGCTGGCCTCTCCCCTCTCCCTTGATTTTTTTTTTTGCAGTTTTGATTCTGTTTCTTTTTTTTGCAGAAAAAGAATAGGAAGGAAAGGCATGGTTTTTAGGGTTAGAAAATTAGGGAGAATTTTGTATTTGATTAAGTTTTGTAACAGCACCAAAATGCAACTTTTGTTTTCTCAAACATTTCAAATTTGTTGATGTTTGTAAATTTAATTGAATTTAAGAAATTTGGATATTAGATGAATAATGGTGACTTAAGCAATTTAAAGTTTTTGATTTCAAGTTAACTTGAAACAAAGGAGTGTTTTGTAATTTTCATAAATTTCAAAAGGGGTGTTGTTTGGAAAATTAATTGAATTTGAAAATGTTTTGGTATTAAATGAATTATTGATAGAAACAAATCAGTAGTTTTGAAATTACAACTTTAATGGAAACAAATAATTGTTTTTATTTGAATATTCATTTGGAAATTGTAACATCACAAGTATGAAACAAAAGGTTTGAAATTTTGGTTTGAAATTCAAATAGAAAAACAAGGGAAAACAAAGGAAAACAGAGGAAAACAATTGCAAAACAAATGCAAAACTTAAGATGCCATGATGCAAAACATAAAATAACAGAGAGCAAACATTCTAATGGATGTTTTTCATACTTGGGATGTTACATAATACCAAGCCCATAAGCCACCATATGGTATTTATTACCATCAAATATACTAGTCCCTAAGTGGACACCCTAAAATTGTGATTTTTACAAAACAAAGGCTTTACGGAAAAACCCGGAGAAAAGGCGGATCCTTATTCTCCGGAGGAATGTGGAAGTGGTCATTTTTGAGAATTTGGTGTTTTCAAAAATGACACATAACCTAGTCTTCGCCGGACAACCTTTACCGTACTGCCACCCTACCCCAACATGGGCACGGGCTTAACTTGAAGTTTGTTCTTATTAGTGTGTGCTATCTCACTTGCTATAAGGGGCGTCGTACCCTCGAACCGAATGTCGTCAAAACTCCCAATGTTGAGGCATATAAAGTGTGGGATTAATTTTCCCTCCGGACGCATTCGTTGAGGCTCCCGGCTAGGCAGAGTGGGACTTGTTGCCGGGGAGATTCTACTCAACCGAGAGATAGGCATATTCTAGTTTGAACATAGTGGATGGTTATGATCAGATACCTGATGTTTACATACTGTTGTTACAGTCCGCGGTTGTTCACGGTAGGTGTACTGGATCTGGTGGATGTGTACACCTCTGCAGAGTACAACTTTTTCGAAGAAGCCGCGTCCTCGGATATGGACAGTTGAATGGCCATGTAGCTAGCATTGTGTCAATGTTTTAAAAAAGGAGTTTTTTTTAAAGGAAGTGTTGAACTTGTGAAGTTCGGAAAGGAAGGAAAACTTGTACCGTGGAGGTACCGTTGATGATGGAAAGCCAGATGTAGTTATACAAAACAAAGTGTTTTGCAAAGAAAACCTTTTCTACTCTAAGCAAGAATTCTGGAAACTGATTCCAAGAAGTTTTGCAAAGAGAAAAATATTCTTTAACAAAGCTTTACAAAACCTCTTGTACATGTGATATCTACAAGAGAAATAAAACTATATTATTTTCTTCTGAAGTATCTTCTTCAACGAAGATACAGATTAACCTGACTGCAACTGTGGTGTCATCATATATGAACACCATTGATAGTGAACCCTATTTATAGCCTACCTATTCCACCATATAAGCATACTTGCATATTTGGTAAGTCACATGATGGATGTCTTGCTGAGTACATTCAAATGTACTCATTATGGTTTCTCCCCTGGTATCTACTTGCCAGACTTTGAGAAGGAGCCTCCAAAGGAGATCTATGAAGAGAAGTACGGAGCTGACGGCTTTGCGAACTAGGATCGTCTCCGGGTCAGCAGCCTGTAGGTTAAGGCGTGACTTGGGCTCATCTACGTTGTGTTTTAATTGTCTTCCGCTGTGTTTGCTAAGTTGCCTGCCCTATGTGGCAGTTGTGTTAAACTTGATCATGTGATCATTTATGTAATACCTTTATGTATTCGTGTAATGGATGATGTATTTCTGTATGCCAACTTTGTATGTTGTTCACGACTGATCTTTCTGGGATCGTGAATGTATGCATACGGAGGGTTTCAGACTGTCGGTCTGGGGTCCTTACAGAAAGCTTTCTAAGAAAAAAAACGGGAGAATTAACTCGAGCGGGGCTGGACACAACAGTGCAAATGATTCACACACTCGGCCTGTTTATCTTACATGGCGCCTTTTTTGACAGTATCTTACACATCCGGGGACGGTTGCTGCTGTAGCCCGCCCGGAGAATAGGGTGTTCTTGGGGACTTCAGCGGTGGTCTATCGGGGTAGAACCAACCCGGAGACATTGGAGGCGATGGCGTGCAGGGAGGGCATGCGGTATCAACGCGCGAGGAGTGGTAGTGGCCGATGACTGACGGGCTGTGGTGGAAAGCCTGACAGATGGCACTATGGGAGAATACGCACACATTGTGCGGGAGATCATAGAGACAAGGAGAAGTTTTGACTTGTTGTCCTTTCGCCATGAACGAACAACTCACAACAAGGAGGCGCATAGTCTAGCGCGTAGTGTAGTTTCGGATGGTCTGGGTCGCCAAGTGTGGCTCCTCAATCCGCCAGTTGGCCTTTGTATTACTATGATTGTTGATCCTTGAATAAATGCTGTTTTTACCCCTAAAAAACTACCTTTTTCTCTAAAACTGCTGAAATCATTTCCAAAGGAAGCCTAGTGTGCCGGATATCGAAGAGCCTAGGCGGTGCTCAAGCCAAACGATAGTCCGACACTGAAAATAAAGTGTGCTTTGAACTATTTTTTTATATAATTTCGTTCCATGTAACAACCCGGTGAAAGAAGAATAAGAAATAGCAGGCATGGCTCCTATGAACGAAATTCTCCATTTGTTACGTGCCTCGTGTGCAGAAGCCCATTCGGTCGTTACCTACACAACAGCGGGCGAAAACCCATTGCATGGCCTCATGCGGCCAGCCAAACCGAGAGGCGAGAGGCTTGGTCGTCGAGAGGAGATCTTACCACGCCCACCACCACTAATCACCGCGGTGATTTGTAGGAGTGCCAATTTGATAATTCACAAGACTTTTATTGATATGCTGTCATAGGTAACTTTGTATCAAGATACGTTCGAAGAATTTCTTTTAACACAACAGATATAATTTCACATCAATACTTGTCTTTGAATCCACTATAATTGTTGTAACATATATATATATATATATACACACACACATATATATATACATATATTAATTATTATTGTTATTATGTCGGTTTATTAAGGGCCCTGTGTTCTACTTTCGCCCGGGCCCCAGAAACCGCAGGACCGGTGCTGGTGAAAGTATAAGGATGCCGCCTAGTGGGGCGGGGGGGGGGTCGGTGAATAGGCGCTTTAAAATAATTACGGTTTAGACTTGAATAAATGCGGAATAAAACTAGCGTTTTAATTTATCAAGCACAAAACATATACAAGCTAGGTTTACCTTTGTGCACCAACAACTTATGCTAAGCAAGATATACAACTATGTGATAGCAAGAAAGATGACTTCAAGTATGATGGCTATCACAAAGGTAAATGCATAAGTAACGAGGTAGAGTATAGAAATGACCAAAGCACAAGGAAACACCGATGTGATTACCGAAGTTCCTTCCCAAGGAAAGTACGTCTTTGTTGGAGAGGCGGGGAGACATCTAGGCGCTCCTCAATAGTACAGATGTGCACACCTTATTCTTCTTGAGTTTCTCCGGTGAGGGATATTCTTGTTTTCACTATGAGGTCGTCTTGAAGGCGGTGACCAAATATTACACGAGCTTGAGGCTATCTCCACAAGTGAGTTGGAGACTATCAACGAAGCTTCTTGCAACAAGCTGGAAGCCCCAAGCACTAACCGTCTAGGGTGCTCAATACACCCAAGAGGAACAATCTCTCCGGTGACCAAGCACCCAAGAGTAACAAGCTCGGTGCCCAAACGAAATCACCGGGACTGAAAACAAAAGAAGGGAGACAGCGTGGCGATTCCTGATGGCGACCGCGCGGACGCTGCCCTTGCGCCGGTGACCGCTGCCCTTGGTCGATGACTACTGGCGGGGCGATGCATCGAGCGCGCGGCCGGTGGCTCGAGCCTCGCCGGACTTGGTGCAGGAGCGACGGTGGTCGGACATAGCCGACGAGGAGGAGGAGAGGGAGGCGGAGCGCCTGGAGGTGAAGCTTCGTTGCTCGCCACCGGCTCTAGCGAGCTTTGTCAAATTCCTTGAGGTGGCGTCCTTCTCGCCACGGTGCGCTCCGGCGGGTCGTCGGTCTCCTCGGATGCGGCGCGCGGGATCCGGTGGCTTGACCCGTGTGGTGGCGGGTGCTGCCCGGCTGGCCAAAGGGGACACTCCCGAGAGGGAAGAGTGGGTGGCGACTCCGGGGTCCGCCCCTGGAGATGCCGCCCCTCGGTCGCCGGCGGCTAGCGCGGTGGCGGCGCGCCGCAGCCCGGGTCGGGCGCCTTTTCTCCTATGCCTAGGAGATGAGGCTGCGGGGACGACATCATCGCTACTGGGGCCGGGGCCGGAGGTGGGCCATAACCCTAAGCCTTCTATGGAAGCCCAGGTTGCCCGACCCATTATGGGCTGGCGCAGCCATGACCCACGTGCGGCGGGTGGGATGCCAACGGCCCAGCAGAGCCGGCCCGTTTCATCCTGGCTTTGGATCCCGAAGGGGAGTCGGGCCTTGGAACTAGGGTTGCCTGCATCGTGCGTCCAGATCGCGAAACACGAGGGTCAAGCTCGACGCGTTGTCCCCAACCTCCCGCCGTCACCGCTGGTGCGCTCATACGCCGCCGTCGTCGCCTCGATGAAGAGGTCGCGGGGGGAGAGGTTGCCTCCCCGTCGCGGGCGCTCCCCGGTCAACCGACCGCCTCCACCCGCGCGAGATCCGCCGCAGTTGTACCACCCGCCCGCCCCCCGCCCCCCTGCCGGTCGCCAGGCGGGCGCACCCCCTCTGGTCACCGAGGGTGCGCTGGCCGGGCGCAGTCGCCACGGCGGGCGGATGGCCACGGCTGGACGGGTCGCAGGTCGGGCCATCTCCCGTGCACAGGGGCGTGTCGCCGGACGCAAGGGCCCATGTGGCGTTGCGGGAGGACTTGCTGACGACCGATTCGTCCCAGGAGGCTGCTAGATGTGATGCAGGGGCTCCCCGTGGTGGAGCTTCTGTGGCTTGGCCGTCGTGGCGAGAGGGTGACCATGATGGTTCATGGCGCGCGGTTGCCGCGGACCGCGGTCGGTCACCTCCCTCCCGTGCAGCTCGTCTTCCGGAGGTCGATAGCAACATGACTGTGACGACCAAGAAGAAGAAGAATAAGAAGAAAAAGAAGAAGAAATCTGCGCAAGCGCCGGAGGGCGCACATGGGTCCGTGGGGGTGGTGGGTGCTTCTCGCGACATGGTGGCCGCCACTCCGCACCGGCGGGAGACGTTGACTTTGCTGGGACATGGCATTGCTGTCGGATTCTACTATATCGACCTTGGTGGTATCACGCTCTCGTCCCCGGAGTTCATGGCAGTGGTCACAGTGCTCCCGGACCCGGCTAGATCCCCGTCCGTGGAGATCTCTGCTGCATCCATTCGCGCAGCGTTCGTGGCACTTGAGCCGGAGGCCCCGTGGGTGGTGACTGCGATGTCTCCCATGGATTATGCGGTGGAGTTCCCATCACTGGGCCTACTCAAGGCCTTGTCCTGGGGTGAGTCTACTACGCTGTACGACTGCAACCTCAAGGTCTCCATCGAGCAATCTTCCTTCGACCTGGCTTCGCTCTCATCTCTCTCCTTTGTGTGGATCCTGATTCACGGGACCCCACCTGAGGCGAAGATTGTTCCGATTGTGGACCAGATCTCTCAGGCGGTGGGACGCCTTCTAGAGGTGGACGAGTCCTCGCTCCCTGGGCGGGGCCCCGTGCGCCCGCGGGTGATGGTCCCGGATGTGTCCAAGCTCGAGGGGCCGTTGCCGCCTTTCTACTTTGACGGGGTAGAGAAACCCCTAAGCGTGGAGCTGGAGGCGGCGGACGTTCAGCTGGGGGCCTCGCCTTCGAGGTCTCATCGGTCCCCGTCCCCTCACCTCCGCAGCTCCTCGGAGGACGGGGATGACTCCTTGGGTGACGACTCCGACACTAAGCACTAGGAGGAGGTCCCCCAGATACTGCCGTGATGCCCCCACTGGTGGCGCCTACGTCAGGAGGGGGGACAACTGACTCTGGTGACGCTAAGCTGCAAGTATCTTCACATGTGGTTTCTCTGCCAGCACCGGTCACTCATCCTATGAGTGCGCCAGCCAAGCTGGCCTGGTGGACGTCTCTCGGCAGGTGGGGGCGCTGGCTCTGGGGCCCCGATCTCACAGTACGGGTCCAACCTCTGTGAGGGCCCTGGTTCTCTGGACCTGGCGAGCCTCGTTGCCGACGCCCTCCACGACCTGCCGCCCCTTCCCACTGGCTCGGTCGAGGCGGAGGACTCTGGGGGTGTCAGCATGGAGGTGGCTGCACCGGACTCTCCTCGTTCTCCTGGGGTGGTCTGCTACTCTCGGTCTCCTAGGACCCCGCCTACTCCACCTCAGGGGTCCCTAGGGTGGGTGTCTGCTCCTCCTGCACCTGACTCTCGGGCCCTGGACACGGTCGTCCCCGCCACTCCCGTGTCTGGGGTCTCGACTCGTCGTAGCGCTTGTATTGCGAGGGCCAGGACGGGGTCGGAGGTGGTCGAGCCGTCGATGGTCGAGGTTGCTTACCGCCATCAGGCGATCCGTTGCCTTGAGCCCGGTACGTCCCGCCCCGCCTCAGCTACTCCTCCCTTTCCCTCCCCTACCTCTGGTTCTAGGTTCTCGGTTCTCGATTCAGTTTCTTTGGAACATTTGGAGAAGGTGGCTTCTGACTGTGGTGTGATCTTCCTGGGCGAGTGTGGTCCCAGGGTGGAGCAGATTGCGACCATGAGGGCTAAGGAGATTTATGAGGGTTCTCTCGCGGCTGCTCGCGCCCAGGCGGAACGCGAGCGGGTGCAACCCTTGGCATCTGCTGGACAAATACGGGTAACACCAGGGTCCGGCAATGACGGTTCCCGTAGGCCCTTGGGGTCGGCTGCTCCCGTCGCTCCTCCCCCCGGGGGAGGAAGCGAGGGAGGCCCCTAAGGCGACGTATAGGCCCTCGACGATTGGGAGGGCCCCCTCGGTCCCCCCTAAGGGGACCGCCCCCGACGATGTTTCTCAATGAGTGTCTCTACATTCATTTGGAACATGCAGGGGTTTGGGGCGGACGACCATCAACTTTAGGTTTCTGAATATATCCGTCAAGAGAATGTTGATATTGTAGGAGTGCAAGAAACGATTCGGCAAGACTTTTCCATTGTTAAGCTCCAGAGGCTAAGTCGCCACAAGTTTGCCTGGCACTGGTTGTCGGCTTCGGGACATTCAGAGGGTATCCTCCTCGACGCCAAGGAGGATACCTTTCAGGTGGATGATATGGACCACGGGGAGTTCTTTGTGAGCATGTCACTGGGAGGTAATCATCATCTATGGACCCGCGGATCATAGTAGGTCCTCTGAGCTCCTGGCCGAAATAACGACAAAAGGGTAACGATGCCCTATTCCTGTGGTAGTGGCTGGGGACTTTAACCTCATCCGATCCCCATATGACAAGAGGGCGGATAATTTGGACCGCCCGAGGATGCGGATGTTCAATGACTTCATTGCTGACCTCGCCCTACATGATATTGACCGGGTGGGAGCTCGCTATACCTGGACTAATAACCAGGTTGACCCGATCCGGAGTGCTCTTGATTGGGTCTTAGTATCGGTTGAGTGGGAAGTAGCTTTCCCACTCTGCTCCCTTCGTGCGCTTACTCGTGTAGGCTCCGACCACACTCCTCTTCTATTCTCGTCTGGAGGGGGTTGCCCCGCAGCCTAATAGGTTCCACTTTGAAGACTTTTGGCTGGATTAGCCAAGCTTCGTGGGATCGGTGGGCCTCAAGTGGGCTGAAGCAGCTGCTTCCCCCCTCGCGTCTTTAATGCGGTGGATGTCTGGCATCACTGTGCAAAGATGATCCGCCAGTTAATGCGGGAATGGGGGCGAATATAGGGGCAGACATCCGTCGGCATAAAGCCTCCATCCTTGTGCAGCTCCAAGCGTTAGACTCCGTGTTAGATGCCGTGGGGTTATCCACTGATGAGTGGCTGCAGCGATATTCCCTGGAGGCCTCTCTCATGGCTATCTATAAGGGAGAGGAGACTTTCTGGCGCCAACGGAGCCGTAAAAAATGGTTGCTATTGGGCGACACCAACACAGCGTATTTCCATGCTATTGCTAACGGTAGGCGCCGAAGATGCTCTATTCCGTGTCCTCTGGGCGGATGGCGGCCTCATTGAGGAGGCGCAAGAGATTTCCACCCATGTTTACTCCTTCTATAAGGAACTATTCTCAGCTGGACCCCGCTCTGGGGTGGCGTTAGCCCAAGACTTATGGCGCGCGGGCGCACTAGTATCAGACCCTGAGAATGCGGAGCTCACCCTCCTATTTTTACCGGCGGAGGTTAGGCGGGCTATTATGGACATGAAGGCCTCTTCTGCCCCTGGTCCTGATGGCCTCCCGGTCTCGTTTTTTCAGAGATTCTGCGGCCCCTTGCAGGATGTGATTATGCCAATGTTCCAAGAGTTCTACATTGGGACATTGGTGATGTCACGTCTGAATTTTGGGGTGATCACTTTGATCCCCAAACTAGTGGGGGCTTCTGATATCTGTCAATTCCGCCCGATCATGGTGATTAATGTTATCCAACGCATATTTTCCAAAGTGTGCGCGACTCGGTTAGCCCCGGTGGTGCAACGGTTAACTCACCCATTGCAGTTTGCCTTTACCAAGGGACGATACATCCATGATGGGATCCTGGCGCTTCATGAAATTGTTCACAAAGTGAAGGTTTGACACCTTAAGGGTGTGTTCCTGAAGCTAGACTTCCAGAAGGCCTATGATCGTCTGGACTGGGCGTTTTTACATCAGGTCCTCGAGCGGTGGGGCTTTGATAACCGGGTTATCTGTTGGATTATGCAGATCGTTATGAGTGGTAACACGGCGATTAATGTCAACGGGGAGATATGATCGTATTTTCGATCCTCCTGCGGGGTTAGACAGGGGGATCCTATATCCCCCATTCTGTTTAACTTGGTGGTAGATTCTATTGTGACCATCCTAGACCTGGCTAAGGACGCGGACCACATCTCAGGTGTGGTTGGCCACCTTATTCCGGGCGGGGGGGGGGGGGGGGGGGTTGCACACCTGCAATATGCTGATGACACGATGATTATGGTAGAGGGTTCTGAGATGGATATCTGCAACCTCAAGTTTCTTCTCTTGTGCTTTGAGGCTATGTCGGGCCTCAAAATAAAATTTGATAAGAGTGAGGTTGTGGTCTTGGGGTTCCCGCCAGATGAGAAACAATGGATTGGGGATAACTTTAACTGTAAGTTGTCTGCTTTCTCTGTTGAATATCTGGGAGTTCCGCTTGGGGACTCTAGGATTCTGATGCGGGATCTCAAGCCTGTGATAGAGCGGGTTGGGACGAAGGAGGACCCCTGGCGAGGTAGGTTCACCTCGAAGGGGAGCAAATCCGTCCTCATTGACTCGTGTTTATCGAGTCTGCCCATGTATACGATGGGCCTTTACCTTCTCCCGGAAGGGGCCCATAAGGCTTTTGATAAGGAGTTATCACGGTTCGTTTGGTCGGCGGCCAATGGCCAGCAGAAGTACCACATGGTTAAGTGGGCTCATGTTTGCGGCCCCAAAGATTTTGGGGGCATAGGGATCCTTGCGTCACGACAGATGAACGCCGCCCTAATGCTCAGATGGGTTTGGCTCCTGCATGATGATGTAGGGTTGTGGCTCCAACTCATCAAAGAAAAATACCTGAGAGGATGCCCCCTATTATCCTACGAATGCCGGGAGGGATCCCAGTTCTGGAGATCTATCCAATCCCTCAAGTTTGATATTCGGAAGGGAGCGCTTTTTGCAGTAGGGGATGGAAGCTCCACCCTGTTCTGGGTGGATGCGTGGCTCGAGGAACGGCCCCTTCAGCTGGTCAATCCGTGTCTATTTGCGATATGCTCAGACCCCATGCTCCTGGTTGCCGATGTTGTGCCAAATGGAATTTGGAACATCTCATTCCGAAGGACGTTTGGAGCGGCAGAAGCGGCTGCATGGGCTGAGCTTAGGCCCACGTTACCGGGATCCTTAGTTGGAGGCCCAGATAGGGTGTCGTGGCGGCTAACGTTGTTAGGGTCCTTCTCGGTTAAGTCTGCGTGCCGTATTCTCTTTCCCGGCCACGGGCAAGCGTGGGTTTCCAAGCTCTAGAAAACACCCCTCCCCCCTGAAGATTAGGATTTTTGTTTGGCAATTGTTTCATAACCGCCTCCCGTCGGGGGTGGAGGTGCGGAAGCGACAGGGGCATGGGGATGGTATGTGTCCACTTTGTGGGGTTCCAGAGACGGAAACCCATATTTTGTTCACATGCACCGCGGCTTGGTTCCTATGGAACTACGTCTTTGAAGGTTTGGGGCCGAAGTGGCGGGCCTCAGACCTTGGCGAATTCCTGGAACTCCAGGCGAGGAGAACCGGGAGGGGGCGACGCCTCTTCTGGGTTGTCTTTTCCGGGATGACGTGGACCCTATGGACGATTAGGAATAAGATGGTGATAGAACGAGTCTTTCTAAGACGAGCTGCTAACTCGGTGTTCAAATGTCTTGCTTTTTTGCAGCAGTGGCACCCGTTGTGTAGACATCGGGACATGGCTCAGCTGGACGATATTATGGACCGTTTGGTGATGTCAGCGCGGCGGATCTCCACCCCTTCTTTGAGCCGAGATCCGTGGGCGGAGGGGGACTTCTCCTTCATCAGCCCCTCCTCTTCTTTTCTCTTCCTTTTTTTCTTGCTGCTGTTTGCAACTTTGGGCTTATTTTTGCTGTCGCCCCATCGAAATTTTATCCTCTTCTCGCCCCCTCTCTTTGTTGTATCGGTTGTATGAACTCGATTTGGTGGTTTCTTTATTTATAAAGCTGGGCGTAACGGCTTTTCCGTAGAGTAACAAGCTCACAAACTTCTCTTTCACGAATCCCGTGGGAAACTCAAACCGATGCACCTAATGCAATGGCAACAACACATAAAGTGATCAAGTCCTTCTCTCCCAAATCCCACCAAAGCAACTAATGCTATGGAGGGAGGAAGGAGGAAGAACAAGGAAAACAACAAATGAATCCCAAGATCTAGATCCAATGGATTCCTCTCACTAAGAGAAGATATTGATTGGTGGAATAGTAGATCTAGATCTCCTCTCTCTTTTCCCTAAAAAGGGGAAAGAATCATTGGAGGGATTGAGAGAAACCCAAGCTTTTGAAGGTCAACAATGGAGGAGAGATGAAATAGGTTGGGCAGCCTCCTCTTGAGGAAGAAGAAGGCAATTTATAGCTTCCCACGAAATGTGGCCGTTAGGGCCATCCGGGCTGGAATTTTTTCACTTACCCCCCCCCCCCCGGATTTTCCGGACGACAAACCCCCTGGAGCACGAGTGCCCGCTCTCAGGTGCCGGCCCGGATATTTGCCCTGGAATATTCCGGCCTGGCTGGAAATTTACGGCCTTAGACCGGAATTTCCGCCCCCTGAAAACTCCAAAAACATTGATACAAAAACGGTCATATCTTTTGCATCCGGACACCGTTTTCGACGTTCTTGGGCTCGTTGAAATTGCAGCGACGAGCAATACAAGAATATGTAGTGAAACATCGAATTCCAACAAGGGATAATAAAACCAAATGGGAAAATTCTAGACCTCTCTATAAGTTAGGAACCGGCAAAACCTCCAATAACAAAAACACAATAAGTTTTCTATACGAAATCCGTTTTTGATGAACTTAAGCTTGACATGAAGAACAATACAAGCTATAAAACCACACACGGAGAAAAACCCAAATAAGAACCAAGAAAGATGATACCAAAGATGCAAAGTTTTGAGCTCTCTACGAACAATACGATCAAGCAACTCATTCGAGAGCCCCTCTTGATAGAACGGTTATCTATCCTATAACCCGGTCTCCCTACTAATATCATGAGACCGGTAAAAGAGAAAACCTATCAATGTCACCTTTGTCTTGCACATTCCAATTGAGATAGATGATGACGATCTTAATCACCTCAGGTTGGAGCACCTTTCTTGATTGCGCTTCGCTTTGTGAAGACTTGTAAATTGATCCCCCATAACTTAATATGGGAGAGCTTCTAATATGTCCATCTTCAATTGATAATAATATACGTATGGGTGGCAAGCATCAAGCATTTGAACTCTTCTTGATGCTCATCTTGAACTTGCACTTCAACTTGATCAACTAAGTATCTTCTCTTTATTCATGATGATGATGTCTTGAAGGTAAACATGAGTGTTCACACAATATCCTTCTTCAGGACATACTTGCAATATGATCAATAATATCATGGAAATTCTTATTCTTGATCATATCAAATATATTCATTATAAGCAATGATCTTGATGGCATCCAACCTTGAATCCAATACATGGAGTTCAAGTGGTGCCAATGTACAAACCTACAAGGATATCTCAATGAAACTATTAGTCCATAAATGGATTTTCATTAATTACCAAAACCACACGTGGGGCACCATGCACTTTCAATCTCCCCCATTTTGGTAATTGATGACAATCCCTTTTACGAGGGTTTATATAATCAATTAAGCAAACATGCAAAGAAATACACACGGATGCATGAGCATGGAAGGAAAAAATGCTTAAGAACAAAACAAAGGCATTAAACCAAATTCCCTTAAACCCTATAAACTTCTCCCCCATTGGCATCCATTGCCGAAATGAGCAGAAAAAATGTAGAAGGCCAATATAGTAAGATCTCCCCTACAATTATTGCATTTCTCATAATATGAGTGAAAACAAATGCATATTCAATGACGAATAGATGGGGGGGGGAGATCAGACTATATTGAGGATCCAAAGATTGAAAATAAGATTATATTCCTTTAGCACTTCTTCCAAGAGGAGGAGCACAAACAAAGGATCCGAAAAACCAATGAAACAAAAGATTTTATGATTTTAGCAAAATAGTGTTCTAAAGAAAATGATGAAGCTCCCTGTAACATCCAAGTATGAAAACATCCCTTAGTGGTTCAATTTCTTGTTTATTTTCAAGCAATGCATCATGTCATCATCTCATTGCATTTGTTTTACTTATGTTTGCATTGTTTTCTTAATGAATCAAATCTTGTTTTCACACTTGTCTGTTACAATCTTTCAAATAAAGATTTGTAAATCCAAAACCTCAATTGCTTCCAATTATTTTCATATTGGATCAACTCTTAAATTGTTGCCTCAAATCATTCACTTAATTCCACCAATTAAATTCAAATCTTTTCCAAGTTTCAAATCAGTACCTATTTGAAACCATAACAACTCACCAAACTTTTTCCCTATTTAAACCCTTCCAAAACCCTAGGGGAAACCCTAGTGGGAATGGCTTTATTTTCCAATATTAAGTATTATTGTAATTTTCAATTAAATTGTTTAATTTTAAAAACAGCAAGCAAACAATTAGGTTTTTGAAAACAAAAACTACTAATTGGTTGTTTTCAACTAAGGGATTTATCCTAAATTCTACTCCAAACTTTTCTACACACAAAGCCTTTGTTTTGTTTCCAATTGCTTAACTACAAAAAAAAAAGTACAAAAAAATAAAAAGAATAAAGAAGGGAGGAGAGCAGCAGCAGCTAGAGGTCCAACCCAGCCCAGCCCAGTTACCCCCCTTGGGCCCGATAACCCTTCCCCTCACGTCGCTGTCGTCCTCCATCTGCCTGACGTCAGAGGCGTACGAGCACGCCTCCATCGTCGATCACCCCCTGGAGCTCCCGATGCCCTGCCGTACTGGCCCTGCTCCTCCATAAAACCATCGTGGCGTCCACCCTCTCTGCCGCAACCCTAGCTCCACTCCCTGAACCCCGCCGCCATTTTCTTCCATCACTCTGCCTCCCTCGCCTCTCTGCAATTCCCCACTCCCTGAACCCCGACGCCACCCTCTCTGAAACTCTCCGCCGCTCGCCGTCGCCGATGGCTAGCAACGCGAGCTAGCCACGGGAACGGGAAGCCCACGGTTCCCTCTACCTCCACGACACCGCCACCGAGCCCTAGCCGCCTCCGATCGCCGCCGCCATCCACGCCAACATCGCCGTCGACCTCTGCCCGTGTCCTCGACAGCCACGACATCCCGGTGAGCCTCGATCACCTCCTTCCCCCTTTCCCTTCCGCGCCAGGCTGCTCGCCTCCAGCAACATCCCAGCGGGCACCGCACGCACAAACGCCCCACGAGCACCGCGGCGCAGCGCTGCTGCCGCCGGCAGTCGATTCTTCGCTGCTGTCGCCTGAAGTTCAGTTTCGTCAGGCGATAGGTGACAGAACCAAACTCAAGCTTGCTCGCCCTCCTATCCTATCGACAACCGAACGCTAGCGCAGCTGGCCAGTCCCTTGCGCGCGGTCCAGTAGATCTCGGGTTCGAACCCCGCGGAGCGCAACACCCTTTTGGCTATTTTCCGCCTCCGCGCTGACAGCCCGGGCCCGCTGGTCATTGCCTCTAGTGCCACGCGGGCACGTGTGCGCCACGCTGGCCACGCTGGCCCACAGGGCAGTGGCCGGTGTGTATCTTCCCTGCGGTAACAAAAGCACTAAATCGAAACTGTTATTTTCCAATTCTTTTAAATGGGCAGAATAACCTAAAAACTTTAAAATGCAATAACTTCTAATCTATGCATCCAATAATTAAAAGTTATATATGTTTTCTGTTCAAAATTTTATAAACTTTCCAAATATTCCATTTGTGTTCTGTTTTGAGTTTTCAAAATTCATTTAGATTTCAAATTTGAATAATTCAAATGCAAATTGGAATAATTCATAACTAATTCATACTGTTTTCAAATAATTCAAATAAAATATGTTTTTCACACCTTTTTGAATACTCTATTCAAATATAAATTTTGTTTTCTGGTTTGAACAATTTAAATTGCCCAAACCATTTAAATCTTGTTTAATTCAATTAAAACTTGTTTAATATTGTTTAATTCATAATTAATTAATCCAAAGTCCAATTTCAAAATGTGAAGCATGTAATCCAACTAAAATTTGATAACCTTTTCAAATATCAATTTTGTTATTTGTTTTGCACCTTTTAAATTGATGAAAACAACAACTACTTGTTTAACCTCTTTAAGTAACCAATAATTTCCAAAACTTAATAATTGTTTTCTTAACTTGTTAACTATCATTCCAATTGCATTTAAATTGTTATGTTATTGTTATTCATCATGCATGCATCATGATAACAACCAACACCTAATAAATAGTTGTATATCATTTGTTCCAATTGTTTCAATGGATCCTTTTCCATATGCAACCCTTGCATATGGGTCCATTTAATTTGTGCTATCATGTTAGTCAGTTTATCTAGATGCACCTATTAAATTGTCATGCATCATATTGACTGTGCACCATGCCATGAACATGATTGTTTACATACCTGTTTTGTTGTTTGCTTCTTCTCGGTTAGACGACGACTACGTTGGTACCGACGAGCCTTACGACACCACTACTCAGGACCTAGCCCAGTACGAGACTGAGCTGCCAGGCAAGTTATCACTCACATGAATCATCGAGTTCCTTTCCACACTTGTTGTCGATACTATCCTTTTGTCTACTATTGCTAGCTCTATGTATCGTTGCTTGTCTCCGAACCTATCACATGATTCCTGAGCCAATGATATTGCCTCACCTCCATACCTACAGCCTTTGTTTGTGCCTTAGTATTATCTAGCATGCTTAGGGTTGCTTTTACTCGAGTCTGTTGTCGGTTACCACTGTTACTATCTTATTATTTGTACCGGGGGCTCGTTGTTAATCAATCAATCCTGTTAATTGCTAATGGTAATAATAATTTGATGATAAGGCACCGGCAGGAGGCCCATGAGTGGTTTTGGAGCCTGCTAGTGTCGACCCTAATAGGAAAAGGGTCTTGTCTACTGATCCATGATGAGCGCACTACCCGCATTTGGGAAGCGAGTATGGGCGTCCCCCTCAACTTGACCTGATTCGCATCTCGTCCAAATCGCCTCATTTAGTTCGTGTTTTCCATTTGCCGCATGCATGTTTTGCGAGCCCAGCGCAGGGTGGAACTTTCGTAGTCGGCATATAGGGGGACACGGTCTTAGAGTGCTATGATGGTCCATTTTCTTCTGGGCTTGATTAGCCGTGCGCCCAAGGTTCTTTGGGCTTGATGCGAAGAATGGTTGGTTGTGTTGAGTGCCCCGCTTGGTGGGAGGCATCCCATCTGGCGGGATATTCATGAGTGTACGGCCAAATTGGTGCAACCCTGCAGGGATAATCTTCTCGAGAAGCCGTGTTTTCCGCGGTTATGGATTACTTGGTGAAAGTACTGGCTAACAAGTACTCAGGACAACTTCAACATAATGATCAATCATGTTTCACCCAATGATTAATAATTTGACTAGTAATAGGTTATTCACACAATAACTTGATTCACCTTATCACAACTGTGTGAGTTGTCCTCGGATTGCTTCTTTGGATAAGGGGCGAGATCCAGGATGGGTTTGGTTGAAGTTATCTTTCAGTTTGTTACAATCCTCGATCTTATCTTTTCTGTTAGCCGGAATTTGTAGTTATCTTCTGTAGTTGTTTAGAGCAGCCAGCATCAACTTTTATATCACCCCTTTCTTCCGTTGATCCCAAGCATCAATGCTTGTGTTGACGGGTAACTCTTTGATGAACTGTGAGTCTTGCTTGCCAGTACTTGGATGTACTGACCCCGTTGGGGCTGTGGTTTACGCAGAGTACGACTACGACTATGATGCTTCCCAGGATGGCTACTTTGTGGAGTTCGACGAGACTGCAGACGAGTAGTTAGCTGGACCAGGGCAGGATCCAGACCTACGTGGATGGGCTTCGTTTTTCTTTATTTTCTCCGGCTTCTTAAGCCATGGATTTGTCTGTACTCAGACCCCTTCGATTGCTTCCGCTGTTGTAATGGATGATATGTTGGGACATGTGTCCTCTGGATGACTGTATTCGATATTTCTGCCTTAGTGAAGGCCAGTTGCACTTATTTCATTCTTTTGTGTCTTAGAGACAGTTTGTGTTATCATTTCGTTCAAAGCTGTTGACGTACAGTGCGTGTTTGAATATGAAGTACGTCGACAGTAGTGCCTTAGGTTCCTAGCGGATAGTTTACTTCGACGGTGGAAGCAGGGCTTGTGTTGTCGCGCATAAGCGCAGGCCTACCAGGAAGCTGGGACGTGGGAGCAGTTATGCCCCATAATCCAAGCACCTGACTTCCAGTTCGTGCGATGAGTATCCTCTAGAAACCTTGGGTGCGACAAATGGTATCAGAGCCTGTCTGCCTGTAGGATCCCTTTTTACTGGTCGCAGTTGAGTCTAGAAACTATTTTGTAGCTATATAGGAAAAATGAAACGTGAGAGTAGGAATTCTGCCATTTTTCTTCTTTCCCCACCCACCCACCCTTTTCTGGTAAGGAAGTGCAACGTTGTTTTCTGTTCTCACCTAAACTTTCAAGTTAGGATTTCACGTGTTTTGGGTTCTCTGTAGTACCTCAGGATTTTTGGTCTCGTTTTCCCGATGTTGCTTCGATATCATGTTCTTTTCAACATCATTATCGTCCGTTGAACCTTGTTGTTGTTTTCCACATCCTTTTTCATCTACCGGAGTCTAATCAAAACCTTCCAAATAATCTGCAGATGGGTCTCAGCTACTACCCGCAGGTGGTTCGCATGACTCGCTGTGAGAGCACCGCCGGTTTTCCGGAGTTGCTGAGAGACATGGTTACCTATCTGGGGTTCCGTTGGGCACCAGAGTACCAGGTCTACGAGCACCAGCGAGAGTTTGACCAGACTTGCTACCGGGCTATCGTCTACATTCTGTCGGATGATGGCAGGAGCATTGCACACCAGTACGAGGCAGTAGGGTCCACAGTGGATATGGCCGTGCAGCAGGCAGCGTACGTGAGTCTCACCGTCCTCCGTGCTGACTACTGGGGGTTTGATAAGTCCAGTTTTCGTCACATCCCCCGTGGTTACATCACGGCAGCGGGAGTTCACTTCACTGTCCACCGCGACATGGATACCCACGAGACTGATAGCTCCAGGCTCCAGATCACTGCCCAGTTCGCTAGTCACAGTGATGCCGTTGCTTCCGCACTTTCTCAGGAGTTAGCCTCAGTCAGGGAGCAGCTCCACCTTGCTCTCACTCGTCTGGCGACGTACACCACAGACTTTGTTGGAGACGAGCGCTTCGCACGTGTCGTTCAGCCAGCTGGTCTTCCGTTGCCAGATGCTGGAGGTTACGAGCCGATCAGAGGCCCACTTCTCGACCTCGGAGCTGGTTACACAGGGATTCCCCGCTATGGAGCACAGGGAGAGGACGCTTTCTACTTCACCACACCGAGAGTTGCTCTCAGAGCAGTTCCTATCTACATGGATCGTCGTGATACCTACTTCCGTGGGGTTCCTCCTCACCGTATATCTCGTCGTACTACTCACCGCCGTCCTGCGTGATGAGCATGGGAGTACCGTTGTATCCATTACTAGCTGTGTCTAGTTTATCCTTTCGTTTTCGAACCATGTATTGGTCTGTTGGATATTCTGATGTATGTGAACATGTGATGATGTACCTGTTGGTTATCTATTCATGCGTCGGAATAATCTATCTTTCGGTTACCAAGTCTATCCTTTTCTGTTGTTGTGCTAAAATGAATTTCTGTTCAGGATGCCTCCAACCAGGAACAACCCGCCTCCGCCACCACCAATGGGGGAACTGTTGGCTCAGATGACCCAAGTGGTGACACAGATGGCCCAGATCCAGGCTAACCAGCAACACAACCAGAATGCTCCAAGGGTCACCATCAAGGACTTCCTCAGCTTGGGCCCAAAAGCTTTCGTGGCAACACGTGAGCCCCTGGATGCTGATGACTGGATCCGTGACGTAGCAAGAGCTCTGGAGATTGCTCATGTTGCAGAAGAGGATAAGGTCAAGTACGCCACCTACCTACTGAAGGGTCAGGCAGCTACTTGGTGGGAGAACTACCAGGCCATGAGAGCTGGCTATCCTATCACCTGGGGATGTTTCAGAGATGCCTTCCTGAAGCACCACATCCCGGATGGTCTCATGGAAAGGATGCGTGAGGAATTCTGCTCTCTCAGACAGGGCAAGCTGGACGTTCTCGGCTACCAGAACGAGTTCAATCGTCTCGCTCGGTACGCTGGTGACGAAGTGTCCACCGAAGCCAAGAAGATGGCAAGGTTCCGCCGAGGTTTTAACCCGGAACTGAAGTACGCTCTCACCAACATCAAGTGCAAGGACTTCGTGGAGCTTGTGAACACCGCGCTCAATGAGGAGAATGGGCGCAAGGCGTTCGAAGAGTCGCGCAAGCACTCGCGTGAGGGTGGTTCCTCCTCCAACATGACCACCCCTCCGCAGAAGCGCCGCATCTGGGTGCCAAATGGTGCTGTCACTCGGGCTCCAAATGCCCAAGCTTCTCCAGGCTTTGGTCCCCGCCCACCCAACCCATCTCAGATGCAGGGTCAGAGGTTTCCGATGGGGCAGCCAAGGCCGGGTCCTTCTCGTGTCGTCACTTGCTACAAGTGCAAGGAGACTGGACATTATGCTGATAAGTGCACTCAGAAGCAGCTACCCCTACCTCCTCGCCCCAACACCAACCAGGCTATGGTTCGTGCTCCCCCGGCTAAAGCCTTCAACTCCAACAATAGGCCTGTCGGGAGGAACGCGAGGGTGAACCATATCAAGGCCGACAAAGCCGAGGAGGCTGCTGACGTCGTTCTCGGTATATTACCCGTAAACTCTATTCCAGCTAAAGTGTTGTTTGATACTGGAGCATCGCATTCGTTTGTGTCAAAGATCTTTGCTACAACGTACAATTTAGCTCTGGTTCCGCTAAGCAATCAAATCTATGTGCACTCTCCGGGAAATAAAATGATTACTTCCAAGATAAGCATGGACAATCAGATCCTAATTGGAGGTCGTGTATTCCTTGCTTCACTCATGTTGCTGGGAAATTCTGACATTGATGTCATTCTGGGTATGGATTGGTTGAAGACCCACAAAGCTAAAATTGACTGTGCTCAAAAGTCAATAACTCTCTCCCACACTTCAGGCCAGATAGTCTATTCTCCATATGGATCAAGTTCTGTTCAGCTGTTCAGCCTCGATGCCAAACCCCTTCCTGCAATTGAAGATGTTCCGGTGGTTTGTGAATTCCCTGACGTCTTTCCAGAAGAGTTGCCAGGGATGCCCCCGGACAGAGCAGTTGAGTTCGTGATCGAGCTTGAGCCAGGTACTGCTCCAATCTCTAAGCATCCATACAAGATAGCTCCTCCTGAACTGAAATTGTTGAAGGAGCAAATCGATATGTATATGGACAAAGGTTTCATTCAGCCTAGTTCCTCCGCTTGGGGTTGCCCAACTCTGTTTGTTGCCAAGAAGGATCAAACAAAAAGACTCGTGGTTGACTATCGTCCTCTCAACGAGAAAACAATCAAGAACAAGTATCCACTTCCTCGTATCGATGATCTTTTTGATCAACTTGCTGGAGCCTCAATATTCTCAAAGTTGGACTTGAGGATGGGTTACCATCAGATAAAGATCAGAAAGGAAGATATTCCTAAGACAGCTTTCACCACTCGTTACGGTCTATATGAGTACACCGTCATGTCCTTTGGTCTCACCAATGCACCGGCAACGTTCTCAAGACTCATGAATTCTGTCTTCCATGAATACCTCGACAAGTTCGTTGTGGTATATCTCGATGACATTCTAGTCTACTCAAAATCCGAGGAAGAGCATGGAGAACACCTTCGTCTCACTCTCATGAAACTTCGCGAACATCGTCTGTATGCCAAGTTTTCCAAATGTGAGTTCTGGATTCCAGAAGTTGCATATCTTGGTCATATCATCTCTGCCAAAGGCATTGCCATTGATCCTGAAAAGGTTAAGGCAATTGTTGATTGGAAACCCCCTAAGACGGTGAAGCAAGTTAGAAGCTTTCTTGGCTTGGCTAGCTATTGCCGTCGTTTCGTCCAAAACTTTTCCAAGATTGCTAAACCTCTCACTGATCTCACAAAGAAGGACAAAAAGTTCGTTTGGACTCCACAATGTGATGAGAGTTTCAACCTTCTGAAGACTAAACTCACTTCCACACCTGTTCTAGTTGGCCCCGACACTACCAAACCTTTCCAGATATTCTGTGATGCATCTCTCCAAGGCCTAGGAGCAGTTCTTATGCAAGAATGTCAAGTTGTCGCTTATGCTTCACGTCAGTTGAACCCACATGAGCAAAACTATCCCACACATGATCTTGAACTTGCAGCAGTTGTGTTTGCCCTCAAGAAATGGAGACAATACTTGTTGGGTAACAAAACTGAAATCTTTTCCGATCATAAGAGTCTGAAATACATCTTCACTCAGCCAGATCTGAACCTCAGGCAAAGGAGATGGATTGAAAAGATTAAAGACTTTGATCTCACCATCTCTTACACTCCAGGCAAGGCTAATGTTATGGCCGATGCTCTCAGTCGCAAATCCTATTGCAATAATCTCATGATCATGGAAAGCCAACCTCCACTTCATGAAGAATTCCAGAAGCTGAACCTTGGTCTTGTTCCTGAAGGATACCTTGCTAGCTTGACAGCCAGCCCAACTCTCGAGGACAAGATTCGTTCTGAACAACTTCGTGATAATGAAATCAAGAAGATTGTGGATCACATCAAGGAGGGCAATGATAAGTTCAAGTCCTTCTCAATTGATGACAAGGGAACTGTGTTCTTCGAAGGACGCATTGCAGTCCCACAGATTCAAAGTCTCAAGGATATCATTCTCAAGGAGGCTCATGAAACTCCTCTATCCATTCACCCTGGAAGTACAAAGATGTACCAGGATCTTAAGACTCTGTATTGGTGGTCTGGCATGAAACGTGAAATTGCTCAATACGTTTCTGAATGCGACGTTTGTCAACGTGTTAAGGCAGTCCATCAGAAGACAGCATGTCTACTCCAACCTCTGAAAATTCCTGAGTGGAAGTGGGACATGATTGAAATGGACTTCGTTACTGGGTTTCCAAAGTCCAAAAAGGGCAACGATGCAATCTTCGTTGTTATTGATCGTCTCACTAAGGTTGCTCACTTCTATGCTGTAAAGGAAACTATCTCAGCTAGCCAGTTAGCAGAGCTCTACACAGCAAAGGTTGTTCCCCTTCATGGTGTTCCATTGGAAATAAGCTCAGACCGTGGAAGTATTTTCACTTCTCATTTCTGGAAAAGCTTTCAAGAAGCATTGGGCACCAAACTTCTGTTCAGCACAGCTTATCACCCTCAGTCTCAGGGGCAAGTCGAAAGAGTCAATCAGATTCTCGAGGATATGCTCAGAGCATGTGGTCTCTCCTTTGGCATGAAATGGGAGGATTGCCTTCCATATGCTGAATTCTCCTACAACAACAGCTACCAGGCAAGCCTAGGAATGGCACCATTTGAGGCACTGTATGGTCGCAGATGCAGGAGTCCAATCAATTGGTCTGGAGCTGGTGAACGTTCACTTTTAGGCCCTGACATTGTTAAGGAAGCCGAGGAGAAAGTTCGTATCATTCGTGACAATCTCAGGATTGCTCAGTCTCGACAGAAGAGCTATTATGATAGCAAGCACAGGGATATGGTCTATGCACCTGGTGATAAGGCATATCTCCGTGTAACTCCCCTCAGAGGCACCCATCGTTTTGGTGTGAAAGGAAAGCTTGCACCAAGATACATTGGCCCTTTCAACATCCTCTCAAGACGTGCAGAGAATGCTTATCGTCTTGAACTTCCAGAAAAACTTTCCAAAGTGCACGATGTGTTCCACGTGTCACAACTCAAGAAGTGTTTCAAAGATCCAGAGCGTGCAGTTGATCATGATTCCATCGAACTGCAAGATGATCTATCTTATGAGGAGCACCCTATTCGTATTCTCGATGAGACCGAGCGTAAGACTCGCAACAAGAGCACCAAGTTCTTGAAAGTCCAATGGTCGCATCATTCTGATAAAGAGGCAACGTGGGAGACCGAAGAGGATCTTCGCAAGAAGTATCCGGACCTGTTCATTTCTCAGTAGGGAATCTCGGGGCGCGATTCCTTCAAGGGGGGGGCGTTTTGTAACATCCAAGTATGAAAACATCCCTTAGTGGTTCAATTTCTTGTTTATTTTCAAGCAATGCATCATGTCATCATCTCATTGCATTTGTTTTACTTATGTTTGCATTGTTTTCTTAATGAATCAAATCTTGTTTTCACACTTGTCTGTTACAATCTTTCAAATAAAGATTTGTAAATCCAAAACCTCAATTGCTTCCAATTATTTTCATATTGGATCAACTCTTAAATTGTTGCCTCAAATCATTCACTTAATTCCACCAATTAAATTCAAATCTTTTCCAAGTTTCAAATCAGTACCTATTTGAAACCATAACAACTCACCAAACTTTTTCCCTATTTAAACCCTTCCAAAACCCTAGGGGAAACCCTAGTGGGAATGGCTTTATTTTCCAATATTAAGTATTATTGTACTTTTCAATTAAATTGTTTAATTTTAAAAACAGCAAGCAAACAATTAGGTTTTTGAAAACAAAAACTACTAATTGGTTGTTTTCAACTAAGGGATTTATCCTAAATTCTACTCCAAACTTTTCTACACACAAAGCCTTTGTTTTGTTTCCAATTGCTTAACTACAAAAAAAAAGTACAAAAAAATAAAAAGAATAAAGAAGGGAGGAGAGCAGCAGCAGCTAGAGGTCCAACCCAGCCCAGCCCAGTTACCCCCCTTGGGCCCGATAACCCTTCCCCTCACGTCGCTGTCGTCCTCCATCTGCCTGACGTCAGAGGCGTACGAGCACGCCTCCATCGTCGATCACCCCCCTGGAGCTCCCGATGCCCTGCCGTACTGGCCCTGCTCCTCCATAAAACCACCGTGGCGTCCACCCTCTCTGCCGCAACCCTAGCTCCACTCCCTGAACCCCGCCGCCATTTTCTTCCATCACTCTGCCTCCCTCGCCTCTCTGCAATTCCCCACTCCCTGAACCCCGACGCCACCCTCTCTGAAACTCTCCGCCGCTCGCCGTCGCCGATGGCTAGCAACGCGAGCTAGCCACGGGAACGGGAAGCCCACGGTTCCCTCTACCTCCACGACACCGCCACCGAGCCCTAGCCGCCTCCGATCGCCGCCGCCATCCACGCCAACATCGCCGTCGACCTCTGCCCGTGTCCTCGACAGCCACGACATCCCGGTGAGCCTCGATCACCTCCTTCCCTCTTTCCCTTCCGCGCCAGGCTGCTCGCCTCCAGCAACATCCCAGCGGGCACCGCACGCACAAACGCCCCACGAGCACCGCGGCGCAGCGCTGCTGCCGCCGGCAGTCGATTCTTCGCTGCTGTCGCCTGAAGTTCAGTTTCGTCAGGCGATAGGTGACAGAACCAAACTCAAGCTTGCTCGCCCTCCTATCCTATCGACAACCGAACGCTAGCGCAGCTGGCCAGTCCCTTGCGCGCGGTCCAGTAGATCTCGGGTTCGAACCCCGCGGAGCGCAACACCCTTTTGGCTATTTTCCGCCTCCGCGCTGACAGCCCGGGCCCGCTGGTCATTGCCTCTAGTGCCACGCGGGCACGTGTGCGCCACGCTGGCCACGCTGGCCCACAGGGCAGTGGCCGGTGTGTATCTTCCCTGCGGTAACAAAAGCACTAAATCGAAACTGTTATTTTCCAATTCTTTTAAATGGGCAGAATAACCTAAAAACTTTAAAATGCAATAACTTCTAATCTATGCATCCAATAATTAAAAGTTATATATGTTTTCTGTTCAAAATTTTATAAACTTTCCAAATATTCCATTTGTGTTCTGTTTTGAGTTTTCAAAATTCATTTAGATTTCAAATTTGAATAATTCAAATGCAAATTGGAATAATTCATAACTAATTCATACTGTTTTCAAATAATTCAAATAAAATATGTTTTTCACACCTTTTTGAATACTCTATTCAAATATAAATTTTGTTTTCTGGTTTGAACAATTTAAATTGCCCAAACCATTTAAATCTTGTTTAATTCAATTAAAACTTGTTTAATATTGTTTAATTCATAATTAATTAATCCAAAGTCCAATTTCAAAATGTGAAGCATGTAATCCAACTAAAATTTGATAACCTTTTCAAATATCAATTTTGTTATTTGTTTTGCACCTTTTAAATTGATGAAAACAACAACTACTTGTTTAACCTCTTTAAGTAACCAATAATTTCCAAAACTTAATAATTGTTTTCTTAACTTGTTAACTATCATTCCAATTGCATTTAAATTGTTATGTTATTGTTATTCATCATGCATGCATCATGATAACAACCAACACCTAATAAATAGTTGTATATCATTTGTTCCAATTGTTTCAATGGATCCTTTTCCATATGCAACCCTTGCATATGGGTCCATTTAATTTGTGCTATCATGTTAGTCAGTTTATCTAGATGCACCTATTAAATTGTCATGCATCATATTGACTGTGCACCATGCCATGAACATGATTGTTTACATACCTGTTTTGTTGTTTGCTTCTTCTCGGTTAGACGACGACTACGTTGGTACCGACGAGCCTTACGACACCACTACTCAGGACCTAGCCCAGTACGAGACTGAGCTGCCAGGCAAGTTATCACTCACATGAATCATCGAGTTCCTTTCCACACTTGTTGTCGATACTATCCTTTTGTCTACTATTGCTAGCTCTATGTATCGTTGCTTGTCTCCGAACCTATCACATGATTCCTGAGCCAATGATATTGCCTCACCTCCATACCTACAGCCTTTGTTTGTGCCTTAGTATTATCTAGCATGCTTAGGGTTGCTTTTACTCGAGTCTGTTGTCGGTTACCACTGTTACTATCTTATTATTTGTACCGGGGGCTCGTTGTTAATCAATCAATCCTGTTAATTGCTAATGGTAATAATAATTTGATGATAAGGCACCGGCAGGAGGCCCATGAGTGGTTTTGGAGCCTGCTAGTGTCGACCCTAATAGGAAAAGGGTCTTGTCTACTGATCCATGATGAGCGCACTACCCGCATTTGGGAAGCGAGTATGGGCGCCCCCCTCAACTTGACCTGATTCGCATCTCGTCCAAATCGCCTCATTTAGTTCGTGTTTTCCATTTGCCGCATGCATGTTTTGCGAGCCCAGCGCAGGGTGGAACTTTCGTAGTCGGCATATAGGGGGACACGGTCTTAGAGTGCTATGATGGTCCATTTTCTTCTGGGCTTGATTAGCCGTGCGCCCAAGGTTCTTTGGGCTTGATGCGAAGAATGGTTGGTTGTGTTGAGTGCCCCGCTTGGTGGGAGGCATCCCATCTGGCGGGATATTCATGAGTGTACGGCCAAATTGGTGCAACCCTGCAGGGATAATCTTCTCGAGGAGCCGTGTTTTCCGCGGTTATGGATTACTTGGTGAAAGTACTGGCTAACAAGTACTCAGGACAACTTCAACATAATGATCAATCATGTTTCACCCAATGATTAATAATTTGACTAGTAATAGGTTATTCACACAATAACTTGATTCACCTTATCACAACTGTGTGAGTTGTCCTCGGATTGCTTCTTTGGATAAGGGGCGAGATCCAGGATGGGTTTGGTTGAAGTTATCTTTCAGTTTGTTACAATCCTCGATCTTATCTTTTCTGTTAGCCGGAATTTGTAGTTATCTTCTGTAGTTGTTTAGAGCAGCCAGCAGCAACTTTTATATCACCCCTTTCTTCCGTTGATCCCAAGCATCAATGCTTGTGTTGACGGGTAACTCTTTGATGAACTGTGAGTCTTGCTTGCCAGTACTTGGATGTACTGACCCCGTTGGGGCTGTGGTTTACGCAGAGTACGACTACGACTACGATGCTTCCCAGGATGGCTACTTTGTGGAGTTCGACGAGACTGCAGACGAGTAGTTAGCTGGACCAGGGCAGGATCCAGACCTATGTGGATGGGCTTCGTTTTTCTTTATTTTCTCCGGCTTCTTAAGCCATGGATTTGTCTGTACTCAGACCCCTTCGATTGCTTCCGCTGTTGTAATGGATGATATGTTGGGACATGTGTCCTCTGGATGACTGTATTCGATATTTCTGCCTTAGTGAAGGCCAGTTGCACTTATTTCATTCTTTTGTGTCTTAGAGACAGTTTGTGTTATCATTTCGTTCAAAGCTGTTGACGTACAGTGCGTGTTTGAATATGAAGTACGTCGACAGTAGTGCCTTAGGTTCCTAGCGGATAGTTTACTTCGACGGTGGAAGCAGGGCTTGTGTTGTCGCGCATAAGCGCAGGCCTACCAGGAAGCTGGGACGTGGGAGCAGTTATGCCCCATAATCCAAGCACCTGACTTCCAGTTCGTGCGATGAGTATCCTCTAGAAACCTTGGGTGCGACACTCCCCAATGTTCATGCACTATTTAGAGTTTTTGCATTTGAATACAAAGTGATCATCACTCCCCCCAATAACCTCTAAAACACAAAACAAGTGCAAGAGAGCATAAAAAGCAAACTAGGCATAGCACTTGAAGAAAATAAATGAATGATTAAGAAAAAAGATACCAAATGAATGGAACACCATGAGACAAGGCTCAACCATACATAAGTAAACCAACATTCCCACCAAGGTAAGCATGAGAGACAAAAAAATTCAAAAACAAATGAGTGAAAATTATGAAATAATATAATACAAGCAATCATAAGGAAAATACTTTTCGGAGTCACCAAAAAAGAGAAGGGTATAAGAACGGTCGACTCCAAAGGAATAGGATACCATAAAGAGATGTAACTCCTCTCATGTGTATAAGTTTCTAAGTGGACACAAATCATGATAATATGTATCCACAAAGAAGCATGTACACACAAAATAGTTACGAAAGTGAAGAACATGATATCCAAGATAAAGTCATAAATACACCAATAAGATTTTTTTTATTGAAAGCATAGCACATAGCTCAATTTTATGTTAAATGGGGATACACGAATTTCCAACACAAACACACCAAATACATCACAAATGTCAATAAGGGAAAAAGACATAGTTGCAATGTTTTGATAGAAGAAAGTATCACAAAGTGAGAAAGGTTTTGCAAATAAAGAATTCTCATGCCATGATGCAACCTACACAAGGTTGAATACTAGAAATGTGTGCATGAGGTAGATACTTGTTGCCGAGATGGCATTGGAGATGTTTTTGTAGACAAGAATTAACCCATCATCCTATCTTGACTCCGATAAGCACATGGTGACAAAACCTTCCTTGAGAATAATGCAAGCATACAATGCATATCAAATGTACCTAAAAACATTTAAGCACAAAATGGTCCCCAAATACATTGGGTCCAAAGTAGTTAGACAAAGTACAATACATAGGATAAGCTCCACATAAATATGTGCATATAGGTATGAAATTGAATTCCATGCACATCTTAGCCGGTTTATGATTCGGTGGAGTTTACCCTATATATTGGATCAAAGAAAGTAAGCATGCCACAAGAAATACATTAGTAAATATGCATGCAAATACTTTCAAGAACCAAAAGACAAGTGAAAACGATATCACAAATAACCAATTGACACTTCAAAGAAACAAATTAAAAGTTACATCAAGAAATGAGATATTGAACTCCCAAAAGAGATGTCAAAATAAAGATTCATTAACGATAATAAGTCCAATATCCAAAATAGATCAATTTCAAAATAAAGCAATGAGTAAGATAACCAACTCCCCAAAAGAGCAAGGCTCCAACAACTAAACCAAACCCTCTGCACTTTTCATGATGGCACAAAGTACCAAGATGAAAATGTTTGTCTTCCCTAAAGACACGTCATCGGGATTAAATACCAATTGAGAAATATCTAAAGACAAAAGAAGAAAAGTAGTGTTCTAAATAATATAGGAAAGCTCCCTCATAATTTGTGAATTATTTATAATTTTGAATTTTAATACAATATGCACAAAGGATATTACTCCCCCATAATGTGATAATACTTATGTTCTTAACAAAAGGCAAATAAAGACCAACTAGAGATAATTAATAGACATTATAGAATTGAATTTCTCATGAGCATGACATACCACATAGAGGCTAGAAAATTTAAATATCAACACTAAATGGTATTGCTCATGTACAAAATTTTTAGGATTATGAAGTGCCAAGGCATATCATTCCCCCAAAGTGTAGTCCATTAATTACTCAAAAGAGCCAAATAAGATACAAGCAAGATACAATAAGGCTCAAAGCAAAATCATACATACATGTTCTGCCAACCGACAAACACAAACTATATTACTCAAGGATAAGTAAGTAGTAAGCACAACATATACAAAATACAAAATTTTTACAAAACCAACACATGCAAAGGGGCAAGCAACTTTCAATGTATATATAAATGTAAATACAAGTTACGCAAGAAGGATCATGGAATATGAGATAGATACATGATAATCCAAATGACTTGGCTTGAGGAAAATATAAGTGATGAAGATCCCTTAATTATTCATGATATAGCCAAGTCTCCAATGCCCTCCAATAACACCTATTGATCAAGTTTGAGCTTGTTGGTCCCTAACCAAGTTGGGTCCTAAGAGGTTAGTCACAATAGGCTTGGCAAGACAAATGGCTCTTTTCTTGACACTAGTTTGATTACCAACATATTTGGCAAACACATTGCGCACATTATCCTTACGAATGGAATACACATCATCAATTATGATAGGGTTGAATAATGTACCATTAGTGCATGAAGAAGAAATATGACCCTTTTCATGGCATAAATAGCAATACTGACTCCTTCTATTCTTCTTAGTTGATTTCTCAACTTGAGAAGCACTAGCTTGAGTCTTCTTGGGAAGAGTCCTTTCTTAAACTTGAATTTGAGATTGAGGTTGAACTTGTGGCCGCTTACCTTGTTACTTCTCACTAAGTTGCTTCTTCTTCAAAGTGCATGATCTAACATGACACCCTTCAACCTTACACTTGAAGCAAACAATCTTGGCCAAATTCTTGACTTGTTCATGGCCCTTATTCTTTTCTACCTTGGACTTGTTCTTGTAATTGGAAATGAATCCAAGTCCTCTCTTGTCATTGGGGGATTTTTGGACATTCAACAAATTGTCAAGTGCGGACTTCCCTTTATGACACTTCTCCAAGTCTTTCTTCAAGGAAGTGACTTGGGCCTTGAGCTCTTTGATTCCCTCTACATGGTTAGTATCAACACAAGAGCTAGAGAAATTAGATGCATCATTATTAGAGCAACAAGGAAAGGAAAGAAATTCATCACAAGATATTGACACATTATGAGAGGATGAATTACTAGGACTAGCACAAGGCAATATAGAATTTAGAGTAGAGGTTGTGCCTTTGTCCACATGAGGCTCACAAGATGTTACCTTAGTTAAAATAGCCTCATGAGCTAATTTTATCCTCTCATGGGAGACTAGAAGATCCTCATGAGAGCTTGGGAGCTTTTCATGAGTATCTTCCAATTTCCCATAGTTACTTGTTAGCAACTCACGTTGAGTCTGTAGCTCAACATTCTCCTTTAATATGGATGCTTCACAAGAAATAGAGTTAGTAGCACAAGAATCATCATTTTTAGTTTTGAGGTCATTAGCATGAGCAAGATATAATTCATTGTACCTTATAAGCTTAGAAACACTAATAGCATAGGTTTCTTCTAGACTATATAGTTTCTCTTCAAGAGAAGATCTAAGGGAACACTCTTTCTCAAAAGCCTTTTCAAGATCTTTGTCCTTGATAGAATGACCACCATTATGACTTTCCAAAGTCATGATGATATCCTCCTTTTCATCTACAAGAGAGATAGTCTCATAAAATTGTTCTAGAAGAGCATTCACATTTTTCTTGGTCTCACCATCAAGGCTAGCTAAACAAAGCTATCCACTCATCCCTATCATCATGAGATATATTGGGGTTCAAAGTAGAAGATACTTTGAATCCTTGTACATGAGGAAAAAAGTTGTAGATGATGATAGATCATTACTTGAGGCACCACTCAAGTCCACATCTTGTTCCATAGAGAGTTGGGTTTCATTTACATTGTTAGCCACACAAAGACTAGAGGAAACACAATTATTTTTATCACGGGAACAAGATAAAGCAAGCATATCATCATGAGATTTAGACACACAACGTTGACATGATATGAAAGGACTATCAACACAAGCATGTAAAATATTTTTGGTGCTAGTTGTTTTTAAGTCCAAAGATGAGGCATGGAAATAAGATAGATATGGAGGATCATCAATAATAAGCTCACTATAATTATTGCAAAGTCTATCACTACTCACCATCTCATTAGTTTGTGGCTTACCACATGTTGGTGAAGTAGAAGAAGTTGAGAACTCATCACGTATGGAAATGGAGGGAGAACAATCACACTCTTGAATATTTGACACTCCATATTTATGTTGAAGCTTTGTACATACCTCATGAGCATTCCGAATAGGAAAGAGTGGCTTAATAACTACAAGGCTCACAAGAAGGAAAACACATTAATAGCAAGTGCATCGAGAGATAAGTTTTTCTCTTCCTATAAAGTTGGATTTTTAGGATCCTTTGGAGGAGAAAAACCCATCTCTACAATTTTCTCCTCATTTGGGTCCATGACCCGGAAATAAATGAGCATACAAATTTTTCAAACATCATAGTTTGTGCCATCGAAATGAAATGTGGGATCGTGCACTAATTCACTAAGCGACATCATTACTCTCAAGGTGGTGAAGCCTAACAATGAGAGCCCTTGCTCTGATTCCAATTGAAAGTATAAGGATGCCTCCTAGAGGGGGGGGGATAGGCGCTTTAAAATAATTACGGTTTAGGCTTGAATAAATGCGAAATAAAACCAGCGTTTTAATTTATCAAGAACAAAACCTATAAAAGCTAGGTTTACCTATGTGCACCAACAACTTATGCTAAACAAGATATACAACTATGTGATAGCAAGAAAGATGACTTCAAGTACGATGGCTATCACAAAGGTAAATGCATAAGTAACGAGCTAGAGTATAGAAATAACCAAAGCACAAGGAAACACCGATGTGATTACCGAAGTTCCTTACCAAGGGAAGTACAGCTTCGTTGGAGAGGTGGGGATCCACCTAGGCGCTCCTCAATAGCACGGATGTGCACACCTTATTCTCCTTGATCTTCTCAGGTGAGGGAGATTCTCGTTTCCACTATGAGGTAGTCTTGAAGGCGGTGATCAAACCTTACACGAGGTTGAGGCTATTGTGACGCCCCGAGATCGGGCACTATGCAGTTTTCAGCATTCCCGCCAAAATCCACATAATAACCGATTCCAGGTTGCCACTTGTGATAACATTACAATAGTTCACGAATATTCCACAATTACCACAGAAACAGATAGATACAAGATGACTCAGACGAGCCAGGGATACAACTGATACAATACAAAGATCCAAATAACAGCGGAAGAAACAACATAGCGTCCGGCTACGGACAAGATCCAACTTGGACTAAGAGTCCTGAAGATAACCGAAGGCGTCCAATCCCTGCCCAGGCCAAGCCGGAGGGATTCCCAAGCTAACGTCCTCAGACTTCAAACCTGTTGACTGCAATATTGAATATGCAGCCACGAAAAAGATTCGTGGGTCAGTACGGTTAAGTACTGGCAAGTGGATAAACCATACTCACAAGATACCGGCGTAGCCAGTCATCACAAGATACAAATACTTTGGGATCAACGGAAAGGAAGGGGTTATTGCAAATAAGCGACATCGGGCTGCACTAACCAACTACAGAGAGATACTACCACTTCCGGCTAACAGAAAGAAGATAAGATCGAGTATTGTAACCAACTGAAAGATAACTTCAAACAAACCCATCCTGGATCTCGCCCCTTATCCGAAGAAGCAATCCGAGGATAACTCACCCAGTTGGATTAATGATGGTTCAGATTATTGTGTCAATAAGCCTATTACTAGTCAAGGTGTTATTCATTAGGTGTAAGGTTGTTAATCATTAGGTTTAAGTTGTCTTGAGTACTTGTTAGCCAGTACTTTCACCAAGTAATCCATAACCGCGGAAAACACGGCTTCTCGAGAAGATTATCCCTGCAGGGTTGCACCAATTTGGCCGTACACGTATGAATAACCCGCCAGACGGGGATCAAACCCACCAAGCGAGGTACTCAACTCAACTCAACCCTTCTTCGCATCAAGCCCAAAGCACCTTGGGCGCACGGCTAATCGAGCCCAGAAGAAAATGGACCCTCATAGCACTCTAAGACCGTGTCCCCCTATATGCCGACTACGAAAGTTCCACCCGGGATCCAAGGGCTCGCAAGATCATGCATGCAGCAAATGGAAAACCCGAACTAAATGAGGCGATTTGGACGAGATGCGAATCGAGTCAAATTGAGGGGGGCGCCCATACTCGCTTCCCACATGCGGGTAGTGCGCTCATCATGGATCAGTAGACAAGACCCTTTTCCTATTAGGGTCGACACTAGCAGGCCTCAAAACCACAAAGGGCCTCCTGCCGGTGCCTTATCATCAAATTATTATTAATAGTAACATTAGCAGGATTGATTGATTAAACATCGAGCCCCCAGAACATAATGAAGTAATAACAGAAAGTAACGGGTAACAGACTCGAGCAAAACAACCTAAGCATGCTAGTAAGACACGGGCACAAGCAATGGTTATATGTGTGGAGGTGAGGCAATATCAGGGTTAAAGGATTCATGTGATAGGTTCGTAACAGAAACAACTACTACTAAGGCTAGCAGAACAGAACAACGGAAAGTATCGGTAACAAGTGATGAAAGGCAGCCATTTGGCAGCAAGTGAGTATACTTGCCTGAGATCCCGCAAGGTAGCAGAACTTGTCGTTGCTCACATCATCTCAACGTCCTATCCGGGAAGAAGCAATGAACCTCGAACAAACACCGGATGCAACAATTACTACTACGGCAAAAGATCCAGCATGATCTAGATATGGATGCATGACAAGTTAAAGATGCATCAGAATAAACTAGTTGATATGATAAACAGGTTTAAATGGACTCATATGCAATTTGAGTTGCATATGAAAAGCCCATGAATTATGGTTGAAACAATTGTTTTCCAACTAATCAACAGGTGAAGGTGGATTAGCATGATGCATGGATGAGGAAAACAACAAAATAACAACAATAGAACCAATTGAAATAAGGTTTAACAAGTTTGGAAATTATTGGTTAAGTGTGGAAAGTTTGGTTACTTAAACATGTCAGACAAGCAATTGTTGTTTTCATCAAGTTAAAGTGTTCAAAACAAATAACAAAATTTATATTTGAAAAGAACATCAAATTTTTAGTTGGATTACATGTTTCAAATATTGAAATTGGAATTAGGATAATTTAATTATGAATTAAACAATATTAAACAAGTTTTAATTGAATTTAAAACAAGTTGTTGAATATTATTTGAATTTTATTTATTCAAAACATAATTTCAAACTCACATTTGAAAAGTTCACACTTTGATGGTTTGAAAACATATTTTGCATGTTCAAAAATATTTTATATTGAGCAAGGTATGATTTTATCAAATTTAAATGAATTAAACAAATATTAAATTATTTAGGCAATTTAAATTATTCAAACCATGAAACAAAATTTATATTTGAAAAGGTTATTCAAAATGGTATGGAAAACATATTTTATTTGCCTTATTTGGAATTAGTATGAATTATTTATGAATTGTTGCAAATTACAAATGAATTATTTGAATTCAAATTTGAATTGCATTTTGAAAATTCAAAACAGAAAACAAATTTTATATTTTGAAAGAACATCTAATTTGGGACATAAAACATATTTAAAAAGTTAAATTGGAGTTGGGATGAATTTCTTATGCAATTTACAATATTTAATGTAATTCTGCCATTTTTTTATGAACCAGGGACTTAGGAAAATTTGCAGGGGCTAGAAATAGTTTATAAGGGCCTATTGGTGATTTCTGACAAGTGCGGTGACCAAACAAATAGCAGAAAAAAAGTTTGGGTTTTTTGGTGGGCAGGGGGGATCGAACCCCCCACCTCCTGCTTGCGCTGGGTGCTGGTAACCAGATGGGCTGCTGCTGTTTGTTTGTAACAGAAGGGGTGCGGGGGGGGGGGGGGGGGGGGGGTTAAGCTGTGGTTCCGCGCGGTTTTCTGAATCTGAAAGATGCAGTCTTTCTGCTTCAGGTTGTGACAGAACAGAGGATAAAAGGATGGATCGTGGCGTCGTGAGGGATGGATCCCAGGCTCCACAGCCTGACCACGACTAGGTGCTACCACTAGGCTAGCACCCGATCGGTGATGCACATCGGGAAGGATCAACCAGTTACTGTCCCAGCGCGAGCTGAGGTTCTGACGAACGGAAACACTGGAACAGAGAAAAACGGATGGCGACCAGGGGGGTGATTCGGCGAGCTAGAGGGATTACCGGACGATGATGCCTTCGGTGGTCTTGGTGATGAAGGGGTCCTCGTTCCATTCCCGGGGACAGAGGTTCCTCGAGGTGGCCGTGGCGAGCCCGCAGCGTCCAACTTCTGACGGCGACGGGAGACAGTGGTGGCGACGGGGCGGTGACCGTCGGGAAGAAGGGCATGGCGTGAGCGCCTCCGTGCGTGATGGCGCCGATCCCTGGACGTGGTGGTACCGCACGTTGAGGCGCAGCTACTGGTCACGGTTGCTGACCTTGGGGTAGGGTAGATGTGAGGGGACGTCGACGGCCGCCGGACGGGGAGCTGCAGAGACATGCTCGGGTGACCTTGCCCGCGAGCAGACAGGGGATTAGAGATGAACCAGAATTGGTACATCGAAGGAGTAGCTCGAGCATACCTTCGAGGACAGGGCCGAAAGGCTAGAGTTTGACGGGGTCGGTGGCGAGCTGCACCAGGCTCTGTCCTCGATCGGTAGACACCGAAAGAAAATTCAGGGAGGCGAGGAGGGTATGGCGGCGGCGGAAGGAGATGGGAAGAGGGAGATGGAGTGGGTAGGGCTAGCCTAGGGCACGCAGGAGGGAGGGCTTTATGGAGGCAGCGAGCTCGTGGTGGTGATCGATGGAGAGCAACGTGGGAGGATCCTGGCCATGCCGTACAGGAAGACAGCGACAGGAGGGAGAACAGAGAGAGAGGGGCTGTGGGCTTGGGAAAAGAAGGGAGATGGGCTGTGGGAGAAGGAAAAGAAAGGAGTGGCCTGCCTCTCTCCTTTGCTCTTTTTTTTTTCCTTTTGAATTTTTTTTTGTAAAGGAATGAAAGGGAGAGAGAGAAAGGATTTGGGGTTTTGGGGTGGTTTATTTCATTAAATATTTTTATTACTTTTTCAAAACAGGAAATGAAAGCAATGTTAGCATTATTTTCACAAGGTGGAAATTTTAATTGAATTAAAGTTGTTAGTTGAACTTTTCAAATAGAGTTTGGGATTTTTATTTAATAAATAATTTCTGTTAAGTTGAAAAACAAAAAGCAAAGCAAAGGTTAGTTAATGATTTCAAAATTGGAAATATTAGTTTGATGTTTAAGTGGTTAGTGGAATTTCAAATAATGTTTGATTTGGGAAATTTTGGAAATAAGCAAATTCCATTTAATAAGTCCAAACCATTATGCAAACATTATTGAAAAATTTGTTTTGCAAGAATTTAATTTTTAAACCTCAATTTGGTTCATATCAACTATGATTTTATTTGAAATTTAATTTGCCATTAGGGTTTTTAATAACAGGGAAAGTTTATTAACAGGCAATTTGATTAAAGCAATTTCAAACTATTGAAAAACAAATGAGTGGTTTAGTTTGCAAGTTTGAAATTGGAAATTTGAACATGTGGGAAAGTTTTAATTGTGTTTGAATTTTGAGTTGTTTTGAAAAACAGAATGCAATGCTCATGTGATGCATATGATGCAAGCAAAAAGAAAACAAACACTTCCTATTAGGGTAACACCCCAGGTGTTACAGCTATCTCCAGAAGTAAGTTGGAGGCTCTCAACGAAGCTTCTTGCAACAAGGTGGAAGCCCCAAGCACTAACCGTCTAGGGTGCTCAATACACCCAAGAGGAACAATCTCTCCGGTGACCAAGCACCCAAAAGTAACAAGCTTACGAACTTCTCTTTCACGAATCCCGTGGGGAACTCAAACCGATACACCTAATGCAATGGCAAGAACACACAAAGTGATCATGTCATTATCTCCCAAATCCCACCAAAGTAACAAATGCTATGGAGGGAGGAAGGAGGAAGAACAAGAAAAACAACAAATGAATCCCAAGATCTAGATCCAATGGATTCCCCTCACTAAGAGAAGATATTGATTGGTGGAGTGGTAGATCTAGATCTCCTCTCCCTTTTCCCTAAAAAGGGGCAAGAATCATTGGAGGGATCGAGAGAAACCCAAGCTTTTGAAGGTCAAGAATGGAGGAGAGAGGAAATAGGTTGGGCAGCCTCCTCTTGAGGAAGAAGAAACCTATTTATAGCTTCCCACGAAATATGGTCGTTAGGGCCGCCCGGGCTGGAATTTTTCACTTACCCCGGAAATTTTCGGCCGCCAGGGCGGAAATTTCAACCTCGGAAATTTCCGTACGACCCAAGACCCTCTGGAGCGCGAGTGCCCTCTCTCACGTGCCGGGCCAGATATTTTCCCCGGAATATTCCGGCCTTAGACCGGAATTTCCGCCCCCCTGAAAACTGCGAAAACATTGATACGAAAATGGTCATATCTTTTGCATCCGGACTCCGTTTTCGACGTTCTTAGGCTCGTTCAAATCGCAGCAACGAGCAATACAAGAATATGCAGTGAAACATCATAGTAAAACACGGGATAATAAAACCAAATGGGAAAAGTCTAGACCTCTCGATAAGATAAGAACCGGCAAAACCTCCAATAACAAAAATACAATAAGTTTTCTATACGAAATCCGTTTTTGATGAACTTGAGCTTGACATGAAGAACATGAAAAGCTCTAAAACCATACATGGAGAAAACCCAAATAAGAACCAAGAAAGATGATGCCAAAGATGCAAATGTTTGAGCTCTCTACGAACGATACGATCAAGCAACTCATTCGAGAGCCCCTCTTGATAGAACGGTTATCTATCCTATAACCCGGTCTCCGTACTAACATCATAAGACCGGTAAAATAGAAAACCTATCAATGTCTCCTTTGTCTTGCGCGTTCCAATTGAGATAGATGATGACGATCGTAATCACCTCAAGTTGGAGCACCTTTCTTGATTGCGTTTCGCTTTGTGAAGACTTGTAAATTGCTCCCCATAAGATAATATGGGAGAGCTTCTCACATGTCCATATTCACTTGATAATTATCTTCATATGGGTGGCAAGCATCAAGCATTTAAACTCTTCTTGATGCTCATCTTGAACTTGCACTTCAACTTGATCAACTAAGTATTTTCTCTTTATTCATGATAATGATGTCTTGAAGGTAAACATAAATGTTCACACAATCTTCTTCTTGAAGACATATTTGCAATATGATCAATAATATCATGAACATTCTTCTTCTTGATCATATCAAATATATTCATTATAAGCAATGATCTTGATGACATCCAACATTGAATCCAACACATGGAGTTCAAGTGTCAATGGACAAACATATAAGGTTATCTCAATGAAACTATTAGTCTATAAGAATTGTCATTAATTAGCAAAACCACACATAGAGCACCATGCACTTTCAGCTGGGAAGAAGTCAAACAACATGACAGCTCGTGATTAGATCCATATACTGATAGACATCAGTGACAAAGTACTCCACTAGCCCGGCCAATCCCTGCATAGCAGCAGCTTGAATACTATACCTTATCTCGTGCATCAGGAGCATCCGAAACTAAATGTATGAGATTAATTAGCCTAAGGATCACATGGTTGGTTGGTCAGTTCTGGTACAGGCCATGGTAAGATGCGGTACTTGCATGGGACAGATTCGGTACCACATCACGGTGGTAGTGCAGCCATCCTGCAGCTTCTTGGTCGAACCGCTTCCCGTTCCCGCGTATCGCACCGCCGATACTCGCCCCGTCCCTTCTCACGACGCGTATCTCCCTATCGCGTGCATCATGAGCATCTTAAACTAAATGTATCGGATTAATTGCTGAAATTCAGATGGGCTGCAGAGCCCATTAGGCAATTTCCATTTAATCCCAAAGGCCCAGGCTGCCATAACAAATGGTGGGAGTTTAGTCCCATATTGCTAGTTGGGAGAGTTTTGCATCAGTTTATAAGGTGAGCTCTCTCCCCACTAGTGTGAGTTGGTATGAAGAGAGAGAAGTAGTGGAGGTGTTCCACACGCTCCCCCTCCTCCTCCGCCGCCCGCCTCGTCGCGACGCGACGCGGGTTGCGGGATTGAGCCGAGCCGATGCCTTTATTTTGGCAGTCGGAAACGGGCCAATTAAATTGACCGTTCTTCTACTCGGCCGTGCTTATAAATTGGAGACTCAGGCGGACGCAGTACACACAACTTACACACGCCGCCTCTTTGCGCCCACTGTCGCTCCACCTCCTGTTGCTGCCGCCGGTGATTCCATCCCGTAGCAGGCCTCCGAAACCCCGCCTCTCCAGATGCTGTACGGGAGAGGGGCGATTAGGTTTTTGGGGAGCGTCTCCTACGCGACTGCTCGCTGCTGCAGTACATCTACTACCGCGTCGCCCTCGTCGTCAACAGTACATCTAATTCGACTACTTCCTCATCGTCAACATGGCCACCGAAGCCGAACGAGCTGCTGCTGCAGCAGCTGCTGCCACCGAGGCCGCTGCTGCTGCTGAGGCCGCCAACGCTGCTGCTGCCGCCGTCGCGGCTGCCGCCACTGCTACGTCTACGGCCAACTGGCCGGTCGCAGGGTATAACACGTTTATCCCTGCCCTTATTATTTCCATGTGTGCGATACTAGTAGTATGCGTAGATGTGTCTACTGTCAATCTAGTATGCATGAATATGGTTAATTATCAGTATGTTTACGTCATGCTCATGATTTATACTTGGATTAATTTAATCTGTAAATTGCCTAAATTCTTAATATTAATTAGTCTAAACATCACATGGTTGGTCAGTTTTGACTTGTGAGAGTGAGAGCTCACATGACATGCATGGTATGATGCGGTCCCTTGCATGGGACAGATAAAAGAAGACACATCGTCGACATGCATATTTGAGCCGATGTGGACTACGCATTGAGTTTAGACGTTCTTATCGATATAATTTCAGTTAACTGAGTTTAAATTGTGAAGTTTATTTTTTATATGGTCAGAAATGCTACGTCTAAACTTGCATCTCTATACCCCATCAAGTATATTTTGCGTTTTTTTTTGTCTCTTGCTCGTGCAAAGGAATATCTTGATATCTATGAAAGAATCCGTGGAAGTTCATTGCGAACTAGTGTGTTCGGTCCTCTATAAGCGTAATGGCACACTCTTTGAAATACAAACTTTTTGATAGTTAATTATTGCGTCAACATAATTAAAAGGTGTGTTGTGAGAGTATTTTTAAGTCACATTATACGTAAAATTGTCGAATATCCCAGCTAATATTAAAAAATTATAGTCAAAATTTAGATCGCGTGACTTAGGATAGGGTCATGAGCGGAATTAGCGGAGGAAAGCTGTTAGGGCGATTATGGGTCCTTGCCTCGCCGATGATGGACTCCGACGAGGAGGGCGCTAATGGGGATGGAGACGACAACGTCATTTCTCCCGCATCGTCCTCTCCCCTGGCTGACCTACGCTATGTGAATCCGCCGATGGATCGTAGCAGAGACATGTCTATCTCATCGCGTGAGCGGAAGATGATCGATTTTCCTCACCTAATTTCATAAGGATTTGTCCGTAAGTTGATTTCGTAGGTGTAGCATTACTCGTCCAAGAATATTTCCCCAATGGCATTCATCTTTGGCTCGGGTGAGGTTCCCCGGGTTTTGCGAATTAGCGGATTTTCTTTTTTCTTTTGAGAGAACGGATCCAATTTTGAATTCCAGCGTCGAGCCAATGGAGTGTCCGGATGAATGGATGCCCACGGGGCAGCCCTATTGGCCACATGGGCCTAGGAGTTGTGGTCCAACCCTACCACCATCGTGTCCCTAAGGCCTTGTTTGGCATGGAGGGTTTTTCAGCTCCAAAGGAATTGGGGATTTGTGGGGATTACGTGAATCCCCTACCTTCACCCAATTCCCAATCTCCCTGGTCGTTTTTCTCCCCGTCGATCCACGAGCGCTCACAGGAAACATCAAACCCGCGTAGATCGGACGGATTTAGGGTGGTTTGGCCGGGTTGGTCCAACCCCCACTCCTGTGTACCAAATGGGCCTTGCGAGAATTCTTGGGGTTTTGAGCCTCTAAGGGATTTTCCCTTCAAATCCCAGCCCACCTCTTCTGTACCAAACAAAGCCTAATGCGGCTGGGCGAGGTCTTCACCATGTTCTTTTTTTTTTGAAATGGAGTTCTGCCCCCAGCCTCTGCATCAAAATGATGCACACAACCTTTTTTTTATTAAATGATAGAACAAAAATCACCGTGTGTTCGCCATGTTCTAGGGTTCACTTTGACAAACAAATCGGTCTCCGCTTCTTTAGTTCGGCCGGGCGTATGGCGCTATTGCGACGCGGCATAACGGAGTCACATTCAACCAATAGGACACGATTGTGATTAGATCCATACGCATCAATGGAGGCCAGCTAATCTCTTCATAAGCATAGCAGCAGCCGGAATATTATACCCTATCTCGTGCATCAAGAGCATTCTTAAACTAAATCAGATTAATTAGCCTAACCATCACATGGTGGTCGGTCAGTTCGATCTGCTCACACGACATGGTAAGATGCGGTACTTGCATGGGACAAAAAAGAAAACACAGCGTAGAAAAAATTGGGCCGATATAGTAGTTCGTAAGATGTTTTAGCATTTTCTAGAGAAAAAGTATCTAGACAAGTTTTATTGTACACTATCTATTATAGCTGGTCCCGCCTACGACAACCTCGACAAGGGCCCTGATATGGACATAATAGAGGTCCATGAAGATTATTTATGCTTGAGTTGGAAGGAAATACTAAGTCTCATTGATAATTATCTAAAGGTGAATTCCTTCTTATTATTAAATATTGTTTGTGGTTATAAGAATGTTATACTACCTAAGCTATGTTATTATTCATTAGCAGGGTTATTAATAACACAAACATGGATGGAGGATGATCTCAAGATGAGGAGGAAATCAATAAGGTGGCTGATGGGAAACAAGCTTACAAGTGTTGATAAACAATCAAGCCATGGTGGAAACAATTGTTATTCATCAAGACATGGGGATAGGTGCCTCCACCAAGTCAAATGCACCATAGAAAGCCTATTTTCGAGTAGGTATGGCTTGTATGCCATGTTGGGCCGAAATCCCATAGTGTGGGTCGGTTTGTATCTATCTTTGTGTCCAATTAGGAGTACTAGTCCAATAGGAATAGGGTGCTTGCGCAAGGGGTTCCTTTGTGGCCGCACCACCCCCTCTCTTATACCCCTCCTGCGAGTTGAGGTAGGGGAGACCCAGTTAAAACATAAACCCTAGCTATTCTAGATTGAACCATGTTCATCTGAAAGTTATCCAACCACCAAGTTCGTATCGATAGGGTGGTGTTACCATTGCAAAGCAGCGTGATATCTTGTTATTCTATCTGAGAATAAGGGGATACAGCACCACTCGTGATCTTTGATTGCGTGTGCAAGAGTGTGTAGTTGAGAATATCCAAAGGGATTGGTAGTTGTTGCATTGGCAACGAGGATCATCCAAGTGAGAGGTCTCAGTGAATCACTAGTTATCAGAAAATACAAAAAGAGAGAGTTAGTTCATCGAGAAGATCGGGCCACCCCTTATCAGGCCCTCCACCTAGATACATCGCAACATCTGTGTGTTTATGCTCAATCCCTTTTAAGAACGTCGTCGCTCGTACCTTTCGCTTCCATACCTCTCATGACATCCGTATGCCACTGTCGTGCAATAAACCATGCATGTCACAAGATGATGGCAAATATCATAATACCCGAGCGAGTCTAGAGTGTATCTCTCCATCATTAGAAGTTGCAATTCTCGCAACTACACCATACAGAACACTGACATACTATCCGGTAAGAACGAAGATCGACTTTATGATTACTAAAATTACCAAAATGCCCTTTCCCTAAAAATGGAGTTAATTCCAATAAACGGCTAAGTTCATCATTTGAACCCTAGCAACTTGTTAATAATGTTTAGGGATTCAACTCAATGCATTTAAATGGTCATGCATACATACTGTGTATTGCATTACGTCATATTGAATGTCATTTTCCCTTTTTCCAGTGTTTCTTTCTTCTCGGTAGAATGGGAGTCCGAAGACAAGATCGACAACATCGATGATGAATACTTGAACCTCGACGGTCAAGTCAAGCAAATGATTTTAGGAGAAATATATATTTTTATCGATGAACTATATCTCGTCTTCCAGCAAGGCAAGCATTACCTCTAATCTGCCATATATGATTTCAAACGACTTTTGATTCTCGTAAAGTGCATTCGATTCCAATGTATCTTGGGTCAGTAGATAGAGTAATCCTATTTAGTGCATAGTCTAAATATCATGATACACTTCTCCTAGTAGCCATAGGTTTGCTTGTGTGCATCGCTAGAGCCTTAAGCCGATATGCTTAATAATACATGCTTGTTTACAGCTGCTCCATCCGGTTGATGAATCGGAGTTGCGGATGAATCTATTATGACATGGTGACATGGTAAGATCATAGATGTGTGCTTAACATGATTTAAAGGCTTGGATGATGAGACCACAAAGGGTTTGTGGTATTTCTCTCGTTCGTTTCCCCTAGGAGCAAGTTCTTGCCTTCGAAGCCAAGAATCAAAGTGCATCCACACGGGCTTGGATTCTCCTCGGTCTCAACTTGTCTAGTTTATTCAATGAGTCGCCTAGTTCGGGTTTTCTATTTGGATTTGCGGGGATGTCAAAAAAGTTTACGAAAACAAGGACATGGCGGTATATCGGCTCCCTGTGGCGATACAACCGTCAAGCATTTATCACAATGATAGGGACCACCAGGAGGTGGAAAACTCCCTATTGGCAAACCAGATCTATTCGGAGTGACTCATGGAATAGGAGAAGCAAGGGAAAAGTCATGGTCGACCATCCTCTTCTGGCTCACCGTCGGAAGTGTGCCAATAGCTTGGCAATATGAGTCAGTTGGCACATGTGGGTAAAGTTGTACAGCCCTGCAGGGTAATACGTCATAAACGTATCCCTAATTTTGGATGCTCCATGATCATATTATGCCAATTGCTACATGTTTTCTCCCTTCTTTATGTCATTTTTATCGATTTTTCGGACTAACCTATGAACAAGATGCCACAGAGCTAGTTCCATGTTTTCTGCTGTTTTTAGTTTCAGAAAAGTTGTTCCGGAAATATTCTCGGAATTGGAAAATTCGAAGCCCGGAAGTCCTATTTTCCCAGGAAGCATACAAAAGACCGAAGAGGAACCGAAGAGGGGCAGTAGGGGGGCCACACCATAGGGTGGTGCGGCCCCCTGGCCGCGCCAGCTATGGGTGTGGGGCCCCCCGGCCTCCACCACCTTCGCCCTTTCGCCTATTTAAGCCCCCCCGGATGGAAAACCCTAAACACCTGATCAAAATCTCCGAAAAAGTTCTGGAACCGCCGTCACCGTCAACCCCAGATCAGGGGGGTTCTGAAGCTGTTTCCGGCACCCTGCCGGAGAGGAGATCATCACCGGAGGCCTCTTCATCACCATGCCTGCCTCGGGAGTGATGCCTGAGTAGTTCATCCTTGTACTACGGGTTCGTAGCTGTAGCTAGATGGTTGTCTTCTCCTCATATGCCTCCATGTTTAGATCTCGTGAGCTGCCTATCATGATCGAGATTGATCTTATGTAATTCTCTGTGCTGTGTTTGCTGGGATCCAATGAATATTGACCTTATGCCAAGTTGATTATAGTCTTTATTTGCATATGTTATTTGTGATCTTGCAAGCTCTCCGTTGCTAGTGGTTATTCTGGCCAAGTAGTTGCTAGTGACTCCAAGAGGAAGTATTTATGCTCGATAGTGGGTTCATGCCTCCTTATTTCCTTGCTCGATTGACAGAAACGTGAAGGGGGAGGATGTGCTGTTGCCATTTGGGAGAAAACATCGGTGAGAGTGCCCGCGTGCATAATCATTGCTTACATTACACACTTTGTTTAATGCAATTATCTGTTGCTTGCAACTTAATACCTGAGGGGGTTCGGATGATAACCTGAGGGTGGATTATTAGTCATAGATGCAGATGGATGTGAGTCTATGTATCTTGTTGTAATGCCCGCACTAAATAGCATAGTAATCTTCATGTCATATTGTGCACTACGGTGCAACCTCTATTTGTCAATTGCCCAGCTGAAATTTGTTCACCCAGCATGCTATCTTTTATGGAGAGACACCACTAGTGAAACTACGAACCCCGGTCCATTTTTTTCCACATTGTTAAACAAACCACAACAATTTTTTAATGCTTTCTTTACTTTCTGCAAGCATACACTGTTTTTCCATACTATACGTCTAATCTTTGTTTTCAGCAAGAACGGTGAGATTGACAACCTCACTGTACAGTTGGGGCGAAGTATTTTTATTGTGTTGTGTGCAGGTTCCACGTTGGTGCTGACACCGGTGAAGCGCTAGCACAACCGTCAGTGGCATCAACCTTCTAAAGATTCTCTTTCTCCTACTGGATTGATAACCTTGGCTCTTAACTAAGGGGAAAAACTCCTACCGTTGTGCTCATTACACCTTGCTCTTGGGGTTCCCAACAACGCAGAGAAAGGATTTAACTCTACCAGCAACACAGGGTTAAATATTTTCTAACAGTCGTGCCCATGATTAAGGACGACTTGGTTACGCATTATGTGATCATAGACAATTTGAACGGAATGACTAAAACTTGTTGATAACTAATGAAGGTTGCATCCTCGAAGATGTCGAGAGGGGTGATCCTTGTAGCATAAGGTGCTTGAGGATGAGAATAAATTGGTGGAATGAAAACATGATGAATTACAGTAATTGAGTCGCTTTCTCATCTCTTTTCAAAATACTGAACACAAAGTGCTATTCCTTCCTCGATTTGGAAAACTGAATATTGATTTACGCAAGTTAACCTTCGTAACCCATTTCTGAAACAATAGATATATAATAGGTTAACTATTTCTTGTTGAGTACCTTTAGTACTCAGGTTTGCTTCAATTTGGTTCGAGTGAAGTTCCTCACACTGGTGGTGATTTCAACGAGAACGTCGACGGGTAGTTTGAGGTTCCCAGGTAGCACCATGTAATTTATGGGCTAGGCCATCGCCTTATGCTGTGGCCTATCGGGGTAATGCATATCAGGGTACCTAGACCCATCCGCCAAGACCTTTGGGATCAGGTCAACATGAGGCGTATCAAGCTAGAATCCGTGTCAAACAACAGCTTCGCGGGGAATCGACCCTCGCGGGGAATCTCTCAGCCTTGGGACTTAGCAGATTGGGGCAGCCATGCCCCCGCCTCGCGGGCCTCCGCGAGGAACCTTCATCGACACACCTCCGCGAGGAGACATCACTCTGTTCACCCATGACCCTCTGACAGCAGGGCACATGTCTCTGCCCCGCCGCAGAGACAAAGCGCGCCTGCACGAGTGACAAAACGGATGACGAAGGAGGCAACAATGTTAGAGGGCGCAAATGCCAAATGCCGCCCATCGGTGGCACCAAAAGCGCCGGCGGAGACTTTCCTTTTCGGTGCAAGAAGATCATGACGGCATAAATCTTCTCCACGAGCGTCATTCTGAGGTCATCATGAAGACCCCACAGTCTGCTGTAGACCACCACTTTAATCGACGGTGGACTATGTCCACTCGTAGCTTAGGGCTTTGGGGTGTCCTTCCCTTGTCGGCTTGTGGTTTCCCTTCCCGCCCAATGAGCGGGAACGAGGAGCTATTGCGACTATAAGGAGGGTGCCCTGGCCGCCGAGCAAAGGGTTCACATCCTGAGCACCCTAGCCATTAGTGTACTATAGTCTCTCCAAGCAGTGCAAACAAACAAGCAGGAGTAGGTCTTTACCTCGCGAGAGGGGCCGAACCTGGGTAAACCTCTGTATATCTCTCTGTCGTGCTCTACGGTCGTCTCCTCGCCAAGCATTGGAACTCCCTAGCGTCTCACACTCACTCCCTATTTCGAATCTAGTAATTAGGAGTTGAGTCCTTAAGAGTTAAGACCAGACAAACCACACTCCAACATTTGTTGCGCCAGGTAGCGGGAGTGTGTGATTTGTTTGCGAGCTCCCCTAGCTTGGTGGTCACGCACGAAGAGCGTGTCGCCTCCACGTGGCAGCCACTGCCACATCCGTGTCGGCTATGACAACGTCGAGTGTCCCCACGCCAGCGCGCCCATCCAGGGGCGCAGAGGGGAGAAGCGCCATGCTCCTTCCCTGTATCCTTTAGATCAGCCCTCCGCTCAGCACTCTGTCACTTTGTCTTCGCTGGGGTACACGTCCGCGCAAGAAGCTCTATGCATGGCGCAGGAACTCCTTCGCTACACTCCAGCGGAGGGCACCCGTGAGGCATGGCTCGCCCAATTCGCCGAGCTAGTGCAAGGAGATGGGGTCATACCGACCCCAGCACGCACCATGCCTCCTCCTCCAACGTCGTCACAACTCGCATGAGCTGTGCAAGGAGCTTCAGGAGCTCCTCCGCCTACGCCGAAGGTGGCCCTGGGCTCAACCGCGTCGCTCCCCGCTTCTCCGTCCCACGGGGCGTCCTCGCCCAATGTTGCCGGCGGTGGCACCAGCTGCCAAATCATGCAGCACACCCTAGAGGACGCCCGCGTTGGCATGGAGCGCGAGCGCAACCGCGAGCATCGTGCCCTGCAGGGTGTCACCCATGCCGGCCACGAAAACCGCGTCGCTCCTCAGGATGACATCGTCACCTACAGCGGGGGCTTCCTCACGCTCTCGAAGGAGCTGCACAAGGTGGTATGGCCTCCCAAGTTCAACCCTCTGCTTCCTCCTTGCTTCGATGGCGCCACTGCTCTGCTCAAATTCTTGTAGCTCTACAGCCTCAGCATCCAGGCCGCCATGGGCAACGACAAGTACATGGCCAACCGGTTCCCCATGGGCCTCAAGGGTGCCGCTCTATCTTGGCTCATGAAGCTTCCCGAGGAATTCCTCTCCTCCTAGGAGGAGTTCTGCCAGAAGTTCGTCGCCAAATTAAAAGGGATGAACGAGCGTCCCCTTACTGCCAATGACCTCCATGCCGCATGTCAGGGCCCCGGCGAGACTATTCACAGCTTCATCCAGCGCTACTGCCAAACCTGCAACAAGGTTGCGCAGATCTCTGACACCATCATCATCCAGGCCTTTAAGAATGGCGTCACCAGTATTTGAATGCTTGAGAAGCTAGGCATCCGGGAAGACTTGGAGTGTGCCGTCGAGCTCTTCGAGATGGAGACAAGTGCGCCAAGGCCCAGGAGGGTCGCCTCTTCAAGCACAACGACCCTGACGCGGAGCCAAACTCCGCGCCAGCTAAGACCAAGGGGAAGGGTAGAGCTAGCGTCTCCAAGCGCAAACTCACTCCAGCCATCCTCACCGTGGAGCCCGAACAGAAGCAGGCTCGCGGAGAGGACCACGTCGGAAAAACCAACACTCCTCGAGGAAGGAAAACCATTCGTTCTGCGTTTTCCACAAGATGCAACCACACGACATAGAAGACTGCTTCAAACTCTAGAACCCAGGACAGCAAGGGAAAGAGGTCTCGAGGAGGAAACCGCGGTGCAAGCCATGGAGGAAACCGAGTCAGGCATTGGGGTAGACAACACGACTACTATAACCACAAAAATGCTTACAACCGCAACAATGACTATGACCGTGGAAACGGCCGGGAGCCCAGCCTGTACCAGCGTAACAATGACGACTTCAAGCGCAACACGAACAACTACCCGCCTAACTCTAAGGCCAACACCGCCCAACATCACCTCGCCGAGGGAAACACCACCCTCGCCAACAACAACAACCTTCCCGAAGACAATGGGGTCTACCATATCCCTCGCATTGGAGCTTGCATCCTCGGTGGGGCTCAAGCACCCCTCTCTAACCGATAGTTCAAGCAGTTTGCCCGTGAGCTCAATGCTGCTCTCCGGAGCATCGAATCCTCCAAGCCCCGGAGGTGATCACAGTTCCCCATCTCCTTGGACTCCAAGGATCACCCCAAGAATACCAAGACTGTGGGAGCCATCCCGCTCATCTACTCCCCCACCATCAATAATGCCGTTGTCACAAGAACCCTCATTGATGGAGGCACATGCCTCAACATGATCTCCATCCCCACCTTCAAGAAGATGCAAGTGCCCTATGAGAACCTCAAGGCTACAAGGCCCTTCGTGGGGGTCACTGACGGATCAATCATGCACATGGGGGTAGGTGCGCCTCCCCGTCACCTTCGGAACCCGCGAGAACTACCGCACCGAGTACATCGACTTCGACGTGGATTACATCGGCCTACCCTACAACACGATCATGGGCCTGGAAAAATTTGTGGTCGTCACTCACCACGCCTACAACCTCGTCAAGCTCCCAGGCTGCAGTGGGACTTTCACTATCTGATGCAACAAAAAAAGGCGTTGCACTCTGTCGAGCATGCCTACAAGGATGTAGAAGTGGCGCTCCGCGTTGACGAGGATGAAGTTGAGCCTGAGCTTGTCCCTGCCAAGAAGAAGCAGTTGTTCTCGCATGAGCACATTGCCGCAAAGAAGGTCTCGTTTGACGCGAGCGGCTGGGGAGCTGCCCTCACCACCGGGGGGAGCCTTCCGCCAACTAGGAAGGTGCGCTCGTCGCCGCCCTCGGAAGAGACCTTGGCACGCTCGTACAAGAACTGTAAGGTTTACCCAGCATGCCAAGGGTGTCGATATAGCACCACTTGGCTGTGGCCCCAGCATGCGCCCCGACGAGGAAAAAGTATACCTTCAAGCATTAGAAAAACCATCACTCACAACAAGCAAGCAAGAAGAAGAGTAACGCAAAACCAGACCCACCCAGAAAGGAAGACCTCGGCGAGCCATCTCCCGAGCCTCGCGAGAAGAAACCTCCAGACCCTCGTGGAGCCCCACAAGGGAACCTCCACAAGGGGTCAAACTCTAGGCTTTAAAGCAAGCCACACCCCGTAGGGCACCCTAGGGCATAAGGAAAAGGCGGCACACATGCGCATAACCTACTCGTGACGTCATGGAGCACTACAGTGAATGCCTCTGAACGAGGGTCTCAGCCTTTGAAGCCTCCCGACAACGTCGCCACATGGCCGCTAGAGCTTCAGCTCACGCATGTGGGCGCCCCATGACATCACGACGTCACATAAATTTGGGGAGAGCCGCACCGTCTCATCAACCCCAGTCCCGCGCATGTGGGGTCCATGTGTTTATCGCATTGTCATTCTTGTAATGAGTTACTATCATTTCAATCGTCCGAACTTATCATTTCTATCAACCGTGTGGTTGCAATTTTATACTCGTGTTGTTTTGTCTTTTTTGGTACATTGAGAGTGTTTTTTCTACGGACTTGTGCTCGCCGAAGTGCCCCTTTTCCTTCGCGAGAATCGCGCGAGCGTGGGCTGGGCAAGGTGCCTATGCCGGGGACAACCCCACCAGCACGAAGTCCAAATGACCGAGTGCTGCCTTAATGGGTCGCTCCCGTACATGTAACCTCACCATGGTCCTTGGCACTGAATTCCTCGCGCGATTGTCATGAAGGAATCCTACGAATGCGTATCTCACAACAGTTATTCCTACGTGTTTTTGTGATGAAAAAGGCGGCGGGAACCTATCGCTGCCTCCACGAGGAATCAGGAGGAGAACCTCAAACGACTAAGACAAGAAAGAAAAACATCCTAAGTATGAAGGTCTGCACATTCAACTAAGTCATTACAAACCCAAGTGTCAGAGAGCGGTCTGTCAAGGGACAGGAACTCTTAGGAGGTTCGAACACTGGGGGCTAACCACACTTCCCACACCTCTCAACAGGCTTTGCGTGGAAAGCTTGAGATTAGCAACAATGGCGACAAGGGGAGTTTACCCAGGTTCAGGACACCTTGCAGTGTAAAAGTCTACTCCTGCTTTTCTGATGGATTGCATTGATGTAGTTACAGTACAAGGTGCGAGTTTGTGCTCGGGTCAGACTAGGAAGGATTTGGGTGAATTGAGCTTCCCATTGCTACGGATGCCAAAGGGCTCCTATTATCCTATCGTTTGGACCTCCTTCCCCCTCATTCTTTGCGGGAAAGGGCTACCAGAAGGTGCCAAAGTGGAGACCAGCGGAGGTCTGCATCGCCTGCTGGTCTTGGTCATCGAGGACAGCGCCACCGTCCATGGCAGAGCGGTAGGGGCATCCGGTAACATTTCCTCCTTCTAGCGCCATCTTGTCCTCCTTGCACCAAAGGGGAAGTCCTGGGGTGGTGCTTTGGTGCGGCCAGCTGTCGCCCATGCTTTATACACAAGAACGGCAACTGCCGCTAAAGAGGCGCTGCGCCACCTCTATCAGCGCGCAGAGGTGCGGGCGTCAGCCGCACATGCTTTGTCCCCTCTAGAGAGGGAGGTTCTTTAGGGAGGAACGGGTGGAGAGGTAGAGCTCCTTTCCGAGGATAGGTGACGAGGCCCCTCTAGATGGATCAACCTCCTTCTCGTCGAGCCCTGGCGAGGGTCAAGTCTCACAGAGGTGGCTTCCCATCACGGGATAGGCTTGATGATCTCCCGAATGCCCACAGCAGACGGGCCAGGATACCCTAGTATCCATGGAACCGACACCAAGAGGAGAATCAAATGGACCTAGGCGGAATCGACGCTATCATCTGAGGACTCGAAGGCATCATCTCCTTGGCTGGTCTCCTGACTGGCCTCCTTGCCTGCGGCAGGTGCCTCATTGCTTTTGTAGATCTCGGCGAGGGTGTTTACATGGTCCAACACCTTCTCCTCAAGCTCTTGCCGCTGCTTCATCCGCACTTTCGTATGACCTCGTCGAAGATGCCTTGGAGGCTCTCAAGAAGGGAGGAAAGGTACTCCCGCCAGGCAGCGTCACTCGAGCCGAGGGGTGAGTGGGGAACCCCTCCACCAAGACGCGACAACGCATCCCCGCTGTGCCGGAACAATCCTTCGAGAAGCTCGGCACGGTGGTGCGCTAGAGTGCGCGCCTCAACCGCGATGATGGGAGCGCTGCTCGTCGCGCCTCCGCGCTGGCTCGAAAGGAGATGCAGCTCCTCCCGCTCTCAGACCAGGTCGGCAGAAAGATCCTTCTTAGCCTTGATTTTGTCCTGAGGGGGCGGCCTAGGAACTCCGAAGGTTTTCTCTGAGGCCCGCTAGCCCAGCGAGGTCACTTTCAGCGATTGAGATCCGCTCCTGAAGCTTCCCCTTCTGGTTGCCAAAGTTTCTCTCCCGCAAGAGCAACTCCTTCTTCCTTAGGGAAAGCTTTTCCTCGCGGGAGTTTAAGGAGCCTTTGGCAGAGGTAGTGTTCTCTTTGCGGAGGGCCGCGTCTGTATCTCTATACCCGAGAATGTACTTGCGGAGTTCTACCTCTGGCGCTTGCTTGTCAAGTTCCTCCGTGAGGATCTGATTCGCTCTCTCGGCCCTTGTCAGCGCGCCTTCATGGTTCCGCGTTTTGCCTAGCCTTAGTCGGGCTTCTTCCATGGCGCGCTTCTGAATCTCCTCTGCCTTTGAGAGAGCTTCTTGATTTTTGTGCTCCACGGCCAGGTGAATGTACATCTTGCCCTAATAGATTTTGGTTATTGGTGACAATACAATTAGTGTATCTAATCATGCTAGCTCATGTCTATTTCCACAGGAAATCAGCTTAGGGTATCCCCCATGTAGTCAGTTGCATCAAAGAAGATTTCAGGAAAGATTTTCTGCTGTTTCGGGCGGTAGTACCGGGCTCAAGCCTACCAATACTGCACCCGGTAGTACCGGGGTTGGTACCGGGGCCAGTACCACTTAGGTTTGCACGATACAACAGCCCCATTTTCACAAGTGGTACCAGGTCCGGTACCATCCTGGTAGTACCGGTCGTGCAGTAGTACTGGAGCCAAGCCCGGTAGTACCTGGGTCCTGGTGGTACCAGAACTAGTACCGCTTGCGATTTGTCTAAGATGCAGAAGCCCAGTTTGCGCAAGCGGTACCAGGCCCGGTAGTACGAGGGTTGCGGCATTACCGGGGCGAAGTCCGGTAGTACCGGGCCTATGGAAGACCAAGTCAGTTGTCCCGCGCCCAACTCAAAAGTGACAAGCGGTAGTACCGGGCCCCAGCCCTGTACTACCGACCATGTGGCTAAGGGCGTCCAATGACCAGAAAAAGAGGAGGGTACTTAAAGGGGTTCTCTCCCTCATTGAAGACCAAGCTTTTCCAAGTGCCCTCTCCTCCATTAAATGCAAGTTTCAACCTCCTAGATCTCCCTCTCCAACCACCCAATCATGCCCAAACTTTGTGGAGAGCTAGAGGAGACATAGATCCATAGTTCCACCAAAGGAATTGCAAATCCATCCATCAAATCTTAGTGGATCTTGAGATATCATGGGTGCCTTGTAAACCTAAAGAAAACCCTTGTGCTTGAAGCTTCCACCTCGATTCAAGAATTGAATGCTGGGATTTGGACACTATTGTCAAATCTTTAGCCCAATATGGCAGAGTACTTGTATGGAACAGAGACAATGCCAACAGGGCCATAATCTTAGTCAAGATCAGGGTATATGACATAGACATAATTCCACTCAGCATGGTTGTGATACAAAACCAATCAGATGAAGGCAATGGTGGTTCATGGTCTTGCCCCACTATTATACTATCTGCAACCATGCTTGGTGTTGTTGCAGGTGATGAGGATCCCCTGCCCCCAGATGGTGCAAACCCACATCCTGTACCAATAGTTGTAGATGATTTTGCCATCTGGCATGCTGATAATGAAGGGGTTGTGAATTTGAACAATGCTGCACCCAATATTGGACATGTTGCACCTGCTCAAGGACATGCTGCACCTGCAGCTGAGGAAGAACCTGTTATGGTCACTCCTCCACGGAGCCCCCAACCAGCATCACCTCATATTAATGATCCACCTGTCAATGATGTGCCAATGAATGAAGCAGAAAATCACCAGGAAAACATCACCCAGATGGACATAGAGCCAGTACCTGACTTGGCAGCACCTGTACTTCCTGATATCCAACATGATCTCCCAGGAAAAATGACAATCCCAACATCATGCACATTGATGAAGATGGCACAAACTCCTCTGCTACTTCCACATCCAGAAACCTGCAAAAGAAGAAGGGTAAGGGACCTTCTTCTACTACTCAAGTCAGGAGGAGTAACAGGCTGACCATTCTACATGGTGGATACAAGGATGGTATCATACCTGAAGGTGCTACTAATTCTGAAGAACTGAGGCCCTCTGCTTCTCATGTTGCGCATATACTGGATGATCAAGTCCCCCCACCACCTCACCTCAGCAATGACAATATCAGGGCACTGGGGATTGGATCTTGCGAGATGAATCCTAGGGATTTATCTGATGATGCTCTTGATTATGATAGTACCAATGATAGTGTGGAATAAATGCAACACTTACTATGTAATAATAATATCCATAATACTCTGTGATGGCTATTTATTTTGCTCATGGTTGTGGAATTTATGGTCTGCTACTTGCCAACTCAGCCCAAGGAATTATTCACTGAATATCTATAATAATTTGGTACTTGATTTTGCTATAAGACTTGCTCTGCTTTATTGCATCGTGAAGTTGATGACTTGTTGGAATTTATAGATGCATTCTGCTACACATATTGATGTTATTTATCTCTCCAATTATGTATTCCATTGTTCTATTGAGAGAACTGACCAGGACTATTATGTAGTACTGGAATTTTATCACTCCCCAATTATTTATGGATAGGAACTGGATTATCTTAGACTGGAACTTAAGATGTATTAATTCGCAGACCAGATGGGATGATATCAGGAAAAACATCAATGCTTCTAATTGCAATGTGATCTGTCTTCAAGAAACTAAGAGAGACCAATTTGACTTGGCATATGTAAAAAAATTCTGCCCCAAGAGATTTAATCAATATTTTTTTATCCATCCACTGGAAGTTCAGGAGGGATCATTACTATTTGGAATGGTAATCTTTTCGAAGGCAACACAATTAGTGCAAACTAATTTCATGTTACTATGGAACTTACCTGCAAAATTAGTGCAAATACATGGTATATCACTAATATTTATGGACCTGCACATTATGAAGACAAACAAGATTTTGTTGATTGGCTTTATAGTATTGACAAAACTCCTATGGATAACTGGATCATACTGCGAGATTTCAATCTCAGCAGGAGAAATCACAATAGGAATAGAGGGGAAGGAGATATTCAACATATGCTTATGTTCAACTCTATTATTGCTTATTTGGATCTTGAGGAAATACCTATTAAAGGTTGAGCATTCACATGGAGTAATATGCAGAATGATCCTCTACTTGTTAAATTAGATTAGATTTTCACAGCTGGCAATTGGACTGACAATTTCCCCAATACAGTGGCCACTCCTTTATCCAAATTATCTTCTGATCACATTCCTATTAAGATACATATTGGCACATACATACCTAAATGCAGACTATTTAGATTTGAAGAATATTGGATGCAATTTGATGGATTCATGGACTTGGTCACCAAGAATTGGTTTAATAATGGACTATATAAAAACCCTGCTCAGGATATTACTGCCAGATTCAAAACTCTACGCCATGGTCTAAAAAAATGGAGCAAGGATTTCTCCCAACTCAACAAGATGATTGATTCATGTAATTATGTACTGGCTATGATTGATGGACTGGAAGACTAGAGAGCTCTATCCACTCAAGAAATTAACTTCACGTTGGCACTTAAAAACATCTCACACGGAAGCTAAAAGATTATTCTGGAGAAGTCGTGCAAAGATTAGATGGGCTCAACTTGGTAGAGAAAATACCAAATTCTTTCACACTATTGCTATTAAAAGTTATAGATGCAATTATATTGCCTCATTAACTATATATACATATACTATTGTATGTGATCATGATGAAAAAGCAGCTGCCCTATGGACTAGTTACAAGGAAATGGTTGGGATATCTGATAATTTCCCTATGCTATTCAATCTTCAGGAACTCATTACTAGCAACAACAATATCGATTTCCCATCCATAGAAGCACCATTTACTAACAAGGAAATTTATGACATTATTGCTAATATGCCATCAGACAAATTTCCAGGACCTGATGGTTTCAATGGTGCATTTATGAAAAAATGTTGGCCCATTATCAAAGAGCAGTTCTATAAGTTATGCCATGATTTCTACTGTGGTAATTTAGATTTGAGAAGTATTAATACCGCATTCATAGCACTCATTCCTAAATGCAAAGATCCAGAAATATTCAATGATTATAGGCCAATATCTCTGGTCAGTATATCCCTCAAAATTATTACCAAGATTATAGCCAACAGACTACACGGCATCATTATTCCTATTATCCACAAAAAACAATATAGTTTCATCAGGAAAAGAACCATTCAATACTGCCTTGCATGGGCATTTGAATACATTCATCTAATTCACAAATCCAAGAAGGAAACTATTATTGTCAAAATTGATTTTGAAAAGGCATTTGATAAAGTAGAATATTCTGCCATCATACATATGCTTACTAATTTGGGATTTGACAGTAAATGGATTGGATGGATCAATAACATACTTAATTCTGCATCTACATCTATCCTACTTAATGGGATTCTAGGTAAGACCATCCATTGCAAGGGGGTGTTAGACAGGGGGACCCACTGTCCCCACTTTTATTTGTGTTTGCATCTGAATTACTACAATATGCAATTAACAAAGCTTGGCAAGATTGATTTCTTTCTACACCTATGGAACACAACTTCAACATGCATTATCCCATTATTATATATGCTGATGCCACACAACTATTATATCTCAAAAATCTTCTGGACTAATTCTCCTCCTCCACTGGACTCAAGGTGAATTATCATAAAACATCTATAGCATAAATCAATATTTCCAATGAGCAATGTGCTATACTTTCTAACCCTATTTGATGCAAAACTAAAACTATGCCATTCACTTATCTTGGACTGCCTATGGGGACTACTAAACCCAGAATTGATGATTTTATTGGCATCATTGAAAGAATTGACAGAAGAATGATTGCCATTGCTGATACTTTATCCTATGATGGAAGACTCATTGTTGTAAAATCCATTATATCAGCTATACCCAACTTTGCCTTATGTACAAAAATGCCTATTGGTTTCATTGAACATATTGAGAAATCATCCAGAGGCTTTTTATGGGCTGGTAAGGACATTGAAAAAAGGGGCAAATGTCTTGTTAAATGGGATAATGTTTGTAAGCCTAAAAAGGCAGGTGGAGTGGGTGTTCTTGATCTTAGAATGCAGAATACTGCACTAATGATGAAGTACCTATAAAAATTCATGAATAAGCAAGATATCCCATGGGTCAAATTGATTTGGCAAGCTCACTATCAAGATGGAAATTTCCTCAATATAATGGACCTTGTGTCTCCTTTTGGTGGAAAGATTGTCTCACTCTATTGGATAAATTCATGGATCACTTTAAGTGCAAGCCTGGTGTTGGAGAGACTATTGGACTATGGAGAGGTCTATGGGAGGATACTACATTGGTCACAAAATATCCACAACTCTACTCTTTGAAAGCTCATGTCTCCTCTGATGATTTTGGTAATGATAATAACACGGGTATAATCTCTAACCCATTGGTTTAAGTGTCTACAGATCACCCCCATATAATTCATGATGATATTCTTGAGGGATTTTCACACAGGATTTTTCTGGAGATGTTCTAACTGCAGCCGGATTATTCAGGGACTGCCCCCGGAAATTCCGGGGTATAAGGGCCGGAATTTCTGGTCCCAGCACCGGAATATTCCGGCCTCTCTGGCTCCAGCAAAATGGCTAAGTGCCATAATCCATCTGCCCGCATACTGGAGGTGGGGCGGATATTTGCCCGGAATATTCCAGGGCAAATTTCCGGCCCTCAGGTTCTTAGCAGTTTTGGAGATTTCGCAGTTGCCCGCGCGCAGAGATGGGGGCGGAATATTGGCCGGAAATTTCTGGCCCCGGAGTATTCAAAATTCCGCCCTCGGATATTTCAAATATCCAGCCTCAGTCCTTAGCAGAAATCCAGCGTGGTGCTGCTGCCCGCACGCAGAGATGGGGGTGGATTATTGGCCGGAATATTCCGGCCCCAGATTATTCAAAAATCCACCCTCGGATATTTCAAATATCCGGCCTACCCCGGAAATTTCCGGTGCTAACCCCGGAATATTCCGGCCTGGCGTTCTGCAACGGTCAGAAATTGGAGGAGGCTATAAATAGCTGTCTTCTTCCTCTAGACAGCCAGTTCGTCCATTCCTCTCTCTCCTCCATTGTTCAAGAGCTCAAAACGCCCCGATCTCCCTCCTCCTCCAACCAAACTCGATGCCTTTCAAGGAGCTCATGGAGGAGGCCTAGATCTACTTTTATAACAAGCCAAAAAGTGTATTCCCACACCATACCTCTTGGGATCTAGTAATCTCTTGGTTGCTTTGTCATCCTAGAGAAACCCTAGTCCTTGTAGCTTCCACCTTGTAGCAAGAAGCTTCGGATTGTTGAGAGCCTCCATCTCACTTGTGGAGTAGCCTCAACCACTTGTAAAGGTTTGGTCAACGCCTTCAAGTCGACCTCATAGTGGAAACGAGAATCTCCCTCACCGGAGAAGCTCAAGGAGAACAAGGTGTGCACATCCGTGCTATTGAGGAGCGCCTAGGTGGCTCCCCACCTCTCCAACGTAGACGTACTTCTTTTAAGAAAGAACTATGGGGAACATATCCTTGTCTCCGTGTTTTCACTTGTGGTTATCTTGTGCCTTGCATTTACTTCTGTTGCTTACTCGTTATTTGTCACTTAGGGTGTATACCTAGTTGCACATCTAGATAACCAAGTTATTTACTTACTAAAGCCCATCTAAAATTGAAAAAGGTTTAAAATTTGTAGGTCACCTATTCACCTCCCCTCTAGTTGACCTTTGTGTACTTTCAATTGGTATCAGAGGCTCGGCTCTTTTATCGGGCTTAACCGCCTAAGAGTATCATGGTCAACGGAGATGATCCCAAATCTTCTAAGGATGAGCTCTCTAAAATGGCCGACACTATAGCTAACCTAGAGACAACGGTTTGGACCATTCAAACCCAATTGTCCAAGGTTAGCTCTAGTGTAGGCTCGGAGGTTTCCTCCATCAAGAAGATGTTGGAGAACATGATGGGAAAACCTAAGGGGCGCACAGATTCTCCCCATGTCTCCGATGCGGATAGTTCGGAAGAGGAAACGATTCCGGACGATTTTGAAATCGAAGAGAACATTGCCAAAGCTAAGGCTAATGCCGCACAAAAGGCTAAAGCCAAGGCAAAGGATAGTTCTGGTGGCTCCAAGTCTCAAACGGCTCATGGTGCGGGGTCCAACTCAAAAGTTCCACCTCCTCAAAATTATGACTCCATACACCCAATTGTTTCCATGCCACACATTCTTAATGTTGGACTTCCTCCCATGCTTAACACTAATGAATTCTCTTCTTGGAAGTTTGAAATGGAGTCTCATATTTCCGGATCGTGCACCGCACTATGGAGGAGTGTGATTCATGGGTTTCATCCTCATGACCCAAGCAACTTGACTTCAAGGGAGGATGTGGAATCTCAACTCAACAAGACTGCACTTGTTATCATCTAGAAGGCTCTCCCAAGGGAGCATCTCACTCACATTCGTGGTTGCAAGACCGCCAAGGAAGCTTGGGACAAGCTTGACACCTTGTTTCAAGGAAATGCTAGCATCCAATCTTCCAAATATGATGTGTCCATTGACAACTCCGATAACTTCGTTATGCAAGAGATGAGACTCCCGAAGAGCTATACAGAAGAGTTTTCACTCTCGCCAATCAATTGAGAGACTTTGGAAAGGAAGAGTTCTCCGATGAGTGGATAAATAGGAAATTTGTCAAAGCCATTAGACCCTTTGAGAAGAATATCTCCACTAGCATCCGAACAAGAGCGGATGACAATACTCTCAATTCCATTGGTGTTCTTAGTGAGTTCATCGCCATCTCTCTATCACACAAGAGTGCGGATGATGCTCTAGCTCGCTCTAGAGGAATGGGCAAGTCACCCAACCTCGCTTTGAAGTCAAAGGCAATGGCTCAAGTTGATGAAAGTGAAGAAGAGGATGATGATGAGGAATACTATGTGAACACCTACACCGGAGATCACAAGTGCATCGCTCTCGCTATGCATGGATATGGAAGAGATGGGAAGCTCACAAGGCCGACTCTCCAAGACCTCCACGAAACAAGAACTACAAGAAGAAGGGGGAGCGACCAAGGACATGCTACAACTGTGGTAGTGCAAACCATTTCATGAAGGAGTGCCCTTTTGATCCAAGAGAAGAAAATGAAGGCAAGCTTGTTCGCAAAAACAAGGCCAAGGCTCCACAAAACAAGAACTCCGCTAGAAGAGTGCCAAGGGCTCTTTATGTCCAAGAAGGGGCGGTTCTTGAAACCTATATCTCCAAAGATGAAGGAGAAGATGAAGTGGTAGGAGGTGCTCACGTCGCCATAGCTACCGCGTCATCTCCACCAATCTCTCTATTTGAATCCCCCAATGAAATTGTGGCTACCCGACCTACATGTCTTATGGCAAAATTGTAACATCCCTGTTTTGCTACAATAGGGTTGTGGTGTTGAGTTCATGGCATGGCATGCATGAAAATTTTGAGCTAAGTTTTACATTGAATTTAAATTAAAACTTGCCCAAAAACCACTTAAAGTGGTCACCCAAATTTTGAATTAAAAACATTTTCAAATTTGGAAAACCAAGTTGTGGTTTGGTTGGAAATTTGATAAGCCTTCCAAAAAGTATTTTTGCCAAATTTTATTCTTGCAAAAAAGGGCTCCAAACTTCGTTTTCTGTCCTGTTTTTAAAAGAGAAAAGGACCTTTTGGTGGTTTTCCAAAATTCCAGGGGGTTTTTGCAAAACCTCCCTTTTGTCTCTTCCACCTCCGGCCAGAAGGATGGGAAACCATCGACGGCGCCTCACGCCACGGCTTGCTCACCTCGCGCGTGGATAAGAGGCAGAGGAGACGTCTTCGTCGCGCCTCCTCCTCACTCGCCCCTGGAACCCTCCTCTCTCTCTGTTTACTTTCCCGGAAGCGACCAAACCCTAGCCCGAAGGCCGCCGTCGCGCGCTGCCGTCTCCGGCCACCAACGACCGTGATGGGCTGCTCGGAAGATCTGTCAGCATCCGCTCCACCTTCTCTCCAACAGAATCGGGTGGGGATGGCCGGAGCTGTGAGATCGCCATCATCTTCTACGAGTCCGGCCGCCGTCGATTTCGTGGTTTCCGGCCGACTCCGGTCACCCTCTGCTTCCTTGGGAACGCCCACGAGCTCCCGGTGAGCTACTGACCCTGCGTGTACCTTTGTTTTGCCCTTCCCCTCTGGTTCTGTCGCCGTCGTCGAGCATCTCCACCGGCCACCGCGGGACATGGATGCCGGCGAGCTTCCGGCGACTGTCTGACAGCGGCGTCTCCACCCTCGCGTTCGGCGTTACCTCCTCCAGCTCCTGGTAGTACTCGATTTCCGAATCGTGGCCGGAATCACCCGATTGCACCGCGGCAGAGCATCTCCGGCCATGGATGACGTCATCTTGACGTCATGCCTGCATCACGCGTGCCCTCCTGTCAGCCTGTGCTGTTTTTTGTTAAATAGAAAAAAATCTAACTGACACGTGGGCCCCTCTGTTTTATAAACCCAGAAAATGTTTAATATCGGAAAATCAATAAGTATTAAAATGTTAGTCAGAAAAATAAAATAAAAATATGGGAGTGATCAGAAAAATGTAATCTAGCCAAATATGCCATTTTCATTTATGTTTGACAAAGTTCAAAAATGAGTATTATTTTAATGTTGTTTAATCATTTAAAAATAGAAAATAAGTTTTTATTCAATAAAATTAGAAAATTAAAAGTTATATGTCAAATTGCTCAAAATGACAAATGCAACCTATTTATGATGTTTTCAAACCAATTTGAGCAACTAAAATTGTACTCCCTTTCAGAATCGCCCGAAACCCCCTCCGGGGTCTATTTTCGGGGTAATTTCAGTAAAATTGCTTAACCAACATCCAAACCCTAGCAACCCAACGATCATGTCCAGGGCTTTATTTCAGTGCATTAATCTGCTCATGCATACATATTGTGCATTGCATCGATGCCATGTTTGATTGTTGTTTTTCTCTTTCGGTGTTGTTTCCCCTTCGGTAGAATGCGACTCCGAAGTGAAGGCCAACAATCCAATGGCGAATACTTGATCCTAACCGACAAGTCAAGCACTTATTCCTGAAGATCTTTATCTGGTTTTCTTATAACCAAGGCAAGCATAACCTCTTATCTGCCCATATATGATTTCGAAAGACTTTTCGTTCTCGTACAAATGCATTCGATTCCAATGTATCTTGAGTCAATAGATAGAGTTATCCTATTTATCTGCATAACCCAGATATCATGATTAAATGCTCCTAGCATACATAGGATTTGTTTGTGTGTATCGCCAGAGCCTCAAATATGCCATGCTTAGTCATACATGTCTTTTGATCTCTGCTCCATCCGGTTGATGAATCAGAGCCGTGAATGAATCTAGTATGATAGTGTGTTGTGGAAAGTTAAGAGATCTTGGTTAACATGACTTAAAGGTGTGGATGACGAGATCACAGAGGGGCTGTGGTGGTTGTCTCGTTCATGCCCCTAGGAGCGAGTTCTCGTCTTCGAGCCAAGACTGAGCGTGCATCCACACGGGGATTGGATTCCCCTCGGTCTCAACTTGCCTAGTTTGTTCCATGAGTTGCCTAGTTCGGGCTTTCCATTTGGATTTGCGGGGATATTAAAACCTTTTCAAAACTAGGACGTGGCGATGTATCGGCGCTCTGCGGGTAGGTAACCGCCGAGCATTGCGCACAACGATAGAGACCCGGCAGGAGATGGCCACTCCCTATTGGCGGACCATCTCTACTCGGAGCGACTCATGGAATAGGCGAAGTAAGGGAAAGGTCGTGGTCAACCTCCCTCTGCCGGCACTTCCCGGACTAGTGCTAACCCGGTGGCACTAAGAGTCGGTTGATACGTGTGGTTAAAGTTGTACACCCCTGCAGGGTTAAATCTTTTCGAAAAGCCGTGTCCGCGGTTAAGGACGACTTGGTGACGGATTCTGTGATCATAGACAACTTAAACGGAATGATTAAAACTTGCTGATAACGAATGAAGGATGCCTCCTCGGAGATGCCGAGAGGGGTTACCTTGTAGATTGAGTTACCGGAACAACTTGAGGAGGTGATCTTTGAAGCACGAGGTGCTGATATGAGTTGGTGGATTAAAAAGATGATGATTTCAGTAGTTGAGTAGCTTTCTCATCTGTTTTCAAAATATTCCATGAGACGTGCTATTCCTCCCTCAACTTGGAAAACAAAGATGGCTTTACGCAAAACAACCTTCATAACTCTTTCTAAAAGAAGCAGATATATAATAGGTTAACTAAGTCTTTTTGAGTACCTCCCGTACTCATGTTTGCTTAAACTTGGTTCAGGTGGAGTTCCTCAGTTCGGTGGTGTTTCGGCATGGATATCGACGTGGACATCGACGAGTAGTTTGGGGTTCCCAGGTAGCAGCCTGGAATCTATGGGCTGGGACGTCGCCTTATGTTGCGGCCTCTTAGGCCTTTTTGGTTCTTGTTGATTAGCAACATAATTTTCCTTCCGTTGTCTGATGTAGTGTTGGGTCATGTGACCTCTGTTTGTAAAGCTATACTCTAGTAACATCTGTTAAATAAAGCTTCATGTTTAGAGTACTGCTTTGATCGGTTGTTGGTTTTCGAGCTCATTGTTATACAGTTTTGGCTATGTCTGCATAGTTGTCGCAGTCGAGGGGTTGTGGAGCCGATGATCCATGTCCGAGCCCGCCTGTCGATGTGATCGGCCTGGGGCGAGGTAACCCCAGTAACCCTCGATTGTTGTTGCACTTTCTGGACACATAGCAGCTCTGTATAACTTTGGTCCCGTTCCTTCAGTTTCATCCGACTCGTGGACGCTTGGGTATGCATAATTGGTTATGACTAGCATGGATACAAGGAGTAGTAGACCGGGGATCCGTACTACGTGCCGATGAATCCGGTCTGCCTGCCGTTGTTTGTTGCGGCCGCGGCTGGTAACCCTGAAGCCCTTGTGAGTCCATGGCTAGGAGCACATAACAATATGTATATCTCTGGGTCCGGGGTCTGACAAGTCTTGGTATCAGAGCAGGACTGCCTGTAGGAAAACCTTATTGCTTGGTCGATGTCGAGTCTAGAGTTTGTGAAAACTACTTTGAAACTCCAAAATGGATTGTGAAAAACCTTCTTAGGATTCTTTTTACTCCTTATCTGGTATCGCTCTGACTCTGGGTCATCTTACCTGTTTTGATTTGAAAAGGTTTTGCTATCTCTTCTAGTCATTCAAAACTCAGGTGCCTTCTTTGGCAATGACGTTTTCACCCAAGTTGACCTAGTGTTAAAGTTTCTAGAGTCGTGTGTGTTCCTTACTCCGTTGTTCCTCTTAAACTGGGAGATTCTCTTCCAATCATAATCTCTCGGAGTTTTGTGAGTTCCACATACCCCTGTTCTAAAGTATCAAAATCCTGAACCTCGAGATTTTCTTTTAATCTCGAATGTATCCGTTATCCTCTACCCAAATCCTTCCGGGGTTATGTCTGTCTTTTGAAAGATACATCGTGATTGCTAATTGTAGTGTCCTTTGTGGCACTCATATAGTAGTTACTCCTTTCGTCGTGTTTCTAAACCTTGGACTTGAACCAAAGGTCCCGGAATGTGCTGAATTGCGGTGGGTTGAATCATGTGGTCATAACCATTTGATGCTCATGCCATCAGTACAGGATGCTGACCTTTAACCCAAGTTCTGTTTTGTTGAATCCTGAGGAATCTGTTCTACCTCAGGATGGCTAGGCAATTCCAACTCCAATAGCCGTAGGTTTTCTCTTGTAATCAAGAAGGGATCACAACAAGAGTGGTCATCATGAAATCCACATCTTCGTTCTTAGTTCAGCTATATCGATCTTCTAGCATGGGTTTTACAAAAGAGTATCACCAGTGCACTCCCCTTGGCCTCTGGATTTTTCGGATCATGTTCCTACCTTCCAGTTGCTCTTAAATCTACATCCGTTGTGTTGAAACCAAGTTGCATATGTGTGTTGGATTGTTCCAATGCATTTGCTCTTGTTTTCCGTCAAAACATTCCACCTTGGAGTGTCAGGAGAAACAAACTCCAGTACCTCGTTCATCTTACGAACCAGGTCAAAGTTTTGTAATTCTCAGATTAAAGAAGTTTCATTAGCTTCAAATATGTTCTACCTTCGAGAATCACACTCTTTCATATCACGAGGCTGTGTTAAGTTTCATGGCCTTAATGATGAAGTGATGCTCTCACACATCTTCACCCCGCCTTCCTCCAAGCTTGAATGCTTGAGATGGATGGGTATGTTCTTCGACATGTGTACCAGATATTCCTAGCAATCTTTATTGCTTTGAACATCTAAGAAAACATCTCTATCCTTCTTATCATTACTGGTCACTCAGCCTCTGTTAAAAGTTGACTGAGTTACCAAATCCGTTCATTCTGATGCACCTTCTCGATCAGAGAGTTAGGTTCATGCCGAAGCTCTCAAGATCATATCAGTTGCTTTGAAAAGCAAGCCTCCTTTCAAACTCTAAGACATACCGGTAGGTTGTGATATTCTGGTTGTCTTTCTATAAGTATCACCTGGTGGTTACCTGACCGTGATGTCTAAGGAAGGGCTAGTTTGAACCACTCCTTTCTCCAAGGAACCCTGCTGGATATCCTGGACTAGTTGGTTGAGCTTAAACAACAACTTGGAGAGTTGAAAGACAAAAGCTCATCCTAACTTGATCCTTCGTTAAGGGATGTCTAGTTTCCTTTGTGTTGAAGCAAGATAGTATCTTCTCTATAGACATGCTATCATCCTAACCTTGATTTGATTTGGGCTATCGTCAAATCGAGAAAAGATCCAAGGACTATCTTAATAGTGTTTTCACTCATGGTGTTTTGTCGGGTACACCCTCATGTCCTTTGGGCTGGCCAATATTTTGCAATGTTCATGCATTGTATGAACCCCTCCTCTTGGAGTAACTTGATAAGGCTATTGTTGAGCCCATCAATGACATTCTTATATCTTCGAATTGCAAGAGGTTAATGTTAAACAATTGGCACTGATGTTGGGAACTTCTCAGAACCATCCTTGTGTTATCACGAAGTTGTGTTCTCGATGTTTTAAGTGACTTTCTCGGGTTCGTGTGCTTATGGTGAAAGTTGTCGCCATGGGCCCGAGTATAGTTTTCTTGTTCCTTCAGGAATAATCCCAAGTTGGTCATGCAGGTGTTGAGTATTCTTGAGATGGTTGGTTGTTACCTCCATTTACTTGAACAAGTTTGCATCCACACTAAGCCCCTGACTGATGGTTCGCAAAAGAGAAGAAGCCTAAAAACTTCGTTATCTTTGTATCGTCTCCCCAACAAGGACTCCGATGTATTCCTTTGCAAGTAGTCATGTAGGTGCAACCATCTTTTTCAAGTTGCTAATACATGAGTTCTGCAATTCTGCTCATCTTCTTGAGCGTGGCATCATAGTCCATATCTTGAGAATCTAGTAAATGTATCTCGTTGATAACCGGTGCAACCACTTGTCAAACATATCGAGTCTGAGTTATCAACCCACTAACCAGAGCTGAATCTCAAGCAGCAAGGATGGTTGGTGTTTCCTCAAGGGTGCTGAATCAGGTCCATTTGAAAATTCGGCATGGTTGATGTGGTGGTTGACACAATTAGCCGGAAGGCCTAATGTCACATATCCTTGTATCCGTAAGAACAACCACTCTCCGTGAGAATTTTTGTGTGGTTCATTCTAACAAGTTTTTGTTACCGTTTTTCTGAACTGAAGTTCAAATTTCACTTGAGTACCTATAGAAGGCTTGCATAAGTCTGATATTGGTATCTAGAACGTCCAAGATAACTTGGAAGTTGGTTTTTTCCAACATCTCTCCGTTGAACCTCCAAAACCTTTGTTCTGGTGGAAACAAGTTCATCGTGAAAATCATCTCGTGGTGTTTTGTAACCGCCGTTGATCAGTTTCCTTTCTCAAGTTGTTTGTACGTGAAGTTCTGTTCATCTCACACATTGTGTGAATTTGTCAGTCACTTCAGCCATGGGATCTTAACCATGTGGTAAACGTATTGCTACGTCAAATCCACAATAGGAAAGAGATTCCCTATTCCTTCTGGTATTTCAATCCTCGTTGGTTAACCAGCCTTATGGCGTGACCAAGAAATTCCTACCTAATTACGGTGTTCCAACCTCCTTTGGTTACTCATCTTAGGCCGTGAAATAACATCCCGATCCCTGATAAGGATTTCAAGAAAGTTGTTACGGGATGGAAGTTCCTTCATCTTCCGTGTCCACTCCGAAGAGTGAACATGATCATGTATCAAAATTTTCTCTGACACACGAATTACAGTGCTTTCTCGTGTTTTCCCTTCATCTACGGATATTACGTTGTGATGTTCAAGACCATCCTTCCCATCTTGGTATTTTATTTCGAAGAAACCTCGATGTCATAAGTTGTCCAACCTTTCTTTTCCAAAAAGGATTTAAAGTCTTATGCAAACCTCATATTCTAAATCCTTTCAAGAACCATCGTCCGTAAACTTGAAACCATCTTTTACTCACTCCGTTATCTTGATGTGTTTCATGCCTGATAACTCAACAGTTCTTTACGAACATTCCTGTCATGAGTTGTCCATGAGATACTCGGTCTTCGTGAAGATCAATTCCTAAGAGTTTTCCCTCTTACCTAAGGTGTATCCGTTCAATACTTCAAGATGCTACGGGTCAACCTCTTCGAGAAAAGAACCGTAAGGTTCAAGAAGATCGTTCAAAACCGGTGTTCCTTCTTTCTTCTCCTTCAGGAATCTCGGGACGAGATTCTTGTAAGGGGGGTAGATTTGTAACATCCCTGTTTTGCTACAATAGGGTTGTGGTGTTGAGTTCATGGCATGGCATGCATGAAAATTTTGAGCTAAGTTTTACATTGAATTTAAATTAAAACTTGCCCAAAAACCACTTAAAGTGGTCACCCAAATTCTGAATTAAAAACATTTTCAAATTTGGAAAACCAAGTTGTGGTTTGGTTGGAAATTTGATAAGCCTTCCAAAAAGTATTTTTGCCAAATTTTATTCTTGCAAAAAAGGGCTCCAAACTTCGTTTTCTGTCCTGTTTTTAAAAGAGAAAAGGACCTTTTGGTGGTTTTCCAAAATTCCAGGGGGTTTTTGCAAAACCTCCCTTTTGTCTCTTCCACCTCCGGCCAGAAGGATGGGAAACCATCGACGGCGCCTCACGCCACGGCTTGCTCACCTCGCGCGTGGATAAGAGGCAGAGGAGACGTCTTCGTCGCGCCTCCTCCTCACTCGCCCCTGGAACCCTCCTCTCTCTCTGTTTACTTTCCCGGAAGCGACCAAACCCTAGCCCGAAGGCCGCCGTCGCGCGCTGCCATCTCCGGCCACCAACGACCGTGATGGGCTGCTCGGAAGATCTGTCAGCATCCGCTCCACCTTCTCTCCAACAGAATCGGGTGGGGATGGCCAGAGCTGTGAGATCGCCATCATCTTCTACGAGTCCGGCCGCCGTCGATTTCGTGGTTTCCGGCCGACTCCGGTCACCCTCTGCTTCCTTGGGAACGCCCACGAGCTCCCGGTGAGCTACTGACCCCGCGTGTACCTTTGTTTTGCCCTTCCCCTCTGGTTCTGTCGCCGTCGTCGAGCATCTCCACCGGCCACCGCGGGACATGGATGCCGGCGAGCTTCCGACGACTGTCTGACAGCGGCGTCTCCACCCTCGCGTTCGGCGTTACCTCCTCCAGCTCCTGGTAGTACTCGATTTCCGAATCGTGGCCGGAATCACCCGATTGCACCGCGGCAGAGCATCTCCGGCCATGGATGACGTCATCTTGACGTCATGCCTGCATCACGCGTGCCCTCCTGTCAGCCTGTGCTGTTTTTTGTTAAATAGAAAAAAAGCTAACTGACACGTGGGCCCCTCTGTTTTATAAACCCAGAAAATGTTTAATATCGGAAAATCAATAAGTATTAAAATGTTAGTCAGAAAAATAAAATAAAAATATGGGAGTGATCAGAAAAATGTAATCTAGCCAAATATGACATTTTCATTTATGTTTGACAAAGTTCAAAAATGAGTATTATTTTAATGTTGTTTAATCATTTAAAAATAGAAAATAAGTTTTTATTCAATAAAATTAGAAAATTAAAAGTTATATGTCAAATTGCTCAAAATGACAAATGCAACCTATTTATGATGTTTTCAAACCAATTTGAGCAACTAAAATTGTACTCCCTTTCAGAATCGCCCGAAACCCCCTCCGGGGTCTATTTTCGGGGTAATTTCAGTAAAATTGCTTAACCAACATCCAAACCCTAGCAACCCAACGATCATGTCCAGGGCTTTATTTCAGTGCATTAATCTGCTCATGCATACATATTGTGCATTGCATCGATGCCATGTTTGATTGTTGTTTTTCTCTTTCGGTGTTGTTTCCCCTTCGGTAGAATGCGACTCCGAAGTGAAGGCCAACAATCCAATGGCGAATACTTGATCCTAACCGACAAGTCAAGCACTTATTCCTGAAGATCTTTATCTGGTTTTCTTATAACCAAGGCAAGCATAACCTCTTATCTGCCCATATATGATTTCGAAAGACTTTTCGTTCTCGTACAAATGCATTCGATTCCAATGTATCTTGAGTCAATAGATAGAGTTATCCTATTTATCTGCATAACCCAGATATCATGATTAAATGCTCCTAGCATACATAGGATTTGTTTGTGTGTATCGCCAGAGCCTCAAATATGCCATGCTTAGTCATACATGTCTTTTGATCTCTGCTCCATCCGGTTGATGAATCAGAGCCGTGAATGAATCTAGTATGATAGTGTGTTGTGGAAAGTTAAGAGATCTTGGTTAACATGACTTAAAGGTGTGGATGACGAGATCACAGAGGGGCTGTGGTGGTTGTTTCATTCATGCCCCTAGGAGCGAGTTCTCGTCTTCGTGCCAAGACTGAGCGTGCATCCACACGGGGATTGGATTCCCCTCGGTCTCAACTTGCCTAGTTTGTTCCATGAGTTGCCTAGTTCGGGCTTTCCATTTGGATTTGCGGGGATATTAAAACCTTTTCAAAACTAGGACGTGGCGATGTATCGGCGCTCTGCGGGTAGGTAACCGCCGAGCATTGCGCACAACGATAGAGACCCGGCAGGAGATGGCCACTCCCTATTGGCGGACCATCTCTACTCGGAGCGACTCATGGAATAGGCGAAGTAAGGGAAAGGTCGTGGTCAACCTCCCTCTGCCGGCACTTCCCGGACTAGTGCTAACCCGGTGGCACTAAGAGTCGGTTGATACGTGTGGTTAAAGTTGTACACCCCTGCAGGGTTAAATCTTTTCGAAAAGCCGTGTCCGCGGTTAAGGACGACTTGGTGACGGATTCTGTGATCATAGACAACTTAAACGGAATGATTAAAACTTGCTGATAACGAATGAAGGATGCCTCCTCGGAGATGCCGAGAGGGGTTACCTTGTAGATTGAGTTACCGGAACAACTTGAGGAGGTGATCTTTGAAGCACGAGGTGCTGATATGAGTTGGTGGATTAAAAAGATGATGATTTCAGTAGTTGAGTAGCGTTCTCATCTGTTTTCAAAATATTCCATGAGACGTGCTATTCCTCCCTCAACTTGGAAAACAAAGATGGCTTTACGCAAAACAACCTTCATAACTCTTTCTAAAAGAAGCAGATATATAATAGGTTAACTAAGTCTTGTTGAGTACCTCCCGTACTCATGTTTGCTTAAACTTGGTTCAGGTGGAGTTCCTCAGTTCGGTGGTGTTTCGGCATGGACATCGACGTGGACATCGACGAGTAGTTTGGGGTTCCCAGGTAGCAGCCTGGAATCTATGGGCTGGGACATCGCCTTATGTTGCGGCCTCTTAGGCCTTTTTGGTTCTTGTTGATTAGCAACATAATTTGGCTTCCGTTGTATGATGTAGTGTTGGGTCATGTGACCTCTGTTTGTAAAGCTATACTCTAGTAACATCTGTTAAATAAAGCTTCATGTTTAGAGTACTGCTTTGATCGGTTGTTGGTTTTCGAGCTCATTGTTATACAGTTTTGGCTATGCCTGCATAGTTGTCGCAGTCGAGGGGTTGTGGAGCCGATGATCCATGTCCGAGCCCGCCTGTCGATGTGATCGGCCTGGGGCGAGGTAACCCCAGTAACCCTCGATTGTTGTTGCACTTTCTGGACACATAGCAGCTCTGTATAACTTTGGTCCCGTTCCTTCAGTTTCATCCGACTCGTGGACGCTTGGGTATGCATAATTGGTTATGACTAGCATGGATACAAGGAGTAGTAGACCGGGGATCCGGACTACGTGCCGATGAATCCGGTCTGCCTGCCGTTGTTTGTTGCGGCCGCGGCTGGTAACCCTGAAGCCCTTGTGAGTCCATGGCTAGGAGCACATAACAGTATGTATATCTCTGGGTCCGGGGTCTGACAAAAATCCTCCTCGGTATGCTCTCCTAACTCCAAGACCATTACCACTAACCATCCTTATTTATTGGATTGTGTTGAAAATGTTTGTGAGGAGGATGGTGAGGCAAAAGAGTTAGGCATTTAGCTAGCTAGCATCAAAGGTGAGACTAAGGAGAAAGTGAATGCCCTCTTGTAGCAACTTGATGAGGCTAACTCTCTTGTAGATGAAAATGAGGAAATTATCATGACCTTAGAAAGCCATGGAGGTCACACTTGCAATGACAAAGACATTGAAAAGGCTCTTGAGAATGAGCGTTCCATTCATGCCTCTCTTGAGGAGAAATTATCTAGTCTTGAAGAAAACTTTGCCATGAGTGTCTCTAAGCTTAGGAAGGATAATGAACAATCTCTTGCTATCATTAAAACACATGAACATGAAGAGGTTAAGCTAGGAATTGCTCATGAGGAACTAGTTACTAGTCATGAAAAACTAAAAAAGGAGTTCATGTCTCTTAAAGAAATTCATGACAAGCTAACCAAGTCTCGTGACAATCTCCTTGCTCAACAATCAAAGAAGCAATTTATGTCATCCTCATCTAATTGCATGAATACATTGCCTAGCAACTCTTGTAGTGCAACTAATCTTGTAGGAAGTGAGAAGAATCTCAATGAGGTGGCTCCTCAACAAGTCAAGAATGGAAAGAAGGGACTTGGCTATGTAGCCAAGTCAAAGAAGAAGTACAAGAAGAAGAACAAGAAGAAAGTCACCTCTTCCTCACAACAAGTAAGATTTGTGAAAGAGGGAGAGGTAACCAAAGAAAATGAGACCAACACCATTATGGGTGGTGACACCTCTAGGGGGAGCACCACTCATAATGACTTTGCCGGAAAATACAACCCATCTTATGTTCTTATGAAATCTAGAGATGGTCATGTGTATGCTAAATATGTTGGTACTTCTTATGGTGATGATTATCATTGGAGTATTTGGGTTCCTAAGACCCTTGTTGCTAACAAAAGAGGACCCATTCAACGATGGGTACCTAAATAAAGACACTAATCTATTGTAGGGAAGTGCTTCCGGTTCGAGCAAATGGACGGTGGATAGTGGTGCATCCCAACATATGACCGGAACCAATGATGCAATGAGTGATATTCATCCTCCATTACCTCATCTCAATTGCGTTACTATTGGTGATAACTCCGAACTAAAGGTATTGGGACGAGGCAAGGTGGCCATATCAAATGACTTGTCAATTGAGAATGTTCTCCTTGTCGAGTACCTTGGCTATAATCTCATCTCGGTTCTTCAACTTGCTAAAAGTGGTTTTACCTCGTTCTTTAATAAAAAGAATGTGATTGTCACTTGGGAGACGTCTCTTAAAGTAGCCTTTGTTGGGCATGTCAAGAACGACATGTATGTAGTGGACTTCTCTAAAGGAGACACGTGTGCCGCGACATGCCTAATGGCTAAAGTTGATGTGGGTTGGCTATGGAATCACCGGTTAGCTCACACCGATATGAGGACGTTGCATGACCTTCAAAGTGGCAATCATGTTCTAGGACTAACGAATTCTAAGTTTGCCAAAGATCGTGTGTGTAGCTCTTGCGTTCTTAGAAAGCAACATGGAGAAGATCGCCCCACCAAGACCAACATCACCACCTCAAGAATCCTCGAGCTCATTCACTTGGACCTATTTGGTCCCCTATCATATGATAGTATTTGAGGGAAAAAGTATTGCTTGGTGATTGTGGATGACTACTCGAGATATTGTTGGGTGTATTTCTTCAAGAGGAGGAGTGAGACTCAAAACCGGTTCATCGAGTTCATCACTTTCGTGGAGCGCCAACATAATACAAGCATCATGGCTATCCGAAGTGACAATGGCTCTGAGTTCAAGAACTACACCGTGGAGGGATTTCTTAGCGAGGAAGGAATTGCTCATCAATATTCCACTCCCTACACCCCTCAACAAAATGGTGTGGCGGAGAGAAAGAATCGGACACTAATGGATGCGTCACGGACCATGATTGCGGAGTTCTCTTCTCCTTATAACTTTTGGGCCGAGGCCGTCTCCACCGCTTGTCATGCTAGCAACCGATTGTATCTTTGCAAGATCTTGAACAAGACCCCCTATGAGATTCTCACAGGCAAGAAGCCGGATGTTTCATACTTCAAGGTCTTTGGGTGCAAGTGATTCATTCGTAAGAGAGGTAAACGCTTGTCGAAATTCGAGACTAAATCGTATGAGGGTATCTTTGTTGGTTATGCCACAAACTCTCACGCCTATAGAGTCTACAACAAGTCCACCGGACAAGTTGAAGAAGCTATAGATGTGGTGTTTGATGAGGATAATGGGTTCCAAGGGGGCTTTATAGATCACGGTGTTGTAGGAGACGCAATTCCTCCCATCGTCATAAGAAGAATGGGGATTGGTGAAATAATCCCCATTGAGGGTTACCGGATGACGGAGTGAGAAGGACTATGCTCCACTCAAGTGGAGCCATTGACTACACCCATTGATATTCAAGCTACCCAACAAGATGCACCAAGCCCTCATGCTTCAAATCAAGGCCAAGCTAATGATCAAGATCATTCCATCAATCAAGGCCAAGCTAGCACTCAAGGCCAAGCTCATAATCAAGGCCAAGCTCACAATGAAGGACAAGGACAAGGCGCTCATGTTGATGATAGAACTCGACATATAAGAGATCCACCTCCCCTTGATGAACAAGATCAAGGGCTAGGGGGACAAGGCTCCAATGATGAAGGTGATGATCAAGCCATATCCAAGGAAACATTGGAGGAGATGCTAGCTCGTAGGGCAAAGAGAAGGCTAGATAATCTTGCTCGTGCCGGTCACACGGAGGACATGATACTTGGAAAAGTTCGTGGAAGGGTCTTCACAAGGAGTCAATTGGCAGATTTTATCAAGGCTCATGCTTTCGTCTCTCCTATTGAGCCCAAGAAGGTCTATGAAGCTCTTGAAGATCAAGATTGTCTTGAAGCTATGCACGATGAACTCAACAACTTCGAGCGCAATAAGGTGTGGAAGTTGGTGCCAAGACCCAAAGATTGCAAGATCGGCACCAAGTGGATCTTCAAGAACAAGCAAGACAAGGATGGCATCGTCATTCGCAACAAGGCAAGATTGGTAGCTCAAGGTTTTTCTCAAGTCGAAGGCGTCGATTTCGGTGAAACTTTCGCTCCCGTAGCTCATCTTGATTCCATTCGTATCTAGCTTGCATATGCTTCTCATCATAACTTTAAGCTACAATAAATGGATGTTAAAAGTGCATTTTTAAATGGTCCCATCCATGAGTTGGTCTATGTCAAGCAAACCCCGGGTTTCGAGGATCCCAACCACCCCGATTATGTGTACACACTCGATAAGGTGCTCTATGGACTTAAACAAGCTCCACGTGCATGGTACGAGCACCTTAAAGAGTTTTTAGTGGATCGTGGGTTCAATGTTGGCTTAATCGATTCTACCCTTTTCACCAAAAAGGTTGGGGGTGACTTGTTCATATGCCAACTCTATGTGGATGATATCATTTTTGGTTCCACTAACGTCGCATTCAATGATGATTTTTGCAAGCTTATGACGGATAAATTCGAGATGTCTATGATGGGAGAGTTGGAGTATTTCCTTGGCTTTGAGATCAAGCAACACCCCGAAGGCACATTCATCAAGCAAGCCAAGTATACTCAAGATATGCTCAAGCGTTTCAATATGCATGATGCCAAGCCTATGAAGACTCCCATGTCCACGACTATTGACTTGAAACCCGACCCGAATGGTAAAAAGGTAGATCAAAAGGTATACCGCTCCATGATTGGATCTTTTCTCTACCTTTGTGCATCTAGACCCGATATCATGTATAGCGTAGGTAAATGTGCAAGGTTTCAAGCCTCCCCTACACAAAGTCATTTTGAAGCGGTTAAGCGCATCTTTCGATATTTAGTTCATACCCCAAACTTTGGTCTTTGGTATCCCAAGGGTTCAAGCTTTCAGCTCATTGGGTATTCGGATGCGGATTATGCGGGCGAGAAGACGGATAGGAAGTCTACATCCGGGGGTTGTCAATTTCTTGGTCGCTCATTGGTATGTTGGTCTTCCAAGAAGCAAAATTGCATCACCCTCTCTACCACCGAGGCCGAATACATCTCCGCGGCAAGTTGTTGTGATCAATTGCTATGGATGCGGCAAACATTGGGAGATTATGGTATCAACTTCGACAAGGTCCCCCTCTTGTGCGACAATCAGAGTGCCATCAAGATCGCCTACAATCCCGTTTTTTACTCCAAGACAAAGCACATTGAGATACAACATCACTTCATTCGGGATAATGTTGAGAAGGGTGATATTGATCTTTCCTATGTGCCGACCAAGGATCAGCTCGCGGACATCTTCACGAAGGCCCTTTATTAACCAAGATATCGTGGTTTGAGGAATGAACTAAATGTTATCGATGCGTCCAACTTCTCTTGAACCCTTGTATGTTTACCTTCACTACATGTTCTATCTAGGTTTAGATGTAGGCATGGACAAAGGGGGAGCGTATTTCAATTGATGAACCAACACTCCGCCTATCATGTGCAAAACAATCAAAACATCATGCATATCTAGCCATTAAGTGACTTACTGTGCTTTAACGTGAGTCATAATTTTGGGCCCAAGATATATCTTCGCGGCTCCTTGGTATACACTCAAACACGGTGGCTCCGGCCACCAACATCTCTCTAAGTGTTCTTGTTAGTTGTTTGGAATTTATTTGTGTTTGTGTGTTCATCGCTCTTATTTTCGTTTGTCTTGTTTTTTGGAGGCTCACTTCTTTTATCCTTTTTCCTCAAAACTCAGTGTGCACGGGAACCCCGGAAATTCCGGCCTATGGCCCGGAAATTTCCGGGGCTCGAGATCGTCCAGAAATTCAACCCAACCATCCAGCGTGCCCACTCGCAGAAGGCACACCGGATATTTGGGGCGGAAATTCCGGCCTGAAATCTCCGGCCCCCGGAAATTTCCGGCCTTAATGCCGGAATATTCCGGTCCGTGCGGCTGAGGGCTATAAATAGGCGACGGGAGGGGCAGTTCATGGTTCTTTCCCCTCCCCTCCCCTCCCCTCCACTCCGCCCCAACCGCAGCCACCATGTCCATCTCTGAGTTCAAGGTCTGGCGCGCCAAGGCCTGGTACATTGAGGGTCCTCAAGACCCAACTATTGACTCCTGCTTCTGGCACGTTGAGCAGGAAACTCTTTTCAAGCAAGTGTACACTGTGATGAGCAAGCCAGTCTGCCCCCATGAAGTATATTGCACACATGGCTGCCAATCCCGCATACTTCAACAACTCTGTGCATCTGGCTGAACTTCTGGGTCTGCATCCCCTCATGGAGACCCAATGCTCCTTCAACACCACTTATATTCAGCAGTTCTACTCCACTCTTGTCATAGATGATTCTGAGGAGATTGGGATGTCCTGAGAAGATGACTTTGCAGCTGAGCTTGGATACCCTTTTGCCGGTCTCAACGTTCCTCAGGGTACTCGCATGCACATTCACGGGATGGAGTATGAGAAGAACATGCTTGTTGACCTGTATGGTCCTCGTGGTGTTGTGGGCTCTACAAAGGGTCTCTTTCCTATTTATGACATCCTGATGCGCATGTTCAGAGAGACTATTGCCTCGAGTGGTGGCAATAATGATGAGATCCGTGGTGGCTTGGTGAACCTCATGTACCACGCCTACATCACCTTCACTGAGGGCAACATGACTGATACTGAGCGTCACAAGATTGATGTGATGGATTTCATCTTCAAAGAGATTCACTTTGCTCTCTTCAACCGCAAGGTGCCCCCGTATGATCCATAATCAAGTCTCGCTACCCTTCTGAACTCCGTGAGGATCTGGAGTTGGATTGTGATGAGCACAAGGATGTCAAGCTGTACAAGAAGGCCGCCCACACTCAGCAGGCTGATCATGACGTTGGTGCCACTGGTCAGGGACACCGTGATCCTCGCATGCGTCCACCTCCTCCAGGCACCAAGAAGTGCTCCTGGGTCGTTCATGCTCTTGATAAAGTGATGTTTATGAATGTGTGCATCCACAAGGAGAAATACAATGCCTACGTTGAGCGTCGCAACATTCATGAGAATCAGCACGCCATCATGACTGCACTCAATGTTCCCAACATCCCTGCTGCTCTTCGTGAGAGGATTCCCTACAAAAACTTGAACAATTGTGACGCCCCGAGATCGGGCACTATGCAGATTTCAGCATTCCCGCCAAAATCCACATAATAACCGATTCCAGGTTGCCACTTGTGATAACATTACAACAGTTCACGAATAATCCACAACAACAACAGAAAAGATATATTAAGATGACTCAAACGAGTCAGGGATACAACTGATACAATACAAAGATCCAAATAACAGCGGAAGAAACAACATAGCGTCCGGCTACGGACAAGATACAAATTGGACTAAGAGTCCTGAAGATAACCGAGAGCGTCCAATCCCTGCCCAGGCCAAGCCGGAGGGATTCCCAAGCTAACGTCGTCAGACTTCAAACCTGTTGACTGCAATATTGAATATGCAGCCACGAAAAAGAATTCGTGGGTCAGTACGGTTAAGTACTGGCAAGTGGATAAACCATACTCACAAGATACCGGCGTAGCCAGTCATCACAAGATACAAATACTTTGGGATCAACGGAAAGGAAGGGATTATTGCAAATAAGCGGCAGCGGGCTGCACTAACCAACTACAGAGACTCGATACAACTTCCGGCTAAAAGAGGGGGATAAGATAGCGTATCGCAACCAACTACAAGTAACCACCAAACAAACCCATCCAATGTTACCCCCTACTAAGGAGGCAACCCAAGGATAACTCACACTGTTGGATTAATGATGTTCAACTTATTGTGTTAATAAGACTATTACTAGTCAAGTTACCATTAGTTAGGTGTAAGTTGTTCTGAGTACTTGTTAGCCAGTACTTTCACCAAGTTAACCATAACCGCGGAAAACACGGCTTCTCGAGAAGATTTAACCCTGCAGGGATGCACCAATTTGGCCGTACACGTAAGAATAACCCGCCAGACGGGGGATCAACCCACCAAGCGAGGTACTCAACACAACCCAACTCTTCTTCGCATCAAGCCCAAAGAACCCCGTGCAGTTGAGCGCACGGCTAATCAAGCCCCACGAAGAAAAGGGGACCCTCATAGCACTCTAAGAACGTGTCTCCCTAAATGCCGACTACAAAAGTTCCACCCTGGCGCCAAGGGTTCGCACCTGCAATATGCATGCGGCAAATGGAAAACCCGAACTAAATGAGGCGATTTGGACGAGATGCGAATCGAATCAAATTGAGGGGGGCGCCCATACTCGCTTCCCACATGCGGTTAGTGCGCTCATCATGGATCAGTAGACAAGACCCTTTTCCTAATTAGGGTCGACACTAGCAGGCTTCAAAACCACGCCGGGCCTCCTGCCGGTGCCTTATCAGCAAATTATTATTACCCAAAACATTAACATGTTGTTGATTGAATTGAAACCCAACTATCAAACTAAACAGGTGATAAGACGGACAACAAGACTTGAGCGCAAACAACACTAAGCATGCAACTACGACACGAGGGCCAACAAGGTAAACAAACAACAGTTAATAGGGAGTGGAAGGAAGGCTATATCATGGCTGCAAGGTAAACAATAATAGGATCGGGACACAAGCATCGAATCAACAGGCTAGAATAAGAACAACGGAAAGAATCGGTAACAAGTGATGAAAGGCAGCCATTTAGTATACTTGCCTGGAATCCAGCAAGTAGAGGTACATCCACAGAACTTGTCGTTGCTCACATCATCTCAACGTCCTATCCGGGAAGAAGCAACGAACCTCGAACAAACACCGGATGCAACAATTACTACTACGGCAAAAGATCCAGCATGATCAAGATATGGATGCATGACAATTTAATGGATGCATAGAAATAAACTAGTTGACATGATAACAAGCTTAAATGGTCCCATATGCAATTTGAGTTGCATATGAAAAGCCCATGAATTATGGTTGAAACAATTGTTTTACAACTAACCAACACGGGAAAGTGGTTTAGTATGATGCATGGATGAGGAAAACTGAAAAATAACAACAATAGAATCAAATGGGAATAAGGTTTACCCATTTTGAAATTCACTTATTAAGTTTTGGAATTTTTGGTTACTTAAAGGTGTCACACAAGCATTTCTTGTTTTCATCAAGTTTAATTGTTCAAAACAGATAACAAAGTTCATATTCGATTAGAACACAAAATTTTGGGTGGATTACATGTTTCAATTATTGAAAAAGGAATTACAATGATTTAATTATGAATTAAACAAGTTTTAATTGAATTTAATTCAAGTTTGAATTTTATTTGTTCAAAACATCAATTCAAATTCATCATTGAAAAGGTTATACTTTTCTAGTTTGAAAACATATTTTATATGTTCAAAAATAAGTTAATTTGAGCAAGTTATGAATTTAGCAACCTTAAATGATTTAAACAAGGTTTAAAATTATTTAAGCAATTTTAATTACTCAAATCATGAAACAAAATTTATATTTGAAAAGGTGGTTCAAAATGGCATGGAAAACATATTTTATTTGTTGGAAAACAATTTCAAATGATTTAGTTAAGCATATTACCAATTTTAAATACATTAATTAAGGGATGAAACAATTATTCAATTGAAAGGTTGCAAACCAGAAAACAAAGTTGATATTCAAGTGTGGCCTGTGATTTTGGATGAAATTCATGTTTTGAGTATTTAATTTGGAGCAACCATTTGCAAGTTATTAATTATGCCATTTAATTTGTCATTTTTAAGGATTATTAAATAACATTAATTTTAATTGCCCAAAATGCAAAACAAAGTTGATAAACAGAAAGTACAATGAATTTGGACTGAAAAACATATTTTGTTTGTGTTATTTTAATTAAGTATGAATTACTTATGGATTTAACCAAATTTGAAATGAATTGTTTGAATTTGAAATTTGAAACAATTTGAAATGTGCAAAACAGGAAACAAATGATGTAATTAGATAGCGTATTAAATTTGGGGCAGAAAACATATTTCATTTACATTATTTGAATTTGGAAAATGAAAGTTAGGTGCATTTGAATTGTGGGGTGTTTTCTGTAAAGTGATGGGGGCTTGTTGGTGATGAAAACAGAGAAAAGGAGGGCTTCGGTACAAAAAGTAGAAGGGCAGGTGCCTCGGTGCAAAGATCTGGGACGGGTTTCACCGAGGGCAGAGCCAGCCACAGCGGCTCACCTGCGGGGCCAGCCAACGTGGCGCTGGCGTGGCGCTAGGAGACGCTGACGAGGGGGTCCCGCATGTCAGCGCGGAAATAAAAGGGAAAAAGTCTTGCGCCGCGCGGGGTTCGATCCGCTGCCCTCGCGGAAGCGCGCGCAGCGCCCTAGCCACTGGGGTGATCTGCTCGCTTTTGTAAGGATACAACTAGGAAATAAGGTGAAGTGTAGCGTCCGGGTGTTCTTCTGACGAAACTGACGGACGAAGCGTTCCTGCGAGCTGCAGGCATGCGATCGGAGAAGAACTACTGCGGTGCTGCTGCTCGATTTCGCGCCGTGTGCGTGGGCTTGCAGTGTGGAGGGGGTGGTGCGTGCACGTGTGTGGAGGCGGCAGATCGGAGTGGGGGGGAGAGGAAAAAGGAGGCGCTCACCTCGGTTGGTCGAGCTGCTGTCGACGTGCAGCCGCGGCGAGGTTCTTTTCCGGCGACGGCGCGGTCACCACGGTTGCTCCCAGCAACCGCCGAGGAGACAAGGGGGCTGAGGCAGTTGCCGCGGTTCCATCCCGGGCCACGGTGCAGCCTCGAGGTGACCGTGGTGGTCGGGGCGGCGGCGATCTTGTGACGGCAAACGGAGGTGCAGGCGTGGGGTTCAGAGACAGAAGAAAAATCAGGGGGGGAAGAGAGGAGCGATGGCGGCGCTAGGGCGAGAGGGGAGGGGTCTAGGGCGAGGGCTAGCAGTAGGGGTGGCTGTTTTATGGAGCAGTGGGCACGTACGGCATGCAATCGGAGTGGGGGGAGACGATCCTGTGGTGGTGGAGGTGATCGTACGGATGACGTAAGGAGGAAGAAGAGGCAGTGGGCTTGAGTGGGGAAATAGGTGGGCTGGGGAGGAGAAAAGAAATGGGTTGTGGGATGTCTCTCTCTCAGCTCACCCCTCTCTCTTATTTATTTTTCCTTCTCTCTCTTTTTGTTTTGCTTGTAAGAAAAGAAAAGGGAAGAGAGAAAGAATAGGTTGGGGTTTGGGGTTATTTTATGTGATGAATAAGTTTTATCAATTTGCAAACGGCAAGCCAAAGCATTTGAGAACATTAAGTCCAAAAAATATTTGAAGTGTTAAATTAATTTTTGTTTGCTATTTGACTTTCAAATAGGGTTCATAAGGATTTGGTGTTTAAACAAATTTTATTCCATTAACTCAACAATTATGAAAACATTAATTGAATTTTAGTTGTTTGCAAGAATTTGATTTTTAAACCACCATTTGATCATGCCCATTATGATTGAATTTGAAGTGAATTTGAAATTATCATTTGGGGTGTTAACAAAAGGGAATTTCATTAACAAGCAATTTTAAATAGATCAACTTCCAACTATTTGAAAACAATTGAGTTGTTGTAGTTTGCAATTTTTAAATTGGAAATTTTGAACAAGGTGTGAAAGTTTAATTTGGTTTGAGTTTTCCAGTTGTTTTGAAAACATGATGCTATGCCTATGTGATGCATGTGATGCAAGCAAAAGAAAACAAACAACTTCCTACTAAGGGTAACACCCCAGGTGTTACAGACGACACCACTAACAAGGGATTGCGCCCTCGCAATCCACCTGCTAACCCGGGAGGGGAGAGAAGTTCGACTATCGATTCTTCGGGCTTGCAGTTGATCTCCTCGACACCACTAACAAGGGATTCTTGCTCGGAGTGACGACAATGTTCTTCCACCAGGAATCTTCCGATGATCGAACCTATTAGGTTAAGGGCTTAGAAAACATCCACCCACGTAGGATCCTAACACTTTGAAAGATAGACAAGGGGGGAGACTCCAAAACAAATAAGATGGGAGGGGAAATAGAATAGGGATAAGGAGAAAACAAGAATCCTATTGAGATGTTTTTCCAAAATAGTTTAGCAGAAATAGTTTTTGACATTCTAGAAACAACGACCGTTAGCGAGGTTATCCTACAGGCTTTGCGGACCCGTTGCTTCGATAACCATTCGTATCGAAACAATCTCGGGAATCGGAACCAAGGCTCTGATACCATTTGTGACGCCCCGAGATCGGGCACTATGCAGATTTCAGCATTCCCGCCAAAATCCACATAATAACCGATTCCAGGTTGCCAGTTGTGATAACATTACAACAGTTCACGAATAATCCACAACAACAACAGAAAAGATATATTAAGATGACTCAAACGAGTCAGGGATACAACTGATACAATACAAAGATCCAAATAACAGCGGAAGAAACAACATAGCGTCCGGCTACGGACAAGATACAAATTGGACTAAGAGTCCTGAAGATAACCGAGAGCGTCCAATCCCTGCCCAGGCCAAGCCGGAGGGATTCCCAAGCTAACATCGTCAGACTTCAAACCTGTTGACTGCAATATTGAATATGCAGCCACGAAAAAGAATTCGTGGGTCAGTACGGTTAAGTACTGGCAAGTGGATAAACCATACTCACAAGATACCGGCGTAGCCAGTCATCACAAGATACAAATACTTTGGGATCAACGGAAAGGAAGGGATTATTGCAGATAAGCGGCAGCGGGCTGCACTAACCAACTACAGAGACTCGATACAACTTCCGGCTAAAAGAGGGGGATAAGATAGCGTATCGCAACCAACTACAACTAACCACCAAACAAACCCATCCAATGTTACCCCCTACTAAGGAAGCAACCCAAGGATAACTGTCGCACCCTGGGTTTCTAGAGGATACTCTTCGCACGAACTGGAAGTCAGGTGCTTGGATTATGGGGCATAACTGCTCCCACGTCCCAGCTTCCTGGTAGGCCTGCGCTTATGCGCGACAACACAAGCCCTGCTTCCACCGTCGAAGTAAACTATCCGCTAGGAACCTAAAGGCACTACTGTCGACGTACTTCATAATCAAACACGCACGGTACGTCAACAGTTTGGTACGAATGATAGCACAGAATGTCTCTACGACACAAAAGAAGGAAATAAGTGCAACTGGCCTTCACTAAGGCAGAAAATATCGAATACAGTCATCCAGAGGACACATGTCCCAACATATCATCCATTACAACAGCGGAAGCAATCAAAGGGTCTGAGTACAGACAAATCCATGGCTTAAGAAGCCGGAGAAAATAAAGAAAAGCGAAGCCCATCCACGTAGGTCTGGATCCTGCCCTGGTCCAGCTAACTACTCGTCTGCAGCGTCGTCGAACTCCACAAAGTAGCCATCCTGGGAAGCATCGTAGTCGTAGTAGTACTCTGCGTAAACCACAGCCCCAACGGGGTCAGTACATCCAAGTACTGGCAAGCAAGACTCACAGTTCATCAAGGAGTTACCCGTCAACACAAGCATAGATGCTTGGGATCAACGGAAGAAAGGGGGTGATATAAAAGTTGCTGCTGGCTGCTCTAACTAACTACAGAAAATAACTACAACTTCCGGCTAACAGAAAAGATAAGATCGAGGATTGTAACCAACTGAAAGATAATTTCAACCAAACCCATCCTGGATCTCGCCCCTTATCCAAAGAAGCAATCCGAGGATAACTCACACAGTTGTAATAAGGTGAATCAAGTTATTGTGTGAATAACCTATTACTAGTCAAGTTATTAATCATTGGGTGAAACATGATTGATAGTTATGTTGAAGTTGTCCTGAGTACTTGTTAGCCAGTACTTTCACCAAGTAATCCATAACCGCGGAAAACACGGCTTCTCGAGAAGATTATCCCTGCAGGGTTGCACCAATTTGGCCGTACACTCAAGAATAACCCGCCAGATGGAAATGCACTTCCACCAAGCGGGGTACTCTACACAACCAACCATTCCTCGCATCAAGCCCAAAGCACCTTGGGCGCACGGCTAATCGAGCCCAGAAGAAAATGGACCCTCATAGCACTCTAAGAACGTGTCCCCCTATATGCCGACTACGAAAGTTCCACCCTGCGCTGGGCTCGCAAAAACATGCATGCGGCAAATGGAAAACACGAACTAAATGAGGCGATTTGGACGAGATGCGAATCAGGTCAAGTTGAGGGGGGCGCCCATACTCGCTTCCCAAATGCGGGTAGTGCGCTCATCATGGATCAGTAGACAAGACCCTTTTCCTATTAGGGTCGACACTAGCAGGCTCCAAAACCACTCATGGGCCTCCTGCCGGTGCCTTATCATCAAATTAGTATTACCATTAGCAATTAACAGGATTGATTGATTAATAACGAGCCCCGGTACAAGATAATAAGATAGTAACAGCAGTAACCGACAACAGACTCGAGTAAAAGCAACCCTAAGCATGCTAGATAATACTAAGGCACAAGCAATGGCTGTGGGTATGGAGGTGGTGGCAATATCATGGCTCAAGGTATCATGTGATGGGTTCGGAGAACAAGCAACGATACATAGGGCTAGCAATAGTAGACAAAAAGATAGTATCGACAACAAGTGTGGAAAGGAACTCGATGATTCATGTGAGTGATAACTTGCCTGGCAGCTCAGTCTCGTACTGGGCTAGGTCCTGAGTAGTGGTGTCGTAAGGCTCGTCGGTACCAACGTCGTCGTCTAATCGAGAAGAAGCAAAACAACAACGAAGGAAGACGGGCAATCAATACATGGCATAAGTGCACAAACATTGGATGATGCATGTCATGTTTAATAGATACAACAAAAAGAACTTGCTTGACATGAAACACAAGTTTAAATGGATTCCATATGCAAAAGTTGCATATGGAAGCCCATGCTTTAGAGTTGAATTAATTGTTCTATCCCTAAGCATTAGGTGTAATTGAATTAGTATGATGCATGCATGATGAGTAACAATAAGATAACAAGTTAATTGCAATTGGAATGATAGTTAATCATTTTAGAAAACATTAACAAGTTTGGAATTATTGGTACCTAATGGTGTTGAACAAGTATTGATTGGTTTCAACAATTTAAAGTATGCAAAACCAATTACAAATTTTATATTTGAAAAGTTTATCAAATTTTAGTTGGATTACATGTTTCACAATTTGAAATTGGACTTTGGATTAATTATTTATGAATTAAACAAAATTAAACAATTTTTAATTGAATTAAACAAGAATTAAATAGTTTAGGCAATTTAAATTATTCAAACCAGAAAACAAAATTTATATTTGAATAGAGCATTCAAAATGGTGTGAAAAACATATTTTATTTGAATTATTTGAAAACAGAATGAATTAGTTATGAATTATTTCAATTTGCATTTGAATTATTTGAATTTGAATTTAGATTGCATTTTGACAATTCAAAACAGAACACAAATTGCATATTTGGAAAGTTTATGAAATTTGGATCAGAATAGACATCAAGTTTGCATTTGTTGGATTTATAAAATGAGAGATATTGAATTTTAAAGTTTATTCCTTAATCTGCTATTTTAAATAATTAGAAAACAAAAACAGAAATTGTTTTAATCTTTTTATACGCACAGAAACATACACCCAGCCACTGCCAGGGGGGCCCGAGTGTTGCTGTGCTTACGTGGCCACATGAGTGACTGACAGGGGGCCCTCCCTGTCAGCACTCGGGAGAAAAAAGGTGGGATTTTTGCGGGTGCTGGGGTTCGAACCCAGCACCTCTCCCTCGCGCGCGCTCGACTGAACCAACTGCGCTGTCGCGCTGCGTTTGTTAGATACAGACGCGCAAGGAGGATATGTTTCAGAAACACGTTACACTGACGAAACTGAAGAACGCGCGCGTGCTCGCCTGACAGAAACTCAACGGCGGCGATCAACGTCGATGTGCTCGTGCTGCGGGGCTGCTGTGATGCTGGATGCGCTCGGAAACAACAGAGGGTGAGAGGGAAGGAGACGGTGGACGCTCACCGGGGTTGTAGAGAAGCAGAGAGGCGACGATGACGAGCTGATGACGCCGGGGTGACGACGGCGCGGCAGACGGCGGTGTCGAGGACGGCGTGGTCGATCTCGTGCTTCTCCGCGGGCGATCAGGTGTCCAACGGGAAGCAGGGATGGAGGCGGTGCTGATCCAGCGCTCAAACGGCGTCGAGGGGACCTGCAACGGCAACGCGGTGGTCGGATTCAGAAAAACGAGCCACGGTGGCCGGAAAGAAAGAACGGGACGGCGGCGTCGAACGAGGACTCACTGTGGCTCTTGCAGGTGTCCAATGGAAGGAGGGAGGAGAGGCGCGTCGATTTCAGTTGGTGGATGGCTAGGTGGGAGCTGGACGCGGCGGCGCCATGAAGATCTTCAGAAGCTCGCCGGCGGGGTAGTTGCAGAGAGGGGGACAGCTCGAGGAGGAAGGCGATTGACGGCGCTGGAGAGGTGGAGGCGGAAACCCTAGCAGCTAGGGCTCAGCTAGGGGGGCTAGGGCGCCTTTTATAGGCTGGAGGCGCTGCGGTGGCCGCCGTGGTCGCGCGCGGTCGCCGTGGAGGCCTCCGATGGGCGGCCGTACGGGAAGAAGACGAAGGAGGGCGCGCGCACGAATCTCCGCGCAGCTCGAAACGGTAAGTTGGCGCTGCGCGGGCTGGGTTGCTGCGCGCTAGGGCTAGGTGGGCTTGGGCCAAGCGGTAGTTAGTTAGATGTCTCCGGTTTTCATTTTATTCTTTTCTGTTTTTATTTTTTTTTTGTACTTTTGCTTTTGGGAGAAAACTGTTAAGGTTTTATTTGAGAAAAATTATAGAAAAATTAAGTTAAGCTTTTTAAACAATTAGAAACCACATTGTACACTTGGATTTCAAAAATTGAAATTTAAAATTATGGTTTGTGTTTGAATTCAAAATAGAGGGATTTGGGTTTAATAAAACTTTAATAAAACATGTATAAAAAATAGGGTTACCCCTAGGGTTTTAGAATGATTTAGAGGGAAGAAATGTTTGGTGATTTTTTATGGTTCCCAAAAGGTACTGATTTGAACTTGGTTTGGGAATTTAAAAGGTGATTTGAGAATTATTGGTTGGATTTAAAGCAACAATTTTAATAAGTGAAAACAAGGAATAAAAGGGTTGTTTTTATTTGTTATTTTGGTTCCAAAGGTTGTAACAGAGCAAGTATGAAACCATGTTTGAAAAAGGTTTGAATTTGAGCTGTGAAAACAGGATAAAACAGATGGAAAACAAATGCAAACTATAAGTAAACATGATGACATGATGCATTGCTTGAAATAAAACAAGGAACAAAGCATTCTAGGGGTATTTTCATACTTGGGATGTTACAAAACGCCCCCCCTTGAAGGAATCGCGCCCCGAGATTCCCTACTGAGAAATGAACAGGTCCGGATACTTCTTGCGAAGATCCTCTTCGGTCTCCCACGTTGCCTCTTTATCAGAATGATGCGACCATTGGACTTTCAAGAACTTGGTGCTCTTGTTGCGAGTCTTACGCTCGGTCTCATCGAGAATACGAATAGGGTGCTCCTCATAAGATAGATCATCTTGCAGTTCAATGGAATCATGATCAACTGCACGATCTGGATCTTTGAAACACTTCTTGAGTTGTGACACGTGGAAGACATCGTGCACTTTGGATAGTTTTTCTGGAAGTTCAAGACGATAAGCATTCTCTGCACGTCTTGAGAGGATGTTGAAAGGGCCAATGTATCTTGGTGCAAGCTTTCCTTTCACACCAAAATGATGAGTGCCTCTGAGGGGAGTTACACGGAGATATGCCTTATCACCAGGTGCATAGACCATATCCCTGTGTTTGCTATCATAATAGCTCTTCTGACGAGACTGAGCAATCCTGAGATTGTCACGAATGATACGAACTTTCTCCTCGGCTTCCTTAACAATGTCAGGGCCTAAAAGTGAACGTTCACCAGCTCCAGACCAATTGATTGGACTCCTGCATCTGCGACCATACAGTGCCTCAAATGGTGCCATGCCTAGGCTTGCCTGGTAGCTGTTGTTGTAGGAGAATTCAGCATATGGGAGGCAATCCTCCCATTTCATGCCAAAGGAGAGACCACATGCTCTGAGCATATCCTCGAGAATCTGATTGACTCTTTCGACTTGCCCCTGAGACTGAGGGTGATAAGCTGTGCTGAACAGAAGTTTGGTGCCCAATGCTTCTTGAAAGCTCTTCCAGAAATGAGAAGTGAAAATACTTCCACGGTCTGAGCTTATTTCCAATGGAACACCATGAAGGGGAACAACCTTTGCTGTGTAGAGCTCTGCTAACTGGCTAGCTGAGATAGTTTCCTTTACAGCATAGAAGTGAGCAACCTTAGTGAGACGATCAATAACAACGAAGATTGCATCGTTGCCCTTTTTGGACTTTGGAAACCCAGTAACGAAGTCCATTTCAATCATGTCCCACTTCCACTCAGGAATTTTCAGAGGTTGGAGTAGACCTGCTGTCTTCTGATGGACTGCCTTAACACGTTGACAAACGTCGCATTCAGAAACGTATTGAGCAATTTCACGTTTCATGCCAGGCCACCAATACAGAGTCTTGAGATCCTGGTACATCTTTGTACTTCCAGGGTGAATGGATAGAGGAGTTTCATGAGCCTCCTTGAGAATTATATCCTTGAGACTTTGAATCTGAGGGACTGCAATGCGTCCTTCGAAGAACACAGTTCCCTTGTCATCAATTGAGAAGGACTTGAATTTATCATTGCCCTCCTTGATGTGATCCACAATCTTCTTGATTTCATTATCACGAAGTTGTTCAGAACGAATCTTGTCCTCGAGAGTTGGGCTGGCTGTCAAGCTAGCAAGGTATCCTTCAGGGACAAGACCAAGGTTCAGCTTCTGGAATTCTTCATGAAGTGGAGGTTGGCTTTCCATGATCATGAGATTATTGCAATAGGATTTGCGACTGAGAGCATCGGCCATAACATTGGCCTTGCCTGGAGTGTAAGAAATGGTGAGATCAAAGTCTTTAATCTTCTCAATCCATCTCCTTTGCCTGAGGTTCAGATCTGGCTGAGTGAAGATGTATTTCAGACTCTTATGATCGGAAAAGATTTCAGTTTTGTTACCCAACAAGTATTGTCTCCATTTCTTGAGGGCAAACACAACTGCTGCAAGTTCAAGATCATGAGTGGGATAGTTTTGCTCATGTGGGTTCAACTGACGTGAAGCATAAGCCACAACTTGACGTTCTTGCATAAGAACTGCTCCTAGGCCTTGGAGAGATGCATCACAGAATATCTGGAAAGGTTTGGTGGTATCTGGGCCAACTAGAACAGGTGTGGAAGTGAGTTTAGTCTTCAGGAGGTTGAAACTCTCATCACATTGTGGAGTCCAAACGAACTTTTTGTCCTTCTTTGTGAGATCAGTGAGAGGTTTGGCAATCTTGGAAAAGTTTTGGACGAAACGACGGCAATAACTAGCCAAGCCAAGAAAGCTTCTAACTTGTTTCACCGTCTTAGGGGGTTTCCAGTCAACAATTGCCTTAACCTTTTCAGGATCAATGGCAATGCCCTTGGCAGAGATGATATGACCAAGATATGCAACTTCTGGAATCCAGAACTCACATTTGGAAAAATTGGCATACAAACGATGCTCGCGAAGTTTCATGAGAGTGAGACGAAGGTGTTCTCCATGCTCTTCCTCGGATTTGGAATAGACTAGAATGTCATCAAGATATACCACAACAAACTTGTCGAGGTATTCATGGAAGACAGAATTCATGAGTCTTGAGAACGTTGCCGGTGCATTGGTGAGACCAAAGGACATGACGGTGTACTCATATAGACCGTAACGAGTGGTGAAAGCTGTCTTAGGAATATCTTCCTTTCTGATCTTTATCTGATGGTAACCCATCCTCAAGTCCAACTTTGAGAATATTGAGGCTCCAGCAAGTTGATCAAAAAGATCATCGATACGAGGAAGTGGATACTTGTTCTTGATTGTTTTCTCGTTGAGAGGACGATAGTCAACCATGAGTCTCTTAGTTTGATCCTTCTTGGCAACAAACAGAGTTGGGCAACCCCAAGCGGAGGAACTAGGCTGAATGAAACCTTTGTCCATATACATATCGATTTGCTCCTTCAACAATTTCAGTTCAGGAGGAGCTATCTTGTATGGATGCTTAGAGATTGGAGCAGTACCTGGCTCAAGCTCGATCACGAACTCAACTGCTCTGTCCGGAGGCATCCCTGGCAACTCTTCTGGAAAGACGTCAGGGAATTCACAAACCACCGGAACATCTTCAATTGCAGGAAGGGGTTTGGCATCGAGGCTGAACAGCTGAACAGAAGTTGATCCATATGGAGAATAGACTATCTGGCCTGAAGTGTGGGAGAGAGTTATTGACTTTTGAGCACAGTCAATTTTTGCTTTGTGGGCCTTCAACCAATCCATACCCAGAATGACATCAATGTCAGAATTTCCCAGCAACATGAGTGAAGCAAGGAATACACGACCTCCAATTAGGATCTCATTGTCCATGCTTATCTTGGAAGTCAACATTTGCGGTCCCGGAGAGTGAACAGTCATTTGATTGCTTAGCGGAACCAGAACTAGGTTGTATGCTTTTGCAAAAATCTTTGACACAAATGAATGCGATGCTCCAGTATCAAACAACACTTTAGCTGGAATAGAGTTTACGGGTAATATACCGAGAACGACGTCAGCAGCCTCTTCGGCTTTGTCGGCCTTGATATGGTTCACCCTCGCGTTCCTCCCGACAGGCCTATTGTTGGAGTTGAAGGCTTTAGCCGGAGGAGCACGAACCATAGCCTGGTTGGTGTTGGGGCGAGGAGGTAGGGGTAGCTGCTTCTGAGTGCACTTATCAGCATAATGTCCAGTATCCTTGCACTTGTAGCAAGTGACGATACGAGAAGGACCCGGCCTTGGCTGCCCCATCGGAAACCTCTGACCCTGCATCTGAGATGGGTTGGGTGGGCGGGGACCAAAGCCTGGAGAAGCTTGGGCATTTGGAGCCCGAGTGACAGCACCATTCGGCACCCAGATGCGGCGCTTCTGCGGAGGGGTGGTCATGTTGGAGGAGGAACCACCCTCACGCGAGTGCTTGCGGGACTCTTCGAACGCCTTGCGCCCATTCTCCTAATTGAGCGCGGTGTTCACAAGCTCCACGAAGTCCTTGCACTTGATGTTGGTGAGAGCGTACTTCAGTTCCGGGTTAAAACCTCGGCGGAACCTTGCCATCTTCTTGGCTTCAGTGGACACTTCGTCACCAGCGTACCGAGCGAGACGATTGAACTCGTTCTGGTAGCCGAGAACGTCCAGCTTGCCCTGTCTGAGAGAGCAGAATTCCTCACGCATCTTTTCCATGAGACCATCCGGGATGTGGTGCTTCAGGAAGGCATCTCTGAAACATCCCCAGTTGATAGGAAAGCCAGCCCTCATTGCCTGGTAGTTCTCCCACCAAGTAGCTGCCTGACCCTTCAGTAGGTAGGTGGCGTACTTGACCTTATCCTCTTCAGCAACATGAGCTATCTCCAGAGCTCTTGCTACGTCACGGATCCAGTCATCAGCATCCAGGGGCTCACGTGTTGCCACGAAAGCTTTTGGGCCCAAGCTGAGGAAGTCCTTGATGGTGACCCTTGGAGCATTCTGGTTGTGTTGCTGGTTAGCCTGGATCTGGGCCATCTGTGTCACCACTTGGGTCATCTGAGCCAACAGCTCCCCCATTGGTGGTGGCGGAGGCGGGTTGTTCCTGGTTGGAGGCATCCTGAACAGAAATTCATTTTAGCACAACAACAGAAAAGGATAGACTTGGTAACCGAAAGATAGATTATTCCGACGCATGAATAGATAACCAACAGGTACATCATCACATGTTCAAATACATCAGAATATCCAACAGGCCAATACATGGTTCGAAAACGAAAGGATAAACTAGACACAGCTAGTAATGGATACAACGGTACTCCCATGCTCATCACGCAGGACGGCGGTGAGTAGTACGACGAGAGATACGGTGAGGAGGAATCCCACGGAAGTAGGTATCACGACGATCCATGTAGATAGGAACTGCTCTGAGAGCAACTCTCGGTGTCGTGAAGTAGGAAGCGTCGTATCCCTGTGCTCCATAGCGGGGAATCCCTGTGTAACCAGCTCCGAGGTCGAGAAGTGGGCCTCTGATCGGCTCGTAACCTCCAGCATCTGGCAACGGAAGACCAGCTGGCTGAACGACACGTGCGAAGCGCTCGTCTCCAACAAAGTCTGTGGTGTACGTCGCCAGACGAGTGAGAGCAAGGTGGAGCTGCTCCCTGACTGAGGCTAACTCCTGAGAAAGTGCGGAAGCAACGGCATCACTGTGACTAGCGAACTGGGCAGTGACCTGGAGCCTGGAGCTATCAGTCTCGTAGGTATCCATGTCGCGGTGGATAGTGAAGTGAGCTCCCGCTGCCGTGATGTAACCACGGGGGATGTGACGAAAACTGGACTTATCAAACCCCCAGTAGTCAGCACGGAGAACGGTGACACTCACGTACGCTGCCTGCTGCACGGCCATATCCACTGTGGACCCTACTGCCTCGTACTGGTGTGCAATGCTCCTGCCATCATCCGACAGAATGTAGACGATAGCCCGGTAGCAAGTCTGGTCACACTCTCGCTGGTGCTCGTAGACCTGGTACTCTGGTGCCCAATGGAACCCCAGATAGGTAACCATGTCTCTCAGCAACTCCGGAAAACCGGCGGTGCTCTCACAGCGAGTCATGCGAACCACCTGCGGATAGTAGTTGAGACCCATCTGCAGATTATTTGGAAGGTTTTGATTAGACTCCGGTAGAAGGAAAAGGATGTGGCAAACAACAACAAGGTTCAATGGACGAAAAGGATGTTGAAAAGAACATGATATTGAAGCAACATCGGGAAAACGAGACCAAAAGTCCTGAGGTACTACAGAGAACCCAAAACACGTGAAATCCTAACTTGAAAGTTTAGGTGAGAACAGAAAACAACGTTTCACTTCCTTACCAGAAAAGGGTGGGTGGGTGGGGAAAGAAGAAAAATGGCAGAATTCCTACTCTCACGTTTCATTTTTCCTATATAGCTACAAAATAGTTTCTAGACTCAACTGCGACCAGTAAAAAGGGATCCTATAGGCAGACAGGCTCTGATACCATTTGTCGCACCCTGGGTTTCTAGAGGATACTCTTCGCACGAACTGGAAGTCAGGTGCTTGGATTATGGGGCATAACTGCTCCCACGTCCCAGCTTCCTGGTAGGCCTGCGCTTATGCGCGACAACACAAGCCCTGCTTCCACCGTCGAAGTAAACTATCCGCTAGGAACCTAAAGGCACTACTGTCGACGTACTTCATAATCAAACACGCACGGTACGTCAACAGTTTGGTACGAATGATAGCACAGAATGTCTCTACGACACAAAAGAAGGAAATAAGTGCAACTGGCCTTCACTAAGGCAGAAAATATCGAATACAGTCATCCAGAGGACACATGTCCCAACATATCATCCATTACAACAGCGGAAGCAATCAAAGGGTCTGAGTACAGACAAATCCATGGCTTAAGAAGCCGGAGAAAATAAAGAAAAGCGAAGCCCATCCACGTAGGTCTGGATCCTGCCCTGGTCCAGCTAACTACTCGTCTGCAGCGTCGTCGAACTCCACAAAGTAGCCATCCTGGGAAGCATCGTAGTCGTAGTAGTACTCTGCGTAAACCACAGCCCCAACGGGGTCAGTACATCCAAGTACTGGCAAGCAAGACTCACAGTTCATCAAGGAGTTACCCGTCAACACAAGCATAGATGCTTGGGATCAACGGAAGAAAGGGGGTGATATAAAAGTTGCTGCTGGCTGCTCTAACTAACTACAGAAAATAACTACAACTTCCGGCTAACAGAAAAGATAAGATCGAGGATTGTAACCAACTGAAAGATAATTTCAACCAAACCCATCCTGGATCTCGCCCCTTATCCAAAGAAGCAATCCGAGGATAACTCACACAGTTGTAATAAGGTGAATCAAGTTATTGTGTGAATAACCTATTACTAGTCAAGTTATTAATCATTGGGTGAAACATGATTGATAGTTATGTTGAAGTTGTCCTGAGTACTTGTTAGCCAGTACTTTCACCAAGTAATCCATAACCGCGGAAAACACGGCTTCTCGAGAAGATTATCCCTGCAGGGTTGCACCAATTTGGCCGTACACTCAAGAATAACCCGCCAGATGGAAATGCACTTCCACCAAGCGGGGTACTCTACACAACCAACCATTCCTCGCATCAAGCCCAAAGCACCTTGGGCGCACGGCTAATCGAGCCCAGAAGAAAATGGACCCTCATAGCACTCTAAGAACGTGTCCCCCTATATGCCGACTACGAAAGTTCCACCCTGCGCTGGGCTCGCAAAAACATGCATGCGGCAAATGGAAAACACGAACTAAATGAGGCGATTTGGACGAGATGCGAATCAGGTCAAGTTGAGGGGGGCGCCCATACTCGCTTCCCAAATGCGGGTAGTGCGCTCATCATGGATCAGTAGACAAGACCCTTTTCCTATTAGGGTCGACACTAGCAGGCTCCAAAACCACTCATGGGCCTCCTGCCGGTGCCTTATCATCAAATTAGTATTACCATTAGCAATTAACAGGATTGATTGATTAATAACGAGCCCCGGTACAAGATAATAAGATAGTAACAGCAGTAACCGACAACAGACTCGAGTAAAAGCAACCCTAAGCATGCTAGATAATACTAAGGCACAAGCAATGGCTGTGGGTATGGAGGTGGTGGCAATATCATGGCTCAAGGTATCATGTGATGGGTTCGGAGAACAAGCAACGATACATAGGGCTAGCAATAGTAGACAAAAAGATAGTATCGACAACAAGTGTGGAAAGGAACTCGATGATTCATGTGAGTGATAACTTGCCTGGCAGCTCAGTCTCGTACTGGGCTAGGTCCTGAGTAGTGGTGTCGTAAGGCTCGTCGGTACCAACGTCGTCGTCTAATCGAGAAGAAGCAAAACAACAACGAAGGAAGACGGGCAATCAATACATGGCATAAGTGCACAAACATTGGATGATGCATGTCATGTTTAATAGATACAACAAAAAGAACTTGCTTGACATGAAACACAAGTTTAAATGGATTCCATATGCAAAAGTTGCATATGGAAGCCCATGCTTTAGAGTTGAATTAATTGTTCTATCCCTAAGCATTAGGTGTAATTGAATTAGTATGATGCATGCATGATGAGGAACAATAAGATAACAAGTTAATTGCAATTGGAATGATAGTTAATCATTTTAGAAAACATTAACAAGTTTGGAATTATTGGTACCTAATGGTGTTGAACAAGTATTGATTGTTTTCAACAATTTAAAGTATGCAAAACCAATTACAAATTTTATATTTGAAAAGTTTATCAAATTTTAGTTGGATTACATGTTTCACAATTTGAAATTGGACTTTGGATTAATTATTTATGAATTAAACAAAATTAAACAATTTTTAATTGAATTAAACAAGAATTAAATAGTTTAGGCAATTTAAATTATTCAAACCAGAAAACAAAATTTATATTTGAATAGAGCATTCAAAATGGTGTGAAAAACATATTTTATTTGAATTATTTGAAAACAGAATGAATTAGTTATGAATTATTTCAATTTGCATTTGAATTATTTGAATTTGAATTTAGATTGCATTTTGACAATTCAAAACAGAACACAAATTGCATATTTGGAAAGTTTATGAAATTTGGATCAGAATAGACATCAAGTTTGCATTTGTTGGATTTATAAAATGAGAGATATTGAATTTTAAAGTTTATTCCTTAATCTGCTATTTTAAATAATTAGAAAACAAAAACAGAAATTGTTTTAATCTTTTTATACGCACAGAAACATACACCCAGCCACTGCCAGGGGGGCCCGAGTGTTGCTGTGCTTACGTGGCCACATGAGTGACTGACAGGGGGCCCTCCCTGTCAGCACTCGGGAGAAAAAAGGTGGGATTTTTGCGGGTGCTGGGGTTCGAACCCAGCACCTCTCCCTCGCGCGCGCTCGACTGAACCAACTGCGCTGTCGCGCTGCGTTTGTTAGATACAGACGCGCAAGGAGGATATGTTTCAGAAACACGTTACACTGACGAAACTGAAGAACGCGCGCGTGCTCGCCTGACAGAAACTCAACGGCGGCGATCAACGTCGATGTGCTCGTGCTGCGGGGCTGCTGTGATGCTGGATGCGCTCGGAAACAACAGAGGGTGAGAGGGAAGGAGACGGTGGACGCTCACCGGGGTTGTAGAGAAGCAGAGAGGCGACGATGACGAGCTGATGACGCCGGGGTGACGACGGCGCGGCAGACGGCGGTGTCGAGGACGGCGTGGTCGATCTCGTGCTTCTCCGCGGGCGATCAGGTGTCCAACGGGAAGCAGGGATGGAGGCGGTGCTGATCCAGCGCTCAAACGGCGTCGAGGGGACCTGCAACGGCGACGCGGTGGTCGGATTCAGAAAAACGAGCCACGATGGCCGGAAAGAAAGAACGGGACGGCGGCGTCGAACGAGGACTCACTGTGGCTCTTGCAGGTGTCCAATGGAAGGAGGGAGGAGAGGCGCGTCGATTTCAGTTGGTGGATGGCTAGGTGGGAGCTGGACGCGGCGGCGCCATGAAGATCTTCAGAAGCTCGCCGGCGGGGTAGTTGCAGAGAGGGGGACAGCTCGAGGAGGAAGGCGATTGACGGCGCTGGAGAGGTGGAGGCGGAAACCCTAGCAGCTAGGGCTCAGCTAGGGGGGCTAGGGCGCCTTTTATAGGCTGGAGGCGCTGCGGTGGCCGCCGTGGTCGCGCGCGGTCGCCGTGGAGGCCTCCGATGGGCGGCCGTACGGGAAGAAGACGAAGGAGGGCGCGCGCACGAATCTCCGCGCAGCTCGAAACGGTAAGTTGGCGCTGCGCGGGCTGGGTTGCTGCGCGCTAGGGCTAGGTGGGCTTGGGCCAAGCGGTAGTTAGTTAGATGTCTCCTGTTTTCATTTTATTCTTTTCTGTTTTTTTTTTTTTTTTGTACTTTTGCTTTTGGGAGAAAACTGTTAAGGTTTTATTTGAGAAAAATTATAGAAAAATTAAGTTAAGCTTTTTAAACAATTAGAAACCACATTGTACACTTGGATTTCAAAAATTGAAATTTAAAATTATGGTTTGTGTTTGAATTCAAAATAGAGGGATTTGGGTTTAATAAAACTTTAATAAAACATGTATAAAAAATAGGGTTACCCCTAGGGTTTTAGAATGATTTAGAGGGAAGAAATGTTTGGTGATTTTTTATGGTTCCCAAAAGGTACTGATTTGAACTTGGTTTGGGAATTTAAAAGGTGATTTGAGAATTATTGGTTGGATTTAAAGCAACAATTTTAATAAGTGAAAACAAGGAATAAAAGGGTTGTTTTTATTTGTTATTTTGGTTCCAAAGGTTGTAACAGAGCAAGTATGAAACCATGTTTGAAAAAGGTTTGAATTTGAGCTGTGAAAACAGGATAAAACAGATGGAAAACAAATGCAAACTATAAGTAAACATGATGACATGATGCATTGCTTGAAATAAAACAAGGAACAAAGCATTCTAGGGGTATTTTCATACTTGGGATGTTACAATAACTCACACTGTTGGATTAATGATGTTCAACCTATTGTGTCAATAAGACTATTACTAGTCAAGTTACCATTAGTTAGTTGTAAGTTGTTCTGAGTACTTGTTAGCCAGTACTTTCACCAAGTTAACCATAACCGCGGAAAACACGGCTTCTCGAGAAGATTTAACCCTGCAGGGATGCACCAATTTGGCCGTACACGTAAGAATAACCCGCCAGACGGGGGATCAACCCACCAAGCGAGGTACTCAACACAACCCAACTCTTCTTCGCATCAAGCCCAAAGAACCCCGTGCAGTTGAGCGCACGGCTAATCAAGCCCCACGAAGAAAAGGGGACCCTCATAGCACTCTAAGAACGTGTCTCCCTAAATGCCGACTACAAAAGTTCCACCCTGGCGCCAAGGGTTCGCACCTGCAATATGCATGCGGCAAATGGAAAACCCGAACTAAATGAGGCGATTTGGACGAGATGCGAATCGAATCAAATTGAGGGGGGCGCCCATACTCGCTTCCCACATGCGGTTAGTGCGCTCATCATGGATCAGTAGACAAGACCCTTTTCCTAATTAGGGTCGACACTAGCAGGCTTCAAAACCACGCCGGGCCTCCTGCCGGTGCCTTATCAGCAAATTATTATTACCCAAAACATTAACATGTTGTTGATTGAATTGAAACCCAACTATCAAACTAAACAGGTGATAAGACGGACAACAAGACTTGAGCGCAAACAACACTAAGCATGCAACTACGACACGAGGGCCAACAAGGTAAACAAACAACAGTTAATAGGGAGTGGAAGGAAGGCTATATCATGGCTGCAAGGTAAACAATAATAGGATCGGGACACAAGCATCGAATCAACAGGCTAGAATAAGAACAACGGAAAGAATCGGTAACAAGTGATGAAAGGCAGCCATTTGGCAGCAAGTGAGTATACTTGCCTGGAATCCAGCAAGTAGAGGTACATCCACAGAACTTGTCGTTGCTCACATCATCTCAACGTCCTATCCGGGAAGAACCAACGAACCTCGAACAAACACCGGATGCAACAATTACTACTACGGCAAAAGATCCAGCATGATCAAAATATGGATGCATGACAATTTAATGGATGCATAGAAATAAACTAGTTGACATGATAACAAGTTTAAATGGTCCCATATGCAATTTGAGTTGCATATGAAAAGCCCATGAATTATGGTTGAAACAATTGTTTTACAACTAACCAACAGGGGAAAGTGGTTTAGTATGATGCATGGATGAGGAAAACAGAAAAATAACAACAATAGAATCAAATGGGAATAAGGTTTACCCATTTTGAAATTCACTTATTAAGTTTTGGAATTTTTGGTTACTTAAAGGTGTCACACAAGCATTTGTTGTTTTCATCAAGTTTAATTGTTCAAAACAGATAACAAAGTTCATATTCGATTAGAACACAAAATTTTGGGTGGATTACATGTTTCAATTATTGAAAAAGGAATTACAATGATTTAATTATGAATTAAACAAGATTAAACAAGTTTCAATTGAATTTAATTCAAGTTTGAATTTTATTTGTTCAAAACATCAATTCAAATTCATCATTGAAAAGGTTATACTTTTCTAGTTTGAAAACATATTTTATATGTTCAAAAATAAGTCAATTTGAGCAAGTTATGAATTTAGCAACCTTAAATGATTTAAACAAGGTTTAAAATTATTTAAGCAATTTTAATTACTCAAATCATGAAACAAAATTTATATTTGAAAAGGTGGTTCAAAATGGCATGGAAAACATATTTTATTTGTTGGAAAACAATTTCAAATGATTTAGTTGAGCATATTACCAATTTTAAATGCATTAATTAAGAGATGAAACAATTATTCAATTGAAAGGTTGCAAACCAGAAAACAAAGTTGATATTCAAGTGTGGCCTGTGATTTTGGATGAAATTCATGTTTTGAGTATTTAATTTGGAGCAACCATTTGCAAGTTATTAATTATGCCATTTAATTTGTCATTTTTAAGGATTATTAAATAACATTAATTTTAATTGCCCAAAATGCAAAACAAAGTTGATAAACAGACAGTACAATGAATTTGGACTGAAAAACATATTTTATTTGTGTTATTTTAATTAAGTATGAATTACTTATGGATTTAACCAAATTTGAAATGAATTGTTTGAATTTGAAATTTGAAACAATTTGAAATGTGCAAAATAGGAGACAAATGATGTAATTAGATAGAGTATTAAATTTGGGGCAGAAAACATATTTCATTTACATTATTTGAATTTGGAAAATGAAAGTTAGGTGCATTTGAATTGTGAGGTGTTTTCTGTAAAGTGATGGGGGCTTGTTGGTGATGAAAACAGAGAAAAGGAGGGCTTCGGTACAAAAAGTAGAAGGGCAGGGGCCTCGGTGCAAAGATCTGGGACGGGTTTCACCGAGGGCAGAGCCAGCCACAGCGGCTGACCTGCGGGGCCAGCCAACGTGGCGCTGGCGTGGCGCTAGGAGACGCTGACGAGGGGGTCCCGCATGTCAGCGCGGAAATAAAAGGGAAAAAGGCTTGCGCCGCGCGGGGTTCGATCCGCTGCCCTCGCGGAAACGCGCGCAGCGCCCTAGCCACTGGGCTGATCTGCTCGCTTTTGTAAGGATACAACTAGGAAATAAGGTGAAGTGTAGCGTCCGGGTGTTCTTCTGACGAAACTGACGACGAAGCGTTCCTGCGAGCTGCAGGCATGCGATCGGAGAAGAACTACTGCGGTGCTGCTGCTCGATTTCGCGCCATGTGCGTGGGCTTGCAGTGTGGAGGCGGTGGTGCGTGCACGTGTGTGGAGGCGGCAGATCGGAGTGGGGGGGAGAGGGAAAATGAGGCGCTCACCTCGGTTGGTCGAGCTGCTGTCGACGTGCAGCCGCGGCGAGGTTCTTTTCCAGCGATGGCGCGGTCACCACGGTTGCTCCCAGCAACCGCCGAGGAGAAGAGGGGGCTGAGGCAGTTGCCGCGGTTCCATCCCGGGCCACGGTGCAGCCTCGAGGTGACCGTGGTGGTCGGGGCGGCGGCGATCTTCTGACGGCAAACGGAGGTGCATGCGTGGGGTTCAGAGACAGAAGAAAAATCGGGGGGGAAGAGAGGAGCGATGGCGGCGCTAGGGCGAGAGGGGAGGGGTCTAGGGCGAGGGCTAGCAGTAGGGGTGGCTGTTTTATGGAGCAGTGGGCACGTACGGCAAGCAATCGGAGTGGGGGGAGACGATCCTGTGGTGGTGGAGGTGATCGTACAGATGACGTAAGGAGGAAGAAGAGGCTGTGGGCTTGAGTGGGGAAATAGGTGGGCTGGGGAGGAGAAAAGAAATGGGCTGTGGGCTGTCTCTCTCTTAGCTCACCCCTCTCTCTTATTTATTTTTCCTTCTCTCTCTTTTTTTTTGCTTGTAAGAAAAGAAAAGGGAAGAGAGAAAGAATAGGTTGGGGTTTGGGGTTATTTTATTTGATGAATAAGTTTTATCAATTTGCAAACAGCAAGCCAAAGCATTTGAGAACATTAAGTCCAAAAATATTTGAAGTGTTAAATTAATTTTTGTTTGCTATTTGACTTTCAAATAGGGTTCATAAGGATTTGGTGTTTAAACAAATTTTATTCCATTAACTCAACAATTATGAAAACATTAATTGAATTTTAGTTGTTTGCAAGAATTTGATTTTTAAACCACCATTTGATCATGCCCATTATGATTGAATTTGAAGTGAATTTGAAATTATCATTTGGGGTGTTAACAAAAGGGAATTTCATTAACAAGCAATTTTAAATAGATCAACTTCCAACTATTTGAAAACAATTGAGTTGTTGTAGTTTGCAATTTTTAAATTGGAAATTTTGAACAAGGTGTGAAAGTTTAATTTGGTTTGAGTTTTCCAGTTGTTTTGAAAACATGATGCTATGCCTATGTGATGCATGTGATGCAAGCAAAAGAAAACAAACAACTTCCTACTAAGGGTAACACCCCAGGTGTTACAACAATCGCGACGTCGACTGGGATCTGTGGATGTCGCTGATGATGAGGACATTGCTACCGCTAGTGAGGAGGAGGAAGAAGATACTCATGCCTAGAGTTTGCTCCATGGGACATACTGCTTCCTTCTCATTCGTTGGCAAAGTGTCCATAGATCAGGAGGCATTGCTACCGCTAGTGAGGAGGAGGAAGAAGATCCTGATGCCAAAGGGGGAGAAGATCTAGTGAACACGGGAATTTGCTTGGGCGGGCTGTTTTTTAGTTGGTTTTCTATCGTGCTTTTCGAACAATTTTGTTTTTCTCATTCGTGGATTTCCGTTCGTGAACTTATATTATCAGGAGGCATGTCTCCTAAGTTATGACTATCTGTGATGTGCTAGTTCCTATTTATTGCCTTGGATTATCTCTATGCAAATTGCAAATACCCGTGTTGTCATCACTCACCAAAAACGGGGAGATTGAAAGCTCATGTCTCCTCTGATGATTTTGGTGATGATAACAACACGGGTATAATCTCTAACCCATTGGTTTAAGTGTCCATAGATCACCCCGCATATAATTCACGATGATATTCTTGATGGATTTTCATACATGATTTTTCTGGAGACGTTCTAACTGCACCCGGATTATTCAGGGGCTGCCCCCAAAAATTACGGGGAATAAGGGCCGGAATTTCCGGCCCAGCACCGGAATATTCCGGCCTCTCTGGCTCCAGCAAAATGGCTAAGTGCCATAATCCATCTGCCCGCGTATTGGAGGTGGGGCGGATATTTGCCCGGAATATTCCGGGGCAAATTTCCGGCCCTCAGATCCTTAGCAGTTTTGGAGATTTCGCAGTTGTCCGCGCGCAAAGACAGGGGTGGAATATTGGCCTGAAATTTCCGGCCCCGGAGTATTCAAAATTCCGCCCCCCTTGATATTTCAAATATCCGGCCTCAGTCCTTAGCAGAAATCCAGCGTGGTGCTGCTGCCCGCGCGCAGAGATGGGGGCGGATTATTGGCCGGAATATTCCGGCCCTGGATTATTCAAAAATCTGTCCCCCCCGGATATTTCAAATATCCGGCCTAACTACCCCGGAAATTTCCGGTGATAACCCCGGAATATTCCGGCCTGGCATTCTGCAACGGTCAGAAATTGGAGGAGGCTACAAATAACTGTCTTCTTCCTCTAGGCAGCCAGTTCGTCCATTCCTCTCTCTCCTCCATTGTTCAAGAGCTCAAAACGCCCCGATCTCCCTCCTCCTCCAACCAAACTCGATGCCCTTCAAGGATCTCATGGAGGAGGCCTAGATCTACCTTTCTACCAAGCCAAAAATTGTATTCCCACACCATACCTCTTAGGATCTAGTAATCTCTTGGTTTCTTTGTCATCCTAGAGAAACCCTAGTGCTTGTAGCTTCTACCTTGTAGCAAGAAGCTTCGGATTGTTGAGAGCCTTCATCTCACTTGTGGAGTAGCCTCAACCACTTGTAAAGGTTTGGTCAACGCCTTCAAGTCGACCTCATAGTGGAAACGAGAATCTCCCTCACCGGAGAAGCTCAAGGAGAACAAGGTGTGCACATCCGTGCTATTGAGGAGCGCCTAGGTGGCTCCCCACCTCTCCAACGTATACGTACTTCTTTTAAGAAGGAACTACGGGAAACATATCATTGTCTCCGTGTTTTCACTTGTGGTTATCTTGTGCTTTGCATTTACTTCCGTTGCTTACTCGTTATTTGCCACTTAGGGTGTCTTCCTAGTTGCACATCTAGATAACCAAGTTATTTACTTCCTAAATCCCATCTAAAATTGAAAAAGGTTACAAATTTGTAGGTCACCTATTCACCCCCCTCTAGTTGACCTTTGTGTACTTTCACTCTTATGCTAAACAGGATAATATTTCACTAAAAAGAGAAATTGAATGCAACACTAATGGTGATATTTATGATATATCCCATACCCCATTATCTAATATTGCCATGCAACAATACAACAATTTCACAGAGAACCTATCTATGCAATCACACAATCATGAGTTGGACATGTGGTATGTACCAGGTACTTCTGCTACTTACAAGAATAACAAAACATACAAATTGCTTAAACCTTTCCCCACAGCACCTAAGCCATTCCAATGGATCTGGAGATCATGTGCACTTCCAAAACATAAATTCTTCTTTTGGCTTCTGTTACAAAATAGACTGAATACTAGAGACTGACTCAGCAGAAAGCAATTCCAAATTCCATCTAAACGATGTGTACTATATGGTAATGATCAAGATGAAGACCTTCACCACCTTTTTTCGCATTCTCCTTCAGTAAGGAATTCTTGGATTTCAATGGGCTTATGTACAAGATCACATGGTATTGATGCAACTGGGCAGAATTAAATATAAAACCATCTACTTCAAGGAAATTATCATTATTGGAACTTGGACCATTTGGAATCACAGGAACAAAATCATCTTCGATGGGATTCATAAAGATTTTACTCTATATATTACTTTTTTCAAGGAAAATTTTACTCTAGCCAGGCAGAAAGCTAAACCATCTCTTAAAGATGGCATGACTCATTGGCTTGATACTTTATGATATTGTATGAATACTCATTGTAAATATTACATATATTAATAGAAAATTTTGACACAGTGGAGTTTTTTCCCCACTGTAATGTGTCAAAAACTAAACGGAGAGCCTCCAACCATGTTGTGGAGTAGCCCCAACCTTGTGTAAAGGTTTGGTCAACGCCTTCAGGTCAATCTCATAGTGGAAATGAGAATCTCCCTCACCGGAGAAGCTTAAGGAGAATAAGGTGTGCACATTCGTGCTATTGGAGTTCCTAGGTGGCTCCACACATCTCCAACATAGGCGTACTTCCCTTGGGAAGTAACTACGGGAAACATATCCTTGTCTCCTTGTTTACACTTGTGGTTTATCTTATGCTTACATATTGCTTATGTTGCGTACTTTGTTTCGTATCACATAGGTTGTTCACCTAGTTTCAAATCTAGATAACCTTGTGTTTTACTTGTTTAGTCCAATCTAAAAAGTAAAACAATAAAAATTGTTAGTCACCTATTCACCCCCTCTAGTTGATCATATCGTACTTTCAATCGGTATTAGATCCTCAATTCTTATATCGGGCTTAACCGCCTAAGAGTATTATGGTAAACAGAGATGACCCTGAGTCTTCTAAGGAGGAAATCACCAAAATGACCGAAACTATAACTAACCTACAAGAAGCAGTTGGAACCATCCAATCCGAACTATCCAAGGTTAGCTCTAGTGTTGGTTTGGAGGTTTCCGACATAAAGAAGATGTTAGAGGTCATGATTGGTAAACCTAAGGGGTCTGAGGAATATCCCAATGCTTCCGATGAGGTGAGTTCGGAAGATAAATCTCTTCCGAACATCGTTCAAATGGAACCTAACATTTCCAAAGCCAAGGCGAAAGCCAGGAAAAAGGCCAAGGTTGGGCAGAATGCCAAGGGCTCTAGGTCTCACTTGGCTAATGGTTTAGAGAGTAGCTCAAGAGTTCCACCACCTCCCAACTACGACACTATCCATCCCATTGTCCCCATGCCACACATTTTAAATGTTGGACTACCTCTCATGCTTAATACTAATGAATTTTCATCTTGGAAGTTTGAAATGGAGTCTCACATTTTCGGCTCCTGCACTGCTTTGTGGAGAAGTGTTGTTCATGGATTCCATCCTCATGATGCAAGCAATTTGACTCCAAGAGAGGATATGAAAGCATCCAATCTTCCAAGTATGATGTTGCTCTAGACAAGGCCAAGAACTTTATCATGCAAGAGGATGAGACCACCAAAGAGATGTACAGAAGAACTGTCACCCTTGCCAACCAATTGATGGACTTTGGAAAACAGGAGATCACCAATGAGTGGATCAAGACGAAGTTTGTCAAGGCAATCACACCTTTCGAGAAGAACCTCTCCACTAGCATCTGGATAAGATCGGACTATAATTCCCTCAACTCCATTGGTGTTCTTAATGAGTTCATTGCTATATCTCTATCTCACAAGAGTGTGGATGATGATCTTGCCCGCTCAAGAGGAATGGAAAAGTCTCCCAACCTAGCCTTGACGTCAAAAGCGGTTGCTCGAGTAGAAGAGGTTGAGGAGTGTGATGATGATGAGTAGGAACGTAACTAAATTCATCAGTAAACACTCTTCTTATTATGAAAAATTTAAGTATTCATGCATATCTAGTCATTTTGTGGCTTATTGTGCTTCAATGTTGTGTAGTGCTTTTGGGCCCAAGATACATCTTCGCGGCGCCAAGGCACACACTCAAACATAGTGGCTATGGCCACCGACCTCCTCATGTGAGGAGTTAGTTATTTTTTGATCTTCATTTTCTTATCTTGACAATATATGTCATTTATATGTCTTCTTTGGAAAAAACACCCATTTTTAGTCTTTATCTTCGATCTTGCAAAATTAGGTGCATATTACCCTATACTTCTATCAGCTCCATGCTCTATCCCAAGCCCAAAACTCTCATCCCAAAATATCTCTCTACAATATTGCACATGTTCGTGGTTCCACTTCTCAAAATATCGACTCAAAAATCCTTTTTCTAGGCTGCTTCTGCTTTGGGCCCGGTAGTACCGGGTGCGGGGCCGGTACTACTGCATGCCCGGTACTATCGATCCAGGTACCCTGGTACTACTGGGTAGTGCGGTTTTGACCTAAAAAGGGGAACAGGCGCAGGGGAGCAGTTTCTAGATTCATTTCCCATTGTCTCCCCCACGCCCCTCTTCTCCAAGCCGCTGCCCAAGGAGCTTTCCAAGCCGCTGCCGTCTGTTTCATCGCTCGCATCTGCCTGTGGCGGCCTCCTCCTTCGGTGCTCCTCCATGGCATCCTCCACTATCCCTCTCCTCCCTTATTCCTCTCATTGGAAACCCTAGGGATTTAGGGAATGGAGTAGGATATCCCCATATTAACCTAGGCCTAACAATTCCTCTTGTTAGTATGCTCTTGTTCTTGGTGTTTTCGAATTCTACGGGGTTGTGCGTGAATCGCTCGTGGATCGTGGCCGTGCTGTGCCTGCCCCGGTACTACTGGGCCTCCCCGCCCGGTACTACTAGATTCCCGGTACTACTGGACCCACCTCCGGTACTACCGACCCCTAGCATTTTTGAGAATCTCCTGAACAACTTCCTGCTAAATTTTTTTCCACCATTAACATGTGGACTTATCTATTCCCTCTGTATCATATGCTTTGCTTTCACCGGTAGTGGTGGCCCCAAGAAGATGTATGAGCTCAAGAATTCTCGGTTTGCAAGGTACACGGAAGACTCGGGATCGGAGGAAGAAGAGATTGAAGAGGAAGAGAAAGAGGAGTTTCTTCCCTCAGCCAGCACAGCTCGTGAGAAAGCTCTTGAGAAACAAAAAATCAATCTCACATGAAAGCCTAGATTCAAGAGGACTTCCATTAAGCATCCTCCAAGGCTCACCTTTGATAAGTGGATGTATGATGACTACAATCAACATCGAGAAGTGAACCCTTACCGTGTGCCTAGGGATCCAAGGTAGGTTGCTTATCCCCACTTCTACAATTATGATCAAGTCTGCATCCTTGAGCAAATTTACAAGAAAGAAGGTGAGCTTAAGGTTGTGGCCCAACACCATATCAATGTGCCATATATCCGTGAGGAGAGGATTGAGGGTTATTTCGATGAGGCTCTGGAAATGTGCGAGGAGTTTGTCTTGATTTCCTTCATCGAGTTGACGCAAAACTATGACATCTACCTTATCAACCAGTTCTATGCTACAGTGTATTTTCATGATGATGAGGCTAACACTATGATCTGGATGATTCATGACTCGATTATGGTGGCCACTATGAAGGAGTTTGTTGATGCTTTTGGGGTTTCTTATGATCCTGACTCTGCAGATAAGGGCTGGACGTGTCATGGCTCTTGGGTATTTCTTAACAAGTCTGCCATTGAAGGTGTTACCATTGAAGACATTGTTTTTGGTCAGTCTAAGGATCTTCTTTGTCCTTATGAGATCATGTACCAGATCTATAACGAGACCATTGCTCCTCGCGCCGGCAATCTGGATCAAGTTCATGATTTTCTGATTGACCTTCTCAAGCTCACCAAGGATAAGGAAGGTACTGGTCAGCAGCTTGATATGATGGACTTCATTTATCACGAGATTTGGCAGGGTTTGATTTCTCGGCATATTCCAGCTTTTGGGCTCCACAGTTTTGAACTTTTTTATTTCAGAAACAGAAGGTTGTCGAAAAAATTCATCTTTACCCACTGTTCTGTTTTGACATATTAATGGCAATATTTTCTTTTTCCTCTTAATCTTTTCCGGGGGGGGGGGGGGAGGGGGAGCCTTAAAATAAGTTGTGACCGTAGCTAATGTTTTAAATGGAGTGTTAGACTTGTGTTGAAACTGAACCAAGTGGATTTATTATTTTGATGCACTAACGTTGCTAATTAAGATTCTGAGAAGTTTTAGGTGGATAAAGTTTTCAAGTGTAGGGAGAGAAGTATGATATGAAAAGATGAAAGATGGACAAAAGCTCAAGCTTGGGGATGCCCATGTGAACCCAAGACAAATCATAGAAGTACAAGCATCAAAGATCATAAGTCCAAAGAAGATCCGGAGGTGGGCCAAGGGGATCCTTTCGGGGGTGGCAGGCGCGTCCCCACCCTAGGCCACACCTTGTTGTCCCCTAGATGCCCTCACCACCGCCTCTCGTTGCCTCTTCGCCTATAAATTTCCTTTAACCCTAAAATGTTCGGGGACGAAGTTATTTTCCACAAAACATACAGAGAGGCATCATCACCTAGAAAGTCTAATCCAGGGCTTCTGCAGCCCAGTTCCGGCACCCTTCCAGAGGGGGGAATCGTCATCGGAGGCCTATACATCGTCATGATCGCCTCCGAACAGATGCATGAGTAGTTCATCTTGGGACTACAGGTCCATAGCAGTAGCTAGATGGTTGTTCTGTCCCTTATGCCTCCATGTTTAGAGTCTCGTGATCTACCTCACATGACCGAGACCACCGTTATGTAATTGTGCATGTTGTGTTTGTTGGGATCCGATGAATCATGATATTATGATTATTTTGTTCATGTCAATCTGAGATGCGTCACTTATATTTGTAGAGAGTTTTAATATTGTCTTGCAATGCGCTACGGTGTTTATGATTACCTAGGTCAAATAGCTTTTTTCAGCTCCAAGAGAGGGGTTATATGCTGGATAGTGGGTTGATGCCTCCCTTACATGTATGCTCGAGCGACAGAAATATGAGTTGTTTCTACTAGGGAAAAAACAACGGTGCTCTTGTCTACGGATGAGAACCACTGCTTACATTATATATTGTTCGTAATGCATCTGTCTGTTGCACACAAAGCAATCACTTTGTTGTTGCAACTTAATACGAGAGAGATTTGCTGCATAGCTTTCTTGAGGTTGACTTTTAGATATGGATGCATGCTGGATAGTGGTCCATATGCCTTGACGTAATGGCTACAATGTTTGAGCATACCCAACGCCCCCTTCCCCAAACGTTCCGTTTCGGTCCCCGCGGACTGAATGGGTAAAAAAAACATTCTAACGCCCCCAAACGGACCAGGGAGGGGGGAGGGAGGGGGGACAGGCTGAGTTTCCCCTAAACGTGGCCCAAGTTTGAGGTGGTCCGTGGACACACAATTGTCCCTCCTGGCCTACCGGTCAGACACATATGAGCCATTGTCCCAAACCCTTCCCACCGTCGACTCCGCTCCCAACCCTCGCCGCCTCTGCCACGGAAGCCACCGGCCGCCAATAGCCGGGGATGACGAAGCCGAAGAGAACCACCGCGCCCAATCCAACCCCAAAGACGTCGGCCAGGCTGGAGTCAAAGAAGCGGCAGTACCGGCGGGTGAAGCGAAAGATGAGCTTGAAGGAGCAAGAGACCGCTGCCGCCGTGACCCTGCTCCTCGCCTAGCGGCAGGCCAACTGCAGCGTCAACGCCGCTCCCATGGAAGTCATCATGATGCAGGAGAGACCTACTGCGTCATCATGCCCATGTCCCTCCATCCGTGCATGCCGACGCCGGTGCCTTCGTCGAGCCCGGTTGCTTCTGCGGCCAGACCGCCTCTCTCGGGGTCGCCTGCGTTATCGGCGGCAAGTCCGCCATGTGTATTCTCTACTGCGCCGCAGTTCGGGCCGACTACGTCACAACTCGGGCTGTCATCAGAGAACACGTCGCCGGAGATCACCTCTCAGCTCTTTGCGACGGCGCCTTCGCTCATTGACCTCAACGTTACCCCTTGTTTCTTGATGCGACTCCTGGGACCGACGACTCCTGCTAATCCACAACAAAGCACCGCGGGCGGTGCCAGCAGATAACATGCCCCAAGGACGACAACTGTTCGAGGATATGCCCGCCATGACCATGGACGATCCCGTAATTTTGCACAACTCATAGCTTTGGGTGTTGGGAGTTCGGCGTTGTTTGTGATCATGGAGTGCACCTGCAGGATTTCGAGACCCAATCGGGCATCCAATATGGAGACATTTCCATCGATGGGGTGTCGTTGTTTGGTTATGGGGAGGAGGGCTAATAGATGGAATATGCAGAGGAGGAGATTGTGGAAACAGGGAAGAGGTTGAGGTCATCTAGCTACACCGAGACCAAGGACCGCGTGTTGTGCGAGGCTTGGATGCTCGAGGGCCAAAACCCTGCCATTAGAGCGCAACAAAAAGGAAAAGCATACTGACAGAAGGTTTGGTGATGCTTCCATGAACACCGCAAGTGGAAGAAATGGAACATTGATAGTGACCGCAACTCCAACTATCTAAACAATAGATGGATACACATCCAAGTAGAGTGCAACAAGTTCAATGGCGCCTATGATCATATCATTGCTAGGCCCGAGAGTGTCCTTGGCGTCCACGATGTCATTGTTCAAGCGTTGAAATACTTCAAGGCTTGCCATGGCAACAATTTAACCTTGATCATTGTTGGGAAGAGATCAAGGATTATCCCAAGTGGAATCCCTCTACAACACCTTGAAGAACGGGCCCAAGCTCTACAATGGTGAGGACGGAGTGGGCGACGCTAAGGGTGGTCCAAGCGCCACGAGGACAAAGGAGTAGAAGGATACCAAGCTTGAGGCAAAGAGGGAGTGCTCGGCACTCGTGTTGGAACAAACGCTCAAGGGGATGCTCGCCGAGAAGGAGAAGGCAAGTGTCGAGACGGAGGAGAGGAAACGAAATGACAAGGCCGAGGCATTGAAGATCTACCTTGATGCTCAAATGCAGAAGCTAGATGTGGATGCCGCCACAGCTGAAGCAAGGAGGAACGAGGCCCATCTTGCTTTGGTGACCGAGGAGAACTGCATGAAGCTTCCTATGATGGCCAAGGAGAATCACCACAAGCTTGCTATCATGGCCGAGGAGAACCAGATCATGCTGGCTGATTTGAGCTCCATGGACCTGGTGCAAAAGGAGTGGATGTTCAAGAGGCAAATGGAGATTCGGGACCGCGAGGTGTGATCTTCTATTCCCTCTCTGTTGGCATGTTTAAATTTGAACAATTTTAAATATTTGTAATTTAAACATGCGTATGTGTCTTTTGAAACCTCGATATGTTTATTGCTTCTTTATTTTCTATTTATCTTAATCATATAGGGACAGAGAAGAGATATAAAGAGAAAATCTGGAAAAAAACGGAGGCACCGAATTTGGGGGGGGGGGGGTGTTGGGATGGTTTGGCCCCAAGTCGGGGTTCCGATCCAGCTCCAGTCCACGGACCACCCTAAATGGACCAAAACAGGACCAAAATCGGTCGTTGGATATGCTCTTAGAACCCGTGAACTATATCTTTGTCATAATAGTATTGTTATACGTTTATGCTTTGTCAATTGCCTAGCTGTAATTTGTTTACACAACATGTTTGTTTTCTTTTGAAGACACCACTAGTGAAACTATGGCCCCTGGTCCTATTTTCCTCATTATTGCAACTTTCTTTAAAGCACTTTTATCATTGTTTCCTTACTGTACCATTTTTACTTTAATTACTTTTTAATACTCTATACGTTTAATTCTCTAGTTTTCTGCAAGACGGGAAGACTGACAAACTTCTCGAAAGTAGGGGACAAGAGAGAGTTTGTGTGTTTTGTGCAGGTTCCACGCTTGTTGACGCGCCAGACAACAAGCAACCTTCTCCACGACTTTGAATTTCTACTAGTCGATAAAACCTAGTTCCTTAATTGGGGAATATTTTCCGCTAGACTACATCATACCTTCCACTTGGGGTTACCGGACGAGTGTGTGATCATGTCTAGCAATCAACTGACAATTGAAATGTATTTAGCCAAGTAAAAGCACACACTAAGAATTCACGTAGGCCGCCTTTGGTTGAAAGGAACTTCACATTATTTTTTGAGAATTTTATCCTATATTGGACATTTGATTTATAGGATTGGTTCATATAGAATTTTTTATCATAGGAATTATTTTACTACCTCTGATCCGATTTAAATGTCAGAGAAAATGAACTTGGCACGTACAATCTGTTAGTATACCCGCATCATTTTTTTAGGACAGAGGGAGTACTACATCTCATAGGAATCCTACCAATCACTCTAACCTCTTTTCACTATTTTTTTAAGAAATAGGAGCTTAGCCCCAACCTCTGCATCAAAACGATACACACAACTATTTTATATTGATAGAAGAAAGAAACATCCAGAGGTTATTCAAGTTTAAAAGTCATTGATCACACATCGTAAACACAAAAACCAGCCAAACTTGAAAATAACAGCTCTAAACATCTAATCTCTTAGCATTTAACCATCTAAAACCCCTGCTGACTATAGCCCGAACGACCGTCATCAGCCAAACACATCCGGTATCCATGAGCCCTCGCTGGTCCACCAGAAGAAGAAAGGACCACATATAGATCTAATAAACTGCCTTGTTGACGACCTGCAAATAATGAATATTGTCCAATTTGTTAAATACCACATCATTACGACAGTTCCAAAACGCCCAAAGGAAAGCCAAGACACCTACAAGAATACGTTCCCTCGTTTTTCGATCAACTCCATCCAACCAACTACCAAACAAATTTGATACGCTTGTTGGTGGATAGGTGTTAAAGGTAAAGTGAACTTAGCGCCAAATATTTCTTACAAAAGAACAAGGAATAAAAAAAAAATCATCCATATCGCAATAAACACACTTTTTACATCCTGTCCAATTTCTTTTGATCAAATTATTCTTTGTTAGAACCACTTTGTGATTGAGAAACCATAAGAAATTTTTGATCTTGAGAGGTACTTTAAGCTTCACGCAAGAACCTGGTATTCCCATTCTTTAAGTCCGCATAAAAAGACTTAACAGAAAACAATCCATTATTAGTCAAGTTCCAAATAAAGACGTCCGGTTCCTGAGACAACGAGGCTCGCATTAGTCTCTCCATCATAAGGATCCATTGTGTCCTTCTATCACCAATAATAGGTCTTTGGAACTGAATATTAAACTCTTTTCACGATTTGTTTTGCTTTTTCTTGCCATCAAACATAACTGGTCTTCCCATAGAATTCAACTAGACATGACATGACAATTCTATGAGTTCTCCATTCCTACAATTTTCCTATCCTATGAATCAAAATATCCCTTATGTTGTTAGCAAACACAAAAAAAACCAGGACGGCCTAGGGGAGCGATATCATCAAGTCCCGCCATCTATTTGTCACCTCCTTTCAGGCATCACGGGTGGATAGTGCGGCAACATGGGAGTTCAGCTGGAGTTGTTCATCTTCGAAGGTGGCCAGCGGCGGTTGAGACGCGGTGCTATTGCTCAGTTTAGGACATATTCTTCTGACTTTGTAGTTGTTAGGTCGGGTGTGGCTATCTTCGGACTGGACTTGGTTTCACAGCCAGTTTAATCTAGGTTATGCCTTGTATAAAAGCAAGGCACCCAATTGCATACTCTAAAAGAAATGGCCATCTCCAGATGTTGTTTCAAACTATATCTGATATCAGGTGCCAAGGGCAAGTGATCATATATAGTTCGTTACCAAAAATGTACAACCCTAGTGCCATGTATGTTATGGGAGATATATCGATCGTAAGATAAAATCAGGTCCGTTTGTTTGTCTTAAAAATGGCACATTATGTAAACTGAACAATTTATATCTTCCAGCCTACGCTTAACACCCAATTCTCCTAGGTAACAAAACAATCGCCTCCCGGTCTCCCTAGGAGAACTCCTTACTTTCCAAGTTGATAGCTACCGTAGTCTTCTAGATTTCCTACTCTGTATGCCCTAACCCGGCTATTATATAAAGCCGGACGGGAGATATGATAGATAGACACGAAGAGATAGGCTAACTCGCCGGGAAGGTGATCCTCAGCAAATAGCTAAACCGAACCTCACATTGTAATTGTACACACAGGCTTTAGCCCTGATTAGTGAGATTGCAAGAGTAGGAACATCGTATTATTACGACGTACCGAACCTGGGTAAATCTTGTGTCTTTGTCTTAAACGCGATCCCGTTTCCCCACGTCTCTACCCGTAGTCTCATGGCACCCCCGTCTATGAAAACTACTACGATGTCTCGACAGTTGGCGCCCACCGTGGGGCAAACGACGTCAGGCGTTAAGTTCCGATCTGGGATACTCGGCGGAATCGCCAGTTCCATAACTGTCGGAAGCCTGTAGTTCGACGATGACGTCGGACGCTTCCTCGACAATGGATCCTACATACCGGCGCAAAATCATCTGGTAAGTGCCTGCGTGTTACCGGTCGGATCTGCTAACATCTTTATCGGACTAACTGCAGAGGCCATGGGGTTTTGCGGTGGAAGCAAAATTTTCCCACCCGCCCTATACCCAGTCGAAGGTGACTATGATACCGGATTTTGCTCAGATCGCCGACATGAAAGTGATACACACTTTATCGGTATGGTGCAATCCAAGGTCGCCGAAAATACGGACGACGGAAATCCCGTGCAGGCGGCAGACAACAGCACCCCCACCACAGAGGTGGAAGATCCGACATCTGTCAACATGACGATGAACTCGGAAGCTGACTCAGTACTAGCCGCCATTCAGGCGAGATTAGAGTCAGAAACCGGATCAGATGATTTTGATTCCGAAGACGAAGAGGTGGTCACCTTCGAAAGAAAAGTTAAATCTTTTCAGGAGGGATTCCATGAAGTACTAATGGCAAAACCGACTGAAAACACGGAAGCCGGCAGTCAGGAAAGCCCTAAAACCTCTCCGCCAGAGGAAGAGAGAGAAGATGGAGAAACTTCTCCGATATTTCCCAACGTCAAGGAATTGACAGAGGATGAACCTGCTAAAAAACCTCCCTCTTCCAAGAAAAAGCACAAGGCCGCTAAGAAACTCCAATACAAACTCCGGAAGAAGAAATTGGCTGATCCAGCTGATGAAAGCCCGGAAGTAGGAGATGCAAGCGGAATAAAACTTGCGGAGAAGAAAACAAAAGAAATCCTTGTTCCGCCAATGACAGAGCAAGAAGAACAGGAATTGTTACAAACACCAGTGGGATTGCATGAACCCCCTGAAGTGCTAGAAGCTAGGAGACAAGCTCTCCAACGGCAACAGCAACATCTAGTCAGAACTCGCGAACACCTCCAAAAAACCCAGGATGACATCAAGCTCATGAAGGAAGAAATCGAGGAGTACAAGAAAAAGAATAGATCTGTCATTAAACCTACAAGGTTACCCGGAATCGTAAGACCGGAAGTACTGCAGCCAAAAGAAAAGTTTCGCAACCCATCTTGGCAAAAGCAGGTAAACGGCAAAGATGCCAGAGGAGAACCAATATACAAAACCGCAGCAGAAAACGCGGAAGCAGCGTTTGCCATCCTCAACAATGACATGTACTCCAACGGTGAAAAACTCCAAGGGGTGTATGCCTTCCTAGGAAAAGCATTGCAACAACAACAGCGGGGCCAAGTGCGATCAGGGAAGTTGCACGACGACTCCGCCCTATGCAAAACAGCTACTTGCGCCGCTGGAGCACCTGGACCGGAAGAACCTGGAGATTCCGACAATTCAAAGGATAAGAAAGCGGATCCAAGGAAAGATAAGAAAAATCCCGACAATAGGGATGAGGCGTCTAGAACTGGATCTCATCTCCCGAAAGGTGGACGCAAACCCCACGATCGGGAAGAAAAACACCGGAATGACGGCAAAGCAATGCCACCTCCAAGACACCCTGCTGAAAAAGCCGGAAGACATGATGTACCTCACAGGCGTGAGAGATCTCGAACACCTCCCAAGGATAAAGAAAGGCACAGGAGTAGAACTCCGCCTCATCCAAAAGGGCGTGATCTTGAAAGAAATAGAAACGATCTCGGAAAAGCGCGTCCGCGCAACAATGGAAAAGAAAGGAGTAGATCCCCTTCCGTCCATTCAGCCGGTAGATATTCCGCGCACATGGATAGGGCGGAAAAGGATGACCTGTACTTTGGACCTAAGTGTTTCACTGATAGGATCCGAAGAATAACCCTGCATTCTGGCTTCGCCAAGGTCGGTCCAACGTACCAGAAATACACCGGCAGTATAAACCCGGATACCTGGCTCTCAGACTACTATACAGCCGTCCAGATTAACAATGGGACAGACCTAGAAGCTGTAAAGTTTCTTCCCCTAATGTTACTGGATGGAGCCAGAGATTGGATCAATGGATTGCCATCAAGAACTGTCGACATCTGGGATGATATGGCTCGAGTATTCACTCAGCATTTCCGGGGAACTTACAAACGCCCGAACAGCATCAACCAGCTGAACCGTTGCACCCAGTTTGAGGATGAACCATACGTGGATTTCATCTCCAGATGGACTGCAATGAAGAATAGTTGTTCTGGAGTAACTGACGTACAAGAAATGCATGCTTTCGTCAATGGCCTAAAACCCGGACTAGTATCGTTCATGGTTGGTTCCAAACAGCACAAAGATCTCGGATCTATGCTTACAGCCGCCAATGAGCACGCTACAGCCGAAGACGACATCAGAGCAAGAGGAGGCAATATCGATACACTGATACTGGCCAAGAAAAATCCTCGCCCTGAGAAAAAAGGAACTTCAGATGCAACACCAAAACCCAAAGAGGTTAACATAGCCTTTGGAAGTGAAAAAGGGAACAGATGGAAAGGACGCAGTTCAGAACCAATCAACTACACTAAATAAGAGTGGGAGAAGATTAAGTCGGAACCCTGCGTCCACCATTCGCAATTCGGGAAACCCACCCATATGAACGCACAATGCCGGCTGAATAAGCACATGAAAGGCAGTGCAGGATCCGGAAACAAGGGGAAGAGTTCCAAAAGGAAATTCTCTAAACAAAAGCCAGAAGCTGAGAAAGAAGACAGTGAATCGGACACTGACGAAAAAATCCAGGAACAACAGCGGAAAGGCGAACCCAAGTTTCCGAGAGTTGATGGAGAGTGCGCCCTAACGTCCCTGGCAACTCCATCAGCAAAGGTGGCGAAAAGAACACTTCGAGAAATAAACGCGGTTGTTCTGGCAACCGCAAAATTCTTGAAGTATTCGAACACACCAATCACATGGGATCAGTCTGATCATCCCGGAAACATCCCTGAACCCGGCACACAAGCTCTTGTTGTAAGACCTATCGTCCAGAACACTAGGCTAAAAAGAGTGCTGATGGACGGAGGATCCAGCATCAACATAATATACCTAGATACGTTGAGACATCTGAAAATCTCCGAGACCCAGCTCAATTACAGCAACATACGCTTCGATGGCATTGTTCCTGGCAGGCAAGCACGATCACTAGGAGAAATTTCCCTAGATGTCACTTTTGGAGAAAAAGATCACTGCCGTCAGGAAAAAATATCCTTTGAGGTGGTGTCGTTCGAAAGCGTGTATCATGCGATACTCGGACGTCCAGCTTTCGCCAAATTCATGGCAAGATCATGTTATATCAATAACAAGCTGAAGATGCCGGGGCCAAAAGGAGGAGTAATCACCATATCAGGAGACTTCAAACTGGCAAACAAGCTGGAAAAAGAAAACGCCCTTTGTGCTAAGAAGATCATAGCAAAGGAAGAGCTGAAAGAGCTGGCCAAGGAGGTATCGCCGACAGAAATGCCGGCAGGAAAAGAAACCCGGAAGCCAGCAGACAGCTTCAAGGCATCCGAGAATACAAGACAGGTAATCCTAGATCCCAAAGATCCGACAAAATTCGTCGTAGTAGGAACTGGGATGACCGACAAATAGGAAGGCAAGCTCATCAAGTTCCTCCATGAGAACTGGGATATTTTCGCCTGGTGTCCGACTGACATGCCAGGCGTATCCAGGGAACTTGCTGAGCATCAACTCAACGTGATCCCAGGCTCCAAACCCGTCAAACAAGGTCTCCGTCGATTTGACGGAAGAAGACGGAAGGCTATTGGCAAGGAAATTATCCGGCTTTTAGCAGCAGATTTCATCCAGGAAGTAATCCACACTGAATGGTCTGCAAATCCGATATTAGTACCAAAGAAAGACACTACTGCTCTTAGGATGTGTATAGATTACACTGGCTTGAACAAATTGTGTCCAAAAGATAGGTCCGCGTTACCGCGAATCGATCAAATAATAGATGCCACCGCAGGCTCTGAGCTTTTATGCTTTTTGGATGCTTATTCCGGGTATCACCAAATACGCATGAAAAAAGGAAGATCAAATTAAGACTACTTTTATAACCCCGTACGGGACGTATTATTACGTAATCATGCCATTTGGCCTGAAGAACGCAGGTGCAACTTACCAGCGTTGCATGCAATGTTGTTTGCATAGTCAGATTGGTAAAAATGTCCACGCTTACATAGACGATATTGCTGTCGTAACCAAGGAAAAAGACACACTCCTTGAGGATCTGCGAGAAACCTTCGAAAACTTGCGCACTTATAAGATGAAGTTAAATCCATCAAAGTGTGTATTCGGGGTTCCCTCAGGAAAACTTCTGGGTTTCATCGTTTCTCACAGAGGAATAGAAGTCAACCCGGAAAAGATCAAAGAAATCTTGAACATCTCCAAACCCACGTGTGTGAAAGATGTCCAAAGATTGACGGGTTCCGCCGCTGCCATCAGCAGATTTATTAGTTGGCTGGGGGATAAAGCCTTACCACTCTACAAGTTGCTGAAAAAATCCGACAAATTCGAGTGGACAGAAGAGGCCGATGCAGCATTAACCCAGTTAAAGGAAACTTTGATGAAAGCTCCGATTTTGGCATCCCCAAAAGACGAAGAACCTATGTTATTGTACCTCACGGCTACAAACAGGGTTATTAGTGCAGTAATTGTTGTGGAACGGAAGAAAGACGAACAAAGCATACCAGACCAGCATCCGGTATATTACATAAGTGAAGTTTTCTCCGAGTCCAAGCAAAGGTACCCACACTACCAAAAACTGGCATATGGCGTATTTTTCGCATCTAGAAAGTTACGCCATTACTTCCAAGAAAATTCCATAACAGTGGTATGTAAAGCACCACTAGGGGATATAATAAAAAATGCGGAGGCAACTGGCCGAGTAGCCAAATGGGGTATCGAGCTAGCAGCCTTCGACATTAAGTATCAGCCAAGGACGGCAATAAAATCCCAGGTTCTGGCAGATTTTGTCGTCGACTGGACGGAAGCAATGGAGAAAACACCAATGCCGGAGTCCGAATACTGGATCATGCACTTTGATGGATCCAAGATGAAGAAGGGCGCTGGAGCTGGTGTAGTCTTAAAATCCCCTAAAGGAGACACAATGGAGTATGTATTACAAATACACTTCAACGCCAGCAATAACGTGGCAGAATACGAAGCTCTGCTTCATGGCTTGCACATTGCAAAAGAAATAGGGGTTAAACGCATCCTGTGCTACGGCGACTCGGATTTGGTACAACATCAGCTTAACCAAACCTGGGACGCAAAAAGCCCTATAATGGCCGAATACCGGAGAACGGTGGACGAGTTCGCCATTTGTTTTTTCGGATTCGAAGTACTCCATGTTAAAAGGGAGGAAAATTGGAACGCGGATGCGTTAGCCCGTATGGGGTCAGAGAGGGTAAAAACCCTACCACCAGGTGTATTCGTCCAGCATTTGTACGAGCCATCCATAAAAGGTGGAGATGTTGATTATCCTCTGGCTTCCGAGTCAATTGAAGTTATGCTCGTTAACCCGGACTGGAAAATTCCATATTTAAACTTCTTAGTCAACCAGAAGTATCCGGAAGGAGCAGACGAAGTCTTGCAAAGACAAATCCAGCGTCGATGCAAAGGATATGTGGTAATTGACAATTGCCTGTACAAACGCAGTACTTCCGGAATTTTTCTGCGGTGTATTTCACCAGAAGAAGGACGAGAAATCCTGCAAGAAATCCATGCCGGAGATTGCGGACATCATGCTCAATCAAAAAGCATAGTTAAAAAAGCATTCCGAGCCGGGTTTTTCTGGCTAACAGCCAAGATAGATGCGGAGCACATAGTGAATACATGTGCAGGGTGTCAATATTACGCCAAGCAGACTAATATGCCGGCCCAAGCACTCAAAACTATCCCAATTACATGGCCGTTTGCGGTCTGGGGGCTAGATATGATGGGACCGTTCAAAACTGCGTGAGGCGGACTTACACATCTACTTGTAGCTGTGGACAAATATACCAAATGGGGGAGGCCAAACCCATCAAAAAGGTTGACGGTGTAACTGCCAGAAATTTCATTATTGACATAGTCATGAGATATGGCGTTCCACACAGCATAATAACAGACAACGGGACAAATTTCTCCATTGGAGAGTTGGCAAAATATTGCCGACAAACGGGAATTCGCCTAGATCTCGCATCGGTGGCACACCCGCAATCCAATGGACAGGTTGAGAGAATGAATAGCTCAATCCTGCAAGGAATACGCCCAAGACTCGAATCTCCTCTTCATAGAGCAGCTGGAGCATGGGTAGAGGAGCTACCTTCCGTGCTTTGGAGTATTCGAACGACGCCAAACAGGTCAACTGGGCAAACCCTGTTTTTCCTAGTTTATGGTGCGGAAGCTATCCTTCCAACGGACATGATCCATGATAGCCCAAGAGTGAGGGATTTCGACGACTCGGATGCCGAAGAAGCACGACAGGATGTCGTCGATCTCTTAGAAGAGGAACGAGAGCTTGTGCTTCAAAGATCCGCCATTTACCAGCAAGGTTTACGACGTTACCATAGTCGGAAAATCAGGCATCGTTCTTTTAAAGAAGGTGAATTAGTGCTGAGATTGGTGTAGCAAAGAAAGCACAAGTTGGCCCCAGTATGGGAAGGACCATTTGTAATCAGCAAAGCTATGAAAAATGGGTCATATTATCTTGTAGATATTCGGGACACGGAAGACGATCCCGAGAAGCCGAATCGCAAAAGAAAGAGAAAGATAGATGATGAACTAGGAGAGACAAAGAGGCCTTGGAGCATCCAGCAGTTACGTCCCTTCTATACTTAGTTCAATTTCTATGTAAACATCTTTGAGATCATGAAATAAAGTTGTCGGAATTCTTAAATCCATGTTTTTACAAGTTTATTATAGTACAAAACATGATTCCACCTTATCTATTTCCCAATGATCTTACAAAATACTCAATGTTAACCCGAATTGTGCCTGCGTGCTCGGTGTTTAAAAACTGAATGATTTTCAGCCTGCTAACGGCTAAAGGAAACTCGGATTGTGCCTGCGTGCCCAAGTTTCAAAAAATTCCTTATTTTTCTCTAAGTATTATCTGATTGTTTATGTGTTGGGTCACTGGAGCTAGTTAGTAAAAATGCCTTTAGTATGATCCATGTTTCCGAGTTTGAACTGATTGGTTTTACCCAGTAATTCGGCATGATGATTCATAGTACTATTGAGCCATTTCAAACACTAAGGACAGTTAAAGCACATAAGCCAGAGAACTTAGAAGACAAAGGAATATTAAAACCCGGAAACCTTGCAAAGAATTTCATAATTAAAACTGCAAAAGGCGAAGTTCTTGTTTATACAAAAGGAATAGAAGCATTACAATATGAATTACATTGTAAAAGTGCAGTAATGCTCCTATTGTCTACTTCCACCATCCAGGTTAAGGGCAGCCCTTCAAGCATCCGAGTCTTCTTCGCTGCTGTCATTCTCGGGGGCTTCGGGGATCTCCTCTTCCGGATAAGTGATGGAGATGTTCACCATGGAGGCGATCTTGGTGGCGTGGCCTTTGATTTCATCAAAGATGGTGGTTCGCTGGTTTTCCGTGTATCCTTGAGGGATACCGTACGCCACGCGCCAAGACTTGGCACCAGGGTAATGCATACGCATAAGGCCGAGAGCCATGCGTGCACCACCCCGTGCAGCGGAACGTAAGGTGGAATCCCTGGATTCCGCCACCTCTAGGATAGCACCCGGAAGTTTATAAACTTCCGAGAATTCTATGGTACTTTTAGGGAGGAACTTGCTGATCAGTTGCATCCCAGCATCTCTGATCACATTCCATACCTTCCCAAAGGCTCGGATTTTTTCAATACGAGTAAGACCTGGATAATTTCCTGTTTTTTCGGAACAAGGCTCCAAAAAGGTTAGGCGACAAAACAGAGAAAGAAAGCAAGACATGGACGAATCGGTAAATGAAATAAAACTTACCAAGAACCTTGTCAATTTCGGAACCTTCCTCTAGGCGAAGGAATAAGATACTTTCCAAGTCTTGGATAGTGGACTTATCTTTTTCCGCCTGATCAGAAGCCTTGGATTGAGCAATTCCAAGGGCCAGATTACTGGCTTCCAGATCTTGTTGAACCTTCATAAGCTCTTTATGAAGGTCCAAGTTATACTTGCGGAGACGTTCGGCATTGCCGGCATCTTCAGCTACTTCCTTGGCCTTAGCCAAAGCAGCTGGAAAGCAAGGGAAAAATTCCGAGTTTAGAAAAATCTCGAGAAAGTACTTATTGATACTCCGGATAAAACAGAATAAAGCATACCTGTTGTTTCCGATAGCTGTAGCTAAGATGATGCCAGCTCATTATCCTTAAACTCAATAATAGATTGAAGGGTTTTCACCTCTTCATTCTTGATGTTAAGTTTATTAAAAATTTCCAAGTTTATTGTCGCACCCGGACTTCTAGGGGATACTCACAGTCCGTTAAACAGTAGATAAATGGCTTACGGGGCATACCGGCACCCGCATCTCAATATGAGCAGGCCAACACGTAAACGTGTGACAACCATTCTCTTACTATTCATCGTCTGTGCAAACCATCCCATAGAAATCCAGATACTTCCATTGACGTACTTCAAAACATACACGCATGGTACGTCAACGGCATTGGAACAAGTGATATCACAACAGATCTCTAAGACACAAAAGATGAAAATAAGTTGCAAATAGCTCTCACTAGAGCAGAGATAGCAGATACAATCATCCAGAGGACACATGTCCCAACAACTCATCATTACATCACAGCGGAAGCATCCAAAGTGTCTGAGTACAGACAAGATCCAAATAGGCCTAAGAGGCCGGAAACGAAAGACGGAGCCCATCCACGAAGTCTCGGATCCTGCCCGGGTCCGCTATCTACTCGTCAGCAGTCTCGTCATACTCCACGTAGTAGCCACCATGGGGATCCTCGGAAACATAGTCTGCGGAAACCACAGCCCCAAAGGGGTCAGTACATAAACGTACTGGCAAGCAAGACTCACAATTCACCAAAGTGTACCCGTCAACACCAAGCACAGATGCTTTGGGTTCAACGGAAGAAAGGGGGTGATACAAAAGATGCGGCAGCGGGCTGCTCTAACCAACTACAGAAACATGCTATAACTTCCGGCTATCAGAAAAGGAATAAGATAGCGTATCGTAACCAACTATAACTAACCACCAAACAAACCCATCCTGGATCTCGCCCCTTATCCAAAGAAGCAATCCGAGGATAACTCACACAGTTGGATTAGTGATGGTTCACATTGTTGTGTCAATAAGCCTATTACTAGTCAAGTTATCATTAGTTAGGTGTAAGTTGTTCTGAGTACTTGTTAGCCAGTACTTTCACCAAGTAATCCATAACCGCGGAAAACACGGCTTCTCGAGAAGATTTATCCCTGCAGGGGTGCACCAATTTGGACGTACACGTAAGAATAACCCGCCAGATGGAATGGCCTTTCCACCAAGCGGGGCACTCAACACAACTCAACTCTTCTTCGCATCAAGCCCAAAGAACCCCGTGCAGTTGAGCGCACGGCTAATCAAGCCCCACGAAGAAAAGGGGACCCTCATAGCACTCTAAGAACGTGTCTCCCTAAATGCCGACTACAAAAGTTCCACCCTGGCGCCAAGGGTTCGCACCTGCATATGCATGCGGCAAATGGAAAACCCGAACTAAATGAGGCGATTTGGACGAGATGCGAATCGAATCAAATTGAGGGGGGCGCCCATACACGCTTCCCACATGCGGTTAGTGCGCTCATCATGGATCAGTAGACAAGACCCTTTTCCTATTAGGGTCGACACTAGCAGGCCTCAAAACCACGCCGGGCCTCCTGCCGGTGCCTTATCAGCAAATTATTATTACCTCAAAATTAACAGGTTGTTGTTTAACATCGAGCCCCAGAACATAATGAAATAATAACAGAAAGTAACGGGTAACAGACTCGAGCAAAACAACCCTAAGCATGCTAGTAAGACACGGGCACAAGCAAAGGGGTTATAGGAGTGGAGGTGAGGCTATATCAGGATTACAGGATAACATGTGATAGGTTCGTAACAGAAGCAACGATTGATAGGGCTAGCAGAATAGACAACGGAAAGTATCGGTATCCAATATTGAAAGGAACACAATGGTTCATGTGAGTGAATACTTGCCTGCAAACTCAGCAGCCTAGTACTGAGCTAGATCCTCAGAAGGGGTGTCGTAAGTTTCGTCGGTCTCAACATCGTCGTTTATCCGAGAAGAAGCAAACAAACAACGCAGAGAGACAAACAATCAATATCATGGCATAGTGCACAAACATGGGATGATGCATGACCATTTAATTGATGCATAGAAATAAACTAGTTGACATGGTAACATGTTTAAATGGACCCATATGCAATTGGATTGCATATGGAAAGCCCATGAATTAAGGTTGAAATAATTGTTTTACAACTAAACCATAGGTGAAAGTGGATTAGCATGATGCATGGATGAGGAAAACAGCAAAATAACAACAATAGAATCAATTGGAAATAAGGTTTATCAATTTTGGAATTTTAGTTGTTAAGTTATGAAATTTTGGTTCCTTAAAGGTGTTACACAAGCATTTGTTGTTTTCACCACTTTTAATTGTTCAAAATAGACAACCAAGTTCATATTTGGAAAGAACACCAAATTTTAGGTGGATTACATGTTTCACTTATTGAAAAAGGAATTAGGATAATTTACTTATGAATTAAACAAGTTTAAACAAGAATTAAATGAATTTAATTCAAGTATGAATATTATTTGAATTTTATTTGTTCAAAACATAAATTCAAATTCATATTTGAAAAGTTTATACTTTGATGGTTTGAAAACATATTTTACATGTTCAAAAATAATTTAATTTGAGCAAGTTATGAATTTAGCAAATTTAAATGATTTAAACAAGGTTTAAATCATTCAACCAATTTTAATTATTCAAAACATGAAACAAATTTTATATTTGAAAAGGTGGTTCAAAATAGCATGGAAAACATATTTTATTTGTTGAAAATGGATTTAAAATGAGCAAGTTATTAATTTGGCAATTTTAAATGCATTAATTAAGAAACAGTTGTTTTCAGCAATTTAAATTATTCAAAACAGCAAACAAAGTTGATATTTGGAAAGTACATGAAAAGTTGATTGGAAAACATATTTAGTTTGGTGAATTTGGAATTTTTATGCCCAAGTTATGATTTTTGCAAAATTAAGTGAATTAAACAAGTTTTCAAATATTTCCCCAATTTAAAATATTCAAAACAGTAAACAAATTGCATTGAAAAGGTTGAAAACATGTAGCAAATGTTTCACTGAACATTTTGAGTTATTAAACATAATTTTTGGGTTATTATTGAATTTATTATGCAATTTTCCATAATCATTCTTATTCTGCCCTTTTTAGTAAACAGAGGGAAACATGCTCAAAATTAATTCAATTGTGACCAAATAAAATACCAATGTGTAGAGTTTGTTAAGAAAAATTTTTAGAGCCCAAGTTTTCTTAAATTGGATGAACCAAACTCAAGTTATGAAATTCCAAAGTTTCCAATTTTTATTGCATTTTCAGTAATTAATTATTTAGTGCAAAAAGTATTACAGAAACATGTTGCAATTTTGTTACTAATGGAAAGAGCACAAGATTTTGGATCCACAGGAATTTGAATCATTCAATTTGGAGCAAAATTCAATTTTATATGGATTTTAGAATTAAAGGGGCAGATCTGGGTTTCTGAAATTCGGGCAGAAAAAGAAAAGGCTGAAACAAAAAGGGTGTGGCTTGGGGGGATCGAACCCAGCACCTGGGGCGTGCGCACAAGGGCCACTACCACTGCGGTGGGCTGGACTTGTTGACAGGAAGGGGAAGCTCGGGGGGTTAACCTTCAGACTCGCGCGGGATTTAACTGAACTTCAAAGTTCAGTTCGCCTGAACCTTGCCAGGGTGCCGGCGGCGATCGGAGCGGGCATGCGAGCGGCAGTGGGCGGTGGTCGTTGTGTGCTGCGGGTGCGTGTGCTGCGGCCTAGAGGAAGGAGGGAGGGAGGAAGGGGATCGAGGGGAGGGAGAGCTCACCTCGATGGCGACAGAAGGAGCAGGTCGGCGGAGGAGTGGCGACCGGCGGGATGGCGAGGATGGCGGCGGCGCTCCGGGCCGTCCCCGCCCGCGCCGAGTGGTGGAGGAGGGAGAGGGCGCCGGGGAGGTTCCATTCCCGACGTTAGCATGGCCGGAGGAGGGCCTCCCGGCGGCGATCACCGGAGGGGAAGGTGGAGGCTTCGGTGGCGGGTTCAGTTACAGAGAAAATACAGAGAGGAGAGAGCAGAGGGAGAGGAAGAAGAGAAAATGGAGGCGGGGAGAGGGAAGAGAGGGAGGTAGGAGGGTTAGGGCAGAGGGGAAAGGAGGCACTCTAGGGTTTATAGGGAGGGGGAGGAGCTCACTGTCGTTGCTTGCTCCTCTCTGCTACGTGGGTAGCTCGGATGGAATCCGTACAGAGGTGGAAGAAGAGGTGGGTGGGTCGAAGGGGTATTGGGCCAAGGGGGAGAGAAGTTGGGCTGGGCCTGGCTGCCCCTCTCTCCCTTTGTTTTAATCTTTTTGTTCTAATTGTTTTTTTTTTGCTGATTTGAATAGGAGAGAAAAGAGAGGTTTTAGGGGTAGAAAAAATTAGGAAAACAATTGTGTGGTGATTATTTTTTGTAACAGCAACTTAGTGCCACTTTTGTTTTCAAAGTATTTCAAAATATTTTGTTGTTTGCAATTTGGTTGGAATTTGAATGAATTGTTGATTAAGTTATTTCTTAAAAGTAACATTTAATTAGTTCTTGGACCCTCAAGTTTATTTAAAAAAATTGATTTGGAAAATGTTTTGTTTCATTAATTTCAAATGGTTGCTGTTTGGAAAAATGCAAATGAATATGAAAAGGGTTTGATATTAAATGAATTTTTTTGATAGAAACAAAACAACAGTTTTGGAATCACACTTTAATGGAAACAATTGATTGTTTTGATTTGAAATATCATTTTGGAAATTGTAACATCACAAGTATGAAACAAAAGGTTTGAATTTTGGTTTGAAATTCAAATAGAAAACAAAGGAAAACAAATGAAAACAGAGAAAAACAAATGGAAAACAAGCAAAACAAATGCAATGAACAAGATGTCATGATGCAAAACATAAAATAACAGAGAGCAAAACATTCTAATGGCTATTTTTCATACTTGGGATGTTACAAAACGCCCCCCCCCCCCCCTTGAAGGAATCGTTCGTACTGAGAAAAGAAAAGGTTCGGATACTTCTTGCGAAGATCCTCTTGAGCTGTGACACGTGAAACACATCGTGCACCTCGGATAGTTTTTCTGGAAGTTCAAGACGATAGGCATTCCTGGCCACTCTTCTTAAAAGACGTCAGGGAATTCGCAAACCACCGGAACATTTTTGAGTAGAGGTAGAGGTTTTGTATCGAGGGTGTATAGCTGAATAGAATTTGATTCATTTGGAGAATAGACTATCTGGCCAGAAGGGTGGAACAGAGTTATTGAATAGACGCCGGTAGAAGAACTGAAGTGGGAAGCAACAACAAAGTTTGAACGGACGAAAAGGATGTTGAGAAGAACAGGATAACGAAGCAACAACGGTGAAACACGAGAACAAAACTCCTGAGGTACTACGGAAAACCCATCCGGGCTTCTAAAGGATCAATATCTACTGCTTAAGGAATAGAGGATCTGCTTCCGGGGCTTACACGCCTCCGTTCTCAATCGTGAGTAGGCAAAATGATAAATCATGTCACAACCACCTCCATTCCTATGGTCTAGTAGATATAACCATCCTAGAGAAACCAGGATACGTGAAATCCTAACTTGAAAGTTTAGATGAGAAGGGAAAACAACGTTGCACTTCCTTACCAGAAAAGGGAGGGTGGGTGGGGAAAGAAATAAAAGAACAGAATTCCTACTCTCACGTTTCATTTTTCCTATATAGCTACAAAATAGTTTCTAGACTCAACTGCGGCCAGTAAAAAGGGATCCTACAGGCAGACAGGCTCTGATACCATTTGTCGCACCCGGACTTCTAGGGGATACTCACAGTCCGTTAAACAGTAGATAAATGGCTTACGGGGCATACCGGCACCCGCATCTCAATATGAGCAGGCCAACACGTAAACGTGTGACAACCATTCTCTTACTATTCATCATCTGCGCAAACCATCCCATAGAAATCCAGATACTTCCATTGACGTACTTCAAAACATACACGCATGGTACGTCAACGGCATTGGAACAAGTGATATCACAACATATCTCTAAGACACAAAAGATGGAAATAAGTTGCAAATAGCTCTCACTAGAGCAGAGATAGCAGATACAATCATCCAGAGGACACATGTCCCAACAACTCATCATTACATCACAGCGGAAGCATCCAAAGTGTCTGAGTACAGACAAGATCCAAATAGGCCTAAGAGACCGGAAACGAAAGACGGAGCCCATCCACGAAGTCTCGGATCCTGCCCGGGTCCGCTATCTACTCGTCAGCAGTCTCGTCATACTCCACGTAGTAGCCACCATGGGGATCCTCGGAAACGTAGTCTGCGGAAACCACAGCCCCAAAGGGGTCAGTACATAAACGTACTGGAAAGCAAGACTCACAATTCACCAAAGTGTACCCGTCAACACCAAGCACAGATGCTTTGGGTTCAACGGAAGAAAGGGGGTGATACAAAAGATGCGGCAGCGGGCTGCTCTAACCAACTACAGAAACATGCTATAACTTCCGGCTATCAGAAAAGGAATAAGATAGCGTATCGTAACCAACTATAACTAACCACCAAACAAACCCATCCTGGATCTCGCCCATTATCCAAAGAAGCAATCCGAGGATAACTCACACAGTTGGATTAGTGATGGTTCAGATTGTTGTGTCAATAAGCCTATTACTAGTCAAGTTATCATTAGTTAGGTGTAAGTTGTTCTGAGTACTTGTTAGCCAGTACTTTCACCAAGTAATCCATAACCGCGGAAAACACGGCTTCTCGAGAAGATTTATCCCTGCAGGGGTGCACCAATTTGGCCGTACACGTAAGAATAACCCGCCAGATGGAATGGCCTTTCCACCAAGCGGGGCACTCAACACAACTCAACTCTTCTTCGCATCAAGCCCAAAGAACCCCGTGCAGTTGAGCGCACGGCTAATCAAGCCCCACGAAGAAAAGGGGACCCTCATAGCACTCTAAGAACGTGTCTCCCTAAATGCCGACTACAAAAGTTCCACCCTGGCGCCAAGGGTTCGCACCTGCATATGCATGCGGCAAATGGAAAACCCGAACTAAATGAGGCGATTTGGACGAGATGCGAATCGAATCAAATTGAGGGGGGAGCCCATACACGCTTCCCACATGCGGTTAGTGCGCTCATCATGGATCAGTAGACAAGACCCTTTTCCTATTAGGGTCGACACTAGCAGGCCTCAAAACCACGCCGGGCCTCCTGCCGGTGCCTTATCAGCAAATTATTATTACCTCAAAATTAACAGGTTGTTGTTTAACATCGAGCCCCAGAACATAATGAAATAATAACAGAAAGTAACGGGTAACAGACTCGAGCAAAACAACCCTAAGCATGCTAGTAAGACACGGGCACATGCAAAGGGGTTATAGGAGTGGAGGTGAGGCTATATCAGGATTACAGGATAACATGTGATAGGTTCGTAACAGAAGCAACGATTCATAGGGCTAGCATAATAGACAACGGAAAGTATCGGTATCCAATATTGAAAGGAACACAATGGTTCATGTGAGTGAATACTTGCCTGCAAACTCAGCAGCCTGGTACTGAGCTAGATCCTCAGAAGGGGTGTCGTAAGTTTCGTCGGTCTCAACATCGTCGTTTATCCGAGAAGAAGCAAACAAACAACGCAGAGAGACAAACAATCAATATCATGGCATAGTGCACAAACATGGGATGATGCATGACCATTTAATTGATGCATAGAAATAAACTAGTTGACATGGTAACATGTTTAAATGGACCCATATGCAATTGGATTGCATATGGAAAGCCCATGAATTAAGGTTGAAATAATTGATTTACAACTAAACCATAGGTGAAAGTGGATTAGCATGATGCATGGATGAGAAAAACAGCAAAATAACAACAATAGAATCAATTGGAAATAAGGTTTATCAATTTTGGAATTTTACTTGTTAAGTTATGAAATTTTGGTTCCTTAAAGGTGTTACACAAGCATTTGTTGTTTTCACCACTTTTAATTGTTCAAAATAGATAACCAAGTTCATATTTGGAAAGAACACCAAATTTTAGGTGGATTACATGTTTCACTTATTGAAAAAGGAATTAGGATAATTTACTTATGAATTAAACAAGTTTAAACAAGAATTAGATGAATTTAATTCAAGTATGAATATTATTTGAATTTTATTTGTTCAAAACATAAATTCAAATTCATATTTGAAAAGTTTATACTTTGATGGTTTGAAAACATATTTTACATGTTCAAAAATAATTTAATTTGAGCAAGTTATGAATTTAGCAAATTTAAATGGTTTAAACAAGGTTTAAATCATTCAACCAATTTTAATTATTCAAAACATGAAACAAATTTTATATTTGAAAAGGTGGTTCAAAATATCATGGAAAACATATTTTATTTGTTGAAAATGGATTTAAAATGAGCAAGTTATTAATTTGGCAATTTTAAATGCATTAATTAAGAAACAGTTGTTTTCAGCAATTTAAATTATTCAAAACAGCAAACAAAGTTGATATTTGGAAAGTACATGAAAAGTTGATTGGAAAATATATTTAGTTTGGTGAATTTGGAATTTTTATGCCCAAGTTATGATTTTTGCAAAATTAAGTGAATTAAACAAGTTTTCAAATATTTCCCCAATTTAAAATATTCAAAACAGTAAACAAATTGCATTGAAAAGGTTGAAAACATGTAGAAAATGTTTCACTGAACATTTTGAGTTATTAAACATAATTTTTGGGTTATTATTGAATTTATTATGCAATTTTCCATAATCATTCTTATTCTGCCCTTTTTAGTAAACAGAGGGAAACATGCTCAAAATTAATTCAATTGTGACCAAATAAAATACCAATGTGTAGAGTTTGTTAAGAAAAAAATTTAGAGCCCAAGTTTGCTTAAATTGTATGAACCAAACTCAAGTTATGAAATTCCAAAGTTTCCAAATTTTATTGCATTTTCAGTAATTAATTATTTAGTGCAAAAAGTAGTACAGAAACATGTTGCAATTTTGTTACTAATGGAAAGAGCACAAGATTTTAGATCCACAGGAATTTGAATCATTCAATTTGGAGCAAAATTCAATTTTATATGGATTTTAGAATTAAAGGGGCAGATCTGGGATTCTGAAATTCGGGCAGAAAAAGAAAAGGCTGAAACAAAAAGGGTGTGGCTTGGGGGGATCGAACCCAGCACCTGGGGCGTGCGCACAAGGGCCACTGCCACTGCGGTGGGCTGGACTTGTTGACATGAAGGGGAAGCTCGGGGGGTTAACCTTCAGACTCGCGCGGGATTTAACTGAACTTCAAAGTTCAGTTCGCCTGAACCTTGCCAGGGTGCCGGCGGCGATCAGAGCGGGGATGCGAGCGGCAGTGGGAGGTGGTCGCTGTGTGCTGCGGGTGCGTTTGATGCGGCCTAGAGGAAGGAGGAAGGGAGGAAGGGGATCGAGGGGAGGGAGAGCTCACCTCGATGGCGACAGAAGGAGCAGGTCGGCGGAGCAGTGGCGACCGGCGGGATGGCGAGGATGGCGGCGGCGCTCCGGGCCGTCCCCGCCCGCGCCGAGTGGTGGAGGAGGGAGAGGGCGCCGGGGAGGTTCCATTCTCGGCGTTAGCATGGCCGGAGGAGGGCCTCCCGGCGGCGATCACCGGAGGGGAAGGTGGAGGCTTCGGTGGCGGGTTCAGTTACAGAGAAAATACAGAGAGGAGAGAGCAGAGGGAGAGGAAGAAGAGAAAATGGAGGCGGGGAGAGGGAAGAGAGGGAGGTAGGAGGGTTAGGGCAGAGGGGAAAGGAGGCACTCTAGGGTTTATAGGGAGGGGGAGGAGCTCACTGCCGTTGCTTGCTCCTCTCTGCTACGTGGGTAGCTCGGATGGAATCCGTACAGAGGTGGAAGAAGAGGTGGGTGGGTCGAAGGGGTATTGGGCCAAGGGGGAGAGAAGTTGGGCTGGGCCTGGCTGCCCCTCTCTCCCTTTGTTTTAATCTTTTTGTTCTAATTGTTTTTTTTTTGCTGGTTTGAATAGGAGAGAAAAGAGAGGTTTTAGGGGTAGAAAAAATTAGGAAAACAATTGTGTGGTGATTATTTTTTGTAACAGCAACTTAGTGCCACTTTTGTTTTCAAAGTATTTCAAAATATTTTGTTGTTTGCAATTTGGTTGGAATTTGAATGAATTGTTGATTAAGTGATTTCTTAAAAGTAACATTTAATTAGTTCTTGGACCCTCAAGTTTATTTGAACAAATTGATTTGGAAAATGTTTTGTTTCATTAATTTCAAATGGTTGCTGTTTGGAAAAATGCAAATGAATTTGAAAAGGGTTTGATATTGAATGAATTTTTTTGATAGAAACAAAACAACAGTTTTGGAATCACACTTTAATGGAAACAATTGATTGTTTTGATTTGACATATCATTTTGGAAATTGTAACATCACAAGTATGAAACAAAAGGTTTGAATTTTGGTTTGAAATTCAAATAGAAAACAAAGGAAAACAAATGAAAACAGAGGAAAACAAATGGAAAACAAGCAAAACAAATGCAATGAACATGATGTCATGATGCAAAACATAAAATAACAGAGAGCAAAACATTCTAATGGCTATTTTTCATACTTGGGATGTTACATTTATTACATCAGTAGTATGCTGAAATGTGGAAATAAAAGCCAAACGCTTAAGTTAGATCAAGCGTAATAAAGAAGCATTAAGCGGAAAGTATGTTTCCAACTTATTGCTTGGGGGCTAGAGATATTACCTGGCTCATTTCCCGCAAGTTTGACAAAGTCTCGTTGAATTCTTTTGCATATTCAGAAAAAAGAATCCCAGCGTGATGACGGCCATCTTGTATGACCTGACGAGGTGAAAATACGAAATCGTTTCGGATAGTCAGCCCGCCCTGTGGCCAAGGACGAATTAGAGGAGCAGGAGCGAAGAATTTCTCAGCTTATGGACGGATATATCCGAGTTCATCAAATGGTTCTTCCTTTATCCGGATATTCCTGTCCAAATTGGGAAAAGGTTCGTCCCCCCCAGATGATCGAGGATTTCTACCCATCTGTGTTTCCTCCCTTTCCCTCGCACCCATGGAAGGTGCAATAGACTGGCTGGGTTGCCGAAATTGATTATCCGGGTTCGCGGTTTTATACTCCTTGCTAGACATAGCGAAAGGAGGTGAAGCTGCAGCAGAAGAAGGTTCTTTTTTCATAGCAGTAGCTTTACGTTTCTTCAATTTCTTTGTCTTCAAAGGAGTTGGAGCGAGGCTGAAAAGAGAACATCCGAGAAATAAATATCTCGAAGAACTAGAGGGGAATAACGATTAAAAAAGCTCCAGCAGAATACCTGGATGTGGCGACGGGAATCCCGTCAATAGTTATCGTTTCCTCAAAATTCACCTGCCTTTTACGTTTCCGGTCGCCGTAGAAGCTGGCATGTAATTCGTTAAGCTTGGCGTTGGAAGCAAGATCAGCTCCCTCAAGTTCGTCGAACTAGGGAAGTAGCAACGATGCGTTGAAAGTCAGACAAGGAGGTTAATCCGAGAAAAACCCAAAAACGGGGAAAATATAAATACCTTGGGGGCTGGATTCTCCACGTGATATATTGCCAGACTTTTTGCGTATTGATTGCACGTGGCAACCAGTTGGTTGAGTCGCTTTATGAAATCCTTTTTGGTATAGGACTTGTCCGTCCCCCTCATGCTATCTTCTGGCCCTTCATATTCATAAAGGAGCCGGGAACGAAAGGAAAGAGGTTGAATACGGCGTCCAAACCAACATAAAACAGTATCCTTTCCAGTTAAGGGAGGCTGGGAGGAAGTAAGCTTGGCGATACGCCGTTTTATCTTCATCAGGTTTTCCGGCAATGTTTGCACTGCTTCAACTGCCCAACTCTCTTGAGGAGAGGCGGCGGAATTAACGAATGGAGGAACCCCGCTTTCCTTACCATGGAATGGGATGTCCTGATGGTAAAAGAAGGAACCCATCCAAGATTTGACGGGTTCCGATGTTTTTATCTTCGGATACCAATCTTCCCTAAACCTCCGAAGAGTGAAAGAAATAGTTCCGCAGATGGGAGGAATACCTTCTGTGAGGTTATGCTTCACTTCAAAGCAATATCGCCAGAAATCTAGACTAGGTGCTATTCCTAAGTATCCTTCAAAAAGGGCTTGGAAACTAGCTAGGTAAAGGATGGAGTTGGGAGAAAGATTGTGTGGCTGAACGCCGTAATAATTAAGGACATCCGAGAAAAAGGCGGAAGGCGGTAAACCCATACCTCTTGCGATGTGAGAGGTAAGGAGGACGCGTTCCCCCTTTTTTTGGTATGGGCTCGAGCTCACCTTCCGAGTTCCGCCATTTGCCTTTGATTATTAGCCCTTCCCTTTCCATTTGTGGAAGGAGGATAGGAGGAATATTACTCGGACTCCAGTTGCCGACAAATTCCATTTCTTCATCAATTCCGGCGGCGGCAGACGCGGCAGCCTCAACAGCGGTGAGCTCGTCGCCAACGAGCGTGATTTTCTCCTCCGCCGTCTCGGGAGCGAACGACGGAGTAGGGGCGGAGCTCGAACCCGCAAGATCCGCGGCGGCGGAAGTATTTCCCTCGTCCGCCGCGGTGCCCGCGGTCTTCACCGGCTCGCCGCCGGCGTGCGTTGGGGAATCCAACATAGGATCCATCGTGTTGATGATATCCTCGATGTCTTGCGTGACGTTGCGGGCGGGCGAAGACGACGGAGATGCCATTAGGTGGCGGCGCTGGCTCGCCTCCGGTGAGGTTTTGGGCGCGGTGTGCGTTCGGAAATCTCTCTCTGCTGGAAGCTTGGGCACTGTACTGGCGTTCGAAGTGGGAGCGGAAGGTTTTCCGAGAGGACGAAGAAGGCTATTTATAGCCGGAAATCCGTCACGATACGTGCTAACGACTCTTTTGACCGTTGGATGACCAACGCGTGTCACTCGCCGGAAAATCCAGGAAATAAATCGACAGGGTGATTATGGCTATCTCCTCGTTTCCCGCGAGAATCTGTCAGAGATACGTTTCTGGGTTTCCCGCTTGAAACCCAAACGTCCCTTACATCAGCATGATTAAAGTGCTGACGTAGGAGGTTCCTTCTCCGCGAAGGATCGTGTGGGAAAAGCCGGATTGTCAGAATTCCGAGTTTTACGTTATCATCTCTTTTCAAAGAAGAATACGAAGAATCAAGACTGCTGGCCAATATTTCTCGGACAATATATATTTGGCGAAAGACGGCAATCAGAGTTTTAATCCTTCTTGGGGGCTACTGTCGGATATATACTGAATAGGGGTATATCAGATGGTGGTCATAAGTGCCAGATTACCAGGGTGGCCCAAGTGGTAGTGGGCTATGGTCCATTGGGCGGCCCAGTAAGCTGACGCACAGAAGCCGGATTCTAGAAGGACCCGGATCACGGCCCACGTGATCTAGCTTGGAGGATAAGGCGGATTCCTTACTTTCCAAGTTAATAGCTACCGTAGTCTTCTAGGTTTCCTACTCTGTATGCCCTAACCCGGCTATTATATAAAGCTGGACGGGAGATATGATAGATAGACATGAAGAGATAGGCTAACTCGCCGGGAAGGTGATCCTCAGCGAATAGCTAAACCGAACCTCACATTGTAATTGTACACACAGGCTTTAGCCCTGATTAGTGAGATTGCAGGAGTAGGAACGTCGTATTATTACGACGTACCGAACCTGGGTAAATCTTGTGTCTTTGTCTTAAACGCGACCCCGTTTCCCCACGTCTCTACCTATATTCTCATGGCACCCCCTTCTATGAAAACTACTACGATATCTCGACATTCATGTTGTCTGCTGCATCTAGTATGTTCGAGTGCCACATGTTAATAGCTGCTTTTGTCATGATTTATATTCTGGAGTTTATCATGGAAATTATGCCTAATTATTCAACAATCCAAAAACCTAATTGTAGGAAATTTCCTGAACTGTCTATGGCCCACTTAAGTGATTCAATGGAACCGGAAAGGTTCAATGGTACCACCTTTAAGAGATGGCAACTGAGAAGCCAACTGTGGCTCCAGTCCATGAAAGTGTGGGACATAATTATGAATGGACTTCCTGAAGGAGCTACTGACGATGTTCAGAATAAGTTCAAGGAAGCCAATAATAATTTAAGAGGCTGTATTCTGAGCGTCCTGGAGGGACGTCTGTGCGATGTGTATATGCACATCGAAGACGCTAAGGAGCTCTGGGATGCACTGAATACTAAATTCGGTGCGTCCGATGCTGGCAGTGAGTTGTATATCATGGAGAGCTTTAACGACTACAAGATGGTGAATAACCGTTCTGTAGTCAAACAAGATCATGAGATACAGTGCATTGCGAAGGAGCTTGATCTGCTCAAGTGTCTGATTCCTGATAAGTTTGTGGCTGGATGCATTATTGCAAAGCTGCCTTCTTCATGGAGGAATTTTGCCACATCTCTCAAACATAAGAGATAGGAGATATCGGTTGAAAACCTGATAGCGTCTCTTGATGTTGAGGAGAAAGCTTCGACAAAGGACACAACTGAGAGAGGTGGTGATTTGTAGTCTAGCGCCAATATGGTGCAGAAAAATCATCACGTCAAGAATAACAACAAGAACAAAGGGAACTATAAGCCCCAGTTCAATGGTCTTGTGAACACTACTGCCTTTAAGAATAAGAAGAAGAAGAAGGTGCTGAACAAAGCTGTGCTCGAGTGCTTTACGTGTGGAGCGCTCGGCCACTTTTCTGTTGACTGCCCATACCGTGCAGACAAGAAAGGGAAGAAAGGCTCCAAGAATGTCAACGTGGTGACCGCTAGGAACACTGATGGGTACGGTAATATACCGATGGTACTTTCAGTTTTTCAATCTCCATGTTGGTGGATTGATACAGGTGCTAATGTTCATGTGTGTGCTGACATCTCTATGTTCACTTCTTATCAGGTCGCACAGGATTTTTCCGTCCTAATGGGGAATGGGTCACATGCTTCTGTTCGTGGTGTTGGCACGGTAGATCTGAAGTTTACTTCGGGGAAGAACGTCAAGCTGAGGAACATGCAGCATGTCCCTTCTATGAATAAGAATCTCGTCAGCGGCTCCCTTCTTTGCAGAGATGGGTTTAAAGTAGTGTTTGAGTCCAATAAAGTAGTTGTGTCGAGATTTGGACAATTTATTGGTAAAGGCTATGAGTGCGGAGGCTTGTTCCGCTTTTCTCTTTCCGAATTTTGTAATAAGTTAGTAAACCATATTTGTGGCAATGTTGATTCGGATGCTAGTGTTTGGCACTCTCGTTTATGTCATGTTAATTTTGGTTTACTGTCTCGGCTATCCAGTTTAAGTTTAATTCCGAATTTTACCATTGCCAAAGGTTCTAAGTGCCATAGTTGTGTGCAATCTAAGCAGCCTCGGAAGCCTCACACGACAGCTGAGGAGAGACACTTGGGACCTCTAGAACTCATACATTTTGATCTGTGCGAGATGAATGGTGTGTTGACAAAAGGTGGAAATAGATATTTCATGACAGTCATTGATGATGCTACTAGATTATGTTATGTTTATTTGTTGAAAACTAAAGATGAGGCTTTAGACTACTTTAAAATCTATAAGGCTGAAGTTGAAAATCAATTAGAGAGAAAGATCAAACGTTTTAGGTCGGATCGTGGCGGAGAGTACTTCTCTAAAGTATTTGATGAATTCTGTGAGGAACACGGTATTATTCACGAGAGGACGCCTCCCTACTCGCCACAATCAAACGGAACTGCTGAGAGGAAAAACCACACGCTGACCGACTTGGTGAATGCCATGTTGGACACTGCTGGTTTATCTAAGGCATGGTGGGGGAGGCTCTGTTGACTTCGTGTCATGTCCTGAATAAAGTTCCTAACAAGAATAAAGAGAAAACCCTTTATGAGGAGTGGGTTGGGAGAAAACCATCACTTTCTTATTTGTGTACTTGGGGATGCTTGGCAAAAGTCAACGTTCCAATTCCAAAGAAACGCAAATTTGAACCAAAAACAGTGGATTGTATCATTCTGGGTTATGCTCAGCGTAGCATTGGTTATAGATTTCTAGTGGTTAAATCCGAGGTACCTGATATGCATGTTGATACTATTATGGAATCTCGTGATGCAACATTTTTTGAGAATATGTTTCCTACGAAAGATATGCATAGCTTTGCTGAATTTTCGTCTGAATTAATTCCGGAATCTAGTACATCTAGTGATCATACTGAACTACCACATGATGAGAAAGTCCTTGAGAAGGATGACAATGAAGCTCCTAAACGGAGTAAGAGACAGAGGATTGAAAAATCCTTTGGTGATGATTTCATTGTGTACCTTGTGGACAATACGGATACGTCTATTGCAGAGGCATTTGCATCTCCAGATGCAGATGACTGGAAAGAAGCTGTCCATAACGAGATGGACTCCATTATTTCTAATGGGATATGGGAGTTATCTGAACGACCTTATGGTTTTAAGCCAGTGGGCTGTAAGTGGGTGTTCAAGAAGAGGCTAAGGCCTGATGGTACTATTGAGAAGTACAAGGCACGGCTTGTAGCCAAGGGCTACACTCAGCGAGAATGCGAAGATTATTTTGACACATATTCACCTGTTGCTAGACTGACCACCATTCGTGTACTACTTTCCATGGCTTCCTCTTATAGTCTTATCGTTCATCAAATGGACATAAAGATAGCTTTCCTTATAAGAGAGTCGGAAGAGGAAATCTATATGGATAAGCCTGATGGGTTTGTAGTAAAAGGTGAAGAGAGAAAGGTGTGCAAATTGTTAAAATCTTTGTATGGACTGAAACAAGCACCTAAGCAATGGCATGAGAAGTTCGATAGAACTTTAACTTCTGCGGGCTTTGTCATTAATGAGTCTGACAGGTGTGTATACTAACGCCTTGGTGGGGACGATAGTGTTATATTATGCTTGTATGTTGACGACATACTGATTTTTGGTACAAGCATAATTGTGATCAATGAGGTCAAGTCTTTTCTATCAAAGTGTTTGATATGAAAGATCTGGGAGAAGCTGATGTAAATCTGAACATTAAGCTTATTAAGGATGAGAGTGGGATTACGTTGACGCAATCACACTATGTTGAGAAGATCTTGAGCCGTTTCGGCTTTATTGATAGCAAGTCTTCTCCAACACCTTATGATCCTAGTGTGACGCTTCGAAAGAACAAAAGAATTACGAAAGATCAATTGAGATACTCTCAAAAAAACCGATTCACTCATGTACCTTGCGAGCGCGACAAGGCCTGACATCTGTTTTGCTGTGAGCAAATTTAGCAGGTTCATGCCAAACCCGGGTAATGATCATTGGCATGCACTTCAAAGGGTCATGCGCTATCTGAATGGTACTATGAGCTATGGGATTCATTATTCAGGGCACCATGCTGTTCTTGAGGGATATAGTGACTCCAACTGGATTTCAGATGTAGATGAGCTCTACGCCACAAGTGGATATGCATTTCTTTTTGGAGGTGGCGCAGTGTCATGGAGGTCTTGTAAACAGACCATATTGACGAGGTCAACCATGGAAGCAGAACTTACTGCTTTAGATACATCCACTGTTGAGGCAGAATGGCTGCGTGAGCTCTTGATGGACTTGCCGGTGGTTGAGAAACCATTACCGGCTATCCTCATGAACCGTGACAATCAAACGGTGATTGCCAAGGTGACCAGTTCTAAGGATAATGCAAAGTCATCAAGACACGTCAAAAGACGTTTGAAGTCTGTCAGGAAATTCAGAAACTCCGGAGTAATTAATGTTACGTATATTCAAGCAGACAAAAACCTGGCAGATCCCTTTACGAAGGGACTATCACGTAATGTGATAGATAGTGCATCGAGGGAGATGGGTATGAGACCCGTGAGCGTTACACCATAGTGGTAACCCAACCTATGTGATCGGAGATCCCGTGAATTAGGACATGGGAAGAACAACCTAGTGGTTTGACTGAGGAGAGTATTTGGTAAACCCTCTCTAAGTGGTGATGCATAACTCTCAAAGAGTTGTAAGGCAGGTTGGCAACATGCCTTAATATGTTTATGTTGGCTATTTATAGCAAAGATGCTGTCCTACAGAGCATTCTTGAAAGAACACACCTATGTGAGTCCGACTATAAACATCGCAGTCTATGAGATTTGGGTGATCTCTAGTAAACTCATGAAGAGACCACGGAGTACGACGCATATGCTCCACCCGCGGGGTAGGCTACTGGCAGCCATGTACTAGTTATGACTTTGAGTAAAGTCTATTGGCACAAAACTTGCAATTCAAGGCATAGTCCATTGTTCGACTTAACAGTCTCTGCTGAAACACTAGTATATAAACAAGTAGCGAGGATTGAAAAATCTTCAAATGGGCATTTGAGATCTGGTGGGGGATTGCTGAAATATTGGGCCCAACATGTACAAGCCCAATAAGAAATCTTGAAATCTAAAAATGGCCCATGTGTACAAGTAAGTGGTGGGAGTGGGAAGTTTAGTCCCACATTGGAAGTTTGAGGAGTTGGACACCACCTTATAAGGTGGAGTGTTGTAGGGATTGTATGTGAGTGAGAACAAGAGAGCCTCTCGCGCACTCCTCCTCCTCCTCCGCCGCTCGCGATCGCGTTTCGTGAATCGAGCCTCGAGCCGAGACAATACTTATCTTTATTTTGCTGTCTTGGAAAACCGATTTCGTAGTCGTGACGGACGCGTCACAGCTGAGGCGGTTCGGATCGCTCCCGTATCGCGTGCTGCAACCGACTCGGACGTGCGGCGTGGGCCACCCACGTCGCACACGTTACGGTTTTCCGAACCGCACTATAAAATACGCGCACCATGGGCGATGTACACACACCGAAACCAATCTAGGATTGCCACACCTCGTTCATTGCGCCGCCACCGTAGTCTACTTCATCCCGAGCGCCGGCGTCCACCGGCTAACGGGAGAGCAGGTCTCCGGAACCAGTCGCCTTTGTGATCCTGTACGGGTGAGGGCGAATTAGGTTTTTTGGAAGCGCTTCCCGCGACTGCTCGTTGCTTCCACGACGGCACGTCTGCCTAACAAGTCAGGCGGTATTGCGTACCGTCGTCTCAAGCGTCGTCTACTCCGACCCGTCATCGCCAACGTTGTCATCAACAACGTTACTACAAACGATCGGTACGGAATCTGTGTCCTGATCTGTCTGTTTAACATGTCTACTGTTTACATGTTTAGAGGGATCGTGTTGCTATTATTCATGTTGTCTGCTGCATCTAGTATGTTCAAGTGCCAGCTGTTTTTGTCATGATTTATATTCTGAAGTTAATCGTGGAAACTATGTCTAATTATTCAGCAGTGAATTATTTAACCGTGGAAGCCGCAATCTCTCTCCGACCCCCGCTTGGCCTGCTTGAGAGTCCACCGCCGCCGCCCCGTTTTTCCGGCCATCCCTGCCGCTGGCGCTTGCGCTAGCCGGTACGGAGATGAGTTAGGGTGCCGGCCCCCCCTGTTTAGCTGTAGATTAGGTTTTAGTTTTAGGTTGTGGATAGCCGTCGTGCTCGTTTTCGCCTTTTTGGCGTTCCTCTTCCTCTCCGGCTGGGCTCCATCAGCTAGCAGCGACGGTGGATCTCGGTTCCCTCTTCTTCGTGTGCTGAATCCATGGTGGATTCGTCGCAGAGGAAGAGATGAACAAGGCTGGTTCAATAACTTCGACTGCCTTACCTGCTGCTCTGCAGATCAACTGGTGATAGGAGCCCGTCTTCCTCGGATTTGTCATGGTGGCGAGGTGAGAAGTGCGGATTGCTGCTCTCCTTTCGATTTGTTTGAGTGGCCCCAGCTGCAATCTCGAGCTCATCACGCGGGGGTGGTGCACCGCCGCGATTCAAGACCAAGAAGGTGGTCTTCATCTGCAACCTCCATGGCGGAGGCCCTCAAGGTCCAGCGCCGGAGCTCGACTATGCGATATCACCAAGTGATTCGTTCCCGGTGGTGTTGCGTGTGCCGGCGCCGCGGATCTCACGCCGGAAGGGAGAGACCGAGTTCATCACCGTGCTCCGATTTCGACGCTCCTAGCGTCTGGAGATCGCCGGCGTCGTGTGGCAGGCAAAGCCAGGGACCTGATTGCTTTTTTTCTTTTGTTCCTGGGGTGTTCTGTACAATTAGTCAAGCCCTATCTTCGAATTTTTGGTCTTTTAGGGCAAGGGATGATAAAGGCTTGACTACACTCTGTAACTGCCACGTGGTTCTATAAATCGCAGCACCGGGGTCTTGGACCCCAACCTTTGTTCAAAAAAAAAATTTATTTAACCGTGCTCCTTGTCACCTCCAAGCTCTCGTCTGCCTGGGGTCACGTGAAATTTGATCTGAAGCACCGGCCAGCACCAGTCATCCCGCGCGCGAGTTACGGATCGACAGATGCTCGCTTCACATGCTACACAGCTAGCGAAGCATTTGTAAATACGGATCATGAACCTCGTGGCGAAATATTTAACTTACAAACCGGTCTATAAATTGCCCCCCTCCCTTGAACCGTTCACTTCCACACCAAGCATACAGCTCTCTCTCTCTCTCACAAAGTCGAGTTGCTAGCCTACGCGCTTCCCCTAGCTAGCCTAGCTGCATCCATATCTTAGCCGTGTCTGTCCGCAGTTTTAGCCAATGGCTGCTAGCCCTTCCTATCACCAAACTTGCCTTGTTAGAGCATCCATAGTGTTGCTAAAGCCAAATTTGCCACATAGATTTATTTGGCATTCGGGCTAAACTTGCTATGTTATCTACGGTGTGTCAAAGCCAATACCAAATGTCAAATTCCCTTATTATGTGGCCCCACCGTGTATAAAGTAATAATAAACTATTTTAGTCTGCACACTCTCTCTAGTCCCACCCCTCCATGCTACTATTTTATTCACTTAAAAGAATTTGGCATTGGATCTTCTAATTGCTCCTACGCCAAATTATTTGGCTTTGGCACCAAAATTTGGCACCTCTACAATATAGCGAACCGATACTAAAAGCCAAATATGGTATTTGGCACCCAAATTTGGCACACACTGTGGATGCCCTTAGCGTCCCGGTCCAGCAAAGGGAGCATCTCTTCCACTTGTACTTGTACCAGATACTGGAAGGGCCAGCAAATGCTAACCAGAAGATTATAGTGAACCCAAGCCTTCCCCTTATGTTCGGTATGACTGTCGTTAACGACTGGGTCGTGTATGATGGGATTCTCCCCAATGGTAAGCATGTGGCACGTGCTCAAGGAATTCACGTTGGCGCCGGAAAGACCGGTGAATACAGCTGGTTCTATTCTTTCAATCTGGTGTTTGTTGATGACAGGTAAAGTTTCTAAGCCTCAATTAATTTGATACTTTGATTTGATTTAGAAAAGCATGCATGTTTAACTTCGTTTCTATGCCTGGATTGTAGGTTCAAGGGGTCTGTGCTTAAAGTGGACGGAGTTAACGGAATTAATTCAGGAGACGGTGGGCCCGGTGGCCAATGGGCAATTGTTGGCGGGACTGGAGAGTTTGCCTATGCTCAAGGGACTGTCACCTACACGGACAACTCAGCAAGTGGGGGAGTTATGAAGGAGCTTTGTATCCGTGCTGTGTGCCCCGTCTTTGCAAACCAGGTAAGATAACACCACCCAATCGGTTGGCGCCCTAGCCATAATCAGGATATATGCATGCTAATCATTCCATCAAATTATGCGCAGATCCCTGTCACCCCTCCCATCAAGGTTCTTCCACCGATGGGTGGGAATGGAGGGGATGCTGTGGACGTTACATCCAAGCCTCATCGTCTAGAGAGTGTGACAATTCGTAGCGGCGATGTCGTAGACTCAATTTCCTTTTCCTACATTGATGAAGCTGGAATGAAGCAAACCGCTGGCCCATGGGGTGGTAATGGTGGGCTTCCTGTCACGGTGAGTATATTTTCCAGCACACGGTTGATCGTTTCAGATGAGATAGGACTATGAGATGTTTGAACGGACAATGATGCTAACTATATATAGGCTCTACGTTCCCACATAGTAACCAATGCAGCCAATGGACGGTGCATATACTCCCTCCGTTCAACAATACATGACTTATATTTATTCAAAATGGATGCATGTAGACACTAAAACATGTCTAGATACATCTATATTTTGACAAATGTAAGTCATGTATTTTTGAAGGAGGGAGTATATGCTATGCCAACCTTACAAAATTACCATTAAATAAAAATCAGTGTAGACAGAGATTAGCACGAGATGTATAGACAGATTTGGGTTTCTTCTATCTACTTGTGCATATAAAGAGGTAGTAACTGATTGGCGATTCCACGTTACTTGCAGATCAACTTTAAATCTAACGAGACTGTGAAGAAAATTATGGGAACAACGGGTAATTTTGGAGGCATTGTGGTTGTGACTTCACTCAAGATTGTCACCAATCTTGACACATATGGACCTTAAGGAAAAGGAAGTGGTACTCAGTTCGCCATTCCCGAGAAGGAAAACGATAGCGTGGTGGGCTTTCATGGGCGTGTTGGCTTATTTTTCGACGCTATTGGAATTTACACTACTGCTTCCGGAAACTAGTAGTCAACTAGTGTTTCCTACAAATAATTATGGCTTTATCTGAAGCATTGTGTTTTCTAGCATTCAATAATAAGCTAGGACATGCATTGTCCTCAGCTCATGTACCACATGTTTTCCCTTTCACAATTGTGTGATTTTGTTATCATCAACCACGTCCTTTAATTTAAAGAAATGTTAGTTTGATCACTGTGTTTAACTTGCGATACGCAACATGTTGTCTATATTATCACTATATTTGGCTACGCAACATGCACTACAGGAATCGGCCGATATGCCGACGGCCAAATTCTATGCCGACGGCAATTTGTCGGGGCCGTCGGCATAGATCCAGTGAGGAAATCTAAAACTGCGGAAAAAAATTTGCTATGCCGTCGGCCTTTTGTTTTTTCTTTTTTTTTTTAGCTACGCCGACGGCTGCCGTCGGCATCGACCCTAAGAGGGAATTCCGAAGTCCGGGAAAAAAAAAAATTTGAGCTATGCCGACGGCAAAGCCGTAGGCATAGCCAATCTCAATTTTTTTTTTGACTTAATCACCGTTTTGGTCATAACTTTTGCATTCCAACTCGGATTTTGACGTTCTTTAGCTCGTTTCGAAGAGGAGAAACATATCTAAATTATCATGCATATTTTTAAAGCTAAATAATTAGAAAAAAAATCATTAGAAATAACGCAACTCAATAATGGGTTAAAAAGTTTCGTCTGAGAGGGTTGTGGGGCGTCTGAATCCAACCAAAATCTAGGTGGACCTAAAAATCATGAGAAATAGGTAGTTGTGTACCTAAAAATGATTTTTTACAAAAATCATGATAAAACTAGGAGGCACCTGTAGTTCAAATTTGCCCCGTTTCCAGCTGAATCGGCAGAAACTTGTGTTCTTCAAAAGAGGTGGATGAAAACCTTTTCAGAGAAAAATAATTAGTTATTTGTGCATATAACATGGTCTAGTATATTCAAAAAATGCAGCTCCTAGGTTTTGCAACATATTTGTGGTTGATGCTTCACAAAAAAAGCCATTTTTCACACTCGGTGGATGGTAAATGGTTTTTTTATTCAATGAAAAGGAAAACTTTCTTCGGGAACATTGTCCGTGCTTCCAATATGCATGTTTGTGTGGAATATGGGCATATTTAAACAAACTATGCCATGGATTTGGCTATTACACCCGTCATTTGGCCTGAAACCCTAGAATGTTCGTAGGATATAGCTCATTTATGTGAACATATTTTCAACACAACTGTCGTATTCCAAGTTTATTATTTTTGGTGGATACTAGGACATATATAATGACACCACGCGAAGGTCTTGCATCATTTTGGGTTTTTTTAAATTTTCTGGAATTTTCTAAGTCGGTTTCATGAAAAAGTCAAGACGGCGGGCATGACCGTTCGTAGCTAGGGCTTGAATATTGAGAAACTCTTGGTGTATCTCTGATGAAATAGGTATTTGTGTACCTAAAAATGATTTTTTCCAAAAATCATGAGCAAACTAGGAGGCACCTGTAGTTCAAATTTGCCCCGTTTCCAACTGAATCGGCAGAAACTTGTGTTCTTCAAAAGAGGTGGGTAAAAACCTTTTCAGAGGAAAATAATTTGTTATTTGTGCATATAACATGGTCTAGTATATTCAAAAAAATGCAGCTCCTAGGTTTTGCAACATATTTGTGGTTGATGCTTCACAAAAAAAGCCATTTTTCACACTCGGAGGATGGAAAATGGTTTTTTTATTCAATGAAAAGGAAAACTTCCTTCGGGAACATTGTCCGTGCTTCCAATATGCATGTTTGTGTGGAATATGGGCCTATTTAAACAAACTATGCCATGGATTTGGCCATTACACCCGTCATTTGGCCTGAAACCCTAGAATGTTCGTAGGAGATAGCTCATTTATGTGAACATATTTTCAACACAACTGTCGTATTCCAAGTTTATTATTTTTGGTGGATACTAGGACATATATAATGACACCACGCGAAGGTCTTGCATCATTTTGGGTTTTTTTTAAATTTTCTGGAATTTTCTAAGTCGGTTTCATGAAAAAGTCAAGACGACGGGCATGACCGTTCATAGCTAGGGCTTGAATATTGAGAAACTCTTGGTGTATCTTTGATGAAATAGGTAGTTGTGTACCTAAAAATGATTTTTTCCAAAAATCATGAGCAAACTAGGAGGCACCTGTAGTTCAAATTTGCCCCGTTTCCAGCTGAATCGGCAGAAACTTGTGTTCTTCAAAAGAGGTGGATAAAAACCTTTTCAGAGGAAAATAATTTGTTATTTGTGCATATAACATGGTCTAGTATATTCAAAAAATTCAGCTCCTAGGTTTTGCAACATATTTGTGGTTGATGCTTCACAAAAAAAGCCATTTTTCACACTCGGAGGATGGAAAATGGTTTTTTTATTCAATAAAAAGGAAAACTTCCTTCGGGAACATTGTCCGTGCTTCCAATATGCATGTTTGTGTGAAATATGGGCATATTTAAACAAACTATGCCATGGATTTGGCCATTACACCCGTCATTTGGCCTGAAACAATAGAATGTTCGTAGGAGATAGCTCATTTATGTGAACATATTTTCAACACAACTGTCGTATTCCAAGTTTATTATTTTTGGTGGATACTAGGACATATATAATGATACCACGCGAAGGTCTTGCATCATTTTGGGTTTTTTTAAATTTTCTGGAAGTTTCTAAGTCGGTTTCATGAAAAAGTCAAGACGGCGGGCATGACCGTTCGTAGCTAGGGCTTGAATATTGAGAAACTCTTGGTGTATCTCTGATGAAATAGGTAGTTGTGTACCTAAAAATGATTTTTTCCAAAAATCATGAGCAAACTAGGAGGCGCCTGTAGTTCAAATTTGCCCCGTTTCCAACTGAATCGGCAGAAACTTGTGTTCTTCAAAAGAGGTGGATAAAAACCTTTTCAGAGAAAAATAATTTGTAATTTGTGCATATAACATGGTCTAGTATATTCAAAAAATTCAGCTCCTAGGTTTTGCAACATATTTGTGGTTGATGCTTCACAAAAAAAGCCATTTTCACACTCGGAGGATGGAAAATGGTTTTTTTATTCAATGAAAAGGAAAACTTCCTTCGGGAACATTGTCCGTGCTTCCAATATGCATGTTTGTGTGGAATATGGGCATATTTAAACAAACTATGCCATGGATTTGGCCATTACACCCGTCATTTGGCCTGAAACCCTAGAATGTTCGTAGGAGATAGCTCATTTACGTGAACATATTTTCAACACAACTGTCGTATTCCAAGTTTATTATTTTTGGTGGATACTAGGACATATATAATGACACCACGCGAAGGTCTTGCATCATTTTGGGGTTTTTTAAATTTTCTGGAATTTTCTAAGTCGGTTTCATGAAAAAGTCAAGACGGCAGGCATGACCGTTCGTAGCTAGGGCTTGAATATTGAGAAACTCTTGGTGTATCTCTGATGAAATAGCTAGTTGTGTACCAAAAAATGATTTTTTCTAAAAATCATGAGCAAACTAGGAGGCGCCTGTAGTTCAAATTTGCCCCGTTTCCAGCTGAATCGGCAGAAACTTGTGTTCTTCAAAAGAGGTGGATAAAAACCTTTTCAGAGGAAAATAATTTGTTATTTGTGCATATAACATGGTCTAGTATATTCAAAAAATTCAGCTCCTAGGTTTTGCAACATATTTGTGGTTGATGCTTCACAAAAAAAGCCATTTTTCACACTCGGAGGATGGAAAATGGTTTTTTTATTCAATGAAAAGGAAAACTTCCTTCGAGAACATTGTCCGTGCTTCCAATATGCATGTTTGTGTGGAATATGGGCATATTTAAACAAACTATGCCATGGATTTGGCCATTACACCCGTCATTTGGCCTGAAACCCTAGAATGTTCGTAGGAGATAGCTCATTTATGTGAACATATTTTCAACACAACTGTCGTATTCCAAGTTTATTATTTTTGGTGGATACTAGGTCATATATAATGACACCACGCGAAGGTCTTGCATCATTTTGGGTTTTTTAAATTTTCTGGAATTTTCTAAGTCGGTTTCATGAAAAAGTCAAGACGGCGGGCATGACCGTTCGTAGCTAGGGATTGAATATTGAGAAACTCTTGGTGTATCTCTGATGAAATAGGTAGTTGTGTACCTAAAAATGATTTTTTCCAAAAATCATGAGCAAACTAGGAGGCACCTGTAGTTCAAATTTGCCCCGTTTCCAGCTGAAATCGGCAGAAACTTGTGTTCTTCAAAAGAGGTGGATAAAAACCTTTTCAGAGGAAAATAATTTGTTATTTGTGCATATAACATGGTCTAGTATATTCAAAAAATGAAGCTCCTAGGTTTTGCAACATATTTGTGGTTGATGCTTCACAAAAAAAGCCATTTTTCACACTCGGAGGATGGAAAATGGTTTTTTTATTCAATGAAAAGGAAAACTTCCTTCCGGAACATTGTCCGTGCTTCCAATATGCATGTTTGTGTGGAATATGGGCATATTTAAACAAACTATGCCATGGATTTGGCCATTACACCCGTCATTTGGCCTGTTTCCACCTTAATCGGCAGAAACTTTTAAAATGGCCACCATGGCTATTTATCAAAAGAGATTAATTTTTTTAAACTATCGATGTTTTTATGATATGGATGTCATATTTGAATTTCTCTAATTTTTCTAATAGATTTAGACATTTTATTTGTCAAATTTCGATTTACGGATTTAAAGATATAAATTATTGTATATTAAATAATTTATTCACAAAATAAAGTAATTTATAACATTATATTGTTATTTAGTCAATAAAGATAATTATAAAATCATTGTTATTTGTTCAAATACTGTTTTAAATTTATACAATAGAAAAGTTTAACATCATTCCCCACAGGTTAATATGATTGATATGATAGTAATATCAGTAAGTTCTAACATCTCATATGGAATCTAGTTTGGAAGGAACTCTAAGGTTAAGCGTGTTTGGGCTGGAGCAATTTCAGGATGGGTGACCGAACGGGAAGTTTGACTAAGTTAAGTATGTTGACTAGATTAATTGTGTAATTAGAGATTAGAGATTAAATATGTGGGTAAGTGAAAAATTCTGGAATAGAAATTCAAAAAGTTCAAATTTTTTTTCCAAAATTCGAATTTTGGAAATATTGTGCCGACAGCTTTGCCGTCGGCATAGAGCTTAGTGTGCCGACGGCTTTGCCGTCGACATAGCCTACGCCGACGGTTTTTTATGTGCCTACGGTCATTTGACCTGTGCCGACGCGGTCATATGCCGACGGCCTTTTAGCCTGTGCCGACGGCTTCTGGCCGTCGGCATATGCTGCGATTCCTGTAGCGATGTCTTCTGTATTATCGCTTGCGATACGCAACATGTCATCTATAGTAATTCCTCTATCTAGGTACGTTCTAAATCAGCTGCTGCAAAAAAAAGGTTCACAAATCGATATCAAATGGATTATTAAGGTGTGTTGCATGCATCTGAGTGCTGAATTTATCAACAAGCTCCGATAAAAAACATAGCCAAGTCTAGATCCAAACCCTTTCATGAAGACAATGTGTGGTGACCTTTTGATGGTAATCAACGAGCATGACAAAAATATATCGGCAACTTGCTATAACTGTTGGAAATATGAGCAATTTACCACTTAATTTAATTAATAGAAACATTAGGTAAAGCAAAACTACAATTGCAATAGTCAAAGTAGTCATTTGAATTTTCAGAGAGTAGACAAAAGGCATGCATAGTATAGAATCTGAGGAAAATAAATCTACTCTAAAAGCTAGAAGTAGGAACTCTAGTAGGATCTGAAACATGAGAATGAACAGAGAAGGCATGAGCACATACTGGACAGGAGCTGGTGCAGCAGCGGGACCATTGTTGACGTTGTCGGCCATATTCTTGCGCCTGTTCATATTCTAATTCGTGCGTGTGGCAAAATAAAGAGAGAGAGGCTCTCGGCTCGAGGCATTCCCGCAACCCGCGGCGCGCGCGCGGCGGAGGAGGAGCGCGCGTGTAGTCATCTCTTTCTCATGCTCATACAACAGGTGGAAAGTCCTCCCTTATAAACAAGTAAAACTTCCACTCAACTAGCAATGTGGGATTAAACATTTGTCCCACCTCTTGCCATACACGAATGGGCCAAGTGGGTCTCTAGGATTTATTAGAAATTTCTGGAAATATTAAATGGGCTGGTCCATTTGCACCAAAATTCCAACAATAACAGCCATTGTAAAAATCATATTTCTTCCATTCATAGGATGCAGTGGCTAGACAAACTAGTGCTACATTGCATCCGCAACTGCTTCAAGGCCATCGGAACTGCTCCGCAACATAATGATTATTTCGTCTGCACACCAAGTTAACACTAAAATTACTAATATTCGGATTCATTGCCTTAAGCGGGCGCTTATTGGTGTTCAGTAAATTACCTATAGTATAAAACTCCCTCCGATCTATAAAAAGTGTCGCTTATTTAGTACGAAATTTCTACTAACTTGGTACAAAATGGGCGACACTTTTTTATAGGTCAGAGGGGGTAACATAGTTTGGTACTGACGTACTTGGTCTTCAGACTTTCTCCCGTCGCTACCAAACTTAAGAGGAAAATAATCATATGTCCGGTCATCCCATCAGTCACTATTCAGAAACCGAAGAAGGTCGGAGATTCACACAGTCAAGTCAAACAGAACAAAGTGAACTGAACAAGAAATTGATCTAACATGTGCCAAAATTGAGGTTTGAGAAGCTGATTTTTTTTAGAGTATTACGGTCGGTTATCAAAATGCTTGAAAAAATATATATAAGATTCAAGAAATAGCTTGAGGTTGAGGAATTACTTCAGCAAAATACCTCGACATGTCTCTTCCTTTGACCGCTCTACTCTGCTCTCATCAGCCGCCACACATGCATCTTGCCTGCCAGCTGCGCTGCGGGTCTCCACGACCTGCCGAGAAGCATGGTCTGCCCAAGTTTGATTTAGGATCATGATTTAGAGACGTTGCAACAACACTTACTTAGTCCCACAGCTTGTCGTGCGCTGATGCTAGACCGACTAAGGTGCCAAATGTTAGAATTGATTCACTCAGATCTATTCCTCATTCTGCCATGTATTGTCCGCACACGATATATGACACATGTATATCTGCTTTATATTCCCTCCGTTATGTTCCAACTATTACACATATTGACTAGATACCGACTAATATAAGAGGACATATATGATAAAAATTGTCTAAATACATGTAATTATATGTGAATGTAGATAAACGCTAAAAATATTATATTTAGAAACGGAGAGTATCTCTACAATATCTAAGCCCCCAAGAATTGGAGGCCTCTCCCTGCTCCTCCCATCCACAACAGTAACATGCCACCATGTGTGTGTGTGTTTTTTTTTTGTTTTTTGACTCATGTTCCCTTAAACTTCTTCATACTGTTTACCTCAAAAAAAAATCGTCAAAAAATTTCTCCTTCTTGTTCCCTGCCGCATCGCACTAACAAATAGAGAAATAAGAAACAAAAAAACTAGGCATGTGCCTCGAGCAGCGCTGGAGCGCTACTATCGCGATGGACGCGATGCTGCACCGCACGGATATGATGCCATGTGTCTCGTTCGCCGTCGGTATGAGTCGGGCGCCAAACAAGCACATCGTCGCTCGGAGCTGCGGGCTCGGGCGCTGCCGCGTGTCATGTCGGCGTTGAAGGCCACTCTTGAACTAGTCTCACCTCTCACCAGGGTATGGGCTGCGCTATCGAGCCGCGCCCTTTGTGAGCCTGCATTGCCGGAGAGCCTCACCTCATGCCGGTTATACTAAATTTTGCTGCTAATAAGTAATATCTAACAAAGTATGAATAGTTGTGCTGTGGTTCGTCTTCAGCTATGGCCCGCGTGCCGGCCCAGGCTTGAATGCTATGCATTCTTTATCCGTGCAACTATGTAGTGGACCGTTTCTGCTGTCGCTAACAATACATCTATTTTCACAATGCCCTGTCACGTGCAGCTTTCTGAACCGTGCTGTGTCGATCACCGTGCGGGTGTGGCGCATCACGGTGGAGCAGATGGAGGACTTCAAGCTGTGCATCCTGCCGCTCGTCCTGAGTATCTCCATCGTCATGTAGATCAACTTTGCCGTGCTTCACGCGCTCGCCATGGACAGCATTGTCGCCTACTTCACCATGCCGGCGAGCGCCATGTTGGTCGGAAGCCTACTCTCTGTCGTCATATTCTTCGGGCTCCTCAACCGCATCCTCCTCCCACTCTAGAAGCGGCTCACCGGGCACACGCCGACGACACTCTAGTGCATGGGTGTCGTTGGTGTCGGTGATGTGGCTGCTCCTGCCGTTCGCCGTGTCAGGGGCGGGCGAGGCGCTTCACTTCCCGCCGCATCTCACACTCTAATACCAGGAGTTCCCTCAGTCGCTCGAGAACACCGGTACGGGCATGATGGCCATCATCGTTGCGCCCAGGTTCTACCTCGGCACCACCCTCATCAATATTGTGTTGCGCGTCAAAACGTAGCTGCCGGACAACATGAGCGCCTCCAAGTTGGAGAACCTCTACTGGCTGCTCCAACTTCGGCTACTACTTTACATGCGCCAAGTTGTACATGTATCAGAACATCGGAAAGTAGCTCAGGATTCAGAAGGCAACACTGGTTGTCGGTCGTGTGCTGGGTGGGTGAACAACTCTATGTATGTTAACCTTACCTATGATATCTAGGTGCATAATAAGTTGTACGGTGAGGAGGGTCGTGTTGTGTTCTGTAACATCCCAAGTATGAAAAATAGCCATTAGAATGTTTGCTCTCTGTTATTTTATGTTTTGCATCATGACATCATGTTCATTGCATTTGTTTTGTTTGTTTTCCATTTGTTTTCCTCTGTTTTGCTTTGTTTTCCAACTGTTTTCATTTGTTTTCCTTTGTTTTCTATTTGAAGTTCAAACCAAATTTCAAACCTTTTGTTTCATACTTGTGATGTTACAATTTCCAAAATGATATTTCAAATCAAAACAATCATTTGTTTCCATTAAAGTTGTGATTTCAAAACTGTTGTTTTGTTTCTATCAAAAATTCATTTAATACCAAACCCCTTTCAAATTCAATTAATTTCCAAAACAACAACCCTTTTGAAAGTTATGAAAATTGCAAAACAAATCAATCATTTGTTTCCATCAAACCATAAGGTTCAAAACTATTTAAAATGATGGCTTTTAATAATTCACTTAATCCAAACTTAATTCAAATGCCTTTCAAATACAATTACCTTTTCCAAACAGCAACTATGTGGAAATTATAAAAATTACAACACAAATATAATCTTTTGCTTCCAATTAAAACTATGTGGTCACCCTATTTAAATTCTTGTTTTCAATAATTCATTTAATCCAAAATTCAATCAAATTTGAATCAAGTTACAAACAGCACTTTTATTTTGAATCTTTTTTAAAACAAAAACTTGACAAGTTGTTAATATTACATAATTAATCAATACCAAATTTATTCTAAAATTTTCCAACATCTACAACCTTTCTATTTCTCTTCATATTCATGTTTCAGCAAAAAAAAAGTAATAGAACAAAGAAAAAACAAAAAGGAAGCAACCAGCAGGGAGAGAGAGAGGCCCAGCCCAATTCCCCCCTAGGCCCGTACCCCTTCGACCCCACCTTCTTCTTCCTCGGTACGGACTCCATCCGAGCTACCCACGTATGCAGAGGAGGCAGGGAACGGCCAAGCTCACTCCCCCCTCCCTATAACTCCATGCCCAAGCCCTAGGGTTTCCCTTCCACCTTTCTTCTCCCTCTCCCCCGCCTCCAATTCTCTCCTCCCACCTCCCTCTTCCTTCTCTCCTCCCTGCTCTGTATTTCTCTGAACCCAACCTGAACCACACCGGAATCCTCTGTTCCTCCGGCGATCACCGGGGCTAGGGACTCCCTCCGCCCGTGCTCGGCGCGGGAATGGAGCCGTCCCACCGCGGGCTCCCTCCTCCACCCCTCGGTGGGCACCGGGAGAGCCCGATTCGCCGCCGCCATCCTCCCCATCGCCGCCCGTCGCCTCCCTGTCCGCCCCGACTTCTCCTCGTCGCTGTCCATCGAGGGACTCGAGGTGAGCCTCCACCCGCTTCCCCTCTCGCTCCCCTCCCCTCCTCCAGCACGCCACAGCACACCGCCCCACAGCACTCCCGCACGGCGCCCCGCGAGCGCAGCGGCGCAGATGGCCGGAGAGCATCGCTGCCTGTTCTTCTCTGTAGCGAGCGCTACCTGAACCTTGTAGTTCAGTTAAAAACCGCGACCGAACTGCACCTTAAGCCCCCACGACCCCCCTTCTGTCAACGAACTCGCAGCTTACCCCACTGGTTAACCCCCCTGCGAGCAAGCCTCAGGTCCAGGGTTCGAACCCCCAAAGCCACACCCTTTTTTTCTGTTTTTCTTTTTCTGCCCGAATTTCAGAAACAGAGATCTGAGGCATTAATTCTAAAATCCATAACAAATCCAATTTTGCTCCAAATTGAATGATTCAAAATCCTGTGGATTCATAATCTTGAGCCCTTTCTGTTAATGTCAAGTTTGCAATATGTTTCTGTAACAATTTTTGTACTAAATAATTAATTACTGAAAATGCAATAAAAATTGGAAACTTTGGAATTTCATAACTTGAGTTTGGTTCATCCAATTTAAGCAAACTTGGGCTCTAAAAATTTGTCTTAACAAACTCTACACATTGGTATTTTATTTGGTCACAATTGAATTAATTTTGAGCATGTTTCCCTCTGTTTACTAAAAATGGCAGAATAAGAATGATTATGGAAAATTGCATAATAAATTCAATAATCACCCAAAAATTATGTTTAATAGCTCAAAATGTTCAGTGAAACATTTGCTACATGTTTTCAACCTTTTCAATGCAATTTGTTTACTGTTTTGAATATTTTGAATTGGTGCAATATTTGAAAACTTGTTAAATTCACTTAATCTTGCAAAATTCATAACTTGGGCATAAAAATTCCAAATTCAACAAACTAAATATGTTATCCAATCAACTTTTCATGTACTTTCCAAATATCAACTTTGTTTACTGTTTTCAATAATTTAAATTGCTGAAAACAACTGTTTCTTGTTTAATACATTTAAAATTGCCACATTAATAACTTGCTCATTTTAAATCCAATTTCAACAAATGAAATATGTTTTCCATGCAAAATTAAACCACCTTTCCAAATATAAAATTTGCTTCATGTTTTGAATAATTAAAATTGGGTAAATGATTTAAACCTTGTTTAAATCATTTAATATTGTTAAATTCATAACTTGTTCAAATCAAATTCTTTTTGAACTTATAAAATATGTTTTCAAACCATAAAAGTATAAACTTTTCAAATATGAACTTCATCTAATGTTTTGAACAAATAAAAATTCAAATAAGTTCATGTTTGAATTAAATTCATTTAATTCTTGCTTAAACTTGTTTAATTCATAAGTAATTCATCCTAAATCCTTTTTCAACAAGTGAAACATGTATTCCAACTAAAATCTTGTGTTCTTTTCAAATATGAACTTTGTTATCTATTTTGATCAATTAAAATTGGTGAAAACAACAAATGCTTGTGTGACACCTTTAAGAAACCAAAATTTCTTAACTTAATAAACAAATTTTCAAACTTGGTAAACCTTATTTCAAATTGCTTCTATTGTTGTTATTTTGCTGCTTTCCTCATTCATGCATCATGCTAATTCACTTACACATGATGATTAGTTGTAGAACAATTAATTCAACCATAATTCATGGGCTTTTCATATGCAACTCAAATTGCATGTGGGTCCATTTAATCATGTTGTTACTATGTCAACTAGTTTATTTTGATGCATCAATTAAATGGTCATGCATCATCCCATGTTTGTGCACTATGTCATGTTATTGATCGTTTGCCTCTGCGTTGTTTGTTTGCTTCTTCTCGGATATACGACGACGTTGAGACCGACGATACTTACGACACCCCTTCTAAGGATCTAGCTCAATACCAGGCTGCTGAGTTTGCAGGAAAGTTATCACTCACATGAACCACTGTGTTCCTTTCAACATTGGTTACCGATACTTTCCGTTGTCTATTTCTGCTAGCCATATATATCGTTGCTTCTGTTTCGAACCTATCACATGTATCCTTTAACCCTGATATTGCCTCACCTCCACTCCCCTGACCCTGTTGTTTGAGCCCGTGTCTTAGTAGCATGCTTAGGGTTGTTTTGCTCGAGTCTGTTACCCGTCACTTTCTGTTACTATATTATTTATGTTCTGGGGCTCGATGTTAAACAACCACCTGTTAATTTTGAGGTAATAATAATTTGCTGATAAGGCACCGGCAGGAGGCCCGGCGTGGTTTTGAGGCCTGCTAGTGTCGACCCTAATTAGGAAAAGGGTCTTGTCTACTGATCCATGATGAGCGCACTAACCGCATGTGGGAAGCGAGTATGGGCGCCCCCCTCAATTTGATTCGATTCGCATCTCGTCCAAATCGCCTCATTTAGTTCGGGTTTTCCATTTGCCGCATGCATATTGCAGGTGCGAACCCTTGGCGCCAGGGTGGAACTTTTGTAGTCGGCATTTAGGGAGACACGTTCTTAGAGTGCTATGAGGGTCCCCTTTTCTTCGTGGGGCTTGATTAGCCGTGCGCTCACTGCACGGGGTTCTTTGGGCTTGATGCGAAGAAGAGTTGAGTTGTGTTGAGTGCCTCGCTTGGTGGGTTAGCTCCCCGTCTGGCGGGTCATTCTTACGTGTACGGCCAAATTGGTGCATCCCTGCAGGGTTAAATCTTCTCGAGAAGCCGTGTTTTCCGCGGTTATGGATTACTTGGTGAAAGTATTGGCTAACAAGTACTCAGAACAACTTACACCTAACTAATGATAACTTGACTATTAATAGGCTTATTGACACAACAATCTGAACCATCACTAATCCAACTGTGTGAGTTATCCTCGGATTGCTTCTTTGGATAAGGGGCGAGATCCAGGATGGGTTTGTTTGGTGGTTAGTATAGTTGGTTACGATACGCTATCTTATCCCTTTCTGATAGCCGGAAGTTGTAGCATGTCTCTGTAGTTGGTTAGAGCAGCCAGTTGCAGCATCTTTTTTATCCCCTTCCTTCCGTTGAACCCAGAGCATCTGTGCTTGGTGTTGACGGGTTACACTTTGGTGAACTGTGAGTCTTGCTTGTCAGTACGTTTATGTACTGACCCCTTTGGGGCTGTGGTTTCCGCAGACTACGTTTTCGAGGATCCCCATGGTGGCTACTACGTGGAGTATAACGAGACTGCTGACGAGTAGATAGCGGACCCGGGCAGGATCCGAGACCTCGTGGATGGGCTCCGTCTTTTCGTTTCCGGCCTCTTAGGCCTATTTGGATCTTGTCTATACTCAGACATTTTGGATGCTTCCGCTGTGATGTAATGATGAATTGTTGGGACATGTGTCCTCTGGATGATTGTATTTGCTATCTCTGCTCTAGTGAGAGCTATTTGCAACTTATTTCCATCTTTTGTGTCGTAGAGATCTGTTGTGATATCAGTTGTTCAAATGCCGTTGACGTATCATGTGTGTATGTTATGAAATACGTCAACGGATGTGTCTGGATTTCTATGGGATGGTTTGCGCAGACGATGGATAGTAGAGAATGGTTGTCACACGTTTACGTGTTGGCCTGCTCATATTGAGATGCGGGTGCCGGGTACGTCCCGTAAGCCATTTGTTCTACTGTTCAGCGGACTGTGAGTATCCCCTAGAAGTCCGGGTGCGACATGCTCTGCACCTTGAGGTCCTTGACTTGCACGTATGCATGGGCGCAGTTTGTTTGGAAAGTGGTTTCTGTGTCTCTGCACGTACAATAGATTCCTTTGTGACTGGTCGGCTGCTTTACTTCCTTTTGGAAATGAACCCCTCGGTGCGCAGCAAAGCGCGTGCTAACCCTTCTAGTATCCATGTATACTTGAGTCTATTTGCTTAGACACGCCAATTTTATTTGATTAGTCTTACCGTCAAACAATCACTTAGCCCCGCCCAGAATAAGGAATTCGTCGGCAACACGGCTGGCTAGACCTGGCGCTACGGCGACTAGGGTTTTTTCTCCTCCCGGTGATCCGTGGATTTCTGTGGAGTTTCTCAATCTCCTAAATCCGATTCTCTCTCACATCCGATCTGTCCTGACTACGGAAGGCAACTCTAGTAGGGATCGGAGTTTTGAGACCTTTTTTGCGGCAGGGGTTTCCGCCTGTAGGGCTTGTCACAAATCGGTTCCCTGGTTCCAATCGCAATGGAAACCAGATCGGGATCGAGTTCAGCGAGTCAAGGGGGATCCCAAACGAAGGAGCCAACACTAGCGAAGAAAACAATAACCGAAATGATGAACAAGCTGGGAATCGAGGAAGATGACCTAGATGATATGGTTTTCGAAGAAGAAGAAGAACAAGTCCAGATGGAAGGGATGAAGTGGACATCACTTGCTAGGGTTCATACGGATAATACCTTCAGCCCACAGACTTTCGAACAACATATGCGCAATGCATGGAGTCTAGCCAAAGAGGTAATCTTCACACCATTGGAGAAAAATCTTTTCACAATCCAATGTCTCTGTTTAGGCAACTGGCTGAAAATTGAACAAGGGGGCCCTTGGTTATTTCGGCAAAACACAGTGGTGAGAGAACCCTATGATGGATTTGCTGATCCGGAAACAATTGACCTCAACAATATTGCGATCTGGATACAGATTCACAAGTTGCCAGTAGGGTACATGAAGATTACGTTGATTACAAATTTGACAAATAAACAAGTAGGGAAGACAATCTCAGTGGAAGCTAAGGTACAGGGTACGGGAAATTTCGTCCGTGTCCGGGTGCAGATTGATGTACGAAAGACTTTACCAAGGGTAGTCTCAATATCCAGAGGTGGGCAGCGAGAAATCTACAAGATCAAGTATGACAAGTGTCCTTGTTTTTGCGGTGCATGTGGCCACCTTGGTCATACGCACATGGAATGTGGCACGGGAGAACACGACGAGGAAAATTTGAAGTGGGGGGGACTGGCTAAAGGCAGACTAGGAATCGTGGCATGGCAGAAGCCCAAGTTTAAATCGTGGAGGCAATTACAATGGAGGATTCAGACGTGGAAGAGGACAGAGGGGAAGAAACGATACTACTAGAGGTCGTGGTGATGGCAATCCGAGCTGGAGGTTTAATGCTCTTCCAGTATATGACAAGCCCGAGCAAGATGATGACCCCCTTAAAGACACAGCTTCAAGTCCGTTGAAAAATGCTGATATGGTTATGAAGGAAAAGGAGGGGTCGGATTCTCTGGTCAACAAAAGGCTTTTGCTTGGACAGGGGGAGGGTATGACTACGCAAAAGGATGATATGGACATGACCAATTTAGAAAATGTGAATATGATTTGGGATGAGGAAGGGGTTGACCAACCTGGAGTGGAGGCAATCACAAATTGACCAAAACGAACAAAGAAGACTGGAGCTGACTCCTCTTCACTAGGATCGGCGGGTTCCCGCGTGGAATCTGTCCGAGAGCAATGGAAATATGCGGCTCGAACTGTCGTGGCTTGGGCAAAGCTGCAGCACTTCACGCGCTTCTGGAGATGCAGAAGCGTGTAAAACCAGATGTATTTTTTCTGTCTGAGACACATTTGACGAAAGCTAGGGCGGAAAAAATGAAACGCAAGTTGGGATATGATCATATGATACAGTCTGTTAGTGATGGGAGAAGTGGAGGCCTCCTACTTCTATGGAATAAGGAGCTAAACGTCACTTCAGTAGTGGAGCATACCAATTATCTGGATATTAGAATTGATGAGAATCTGCAAAGCCCTTGGAGAATAACAGGGATCTACGGTGAACCAAGAGGAGACCGAAAGCACCTTACGTGGGACTATATACGTGAGCTTAATGAAATGGTGGATCTACCATGGGTTATGGTAGGTGACTTTAATGAAATGCTATCATCGGAAGAGAAGGAAGGGGGAAACATCCATCCTCAAAGATGTATGCAACAATTCACAAACTATCTCTCCGATTGCTCTCTCGAGGACATGGGTTTCATCGGTGATATCTTCACCTGGAGACGCGGTCGGATTCGCGAACGTCTAGACCGGGCGGTATCAAATCAAAGGTGGAGGGACGGTTTCCCCCAAGCAATGGTGATACACGAAGATTTTTACAGGTCTGATCATAGCCCTATTTCAATTGACTGTGAATATACAAATGTGGTGCAAGCCAAACATACAAAAAGAAGCAAAATGTTCGAAGCTAAATGGCTAGCAGAGAGCTCCATTGACGAGACTGTGGAAGAGATTTGGAACCGGGTCAATTCTGGTGGGCCTTTGGGCCTTGCGGAGAAACTGAATGAGGTCCATTTGGCCCTACATGCATGGGATCGATCGGTATTGGGGGATTCAAAACGCCGCCTGCAAATTCTGCAGCAGGAGCTCAACCTGATCATGGAGGGTCCGCTCTTGGATGAAGCACCGTCCAATCAACAGAGAGTACCGATGGAAATTAAAAATATCCACGAGATGGAAGAAATTAAGTGGGTACATCGTAGCAGAGTTAATTGGATGCTACTCGGGGATCGGAACACGAGTTTTTTTTCATAATTCCGCTTCTGCTAGGAAAAAAGAAATACGATCAAGTCCCTTCTAAATGATATTGGCAGCCCAATTGAAGGTTCGGATGACCTCGCAGGGCATATTGGAGATTATTTCGGAAACCTGTTCACCGCTGATGTCACCGATCCTGATATGGAGGTTATTGACAAGGTTAAATCTATTGTTTCCCCCCGCTATGAATGCAAGCCTGTGTGCCCCCATACTCAAGAGAAGAGGTTAAAAAACCGTTGTTTAATATAGGTGATATTAAGGCTCCTGGACCGGATGGACTCCACGCTATTTTCTACAAACGCTATTGGAACCTCATTGGGGATGAACTTACAGATGAGGTCCTTAGGTCCCTCAACTCGGGGAGTATTACCACGGGTTGGAATGACACTACAATTGTCTTGATACCTCAAGTTGACAATCCCCTGACGGTGAATCAGTTCCGCCCCATCAGTCTTTGCAACGTCATCTATAAGGTGATTTCCAACGTTCTTGTGGCAAGGCTAAAATCAATTCTTCCAGAAATTATTTTTCCTACACAGAGTGCATTTGTCCCTGGGCGCCTTATCACTGATAATGTACTTATTGCCTTCGAGTCCTACCATGCCATTAAGAACAAGAAGGAAGGGAAATTTGGCACATGCGCTATTAAATTAGATATGCATAAAGCATACGATAGAGTGGAGTGGACCTTCCTTGAGGGGATTTTGCATAAATTGGGGTTTGACAATTCTTGGATTCGGATTATTATGGAGTGTGTTCGATCGGTGAAATATCAAGTTCGTTTTAATGGAGGGGAAATGGACCAATTTTCCGCTACACGTGGCCTCCGTCAAGGAGATCCTCTTTCTCCTTACTTATTTCTCTTATGTGCAGAGGGTCTTACTAGTTTGCTGCTGCATGAAGAGGAAGCTGGTCGGCCAATTGGGGTCAAAGTGTGCAGGAACGCTCCAGCTATCTCTCACCTCCTGTTCGCGGATGACTCCCTAATTTTGATGAGGGCCGATTTGAATAATGCGAGGACTCTGAGGAGTGTACTCCAAAGGTATTGTAGTGCTTCAGGGCAACTGGTTAGTGAGGCCAAGTCGAGCATATTTTTTAGCCCTGCACATTTCCCTTGGTACGTGAAGAAATTTGTGTTGAGCTAAATATTTTAACAGAAGTTATTACTGAAAGATATCTCGGGCTGCCCCCTTTAGTTGGCCTGGATAGAAGTGACTGCTTTACACACCTTATTGACAGGGTCTGCAATCGTTTGGTTGGCTATAAAGAGAAGATTTTATCGTATGGAGGTAAGGAAGTGTTACTTAAGGCTGTGGCTCAAACGATACCCGCATATGCTATGTCAGTTTTCAAACTCCCGAAAACAAGTAATTAAAGGGATCACAGACGCTATGACCCGTTACTGGTGGGGAGATGACGACAACCAAAAACATATGCATTGGTCCGCATGGTGGAAGATGTGTATACCGAAAAAGAAAGGTGGGATGGGATTTAGAGACTTGCACTGTTTCAATCTTGCCATGCTCTCTAGGCAATGTTGGAGATTACTAAGTGAACCCGAGTCACTCTATGCGCAAGTTTTGAGAGCAAAATCTTATCCTACGGGTGATCTCCTTAATGCAGTTTTGAAGAAAGGATCATCGTATACTTGGCAGAGCATCTGGCATGGTATTCAAACGTTCAAAAAAGGCCATATATGGAGGGTTGGTGATGGTTGGAATATTAATATATGGAATGATGCATGGATACCAAGCAGCCCATCAAGGAAGATTATTACCCCTCGTAGGAATATTGTCATAACAAAAGTAAATGAACTTATTGATTGGGAGAACAGGACGTGGGATGAGACAACTCTAAGGGATACCTTCTTTTCAGTGGATGTTATGCGTATTCTGAAAATCCCTCTGTCCATTGGAATGATGAATGATTTTATTTCTTGGAACTACACAAAAAACGATATTTTTTCTGTCAGATCAGCATACTATTCCGAATGGGATTTCCAACATGGGAGGAACCTCATTAGATCCAACAGCCAAGCATCTGTTCATACCAATCCATTTTGGAATATTATCTGGTCCCTAAAGGTGCCTTCGAATATCAAAATATTTTGTTGGAGATTACTACATGGGACTATACCGTCCAAGGCTATATTGGCTAACAGGCATATTATTCCGGGTAGTGCTTGCCCAGTCTGTACTACTCATTGTGAAGATACGGCGCACGTGTTCTTTAAATGCCCAAGGGTTGTTGAAATCTGGGAAAACCTGGGTATGTATCCTATAATTTATGATGTGTGTCTCTTGGACCGTGAGGGGTCTGGGATCTTAGAGTTTTTGTTTCAATCGAAGGGATCTCCTCCTTCAAGCATGCAAGATGTGGACTTTAATGAACTGATAGCTACAACATGTTGGTATGTGTGGTGGGAGAGGAGACAGGTTGATCATGGCGAGAACGTTCAGAAGCCAGCGAGATCGGCTCAGGCGATTTCGGCTTTGACTTTAAATTACTCCAGAGCTCACAAGAAGGGATCTCGTACTCCAAGGCATGGCTGGATTCGTCCTAAGGAAGGTTCTGTTAAACTCAGTGTTGATGGAGCATTCTCGGCAGACACATGCAAGGGGGAACAGGTGATGTCATCCGGGACGAAAGGGGCATCTTCATCGCAGCTTCTTCCAGTGGTGTTGATCACGCTAGTAGTGCAATGATGAAGGAAGCGAGAGCCCTCAGGGATGGTCTAATCTTGGCGGGACAAATTGATTGTGCAAGAGTCGAGGTTAATAGTGACTACATCGAGGTGGTGGAAGCCATGTAGGATGGGAGAAATTCTCTGGGACCAGCAGCAGCAATCTTTGCGGAGTTTACTTTTCTCACTAGGGGTTTTACACATGTTAGTTTTGTTTTTAGTCCTAGGGAGAGTAATCAAGTAGCTCATTGCATTGCTAGCTTGGCTACGGGATCACAGACTCTGGTGTGGCATGACGACCCACCAGACTGTATCCGGGGTCTTCTAGCTAACGATGTATCCCTTTTCTGAACCCATGGCGGTAAGTTTTCAGGACGCACTCTTTTCCTTATCAGGGTACCTACGAGGACTAGAAGGTTTTTAATGAGGCGGGCTTGCTTTCTTAGTAATAAAGTCTTTATATTTCAAAAAAATCACTTAGCCCCGCCCCCCTTAAGTCACGATGCAAGCGGACGCGTCGGCGGCCTATCCGCTCGGTCCGTCTCGTCCGCAAACGCTAATAGGCAGGATTAGCGGCACCCGCATCCGCTAACTAGGCTGTCCGTTGTGCCTAGCAGACGTACGCGGAAGTCCGCTATGTGTTCACATACTAGCTGACTATCTTGTCCATACAATGCCGGAAAATTTTCTCATCTGGCTAGCTGATATGCAGCCAGCTAAATTGACGTTGGAGGGAATTTCTAGTGAGTATGTAGAGTAATTATATCTGTTTTAACAGTTTACCAAGATCACAAAACTATCATCGGTTAGTTTGATATATTTATAGGAAAAAATACATTTATTTAGTTTTCAACAAAGGAAATATATTATAATATAAAGAAGATATCAACACTAGTGGAAAACGGTTCGGGACTAATGCCCCTCCCCCCTTTGGTACCGGTGCCTTACAAACCCGTATAATAGGGGACTCCACGTGGCCCCGGAGGAGGCCACGTGCTGGAGACCTTTAGTCCCAGATCGTATAACGGGCCACGGCGTAACGTTCCATGCCGCGGCAGATATTTGGCCACTTTCTTTGTCGCGGCAGAGAATTAATTTTGGTTAATTTTGTATATTTTTTCATCGTTTCTATGCCGTATATTTATACGCTACTACATATATATACACTAGTAGAAAACGGGCAATCCCTACCGGTTCTAGAGGCCTATTAGTACCTGTTGGACAACAAAGTACTAATTAATCGGTACTAAAGGCGCACAAGCCTTTAGTGAGGGACATGTATTAAATGGGCCAACACGTGGCCCAGGAGGGGAGTCTGCGGTCCGTGTTCCTTTGGTACCGGTTCCTATTACGAACCGGTAACAAAGGGTTTTTCTATTTTTTTTCGATTTTTCCAAAAAAATTCATTTTATTTCCATTTTATTTATTTATATTGTTTAACCACTTAAACTCACATTTACCACTAACCATTCTTAATTTCAATCAAATTTACTCCCTTATACTAACACTTCCCGCAGAGGTCACCCATCCTCACACTACTCCCGCACTAGCACGCTTAACTTTGTAGTTTCCTATGAGGTACCTACAAAGAAGAGATACTTACCAGACAATAGTATGCTATCAATCCTATTAACCCATAGACTAGGATGTCACACACATTTATTTTATGAATCAAAACAATTATTTAAATAAAAATAAATGAATCATTAATAATATTTTGAATTAAAATATTCTTAAATGGAAATAATAATTAACTTATTTGTCCTTTTCCATTTAATATTGAATAATTCATATATGCAATTCCGTAAATTTAAATTTCAGAAATAATATGTCTAAATCGATTAGAAAAATGAGAGAAATCAAATGTGTGACATCCATAAGCTAACTCTTGTCCAAATAAGCTCTTGTAGTTCAAATTTGTCCCGTTTCCAGCTGAATCGGTAGAAACTTGTGATTTTCAAAAGAGCTGGATGGAAATCTTTTCTTAGAAAACAGATTGTTTATTTGGGTATATCACATGTCCTAGCATGTTAAAAAATTTAAGCCCCCAAGTTTTTCAACATGTTTGTGGTAGGTCCTTCACACAAAAAAACCATTTATGACACTCCGAAAATGGAAAATAGTTTTTTTTATTCAGTTAAAAAAATAAATATCTTTGTCAACATTGTCCGTGCTTCCAAGATGCATGTTTATGTGCAATATTGTCTAATTATAAAAAACTATGCCATGTATTTGGCCATAACACCCGTCATTTGGACCGAAACCCTAAACTGTTAGGAGAAGATAGCTTTTTTTGTGAACACTTTTTCAACAGAATTATCGTATTCCAAGTTTACTATTTTTGGTGGATACTAGGACATATTTAATTAATGACACCAAGGCGAAGTTCTCGCGTTATTTAGGTTTTTTTTTTGAATTTACTAGAATTTTCTCAGCCCGTTTTAGGAGAAAGTCAAGACGGCGGGCATGATCGTTCTTAGGCAGGGGTTGTATATTCAGCAACTCACTGTGGATCTCTATTGAAATAGGTAGTTGAGTACCTAAAAATGATTTTTTCTAAAATTTATGAGCAAATTACGAGGCACCTGTAGTTCAAATTTGTCCCGTCTCCAGCTGAGTCAGCAGAAACTTGTGATTTTCAAAAGAGCTAGATGGAAATATTTTCTTAGAAAACAGATTGTTTATTTGGGTATATCACATTTCCTAGCATGTTAAAAAAATTAAGCCCCCAAGTTTTGCAACATGTTTGTGGTAGGTCCTTCACAAAAAAACCATTTCTGACACTCCGAAAATGGAAAATATTTTTTTATTCAGTTAAAATAAATAAATTTCTTCGTCAACATTGTACGTGCTTCCAAGATGCATGTTTGTGTGCAATATGGTATAATTATAAAAAACTTTGCCATGTATTTGGCCATAAAACCCGTCATTTGAACCGAAACCCTAAACTGTTAGGAGAAGATAGCTTTTTTTGTGAACACTTTTTCAACAGAATTATCGTATTCCAAGTTTACTATTTTCGGTGGATACTGGGACATATGTAATAAATGACACCAAGGCGAAGTTCTCGTGTTATTTAGGGTTTTTTTGAATTTACTGGAATTTTCTCAGCCCATTTTAGGAGAAAGTCAAGACGGCGGGCATAGCCGTTCTTAGGTAGGGGTTGTATATTCAGCAACTCACTGTGGATCTCTATTGAAATAGGTAGTTGAGTACCTAAAAATGATTTTTTTCCAAAATTTATGAGCAAATTACGAGGCACCTGTAGTTCAAATTTTTTTCCAAGAACATATAAGATATGTTTTAACAAAAATACTCTACAAGATACAACAAGAAAACATGAGAGTACTCACATAACACTACTAAAACTAACAGCTCTGAATAAGATATTCATGAAAACAAAGGCTAAACGCAGTACTAGCAAAAAGTGAACACTCACAGAACAATAAGAATGAAAACTAGAGTGTTCTAAGCAATGAACGGAGCGTGTGTCTCTCCCACACAAGTATGATTAGATCTAACCATAAACTACAGAAAAGAAAACTAAACAAACTGAAAGAAAAAATAAAAGACGCTCCAAGTAAAGCACATAAGATGTGATTGAATAAAAAAAATATAGTTTCACTAGAAGTGACCTGATAATTTGTTGATGAAGAAGGAGATGCCTTGGGCATCCCCAAGCTTAGACGCTAGAGTCTTCTTGGAATTTGCTTGGATGTACCACCGGGGCATCCCCAAGCTTAGGCTTTTTACTCTTCTTGATCACATCATATCATCCTCTTCTCTTGACCCTTGAAAACTTCCTTCACGTCAAAATTCTCACAATCTTCATTAGCAACGTTAGTGCAATTAAAATAATAAATTCACATCGTTAAGTTTCAACACAAGTATAACACTCAAAAACACATTAGATACTGTCACAACTTCTTTTAAAACTCTTTTTCTCAAAATAACACCAAAAGAAAGAGATTAAGATGCAAATGCGATAAATGGCAGAAATCTGTCAAAACAGAACAGCAGGTAAAGATTAATTTTTTCAAAGATCTTCTCTTGCTCAAATCAAAAAGTCGTCTTATAAAAAAAGTTGCGTATATAACTCAGGATTAAGCACAAAAAAAGCTCAGGTCATTTTTAATTTTCTGTGATTTTCAACGGAATTAACAGTGGACAGCAGAAATTTGTTTCCTACGCGGAAATCCGAAATTTAGTGTCAACTTTCCACTGGAGGCTTTACTTGGCTCAACAAAAACACAAAAGAAAAGATACAGAGGGGTTTCTAAGGAAATAGACAACACCCAGGTGCAAAGCACACAAAAGAAAACAAAGGAAAACGGGTTGAAAACAGAGAAATAAAACGGGTTGTCTCCCGGTAGCGCTTTTCTTTAACGCCTTTCAGCTAGGCACAATGATTTTTAAAAGATGCTCACATAAGAATAAGAGTTGAAGCACAATAAGAGAGCATCAAGAAGCAAATATAAAACACATTTGAGTCTAACCCACTTCCTATGAAAAAGAATCTTGTTGAAAAACAAGTCAACGAAGCACAAAGTGACGAGCATAGGAAAGCAAAACAAGTGCAACTTCATAATTTTAACCATAAAGAGGGGAAACTTGATATTGTTGAGATGCATGAAACTATGTTTCACTCTCTCATAATATATTTCAGTAGCATCATGAATAAAATTAACAACATAACTATCACATGAAATATTCTTATCATGAGCCACATGCATAAAAGAATTATTATTCTCCACTAAGCATAGTCATTCTTATTAATAACAACGGGAGTAGGATTATCATAAAGAACTCAAACATGATAGACAAGTTGCATATTAAAGAGATGGTTTTGGGTAATCCCACCATAACTATTGTAAGTTCCATGAGGATGATTATAATTATAGCCTATGTTATAACTTTCTTTATAATAATTATCAAAGACTGGAGGCATATTGAAATCATAATTAATTTTCTCCTCAGTAGTAGATGGACCAAAAATATCATATTCATCATTGCAATCATCATCTATTAGAGGCATAGTATCATCACAAGCAACAAAATAGTTGTCTTCCAAAATGCGTTCATTTGTAAACACAACATCATTTTTACTAGGAGGAGATGTATCAATCATATAATCATTAATAGCAAAGGGATTTTCAAACACATCATCCACAAGTTTAGAGCTTTCTATATCATCATTGGAAGGAACAAGGATGGTGCTAATAGTACAGCAATTATTATCATCATTTTCAGAATTGGTACCAAACAAATTTTCAATATCAAAAGTAGTGTTTTTCTCCCAATCATGATCACTTTCATAAATAACAGGCATAGGAAAATCATCCAGTTCAGACTCATCAGCAAAAGCTGTAATATGAGCGACATGCTTAGGGGAGATACAGTTACCTCTCTCTTTTTACTTATCCTCTTCTTCTTCCTCCTCTTCTTCCCCTCTATAGGAGGGAGAGGCTTAAAAGGGAGCTTCTCCACATACCCTGGTTTATTATCAGAAACAATAGAAAGAACTTTGGAGGATTTCTCCTCTTCATTAATAAGAACAAAACACATATTAGTCCTGTCATATTTTGGTAAAGTTTCCTCTTTTATAATATTTTGTATGTAAGTATTTGCATGGAAATTATCAACACAATAAAGATGGCATCCATGCAAGGCACTATTCATATCAAAAGCACTCATACCTATCAAAGAAGTTTTTCTTAATAACTCTTCACACCCCAAAAATAATGTAAGTTCATCATGCTCATTAGAGGTGATCATGTCATCACAATACAAACTTGCAGTGATCATAGGATTCGAAAGGCTACTATCATGGCCTAAGCATTGGAAATTAAAATGGCCCACTTCATAGCAAAGTTCACAAGATCATTTAGAGCCCTATCCCACTTTCTAGTATTCGCATTCCTATGATGGATGCAATATTATTCTATAGTCTGATTCTTTTCACAAGGTCTAAGTGCTCCACAAAAATTAACATGCTTATAAGAAATAGTACTTTCAGAAGTTTGAGCATGTCCATTGCAATCATTAATAACAGTTTCATTTTTCAAGCAAGTGTCTTTGAAAGGTTCATGATATATGTCCCCATTTGATTTAGGAACATTAATATAAGAAGCAAAGGATCTATACCAACCAATAATCATTCGATGATCAAGACCATATTTAGCACTAAGCTCTTGAAAATCAGCAATTTCAGCGAAAGACTTAATGCAATCATACTCATAGTTTATACCTGATTCTTTACCTTTGTCATCTCATTCCAACCTTCACTATTGGTTTCAATTGTTTCAAGAAGATCCCATTTAGCTTCAACCTTCTTACTTGAGAAAGAACCCTCTGAACATGCATCTAGATAATCCCTGTAATGTCCTGAAAGTCTTGCATAAAAATTAGTAACAATTATTTCTTTAGGAATCTCATGGGTAGGACATTTAAGTATTAATGTTTTCAGTCTTCCCCAAGCTTGAGCAATGCTTTCTCCATCACGAGGCCAAAAATTATAAATGTAATTCCTATCTAAATACAGTTCATGAGAAGAATAAAATTTTGAATGAAATTGAGATTCAAGCTCCTTCCACTCCAAATGATGAGGATCATCTAGAAGCTCATACCACCCCCTTGCTTTGTCCTTAAGAGACAAAGAGAATAACCTCTTCTTAACTTGGTCCATTGAAATACCTGCACACTTGAACAACCCGCATAATTCATGTATAAAGAGTAAACGATCACGAGGATTGACAGTTCCATCTCCAAAATAACGGCTATCCATGACAAGTTCAACAATTTTCTTGGGTATTTTAAAAGGAATGATTTCAGTAGGAGGATTTAAAATATCACAAGCATCATTAAGTTTATCACATATGGGAGATAAATTATCATCAGAGCAAATTTTCTCCTCTAAAGCTGGGGAAATAAAAAGTTTATAGAAACTAGCTTCCCCAAGCTTAGACTTTTCCATAGTACTAGAAATAATGGTATCCAAATAATTAATGCTAATAACATTGCTACTAGAATACAAATAAATCACTCTTGTATTTTTTTTTGTTTTCCATTAAGACTAACTAGTAAAAATAAAAATAAGCAACAAGTGAAAATAAGCCTAACTAGTGAAAACAAGAAACAAAAAGATATAATTGCAGAATCTAAAGAAAATAACTTTGAGCACTCACAAAGGATGTCAGTGCCTTTTACCTTACATCCCCGGCAACGGCGCCAGAAAAGAGCTTGATGTCTACGCACGCTTTTATTCTTGTAGACAGTGTTGGGCCTCCAAGTGTAGAGGTTTGTAGAACAGCAGCAAGTTTCCCTTAAGTGGATCACCCAAGGTTTATCGAACTCAGGGAGGTAGAGGTCAAAGATATCCCTCTCAAGCAACCCTGCAATTAATATACAAGAAGTCTCTTGTGTCCCCAACACACCTAATACAATTGTCAGTTGTATAAGTGCACTAGTTCGACAAAGAGAGAGTAAAATGCGAGTAATATGGATGATAATAAATGATAATAGCAATCTGAAATAAAAATGGCAGCAAGCAAACATGTAGCAGAACAGGCGGAAAATGGTGTTTCAATGCTTGGAAATAAGGCCTAGGGCTCCTACTTTCACTAGAGGACACTCTCAACAATGATCACATAAATGAATAAGGCTTCTCTCACTATGCTACTCTTAACCCTCTCTGGTTGGATAACAAACACTAATCATTGGGTAGGGCTGTAACAACACTCCTCAAGTTTGTATTCCATGTCTAGTTAACCCCACACTGTCACTATGAGCGCCCTAGAAGGTACTAAGCAAACTCCACAATTTCATAGAGGAGACACACACGACATGCACACTCTCACCATCACACCATGATCAAAGTGACTCCAAAGTTCAAATTAATAAAGCACTTGAGTAGCAAAAGATGAAGAGTAACATCTATGAATTCAAATAGATTACAAAGCTCATGATCACATATAGATCACACCATGGGAGAGAGAGATGAACCACATAGCTACCGTAGAGCCCTCGGCCTTGGGGGAGAACTACTCCCTCCTCATCATAGGAGACATCAACGACAATGGAGATGGCGGTGGAGTCGATGGAGATGGCTTCCGGGGCACTTCTCCGTTCCGGGAGGGTGCCAGAACAGAGATCTGTCCCCCGAAACTTGTCGGCGGCGGCGGAGCTACGGATGTATTTTGCTGAAAAGGTTGATTGTTTTAAGGTTTATGCCTCGGGCAGTATATATGGACGAAAGGGCGATGCCGGGAGGTGGCCAGGGGGCCCACACCCCTAGGTGGCGCGACCACGGGGGTGGTGGCGCCACCCTATGGTGTGGCCACCCCGTGGCCCCCCTCCGGGGCTCTTCGGGACTTCTGGATGCTTCCGGGACTTTTAGGACTTCTGGATTTCGAATTTTCCAATTCCGATAATATTTCCAGAATAACTTTTCTGGAACTAAAAACAACAGAAAACAGGAAACTGGCTCTGTGGCATCTTGTTAATAGGTTAGTCCCGGAAAACATACGAAAACGTAGGAAAACATACGGAAAACATGTAGCAATTGGCATAATATCAACATGGAACATCAGAAATTATAGATACGTTTGAGACGTATCAATGGCCTCGAACTATATAAGAAAAGGAGATCAATATGAATATCAAACAGGATAACAAAAAAGGGAAGGTCATAAAATAAATTTGTGAATGTACTACTTACGTCGACTCTATAATCTTTGTGCTCAGAGGTAAACGTGCGAAAGAACTCGCAAACGTAGTATCCACATAGATTCGTCCCCTGTGGCTACTGTGCGCACTTTACGAGGATAGAATTAAATCAAAATAATAATCTAGCTTCACAATTGTATTGAAACTCGTAGTAAAGAGATTTGTGGCCCTATCTTGTACTCTTACCGATGCCCTCTTAAACGTCAGGTCCTTATTATTATTAGAGAGACTCGTAATCTTAGTCTTGAACTTATTCCAAACCCTGCCCGACAAGGAAAATGAATGAATGAGTTATCCATGACTTGATATCTCAGGAAATCATGGAAATATACCGATTTAGCGCGAGGATGATTGAAATTACCTTTGGAGCATGTCTTGCATGCTTTGGAACTTTTTCATGTCTCTCGTTAACGGGTCGTAGACTTCAACTATTCCCTTATCAATTTGAATGTCTAGCAGAATCCAGTGGTAGCTGCACAAGTAACTCACCAATTACACCTAACATCGAGTGAGCAAAAGTGAATGGACACAAGAAAGTAATTAAGACCCTCACTCGAAGTTATAAGGAAACACTATGTGGGCAGCGAAGTGTTGCTCGTTTAGAAACCTTAGAATGTTTTCCGCCGTCTCGTCGGGCTTGGTCATCAGCGTATGTGTTGTACTTTATCTTGGTTTATAAACCAAACACTAAAGATATTCCTACTTTTGCAGACCATGATCTGCATTCTTCATATAATAGAGTACAAAAGCATATATATAATGAGGATAATTACATGCAATAAAATTAACATAAATATCTGAACAACTTATATGTAGACAATAAATTCAACAACTTACAGACAATAGCAACTCATGAGAGATTTGTCGAGGGCGTCGAAATTGTACATCTGGAAGAGTTCGTCAAATTCGACATGGATCTCCTCGGGTCGGAAGTAGTACTCCCGTGGGACTTTCGCCATGATAAACATTCTGTCGGCTGTCATGTACCATTCATGCAAATTACGCATATATGTTGGCAGTTGCCGCAACCTCTCCTTGCTGACCAAAGGTTGTCCTTGAGCATATGTAGGCTTAGGGGATACAACAGCCTTGGGAAACTGGTCATCTTCGGCACTTAGTAAGACTTCAACACTCACACCCATTTTGGTCGCCAACTTCGTTGTTTCTTCCATATTTTGCCCTAGCAGCGGGGAAACGTTTCCGATAACACCTTGAGGAGTGGGATTGATTGTTCAGGCTGTTGTCCGAGCTGGGGAACGTCTGATCTTTTCCTGCTGCTTGCACTTTTCCTTGCACCGCTGCTACGTGGTTTGCTCTTTTTCAGTTTGTTCTGAAGAGTGCGAATATAGTTATCAGGCTTATGGTGCAATTCATATTGAGATGGCGTGGTCATAAAATCAAGTGCATATTTTGTCTGCTTCCCAGAGTATACCGGGGGGGGGGCTCGGGTTTCTTCTTTTGCAACTGCGCATCTTTATGGGCCTTTGGGATCGTATCATTTTCCTTGTTAGGACGATCGTAAGGTCGGATGGGAAGATTCAGATGAGGTACCTTTGGGAGGGGTGACAATTTTTGCTTTGGGCTCCGTCGGGTAAAACTCATCGACGCTGCTTTTTCGGCACTACTACACTTCCACTTATTAGTTTCCTCTTCCGGTGGAGGCGGCAGCGACGGAGATCGAGATGGACTTCTTGGAGGCGGTGTAGGTGACCTGCGACGACTCAGAGGCGTTATCGGCGCCGATCTAGAGCCTAGAAGCTTGATGTAGTTCTTGTCCCATAGAATGATACCACCCATTACTTCTCCGAGTGTCCTCTCATTTTCAGGTCCAGGGTGGTCAAGCTCCATATCCTGAAACACCGGTACAACCTCATCCACCCCGACTTTAGCATAGCCAGCTGGGATCTCACGGCCATGCCGGAGTGCGTCAGGTGGACAAGGTAAATCATATCCGACGGCCACCTTAATGGATATGTTCTTCATTATTTGATGGAGCTCACAAGATATGTTATCTTTTATTCCATCCACGGGGTAGCTGGGACCGCCCTCTATCCTTCGTGCATCGCCAGCCGGGACCTCCGAGTCAGCCACACTGCTGCTTTTCCGCTAAGGAGATGTGACAACGGTAATATCGAGGGCATGATCTTGCACGCGCGCTACTCCGGCAAGCAACTGGTTAACTCTGGCAAGTTCGGCAATCTGCTGTGGCTGGTTGTCAAGTCTGGCAATCAACTGATTGTACTTGTCTCCCTCCTTCTCCTCTTGTCGCTTCTTTGCTCTCGCTCAGGTTCTGTAAGTTTTTATGTCTTTGGCAAACGCAAGCCACCATGGTATCTTGCCAAGGCCTCGTGATCGTCCTCCACGTTCGTCATTCCCGAGGACCAGTGTCAGCAAGTCTTTCTCTCCATCCGGACGGAATTGTAACTTCCCCTCTTTAATATCTTTGACCACCTTAAGCCATTTGTCCCTGGGTACCCTAATCCCGTCACAGCTAATAAGGTCCCCTGTTATTTCGTCGTATGAACCCCCATGCGCAAGAAACCAATTTCTTGCCCTCAATTCCCATTCTTCGCGCATCCATTCAGGGATGACCCCTTTATTAAGCACCTCTTGCTCCTTTTTGTCCCACTTTGGAATGGCATTCTCGTAGCCCCTGGACCCAATTTATGGTGATATTTCTTCTTCTCAGCATTTTTTTTTTCTCTTGTGACAGGTCCTTGGCATCTTGTGACTCCTTGTAGTCCTTAAATGCATCCCAGTAATTCGCCTGCTTCGCTAGATGGCCTTCGAATAACGGAGCAGTCTTTTTCTTCTTATAGTCTTGCTATAATGTTTTCTTCCACACCCGGAATAGTTCGGCCATCTTCGTAAGAGTACACTCCTTGACTTTATCTCTCAATTTCGCAGTGTCGGCTTCATTCTCCAATTCCGGCAGGGTGAAATGTGCAATGAGGTCAGTCCAAAGACCCTCTTTGTACCTTTCGGAGACATATTCACTATCGTTCGCCCCTTTACGCTTATTTCACTCTTGAACGCTGATTGGGCCGTGATCCCTAACCGGGATTCCGCATTGCTATCTAAATACATCGGCAACCTTCTTGGATTCCTTCGGTTCACCCGTAGGGGATATGACCACAAATGTATAATGCGTAGTTGGACCCAACTTATTGGTCGGGCCTCGTTTTGAAGATTTGCTCGATGTGGACGCCTAAGAGAAGAAACATTTGTCAATTTATATATATACAACTCAAGTAATATATATGCATCTAATGATCGCTGAACTTCATATATATACCTCGCCGGATCCGGACTTTGTTAAGGTTCCATCGGCTTCTCCATCATCGGAGCTATCGCCTTCTCCATCATCAGAGCCATCGGCTTCATCCTCATTTTGCTCGACCTCTATTCCATCCCCGGAGGGGTTTTGACGAATATATGGATCCTGGACCCTGCGAATAAGGACACCCCCTCTCAGGCCCAAGGTTAAAGGCCCAAGAAGAGGAGCCCTTGGAATACTCCAGAAGGCCCACGTGAAGCCCACCCGCACTAACTTGCGGGTTAAGATAGGAAACATGTAACCGACCTAGTTAGAGTTCGAGTCCTCTCCGGGTAGGATTCGAGACCTGGACATCTATATAAGACCAGGAGAGCCCCCCAGGGAGAGGACCAAGCAACACAGCACCATCGAAACCTTGAACTTGAGATCTTACTCTCGATTCGAGCACCACCATTGTAACCGATCTTTCCGTCAATACAGATCGACAAGAGGCAGGAGTAAGGGTTTTACCTCTACGAGGGCCCCGAACCTGGGTAAATCTCGCCCCCTGTCTGGCCGACGATTCCACCAGCGTTCATGACTTCTCCTAGTCGAAACCCGATAGGGTCACCTAAGGGATTTGTAGAGTCAGAGATTCGACAATTGGCGCCGACCGTGGGGACGACGGGCGCTGGATCACCGGCATCTTCGGCTTCATCGACAACACACTCTCGTTGGAAACCATCGACTACGGCTCCGAACAATCCTATACGGATCGGATCTGTCGTGGTCACACCTCACTCGCCGGAATCACGCCCGGTATTCGAGGATCTGGAGAAAAGCGTCACCTTGACGTTCGGGAGCCTAAAATTCGTGACCAACCGGGACGGAATCCTCTACTTCTCGGATGAATCGGAAACTGAATCTGGAGCTGTCAACTCACGCCGTCATCTGGAGAAAAGCGGTGAGTCCATCCGCTTCAACGCCAACGACTACCATACCCTCTCGACAGAGGAACCATCAAGAATTCGAAGAAACTTTCGACCTACGCCTAGGACGCACGAGCCTTGACTGGCTCAAGTCTGCATGGCAGGATCGGAACAAGCCTCGGAAACAGAACACAGCGCGGCAGAGCGCAACATAATCAGCGTCTCACGGGAATCCTGGAACCGAGCAAAGGAGGCTATGCGAACGAGCAAGCCACCCGCATCCGGGGCTTCACACGAAGACATGGTTGCCTACCACTATCACCTAGTGAGAGCAGCCACGACTATCAAGGACGCTCGGATAGATCTGGCCTGCCGAAGAAGAGCGGCGGACGAGTCGAGCCAAAGGCGAGCAGGGCTGTCCATAACACCCTCGGTTGGAACCCGACCCGCGAGGAAGGGACACGCATCTACATCCAGGAACAATGAGTCCCTAGCCGGAACCAGCAGATCAATCACTCCTTCTCTCATGCGAGTCGACGACGATGGCAATGTCTACCCGCAAACTCCTGCTGCCGCGGTTCTAGCCGCAGCAACTTACATGCAGATGAACCAACCGACGGAAAGTGATCCTCGGGCGGAACAGTATAAACAAGTGCGCAAGGGATTAGGGCTGGCGGCCGCAAGGCTTGCCGCTTATGATCGAAAGAAGGCCGCAGAGCAGCTGGAGAAGGAACAGGAGAAGGAGAAAGACAAGGATAGGGAAGCATCCCGCAAACGCAGGAGTTCTTCGCCAAGAAGGGACAGGTCACCGCGTCGTGGTCGAGGAAAAGAAGCACGGCGCCGTGATGATAGTCGAAGTAGCAGCGAAGGCAGTCCGAGAGACAAGAGCTTGTGGCATCATAGCAGCCGCTCGCGAAAGCGAAGCAAGGAGCCAAGGAAGGATACTGACCGCGACCGGCCAGAGTACGACGCGCGATCAGATCTCGCGCAAAAAAGGGTGGATAAGGCGAGGGCTTCGCGATATCGCGAGCGCTCCTCGTCCGGCTCCTCGGATGACGAAACCTGCGGCGCTCTCTGCTTTGCCCGCAGTATCCGCGAGGCGCCCCTACCCAAAAGATTCAAGCTTAGCACGGAAGTAACAAAGTACGACGGCTCACTCGAGCCCTCTCAATGGCTAAGCGATTACCTCACGGCAGTAAAATGCCAACGTGGGAATAAAAACACGGCTATGCAATACCTCAATTTGCATCTCGCCGGCGCGGCCCGCAGTTGGCTGGAGAGACGACCAAAATCTTGCTACGCATCGTGGGATGATTTGCACCGCGATTTCTGCAAAAATTTCCAGTCGACTTACAAGAGGCCAGCCACCATTGAAGAACTGCGAGCATGCAAGCAGAAAAGTAGCGAATCCACCCGCGAGTACATCCAGCGATGGACTACGCTCAGGAATACCGCAGGAACCATTTCAGAAGAAGTAGCGATTGAAGCCTTCGCAAAAGGCCCCCGAAGAACGGCTTTCAGAGAAGAACTGGGCAGAGCCGCACCCAAGACTATTGGGGAGCTGATGAACATTGCCGAAAAATGGGCTAACGGAGAAGATGCGGTGCGCAATGAGAGGGCATCATCACCTGCGCATGATGAAGACCTTCATAGTCGGAGGAAGAGGAGAACATATTACGATCACGAAGACAGAGAGGAGTTGGTCGCAGCGGAATTCACGCAAGGCCGCGACTCCGGTCGCCGTGGGAATCGCGAGTGGAGACCAAAAGCTGAAGAAAAATCACCCGAGGAAGACCTCGATGGATACTGCTCGCTACATCTATTTACAGATAAACGCAAGGGCAAAACTAAGGCAACGCACCTTCTTAAGGATTGCCGAAAGTTTATTGATATCTCAGAAGCACTCGCATGGAAAAGAGCTGCACACACGCAAAATTACCCACCGCTTCTAGGAGGAGGCCACCAAGGATTCCAGCCGCCACAACCCCCACCTCCACCAGCAAATCCAAACATGGCATTAGCCGCGCTACCTGCACCGCCAGCTCAAAACTCCGGAGCCAACGCGTACCCGAATCCAGCAGGGCAACTCGCGATGATCCAGAAGGTATGTCCATCCCGCAGAGCTCAAAAGACTAACACAAGGCAATTGTGCATGGCCGTGCAGACACCGCCAACAAAAACAGAATACTTGAAGATGACAGACCGGCCAATAACATTCTCGATGAAAGACCACCCGCCACGAGTCTATCGACCAGGACACGCCGCCCTTGTCATCCAAGCACAAATTGGCAATTATGACTTGGCCCGCGTATTCATGGATGGTGGCAGTGGCATCAACATTATCTACGCGGATACACTCCGTCGGATGAACAGGAACTTGGACGGCCTCCAGGAATCAGAAACATCCTTCCACGGGATAGTTCCAGGAAAAGCAATCCGTCCACTCGGAACAATCAACCTAGAAGTTGTGCTGGGCACCAAGAGCAATTACAGAAGAGAATTCCTCGACTTCGAAGTTGTCGATTGGCCTTCGCAGTACCACGCCATTCTTGGTCGAACAGCGTTCGCCAGATTCATGGCAGTACCGCATTACGCCTACCTGAAGCTCAAATTGCGTGGAGAACATAGCGTAATCACCATCGACGGAGACTTTCAGAAATCCAACAAATGTGACATTGAATTCAATGAGATCGCAAAATCTTTTGGGATGCAAGAAGAACTTCAAGAGCTGGCAAAAACCACGGATCACTCCGTGATGCCCCTCATGAAGAAAAACGCGCCTAAACTGGAGTTCAGCGCTAACAACGATACTCGAAAGAATCAAGTGCACCCGACAGATTCTGCGAAGACAGCGCTGGTTTCCACCACCCTTCCGCAAGCATAGGAAAGCGCGCTCGTCGAACTCCTCCGTGAGTACTGGGAAATTTTCGCCTGGCAGCCATCAGATATGCCAGGAATACCCAGGGAGTTTGCCGAGCACTCACTCGAAGTCTTTCCAGATGCCAAACCCATCAAACAAACTACTCGACGATTTTCAGAACCCAAGCGGAAGGCGCTTGGAGAAGAAGTAAACAGATTGCTAGCAGCAAAATTCATCAGGGAGATCAAGATGTCCACTTGGTTAGGAAACCCGGTGCTGGTCCCCAAAAAGAACACGGACATCCTTCGGGTATGCATCGACTACACGTCGTTAAACAAGCACTGCCCCAAGGACAACTTTCCCCTCCCGCGAATCGACCAGATCGTGGACTCTACGGCAGGCTGCCAACGTCTCTCTTTCCTGGACGCCTATTCGGGATATAATCAGATCCGGATGAAAAAAGAAGACGAAGAGAAGACAGCATTCTTCACACCTCACGGTGTTTACTGCTACACGACAATGCCCTTCGGGCTCAAGAACGCAGGCGCAACATACCAGCGCTGCATGCAAAAATGCCTCGTCAAGCTCATTGGCAAGAACGTACAAGTGTACGTTGACGACATAGTCATCAAGACTCGAGTTGAAAGCACACTCCTCGAGGATATTAGAGAAAAATTCGATGCCCTCAACGCATACAGGATCAAGCTCAATCCAACAAAATGCATCTTCGGCGTTCCAGCAGGGAAACTTCTCGGGTACCTGGTATCCGCCAGAGGCATCAAAGCCAACCCAGAGAAAATACAAGCAATCTTGACAATGAAGGAGCCAACCAATCTACGCGGAGTCCAACAGCTTGCAGGGCGATTGGCCGCCCTGAGCAGGTTCATCGCACGATTGGGAGAGCAAGCGTTACCCTTCTACAAGCTGTTGAAGAAGACAGACAAATTCGAGTGGACACCAGAAGCTAAGCAAGCATTCGCAGACTTAAAGCGATCGTTGCAAAGTAGGCGAGTTCTTGCAACGCCGCAAGAAAGGGATCCACTCTACTTGTACCTAGCCGCCACAAACCAGGTCATCAGCACAACAATCGTAGTCGAACGACCGGAAGAAGGCAAAGCGTACGGAGTTCAGCGACCAATCTATTACATTAGCGAAGTACTCTCGCCATGCAAGCAACGATATCCTCATTACCAGAAGCTCGCATACGGAGTTGTTCTTACAGCCCGAAAATTCAAGCACTACTTCCAGGAGCACGCCATCACAGTGGTTAATGATGCGTCACTCGGGACAATCATGAACAACCCCATGGCATCCGGAAGAATAGCCAAATGGAGCATCGAGTTGGGCGCCTGGGACATCACCTATGCAGGGCGCAACGCAGTCAAATCTCAGGTACCCGTGGAATTCCTAAGCGAATGGACAGAACTACAAACGCCCGGACCACCTGAGTACACGAGCAATTGGATAATATACTTTGACGGGTCCAAAAGAAACGAAGGAGCAGGAGCTGGAATTGTCCTCATATCGCCTCAGGGGGACAAGCTGAAATACGTCCTACGATTAGACTTTCCACCAGATGATTCAGCATCGAACAACGACGCAGAATATGAAGCCCTGCTGCATGGGATGAAGATGACAGTCGCCTGTGGAGCTACCCGATTAATGATTTACGGCGACTCCAATCTCATTGTGCAGCAGACAATGAAAGAATGTGATGCAATTGCTGAAAACATGGTCGCGTACCGCGACATGTACAATCTACTCGAAGGAAGTTTCAAAGGGTGCGAGCTGAAGCACATTGCAAGATCAAGCAATGAAGAAGCAGATAGGCTGGCAAACATGGGTTCCACAAATACACCCATACCACCAGGAATATATTTCGAACGGATGATCAAGCGATCGGTCAAAGTCAAGAAAGCTGCAGGAACGCCCGCAGCGCCAGAAACAGAGGTCAGCCCGCAAGTCGCCATTATCGAGTTTACTCATAATATATCACGACAGGTTTTTCTGGTCGAGCCAGTCTGGACGCAGAAATATCCCGACTACCTGATCAACAGACAGCTCCCGGCCGATCCACGCGAGGCTCGACAAATAGTGAGACGCAACAAATCCTTTCGGGTAGTCAACGGAGAATTATACAAGCAAAGCATCTCGGGTATACTTCAGCGCTGCATCGCACCCGAAGATGGCAAAGAATTACTCCAGGACATCCACCAAGGAGACTGCGGACATCATGCTAGCTGGAAAACAATCATGGGAAAGGCTTTCCGAGCGGGATTCTACTGGCTAGCAGCCACCGACGCAAAGGACCTGGTCGAACGATGCGATGCTTGTCAGCGATTCGCACCAAGACCACATGCACCTGCTACGGAATTGCACATGATACTCATTGCCTGGCCCTTCGCACAATGGGGGCTGGACATGGTTGGACCACTACGCAAGTCCACGCCGGGTGGGTATACACACTTGCTGGTCGCAGTCGACAAGTTCACCAAATGGATCGAGGCCATGCCAGTAACTTCGGCTAGCGCCCAGTGCGCCGTCAAGTTCCTCGACTCCATTGTATGCAGATTTGATGTGCCACACGACATCATTACAGACAATGGTACAAACTTCACAGCAAAGGAAACGCAACAGTTCTGCGAGGAAAAGGGCATAAACTTCAAGTTTGCTTCAGTTGCCCACCCGCAAACGAACGGTCAAGTCGAAAGATCAAACGGCTTAGTTTCGGCCGGCATCAAGAAACTCCTACTCGATCGTCTACACCCCGCCGCAGGACATTGGGCAGAAGAGCTACCCTCCGTACTATGGAGCCTCCGCACAACTCCAAACCGATCCACAAAATACACACCATTTTTCATGGTATACGGGGCAGAAGCAGTCCTTCCAGAGGATGTTAGATTCAGCGCCCCACGAGTTGTGGCTTACAGTGAAGAAACCTCCAACAAGGCACTCGCAGAAGATATGGATACACTCGACGAGATGCGTGACATCGCGCTCGCAAGATCAGCAGTATATCAGCAATCACTGCGAAATTATCACACCGTCGCCGCCTGCGCCACAGAGCATTCGCGGTTGGAGATCTAGTGCTGCGGCTCAAGCAGAAGGAAGGACACAAGCTCGAGCCACCCTGGGAAGGACCCTTCATCATACACGAAGTCATCCCAGGCGGAACTTACAGGCTGAAGAATCCATCGACTGGAGGAATCTATTCCAATCCTTGGAATATCGCACACCTCCGTAAATTTTATCCCTAGGTTTACTTATTATCACAATAAATAAGGCTATACTAGCCACTCTTGTAGCCCGAATACATGACTTCTCAGTCATAGCAATAAAATACATGGTTTCCCAACCATATTTACTCGAAGATTATCTCTTCTTACATGCTAAATAGTTACAGGTACACACCCCATAAACACACGGGGGCTAAGCCTACAACTAAGCATCACAAGAAAACTTATACACACGAGGTTACACACCTTATAAATAGTTTTTACAAGCTATACAATATGACAGAATGTACACATTCAACAATCAGTCATGGCGATAAGCATTCTCAGTCGCCAACACTCTATCTACCTCCTTAGAGGTCAGTCGAATGATTTTCTCCGCTGCAGGACGAACAACATCGTAATGCGGAGAAATATCATCGATTGGTCCATCTGGGAGCCTAGCTACGGAGTTAAAATTTACTTCAGGATGCCATATTCGGACAAAGGAGAGAGCCACCACCGCGCCGCAAATCATCTGGTTGCGCACGCACTCGCGAATTTCTCCCTCTTGCCCGAAGAGCCCAAGGAGATACCTCCAATCTTCAGGACCCCTTTCAAGCGGGTAGAATGCAGCGTTTATCGCGATCAAGACCTCGTGAAAAGAACTCACGAGAACTTTTACCTGGGAGACACGGAACTTCAAAGTAGCTAACACAAAACCTCGGCTACGATCAGACCAAAAATTATTCGCATGAGGCCTTGAGCTGCCAGCTTCTTGAAGAATGTGGTTTTCCACCCACTGTTTTTCCTCCCTATCATCCGGCTTAACAACTGAAGAAAAGAATGCGTGATCAGATAAAGAAGCAAGACAAAGAAGACTTGGGGGCTGTATTACTTACACAACAATTCCCTAGCAAGGGAAGCCAGCTCGTCCATCACAAACTGTTCGCGTTCAGTCGCTAGTTTTTACTTGGACTTCGCCACATCGGCTACCCCACGCAACACTTTCAGTTTGCGCTCGCCATCGGCTACACGATCACGAAGAGCCGCCAAAGTCCCAACAGCTGCAACAAGTGGATCAGCTCGGGCAGCAAGTCCACCTGAAGATTCTGCGACAAATCCAGTAGCCTGGAAGAGTACAAGGAAAGAAGTAAGACGCCCTATTCGAAGTATCTCTAGTCGCACATTTGACGAATGCTCGGGGGATACTCCCATCGGGAGAGAATACACAAACTGCCAGAAGCAATTTCCAGGCAAACATTTCGATTAAAGATAATACGGGAATACATCCCAAGGTTCATTACATTCAAAACGGAAAAGGAATACAAAACTACGAAGCTACAGTGGTACTCCCGCTAGCGGCAGTCGCCCCTCCTGTGAGTCGAGCAAATAGCTCAGACAGCTTCCGAGCAAGGATGGCGGCTTGCTCGCCAAAATGAGAGAGTCGTACCTTTTTGCCCGTGGAGGGGTCGACTGGAAGAGCCGAGTAGGCTTCCTCCAAACCGGTGACTCCATGCGCCAGCGCGAACTGGATCGCAGTCTTTGCGCCAGACTCCGACTGGGCGACCGCGTAGGCATCCAAGAGATTGCTCTTCAAAAAGATCTTCAGCAAGTCGTCTAGCGCAGATGGAGGTGCAGCGTTGGTGAGGAAGCGACCGTGCAGTTGCGTCAACACATGAGTGGCATCGCCAATCGAGGAGCAAACTCCTTCGGCGTGCCTCTTGAGTTGAGCAAGAGTGTCGGTTAGCACGTCTACCCGTTGGATCCCAGGGATCTCCAGAGGAACATCCAGAAAACCTGCAAAAGAAAAGAATGTCAAGACTTGGCAAGTTCAGCGGGATAAAAGATGAAATCACGAGAGCTTAAACACTAGTAGAGAAGTGCCTTTCTATGGAACAGATTCTCTGGCGCATGGCTTTTTGGTGCGCCACAGAAATATATGTTTGTGTCGCACGGGTTGTCATGCGCCACAGAAAAGAGGCATTCTGTGGCGCACGGGACCGTGGTGCGCCACAGAAACAGGAATTCTGCGGCGCACCGGATAGGGGTGCGCCACAGAAATAAGTTGGGGGCCCACACCATGATTGCCACACTCCTATTCTGTGGCGCATGGTGGTTAGTGCGCCACAGAAATATGACATTTCTGTGGCGCACCCCCCTTGGTGCGCCACAGAATTCCCATCCGAAAAAATTCTGTCCACACGCACCAACTCCACCCCCCCCCCCCCCGGGAACGCCTTTTCTAGTTTTTGACGGAAGAGTTGGCGGTCTAAAAAGCATCAAAAAATAAATCCCTTATAGATGCACGGAGAGTTTAATGTCTACTTTTTTATCAAATTTTGAAATATGTATTTCGACTTTCTGAGCAAAAGTTTTATAAAAAAGTAAAATGGGCATAACTTTCGGCCTGTGAGCTTTTTTTAGAATCGCCAAATTCCAAAAGAAACAAAAGTTATGGCCTTTTTAAGATTTTGACTAGAAAATAAAAAAAAATAAAAAAAAATTCTGTGGCGCACCAAGGGGGGGTGCGCCACAGAATTGGGAGGCAGAATTCGAAATCTGCCTCCTCTCCTCCTTTTCTTCCCTTCTCCCCTCCACTTCTCCTCCACTTCTCATCTTCTACCTCTCCTCTCCTCCACCTCTCCTCCTCCTCCACCACCACCACCACCATCACCACCACCACCTCTCCTCCTTCTCCTCCTCCTCCTCCACCACCACCACCATCACCACCACCACCACCACCATCCTCCTCCTCCTCCTCCTCCTCCTCCTCCTCCACCACCACCACCACCACCACCACCTCCGGTGAGCTCCTCCTCCTCCTCCTCCTCCACCACCACCTCTCCTCCTCCTCTTTCTCCTCCTCCTCCACCACCACCTCTCCTCCTCCTCCTCCTCCTCCTCCTCCTCTATCACCACCACCTCTCCTCCTCCTCCTCCTCCACCACCACCACCTCCGGCGAGCTTCTCCTTCTCCTCCCCACCAACTCCGGTGACCCCCATCCTCCACCCACCAACTCCGGCGAGCATCCGACGAAATCCGGCGAAATTTCGAAATTTCGAAAATTTCCCGCGGCCAGATCTGGCCGCCTTTTTTTTTGAAATTAAAAAAAAAATTCTGTGGCGCACCCCCCCTTGGTGCGCCACAGAATTGCAAATTTCTGTGGCGCACGGCTGAGGTGCGCCACAGAAAAAAATTTAGTGGCGTGTATTCTGTGGCGCACCCCTCTGGCCCATAGGTGCGCCACAGAATCCCATTTTGGTGCGCCACAGAAAGGCCTTTTTCTACTAGTGAAATTACTTACCCGCGAGACGCTCAGCAAGGGGACGGAGGAACTTGACAAGGTCAGCATCGGCCTTATTGCCAGCATCCTCTTGATCCTTTAGAGCTTTCCGCGCATCCGCGAGTTGCCTTTCAAGATCCTCCGATCGCATGCAGGAGGTCTCCAGTTCTTGTCGGATGGCCGCCAGATCAGCCCCCTGAGTGGTTACCCGCTTAGAGAGACTGCCCTTCTCGGATTCCGAAAATTCGAGTCGAGCTGCATAGTAACACTTGTCAGAAATCAAGAATTCAAGAAAGAATAGGAACAAGAAAAGATGACAAGACTTACTCTTAAGAAGCTCGTTCTCGGTGCAGAGTCGACTGCGGTCTGATCGAAGCGACTCACATTCCGACTCGGCGAGAACAACTCGGCGACCAATCGCCGCAAGAGAGTCAACAAGCGACTACAAAAAATACAGAGGTAGAAGAATTAGAAGATATAAACTGGAGCCTGTACCCGATTGAATTCAATCGACTACAGCCTCGGGGGCTACACCCATCGGGAGCACTGTCGTGCACCCGATAAAATCAAGAAGAAGAAAAAGACTTTGAGCCTGTAGCCGATCGCACGCGATCGACTACAGCCTCGGGGGCTACTCCCATCGGGAGCACTGTCGTGCACCCGATAAAAATATCATGACGAATGGCAAGGTTTACCTGGCCCGTGGCGCGGGAGAGGGGATCTACGGAGCTGTCCGTCACTTCTTTCGAAGCTGAAGTCCTGGCGGCAAAGCTAGGAGCCACACGTTCCAGAGTCGCCGCATGGGGGGTTGCGCTGGGAGAATTCTGGACAGTGCCAGCAGTGGGAGTCTCACCCGCAGCTCCTGCTCTATTCCTCTTTTCGGGAGGAACGGAAGAAGCATACCTGATAGGATTGATGGTTTGCAAACTGCAACAAATAAACATCAACATAGGTGCAAAGAAAAAAGTTCGACTAAAGGACAAGGAGAAGAACTTACTCATCATCTTCATCTTCATCCCGCAAATCCGCGTTCCAAGCGGGCGCGATTACTGGGAATGAAGGGGAAGGGGCGAGTGAGCGAAGTGGAGTCGCGGAGATAGGAGCCTTCCCAGGCGATTCTTCCAAGGAGTTATCCTTGGAAGTAGCCTCGTTATCATCCACCCGACGACGCTTGTGGTGATGAAGGCCGCCATTCGAGCCCTCCGCACCATCCGAAGAATCATCCTCGGAGCTCGAAGAAGCATCGGCTACACTGGTATCGGCTAAGCCGTCCAGGTGGCTCGCCAATAACTCCGAGGCGTCCTCTCCCGCAACTGGCGGGTAGCAGTTCGCCACTGCTAGGCTCTACAAAGATGGCAGAAGAAGGCAAGAAAAAATTCAGTCGACTAAAGCTCAAAGCAAAGAAGAAAATAATAGAAGACAGGAAGGGTAAACTAACCGCGGCTGGTGGAGGTTTCGAAGCGTCGAAGGCTTCGACTGAGCAGTCGGCGAACTTCTCCCCCACCTTCAAGCTAGTGATAGCCGCGATTTTCTTCTCGAACTCAACGTTCGAAAGCTCCTCGCGGCTCACTCGGCTAGGATCCTCAGAGCCTTGGTATTCCCACATGGTGGAAGGCCTTTGCTGCAGAGGTTGGATCCTGCGCTTCAGAAAAATACTCGCCAGGTGCAGCCCGTTGAGCACAACTCCAGCAGTTTGATCCCGGAGAGCGAACACCCTTGCGAGTAGGGGCGTAACAACCTGAGTTTCTTCGGCTGACAGCTTGTGCGCCCAGGACTTCCGCCTCTTCAAAACAGCGAACGGGTGGAATTCTACGATTCCATCCGAGCTGTTGTCGATGACGTAAAACCACTTTTTCCGCCAGCCTTGGGCGGAGTCGATGAAGTGCATACTAAAGTAGCTGCTCTCCAATCGCGCTTGGATCCCGAAGCCACCTGTGCGTAGCGGCTCGCCAGGCTCGGAGTCCACCCCGCGATTTCTCGCGGAAGATGCGAACTTTGAAGAGGGCCTTCCAGAGCGCCCAATGTGGGCGAATGCCAAGGAAGCATTCGCAGAACACGATGAAGCACGATATGTGCTGCACCGCGTTCGGAGGAAGATCGTGAAGCTGTATGCCATAGACATACAGCAACCCGAGAAGGAAAGGATGGAGAGGGAAGGAGAGACCCCGAGACACGTGGTCCGCGAAGACCACGCGCTCGTTCGACTGCGGGTTTGGTACCTCTTCTTTCTTCCCGAGGCGCACCCGCTTCTCAGCTTCTGCCGGCAGCAGCCCCTCCCGCTGCATCTCTTTGACGCTCTTCGCGGTGGTGTTGGGCGAACGCCAGTCGCCAGCTCGGGGCGCAGGTTGCGCGGAGACTTCTCCGGTTGCGGAAGTGGCAGCGCCACGTCTTTTGCCTCCAGCCATGGTTGACAGCGCGAGCTTGAGCACGAGGAAGAAGATGGGCGCGAGGAAGGAGATGGATTGAAGACGAAGGCTGGGAAGGTTTTACCGCAGCGCTAAGTCCCGTATTTATACACGGAGCGGATCAGCCCCAGCCATTCGATGCGCTACGTGGCGCTTATCGCAGCCACCACGTGTGAAGATGAAACGAAGAGACGGTGAACGTTGTTCCGTGCCACGATCTTAACAGAAGATCGTGCGCATTTACTGCACCGTTCGCGTAAAAACCGGGAGCGGCGTCTCGTTTCCCGGTAAAAAAGCTGACTAGGTGGGCCAACCCATCTGCTACCACTCCGTCACGTCCCATCGGGAGGAGAAAAGTGCGCCATGACGTCATGGCACGCATCATCAAACTCAAGAACCTTCGAATGGAAAATTCAAACACGAAAACAGCTTCGTATGAAACTCCTTCGATTAAAGGCAATTCTTTTGCGAACAAATCATGGAGCAAGACCTCTTTAAAACAAGAGAGAACTACCCTATACACGAAAACTCTTTCGTACGGGCACAACAGTCCAAACATGAAAACTCTTTCATATGGGCATGACTCTCCTCAATACGAAAATTCTTTCGATTGAATCTCAAACAATCACTCGGGTAGGAAGAACCTACCTCCATTCACACATGATATTTTTACATCATAAAAACCTGGATTGTTCAGCCGACCTGTTGTGGGATAATCACGGCAGACGTTACCGGGGGTAACTGATCTTGGGGCAAGACGACACAGGTGTTTGGGAGAGGGTTTAGCTCAGAGGAAAACATGGTGCGATTCAATCTGGTAGCCGGCAATCAAAGTCGCCGAGTCTCCGATCTCGATATAACAACTCAACTCTAGGATTACACTAGACGCTCGATACCAAGCGCTATATCTAGGGTTCTTAGATCTCTGTCTAAAGCTAGACCTGGGGGTCGGTTTATAAAGCACCCGTACCCCCTGGCTTATTCCCCAAGGCGCAACCTGGATCCTACCCGGATACGGCGCACAAACCCTAGCTTTCCTTTACAATAACCCACAATCCGGGTTGCTGGGCCTACAAACTTGGGCCTCCACAAGCTTCCCTATCCTTAGCCGGATCCTGCGCACCGTCCTTTGGGCCGGGTTACTCCTTGGAGTTTGGCCTACCGGGTTACCGTCCCCCCGTCAGTAGTCCCCAGAATAGCCTGGGCTTCATGGATCCTCCTTGAAGCGCTCGCTATTCCCTGCAAAGATATCAAACATACGGGCGTATAGAGGCCGGGTTAAGATGCTCTGATATTCAGCTAGGCCTTACTCCAGGGCGGCCATGTAGTAACCCGGGTTTTTTCCCCAAACACCTTTAATTTTCCAGGTCTAAACCCTAATTCCATACTCGATAATCGATCCTGATATCACGGGATGGATTCCCTTCTCTCTTTTATCCAGATGCCTTGCTCAATATTTGGCGCATATCTCGCAGAAACTTAAATAAATAGCCGTTTACCTCCGCAACTCCCGGCCCCCACTCACCGAACCGGGCTTACCCACTTATACTATAAATAAGCTCCTTGGGGGTAACCCGAACCCTAACGGCTCATTTCTCCCCATTCCGCTTCCTTTCTCCTTCTAAGCTCACTCTCACTGAGCACCACCACGGAAATCCCGCGCGCATCACCGGAGCCCATCGGCCGGAGGCTACGCTCCGCCACGACTCGCCCCGCGCCGCCGCCAAGATCCGCCGGCGAATCCCCATCCAGCCCGTCAAGGACCGCGAAGGGACACCAGGCTTGCGCCATCTGCCTCCGCAAAGCCTCGCTCAGATCTCCTCCGGTAAGCCACTTGCGTCCATTAATTCGCCCTTGCACTTTTTGATTTCACCTTAGATTAGATCCAAATCGACCCGCCAACGATTCCTCGGCCATGCCGAATTAAGTTGCTAACATCCTTTCCAGCTCGCATAATAGATAAGTTATGGATTCCAATCCATTCTCCTACTACCTGCAAGTACTAATTTCGCCACAAATCCGAAGATAAGATTCCCAATCTGGGCCCGATCCACTCAAAATTTCCGCCTTGGCCTCAATCACCCGGCCGGACTTCCCCTTTTCAGTTCCTTTTATTCGCGTTAAGTGCCTATACGGCCATCCATCGTCCCCAAAAAACCCCTTCAACACTAAGATCCCCATAATTTTCATCATAATACTTGATACCCGGACAATTTCGAACTTTACTTGGTGAGCTAACACCCGGGTTACACGCAATTTTTCATGTCTCAATATTACCCCACCGATACTCGGCCGGCTCACAACTTCCGGGTCTTAGTCCTCTTATCCTTTTACTTTGTACTTTGCAGGTCAACCACATGGCTCCCAAAAAGCAGGGGAAAACTCCAACCAAAGTTAAAGCCGCCAACTCCATATCCGCCAACTGGGCGCGGTCTACAGTCACCAAATCCAAGTTGGAGGAGCTAGTGGAGCTGGGAGTCCTTCCTCCTCAAGAGGATATCCAATGGAGAGTGCCGGGTAAGGAGACCCGGCCCACCCCGACAAAAGGCGAGGTAATTTGCTTTGTGGAACACGTGACCCGGGGCTTCCGCCCACCGGGTCACCCCTTTTTCCGTGATGTTTTGAATCATTACGGTCTTCGCGTCTTTGATATCGGGCCTAATTCTGTTCTAAACATCTCCCACTTCATAGTCCTTTCCGAATCATACTTGTGCACTTCGCCAAGTCTAGCTCTTTTCATCGAGCTTTTTCAATGCAAACCGTGCCGCGAGAGCGGTGACGGGGCGCTTCTCGCTTGCGGCGGGGTTTCCATCCAGCGCCGCAAGAATTCTCTGATGCCACCCCTCACCCTTAACTCCCATGTCAAGCACTGGCAGCTCTCCTACTTTTACTGCCAAGACACCTCCCCACCCGGCCAAAGGAAGCTGCCGGGTTACTCAGAGGGTCTTCTTGACATCTCTGATAAATTTAGTGCCTTTGCCCCTGACTCGGACAAGGAGGCAATTCAACCTCTTCTAGCCAAAATCACCACTCTCACAGCCCAAGGCCTCATCGGGCTCAACCTGGTGAAGACTTGGGTAGATTTCCGGATTCAACCCAACTCCATCCGCACAAAGTTAATGTGCGAGTATTCAGGGCAATCTACAGACCCGCTCCGGTACTCCGACAACATCTTCGCAGCTGGCGATACTCATAAAACCATCAAGGGCTTTCTGACCGAAAAGCTCGAGGTAATCCGGAACATATCCGGGTTAGAGCCCTTCACGCTTGAGAACCCAGCCCCCAAGGTGAAAACCCGACTTTGATGCCTTTACCTTTGCTCTTTCTACTCAATGCAGTTAATAACCCTTATGCTAACACTTTTCAGGCTGATGATGATTTTTGGAAAACCAATGCCTCCCCTAGCTCCGAAAGTCCAGAGGAGCAAGAAACTGTTAACTCGGACGAAGGTACTCTCCGGATTTTATTTGGTTCCCTTGAACTCACCATAACCCCTTCATTTCCAACCATAACTTTGATGATATCCAGAACAAGAAGATGACGAGGAAGAAAACTCCGATGGCAAAGTAGAATCCGCCAGCGACGAGGAAGAACTGGAGCCGACAGTCAAGGTCGGATCCAAAAGAAAGACTCAAGAGGCCACCTCCAAGGTTTCATATCTCCTCCTCGCATTCAACTCGCATTAATTTAATGATATACTTGAGCTACCTTGACGTTATCCCACTGGCCGTTCTTGAAGGAGTCGCCCGTAACCAAGCGTAGGTCAACTCGAAATCACCCGGGTGATGACGCCCTTAACCCGGGTATTTCATCGACCCCCCCGCGGCGGGCTGGTAATTACCCTATCTTTTCTGGGTCAAGACATTCTCTTTAAACCATTCCCATATGACATCTAACTTGATAATTTCCAGCTTCTCCCGAGTCCAGCGATGGATTTCCTTGTGACTTTGCGGTGAACACCGGGTAAGATCCCCTTCCTGATGTTCCACCATATTTCATCACCCTTTCTTGACTGTGTATTTAGCTGCTTACTGACAACATCTTATAGGGCCACGGTCGTTATCAGCGATCAAGAGGAAACGGGGACCGAGGGCCCGGGTAAGGGGAGCCCGGCTGATAAGACTACAGCCGCGTCCAGCGGCGAAAAACAAGCGTCGCCGCCAAACCCGGACACGCAAGGAGCCGAGTATCCAACTGCTTCCCATGCAAGCAAGAAGAACAAAACCACCGTCTTGGGTGCAGAAGAAGGAGCGTCGGATTCCGACACACAAATGACCCGGGTTCCGCCTCCTACTAAGAAGAAAGCTCCTTCCCAGAATTTCCAAGGCGCCGGGTCTTCTGATACGAGTAAAGACACTTTCGATCAATTGATGAACACTCTCCTCACTATGAAGACTTCGGAGAGCCAGATCTTGGAGCGCATGGCTGCAGAGCACCAGGTAAGGACACTTTGTATCTCATATTGCATACCTAGTCCCCAAGTTCCAAGTATGACTTGCAAAAGTGATGCTTGGTACTTTACGCCACATTCAGCTTTCCATACAATCCAACTAATACTTGCATTCCTTGCTACTTACAGGCACAGATAACCCGGTCTGATGAAACTTTACTGAAGACCGAACAACTTCTTCTTGCCGAGATAAAACGAAGGGAAATCCTTGAGGATGACATGAAAACCTTGAAGAAAGATGTTTCCAAATACAAGAAGAAGTGCAATGCCGCTCAGACCGCACTGAAGAAACTATCGGACCAGGTCTCCGATACTTATCAGATCTTGCTCAGTAAGTTTTCTGCTGTCGATTGGCTTCATGTCTTTGCTTTATTATAACAGACTCGGGATTACTGATACGCTCTTTCTTTTGTTACGACTGCAGGTGCCAACCTTGCGGCCCCAGAGGAAAATGCCATTGTCAAGGCTAGAACCCTCAAGACTGTGCTCTGGACTTTCTTTGCCGGCACAAAATTTATATTGGATGCTGTGAAGTGGCCTACGGAAGTATATCCGGGTGAAGAGAATCTCGTTCAAGCCTGCTCCATTGTGCCTGGCTGGATTGAAATCTGGAAACGCTCATCATGCCGGATTGGAATGACCCGGGCTTTTACTCTGGCCAAGGCTTTCTTTCCAAAGCTTGACCCGGCAAAGGTAACATCCGGGTTTCCCGAATTCAAGGCTGACGGTTCCAAATTTACACCCAAGGATTTCAAAGCCATACAAGTCGCAGTGCGCCCCTCAGCTACCACTTTGGCCGATAGCTTGGATCTAAATACGATTATGAGTGCATACGACGCTGATGGCAAAGTTATTACGGAGGAAGCGCCCCCGCCTTTTGATATCTTGGAGAAGTGGGTTTCTAGCTCGGCCAGGAAGAGGGAGGCAACTGCGAAGAGAGAGGCCGAGTTAGGATCAGGCCCGTCTGCCTCTACACCAGCCGTCCCTCCACCAGTCCGCCCTGATGCAATGAGTCCGGGTAAGGGTGCCGGGAAGGCTAAGCAGCAAACCCAGGACTCAGACCCGGAAGGCCGTACTCAGGAGGCCGAATAGGGCCGTACTATCATAATACCTTGTAATGCTTTGTATTCACACTGTTATGCTTTTGATGGTGCGCCTGTGCACCCCTGATACTGACGCCGTACCTTGTAACGTACTTTTTAGTCCGTGATATACTTTGCGGCTTTCCTGGCCTTTTGATAACCGCATTGCTTGCCTATTCTTTGAACTTTTTCTCGATACCCGATTCTCTATTTTGGCTCCCTTCGTAAGACTCGGTTTTCCGAGTACCAGGGGGCTTTGATACGTGAACTTTTTCTTTAAGTCCCCAAGACTCGGATGGTGAGGTTTTTCGAACTGCGATAGCCAAGTAATTTGTTTCTGTTTCGAAGTCCCCAGTCCCCAGGACCCAAAGTCCGAGTCATGGGGGTGTGGCCTTTCTCAGAGAACAAATTATTTTTTACCGAGTCGCAAGCCTAAAGCCATTCCGTGTGAATACTGAAGTTATGCTTGATAGTTGTTGAGTTTCCGGCTTTTAGCCTTGTACTCTGCATAAACTTGTGGTTTAGATGACCCTTTTGACTATCTTGTACTGTAAGCCGGCTTTCGCGTGGATACCATGTTGTTACATCCATACGAGAACAGTGTCAGGCAAGTCCCATTGGGCTTCATGGCTGATTGTAATCGTAAGCGAACGAATCATGCCACTTTAGTGCGAGTCACATCGAGCTTAAGTAAGAAAAGTCAAGAAAATTTGGCTCCTTTGTCCAGTTATATGATTGCAGCCGTACTCGTTTGCGAATAATCGGCCCTTATAACTTATAGGCATCAAGGCCGGGTCTTTTGGGTTGCTAGCTGGGCTACTTGAGCCGCCAGCCCCCGAGACCTGTATATACTCAACATTCTTAATGATACGGAAATACTGATGCCACGTGGATACTACTTACTTGTAATCGGGCTGTAACGAAATAGGACTTGATAACCATCTCTTTATTGCTGCGAGAAAGTTTGGATCAGCAGGCCGCCTCATTAAAAACCTTCCAGTCCCCTTAGGTACCCTGGGTAGGAAAAGAGCGCGTCTGAAACCTGCTGCCCGTTACATTGTTTAGTTCTTCGTGGACACCGGTCCTGAACTGGCGTGACCGGTGCACATTCTCCACACGTTAGACTTTTTCATGACGAGTACCGGGTTTGCTAGCCAACCCGGGTAAGGTGTTTCCATGACATGGCCGGTTGTGAGTGATCGTGCAGCTTATTCTTCTGTGGCGGATTGTTTGGAGGGGTCATCCTTGACAAAAGCCACCATTTTAGCATCTTGTGTTACCTTGGATTTTGCTCGTTCGCCTTCAGTACTCGGCCTTTTTGATGTGGCTCTACCCTCCGGGTCTGCTTGAGACCGGTACTGCTTGAGTTCTTCTTTTCTACAGGCCTGCTCGGCCATTGCTGCATCTCCTTCGTCGCATTCAGCTGCTATGTCTCCGTTTCCATGTATGGTAATGGTCTTCTTGGGACCCGGGATTTTTAGCTGTAGATATACGTAACACGGCCTAGCCATGAATTTGGCGTAAGCCGGCCTTCCAAATAACGCGTGATAAGGGCTGCGCAATTTGACTACCTCAAAGGTAAGCCGCTCAATTCGATAGTTATCCTTTGACTCTCCAAAGGCTACCTCCAATGCGATTTTTCCCTCGGGGCATGCCGAATGACCCGGCACTATCCCATGAAAAATTGTTGAGCTTTTTTTGTAGCTGAGATTCCTTGAGACCCATGCGTAGGAAGGTTTCCCAATACAGTATATTGATGCTGCTTCCACCATCCATTAAAACCTTTTTCAGTTCGTACCCATTGACTTGCGGTGCGACTACTAGTGCCAAGACTCCTGGGTGCTTCACTCTTTCTGGGTGATCCCTTCTGCTCCATGTTACCTCCTGTTCTGACCATCTCAAGTACCTCGGGACAGCTAACGAAACTGAGTTGACCGCTTGCTTCAGTATCTTTTTGTCCTTGTTAGAGCCTCCTGTGGTATGCACATGATACTGACCCAATTGTTTGGGGTTAGCCTGGAAACCTCCTGCCCCCCCTTGGTTATTACCTTGATTTCCAGCCGCCGGATTACCGGCTGGGGGTGGGCCGTTGCCCGGGTTTGCCCCTGGACCCGGTCCTCCTCCCCGTCCTGCATCTCGCATAGCTCTGTGCACTTCCTCATTCTTCCATCTTTGTAAATCGGCGCACTGTTCTAGGGAGTGGTTAGCTGGCCTGCCATTCCTGCTGTGCTTCGGGCATGCCATCCTGAATATGTCCCAATTGTTACCCGGCCTTGGCGGACCTTGATAGTTTCCTCCATTGTGGTTACCTCCGTTGAAATTTCCTTCTGCTCTGGGCCTCGAAGACCCGGCTTCTGTGTTGGCGACAAACTCGGAGCCTCCTTCGAACGGACGCTTGTTCTGGCTATTTCCGTTATTACCTGATGCTGATCCATTGCCGGTTCTTCCGTTATTGCTTGTGTTTGCTTTTACCTTCTTGTCATCAGCTTCCTCTTCTGTAGTATCTGTCGCAGCGTGTTTGTTGCACGCATCCATCAATTCTCCCATTGTAACTTCCGACGCATTTCGACTAGACTTCATGCGAGTTAACTTTTGCACTAAAGGTATATACTTGCATGTTTTTGCCATGGCCTGTAGTGCATCCTTGGGCTGGATATCCGTGGATGAGTGAAGTATCTCCATAACCCGGCGCACCCAACTACGCGCCGATTCTCCCTTCTTCTGGACGCATCGCTCTAGATCATCAATAGTGAATAATTTCCTGCAGGTCCCGTGAAAGTGCTTGACAAACGCAGTCTTCAATTCCTCCCAGGACTTGATCGATCCTTCCGGAAAATTGGTGAACCACAACTTTGCTGCTCCTTCCGACATCATCAGGTACATGAACTTGGCTTGGAGGTTCTCGGACGCGTTGCGAATTGACATTGCCATCTCGTAACTGCTTAGCCATGTTTCGGGATCCATAGTTGGCTCATAATTCACTACTTTCCCTGGCTCTTTGAATTTTTCCGGGTAAGGTTCAGCTCTGATACTGTCCGAGAGACACTTAGGCCCCGCAAGAACGGTTGAGGCCGGCCTTGCTCTAGAAACGTGTGATACCGCGGGGGGCGCGGCTGGGCGCGATGCTGCGGGAAGTCCATGCGCTGCAGACCCGGCCGCGGCCCTCCGAGCCCTAGAACTGTCCACGACGGCCTGTGCTGCTGATGCTGCCTGAGCGCGGGGAGGAGGCGGCATTTGCTGCTGCTCTTCCCTCCGTTGCGCTGAACTTGTTTGGATATTCCCTTGCTGTTGACTGACGTATGGCGTCCCGTGCATACCGCTTCTGTGATCCGGATAATTGGCTTGCTGTGCCACCGCAGTGTGCAACAGATCGATGGCTTGCCGAGTCTTCTCTGCATGGGGCGACTCTCCCACAGGGATTTGATTCAACGCGAGTGTCGCTGCATATACATTGTCCATGGGGTTATTGTAGTGGCCGGCTGGTGTGCGGAATCGTGATGGTGGCGGTGGTGGTAGATCGTTGCCGGTTGTGACTCTAGTTTGTGGTGGGGGTAACCCGGTCCGCTCATTCGCCGGATGTGTCGCTGCTGTCACCTGTTGGGGTGCGGTTCCCTGGTTCACCACTGGTATCGGCTGGTCCTGAGGTGTAACAAATAAATTAGCCGGATTAATAACCCCGCCCATTGCTGGTAACCTGGTGTGGTGCCTCTGATGTATTCTAGACGTTTCCTCTCGGAGCCGGGTTTCCAACGCATCTAGCTCACGCTGCCGCGTGGCCATCCCTTGCTTTTCTGCCTCTACCTGCCTTCTTTGCTGTTCCAGCCCACGACGAGCCACATCCAGATCCCTGACGCGTTCCGCTGCGTTTTCCGGAGTGATAACCGTTGCGAGAACCGTGGGGTCTAGAATCAGATTATTATCGAATAAGGCCGGGTGGCGCGGGTTCGAAGGACCCGCGCCTGGTGTCCGGTTTTCTAAGAATCCGAACGTATTTGCATGCAACTCTTCATCCGCTGCTCTGCTGGTTACTGATGCCGACTCTCCATCAACCCGGGCCAAGACCGGGTCTCCGTTAGCCGCGCCCTGTCGCTGGGCCACTGCCTGAGCCGCCCCGACTGAGGCCGCGGTTGCGTTTCCTTGGTTGAGATTGGCCGCGGGGGCCGCATAGACTGCAACTCGGCGTACGATATCCGGTGTAAATTCATGCTGTTCTTCCTCACCGTTCTCCTCATACCGGTTTTCCAGTAGATCCAGGATAGACCCGGTATCATCTTCTCTTTCGGTCCGGTCGCGTGGGGTCCATGCCGGCTCCTCCGGCTGTTCCCACTCCGCGATGGGTTCTTCTGCCGGATGTGTCGTTCCAATCGATTCTTCATCATCTGATCGGATAGACGTGGCCTTTCCTGGCATAGAATCAGATCCAACGTTGTCAGGGATCGAATTGGAAGCACATACCATACCAATGAAGACGCTGATCCGGCCGATTGTCACGACGGATCCGGATTCGAGGTGATCCGACTCCGGCCCCCAGCCGGAATCGTCCACCATCTTTTCTCCTTCGTGGTCGATGTAGATTTCGCCGATGACAAGATTCTCCATGCCCTTCCGAGCTTCTCCCGTGATATAAACACCTTTGGACGCAGGCCCCACGGTGGGCGCCAACTGTCGTGGGATAATCACGGCAGACGTTACCGGGGGTAACTGATCTTGGGGCAAGACGACACAAGTGTTTGGGAGAGGGTTTAGCTCAGAGGAAAACATGGTGCGATTCAATCTGGTAGCCGGCAATCAAAGTCGCCGAGTCTCCGATCTCGATATAACAACTCAACTCTAGGATTACACTAGACGCTCGATACCAAGCGCTATATCTAGGGTTCTTAGATCTCTGTCTAAAGCTAGACCTGGGGGTCGGTTTATAAAGCACCCGTACCCCCAGGCTTATTCCCCAAGGCGCACCCTGGATCCTACCCGGATACGGCGCACAAACCCTAGCTTTCCTTTACAATAACCCACAATCCGGGTTGCTGGGCCTACAAACTTGGGCCTCCACAAGCTTCCCTATCCTTAGCCGGATCCTGCGCACCGTCCTTTGGGCCGGGTTACTCCTTGGAGTTTGGCCTACCGGGTTACCGTCCCCCCGTCACGACCAGGCACATCCGGATGCCATATTCTTCGAATATGAAGGTAAGACCCAAAAAGATCTTTCTTAAGGGCCTGGAATCGCACTCGAAAGCTGCGTCCTCCGGTATGATTCCGTGTCAACAACACGAAGAAAAATCCTAGCGGACGCGCCGGGTACCCCCATAGGTTAAGTTCGACTCGATAAGTCCACAACGGCTCAGTCACAACAATCACCTTATCGGGTTCGAGTCGGAGGTCTCGAATCTGTGTAGGCCAGGAATGTCTTTGCCCTAGTCGCAATTAATTGGCCCTGATCTCTCGGGAGAGCCAAGCTACTGTGCCGCATCCTTCTGCGATAAAAGCCGCAAAAACAGGCACCTATGCTGCTCGACACTCGAGCATGAAGACTCGTTGCACAGGGAACACACCCTTTAAACAGGAAACAACCAAGCTGGTTATCCATAAGAAAGACAGACCAAGAAAGGTTTGACCGTCTACTCGACTGGAAAAATCCCACTCGAGCAAACACTCGGGGGCTACTGACGAATATATGGATCCTGGACCCTGCGAATAAGGACACCCCCTCTCAGGCCCAAGGTTAAAGGCCCAAGAAGAGGAGCCCTTGGAATACTCCAGAAGGCCCACGTGAAGCCCACCCGCACTAACTTGCGGGTTAAGATAGGAAACATGTAACCGACCTAGTTAGAGTTCGAGTCCTCTCCGGGTAGGATTCGAGACCTGGACATCTATATAAGACCAGGAGAGCCTGCCAGGGAGAGGACCAAGCAACACAGCACCATCGAAACCTTGAACTCGAGATCTTACTCTCGATTCGAGCACCACCATTGTAACCGATCTTTCCGTCAATACAGATCGACAAGAGGCAGGAGTAAGGGTTTTACCTCTACGAGGGCCCCGAACCTGGGTAAATCTCGCCCCCTGTCTAGCCGACGATTCCACCAGCGTTCATGACTTTTCCTAGTCGAAACCCGATAGGGTCACCTAAGGGATTTGTAGAGTCAGAAATTCGACAGGTTTAGATACGACGAAGGAAATTCAGGTCTCTGCGCATCATATCCTTGGGGGTTGCACATCATATCCTGAAGAAGTTCTTCCTGTTCTAAGTCTCTGCGCAATGACGGACTAGGTGGATCCATAGTTTCTGCAAAATGAACACAATATTATTTGAAAATACATAGTATTATGTCTCTATCTCTATCAGTATTTGAACATAACAATATTTGAACATAGTTATTTTTAAAAAACAACTAACATAGTTATTCAGGTAAATGATATTGTTACGTGTTTCAAAAATTACGAGGTTGTCCGAAACAACTAACATGTTTGAACATAGCAATATTTTTTTGTACACATTTTTTTGAACATAACAACATTTTTGAACATTCTCAATATTATTTTGTAACTAATTTTTTTGAACATAGCAACATTTTTAAACATTTTTGCATCTACTATTTTTTAACACAACAATAAAATATTGTAATGATATTTTTTTTTCTATTATAGAGAAGTGAGTTGTTCACCTTCTGCGGCCGGGGCGCGGAGGTGGCCGGCGGCGACTGCCGGCGCGTGGAGGAGGCGGAGAGACGTCCGGCCGTGGACGCGCGTGGCAGAGGCGATAGCCGCGACGGGAGCGCGGGCGGCGGTGAGGCGGAGGCGATGGCCGCGACGGGAGGAACACGGCCGGCCGGGCACGGCGACACGGAGGTCGAGGAGGAGCACGGCCGGGCTCAGGAGTTGCCGGAGCGTCGGCAGTGAGTGGCAACGGCGAGGCAGACCGGCGACGGCGACGGTGAGGAGGTCGGGCAGCCTGACGGCGTCAATCTGATTTTTGGCCTCCAGAGTGTCGCGGCCCGTGCTCCCGCGCGCGATTAATATACCCCCCTTTAGTCCCGGACCATGGCTCGACCCGGGATGAAATGGGTTTTCAGTCGCGGCCTTTTCCACGGGCCAGGACTAAAGGGGTGGGGCGGTTGTGAGAGAAACCACACGAACGCTTTAGTCGCGGCTCATGGTACGCGTCGCGACTAAATGTGGCGAAAGTTAGGCGACAACCGTGAACCGTGCAAAATTTTGATACCATACATCATGAATTTCAATTTGAATTTAAACTTTTTGCAAATACTTATGAATTTGAGAAAACTTTAAACATAAAAAGTGTTTCAATTTGATTAAATATTCCAAATCTATTTTTCCATTTTATAAAATAATTACTCTAGAAAAAATATTATAAAGGGAAAACAAAGGCTAAATAAATCCGCAATATTATTTTATTTCAATCAAGATCGATACGACACTGCATCGCAATCTCATATCCTAGGCGAGCATCACGACCGGCATACATGATACGAAAATAGCTCAAGGGAAAGTTGCCCCAACCAAATCTGAGGTCCTCTTCTCCCTTCTCCATCTTCTCTCCCTTCTTCTTCTTCTTCTCTAGACTTGTGCCAATAGTAAAATTGGCTAGATCATAGAGACTCGGAAGATTATGGCCATCCGAGTCAAGTTGAAGGGCGATCTGGAGATCGACGACGGACGGAATATGAATTCCGTAAGGCTCCAACATCCTCCGATCATTGTAGATTGCCGCGCCACAAAATTTGATGGTTGTGTCCATCAAGAACTCATGGAGGGCCTCCGGCACCCGATCAACGTGAAAAATGTGGAACACCAACCTGTCGGTCGCCACATAGAGTTGTAGGACGACGGCACACTGCATCCCAGCTACGGCGTCGGTGAACTCGCAGTCGAGGCCAACGATCTTCATCGGTGCGGCGTCGAGGTAGCGCGTCCTGACGCCGCGGATCCATCTCTCCACGATTGACGTGCGGAGAGTGACCACGATCTTGAAGTTCATGTCGACGACGCTGTCCTTGTAGCGATACTCCTGGCATCGAGTTGGGTCCTCGGGTAGCTCCATGGCGCGCGACATCGATTTAAGAGAGGATTTGACAGAAGATTGGAGATAGAAGAGAGGAATGGTGCATTTGTAAAATGGCACTATTAGCTCTCTTATATAGAGCTAGCAGGGAAGACGAGGGGCTGGCCGTGGACATTATAGGGGGCGGTGGCAATTATAGGCGTCGGCCATGTTTAAACTTCCCAAATCCATTAATTTTGATTGATCAACTTCCAAAATCAATTAAGGGTTCATCATTTCCCGTGTGATCAAAGACCAGCGCGGGAGATCAAGGAGCTCGTTTAAACCCATATTAGTCCCGGCGTGTATCTAGGACCGGGACTAAAGGGTGCTCGCGCTGGCCCATCTGTGCAGCGACCCTTTGGTCCCGGTTGATATCACGAACCGGGACTAGAGATTAGATTCAAACCGGTAGAAGCCACGACCGGCGCTCTGCACGATCGAACCGGTACCAGAGCACCGATTGGTACCGGTTCATAACCAAACCGGTACAAGCCACCCTAAACCCGGAAAGATGTGGGGTCTTTCACTAGTGCAGTAACACCTAGTCCGTGCACCAACGAATGTCCACATACCAGCCTATGAAGTGATGTCTACATCTAGGACCCTGCACCGCCAACATTGGACATCCAATATTTACCGTGCATACGTTCCCCACCTCTCTCCGACACCATGAAGAATGCCGTGGCCAAACCCTAACTCTGCCGCCAAGCCCAACGACTGGAGGTCCCCCATCCGGCGATAGGAACCTTGGCGTCACCAGGAGGACGATGGATCGGCCACACTTCTTGGTTCACTGTGACACCGCGAGTTAGGGTCACGACTAAGATCCACCATGTCATGGGTGGAGCGGAGCCCCACTGACGCCGTCCGCGACACACGTTTTGTCCGGCCTCATTTGCTAGCAGGGACGAGAGGGAATGCGAGAGAGAGGGAGCCCGTCGACGGCGTAAGTTGGGTTCCCAAAGCAAACTGCAGCCATCCATCACTAGTAGAAAAAGGACCTTCAGTCCTGATTGGCACGGGCTTTTAGTACCGGTTGGCCAACCGGGACTGCCTAACTGGGACTAAAGCCTCCCCCAAGTTGCCACGAACCAGGTCTAAAGGCCCTCCACGTGCAGTGGCGAAGCCAGCTGAAAAGTAGAGCCTGGAGAAACTATACTATGCATCCTGCCGCCGGCTATTTCCCCAAATAAAATGCTAATCTTTATTATTAAGGTTATTATGGTGGTGGTGTCACACTTCAACGTAATTACGTATCAAATGCCACCACACAACTAACTGGCCCACTTCTAGGTAATTACGGGGAATATTCCACCGCCCCCAATTTTCTTCCAAACCTCCCGTGTAAAAGAATGTTCCACACAATCATAAAAATGTAGCTCGTCTCCTTGATTTACTCAACAAATCTCGATTTTTTTGGCAAAGTTGGTGGAAGCCTGGAGGACGAAGCCACGACTTAATGCGGGGCACCAGACGAAGTAACCAAATTCTCTCATAACTTCCAATCTTGCCTCAACCACAAACCAAACCAATCCTAACCCTTCCAAGATCCGGCGAATGGTGCACGACGGATCCCTCATCGAGTTGCGGCGGGAAATTGACCATTCCTCCCTCATCGCTCTGTGGTCAGCCCCCGTCGCTACCTCTCATAGAAATCATGGCGGAGATCCACTAGAAATCCGTCCGGACCCTCGTAGCCGCTGCGAATCCTAACACCGCCATGCCTTCCTCGCGCACGACCCCTGTTGCTCCTAGCAGCGGCCGCCGACGCACTTCCCCTCTAGAACCGGCCGCGTGCACTCCATCCCCATTCAAACGGGTACCGCGTGTGAGATGCCCTCCGCCCTGTCTTTGGTGCGGAGCGGCGTCGACCTCGCCTTGAAGATGGCAAGCGGCTTAGCGAACGGGTACCGCGTGTGAGGCGTCCAGCCGGTACACGTCATCACGGTGCTGGGCTCCGGCGTGCTGTCCCCGTACTGGTAGGTAGTGCAGCAAATCTGCACATGTGCAACTATGCGCACCACGCAGATGCATTTTGATTAATGTTTTTTGATTCATCTCAAAAGTGCATTTGATTAACGTTTATATGGCAATTCCCAATCCGGCCGTGTCCGCTGGTGGATCGCCTCACTTTCACTTCGGCTTGTGTGTTTCTGCAGGTTTAAAGTGTGAGGCGCACGTGGGAGAGCAGCCGAGACTTGTCCCAGCTTCAAGCAAGCTGATGGTGGACCTGTCCAAGCCAAGGGTGAGCAACACAAGGGAGCGGTACCTTCTCCGGGTGGTAGAGTTCTGAACCACATTAAGCAGTACACTTACTGGATCTTGTCAAGCACCACTCCATGGTTAGCTGATTCTTCTCCTTTAAAAAGAAAACAATTTAATAGTGGGATTGTACCAATTGGTAGCTCTCTCTTATTGTTGCTATAAATATGGTATGACTTTGAGGAGATTGAGAAGCAAAACACCATTTTGGAGAAGATGAATTGCAAGACTATAGATCCTTCTCCCTTTCCAATCAGATGTGGTGTCTCCCGATAGCTAAAGTAAAATGCAATCGATGGAAAGTGAAAAATTCAATCTTGCTGATATTGGAACGCTGATGGTTCATATTGATCTTTACACTGAAGATGATCTGCAATCACAGTGAGCAATATTTTCATACAAGCTATTGCTTCACTTAGTCTTCTAATCTGATGCTATCTGCAGGTGTAGTTTGTGTAACATATGAGTTTCAGTGATAGAATCATCTGTGTTTCCCCACTCTTGCCTATTGCTTTGAGAGAACATGATAGCCTCCTTAGTCATCATCTGTGTTAGCGGAGTAATGTAATACTGTATGCTAATTTATCTTCTACTCTGATAAATTAGCATATTACGTTACTCTGTTAACATCAACAATACTCTGGGAAATATAAGATAAATTAGCACAGTAGTTCACTTTTATTCTCAAGAAATATCTTATTTTGTGAAGTATAATATAATTCATCATATAAATTGATTAGATCACCATCAATACTCTGATTTTATATTAAAATGTAGACTTTCTGTTATGTTCAACATGTCATAATCAATACTTTGGTTATGTTTCATCATTAAAAAGAGACGCAAATAGATCTAAATTTTGATTTAATTTATTTCTTTGACGTGAATGTTGTCTGCCTTCTCTGATTCGAATCTGAACTTACAGGTTAGGTGTTTCCTTTGTATGGAGTTGCACGGAGGCAACAATTAGGTAGGTAGAGGTAGAGCTATCGTTCATGATCAGCTTCAGCCGCAATTATCATTTTACAGTATTAGGTAGCTATATTCCTTTAGACGTTTGTACTGTGAATTAGTTTTACGTAAGAAGCATGAGATTGTGCTTCAAAAAAAATCAAGGCTGGAAGAGAACATGGCTTAACTATCAACTTCTTTCCTCCAGGAAGGTACAGCGTACTCAATGTTTTAAGGAGCATAAAAGACCAACTATGATGCTCTCTTGGGTTTTTGCATAGACCGTGAATTAATTAACTGCATAGCGTTTGCTGCGATAGGTGTCCTTACTTTGCTGTTTGTGCATAGACCTGATAATATTTATTATGAAGCCTTATGATGTGTTCTAAGAGTTTGACGTGGATAAGGCAAGTCTATTATAATGCTCCTAGACGTATTTTTGTTGATGGATTAAAACTCAGAACATATTCGTAATTCTTCTCTTTTTAGGAACTACAATGAACACATCGTGAAGGCATCTTATTCATAAATTGTACACAATGTATTAGAAAAATGCTCTTTGTTGTAGTTTCCCTTAACTGACCACAAAATAGAATTGTCATGTCTTACTTTATTGAGATCATGACACAGTGAGCCTTTAGCGAAGTAGCCAAAAGGTTTTTTTTTGCAATTTTTAACTCGTGATTCAGAAATTATCACCAAAATGTGTGCTAATAAGGTCATGTCTCACCAATGCCAATTGTCCCCATTACTACCTTGGACTTGTTCAGTAATCTCTAGCTACTTTTGAATTGATCCAGTATACATATGATCTTGCAAGTGAGGGAGGGAGGATGCAATATGACGTCTTATAATTTGAGACAGGTAGTACTCCTTTGTGTGGGTTATAGCATCCTATTTAAAAAAAAACATTTCTTTTCTCATTTGAAAAATTGAATTTGTGTAAGATGGTAAATCTGTTATCGCAGGCCACTGTTATAAATGGATACTCCTTAATTAAACCAGGCTACTGCAGTGTGCATCAAGATATCATGTGTGCATTCAGGTTACTCCTAATTTTTTTTCCAGTATCCTACCCATATTTTGTTAACCTTCGGATAGCATGTGTGCATTCCGGTTACCATATAGAGCATGTGTGCATTCAGGTAACCATATAGAGTATTTAGGAAGTTGTACATTGGAGTTCAAGCTGAGTTGAATGAATTTCAGTGTGTCCCTAATTCCAGAGTATAATGCACTGTAATGTCGTTATACTACACTGGTTTGGCTGAGCAGACAAGATACTATTCCACTTACCACAATTACAGAGAAGCAAGGAAGATACTACTCCCGTGACAACTGAAGCATAGCAGATTGTAGACCATAGCAGATTGTAGACCAAGGCAGATACCTCCTGTGCTAACCAAGAATTCCAGATTTAGTGCTACCAGGCATTGGTAGCACTACAAGAATTTTCTCTGTTAAATGCCATAGCAGATACCAACTGGGGTTCAGGACAATAAGCAAATCAATTTCTTCCTCTCTAGCAATACCTACTTTTTTTTTCTCTCTTTCAACCCATGGGTACATGCTGTAACATACAGAATGTCAGGATCTTTTTTCTCGACCCATGGAGTATATATCATTTATACATTTTGAAAGCTTATATGCAATGGTGATCTATTTACAGCATGTACTTATTGGATAGAACATGCATAATAGAGAAAAATCAGGGTAAAACTTTGCATATTTCAGGAGCTACAGACTGGAAAATGACTAGCCGCAGGTTTATCTTGCACAGGTTCTCCATGTTCGTCCTGGTCATCTATAATAGGTTAGCTTGGTTCGTGGTGTACATGTTGTTGATTTAGATCAGGTAGGAGTATTGGTATTTTTTTATTTTGTTGTTGATCTATGTGATTTATCTGTCCATGCTGATATAATTTGGATCAGGTAGGAGTACTGGTAGGTGGACTGTTATCCGTTGATTTTGCACAGTTTCGTCATGTTCGTTCGTCACGAACTGCGGCCAGAGCGGTGGAACGGACAAGGCGGAGACGTCACGTCGAGGACGCGCGAGCTGTAGCTTCTGGCGGCAGTGCGACCGTAGGGGGAAGATCGGTACGCTCGGAGCAAGCCGGCCGGCGGGAGCTGCCTCTATCTGCTAGCGAGATGGATGGCACTCGGCCGGAGCAGAGCCATGGGGACGCACCAGCTAGAGCACGGAGCAGGACGTCCATACGAGGGAGCACGGAGCCGTCCTACGAGCGGAGCGCAAGGGTACGGCGAGGTCGAGCTCCGATGCGGGCACGATGAGGTCGAGTCCGTACGACGGGGCACGATGAGTTCCCAGATCGATTTCTTGCACGCCCACGGGCTCAGACGAGGACAGAGGACAGGTACATCCGCGAGCTCGGACGGGGACAGGAAGAGGACGAGGTCCTTGGCGGACGGGAACGAAATGATTTCACTTCTAGAGGACCGATGTATAATATGTACTGCAGTACAAATCCGGCGACACCTATTTTGGGACGAAGGGAGTACAACTTTGCATGACATGCTTCTAAGGTGATTCATCTATATATGCCATATGTGTACTTGACATGTTTGCAGAACACTCGCTCATTCGATAAAACTATGTCGAGTGAAGTTTGAAGAATAATCAATAAACCATTGTTTTGGTGACATCAAATCTCCTCACAACAGAAGCGTGCAAGGAAGAGAAAATATGATAATTCACAACTTGGAACATATTTAATTTATTAATATCTTAAGATAATGTTTCCTTCGTTGTTCTATCAGTTACCTATGTTCAAAATGTCACACAAATTTACCATTGTTTCTTATCAAGTCTTATGCATACTTAGTGTTCACACAAATGCTAGATCGCTAGCTATCTTTAATTTTGATGAACGTTATGTAGGACTACCGCAAGTCAGTTTAGATAATGTTCAACTGATTATTTAGAATTCTATAGTTTTAACACTTTTTGCAATTCTATCTCGCCAAATAAAGGGTGTTGAAAATATATCAGTGTTGCTCCAATACATCTAAAATCAGCACGTCGGTTGCACGAGACCAAATGTACAAATTGAGTGATTGTTTTGTCGTGCCGAATGAGCATAATGCAGCTCCTTGATATATTTATTTGTCCTCCCATAGCAAGGCACGGGCATTCAACTAGTGATCAGTTAATTTGTGATCAGTTAATTTGTGCAATGACTTCAATGGTGTTATCTGGTTGGAGCCGGGGCAGCTGCCCGTGTTGGCCGGGCCCTAGCTCCACCACTGTCCACGTGGCCACGACCGAGCGCGTGGAGGTGGAGGACTGGTTGGTAACACCAACCGGGACTAAAGGTTTCTGCTTTTTGTTTTTATTTTGGGGTTTAGGGTTTATGTTTTTTTATTTTTGGGGTTCAGGGTTTATGTTTCCCGATTTTTTTTTTTTCATTTCGGGGTTTAGGGTTTAAGTTTTCCAAAAAAATATTATCTCTAACCATTCTTAATTTCCATTTAGATAGCTCAATTCTAGTGACACGTCCCGATCGATCACCCATCCTCATAATGCTCCAGCCCCAGCACGTTTAACTTCTTAGTTCCTTTCCTATAAGGTTCCAAGAAACAACGAATATTTTCCTGACAGTAGTATCTTATCAATAATATTTACCCTTGAACCATGACGTCGCACATATTTATTTTGTGAATCCAAACTATAATTTAAATAAATAAGTAATAATAATCTTGAATTCAAATAATCTTAAATGCAAATAACAATTAACTTTTTTTTGCCCTTTCCATTTAATATTGAATATTTCATATCCACAAATTCGTAAATCAAAATTTGACAAATAATAACTCTAAATCTATTAAGAAAATGAGAGAAATCCAAATATGACATCCATATCATTTTTCCTAGCATGCATAGGACTTTACTAAGTGGGGTATCGAGTGTGTGGTATAGGGTCATCCCCGGGAAAATTAGATATCGAAACTAGGGTTTAAGGGGGAACTATTGGATTCACTCCAAAATTCGTCACACAACTAGGAATCAACTTTATAAGAGGAAAACATAGAAAAACTATTTTCTACCACAATACTAATAATAGGAGGAAAATCACTAATTCTTGCAAAGAACACATAGGTAATTCATCACAATTGGATTCACTCCATAATTCATCACATAACTACTTTTTCTAACATGCTACTGCATCAAAAACACTCAATAGCAACAGAGTAACAACCTACACATGCTAGGAATCAACTTTATAAAGTAAACCATATAAGAACTATTTTCTACCACATTACTAATAATAGTCAGAAAATCAGTAATTCTTGCAAACAACATACAGACAATTCATCACAATTGGATTCACTCCAAAATTCATCATATAACTATTTTCCCTGACATCCTACTACATCCAAAACACCCAATAACAATAGAGTAACAACCTAAACATGCTAGGAATCAATTTTTTAAAACGAAAATGTAGAGGAACTATTTTCTACCACATTACTAACAATAGGCAGAAAATTCATCACAATTGGATTCAATCAAAAATTCATCATAGATATACTCTCCTAGGCATAAGGAAGACAACCCAATTGGATTCACTCTCAAATTCATCACAGATAAATTTACATAAATCACACAAGGGTTCTCTATTGTTTATAGAGACATGCATGCCTTTTTCTAATGGAGATTCATTTTCACACAAAGCCAATTTCTATGAATAGATATTAACAAGGGCTATCTAGAAAAGTTGGATTTATAATTTTTAGAGATTTAAAACTGAACTTTTATCCTTGTATTCAAACTTGTGTAAGTTGCTTCTTTGCATGAAAATATTTCATTTATAGATTTTTGTGTTGCATTTTGATATTTTAATCATGTGTTGATGCCCCTTTATTTTTATTTATTTGTGATATTTGTTGATATGTGTGTTTCCTTTTGATGCGTTTGTGTTAGAATTTTTTTTATATCATCTTAAGATAACTTTGACAGTTCATGCAATAGAAAATTCATAGTTCATGCAATAGAAAATTCACGATTCATTGAATTGAAGGTTCAAATATATAAGCACTATGAAAATTCATAGTTCACCACACATCACACCAAACGCCACGGGAACTAACACACACCAGTATAGTCTACTCATCAATGACATTGAGACGATCTACATTGCTATTATAGCCACGTAGATTCCCCCACTTCCTAGCAATCTCGAAGCCCAGGCGAGCGTCTAGAGCGGCATACATGACTTGATCGAAGCTCAATGGAACATTTCCCTAACCAAATAGTTTGAGGTCTTCTAAGTCGACCTTTCCCTTCTTTCTGCCCTTCTTGTTGTTCTTCTTTTCAAGTTTTATCCCAATAAATAGCATTGGCGAGAGCATAGAGACTCGGAGTAGGATTGCAGGTTGGGTTCCGGATATCCCTCTAGAGGTCGACCATAGACGGAATATCAATTCTGTAGTATCTCGGCATGCGTACATCATAGTGGATAGCTACGTCGTAGAACTTGATGGTCTTGACACCTAAGAGTTCCACGAGGATCCATGGAACCACATCAGCCTGGCAGATCTGACAGGCCAAAGTCTCAGATGCTACCTAGAGTTGAATGATGGTGGAGTGTTGCCTTTGATCGAGTGGAAGATCCCTCTATCGACCTGGGACAGGGTCGGTGAACTCACAGTCGAGGTCAACACATTTGATCGGTGCGGCATCGAGGAAGCACTTCTTCATGTCGCAGATCCACCTCTCCATGCGTGATGCACGTAGGGTGACCGTGACCTTGAAATGCATGTCTTCTTTCTTGAAGTAGTACAACCGATATGGATATATGTGCACGAGCGGCTCCATTAAAATGGAAGAGGTACCGAGAGAGAGTTTTTCACAGGGATTAGAGAGAGACCTTGGCATATTAGAGAGATGAGAGGTGTGCTTATGGCCATGGATTACTGTAGCTTATATACTACGGAGAAGAGGGATATGAACAGGCAGCCGACCGGTGATCTTAATTACGTATGAACATCGAACGCGATGATCAATTTCAACTTCCAAAGTATCATGTTGATCAATTCCCGCAGTTTCATCTTCCAAAGCGCACCGACGGGAGATTAACAGGCGGTATACGTATGAACACGATTAGGTTTCAAGTTTAGTCCTGGTTGGAGACACCAACTAGGACTAAAGATATAAATTACTCCCGGTTGATGACACCGACTTGAACTAAAGGTGGGCCTAGCGACCGCAGCCTGCCACAACACATTTAGTCCCGGTTGGTATCACCAACCGGGACTAAACGTCCCGTTTGAACGAGGACTAAAGCCTGTTGGTGCCCCTGTGCTCCTAGCCATTGGAACCTGGGCTACTGCTCTCATTAGTCGTAGGTCCAAACTTGCCGAAGACTAAAGACATTTGGGCTTCTGATACGTTGCAAACATATCTAGAATTTTTGATGCTCCATGCTTGTTTTCTATCCAATGCCTTTATGTTTTCTACATGTTTTCACATGTTTTCCTTCATTTTCCGGATGTTTTCATACACTAACCTATTAACAAAATTCCCCGGGCCAGTTGTTGTTTTCTATTGTTTTTGAATTTCAGAAAAGTTCGTAAAAAATATTCTTGGAAAGGGCTGAAAATCCATGGAGATCGTTTTTTACCTGGAACGAAGATGTAGTCCAAAGAAGACCCAGAAGGAATACAGGGGGTGCCAGGCACGGCCTCACCCTAGGACGTGCCTGGTGGGCCCCTGGGCTCCCTGGCTACCGCCTCTCGTCGCCTCTTCGCCTATACGATGCCCAACCCTAATTTTATCGAGGACGGAGTTATTTTGCACAAAACATATAGATAGGTGTCGTCACCTCAAAATTCCAATCTAGGTCTTCTGCAACCCTATTCCAACACCCTGCCGGAGGGGGGAATCATCACCAGAGGCCTCTTCATCGCCATGATTTCCTCCACGATGATGCGGGAGTAGTTCATCTCGGGACTATGGGTCCATAGTAGTAGCTAGATGGTAGTTATCTCCATTATTCCTCCATGTTTAGAGTCTCGTGAGCTGCCTCGCATGGTCGAGACCATCATATTTAATTGTGCATGTTGTGTTTGCTGGGATCCGATGAACCATGAGATTATGATTATTTTGTTCATGTCAATCTCAGATGCTTCACTCCAAGTGCCCCCTCTTCATCCTTGGAAATCTTGGGAAATAATGAAATCATTGGTTAAATATTGTCCCACTCATGGACTGACTACTTCGGTGATCATCCAAACCTTCTATGCGGGATTAAAATTTTTCTTCAATAAACCTACTTGATTCTGCTGCTGGAGGGACCTTTATGTCCATCACCTTGGGTGTTGCAAGAAAGCTTCTTGATGATATGATGGTAAACTATTCTGAATGGCACACCAAAAGAGCTCCAACAGGTAAAAGAGTAAATTCTATTGAGGAAATCTCCTCTTTGAGTGATAAGGTTGATGTTATTATGTATATCCTTTCGAATGTCCATGATCCTGTTGATCCAAATAACGTTCCTTTAGCTTCATTTGTTGTTCAAGAAGAAAATGTTGATGTTAACTTTATTAAAAATAATAACTTCAACAACAGTGCTTATAGGAATAATTTTGGAAATAACAATTATAAGACATATCCTTCTAATAGTGTTAATGCTTATGGTATTATGGTAATTCCTACAAAAAATAGAAGTGTTTCCTATTATCTTGAAGTCATGCTTAAGGATTTTATTAGCACACAAACCACTTTTAACAAAACTGTTGACAAAAAGCTAGGAAAAATTGATATTCTTGCTGCTAAGGTTGATAGTCTTGTGCATAAAGTTGATTTCTTGAAATTAAAGGTACTGCCTCATGATGTTAAAGAGAGCAAAAATCTCAATGCTATACAAGTTATGATTGATAACAACATAAGAATGCTAGCTAAGTTGCGTGATAGATGGGAAAGAGAGTAAAATGAAGCTGAAATTGCTAAAATGAATAATGTGGCTAGAGTTTGCACTATTTCTAATACTAAAAATATTGGTACCTCAAGTGATAAAATGAATTTATGGCAAGATAATTGGTTTTGGGAAGGTCTCCACTTCCTCTGCAAAAAGATCTAAACTGCCTGATAACACTAAAACTATTTCAGATAAAAGTACTGGAATTTTTAGGAGTGTAGGAGATAATGGTCCCATTACTTTTGATGAAAATAACTTTGATTTTCATGGTTGTAATATAATTGAAGTCATTATGTTATTGCCAAATCTAGCTAGAAGTCCTAAGGCTAGTGAAATAAATATGGCTTTTACTAAACATACCATCTATGCTCTCATGCATGGTAGGGAGGAAAATTTAAAGCGTGATGCTTCTATCCCTAGGAAGTTAGATAATGGTTGGGAGACCATCATTAAAATGAAAGTGAATGATTTTGATTTCAATGCTTTGTGTGATCTTGATGCTAGTATCTCTATTATGCCTAAGAAATTATATGATATCCTTGATTTCGCACCATTGGAAAAATGTTATTTGGATGTTCACCTTGCTGATTCTTCTATGAAGAAACCTTTGGGAAGAGTTGGTAATGTTCTTATTATGGTTAACAAAAATATTTTCCCTCTTGATTTTGTGGTTTTCGATATTGAATGCAGTCCTTCTTGTCCTATTGTGTTGGGAAGACCTTTTCTTAGAACTGTTGGTGCTATTATTGATATGAAAGAAGGGAATATAAAATTTTAATTCCCACTTAAGAAAGGTATGGAACACTTCCCTAGAATAAATACAAAACCAACCTTTGATACCATTGTGAGGGAAAGTTATAATGTTGATGTTTCTGGTCTTGATAATACTTGATTCCCTACGTGTGCCTAGCTACAAGGCGTTAAAGAGAAACGCTTATGGGAGGCAACCCATCGTTTTTTATTTTCAGTTATTTTTGTTTTGTTAAATCAAGATGATTGTTGCTTCTGTAACAATATCTTTGTATCTTTTATTTGATTTTTTGTTGTGCCAAGAAAAGTCTGTAATGACTAGAAGCTAATTTTATTGGGATTGCTGCGTAGGAACAGATTTCTGGTATTCACTAGAAAAATTGCACACGCTCATCAGAAAGTGATTTTTTTCTGAATTTTTTGTGTGCGTATTCCTGATATATGTAGCTATCTTTTGTTAGACTAAAGTTTTTCAATCTGAGCAACGTAAGTGCCCCGAAAAAATTATCTTTATGGACTGTTCTGGTTTTGGCAGCTGTCTTTATTTTGCATTCTCTCTTTTATGAGTTTTGACTGGATTCATTTAGGGTCAAAGAGCTTTATTTAATGCTAGTAATAGTAGATAATGTTTGAAAGTAATTTCTTATGAATTCTTTTCCAAAAGGAACCAAGTGAGATTATTTGTTTTGTATGCACTAACCACGCTAATGAGAAAAACATTGAAGTTTTGAGGTGAAGAAAGTTTTCAAGTGTTAAGAGAGCAGGATGATAATGAAAGATCAAGAAGAGTGAAAATATTAGGCTTGGGAAATCGCCTATGGACCTCCCCAATATATTCAAGAAGACTCAAGCGTCTTGTCGAGATATCGTAGTAAGGATCATGGACGGTGTAACATCCCAAGTATGAAAACCACCCCTAGAATGTTTGTTTCTTGCTTTATTATTGTTTTGCATCATGACATCTTAATCAATGCATTTGTTTTCATTTGGTCTGCATCTGTTTTCCGTTGTTTTCACAATTGAAATTCAAACAATATTCAAACCTTGTTTCATACTTGTTATGTTACAATTTTCCAAATAAAAAGTTCAATCAAAACAACCATTTGTTTCCATTAAACCATAATGTTCAAACTATTCAAAATTATGGCTTTTAGTAATTCACTTAATTCAAATTTTATTCAAATTCAATTGCAAATTACAAACAGCACCCAATTTGAAATTATGAAAAGTACAAAACAATTCATTCACTTGTTTCCAATTAAATTTGAATTTAAAAACTTAATTGCTTAAGTTAAGCTAATCAATTAATATTAATTTTCCCCTCAAATTTCAAATTAAATTCCAAACAGCAACCATTTGTAAATTATGGAAATTACCAATCACTCCAAATCTGTTGTTTCAAATAAACATGAATTTTAAAAGGCTTTTAAATTGTTTAAGTTCAATAAATCGCTTAATTCAAATATTCAATTAAATTCATTTATTTTTCCAAACAGCAACATGAATCAAATATTTTGAAAACAAAAACCTTGCAATGTTGCTGATGCAATAAACATCCTATAAAAATTTATCACTAAATTTTCCTAACCCAAAAACCTATCTCTTTCTTCCTATTTCTATTTCAGCAAAAAAAAAGTAACAGAGCAAAAAAAAAAAAAAAAATAGAAAGAGAGGGGTAGGGCAGGCAGTGGGCAGGCCCAGCCCACTGCCACTTACCGGTTCGCCTGTCGTCGTCAACCTGTACGGCGCGCCATCGGGCACCTCCACGTCAACGCCGTCGTGAGCAGACGGCCACCGAGCGCTCCCACGCCCTATATAGCCTACCCCTAGGGTTCCCCTGCAGCCCTAGGCCCCCTACCACTCCTACCTCCCTCGCGCCGCCGTCGTTCTCCCTCTCTCTGCCGGAATTCCTCCACCTCTGAACCTCACCCGAGCTCCACCTTCTGAATCCATGGCGATCGCCGCCGTTCCCGTGCCCCACCTTCCATGCTAGCCACGGGGATCAGCCCCCCGTACCTCCGTCTACCTCTTGGACACCTCAGCGAGCCCGAAGACCTCCTGCTTCCACACCGCCGTCCTCGACGTTGTCGCCGGCCACTCTGCACCGAGCCTCTGCCACGGCGACATCGCGAGTGAGCACACCGTTCCCTTCCCCCTCCTGTTCCTTCTCTGTTGCACGCACGCGCACATCATCCACAGCAGCACGGCAACACCAACACGCAGCAGCAGCCACGCCGTTCGCCGCCGGCAGCCACCGCACGGTTCAGTTAGCGCGCATGTTTTCGTCAGTTTCAGTTAGCTAGCTGAAACTGAACCTAATCCTAGCTGCGTTCCCTATACTGACAAGGAACGAGCAGCTACCGCAGTGGTAGCACACAGCGAGCGCGCGCAGCAGACGCGGGTTCGAGCCCTGCGCTCGCGAATAAAACCCCAACCTTTTTCGCTAGGGTGCTGACAGGCAGGCCCCACCTGCCAGTGGCCTGTGCTGCCACGCGTGCACACGCGGGCCACCGTGGCCCAGGGGCCCTCTGTCAGTGGCTAGGGCTAGCCACTGCGGAGTGAAAAATATTTTTTTCAGCCTTTTTCTTTTTTTCAAATCAAATCCTTTTCTTTACAGTTTGGTCCCTAATCTTAAAAGGCTAATAACTTTTAATTTCTAAATCCAAATAATGTAATTAAAATATGTACACTGCACCAAATTAAATTCTCTACCTAGTTAAACCATTTGTATTCTGTTTTGAGCATTTCAAATGCATTCAAAATTTAAATTCAAACAAATCATTTTCAAATTGGTTAAATCCATAACTAATTCAATATTAATTCAAATTCCACATATTAAATATGTTTTCCATGCTATTTTGAACCACCTTTCCAAATATAAATTTTGTTTCATGTTTTGAATAATTAAAATTGCTTAAATAATTTAAACCTTGTTTAAATCATTTAAATTTGCTAAATTCATAACTTGCTCAAATTAAATTATTTTTGAACATATAAAATATGTTTTCAAACTAGAAAAGTATAAACTTTTCAAATATGAATTTGAATTAATGTTTTGAACAAATAAAAATTCAAATAAAATTCAAACTTGAATTAAATTCAATTAAAACTTGTTTAAACTTGTTTAAATCATAAGTAATTCATCCTAATTCCTTTTTCAATAATTGAAACATGTATTCCACCTAAAATTTTGTGTTCTATTCAAATATGAACTTTGTTATCTGTTTTGAACAATTAAAATTGATGGAAACAACAAATGCTTGTGTAACACCTTTAAGGAACCAAAATTCCTTAACTTAATAACTAAAATTCCAAACTTGGTAAACCTTATTTCAAAATTGTTCTATTGTTGTTATTTTTCTGTTTTCCTCATCCATGCATCATACTAAGCCACTTTCACCTGTTGATTAGTTGTAAAACAATTATTCCAACCTTAATTGATGGGCTTTTCATATGCAACTCAAATTGCATGTGGGTCCATTTAATCATGTTGTTACCATGTCAACTAGTTTATTTTGATGCATCAATTAAATGGTCATGCATCATCCCATGATTGTGCACTATGCCATGTTATTGATTGTTTATCTCTCTGCGTTGTTTGTTTGCTTCTTCTCGGATAGACGACGACGTTGAGACAGACGATACTTACGACACCCCTTCTGAGGATCTAGCTCAGTACCAGGCTGCTGAGTTTGCAGGCAAGTATTCACTCACATGAACCACTGTGTTCCTTTCAACATTGGATACCGATACTTTCCGTTGTCTATTTCTGCTAGCCCTATGAATCGTTGCTTCTGTTCGAACCTATCACATGTTATCCTTTAACCCTGATATAGCCTCACCTCCACACCTATAACCCCTTTGCTTGTTGCCCGTGTCTTACTAGCATGCTTAGGGTTGTTTCTGCTCGAGTCTGTTACCCGTTACTTTCTGTTACTATATCATTTATGTTCTGGGGCTCGATGTTAAACAACAACCTGTTAATTTTGAGGTAATAATAATTTGCTGATAAGGCACCGGCAGGAGGCCCGGCGTGGTTTTGAGGCCTGCTAGTGTCGACCCTAATTAGGAAAAGGGTCTTGTCTACTGATCCATGATGAGCGCACTAACCGCATGTGGGAAGCGTGTATTGGCGCCCCCCTCAATTTTATTCGATTCGCATCTCGTCCAAATCGCCACACTTAGTTCGGGCTTTCCATTTGATGCACGCATATGCAGGTACGAACCCGAGGCCAGGGTGGAACTTTTGTAGTCGGCATTTAGGGCGGCGTGGTCTTAGAGTGCTATGAGGGTCCCCTTTTCTTCGTGGGGCTCGATTAGCCGCGCACGCACAGCACGTGGTTCTTTGGGCTTGATGCGAAGAAGAGTTGAGTTGTGTAGAGTGCCTCGCTTGGTGGGTTTGATTCCCGTCTGGCGGGATATTCTTACGTGTACGGCCAAATTGGTGCACCCCTGCAGGGATAAATCTTCTCGAGAAGCCGTGTTTTCCGCGGTTATGGTTGACTTGGTGAAAGTACTGGCTAACAAGTACTCAGAACAACTTACACCTAACTAATGATAATTTGACTAGTAATAGACTTATTGACACAATAACTTGAACCATCATTAATCCAACTGTGTGAGTTATCCTCGGATTGCTTCTTTGGATAAGGGGCGAGATCCAGGATGGGTTTGTTTGGTGGTTAGTTATAGTTGGTTACGATACGCTATCTTATCTCCTTTCTGTTAGCCGGAAGTTGTAGTATGTTCTGTATTTGGTTAGTGCAGCCAGCTGCCGCATCTTTTGTATCACCCTTTCTTCCGTTGAACCCAAAGCATCTGTGCTTGATGTTGTGGGGTACACTTTGGTGAACTGTGAGTCTTGCTTGCCAGTACGTTGTTGTACTGACCCCTTTGGGGCTGTGGTTTCCGCAGACTACTCTTACGAGGATCCCCGTGATGGCTACTACGTGGAGTTTGACGAGGCTGCTGACGAGTAGATAGCGGACCCGGGCAGGATCCGAGACTACGTGGATGGGCTCCGTTTTCCTTTCATTCCCGGCTTCTTAAGCCTATTTGGATTTGTCTGTACTCAGACCCTTTGAATGCTTCCGCTGTGATGTAATGATGATATGTTGGGACATGTGTCCTCTGGATGATTGTATTTGCTATCTCTGCTCTAGTGAGAGCTATTTGCAACTTTTTCTATTTATTTGTGTCTTAGAGATCTGTTGTGCTATCATTTTGTTCAACGCCGTTGACGTACCATGTGTGTATGGTATGAAGTACGTCAATGGTAGTATCCTGATTTCTATGGGATGGTTTACGTAGACGATGAACAGTAGGGGTTGGTTGTCACACATACGTGTGTTGGCCTACTCGTAAGAGATGCGGGTGCCGGTAAGCCCCGTAATCCAATCAACTACTGTTCAACGGAACTGCGAGTATCCTCTAGAAGTCCGGGTGCGACAGACGGGTGTGCCATAAGCCTACTGGTATAACCGCGGCGGGACATGGAAGAACTGTAAACGAGAACACGGGTTTTACCCGGCGGCGTTCCTACTCCTGCAATCTCACTAAAATCAGGGCTGAAGCCTGAAGTATACATAGTACAATTGTGAGTATGGTTTCGCTAACTCGGCGAGGATGAACTTCTCGACAAGTTGGCTTCTAGCTAACTTGTGTACTTGTTTGTTCCTTGCTCCCGTCCGGCTTTATATAGATAGCCAGACCAGGGCTTACAAGAAGGAAACCTAGAATACTACGGAAAGTATCTAATTTGGAAAGTAAGGAATCCGGCTTCTCCTCCAAGACGTACCATGTTGGGCCGTGGTCTGACTTCTAGAATCCAGCTTCCTGTGCGTTAGCTCACTGGGCCGACCAATGGACTCCGTTCCATTGCCTGTGGGCCACCTTGGTAATCCATCCTTTGGCCAATACCGGATATACCCCTAATTCGCATATATCCGACAGTAGCCCCCAAGAATGATTAAGGTTGTGTTTGTTTGGGCTGGAGCTCCACGGCTGCAGCTGCCAAGGCTGTAGCTGCTAGAATTAGTTGTAGCTGCCAGCTGGGGCTGGAAGGTTGGAGCCATCTAATGTCTGTTTGTTTTGCCGGCGGTTATAGCTACGGCTGCATTTAAAACGTGTTGAAATGACCCCGATGCCCCCGTCATCCTGTAGATGAGGCTTACGTGCCGACTGTCCTATTACAAGTGTAAAAAACAAGTTTTACAGCTATTTTGACAGTTTTGACCACCAGCATTGTTGATTCGACAGTTTTCATCTAAACACAATTGTTAATTTAACATACATATCATCATCTAATTAAAAAAATACATTGAACATTTTGGGACAGAAACATCTAATTACAGCGATGTTTAACCTCCCAATTAACATAGCATGACATGTTTTATACTCTACAGTAATAAGGAGGATACAAAAAAACCCAGAGGAGTTCTTCCTCTTGCCTTTCGTCGGGGATGGGTTGAGCAGGAGGAAGAGAGCTCGCTGGCGAAAGGAGGCAGGAGGCGGGAGGATGAGCTCGGGTCGGGAAGGAGCTGTCGAATGGGGACTCGGGAACGGAGGCAGCAGGAGGAGCTCGGGGCGGGAGACCGGCGAACAGAGATCTTGCTGGCGAACTTAGGGAGGAGACCGGCGAACGGATCTTGCTGGTGAACGAAGGCAGGAGGAGACCGGCGAGCGGAGGCAGGAGTAGACCGGCGAGCGGAGGCAGGAGGAGACCGGCGAACAACGTCCTCCTCTGGTAAGAGCAGCTCAGGTTGGGTTCAGGGGAATTGAAGCTCGTCGGGGTCAGCGGAATCGAAGCTCCTCGCAGGCCACGTCGAGGTGGTGAAGGTTTGGGGCCATAGAGTATCCATTCCGACGGCCGGAGGAGGTCGTCTCCGTCGGTCGCCGTAGATCGGGCCGGTGGCGGCGCGGATGTGGCTTGAGGCCGAATGAACCCTAACCTGCGCGCGGAGGACGAACGGGGCAGAGGAGGGCCGCGCCGGGGCGGAGGAATCGAGGCCAGGTCGGATGAGGTCAATGGCGGAGGAACCTCCGGCGGCCGGAGATCGAGCCGTGGATGGGGGGCATGAGGAAGCTCATTTCTGTTTGGGGATGGAAGGTGAAGCTCGTTTCCGTTCGGGGATGAGAAGAAAAAAAAGGAAAAAACTGTTCGGTGGCATTTAGTACGCAATATGGAAATTGGTGGGAGGGTAAATCAGTCATTGCGGGGTTTGGAGCTGGCTCCGGCTGCGAAAAGAATCCATTGCCCAGCTTCCTCCTCCCAGTGCATTTCGCGGGAGCGCTCCAGCAGAGCGGCTCCATGGAGCAGGCCCAAAAATTGTTGTTTGTTTGGGCTCCAGCTTCCAGAGCCCGGAAGCAGTTGGAGCGGCTCTTTGGAGCCCAAACAAACGGACCCTAAGACTTCATTTTGCCTTCCCTCGTGAATTTGTATTCTCTTCACAAATGTCGGCATTTTGTCTTGATTCTTCTTTTATCAAAAATCTTTAATGCCAAACTCGGATTTACCAAAATCCGGCATTTCTTCCAAGAATCTTCGTGGAGAAGAAAACTGTGACGCAAGCGGTGAAATCTTGCCCACGTCACGAACGTATGGGTTCAGTCAAAAGCCTGAACCCATATCTCTGACAGATTCGCGCACGAGAAACGAGGAGATAGCAACTATCACCCCGCCCCCTCGTTTCTCGAATTTTTAGGCGATATACGCGTTGATCATCCAACGGCTAAAAGAGCCGTTGGAACTAATCTTAACATAAACTTGGCTATAAATACCGTCTCGGGGTCTCTGGTTCTCCTTCCGCAGCATCTTTCCCCTCGAGCCGCCAGAGCACAGACCATTCCCAGTCCCGAGCGAATGGAACGCAGAGAACAAACCCGATCCTAGAACCTCAACGGAGACCTATCATCGGTGGTGTTTGCTCCTTTGCATGGTTGCGGCGCCCAAAAATGGCCACCGGAAGCCCTGCACGTGCCTCCGAGCTCGCCGCCAACGTCGACACCGCCATAGAGGACATCATTCAAGACCTTGACCCTGCCGCCGGATCTCTTTCGAGCTATTCGACAGCCGCTCTGGAGGTTCCCGTGAGCACGCTGGCGGGAGGGGATCTCAATCCTGCCACAGGAACCATGCAGCTGCCATCGGCCACTCCTCCTCCTCCTCCCTTCCCCGAAACTAAGGAGGGGGAACCATCCACCCACGATGGCGACAACGCGGCGGCCATCGTCACCGTCGGAGGTGAAGAAGAAGATGAGGGCAATGTCGTGAACTGGAGTCACTCCAACGTGGCAGTGGCTCTTCTCAATGCCATGGAAAAGGACGGGTTCATCGCCAAAGATAAATGGCGGATTGACGAGGACAACTCCGAGCCTTCTCCTAAAGACGGAGAACGGGTTGTTTTGGTTTCCCATATCAATAGAGGTACGGGTTTTCCACCTTCCGCGTTTTTCATCCAAGTCCTCACCCACTACAATGTCCAACCCCACAACCTGCCACCCAATTCCATTATATACATAGTCAGGTTCCAGGCTCTTTTTGAGGGGTACTTAGGGATAGAACCCCGTTGAGACTTCTTTCAATACTGTTTCAACGTGAAACTCACCACCACCGAGGATGTTCTTCCGACTTGCAGAACTATCTCCTTCAACCTTCGTAGGTTTAGGGACGAGCGGTATACGAAAATAAAAACTTCTGAATCTGCCAAGTTTTGGACGAGCTCTTTCCTCTACCACTCGGAGTGCTTTCAGTTTCTTCCTTTTGTGAATTTTTTCGGACTTTTGTCTTTCTCTGATGTTTTATGCTAATCCAGATTTTTATTTCTTTACAGCTTCTTGATCACCTAGAAGATCAGCTTTCCATCGATGTTGAGCTAGCAGAGCTCAAAGCACGCTTTAAAGCCGGAGGGCGGAAACTGAAGAAGATCTCTTGAAGCCACGAAGTGATCGATCTAGACGGAGTCGCCGTCGCCACTTCCAGGTAAGACTCGGAATTTTTCGTATGCCTTTTCTTGCGTCCCTTCTTTCTCGGATTTTTGATCTCGGTTTCTCTCTCTTTTCTCCTTTTCAGCCTTGCTCTTGTCCCTTTGAAGCGAAAGGGCAGGAATAAACTTAATTAAGGCCGTTGCCCTTAGGGGGGCGAAGCCATCCCCTGCAGCCACCCCGAACACTCCAGTGGCAGCTGGCGAAGAAATTTTGGCTACTCGGGAAGAATGCAACTATCCCCTGCAGAGAGCCAGCGTGATGCATCCGACACGGATATGCGGGAAAGGGCAACACTTGACGAAGGAGGACCTTCAATGCTTCCAGAAGTTGTGCCAATGCCGACTTTTGACGTGAAGTTCAAGGTAAAACAAGAGGCATGCTTTGATGAACTCGGATATATTCATCCGTGGGCAAAACATTATTTCGCCCGAGCCCCATTGATTCGTCCCTGGATGAAAGGCGGACTGATAGTCCGTAATAATTACGTCTTCTCACCTCGGCAGGTTCTCCAAGACGGAATCCACCATATGGGGATTACTTTCTCGGAATATGCCAATGAATTCACCGAGACCCTAGGCGGTTTGCAAAAGATGAGCTAGGTAATATCTCTAGCCCCCAAGTATTCAGACAAAGCATACTTTTTTGTGTTACTACTTTTTTTTGCCTGCCTGTTTTTTGTTTAACAAATCTTTTCCTTTCTATGTTTTTTAGCAAACTGCCGAAAACATAAACGTGGAATTGTTCGAGAAGCTGACCATCAAGAACCAAGAGGTGAAATCTCTTCTTGGTATTCCTAATGAGAAGGACTCGAAAATTTCCGAGATACAGAAGCAGCTTAAGGAGACTGCTGGTAAGCATACTTTTTCTTTCCTTGATTCTGATTCTGAATTTTTCGTAAGGACTTTTCCGGGTTTTAATCCTTCTCCTCTTTTTCTTCTCAGCCTCTTTGCCCAAAGCCAAGAAAATTGCTGAGGATACTGGCAACGCCGAGAACCTCTGCAAAGAGAACTCTGAGCTTTACAAAATGACTGTAGAGCTTCAGAAGGACCTAGAGGAGAGCCAGCTGGCCCTAGGTTTGTCCGAGTCTCGTGCTTCCTCACAAGTCGAGAAAGACTGGAGGACCATCCAGGACCTGGAGACCGCCCTTCACCAACGACTTGAGGAAGGTGTTGAGATGGACAAGATCCTTGGTAAGCTTCTTAACTTTTACCAAGTTTTATTTCACATTGTAAAATGCATTATTTTTCTTCCCTCTGTTTGCCTAATCTCGTCTAATTTTCATTTAACAGACGAGAATCCTCTGATTACTCGGATTGACCCGCATCCGGGCTTTCGGGACGTTCGTCACCCAGCCGAAGAATGTCGGAATGCTGCTTATTAATAAGTGCATTCCGGACAAAACTGCGAATTCTCGGAAGCCAGCAGGCTCCCGGAGGCTATTGCGGAGGTGGCAAACCAACGCGAATCCTGGCTCCAGTTTTCCGCCCACGGTGGTGTACGTATGCCCCTAGGGATGATGCAGATGCATTCCACCACCGCCAAGTCTTGGCGCATCGCCACCGGTGTTCCGTGTCGCACCCGGACTTCTAGAGGATACTCGCAGTTCCGTTGAACAGTAGATGATTGGATTACGGGGCTTACCTGCACCCGCATCTCTTACGAGAAGGCCAACACACGTATGTGTGACAACCAACCCCTACTGTTCATCGTCTACGTAAACCATCCCATAGAAATCAGGATACTACCATTGACGTACTTCATACCATACACACATGGTACGTCAACGGCGTTTAACAGAATGATAGCACAACATATCTCTAAGACACAAAAGATGGAAATAAGTTGCAAATGGCTCTCACTAGAGCAGAGATAGCAAATACAATCATCCAGAGGACACTTGTCCCAACATAACATCATTACATCACAGCGGAAGCATCCAACAGGTCTGAGTACAGACAAAACCAAATAGGCCTAGGAGGCCGGAAACGAAAAGACAGAGCCCATCCACGAAGTCTCGGATCCTGCCCGGGTCCGCTATCTACTCGTCAACAGCCTCGTCATGCTCCACGTAGTAGCCACCATGGGGATCCTCGGAATCGTCGTCTGCGGAAACCACAGCCCCAAAGGGGTCAGTACATAAACGTACTGGCAAGCAAGACTCACAGTTCACCAAAGTGTAACCCGTCAACACCAAGCACAGATGCTTTGGGTTCAACGGAAGAAGGGGTGATACAAAAGATGCGGCAGCGGCTGCACTAACCAACTACAGAACATGCTACAACTTCCGGCTATCAGAAAGGAGATAAGATAGCGTATCGTAACCAACTACCAGCTAACTCCAAACAAACCCATCCTGGATCTCGCCCCTTATCCAAAGAAGCAATCCGAGGATAACTCGCACAGTTGGATTAATGATGGTTCAGGTTATTGTGTCAATAAATCTATTACTAGTCAAGTTATCTTAGTTAGGTGTAAGTTGTCTGAGTACTTGTTAGCCAGTACTTTCACCAAGTCGTCACATAACCGCGGACAACACGGATTCTCGAGAAGATTCATCCCTGAAGGGTGTGCTCCAGTACCCGTACACACTCGAGCCACCAACTAAAACTCAGGTGGACTCAACACGACTCGAACCATCTCTACAGCATGTCCTAGGAGCCACGGAGCTATAAGGTCCCGGCCAGTCCGACCTAACCTAAGCGCAAGGGTGAAAACCACACCCCCCGGCACCACAGGCCTCGCCCTATATGCATCATCATCATAATAATCATCACCAACAGTAACCATGGGAGCGACCCATTCATGCTTACGCGCAAATGGAACACCCGAACTAAGTGTGGCTCTTCGGACAAACTGCGGATCAGGTCAAAGTCGAGGGGGGTTCCATACTACCACCCGGATGCGGTGAGCACGCTCATCATGGATCAGTAGACAAGACCCTTTTCCTAATTAGGGTCGACACTAGCAGGCCTCAAAACCACGCCGGGCCTCCTGCCGGTGCCTTATCAGCAAATTATTATTACCCAAGCATTAACAGGTTGTTGTTTAAACATCGAGCCCCAGAACATAATAGAAATATAGTAACAGAAAGTAACGGGTAACAGACTCGAGCAGAAACAACCCTAAGCATGCTAGTAAGACACGGGCAACAATCAATGGGGTTATAGGTGTGGATGGTGAGGCAATATCAGGGTTCAGGGTATCATGTGGTAGGTTCGTAACAGAAGCAACGATACATATGGCTAGCAGAAATAGACAACAGAAAGTATCGGTAACCAATGTTGAAAGGAACACAGTGGTTCATGTGAGTGATAACTTGCCTGCAAACTCAGTAGCCTGGTACTGAGCTAAAACCTCAGAAGGGGTGTCGTAAGATCGTCTGTATCAACGTCGTCGTCTATTCGAGAAGAAGCAAACAAACAATGCAGGAAGATAAACAATCAATATCATGGCATAGTGCACAATCATGGGGATGATGCATGTCATGTTAATGGTTGCATCAAAATAAACTAGCTAACATGGTAACACAATTTAAATGGACCCATATGCAATTGGATTGCCTATGGAAAGAGTCCATGAATTAAGTGGAAACAAATGATCTACAAGTTATTACCATGTGAAAGTTTGCTTAGCATGATGCATGCATGATGAAAACAATAAGGTAACAACATTAGATGCCATTGGAATGAAATTAACAAGTGTGGAATTTATTTAACAAGTTAAGCATTTTGGTTCTTAATGGTGTTACACAAATAGTTGTTGTTTTCATCAAGTTAAGTTGTTCAAAACAGATAACAAAGTTTATATTTGAAAAGAACACCAAATTTTAGTTGGGTTACATGTTTCAAATATTGAAATAGGAGTTAGGATGAATTTATTATGATTGAAACAATATTAAACAAGTTTTAAATGAATTTAAAACAAGTTTGAATTTAATTTGAATTTTTATTTGTTCACACATAAATTCAAATTCACATTTGAAAAGTTTATCCTTTGATGGTTTGGAAACATATTTTGCATGTTCAAAAATAATTTTATTTGAGCAAGTTATGATTTTAGCAAATTTAAATGAATTAAACAAGGTTTAAATTATTTAGGCAATTTTAATTATTCAAATCATGAAACAAAATTTATATTTGAATTGGTGGTTCAAAATGGTATGGAAAACATATTTTATTTGTATGATTTGGATTAATAATGAACTAGTTATGGATTTTAGCAAATTGCAATTGAATTATTTGAATTCAAATTTGAATTGCATTTTGAAAATTCAAAACAGAAAACAAATGCTATAGATAGATAGACAATTTAATTTAGAGCAGTGCACATATTTAGATTTTATTATTTGGAGTTATAGTTTGAAAGTTATTAACAATTTAAAATATAGGACCAAACTGTGAATTAAAAGGACTTGGAGTTAAAAAAAGAAAACGCAGGAAATTATTTTTGTTACCGCGCAGATAACTACCCAGGGCACTGCCAACTGGGCCCTGGGCCTGCGTGGCACCTAGGTGGCAGTGCTAGGGGTGATGTGGCCTTCAGGGTCCATGACGTGTGGGCCCCGCGCGGGTGCGGCCAAGGAAAAAAGGGGAGGCGAAATTCGCCTCCCGTGGGATTCGAACCTGCGTGTGTTGCGAGCGTGCACGGTGCGCTAGCCACTTGGGTTGTGTTCCGATTTGTGAAAGATACAGAGCAGGGTTGGGGTTATGGTTCAGTTACGAATTTTAACTGAATCTTCTCTTGTGCAGGTACAGGTGCGATCGACAGAGGCAGAACGGAGCGGCCATCGGCCGTGGCTGCTCGCGGTGGCCGTCCGGTGCGGTGCTCGTGCGGCCGGTGCTGCCGGTGCGGTGCGGACCGCCGTGCGCGGGCCACGAGGCAGGGAGAGGAGAGGGATCGAGGGGGGTGAGAGGCGCTCACGGGAGAAGGAAGTGGACGTACAGAGGAGCAGCGGTGGGGGGCGGCCTCGCCGGAGTTGAGGGCGACGGCGGCTCGGTTGATCCCGGCCCCTGCCGAGCGGTCGAGGACGAAGGGGAGGCCGAGGCGACTCCGTTCCCGGCCCAAGCGCGGCCGGGCGGGCACCACGGCGGCGGCGATTTGCCGGAGAGGGAGGCTGCGGAGGTGGAGGACCTCGGTGGGTGACGGAGAGGAGCGAGAGAGAGAATGAGGCGGCGGCGTCGAGAGGAAAGAGGAGGAGGGAAGAATTAGGGCAGGAGGGAGGGGTGCTCGAGGTCTTAAGGGGGGAGGGGTGGAGCTCGATCACCTTCCCCTCCTCTGTATCCCCACGTGGCCACCATGGATGTGCTCCGTACGAGAGGTTAGGGAAAGGGTGGGGGGTACGGGCCAGGGGCAGTTGGCTGGCCCAAATGGGCTGCAGGCCCTATTCCCCCTCTCCTTCTCTCTTTAATCTTTTTCTGTTATTTATATTTTTTTTTGCTGCAAAGGAATTAGAGAGAAAAAGGAGAGGTTTGTGCTAGGAAAATTTAGGGAAAATTTTATAGAGTTTTGTTTTTGGTCACAACATCATAAAACAAACTTTGTTTTCCAAAAAAAAAAAAGATATTTTATTTAGTTGATGTTTGGCAATTTAAAATAATTGAGCAATGTTGGTATAAAAAGAACATTTGCCACTTAAGCCAAAATTAAGTTTTTGATTCCAAGTTTTAGTGGAACAATTTGTTTGTTTGGTAGTTTTTATTTGACACATTGTAACATAACAAGTATGACAAACAATTGAATTTTGTTTTGGAATTCAAATAGAAAACAGATGGAAACAATGAGATCAAATGCAAAACAATGCAAACAAAAATCAAATGAATATGATGACATGATGCAAAACAAAATAAACAATAAACAAACATCTAGGGGGAGATTTTCATACTTGGGATGTTACAAAACACCCCCCCTTGAAGGAATCGCGCCCCGAGATTCCTACTGAGAAAGGAAAAGGTCCGGATACTTCTTGCGAAGATCCTCTTCGGTCTCCCACGTTGCCTCTTTATCGGAATGATGCGACCATTGCACTTTCAAGAACTTGGTGCTCTTGTTGCGAGTCTTACGCTCGGTCTCATCGAGAATACGAACAGGGTGCTCCTCATAAGATAGATCATCTTGCAGTTCAATGGAATCATGATCAACTGCATGCTCTGGATCTTTGAAACACCTCTTGAGCTGTGACACGTGAAACACATCGTGCACCTTGGATAGTTTTTCTGGAAGTTCAAGACGATAGGCATTTTCCGCACGCCTTGAGAGAATGTTGAAAGGACCAATGTACCTTGGTGCTAGCTTTCCTTTCACACCAAAACGATGAGTGCCTCCGAGGGGAGTTACACGAAGATATGCTTTGTCACCAGGTGCATAGATCATATCCCTGTGCTTGCTGTCATAGTAGCTTTTCTGACGAGACTGAGCAATCTTGAGATTGTCACGAATGATGCGAACTTTCTCCTCGGCTTCCTTAACAATGTCAGGGCCTAAGAGTGAACGTTCACCAGCTCCAGACCAATTGATTGGACTCCTGCATCTGCGGCCATAGAGAGCTTCAAATGGTGCCATGCCTAGGCTTGCCTGGAAGCTGTTTATGTAGGAGAATTCAGCATATGGAAGGCATTCCTCCCATTTCATGCCGAAGGAGAGACCACATGCTCTGAGCATATCCTCGAGAATCTGATTGACTCTTTCGACTTGACCTTGAGACTGAGGGTGATAAGCTGTGCTGAACAGAAGTTTGGTGCCCAATGCTTCTTGAAAACTCTTCCAGAAATGAGAAGTGAATATGCTTCCACGGTCTGAGCTTATTTCCAATGGAACACCATGAAGAGGAACAATCCTTGCTGTGTAGAGCTCTGCTAACTGGCTAGCTGAGATTGTCTCTTTGACAGGAAAGAAGTGAGCTACTTTAGTGAGTCGATCAATGACAACAAAGATTGCATCGTTGCCCTTCTTGGACTTTGGAAAACCAGTGACGAAGTCCATTTCAATCATGTCCCACTTCCACTCAGGGATTTTGAGAGGTTGGAGAAGACCGGCTGTTTTCTGATGGACTGCCTTGACACGTTGACAAACGTCGCATTCAGAAACGTATTGAGCAATTTCACGTTTCATGCCAGACCACCAATACAGCGTCTTGAGATCCTGGTACATCTTTGTACTTCCAGGGTGTATGGAAAGAGGAGTTTCATGAGCCTCCTTGAGAATAACATCTTTGAGACTTTGAACTTGAGGAACCGCAATGCGTCCTTCGAAGAACACCGTTCCCTTGTCATCAATTGAGAAGCACTGATACTTCACATTGCCTGCTTTGATGTTATTTGCGATCTTCTTGATCTCAGCATCACGAAGTTGTTCAGAACGAATCTTGTCCTCGAGAGTTGGACTGGCTGTCAAGTTTGCAAGATAACCTTGAGGAACAAGACCAAGGTTCAGCTTCTGGAATTCTTCATGAAGCGGAGGTTGGCTTTCCATGATCATGAGATTATTGCAATACGACTTGCGACTGAGAGCATCGGCCATAACATTAGCCTTGCCTGGAGTGTAAGAAATGGTAAGATCGAAGTCTTTGATCTTTTCAATCCATCTCCTTTGCCCGAGGTTTAGATCTGGTTGAGTGAAGATGTATTTCAGACTCTTATGATCGGAAAAGATTTCAGTGCGGTTACCCAACAAGTATTGCCTCCATTTCTTGAGGGCAAACACAACTGCTGCAAGTTCAAGGTCATGTGTGGGATAGTTGAGCTCATGGGCGTTCAACTGTCGTGAAGCATAAGCCACAACTTGACGTTCTTGCATAAGAACTGCACCTAGACCTTGGAGAGAAGCATCACAGAATATCTGGAAAGGTTTGGTAGTATCTGGGCCGACCAGGACTGGTGTAGAAGTGAGTTTAGTCTTGAGGAGATTGAAACTTTCATCACATTGTGGAGACCAAACGAACTTCTTGTCCTTCTTTGTGAGGTCAGTGAGAGGTTTGGCAATCTTGGAGAAATTTTGGACGAAACGACGGCAATAGCTAGCCAAACCAAGAAAACTTCTGACTTGCTTCACCGTCTTAGGAGGTTTCCAATCAACAATTGCCTTAACCTTTTCTGGATCAATGGCTATGCCCTTGGCAGAGATGACATGACCAAGGTAAGCAACTTCTGGAATCCAGAACTCACATTTGGAGAATTTGGCATATAAACGATGCTCGCGAAGTTTCATGAGAGTGAGACGAAGATGTTCTCCATGCTCTTCCTAAGATTTGGAGTAGACCAGAATATCATCAAGATATACCACAACGAACTTGTCGAGGTATTCATGAAAGACAGAATTCATTAGTCGAGAGAAGGTCGCCGGTGCATTGGTGAGACCAAAGGACATGATGGTGTATTCATATAGACCGTATCGAGTGGTGAAAGCTGTCTTTGGAATATCTTCCTTTCTGATCTTTATTTGATGGTAACCCATTCTCAAGTCCAGCTTGGAGAATATTGAGGCTCCAGCAAGTTGATCAAAAAGATCATCGATACGAGGAATTGGATACTTGTTTTTGATGGTTTTCTCGTTAAGAGGACGATAGTCAACAACGAGTCTCTTTGTTTGATCCTTCTTCGCAACAAACAGAGTTGGGCATCCCCAAGCCGAGGAACTAGGTTGAATGTAACCTTTCTCCATGTACATATCGATTTGCTCCTTCAACAACTTCAGTTCAGGAGGAGCTATCTTGTATGGATGCTTAGAGATTGGAGCAGTACCTGGTTCAAGTTCGATCACGAACTCAACTGCTCTGTCAGGAGGCATTCCTGGCAATTCTTCTGGAAATACACCGGGGAAGTCACAAACCACCGGAATAGTTTCAATAGATGGTAGAGGATTTGCATTGAGGGTGTAGAGTTGAACAACTGGATTTTCAGCATGGAAGTAGACTATCTGGCCAGAAGGGTGTGTGATTTTGACAGACTTAGCAGGACAATCAATGACTGCTTTGTTGGCTACCAGCCAATCCATCCCAAGAATGACATCAATATCTGAAGAGTGGAGAGCTATCAGAGATGCTTGGAATGGAAGGTTTCCAATTGTGATCTCGATGTTCTGGCTAACTTTATTGCTTTGCCAGCTAGATCCCGGTGATTTCACTAGGAGAGGGATAGACAAGTGTTCGAAGTTGATTCCACTGTTGTTTGCAAAGCATTGAGAGATGCAAGAGTGTGAAGCACCAGAATCGAACAAGACTTTAGCACGAAACGAGTTCACAAGAAGTGTGCCCATTACAACGTCTGGAGATTCTTCTGCTCCCTGGGCCTTGACATGGTTCACCTTAACGGTTCTCACGCCAAGGTCGTTGCTGTTGTAGCAACCCAACGGAGGACCACGTATTCTTGTCGGGGTCGACCTGTGGCGAGGTGGAGGTGGAAAGAGGTGCCTTTGCGGACACTTATCGGAATAGTGGCCCGGCTGTCCACACTTGTAGCATGTAACAACAGAACGAGGAGTTGTTGGACCTGGCTGAGATGGAGCACCTCCTGAAGATACCACTGGGGTGGGAGGGCGGGGAAGAATTCCTGCCGGGCTTGGCAAGCAGATGGGTGGTGTTGTAGTGGTATATGGAACCCAAACTCTTCGTTTTTGTGGAGGCATGATAGCTTTCGAGAGATTATCCTGTTCACGAGAGTGCTTACGAGATTCCTCAACCAACTTACGCCCATGCTCTTCATTTAGAGCGATGTTGACGAGGTCCTCAAAATTATTGGCCTTGACGTTGGTGAGAGCATACTTGAGTTCCGGGTTGAGACCCCTGCGGAACTTTGCCATCTTTCTCGCTTCCGTGGAGATTTCATCTCCGGCGTAGCGAGCCAGACGATTGAACTCTCTTTGGTATTCGAGAACGTCCAGACTGCCTTGTGTGAAAGAATAGAATTCCTCACGCATTTTCTCCATGAGCCCATCGGGAATGTGATGGCGCACGAAGGCTTGCTTGAAATCCTCCCATGTGATTGCCACACTAGGACCTCTCATTTCTTGGAAATTCTCCCACCAAGACATGGATTGTCCACGGAGAAGGTAGGTCACGTAAGGAACACGGTCCTCGTCAGCCACATGAGCTACCATAAGAGTACGGTTCATTTCACGGAGCCAGTCATCAGCATCCAATGGCTCGGAGGAGTTATCAAACATGCGCGGATTGAGCTCAAGGAACTCCCGAATAGACACACGGGCGTTGCCATTACTCCCAAGGTCTTGGTTCTGCTGCATCTGCTTTATAACTTGTGTCATCTGAGACAGCACTTTCCCCATCTCAGGTGGCAGTGTGTGCTCTTCGTCACCACTTTCCATCCTGAAGAGGATACCAAGGTTAACACACTAAACGGATAACAAAATCTAATATAAGTGCTTAAAAGGATTACTTCAGACGGTAAGTCGACAGCATAGAACAAGGATGGAGGTTAACAACGGATCAACAGATAAGTTGTTACAACGGAAGAGAAAATTTGTGAAGGACGATATCGAAGCAACAACTGGGAAACAGGAGACCACAAACACCTGAGGTACTACGGAGAAAAACCCATCCGGGCTTCTAAAGGATCAATATCTACTGCTTAAGGAATAGAGGATTTGCTTCCGGGGCTTATTTGCCACCGTTCTCAATCGTGAGTAGGCAACATGATAAATCATGTCACAACCACCTCCATTCCTATGGTCTAGTAGATATAACCATCCTAGAGAAACCAGGATTCATGAAAACCTAACTTGAAAGTTTAGATGAGAAAGAGAAAACAACATTGCACTTCCTTACCAGAAAAGGGAGGGTGGGTGGGGAAAGAAATAAAATGGCAGAATTCCTACTCTCACGTTTCATTTTTCCTATATATCTACAAAATAGTTTCTAGACTCAACTGCGACCAGTAAAAGGGATCCTACAGGCAGACAGGCTCTGATACCATTTGTCGCACCCGGACTTCTAGAGGATACTCGCAGTTCCGTTGAATAGTAGATGATTGGATTACGGGGCTTACCTGCACCCGCATCTCTTACGAGAAGGCCAACACACGTATGTGTGACAACCAACCCCTACTGTTCATCGTCTACGTAAACCATCCCATAGAAATCAGGATACTACCATTGACGTACTTCATACCATACACACATGGTACGTCAACGGCGTTTAACAGAATGATAGCACAACATATCTCTAAGACACAAAAGATGGAAATAAGTTGCAAATGGCTCTCACTAGAGCAGAGATAGCAAATACAATCATCCAGAGGACACTTGTCCCAACATAACATCATTACATCACAGCGGAAGCATTCAACAGGTCTGAGTACAGACAAAACCAAATAGGCCTAGGAGGCCGGAAACGAAAAGACAGAGCCCATCCACGAAGTCTCGGATCCTGCCCGGGTCCGCTATCTACTCGTCAACAGCCTCGTCATGCTCCACGTAGTAGCCACCATGGGGATCCTCGGAATCGTCGTCTGCGGAAACCACAGCCCCAAAGGGGTCAGTACATAAACGTACTGGCAAGCAAGACTCACAGTTCACCAAAGTGTAACCCGTCAACACCAAGCACATATGCTTTGGGTTCAACGGAAGAAGGGGTGATACAAAAGATGCGGCAGCGGCTGCACTAACCAACTACAGAACATGCTACAACTTCCGGCTATCAGAAAGGAGATAAGATAGCGTATCTAACCAACTACCAGCTAACTCCAAACAAAACCATCCTGGATCTCGCCCCTTATCCAAAGAAGCAATCCGAGGATAACTCACACAGTTGGATTAATGATGGTTCAGGTTATTGTGTCAATAAACCTATTACTAGTCAAGTTATCTTAGTTAGGTGTAAGTTGTCTGAGTACTTGTTAGCCAGTACTTTCACCAAGTCGTCACATAACCGCGGACAACACGGCTTCTCGAGAAGATTCATCCCTGAAGGGTGTGCTCCAGTACCCGTACACACTCGAGCCACCAACTAAAACTCAGGTGGACTCAACACGACTCGAACCATCTCTACAGCATGTCCTAGGAGCCACGGAGTTATAAGGTCCCGGCCAGTCCGACCTAACCTAAGCGCAAGGGTGAAAACCACACCCCCCGGCACCACAGGCCTCGCCCTATATGCATCATCATCATAATGATCATCACCAACAGTAACCATGGGAGTGACCCATTTATGCTTACGTGCAAATGGAACACCCGAACTAAGTGTGGCTCTTCGGACAAACTGCGGATCAGGTCAAAGTCGAGGGGGGTTCCATAGTACCACCCGGATGCGGTGAGCACGCTCATCATGGATCAGTAGACAAGACCCTTTTCCTAATTAGGGTCGACACTAGCAGGCCTCAAAACCACGCCGGGCCTCCTGCCGGTGCCTTATCAGCAAATTATTATTACCCAAGCATTAACAGGTTGTTGTTTAAACATCGAGCCCCAGAACATAATAGAAATATAGTAACAGAAAGTAACGGGTAACAGACTCGAGCAGAAACAACCCTAAGCATGCTAGTAAGACACGGGCAACAATCAATGGGGTTATAGGTGTGGATGGTGAGGCAATATCAGGGTTCAGGGTATCATGTGGTAGGTTCGTAACAGAAGCAACGATACATATGGCTAGCAGAAATAGACAACGGAAAGTATCGGTAACCAATGTTGAAAGGAACACAGTGGTTCATGTGAGTGATAACTTGCCTGCAAACTCAGTAGCCTGGTACTGAGCTAAAACCTCAGAAGGGGTGTCGTAAGATCGTCTGTATCAACGTCGTCGTCTATTCGAGAAGAAGCAAACAAACAATGCAGGAAGATAAACAATCAATATCATGGCATAGTGCACAATCATGGGGATGATGCATGTCATGTTAATGGTTGCATCAAAATAAACTAGCTAACATGGTAACACAATTTAAATGGACCCATATGCAATTGGATTGCCTATGGAAAGAGTCCATGAATTAAGTGGAAACAAATGATCTACAAGTTATTACCATGTGAAAGTTTGCTTAGCATGATGCATGCATGATGAAAACAATAAGGTAACAACATTAGATGCCATTGGAATGAAATTAACAAGTGTGGAATTTATTTAACAAGTTAAGCATTTTGGTTCTTAATGGTGTTACACAAATAGTTGTTGTTTTCATCAAGTTAAGTTGTTCAAAACAGATAACAAAGTTTATATTTGAAAAGAACACCAAATTTTAGTTGGGTTACATGTTTCAAATATTGAAATAGGAGTTAGGATGAATTTATTATGATTGAAACAATATTAAACAAGTTTTAAATGAATTTAAAACAAGTTTGAATTTAATTTGAATTTTTATTTGTTCACACATAAATTCAAATTCACATTTGAAAAGTTTATGCTTTGATGGTTTGGAAACATATTTTGCATGTTCAAAAATAATTTTATTTGAGCAAGTTATGATTTTAGCAAATTTAAATGAATTAAAAAAGGTTTAAATTATTTAGGCAATTTTAATATTCAAATCATGAAACAAAATTTATATTTGAATTGGTGGTTCAAAATGGTATGGAAAACATATTTTATTTGTATGATTTGGATTAATAATGAACTAGTTATGGATTTTAGCAAATTGCAATTGAATTATTTGAATTCAAATTTGAATTGCATTTTGAAAATTCAAAACAGAAAACAAATGCTATAGATAGATAGACAATTTAATTTAGAGCAGTGCACATATTTAGATTTTATTATTTGGAGTTATAGTTTGAAAGTTATTAACAATTTAAAATATAGGACCAAACTGTGAATTAAAAGGACTTGGAGTTAAAAAAAGAAAACGCAGGAAATTATTTTTGTTACCGCGCAGATAACTACCCAGGGCACTGCCAACTGGGCCCTGGGCCTGCGTGGCACCTAGGTAGCAGTGCTGGGGGTGATGTGGCCTTCAGGGTCCATGACGTGTGGGCCCCGCGCGGGTGCGGCCAAGGAAAAAAGGGGAGGCGAAATTCGCCTCCCGTGGGATTCGAACCCGCGTGTGTTGCGAGCGCGCACGGTGCGCTAGCCACTTGGGCTGTGTTCCGATTTGTGAAAGATACAAAGCAGGGTTGGGGTTATGGTTCAGTTACGAATTTTAACTGAATCTTCTCTTGTGTAGGTACATGTGCGATCGACAGAGGCAGAACGGAGCGGCCAACGGCCGTGGCTGCTCGCGGTGGCCGTCCGGTGCGGTGCTCGTGCGGCCGGTGCTGCCGGTGCGGTGCGGACCGCCGTGCGCGGGCCACGAGGCAGGGAGAGGGGAGGGATCGAGGGGGGTGAGAGGCGCTCACGGGAGAGGGAAGTGGACGTACAGAGGAGCAGCGGTGGGGGGCGGCCTCGCCGGAGTTGAGGGCGACGGCGGCTCGGTTGATCCCGGCCCCTGCCGAGCGGTCGAGGACGAAGGGGAGGCCGAGGCGACTCCGTTCCCGGCCCAAGCGCGGCCGGGCGGGCACCACGGCGGCGGCGATTCGCCGGAGAGGGAGGCTGCGGAGGTGGAGTACCTCGGTGGGTGACGGAGAGGAGCGAGAGAGAGAATGAGGCGGCGGCGTCGAGAGGAAAGAGGAGGAGGGAAGAATTAGGGCAGGAGGGAGGGGTGCTCGAGGTCTTAAGGGGGGAGGGGTGGAGCTCGATCACCGTCCCCTCCTCTGTATCCCCACGTGGCCACCATGGATGTGCTCCGTACGAGAGGTTAGGGAAAGGGTGGGGGGTACGGGCCAGGGGCAGTTGGCTGGCCCAAATGGGCTGCAGGCCCTATTCCCCCTCTCCTTCTCTCTTTAATCTTTTTCTGTTATTTATATATTTTTTTGCTGCAAAGGAATTAGAGAGAAAAAGGAGAGGTTTGTGCTAGGAAAATTTAGGGAAAATTTTATAGAGTTTTGTTTTTGGTCACAACATCATAAAACAAACTTTGTTTTCCAAAAAAAAAAGATATTTTATTTAGTTGATGTTTGGCAATTTAAAATAATTGAGCAATGTTGGTATAAAAAGAACATTTGCCACTTAAGCCAAAATTAAGTTTTTGATTCCAAGTTTTAGTGGAACAATTTGTTTGTTTGGTAGTTTTTATTTGACACATTGTAACATAACAAGTATGACAAACAATTGAATTTTGTTTTGGAATTCAAATAGAAAACAGATGGAAACAATGAGATCAAATGCAAAACAATGCAAACAAAAATCAAATGAATATGATGACATGATGCAAAACAAAATAAACAAGAAAAAAACATCTAGGGGGAGATTTTCATAATTGGGATGTTACATTCCGCAAGGATACACCGAAGCGCAAATGGAGGAAATTTTCGAGTCGATCAAGGGGCATGCCTCGAAGATATCTCGGATGGTATCTACCTCGACGTTCTATCCAGAAGAAGAAATTCCAGCAACTCCGGGGAATCTGAGTAATAGTGACAAGGACGACGAGGAGGAGTTCGTGGATGCCGACTGATCCTGCATAGCCATTAGCCAAATAGAGTGCATTACTATTCTTACAATGTAAACTCAATTGTAATGCATTCTATCTTTTGTATGAACAAGTTTCTATCCTTTGTAGTAAATTTAAACTTTGCAAGTTTTTCAGAGTTTTAATTTCTTTTCTTCTGAGTTCTCTGGTTTGTATGCTTTAACTTTCCTTAGTGTTAAAGTGATTCTAAAAGTATGCAATCTTCACACAAGAGTTCGGGTTAAGAAACCAATCAGTCAAAACTCGGAATCATGGATTATACTTTAGCACTACTTACTAAATTAAGTGACCCAACACAACAAACAATCAGCTAATACTTAGGAATAATAAGAAATTTGAAAAGTATGACCTCCATGCACACAGGCACAATATGGTGTTCTGAAGCCTCCTTAGGCCAAAAAAGCATTCAGGTTTATAACTCCGAGCATGCAGACAAAATTCGGGTTATAAAATTGAACCATATTGAAAGATCATTGGAAAATAGATAAGACGAAAACATGCTTTGAACAGGAAATACAGAACAAAACAAAAATGCATGAATTTCTGACAACTTTATTTCATGATCTCAATGATGTTTACATAGAATTGAACTAAGTGTAGAATGGACGAAATTGCTGGATGCTCCAGGGCCTATTTGTCTCTCCTAGTTCTACATCTATGCTTCTTTTCATCTTGTGACTCGGATTTTTCGAGTCATCTTCCGTGTCTCTAATATCTACAAGGTAATATGATCCATTTTTCATAGCCTTGCTATTGACAAATGGTCCTTCCCAGATTGGGCTAACTTGTGCTTCCTATCCTGTACCAATCTTAGCACCAAATCACCTTCTTTAAAAGATCGGTGTTTGATTTTCCGACTGTGATATCGTTGTAGTCCTTGCTGATAAAGGGCGGATCTTTGCAACACAATTTATCATTCTTCTTCTAAGAGATCGACGGCATCTTGACGTGCACTTTCAGCATCCGAGTCATCGTACGCCTGCACTCTTCGGCTATCATGGATCATGTCCGTAGGAAGCACTGCTTCTGCACCATAAACCAAGATTTGTTTTTGCCCTGTTGATCTATTTGGTGTAGTTCGAATACTCCAAATCACAGAAGGCAATTCTTCAACCCATGTTCCAGCTGCTCTGTGAAGAGGAGTTTTGAGTCTTGGGCGTATTCCTTGCAGGATTGAACTATTCATTCGTTCAACCTGGCCATTGGATTGTGGGTGTGCCACAAATGCAAGATCTAGGCGAATTCCCGTTTGTCGGCAATATTTTCTCAACTCTCCAATTGATTAATTTGTCCTGTTATCCATGATTATACTATGTGGAACGCCATATCTCATGACTACGTCAATGACAAAATTTCTGGAAGTCACACCGTTAAGTTTTTTATGGGTTTTGCCTCCACCCACTTGGTTTACTTATCCACTGCAAGGAGTAGATGCGTAATTAGGCCTGTTGCACTTTTGAATGGCCCCATCATATCTAGGCCCCAGACCGCAAATAGTCATGTTATGGGGATAGTCTTGAGTGCTTGAGCCGGCTTATTTGTCTGCTTGGCGTAATACTGGCATCCGACACATGTGTTCACTATGTGCTCTGCATCTGTATTGGCTGTGAGCGAGAAAAACCAAGCATGGAATGCTTTTTTGACTATGCTTTTTGACTGAGCATGATGTCTGCAATCTCCGGCATGTATTTCTTGCAGAAATTCTCGTCCTTCTTCAGGCGAAATTCATTGCTGAAAAATTCCGATGGTACTGCGTTCATACAGGCAACCATTGATTACCGTGTCTCCTTTGCATCTGTGTTTTATCTGTCTTTGCAAGACTTCGTCTGCTCCATCGGGAACTTCTGATCAACTAGGAAGTTTAAGTATGAAATTGTCCAATCCAGGTTAACGAGCAAAATTTCTATTGACTCAGAAACTAGGGGGTAATCAACATTTCTGCCTTTTATTGATGGTTCCTGCAAATGTTGGACGAGTAACCCATGTGGTAGAGTTTTTACCCTTTCCGAGCCCATGCGGGCGCGTTCCAGTTTTCTTCCCTTTTGATGTGAAGTATCTCAAATCCTAGGAAGCAAATGGCAAACTCGTCGACTATTCTCCGATATTCAGCCATTATGGGGATTTTGGCATCCCATGTCTGGTTCTGCTGATGTTGTACTAAGTCCGAGTCACCGTAACAAAGTATGCATTTGACATCTATTTCTTTTAGAATATGCAAGCCATGAAGCAATGCTTCGTATTCTACCACATTGTTGCTGACGTTGAAGTGTATTTGTAATACACACTCCATTGTGTTGCCTTTTGGAGATTTGAGGACCACACCAGCGCCAACACCTTATTTCATTTTGAATCCGTCAAAATGCATGATCCAATATTCTGATTCCGGCATTGGTGTGTTTCCATTGCTTCTGTCCAATCAGCCACAAAATCTGCCAACACCTGGGATTGGATTGTTTTCCGGGGTTGGTTCTTAATGTCAAACGCAGCAAGTTCAATTCCCCATTTGGCTACTCTGCCTGTTGCGCCCGCATTGTTTATAATATCCCCTAGTGGTTCTTTACTTACCACTGTTATGGAATGTCCTTGGAAATAATGACGGTGTTTTCGAGATGTGAAGAATACACCATATGCCAGCTTTTGATAATGTGGATATCTTTGTTTTGAATCGGAAAATACCTCGCTGACGTAGTACACCGGATGTTGATCTGAAATACTTTGTTCGTCTTTTCGGCTTTCCACAATTATCACTGCGCTAATAACCCTATTAGTTGCTATAAGATACAGTAACATGGGTTCTTCGTCTTTTGGGGATGCCAAAATCGGAGCTTTAATCAAAGTTTCTTTCAACTGGGTTAATGCTTTGTTCGCCTCTTCTGTCCATTCAAATTTGTCGGATTTCTTCAATAATTTGTATAATGGCAGAGCTTTGTCGCCAAGCCGGCTTATGAACCTGCTTACGGCGGCTGCAGAACCCGTCGGTCTTTGGACATCTTTTAGACACATAGGTATTTTGATGTTTAAGATTGCTTTGATCTTTTCTGGGTTTACATCTATTCCTCTGTGATAATCAATAATACCCAGACGCTTTCCTGAGGGAACCCCGAATACGTACTTTAATGGATACAACTTCAGTTTGTAAGTGCGGAGATTGTCGAAGGTTTCTCGTAGATCTTCAAGGAGCGTATTCTTTTCCTTAGAAACGACGACAATATCATCCACATAAACATGGACGTTTTGAACCTGGAATAACCTTCAGTTGGTGCTCAGAAAGTTCCTTGCCAATAACCTTCCGCCTTCTTCCATCAAAATGACGGAGACCTTGTTTGAAGGGTTTTGATCCTAGAATAACCTTCATTTGGTGCTCAGCGAGTTCCCTGGGAACACCTGGCATATCAGCAGGACACCAGGCAAAAATGTCCCAGTTCTCACATAGGATCTTGATGAGCACGCTTTCCTATTTGTCAGTCATTCCTGTTCCCACTACGACGAACTTTGTCGGATCTTTGGGGTCCAGGATGATCTGCTTTGTATTGTCCGATGCTTCGAAACTATTTGCCGGCTTCTGGCTTTCTTTTCCTTCCAGCATTTCTTTCGGTGATACTTCTTTAGCCAGATCCTTCACCTCTTCCTTCCGAATCACCTGTGCGGCACAACGCATTTTTTCTTTCTCCAGCTCGTTCGCCAATTTGAAATTGCCAGATATGCTGATTACTCCTCCTTTTGGCCCTGGCATCTTTATCTTGTTCTAGATATAGCATGACTTTTCCATGAATTTGGCGAAAGCCGGACGTCCGAGTACTGCGTGATACACACTTTCGAACGGCACTACCTCAAATGAGATCATCTCCTGACGGGAGTGTTCTCTCTTTCCAAAGGTTACTTCTAGGGAAATTTCTCCTAGGGAATGTGCTTGTCTACCAGGAACAGTGCCGTGAAACCATACATTGGTGTGTTTGAGCGGGGTCTCGGAGAGGTGTAACTGCATCAATGTACTTAAAGTACATGATATTGATACAGGATCCTCCATCCATCAGCACTCTTTTGAGACTATGATGCGTGTAGACACACGTTCGTTGGGAGACCCCAAGAGGAAGGTATGAAGAGTGCAGCAGCAAGTTTCCCTCAGAAAAACCAAGGTTGAATCGACCAGTAGGAGGAAGGAGTAACTTCAGAAGGTGAAGCAGATGAGATAGCAGGTCGCACTACCGGTTCAGAAGCAACGTGGAACCTGCACAACACAATCAAATCAATTTGCCCCATTGAAGCAGTGAGGTTGTCAATCTCACCGGTTGTGCTGACCACAAAGAGGTTAAACATATGGTGTGGAAAACAATAGGAAAACAGTAGGAACAGTATGAGAGCAGTATGAAAGCAGTAGGTGTTTATCAGTATGAGGAAACATGACCGGGGTCCACAGTTTAATAGTGGTGTCTCTCCGAGAAAGATAAATAACATATATGGTGAACAAATTACAGGTGGCCAATTGACAGAAATGAAGCCTGCACCGTAGTGCATATGCAAGACATAAACATTACTATGTGATTCATGCGGGCATTACAACAAGATACATAGATCGTTATCCAACTGCATCTATGACTAAAAATCCACCCTTCGAATATCATCCGAACAAACGTTGGGCATTAAGTTGCAAGCAACAGATAATCACAGTAAGCAAAGTTTGTAACATAAACAATAACATCATCCTTAGACAAAGCATTGTTGTTTTCTCCCTAATGGCAACAACACATCCTCCATCTGTCACGTTTCTGTCACTCGATCACAGATGAAAGGGAGGCATGAACCCACTATCGAGCATAAATACTCGCTCTTGGAGTTACTAGCATCTACTTGGCCAGAGCATCTACTAACAACGAAGAGCATGCAAGATCATAAATAACATATGCATGAAGATAATATGATAGATTGATAATCAGAAGACGTAGCATTCCACATCCATCAGATCCCAGCAAACACAACATGTAGCATTACATAGAGATGATCTTGATCATGTTAGGCAGCTCACAAGATGAGACACAAAGTGGAGAAGACAACCATCTAGCTACTTCTATGGACCCGTAGTCCATGGATGAACTACTCATGCATCACATCAGAGGAGGGCATGGTGGTGTAGACCCCTCCGGTGATGATTTCCCCCTCTGGTAGGGTGCCGAGGAGATCTCCAGAACCCTCCCGATCTTGAGATGACGGTGACGGCGGCCTCGGGTGTTTCTCGGGTAAAAGTGGTATCTATTTAGGGTTTACGCCTCGGGGGGAATAAATAGGCGAAATGGCATAGGCGGTGGAGGCTCAGGGGCGCCAGACCACCCCCTGGCGCGGCCAAGGGGAGACCGCGCCACCCTATGGTGTGGGCACCCTGAGGCCCCCTATGGGTCTCTTAGGGACTTCGTGGAACCTCCGGGATTTCTAAGACTTCCGGGCTTCGAATTTTCCAACTCCGCGAATATTTCCGGAACAACTTTTCTGAAACTAAAAACAACAGAAAACAGGGAACTGGCTCTGTGGCATCTTGTCAATAAGTTAGTCCAGAAAATCGATAAAAATGACATAAAGCGTATAACAAACATGTGGGAAACAATAAGAAAACTACATGGAACATTAGAAATTAAGGATACGTTTATGACGTATCAACATCCCCAAGCTTATTTCCTACTCGTCCTCGAGTAGGTAAACGATAAAAACAAATAATTTCTGAGGTGACATGCTACCAACATAAACTTGATCATCAATAATGTAAAAGCATAAGTAAGCTGAGATCGTAGAACTTCAACACAAACATGATAAATAAAACTTTAATAATAAAGCATAGCAATCACTTTGCATCATGAGAAGTAAATCAAATAAAAGATCATGAATAACAATGCAAAGAAAGATATACGTTTGTTTCAAGTATAGAGAAAGCATGTCAAAGTGATATTTCGCTAGTTCTTAAGAGTGGGGAAAAACATAAATTCCAGGACACCTTCAAAGTTCATGAGGAAGACTAGAACAAATAGTTAGAGAACAAGCAATATCACATCATGAATCAATTAATAATGTTTCTAGGACAAATGCACATAAAACTCATAATGGAAAAAAAATGCTCCCTCAACTGTGCATGAAGTTAGAAGATGGGGACACAACATAAAAGTAAAAGAAAGGACCTTCGCAGAGGGAAGCATGGATCACTCATGTGCTAGAGATTTTATTTTATTAAACAAAGGTATTGAAAACATTTTCAAGAGAGGTGTATGCTTATGTCAACGAATGGTAAAAAGAAAATACAATACGTCACAAGCCAACTAGACTTCACAAGAGCGGCTCCCATAGAAGGACGCATCTGGGTAGAAGGTCATCCCCCTTTCTCCTTTGTTTACACAATTATGCTTCGACTGATAAATCTGGGGGGAAAATAGTGAAGAGAATTTGTGTTATTAATTTGGGGCTGGGCACCCCGCTGCCATATCTCCTATGATTGGATAAGTGGATGAAGCCACTAGTCCAGGGTGTGAAAGTCCAATCAACAAGTGAGATAAATATTCTCTATTTACGTTCTCATGAGCTAAAACAGGAGCACAAAACAGGAGTAATTTTGAAAGTTTTAAAGGTAACACATGAGCAATTTACTTTGGACTGGCGGTTAAATACCACATGTAGGTAGGTATGGTGGACACAATGGGAAAACTTTGGTTTTAGGGAGTTGGATGCACAAGTAGACCTCATACTCATTACAGGTGGAGGCTAGCAAAACACTGGGAGCGACAAATAAAGAGAGCATAAGAGCCATAATCATGCATAGCGACATAAACATCATTAATCAAAGAATACGAGGTACCACCAGTTCAAAAAAAAATGATCATAGATGCTATTCGTGACTGGTTCATAGTCATAAACATGGTGCGAGCATGCGCCAAGTCAACCAAATAAAACATCCAAAGGAGAATACCACAAATTTATGCTTCAATGTGACAAGAACAACTCATGATTCTTTAAATGGAACATTAAACACTCTCAGCTATTTGAGGCTAATCATGGTACTCAATAACCACAAGGCAATTTAAAACTAAAATAACATCTAGCATGATATGAAAAAGTTCTAGTCGCAGTCTATACAAGCTTCTACTTGCACCGTTAAAAATTCTACTTCAAGCAGCAATTTCTTTTCCCAACAAGCACCATACAAATCATGCTTTAACAAAAATTCTCTACATGCTACAAAAATCAAATATGAGAGGAATCACATAACACTACTAAAGCTACTAGCTCTGAATAAGAGATGCAATGAAAACAAGAGCTAAACAAGAATTTTTGCAGCAGCTAGAAGATTAACTAAGAATACTAGCATATCAAGTATTCAAACGAAAAAGTGGAGCGTGTATTGCTCCAAAACAAGGATGCTAGGATCCAACTATTATTGCAGAAAGGAAAACAAAAGAAAACAAAAGAAAAACAAACATACGCTCCAAGTAAACTTCATATGATGTGACCGAATAAAAATATAGTTTCACGAGAAGTGACCTGATAGATAGTTGATGAACAAGGGGATGCCTTGGGCATCCCCAAGCTTAGATGCTTGAGTCTTCTAAAAATAATCTTGGATGAACCACGGGGGAATCCCCAATATTTGACCTTGCACTCTTCTTGATCACATATATCACCTCTTCTCTTGACCCTTGAAAACTTCCTTCACACCACACTCAAATAGTAATTCGCATTAGAGAGTTAGTGCAACAAATAAAAATCCATGGGTTCTGTATGGCACAGGTGCTATTGATACTTTTAAACATTAGCTACAGCCACTGATGTTTCGTGAAGTAAAGAAATCCACTTGACATCGCAAAAGAGCAAATGTAAGAAAAATGACACAATCTGTCAAAACCAGAACTGTCTGTAGAGACGAATTTTTTAGAGTCACTTACGTTGCTCATATCGAAAAACTTAAAGAACAAAAACGTTGTGGAATTAGCTGGGTAATAAGCACAAAAACATTCAGATCATCCTGAGCTTCTAGGATTTTATACGTTTTTTTACGGTGGATAGCAGAAATTTGTTTCCTGCGCAGAAATCCGAAAACCAACTCCAACTCTCGCCAGAAACCTTACTTGGCACTACTAAAACATGAAAGGAAAGATACACAGGAGTTCCTACAGAAGTATACAACCCCTTTAATCAATGAAAACAGAGAAAAACAAGGCAAAAATAAAACCATGAGTTATCTCCCAAGAAGTGCTTTTCTTTAACGCCTTTTAGCTAGGCCGAGAAAAGTGGAATCAAGTATTTTCAAGTGAAGAAGATGCTCACATAAGGAATATGAATCAAAATAGAGAGAATCAAGAAGCAATTATAAAACAAATTTAAGTCTAACCCACTTCCTATGCATAGGAATCTTGTAAAGAAATAAATTAAAGAAGCTCAAACTAGAAATGATGGGAAGGTAGAACAAGAGCAGCTTCAAAACTTTCAACACAAAGAGAGGTGTTTTAGTAACATGAAAATTCCTACAACCATATTTTACTCTCTCATAATAATTTTCAGTAGCATCATGAACAAATTCAACAACATAATTATCACATAAAGCATGTTTGTCATATTCTAAAAGCTCACAATTCATATCAAGCTCCAAAACAGTGGGATACAATTTTAAAATCAGCTCTTCTGTTTCCCTACTTTTAGCAATATCAAAACAAGATGATTGATCACTCATAAAAGTTATAGCACAAATTATAGCAATCCTATTTTCTGTAGAATTATAATTTATAACATCAAGTAACATAGGACCATCATCAAGAGCATTATCATAAGATTTATCCAAGTGGCATGGATTATCATAAATAACAGTAGCAATATCATTCTCACAAGTTTCATTCATAGTAGTATCAAGGTTACAAGTATAGAAAGTGTCAATTTCATCAAATAATGTATGAGTTGAAGACTTACTATCATTGGGAGGTAGACATGGGTTCCACTCTTCTTCCTCTTGATCATCATTCTCTTCCTCTTTTTCATCCAATGAGCTTCCAGATTCAGCAGTTTCTTCTTCCATAGGTTCCTGCAAGTCATTAGTCTCTTCCTTAGGTTGAGAGCATTTATTAAGATATTCCATTATATAGTAATTACAATCCTTGTAATTATCAAAGCAAAATTCAAGTATAGCATAAATCTCGTATTTATAAGGTGCATCATCAATACTTTCAAGTAAATAGGCAATTTCGAATGCATCCTTCCAAGCAATAAATTCTTCAATTTGTTCCACATCATATAATTCATAATTTCCCTTAACATAAGAAGATATGGTATCATTATCATTATACTCACATTGAAAAGGGAGGTGTTTATACCTCCTACAACAACATGATTTATCAAAGCAATAAGTAACATTATAAGTAGAGCACACGTTTTTAGCATAGCCATGCAATTTATTAATTTGCTCCCATAAGTGTATTCCTTTTTGTGACAAGTGGTGTTTCTTATAATATTTTTGTTGATCATCCGTGAAGCCATATTGCCAATAAGATCTAGTTTCAAAGACATCAACCTTTGATAGCAAGCATGATAAAGCAAAAATAACAACTAGAATAAGAACTAATTTTTGTGTGTTTTTGATAAAGAGAAGCAACAAGACAAAATAAAATAAACTAAGCACTAAAACAAAGTAAAGAGATTGGAAGTGAGAGACTCCCCTTGCATAAATTCTCTTCCTCCCCGGCAACGACGCCAGAAAAGTGCTTGATGCGTGTAGACACACGTTCGTTGGGAGACCCCAAGGTTGAATCGACCAGTAGGAGGAAGGAGTAACTTCAGAAGGTGAAGCAGCTGAGATGGCAGGGCGCACTACCGGTTCAGAAGCAACGTGGAACCTGCACACCACAATCAAATCGCTTTGCCCCAAAGAAGCAGTGAGGTTGTCAATCTCACCAGTTTTGCTGAACACAAAGAGGTTAAACGTATGGTGTGGAAAACAGTAGGAAAACAATAGGAACACTATGAGAGCAGTATGAAAGCAGTAGGTGTTTATCAGTATGAATAAAAAGGACCGGGGTCCATAGGTCACTAGTGGTGTCTCTCCGAGAAAGATAAATAACATGTGTGGTGAACAAATTACAGCTGGGCAATTGATAGAAATGAAGGCTGCACCGTAGTGCATATGCAAGACATAAAGATTAATATGTGATTCATGTGGCATTACAACAAGATACATAGGCCGTTATCCAACTGCATCTATGACAAAAATCCACCCTACGAATATCATCCGAACAAACGTTGGGTATTAAGTTACAAGCAACACATAATCGCAGGAAGCAAAATGTGTAATGTAAAGAATAACATCATCCTTAGACAAAGCATTGTTGTTTTATCCCTAATGGAAACAACACATCCTCCATCCGTCACGTTTTTGTCACTCGAGCACAGATGAAAAGGAGGCATAAACCCACTATCGAGCATAAATATTCCCTCTTGGAGTTACTAGCATCTAATTGGCCATAACATCTACTAACAATGGAGAGCATGCAAGATCATAAATAACATATGCATGAACATAACATGATAGATTGATAATCAGAAGACATATCATTCAACATCCATCAGATCCCATCAAACACAACATGTAGGATTACATAGAGATGATCTTGATCATGTTAGGAAGCTCAGAAGATCTAAACATGAGGCACAAAGTGGAGAAGACAACCATCTAGCTACTGCTATGGACCCGTAGTCCAGGGATGAACTACTCACACATCACTTCGGAGGAGGTCATGGTGGTGTAGACCCCTCCGGTGATGATTTCCCCCTCCGACAGGGTGCCGGGGAGAGCTCCAGAACCCTCCCGATCTCGGGATGATGGTGACTATGGCCTCGGGTGTTTCTCAGGTAAAAGTGGTATCTATTTAGGGTTTACGCCTCAGGGGGAATAAATAGGCGAAAGGGCAGAGGCAGTGGAGGCTCAGGGGCCCCACACCACCCCCTGGCGCGGCCAAGGGGGGACCGTGCCACCCTATGGTGTGGGCCCCCTGAGGCCCCCCTCCGGGTTTTTTCGGGACTCAATGGAAGCTCCGGGATTTCTAAGACTTCTGGGCTTCGAATTTTCCAATTCTGCGAATATTTCCAGAACAACTTTTCTGAAACTAAAAACAGCAGAAAACAGGGAACTGGCTCTGTGGCATCTTTTCAATAGGTTAGTCTGGAAAATCGATAAAAATGACATAAAGTGTATAGCAAAAATGTGGGAAACAATAAGAAAACAACATGGACCATCAAAAATTAAGGTTACGTTTATGATGTATCAGCCTAGTGTTTTGAACAATAGGGCTTACGACCAAAGCATGTATGCCGGGTTCTGGGATGTTACCGGGATGATCAGACTGATCGCATGAAATTGGCATATTTAAATACTTCAAGTACTTTGGGGTTGGAGGTACAACCGCATTGATTTCTCAAAGTGTGTGTTTTGCTTGTTTGGCTGAAGGAGTTGCCAGGAAAGTTAGGTTACATTCTCCTTCAACTCTCGGGAATTTAGGCTCGCCTTTCCGCTGGTGCTCCTGGATTTTATAATCAGTGTTAGACTCACTTTCTTCTTTGTCAGCTTCCGGCTTTTGCTTATTGAATTTTCTTTTGGAATTATTTCCTTTATTCCCGGATCCTGCATTGCCTTTTATGTGCTTATTAAGCCGACACTGCACATTTGTGTGGGTAGGCTTCCCGAATTACGAATGATGGACACAGTTTTCCGACTTAATCTTTTCCCACTCTTCTTTAGAGTAGGAGATGGGTTATGTGTTTTTTCCCTTCCATATGCTGCCATTATCCTTTGCAAAGGCTATATTTACTTCTTTGGGTTTTTGCGGTGCTTCTGGAGTAGCCTTCTTTTCAGAACGAGACGCCTTTTTGGCTTGAACGAAAGCATCAATGTTTCCGCCTCTCTCCCTGATGTCATCTTTAGCCGCTGCATGCTCATTGGTGGTGGTAAGCATAGATCTGAGATCTTTCTCCTCTTTCGAACCAACTATGAACGGTACAAGGCTGGGTTTCAGGCCGTTGATGAAAGCATGCATTGCTTGTATATCACTTACTCCAGAGCAACTATTCTTCATTGCAGTACATCTTGAGATAAAGTCGACGTACGATTCATCTTCATATTGTACGCAACGGTTCAGCTGGTTGATGCTCTTAGGGCATTTATATGTACCCCGAAAGTGCCGAGCAAATACTCTAGCCATATCTTCCCAGCTGTCTACTTTTCTTGACGGAAGTCCGTTGATCCAATCTCGGGCTCCATCCAATAACATTAGGGGAAGAAACTTCACAGACTCTAAATCTGTCCCTTTGTTGATCTGGACGACACTATAGTAATCTGAAAGCCATGTATCCGGGTTTGTACTTCCGGTAAACTTTTGGTAAGTTGGATCGACTTTGGCAAAGCCAGCGTGTAGACTGATTCTCCGGATCGTGTCAGTAAAACACTTTGGTCCGAAGTATAAATCGTCTCTTTCCGCCTTATCGACTTGCGCGGAACACCTTCTAGCTGAATGAACAGAAGGGGATCTGCTCCGTTCTGGTCCATTGTTGCGCGAGTGCGCTCTTCTGGGATCATTCCTATTTCTTCCGGCGTCCCGTCCTTTGGAATAAGGTGGAGTTCTACTCCTTGGCCCTTCTTTGTACCTTGTATGGGTTCAAGATCTCTCACACCTATGAGGATTGTCGTATCTTCCGGCTTTATCAGCTGGGTGTCTCGGAGGCGGCATTACTTTTCCGTCTTTCTGATTTTGCTCCTCCCGTTCCTTGATGTCACTGGGATTATTTCCGCCTTTTGGAAGATGAACCTGTTCTGGACGCTGCATCCTTTTTGTTCGGGATTTTCTTGTCATTCTTAGAATCTCCCTTCTTTTCCTTAGAATCGCCTGAATCTCCAAGTCCGCCAGGGTCAGGTGCTCCAGCGGCGCACGTGGCAGTTTTGCATAAGACTGAATCATCGTGTAGCTTGCCTGAACGTGCTTGTCCTCGATGTTGCTGTTGTAATGCTTTTCCTAAGAAAGCATACACTCCCTATAACTTTTGGTCATTGGAGTACATGTCGTCATTAAGGATGGCGAACGCGGCTTCTACTCTTCGGGTGCTATTTTGTAGATGCGTTCACCCTTATAATTAGTGTTGTTAACATGCCTTTGCCAAGATGGGTTTTCAAACCTCTTTCTTGCTGGTAGTTCATCCAGCTTTGAAATTCCGGGTAACCGTGTAGGTTTCATTCCAGATCTATTCCTTCTTTCGCAATTCTCTATTTCTTACTGCTGCATCTTAATGTCAGCCTGGGTTTTGAGGAGATTTTCTTGAGTTCGGAACAGATGTTGCTGCTGCCGCATTAGTGCTTGTCTCCGGGCTTCCAGCACTTCCGGGGGCTCGTTTCGTGCAACCGGGGTTTTGAATTATATCTATTTTCTCATGTTCCGACATTTGGGGAACAGGGATTTCAGCCTTTTTCTTCTCCGCATGTTTTGCACCACTACCTCCTCCAACTTCCAGGTTTTGGTTGGCAATATCTGCCAATTTGTTCACCTTTTTCTTCTGTAGTTTCGATAGCTGCTTCTTAGAGGACTTGTTTTTCTTCTTGGAAGACGAAGGCTTTTTGTTAGGTTCATCTTCCGTCAATTCTTTGACGTCAGGGTAAGTCGGACTAACTTCGCCTTCCTCTTCCTCTTCATCTTCCTTTGGCGGAGGTGTTTTGGCGTCTGCATCTTCCTCAGCATCCGAATTTCCAGTCGGTTTTGCCATGAGTACTTCGTGAAAGCTCCCCTGCATGGATTTGACCTTTCTTTCGAAAGCGTTTTCATCTTTATCTTCGAAATCTGTGTCTGCGGATCCGGTTTCCGAGTCTAGCTTTGCCTCTATGGCTGCTAATACAAACTCAACTCCCGAGTTTGTCGCTTGATCGACGAATTTCTGGTCTTCCACCTTTTCTGTGGGGTCATGATTTTCTGCCTTTTCCACGGGATTTTCGTCTTCCGTGTTTTCAGCGATCTCACACTGCACCATATCAATAAAGTGGGATCTGGCTGCAGGCATCTCCGGGGAGGTGGCAAATCCAGATGTGTTTTGGCGATATGCAGCTATGGAAGCTTGATCTACCCCTATGTATGAATAGGGAAAATATGAGCAGAATCCGACATTTAAGCCTTCATCTATTGGGCATAGGGCGGGTGGGATAAATTACTTCCACCATGAAATCCCATTGCTTCTGCTGTTAAACCGATAAAAACATTAGCAGATCCAATCAGTAAATTGCAGACACTTACCAGATGATTTCGTGCCGGCATATATGATCCGTTGTCGAGGAAGCGTCCGATGTTTCCATCGAATTCTAGGCTTCCGACAGTGATTGTGCTGCTGATTCTGCCGAGTATTCCCGCTCGGAATGTAATTCCCGACGCCGTTGGCCCCACGGTGGGCGCCAATTATCGATACATCGTGGGAAGGATCATGGATAGGGGTTCCATAAGCCTACTTGTAGAACCGCGGGGGGACGTGGAAGAACTATAAACGAGAACACAGATTTTACCCAGGTTAGGCACGTCGCAACTAGGCGGCATTCCTACTCTTGCAATCTCACTAAAACCAGGCCTGAAGCCTGAAGTATAGATAGTACAATTGTGAGTATGGTTTCGCTAACTCGGCGAGGATGAACTTCCCGACGAGTTGGCTTCTAGCTAACTTGTGTACTTGTTTGTTCCTTGCTCCCGTCCGGCTTTATATAGATAGCCGAACTAGGGCTTACAAGAAGGAAACCTAGAAGATTACGGAAAGTATCTAACTTGTAAAATAAGGAATCCAGCTTCTCCTCCAAGGCGTACCATGTCGGGCCATGGTCCGGGTTCTTCTAGAATCCGGCTTCTTGTGCGTCATCTCACTGGGCTGCCCAATGGACTCCGTTCCATTGCATGTGGGCTACCCTGGTAATCCGGCCTTTGGCCAATGCCAGATATAGACCTAATTGGCATATATCCGACACATCTAAGCTTGGGGATGCCTTTCATCGGAAAATTATCAGGTCATCCCTAGTGAGACTATATTTTTATTCGGTCACATCTTGTGCACTTTTCTTGGAGCATCGGTGTGTTTTTGTTTTCAGTTTGTTTATGTTTTGTTTTCTTCTCTATACTAATTGGATCCTAGCATTCTTGTTTGGGGGGAGAGACACACTCCACTTTTTCATTAGACTACTTCTGTGCTTCGCTTATATTTATTGAGTGTTCCTATTTGCTACTGCTAGAACTTTTAGCTCTCTGTTTTCATATATCACTTGTCGGAGCTATTAGTTTCTTTTGAAGAAAGAACTCTCTTGCTTCACTTATATTTTTTTGGAGAGTTGATAAATAAGTTGATTGGTGTTTGGTTGGAACAGAAAATGCTGCATGTGGTATGATATGATAAAATTCTTACATAAGTCTTCTAGATCACTGTCTTGAGTAATTTGATGCTTGTCAATTGTTTTGAATTACCAAGTAAGTAATGTTTAAAATTATGTATCATGCAAGTAATGATTATTAGTGAAGAACTACCATAAATCTTGTTGATATTTAGTTAGTATCATTGGTAGTTCCAAAGTCTAGATAGTTTCTAGTAAAAGGTTTTGGTTAACAAGGAAGACAATGTGGAGACTTGTAATTTTGCAACCATGTTTTTTATATAAGTCCTTGTTGTACCGGTTGATAGTTGTGTTTGCTTGAAAACCTTGCTAGCCTAAACTCTGTAATAAGCAAGAATGCTGCTTGTGCATCCAAAGCCCTTGAGCCAAATACATTCCACTTGTGTCCACCATAACTACCTATTATGTGGTATTTCTCCGCCACTCCAAGTAAAATTTTCATGTGCTACCTTTAAAATATTCAAAACTCATATACTCTCTTTTTGTGTCACCGTTTACCAGCTCATGAGGACGCGGGTAGACGGTCTTTATTTCGCTTGTTGATTAGACTTTACACACCTGTACTGCTGGCATATACATCCGCTTATCCAATTCGCTAGAAGAGCTGGCAACGGGGTGGCCAGCCCCAAATTTGGTTACTACAAAATTCTCTTCACTCTTTTTGCCCCTGATTCATCAGTTAAGCAGAGTTCATAAGTGCGTAAACAAAAGAGAAGAGGGATGAGATCTACTAACCACAGTAGAAATAACGTCCTTCATGGAGCCGCTCTTGTAAAGTCTAATCAACTTGTGACTTAATGTATTGTCTACTTGCTGATTCGTTGACCATTAACATACACACCTACCCCCAAAAATAGAAACTTCTCTATGGTGTGTGATTGTTGGGAGGCATATGAGAATCCGGTTAGCCATGGTTTGTGATAGCAAAGGTTGGGAGGAGTGTCAAATATTTTATGCTCTCTCTATTTGTTTTTCAAAACTTAAAAGCTCTAGCACATGATTTAATCCCTGCTTCCCTCTGCGAAGGGCCTGTTTTTACTTTATTGTTGAGTCAGGTTTCCTACTTCTTTCTATCTCCACAACAGTGTCAATTTTGGTACAACAATTGTTATATAATGATATGTTTGACTTATTTCATTATTTTGCCTTGACAATATGCATGAGATATATATGTTAAAAAAGTTGAAATCAGTGCTGAAACTAAATCTTCCTCTGTGTTGGTTAAACACTATTATTTAGAATTTATTGCTTTGTGAGCTAACTTTTATGCAAATTCTTATAGCCTCATTGTCTCCAAACTACCATTCATGAAAGTTTGCACATGTATGATTCATTTTGTTTACTCTTTGTTTACTTGTTAGCAAACTATAGACCAATGACTTGCATCACTTTATTCAGTTCATGCGCTTGGCATTACTATTTGATCAAGATTGTGTTAGTGGCATGTCTCCTAAAAAATTATGTTGTTTTATCATTTACCTACTCGAGGACGAGCAAGGTCTAAACTTGGGGATGCTTGATCCGTCTCAAACGTATCTATAAATTTTGATGATCCATGCTATTATTATATCAATTGCCACATGTTTTGTTTACACTTCATAGAATTTTTATGCATTTTCTCGAACTAAACTATTAACAAGATGCCACAATGTCAGTTCCTATTTTCTGTGTTTTTCTCTTTCAGAAAAGCTAGTTGCAAAATATTCTCGGAATTGGACAAAAATTTGCGTACGCAAATATTACAATAGAAGACTCCAGAAGCCCGAAGGGGAGGAGCAGTCGGCCCAGGAGGTGGACACGCCACACTAGGGCGCGGCCCACCCCTGGCCGGTGCCCTCTTGTGGCGTGGGCCCCTCATGTGGCCACCGACGCCATCCCTTCGTCTATATATTCCTTCTGCCCCGAAAACCTAAAGACCCGATCGAGAAACCACGAAAATTCCATACGCTGCCGCCATCGTCAACCCTAGTTCGGGAGGGTTCTAAAGCTCTTCCCGGCACCCTGTCCGAGAGGGAAATCATCACCGGAGGGCTCTACACTGCCATGCCTGCGTCCGGAGTGATGCGTGAGTAGTTCATCCTTGGACTACAGGTCCATAGCAATAGCTAGATGGTAGTCTCTCCATTTTGTGCTATCATATTTAGATCTTGTGATCTGCCCTACATGATCAAGATCATCGTTATGTAATGCTACATGTTGTGTTTGCTGGGATCCGATGAATATTGATACTATGAACAATTTGTTTATTTATCCATATGCCTATGTTGTTTATATCTTTCATGCTCTCCATTGCTAGTAGATGCTTTGGACAAGTAGATTCTTGTGACTCCAAGAGGGAGTATTTATACTCGATAGTTGGTTTATGCCTACAGAAATCAGCGTTCGAGTGACTAAACGTGCACGGTTGTGGATGTGTTGTTGCCACTAGGGATAAAATAATGATGCTTAGTCTACGTGTCTTTTGCATTGTTTACATTACACACAATACTTCATGCAATAATGATGCTTAGTCTACGTGTCTTTTGTGATGCAGATGTTGACCCGAAGGTGGATTATTTAGGCATAGATGCGTTGGTTAGCAAGTCTATGTACTTTGCTGTAATACCCTGTTAAATCTCATAGTGAACATCTTGTCATATATTGCATTGTCATGCCCTTATTATTTGTCAATTGCCCAGCTGTAATTTGTTTACCCAACATGCTAGAAATATTTATGGAGAGACACCACTAGTGAACTGTGGACCCTGGTCCATTTTTCTCATGTTGTTAAACCGCCTACTTCAATCATACTGTTCTCTACTGTTTCCTGCAATCATCACTGTTTTCTGCACCATACGTTTAATCCTTTTGTTTTCAGCAAGACCGGAGAGATTGACAACCTCTCTGTTTCATTGGGGCACAGTAGTGTGTTTGTTTGTGTGCATGTTCCACATCAGTTACGCTGCTGACAACCTTCTTAAGAATATATGTGTCCTCCTGGATTCGATAACCTTGGTTAATTTCAAAAGAAAGCTTGCTGTTGTTCTACATCAAACTCTGCGCTTGGAGTAACCTAACGAACAACACGCCCCAAGGAATCATTTCCTTACCATCTTTTACTGATGATGATATTTCTAATCAAGATACAACCAACAAAGTGAGGATTGGTCCTATGACTAGAGCATGTGCAAAGCTAATTGGTCAACTGGTGAATTCACTCCTAGTTGATTATCCTATTTCTGATTATGAAAACTTTATACTATCTAAGTATTTGTATCTATCTATGATAAGGTATGAAGATAAATCAATCATTATTCAAGGAGAAAGAGAGTCGCGTCAAGATCGTCAAGTGAGGATTTATTATGCGTGAGGGAGGAGAGGGAGGCAGACGCACAAGGGGGGAAGGAAATCCAGCATGACAAGTTGATGCATGATGTGGAGAACTGGGACATTGTGTACACAATCACAATAGTATAAGGTGTACCACATGTGGGCCTACATGCCTAGTTGTTTCTAGCCGAACCTTCTAAAAACAGAGAAACGCGCCTACTACAGTACCGTGACCCTCTCTTCTTCCTCTTTCTCTCCTCTCTTCATTCTTCCATATTCTCCACCATGGGACTACAGATTATGAACGTGAACTCACATGGTCGGAAGATCGAAGTCGCATACAGGAACAAGAGCAGGAGGCTTCCGGCTTTTCTTGACCTCTTGAAGCAATGGCTTCGCGAGGATGGCGGGGGTTTTCTTGGCCTTGATCTTGAGTACACGGCCGATCAAAAATAAGTGGCCATCATCCAAATTTCTCACAAGAGGTGTGTCCTTGTCTTCCAATGGGCAAGGTAATAAGCACTTCGATCGATCTTCTCCTCTCTTTCTCTTTTCCCATTTTCACCTGATCTTATTTTGATTGGATCGGAAATTGCATATGATAGGAACATGTACGTGTGTCGTGGAAAAGTCACGGCAGATGTTACCGGAGGTAACTTAGGTTGAGGTAAATCGACTCGGGTGTTTGGGAGAGGGTTTAGCTCAGATCGGACACAAGGTTTATCCTGGTTCAACTTCTCCATTCTAGATGATAGCTTACTTCCAGCTAGGATCATATTGATTGCCGATCTAGAGGCTCGGACTGCAATGTCGCCGAGACTCCAATCTAGGGTTACAAGTACTTGCTCTCGCGTAACTAAAATAACTCGAATCTAGGGTTCCCCTCTCTACGCCATAAGACCCGGTTTATATAACACCCGGTTTCCTGGCTTTCCTTACAAGATACATCTAGAGTCCTACTCGGGGTCTACACGTAACCCTAAATTAATCTCCGTGACCACCAAGTATTGGACTCCATGGTTTGCACCGCCTTTCTGGCCTTCTAGAGCCTTCCTTTCTACAAGCCGAGTTACCAATACGACTGCTGGCCCATCAGTGACACCCGGCCCATTTACAAGGTCTTGCGTAAACTTCCTCCAGCCGGGTCTTTGTTCCTCTGCATGGGCCTGCCGGGTTATTATCCCCCCAACAGTAGTCCCCAGAATAGCTTGGGCATCCTGGTTGGCGCGCCCTTCTTGTAGCTTCAAACTTTGAGCCAACCACGAAGCGCATGCTATTCCCTGCAAAACGATAAATATCTACATATAATAATGCTACGGGTTAGATTGCTTTAACTATAGCCAGGCCGGCTCTTTCGGCGGTCCATATAGTAACCCCATCATCATACTAATCCGAATATCAATTCTCAAATCAGCTCTTCATAGCGACCATTTCATAACCCGGCTTTAACGTTCCTCATAAGCTAGCCCGAGCAATAACTCCGAGACCGGCTCTTTGGCGGTCATTTATAACTCGGCTGCATAAAAATAACTTCCACGATCTTGTTTCCGTAATCAACGGTCCGAGTATCGTATCCCGTGATTTTCTCCATTTTACCGTTTGCACTCTAGGGTTTTCACCGCGCCTATAAATACAGGGCACTGCGAAACCCTAATCACAAATGCCACCCCCATTCCTCTTCATCTTCAACCTCCAGGCGCACCATTGGAGCTCAAGACCTGTGACGCCCCGAGATCGGGCACTATGCAGATTTCAGCATTCCCGCCAAAATCCACATAATAACCGATTCCAGGTTGCCACTTGTGATAACATTACAACAGTTCACGAATATTCCGCAACAACAACAGAAAAGATATATACAAGACGACTCAAACGAGTCAAGGATACAACTGATACAATACAAAGATCCAAATAACAGCGGAAGAAACAAGTCCGGCTACGGACAAGATACAAATTGGACTAAGAGTCCTGAAGATAACCGATGGCGTCCAATCCCTGCCCAGGCCAAGCCGGAGGGATTCCCAAGCTAACGTCGTCAGACTTCAAACCTGCTGACTGCAATGTGGAATATGCAGCCACGAAAAGGATTCGTGGGTCAGTACGGTTAGGTACTGGCAAGTGGATAACCCATACTCACAAGATACCAGCGTAACCAATCATCACAAGATACAAATACTTTGGGTACAACGGAAAGGAAGGGATTATTGCAAAGAAGCGGCAGCGGGCTGCACTAACTAACTACAGAGACGCGCTACAACATCCGGCTAAAAGAAAGGGGATAAGATAGCGTATCATAACCAACTACAACTACTCACCAAACAATACCCCTCCAATGTTACCCCCTACTAAGGAAGCAACCCAAGGAAACTCACACGGTTGATTAGGGTGACAATCATTTTTATAGTGGAGGTAATCTATATTACTAGTCAAGTTATCATCGTTAAGTGTAAGTTGTCTGAGTACTTGTTAGCCAGCACTTTCACCAAGTCATCCATAACCGCGGACAACACGGCTTCTCGAGAAGATTTAACCCTGCAGGGATGCACCAATTTGGCCGTACACGTAAGAATGACCCGCCAGATGGAAAGGCCCTTCCACCAAGCGAGGCACTCAACACAACCCAACTCTTCTTCGCATCAAGCCCAAAGAATGTGACGCCCCGAGATCGGGCACTATGCAGATTTCAGCATTCCCGCCAAATCCGCATAATAACCGATTCCAGGTTGCCATTTATGATAACATTACGATAGCTCACGAATATTCCACAATTACAACAGAAACAGATAGATACAAGATGACTCAAACGAGCCAGGGTTACAACTGATACAATACAAAGATCCAAATAACAGCGGAAGAAACCACATATCGTCCGTCTACGGACAAGATCCAAATTGGACTAAGAGTCCTGAAGATAACCGAGAGCGTCCAATCCCTGCCCAGGCCAAGCCGGAGGGAGTCCCAAGCTAACGTCGTCAGACTTCAAACCTGTTGACTGCAATGTTGAATATGCAGCCACGAGAAAGATTCGTGGGTCAGTACGGTTAAGTACTGGCAAGGGGGATAAAACCCATACTCACAAGATACCGGCGTAGCCAGTCATCACAAGATACAAATACTTTGGGATCAACGGAAAGGAAGGGGTTATTGCAAATAAGCGACAGCAGGCTGCACTAACCAACTACAGAGAGATACTACAACGTCCGGCTAACAGAAAGGAGATAAGATCGAGTATTGTAACCAACTGGAAGTAAATCCAAACAAACCCATCCTGGATCTCGCCCCTTATCCGAAGAAGCAATCCGAGGATAACTCACACAGTTGGATTAGTGATGGTTCAGATTATTGTGTCAATAGGCCTATTACTAGTCAAGTTGTTAATCATGGGGTGAAAGATTGTTAATCATGAGGTTTAAGTTGTCCTGAGTACTTGTTAGCCAGTACTTTCACCAAGTAATCCATAACCGCGGAAAACACGGCTTCTCGAGAAGATTATCCCTGCAGGGTTGCACCAATTTGGCCGTACACGTAAGAATAACCCGCCAGATGGGGAGCTAACCCACCAAGCGGGGTACTCTACACAACTCAACTCTTCTTCGCATCAAGCCCAAAGCACCACGTGCTGTGCGTGCGCGGCTAATCGAGCCCCCGAAGAAAAGGGGACCCTCATAGCACTGGAAGACCACGCCGCCCTAAATGCCGACTACAAAAGTTCCACCCTGGCGCCAAGGGTTCGTACCTGCATATGCGTGCAGCAAATGGAAAGCCCGAACTAAATGTGGCGATTTGGACGAGATGCGAATCGAGTCAAGTTGAGGGGGGCGCCCATACTCGCTTCCCACATGCGGTTAGTGCGCTCATCATGGATCAGTAGACAAGACCCTTTTCCTAATTAGGGGGTCGACACTAGCAGGCCTCAAAACCACAAAGGGCCTCCTGCCGGTGCCTTATCATCAAATTTATTATTAAACAATAACAGTAGCATGATTGATTGATTGATTGAACATCGAGCCCCCAGAACACAATAGAGTAGTAACAGAAAGTAACGGGTAACAGACTCGAGCAAAACAACCTAAGCATGATAGTAAGACACGGGCAACAAGCAATGGTTATAGGTATGGAGATGAGGCGATATCAAGGTTAAGGGATTCATGTGCTGGGTTCGTAACAGAAACAACTACTACTAAGGATAGCAGAAAAGAATCAACGGAAAGAATCGGTAACAAGTGATGAAAGGCATCCATATGGCAGCAAGTGAGTATACTTGCCTGAGATCCCGCAAGGTAGCAGAACTTGTCGTTGCTCACATCATCTCAACGTCCTATCCGGGAAGAAGCAATGAACCTCGAACAAACACCGGATGCAACAATTACTACTACGGCAAAAGATCCAGCATGATCAAGATATGGATGCATGACAGGTTTAAAGATGCATCAAGGTAAACTAGTTGACAAGATAAACAGATTTAAAGGGACCCATATGCAATTTGAGTTGCATATGAAAAACCCATGAATTATGGTTAAATTATTTGTTTTCCAACTAATCAACAGGTGCTAGTGGTTTAGTATGATGCATGTAAAAGGGAAACAGCAAAATAACAACATTAGAAACAATTTAAGATAGGGTGTAGCAATTTAGAATTTTATTATTAATTTAGGGAATTTTTGGGTGCCTTAAAGGTGACACACAAGTATTTGTTGTTTTCAACCATTTAAATTGTTCAAAACAAATAACAAAGTTTATATTTGAAAAGAACATCAAATTTTAGTTGGATTACATGTTTCAAATATTGAAATTGGAATTTGGATTATTTAATTATGAATTAAACAATATTAAACAAGTTTTAAATGAATTTAAAACAAGTTTGAATTTAATTGAATTTTTATTTGTTCAAAACATAATTTCAAACTCACATTTGAAAAGTTCACACTTTGATGGGTTGAAAACATATTTGCATGTTTAAAATTATTTTATATTGATCAAGTTATTATTTTATCAAATTTAATTGAATTAAACAAGGATTAAATTATTTAGGCAATTTAAATTATTCAAAACAGGAAACAAAAATTATATTTGGAAAGATGAGTTGAAATGGTATGGAAAACATATTTTATTTGCATTTATTGGATTAACAATGAATTAGTTATTGATTTTAGCAAATTGCAATTGATTTGTTTGAATTCAAATTTAAATTGCATTTTGAAATTTCAAAACAGTGAACAAATGTTACCAAAAGATAGAGAATTTAATTTAGACCAGTGTGCATATTTTATTTTCATTTATTGGAGTTATAAAACTAATTTTATTGCCAAAATACTTTCAGGGACTAATCTGTTAAAAATAAGGACTAGTTTTGATTTACAGAAATGTTTAAAACCGTTTTATACGCACAGAAACACACCCCAGGGCGCTGCCAGGTGGGCCCTGGGCCTGCGCGTGCCTGCGTGGCACGGGAGAGGCTGACAGGGGGCCCTCCCTGTCAGCGAGGGGAGCATAAAAAGGTGGGAATTTCTCCCAGGGAGTCGGGACTCGAACCCGCGACCTCCCCTTGCGCACACAAGGTCTGAACCAGATGCGCTGCACTGCGTTGCTTGTCAGATACAGAAGCGCGGACAAGGTGATGTTTCGCTGGCGCGTTTTCTGAATTTACTGACGAACGAACACATCCGTGACCTGACGGAGTTCGTCAGCGGCCGGCGGTGAGCTAGCACGCGGTGCTGCGGATCGCTGCGCGCTCGCAAGGGGTGACTCCAGGGTGGTGCAGCGTGCAAGGACGGACAGAGAGAGAGGAGGGTGGAGCACGGTGATCACCTTACGGTTGCAGGCGAGGCAGAGTGCTGGGGCGGAGCTGGACGGCGGCGTTGAGGTTGGGGACGGCGCCGGTGATGTAGCCACCTCCTGGCACCGTGTCGTGGACGAGGAGGAAGAGTGCACAGAGGCGATTTCGTTCCCGGCTAGCCAGTAGGGAAGGCGCGCGGTGACGGCGGCGTTTGGCGTCGAGGTTCAGAGAACCACTCCGGTGACGACGGATCGAGACGGCGGCGTCGATTCAGGGTACCTCCGCGGTAGCTAGGGTGTCTAACGGATAGAGGGAGGCGAGGCGAACTAGTTTCGGTGGCTAGCTGGTTAGGAGACGCTGCGAGGCGGCGGGGCTCAACGGAGATTCAGAAGAAGAGCTCGGCGGCTTCTCCGGCGAGGGGTTCAGAGAGGACAGAGGGCGCCGGGAGAGAGAAATTGGCGGCGCCTCGAAGGGAGAGAGGGACCTAGGGATTAGGGCAGGGGGTCTAGGGTTTCGTAGGGCCTATATAGGGCGCTGGCGCCGAGGACGGCCGTCGGAATTGCCGTACGGCGACGTGGAGGCTCGGATCGCCCTGCCGTACGAGGAGACGATGACCGAACAGATCAGAAAAAACGAACCGGTACGGTACTTAAGTGATTGGGCTGGGCTTGCGCTGCGCGTTAGAGAAGGGATGGAGCAGTGGGCTGGGCGCAGCCCACTCTCCCTGGCTGTTCCTTGCTTTTTCTTTTTAAAATTTTCCTTTTCGGTTTTTTTTTTGTAAGGTTTGGTTTTTGAAGAAAAACATAGCTTTTAGCTTAATAAAAATTCTAGAAAAATTAGGTTATGCTTGTTGGCTCAAAAGCAAACAGATGCCAAGGTTTGTTTCCAAAAAGTTGAGATTTAAATTGCTGTTTGAAATTTAAACCAATTTTAGGTGAATTTTATTATTAAAAGATCATTAACAAAACAAACCTTTTAAATAGGGTAACCCCTAAGGTTAATTTGATTAAAAAATTAGTTGATTGGCTTGTTAAAGTTTATAAATTCAAAAGTGGTTATAGCTGAGGCATTTGATTTGAAAATGAAGGTGATCTAATTAATTGATTGAAAATAGTTGTTTGATTAAACCCAACAAGTTAATGAGTGATTTGATTTAAATTTTTGAGTTAGCCATTAGGGTTTTAACAAGAGGGGAAAAGTTATTAACAGTCAATTTGATTAAAACAATTTGCAAACTATTGAAGAACAAATGAGTGGTTTAGTTTGCAAGTTTGAAATTGGAAAATTTTGAGCAAGGGTGAAAGTTTAAATTGTTTTGAAATTTTCAGTTGTGATGCAAACATGGTGCAATGCAATGTGATGCATATGATGCAATCAAAACAAACAGGTAACACCCCAGGTGTTACAGACGACACCACTAACAAGGGATTGCGCCCTCGCAATCCACCTGCTAACTCGGGAGGGGAAAGAAGTTCGACTATCGATTCTTCGTGCTTCCAGTTGATCTCCTCGACACCACTAACAAGGGATTCTTGCTGGGAGTGATGACGATGTTCTTCCACCAGGAATCTTCCGATGATCGAACCTATTAGGTTAAGGGCTCAGAAAACTTCCACCCACGTAGGATCCTAACACTTTGAAAGGTAGACAAGGGGGGAAAACTCCAAAACAAATAAGATGGGAGGGGAAAATAGAATAGGGATAAGGAGAAAACAAGAATCCTATCGAGATGTTTTTCCAAAATAGTTTAGCAGAAATAGTTTTTGACACTCTAGAAACAACGACCGTTAGCGAGGTTATCCTGCAGGCTTTGTGGACCCGTTGCTTCGATAACCATTCGTATCGAAACAATATCGGGAATCGGAACCAAGGCTCTGATACCATTTGTGACGCCCCGAGATCGGGCACTATGCAGATTTCAGCATTCCCGCCAAATCCGCATAATAACCGATTCCAGGTTGCCATTTATGATAACATTACAATAGCTCACGAATATTCCACAATTACAACAGAAACAGATAGATACAAGATGACTCAAACGAGCCAGGGTTACAACTGATACAATACAAAGATCCAAATAACAGCGGAAGAAACCACATATCGTCCGTCTACGGACAAGATCCAAATTGGACTAAGAGTCCTGAAGATAACCGAGAGCGTCCAATCCCTGCCCAGGCCAAGCCGGAGGGAGTCCCAAGCTAACGTCGTCAGACTTCAAACCTGTTGACTGCAATGTTGAATATGCAGCCACGAGAAAGATTCGTGGGTCAGTACGGTTAAGTACTGGCAAGGGGGATAAAACCCATACTCACAAGATACCGGCGTAGCCAGTCATCACAAGATACAAATACTTTGGGATCAACGGAAAGGAAGGGGTTATTGCAAATAAGCGACAGCAGGCTGCACTAACCAACTACAGAGAGATACTACAACGTCCGGCTAACAGAAAGGAGATAAGATCGAGTATTGTAACCAACTGGAAGTAAATCCAAACAAACCCATCCTGGATCTCGCCCCTTATCCGAAGAAGCAATCCGAGGATAACTCACACAGTTGGATTAGTGATGGTTCAGATTATTGTGTCAATAGGCCTATTACTAGTCAAGTTGTTAATCATGGGGTGAAAGATTGTTAATCATGAGGTTTAAGTTGTCCTGAGTACTTGTTAGCCAGTACTTTCACCAAGTAATCCATAACCGCGGAAAACACGGCTTCTCGAGAAGATTATCCCTGCAGGGTTGCACCAATTTGGCCGTACACGTAAGAATAACCCGCCAGATGGGGAGCTAACCCACCAAGCGAGGTACTCTACACAACTCAACTCTTCTTCGCATCAAGCCCAAAGCACCACGTGCTGTGCGTGCGCGGCTAATCGAGCCCCCGAAGAAAAGGGGACCCTCATAGCACTGGAAGACCACGCCGCCCTAAATGCCGACTACAAAAGTTCCACCCTGGCGCCAAGGGTTCGTACCTGCATATGCGTGCAGCAAATGGAAAGCCCGAACTAAATGTGGCGATTTGGACGAGATGCGAATCGAGTCAAGTTGAGGGGGGCGCCCATACTCGCTTCCCACATGCGGTTAGTGCGCTCATCATGGATCAGTAGACAAGACCCTTTTCCTAATTAGGGGGTCGACACTAGCAGGCCTCAAAACCACAAAGGGCCTCCTGCCGGTGCCTTATCATCAAATTTATTATTAAACAATAACAGTAGCATGATTGATTTATTGATTGAACATCGAGCCCCCAGAACACAATAGAGTAGTAACAGAAAGTAACGGGTAACAGACTCGAGCAAAACAACCTAAGCATGATAGTAAGACACGGGCAACAAGCAATGGTTATAGGTATGGAGATGAGGCGATATCAAGGTTAAGGGATTCATGTGCTGGGTTCGTAACAGAAACAACTACTACTAAGGATAGCAGAAAAGAATCAACGGAAAGAATCGGTAACAAGTGATGAAAGGCAGCCATATGGCAGCAAGTGAGTATACTTGCCTGAGATCCCGCAAGGTAGCAGAACTTGTCGTTGCTCACATCATCTCAACGTCCTATCCGGGAAGAAGCAATGAACCTCGAACAAACACCGGATGCAACAATTACTACTACGGCAAAAGATCCAGCATGATCAAGATATGGATGCATGACAGGTTTAAAGATGCATCAAGGTAAACTAGTTGACAAGATAAACAGATTTAAAGGGACCCATATGCAATTTGAGTTGCATATGAAAAACCCATGAATTATGGTTAAATTATTTGTTTTCCAACTAATCAACAGGTGCTAGTGGTTTAGTATGATGCATGCAAAAGGGAAACAGCAAAATAACAACATTAGAAACAATTTAAGATAGGGTGTAGCAATTTAGAATTTTATTATTAATTTAGGGAATTTTTGGGTGCCTTAAAGGTGACACACAAGTATTTGTTGTTTTCAACCATTTAAATTGTTCAAAACAAATAACAAAGTTTATATTTGAAAAGTACATCAAATTTTAGTTGGATTACATGTTTCAAATATTGAAATTGGAATTTGGATTATTTAATTATGAATTAAACAATATTAAACAAGTTTTAAATGAATTTAAAACAAGTTTGAATTTAATTGAATTTTTATTTGTTCAAAACATAATTTCAAACTCACATTTGAAAAGTTCACACCTTGATGGGTTGAAAACATATTTGCATGTTTAAAATTATTTTATATTGATCAAGTTATTATTTTATCAAATTTAATTGAATTAAACAAGGATTAAATTATTTAGGCAATTTAAATTATTCAAAACAGGAAACAAAAATTATATTTGGAAAGATGAGTTGAAATGGTATGGAAAACATATTTTATTTGCATTTATTGGATTAACAATGAATTAGTTATTGATTTTAGCAAATTGCAATTGATTTGTTTGAATTCAAATTTAAATTGCATTTTGAAATTTCAAAACAGTGAACAAATGTTACCAAAAGATAGAGAATTTAATTTAGACCAGTGTGCATATTTTATTTTCATTTATTGGAGTTATAAAACTAATTTTATTGCCAAAATACTTTCAGGGACTAATATGTTAAAAATAAGGACTAGTTTTGATTTACAGAAATGTTTAAAACCGTTTTATACGCACAGAAACACACCCCAGGGCGCTGCCAGGTGGGCCCTGGGCCTGCGCGTGCCTGCGTGGCACGGGAGAGGCTGACAGGGGGCCCTCCCTGTCAGCGAGGGGAGCATAAAAAGGTGGGAATTTCTCCCAGGGAGCCGGGACTCGAACCCGCGACCTCCCCTTGCGCACACAAGGTCTGAACCAGATGCGCTGCACTGCGTTGCTTGTCAGATACAAAAGCGCGGACAAGGTGATGTTTCGCTGGCGCGTTTTCTGAATTTACTGACGAACGAACACATCCGTGACCTGACGGAGTTCGTCAGCGGCCGGCGGTGAGCTAGCACGCGGTGCTGCGGATCGCTGCGCGCTCGCAAGGGGTGACTCCAGGGTGGTGCAGCGTGCAAGGACGGACAGAGAGAGAGGAGGGTGGAGCACGGTGATCACCTTACGGTTGCAGGCGAGGCAGAGTGCTGGGGCGGAGCTGGACGGCGGCGTTGAGGTTGGGGACGGCGCCGGTGATGTTGCCACCTCCTGGCACCGTGTCGTCCACGAGGAGGAAGAGTGCACAGAGGCGATTTCGTTCCCGACTAGCTAGTAGGGAAGGCGCGTGGTGACGGCGGCGTTTGGCGTCGAGGTTCAGAGAACCACTCCGGTCACGACGGATCGAGACGGCGGCGTCGATTCAGGGTACCTCCGCGGTAGCTAGGGTGTCTAACGGATAGAGGGAGGCGAGGCGAACTGGTTTCGGTGGCTAGCTGGTTAGGAGACGCTGCGAGGCGGCGGGGCTCAACGGAGATTCAGAAGAAGAGCTCGGCGGCTTCTCCGGCGAGGGGTTCAGAGAGGACAGAGGGCGCCGGGAGAGAGAAATTGGCGGCGCCTCGAAGGGAGAGAGGGACCTAGGGATTAGGGCAGGGGGTCTAGGGTTTCGTAGGGCCTATATAGGGCGCTGGCACCGAGGACGGCCGTCGGAATTGCCGTACGGCGACGTGGAGGCTCGGATCGCCCTGCCGTACGAGGAGACGATGACCGAACATATCAGAAAAAAACGAACCGGTACGGTACTTAAGTGATTGGGCTGGGCTTGCGCTGCGCGTTAGAGAAGGGATGGAGTAGTGGGCTGGGCGCAGCCCACTCTCCCTGGCTGTTCCTTGCTTTTTATTTTTAAAATTTTCCTTTTCTGTTTTTTTTTGTAAGGTTTGGTTTTTGAAGAAAAACATAGCTTTTAGCTTAATAAAAATTCTAGAAAAATTAGGTTATGCTTGTTGGCTCAAAAGCAAACAGATGCCAAGGTTTGTTTCCAAAAAGTTGAGATTTAAATTGCTGTTTGAAATTTAAACCAATTTTAGGTGAATTTTATTATTAAAAGATCATTAACAAAACAAACCTTTTAAATAGGGTAACCCCTAAGGTTAATTTGATTAAAAAATTAGTTGATTGGCTTGTTAAAGTTTATAAATTCAAAAGTGGTTATAGCTGAGGCATTTGATTTGAAAATGAAGGTGATCTAATTAATTGACTGAAAATAGTTGTTTGATTAAACCCAACAAGTTAATGAGTGATTTGATTTAAATTTTTGAGTTAGCCATTAGGGTTTTAACAAGAGGGGAAAAGTTATTAACAGTCAATTTGATTAAAACAATTTGCAAACTATTGAAGAACAAATGAGTGGTTTAGTTTGCAAGTTTGAAATTGGAAAATTTTGAGCAAGGGTGAAAGTTTAAATTGTTTTGAAATTTTCAGTTGTGATGCAAACATGGTGCAATGCAATGTGATGCATATGATGCAATCAAAACAAACAGGTAACACCCCAGGTGTTACAAAGAACCACGTGCTGTGCGTGCGCGGCTAATCGAGCCCCCACGAAGAAAAGGGGGACCCTCATAGCACTGGAAGACCACGCCGCCCTAAATGCCGACTACAAAAGTTCCACCCTGGCGCCAAGGGCTCGCACCTGCATATGCATGCATCAAATGGAAAGCCCGAACTAAATGTGGCGATTTGGACGAGATCCGAATCGAATCAGAATTGCGGGGGGCGCCCATACTCGCTTCCCACATGCGGTTAGTGCGCTCATCATGGATCGGAGGACAAGACCATTTTCCTAATTAAGTTCGACACTAGCAGGCCTCAAAACCACGCCGGGCCTCCTGCCGGTGCCTTATCATCAAATTATTATTACCCAAAACATTAACATGTTGTTGATTAAATTGAAACCCAACTATCAAACTAAACAGGTGATAAGACGGACAACAAGACTTGAGCGCAAACAACACTAAGCATGCAACTACGACACAAGGGCCAACAGGGGTAAACAAACAACAGTTAATAGGAAGTGGAAGGAAGGCTATATCATGGTTGCAAGGAAAACATATGATAGGATCGAGACACAAGCATCGAATCATAAGGCTAGCATAAAGATAACGGAAAGAATCGGTAACAAGTGATGAAAGGCAGCCATAGGTAGCAAGTGAGTATACTTGTCTGAGATCCAGCAAGTAGAGGTACATCCGAAGAACTTGTCGTTGCTCACATCATCTCAACGTCCTATCCGCGAAGAAGCAACGAACTAGAACAAACACCAGATGCAACGATTACTTTTACGGCAAAAGATCCAGCATGATCCTATTTTATATGCATGACATGCGGGATGCAACGCAAAAGTACAACTTAGACAATTTAATCGGACCCGGAGTCCGGACAAATAATTATGGTTTAAGTTGTTTATCTAACCATCATATTAAATGTTGTTTAACATGGAAAAACAAATAATAGGTGAGCTAAACCAAATTAAATGGAATAGGGAGCAATTTAATTGAGCACCCCAACACATTCCATGTTTGTTATTTAGGTGAACATGCATAACCCTAGTAAAATGCAATATGGAAGATGCAAACAAAGGCATGGATGGCATATTAATATTCCTTGCATTTTTCTGGTTGGAAAACATATTTTATATGGTGAATTTGGAATTAAAATGAGCAAGGTATCAAATTAGCAATTTTAAATGCATTAAATAAATAATTAGTTGTTTTCATCAATTTAACTTATTTAAAACAGAAAACAAAGTTGATATTTGCAAAGTTCATGAAAAATGGGATGGAAAACATATTTTATATGTGCCATTTGAATTAAATTTGAAATAATTATGAATTTAATCAAATTCAAAAGAGTTATTTGAATTTGAATTTTTGAATTGATTTGAAATGTTCAAAACAGTGCACAAATGGGTTAAACAGGTAGAGCATTTAATTTGGTGTGGAAAACATATTAAAATTGTTGGATTTGGAATTACTATTCAAAAGTTATTCAATTGTGAAGTTTTTAACAATTTATGCAATTATTTTTAATGTCCAGGGACTTGTATTTAAGAAATAGGGGCTTGTTTTGAAAAACCAGGGACTTGGTGCAGAAACTGTAAAGGACAGGGGGCTGTGCAGAAATTGGACCAGATCTGGATCTCAGATCCAGATCCACTCTCGCGTGGGCTAGCCAGAGCCACTGGCAGGTGGGCCAGTGGCCACGCTAGCGCCAGCTGGCGCGGGTGGCACGCGAGGTGGCGTCCAGCGTCACTGACTTGTGGGCCCGGCCTCGCGGTGAGGGAAAATAAACGAAAAGGAGGGGGTCGCCGGGGCTCGAACCCGCGTCTCCAGGGATGCGAATCGGGGGGGATAGCCACTAGGCTGTGCGATCGGTTTTGTACACATACAGAGGTGAGCGTTTAAGAGATAAAACAATGACTGTAGCCTGACGAAACTGACGAACAGACGCAGCTATTGCTTGCGACGGTGACAGAACGAAGCCGGCGATCGACGGCGACCAGCAGCACGGCTCGACGGCCGGCTCTCAGAGCAAGGGAAGATGATGCCAAGGGGCCAGATGGCGAACGGAGGGGCTCACCGAGGGGCTACCGTCGTCGTGCAGGCTCGTGGACGACGGAGTTCCAGAGGAGGCGACGGTGTCGACGGCGTTCACCGGAGAAGATGTCGAGGACGCGTGAGGCTTCCTTGGTCCGCCTCAAGCCTTGCCCTTTCGCGAGGAGGGAGCCCGAGGAGTGGCGCTTCCATTCCCGCCGTCCACGGCTCCCGACGGCGAGCAGAGTAGCAGCGCCAAGGCCTCCACGACACGGCGACGGAGGTGCTCTCCACCGTCAGTAAAATTCAGAGAGGGATTTGGAGAGGAAAACCGGAAAAAGGAGATGGGGAGGAAGAGATGGCGGCGGCAGGAGGGAGAGAGGAGGGCCTAGGGTTTGGGGAGGGGATCCAAAGGCTTTATCGGAGGGGAAAAGGAGCAGGTGGAGGAGGGACCATGGTGGGGGAGGGAGAAAACGACAGCTGCGTACGGAGGAGGAAGAGAGGGAGTTGGGCTCGAAGGGGGATGGGTGGGCTCGGTGGGGAATTGTAGGTGGTTGGGCCGTCCCGTTTGGCTGGCTCGGCTGCCTCTTCCCCATTTTTTTGTTCTTCTATTTTTTTTCATTTTGTTTGTAGAAAAGAAAAAGAATAGAGAGGAGAGCAATTTTGAGGGTTTTTTATTTATGAAATAATTTTGTTGGATTAAACAACAATAAAGCCCAAGTGTATGAAACTTTGTTTTTTCAAAATTTTCAAATTACACCATGTATTTTGAATTTTGGAAATTTGAATTTAAATTAGGGTTTCATACAAAAGGAATTTTAAAACCAAACATATTTAATACTTTCAAATCAATTATAAGTTACAATTTGAAATGATTTGTTTGCATTTTAAATTGGTTTGAAAACAAAGGTGCAAATGATGCATGTGATGCAATGCCATGAGAAAGAAAAGCAAACAATTCTAGTTGGGGGAAAATCCCCCGGGTGTTACAAGACCCAAGCTCGGAGCTTGGACGCCGGACTTCACGCGCACGCCACCGTTTTCGACAAGAACCGGCCCTCCGTTCCCCGCCGCCGCGCCACGTTCAACGAGCTTCACTTCCGCCGCCAATTCCTGGTAAGCACTCCCAGATCTAAGTTTCCATTTCTAGATCTTGAACTCGCGTTCTTCGTGTTCATCGCACTTGTCTCTTTCTTATTTTATTTCTTCTTTTCGTTCTCCACTAGATCTTTGTCCATGGCTCCCAAAGCTCCTCCCAAGTCTAAGGCCAAGGCCACGGCTGTGAAGCAGAAGCCGAGTAAGACCATCTCGGCCAACTAGGCCAGATCGACTGTCACGCAGGTCAAGCTGGAAGAGCTGGCCGAATCTGGGGTCCTCCCTCCTCAATCGGAAATCTCCTGGAGGGCTCCCGAAGAGGAGAGTCGGCCTTCACCTAAAGAAGGTGAAGTTATAGTTTTTCTTGAGCACGTGACTCGGGGTTTCCATCCCCCGGGTCATCCTTTCTTTCGTGAGGTTCTTCACCACTACAAACTTCAGGTCTTTGACATAGGCCCAAATTCGATTCTCAACATTTGCCATTTTATCGTCCTTTGCGGATCTTACCTCTGCATCGCCCCCAATCTCGCATTGTTCCTTGAACTTTTCCAGTGCAAACCTTGCCGCGAAAATACGGATGGTCCCCTCCTTGTCTGTGGAGGCGTGGCCATCCAAAGACGCAAAAAATCTTTGATGCCGACTCTCAATCTTCACTCCCATGTGAAGCAGTGGCAAAAAACCTTCTTTTATAGCAAAGACACCTCCACACTCGGCGAGAAGCCTCTGCCTGGTTTTTCTGTTGAAACCCTTTCTCTTAGCGACAATCTGAGCGCCTTCGCTCTAGAGGCCGATAGACAGGCCATCCAACCTCTCCTTCACAAACTCTCTGTCTTAGTAGCCCATGGTCTTTGTGGGTTGAATTTAATCAAGACCTGGATCAGCTGTAGGATCCAGCCCAATAGTATTCGCAAGAAACTTCTTTGCGAATACTTGGGCCACTTGACCGACTCTCTCCGATACTCAGAGAAGTCATATCCGGCTGCTGACGTCAACAAGGCCATTGAAAACTTTCTGGCTGAGAAGGTGGAGGTCATCAAGAGCATATCTAGGCTCTCCCCCTTCACCCGCTCAAACCCGGCTCCACCAGTAAGAACCGACTAATCTCCTCTATACCCGTAAATTTTTCAAACATGCATATACTAACTTTTATCTTTGCTGTTCTTACTCAGGAATCTGATGATTGGTGGAAGATTGTAACCCCTTCTCCTTCAGAAAACTCGGAAGACGAAGAACCGAGTGACAGCGAAGAAGGTGATTCCGAGTTACTAAACAACTATTTTGTCGACTTACTAGACCGAGATTCTCCTCCCACCTTCATTCCTGACAATACGCCACGATCACCAGCACCGGGTGACAAGGCCGACTCTCAATCTGAAGAGAGCGAACCCGAGCAACTTGAAGCGGGGTTAAGCAAGAAAAGGAAACCCAGGGGAGTCACGTTCAAGGTGCCATACTCCTCCATGACCACAGATCCGTACTCATATGCTGGTATGCGCAAACTTAATGAATATCTAACCACCGTATCATCATAGAAGGTTGCATCTCCTCCACCCAAGCGACGGGCAACTCGGTCTTCACCGGGTGACGAACCCCTCAACCCCGGAATTCCTCTTCAATCGCCCACTCGCCGAGCCGGTACTCCTTCATCTTATCACAATTATTTTCCTCGAAAATATCCAACTCCGAGTCACCCCTTAACCGGAAGACTCCGAGTCTCAATTTCCAATTCTATGTCAGTGTCTTCCGGGTCAAGCAACGATCTTCCCAGTGATTTCATTATGAATACCGGGTAAGTTTCATAACATGCTTGACTATATCCCATATAATTTGCATGTTTCACCTTTATCTACCACTAAACAAATTGTTTTTCTTCCCTCAGAGCCAAAGTCACGCTCAGCGATCTGGTTGAAACCTCCGTCAACGACCCGATGGCGGTTGACCCGGAAAGCGGCGCTAATCCCCCGCATGTTGAAGAGCAAGAGCCGGCTAATGCGGCCAACCTAGGAGCCGAGTCTTCTCCTCCCGCCCCTCAGCCGACTGATCCCAAGTTTGAATACCTTGGGACACAAAGGGCAGCTGCTACTCCTCAGACCACCGCTGCCAGATTTGACGCCGGGAAGCAGAAGGTAACACCACCACCGGCTGACCGGGACGCTAGCTCCTCCAGGCCGACTCATAGTGACCCGGAGTTTGAAAAGCTACTGAAGGATTATCGCGCCTTGAAAGCGACTGAAGACGAGATTGTCGAGTCTTTGGCCGCTGAGCACCAGGTTTGTTTAACTAATGTTACTTATATGCTTATCCTAGTACCCAAGTTCCGAGTAAACTGTCCACGGTCACTCGGTACTTGCAAATACATAGTATTTCTTATACAAGCTTCAGAATACCCTAGTCCCTAAGTTCCGAGTAAACTGTCCACAGTCACTCGGTACTTACAAGTATATTTGAGAACCGGTAAAACTTGTTTTCTGTGCCGACTCATTGAAGGTCATTGCCGACTGATATTTCTTTGCCCTTTTCAGGCTTATGTAGCTCGTACTGATGAAGTACTGGCGAAAACAAATGAACTCCTGCAGGCTGAAGTGAAACTCCGTGATGAACTGGAGGCCAATCTCAAGGATCTTTCCAAGCAGTACAAGAAGCAGAAAAAGAAACTCAGGAACACTGAGGAGTTTGTCTAGAAACTCACAACTTTCATAACAAAGACCTATGACTCCATCATATGTAAGGCACAGCTATTTTCCGACTATCACTTTGAGTTAATTGGATTCCCTTATTTTACGAGGTTTTGACCCGGATCGCACTATCTTACTCCCCTTTTTGTATTGCTGGTCCGGATAAAGTTGCTGGCGAACATGACGACCTCCAGAAGCATAAGATACTCAAGAATGCCATCCGGCAATTTGAGGCAGGGACAAAATGGACACTCGAAGCTGTGAAGTTAGCCGGTGACTATACTGGCGTAACACACATGCTTGAAGCATACTCGAGAGTCCCTGCCTGGATTGATGCCTGGAAGCGCTCAGCATGCCGGGTTGGTGTGATACGCGGCCTTGCTTTGGCTAAGGCATACTACCCCAAGATTGAGCCGGCAAAGCTTGTTGACGGGTTTCCTGAGTTCAAGCCCGATGGCACCAAGTTCTTGGGCAAAGACCTCAAGGCCATCAACGCCCAGATCTGACACTCGGCTAGTTTGATCGCCGAGCATCTTGATGTAAACAATCTTACCACGCCATTCAATGAGGAGGATAAGCCGGATCCCTTCCATGCTCCCGCGCCCTTTGACATGATATCTCGCTTCAAGGTGGAGCTTGCCAAGGAAAAGGCCGAGGCCGGTACTGCACCAACTTCATCAACTCCGGTAGTTCCTCCTCCATCTCGTGCTCCCTCCACAGGTGAGCCGGACGTTGACACAGAGAAAGCGCCAGAGGGCACTACTGAAGACCCGGCCACCAAGACCACGCGCGATGACTCGGCTGCAGCGGCCGAGCTACTCCCTCTTATCAATAAACAATCATTCGGCCAATGGGCATTGTAATATGCCTTTTAAACACTGCTTATTTGATAGTGCGTCTGTGCACTTTTTGATATTCTTCCTAAGGCTTGTAATACTTTAAACTTCTGTGGTTTCGATGACCCCTCCGGTTGTCGCTTTGGTATGCAAACCTGTTTGTGCACAATTTTGCTGTTATATGTTTTGTGATAAAGATGTCGAGTCTTAGTCTTAGGATTGTGAAAAAAAATTCTCACAAGTCCCCAAGACCCCGGACTCTGGGTCCAAGGATTCTTGACTTGAGAAATTTTGTTTTCTCAAGTCCCCAAGTCCCAAACTTTCATTGACATAAAGGTGAAGGCTTAATCTGTGCAACATCACCCCTTATAAATTCAGGATATCTATGTACGCTTGTACGTTTTGAAGTTATGCGTAATATATACTGAGTTTCCGGCTGTCACCTTTGCTCTGCATAATTTATGGTTTAGATGACCCTTTTGACCCTTCTGAAGCTATAAGCCGGTTTTCGCATGGATTTTCAATGTTGCTATAACTCTAATAAAAACAGGGTCAGGCAAGTCCCAATGGGCATCATGACTGATTGAATTTATAGGTTAACAAACACGCCATTACGTTGCGAGTCACATCAAGCTTAAACCAAAAAGGTCAAGAATAGTTTTGGCTCTATTGTCCGGGTTACGAGCTTGCAACTGTACTTATTGTAAGTAATCAGTCCTCACAACCGAATGGCATCGTGACCGGGTCTGAGTATGCAATTGTGCTATTCAAGCATTCAACCCCCAAGACCTATATGTGTGTACTACGCAACAGTAGGCTTTCTGCTCTACCGGCTTACAGATATCTTGAAGATTAAAAAATGAAAAGATGCGCAAATTTAGACCCACTTTATCATGCACCTTACTATCGGGAAACATATTTGACTAAAACAACACACTAGTAAGTACAAAGCATGATCAATTATAGATAAATATGCAAGAAACTGACAAAATTTAAGGAACATAATAACTATGATGATTTAACCATTTCTTTATTTATATGAAAAGGTTAGGTCAGCAGGCCGCCTCACTAAAAACCCTCCAGTCCCCGTAGGTACCCTGGATAGGAAAAGAGCACGTCTGAAACCTGCTGCCTGTTACATCGTGTAATACAATTTGCAAACCGAGTCTATACTAAGTTTAATAAGGATGCAACTTGGCCACGTTCCATGGTCGTTCACGCTCTTGCATGGAGAAGGTGGAATGAGTAGTGTCATTCACATGGCCCGACTCTTTCCTTGCATCCACTAGGTAATACAATCCATTGTGTAGATTTCGGCTTATAATGAACGGACCCTCCCATGGGGGAGATAACTTGTGTTTCCCCTCTTTAGATTGCGCCCAACGCAGCACCAGGTCTCCCTTCCTGAAAAACACGCGTCCTGACCCGGCGGCTGTGATATCGCCGTAAATCCTGCTGATATACTGCATACCGCTCCAAGGCTTGCTCACTGTGCTCTTCTAACATGTCCAAAACGTCTTGCCGGGTCTTCTCGTTTTCCACCTCAACATAGATCGCCACTCGTGGCGAGTCATGGATGATATCACTTGGGAGGACCGCCTCTGCACCATAAACCATAAAAAACGGGGTCATCTGAGTAGACCTGTTAGGTGTAGTATTGATTCCCCAAACCACAGAGGGTAACTCCTCAACCCATGCTCCATCAGTTCGGAGACACGGGACTCGTAATCGTGGTTTTAACCCACGAAGTAGCTCTTGGTTTGCTCTCTCCACCTGACCATTGGCTTGTGGATGGGCCACCGAGGCTACATCAAGTCGAATGCCATTATTTCCACATAACTTCTCCTTCTCTCCTAAGGACATATTGGTTCCATTATCCATTTGTATTCATATAGCAATGTGCATTGGAAATTCCATTTGTATTCATATAGCAATAATGTATTGGCCAAAATTGCATAGGAAAGCAATATATATATCCATGTGTATTCATATAGCAATGTGTATTGAAAATTTCATTTGTATGCATATAGCAATAATGTATTGGCCTAAATTGCATAGGAACACAATTTATATATATCCATGTGTATTCATATAGCAATGTTTATTGGAAATTCCATTTATAATTTGTTCTCATTTGAATCCTAGCTATATGTACGTACATGCATTGAAATAATATACTGTTGCATTGAAACAATATACTTGTTGCATAACATTTGATCCAATTAATTAGTTGTTGCATAACATTATTTGTTTAACATTTGTTCCATTTTTGTGTTGCATTATTTACAAAAATTGTCCAGAACTGATGGATTTCCTTGTCAACAGCGGCATACATTTTGTTAGTGTTGATATAAGGAATGACAGGTCGAAGATGAGGAACACCTGGCGTATTGAAATACCATCTCAGTGTCATATTTATATCCAGGACCTGTTCCAGCTAAACTATGAGAGGACTTCCATGGATGATATGGCAGCCGCATTGATCGACGAGAACTACAGTACCATGAAGAAAGATTTCCCCAATTTTGGGCACAATCTTTGGGAGAAGTGCCCACTTGACCAGGTCAACATTGATTACGCAGCTATCGATGGGTACATTGCCTACGAGTTGTACTATATTATCAGTGTCTTCGGCTTTGGGCAGCGTCACCATGCCCCCCCGGTCTCCTACTCTTTGGGATTCGGAGGACGAGCAGTCCGTGTAGATGGGAGCCTCTCTCTCGTGACGCCTATATATATATTATGTATTGCTTGGTGTGTGATGTTTATATATTCGATCCCTAGAAGACTTATGTACGTGTCGTTGTTTAATTGTATATGTCTATTTTAAATGTCCTTGTTTAAGTAGATATATATGCATGATCGATCTGAGCAAGCTTAATGAAGCAATTGATGTATAAGCAATGAAATTTCGGAAATTTAATTTGACACCCGAGCTATGTTGAAATGTGGAGTAAGAGAAAAAAATCTATCTGAAGATAATATAATATGTTGAAATGACTAACAATTTGGAGTAAATTTTATACATATCGATCTATATATATAATTAATGATGGAAAATATAATATGTATGGTGTCGATCATATATATTGGAACTTTTCTAATTTTTCTAATCTACTTAGACAATATCATTTGCCAATTTTCGATTTTACAGATATTCATTAATATAAATAAAGCAACAAAATTAATTATTATTTAAATTAATTAATGATTATTTGAATTCAAGACTTTTATTACTTATTTATTTATTTATGTTTAACTAAACAATTTTTGGATTCACAAAATAAAGACGTGCGACATGATATCTCAAAGGTTAACATGATTGACACCATACTATTGTTAGTAAAACATGATTTGTTTCTTGGAAGCTCAGAGTGAAGGAACCCAGAAGTTAAGCGTGCTGAGAGTGAAGTAGTGTGAGGATGCGTGACCTCCTAGGAAGTGTCGGTTAAGAGTGAAAGTAGAGTGATTAGAGTTAAAAAAATAATTGAGATAAAGGGATAATGATTAGAGATAGAAATAATAGAGACTAAATAAAAAGGAAAATCAGAAATAAAAAAAATAAAAAAAAGTCGAGTCCCGGGTTGTATTAACACCCGGGACTAAAGGTCCTGCCGTGAGAGCGCCCTGGGAACTCCCCGTGGGCTGCCCTCTAGTCGCGGCTCGTGGGCCGGCGGGACAAAGGGGGGGGGGGGGGCTGTAGTCCCAGATAAGTAGTCCCGGATTGAAATCCGAGACTATAGCCCCTTACGGACCGGGACTAGAGGCCCGTTTTCTACTAGTGGGTTTTTTGCCATGCCATCGAAGACCTACAGAATCACGCCCGGTTGCCCTCTTCTCGTGTTTCGTTCTTGCATGGAGATGACTGTCGGTGTGGGCGGATGCGAGTCTTGCGAATAAAGGCGACGGTCCTATCGTTCTTCTCGCATCAAAGCTTCGTTCTGCGTGTTTGAGCTTTTTTATCCGTCCATGGATGTATTCCGGATCTTCTTCTAGAGACCTTTATGGATTGGCGTTAAGTCCCTGGTTATATGGATAGGAGAGAATTCGGTCGTGTGCACCCATATTTTTAGCCGTGAGGCTGAAGGATGGAGTGACGCGAAGCTTCGTCATCTGTTTTCACCACGGGACATGTCGGTATTCGATTTCTTTGGTGACGAAGTGTCGGAGAATGTCATGGTGGCTGAGGTCTGAGGTCTTAGTAATGGCAGACCTAGTTTCCGAGGCGACCGGGACTTTTCTTTGTGATTCCTAACTTGTACCAGTGGCATTGGAAAGCGGGGGCGGGGGAGGGGGCAGCACAGAAGGAGTACACATTCTTGTCTTTCAAGATGAAAATTCAAGCTCTGACCTTAATTGGTTGTTCCTGTCAATGGCCCTGTTGAAGGCATTGTTTTGAGAGCGCAAACTTTCTCTATGGTGAAAACCTAAGATCTATGATCGGGCGACGACGGCGTTTGTGCATTGTGTCCTTCTTGGAGGCGTCGTATTTGGAGAATTTGAACTCTAGGTGTTGTGTTGGTGGTGGTTTGTGTTGCTGCTAAAAGGAATAAATAACTATAGTGGGATATTTTTTGTTTTTTCTTCTTCTTTTTTAGAGTTGTGTGCATCCCTAATGTCTTTAGGACATTTTGTTGTTGCAGAGGCTATGTGTATTGGTTATTCCTGGGATATTAATATATTCCCATTATCAAAAAAATGTGGTTGTGGTACCGCCATCCCTCGTCTATGAACGCTTCTTCTCGGTCTGCCTGGCCTCGTAACGCTTGCCATGGTGAGACGTCGATGATGGACTCAAGACCGTGTTGGCGCATGTTGGTGCGCGGCGAGCATCATGGAGCCGACATGTGTCCGGGGTTGTGGGTTGGTAGGGGTCGAGAGAAATCACTGTCGGCTCATGCCTGCGTGTGTCGCCATCCTTCTTGAAGTGCGTCGGGTGTACCCCTACACCACTCCCTTCCGTGTACCGGGATAATATTAGGTTCAGATCAGGCAACAACGTCGTCTTCGTCGTCGCATTTCTTTTTGAAGATGTTGCTTGGTACAAGATATTTCGGAGGTTTAGAAATGCGGTGGAAATTCTCCGGTGGGCGCATCGGTTGCGGGACCTCTTCGCTTTTATCGATCCGACGCCGTTGGCATTAGTCCTTTTCTCTCTCTCTCTCTTATTTTTCTCTCGGGCTTAATAACTGAATTCTATCACACACTCACATGTATTGCTTGGATGGTTACAGACATATATAGGGTCCTGGCGCATGTCGTGCAATCGTGGCTTCCGTGAGCCTCCTATCCGATCGGTCAGTTGATCCTATCTATCTATACAGAAGAGAGCCGTTACATGGCTTGACATGGTCATGTACAATACATACACTTCAACACCCCCCCGCAGTCTGAACATCTGAAGGAAAAATGTTCAGGCTAGACCTAAAATTGCTAAACACCGTGGTTGGCAATCCCTTCATGAAGATATCAGCGAACTGAGACGCTGAAGGGACATGTTGCGCCTTGGCCTCGCCCAGGGACACTCGACCGCGCATGAAATGCAAGTCAATTTCAACATGTTTAGTGCGTTGATGTTGCACCGGGTTGGTAGAAAGGTACATCGTGCTGATGTTGTCACAGTACACGACAGTGGCACGTCGAGGTGGCCGATGAAGTTTAGACAGCAGCTGTCGCATCCAGCATGACTCGGCGACGCAGTTCGCCACCGCGCGGTACTCGGCCTCGGCACTGGATCGTGAAACGGTGGCTTGGCGTTTGGAGGACCAAGACACAAGGTTTGCGCCAAGGAATACGCAGAAGCCGGAGGTGGAACGGTGAGTGTCCGGGCACCCAGCCCAATCGGCGTCAATGTAAGCAGTAAGATCAGTAGAGGAGGTGTGGTATAACTGAAGCCCATAGTCTGTAGTGCCCTTGAGGTATCGGGGAACGCGTTTGGCAAGTTGAAAATGGGATGTGGTAGGTGCGTGCATGAACAAGCATAGCTGTTGGACGGCCTAGGCGATGTCGGGACGTGTGAGGGTGAGATATTTTAGTGCTCCGGTGAGGCTACGAAAGAGGGATGGATCAGAGAAGGGGACCCCATCGTGTGCGGATGGTTTGGCTCGGGCATCTATGGGTGTGGTGAGGGGATTGCAATGAAGCATATTGGCATGTTCGAGGATTTCTAGGGTGTACTGATTCTGGGATAAGAAGAGGCCAGAGGAGTTGCGGTGTATGTTGATCCCCAAGAAATGGTGCAAAGGGCCTAGGTCAGACATGGAGAATTCGGTGGAGAATAAAAAGGGATGAATCACACTTAGAGGCCGAGAAGCCGAGAGAGAGAATATAGGTGGTGAATCTCATGAACCAAGTGCGAGGTGCTTGTTTTAGGCCGTAGGGGGATTTTTTGAGGTGGCAAACGTGATGAGGCGTGGTGGAATGGATGAAGCCCGATGGTTGTTGGCAATATACTGTTCTTGGAGTGTACCGTGGAGAAAGGCATTTTTGACATCGAGTTGGTGTATGGGCCAGGAATGGGAGGTGGCAAGAGAGAGCACGACTCGGATTGTGCCCGGTTTGACCACGGGACTAAATGTTTCTCCATAGTCCACACCTTCTTGTTGAGTGAAACCACGGACCACCCATCATGCTTTGTAGAGAGACAGATCCATCCGGGTTAAGTTTATGGCGAAATATCCACTTCCCCATGACGATGTTGGAACCTGCAGGACATGGGATCAAAGACCAAGTGTCATTCCACAACAATACATTATATTCATCTAACATCACAGCATACCAATTTGGATCTTTAAGTGCCTGACGATATGAGGTGGGTAGAGGGGAGATTGTGGGCGTAGTCGTGGTGGCAGAAAGATTAAATAAGCGTTTGGGCATTAGGAAACCGTCCTTGGCTCGGGTCTACATTCTGTGTGCATTTTCGGGTGGTTTTACGGGAACAACATGTGGGGGCAGCGCGGGATGAGGTCGCGAGTCCGGAGTGGTGGGCTAGGGGGGCTAGTGGCCGACAGACGCGTCAGGCGAGGAAGATCCGTTCGAAACGGACGAGGTGGGAGTGTGCACGGCAGGCGAGGTTGATGCACCCATGCACAATGATTGCGCGCTGATGGTGTCGGTTGGCGAGGTGGCGGACGATGATTGGCGATGAGCAGTGGACGTGGGGGTTCTGATGGGAACGAATCCCGAAGATGATGCGCGTACAGCTGTTGGCAGAAGGTAGATCCTGGGGCAGATTTGGCTGGGATTTGGTATGGCGGGGCTGTGTGTGGGTATAGGTGTAGTCTGCGGGGCTGGTTGGTAGGGAAAAACCGATTCATCAAAAATAACATGCCTGGAGACAAAAACACGACGTGATGTTAAATCAAAGCACCGAAACCCCTTGTGTTCACACGGGTCTCCAAGAAAAATGCACAAGGTGGAGCATGGTTGCAATTTGTGTGTGGTGGTGGCATATTAATTGGGGTAGAAAGCGCATCCAAAGGTTCGAATATGGGTGTACCTGGGGTGGCTACCAAATAATCGGAAATGAGGTGTAGTGTCGTGTATGGCTCGGGAAGGGCGAATGTTGAGAAGGTGATTTGTCGTGTGGAGTGCTTCAACCCAAAAGGGAGGTGGGAGGTGAGATTGAGCGAGGAGGGTGCGAATAACATCGTTGGTGGTGCGCAACATGCGTTCGGCCTTGCCGTTTTGCGGTGAAGTATGAGGGCATGAAAAACGGAATAAAATCCCATTGGCCGTGAAAAATGCACGAAGAACATTGTTGAGAAACTCTCCACCATTATCACATTGCACACACTGAACAATTTTAATGAACTGAGTTCTCACATAAACAAAGAAACGTTGAAGAGTGGCGGCTGTATCTGACTTATTCCGAATGGGAAAAGCCCAAGAGTAATGAGAATAATCATCCACAATAATAATATAATAATCATAACCAGAAAAACTAGAAATCGGAGAGGTTCACAAATCACAATTAACTAACTGAAAAGGGGATGCCGTGAAGCTAGAAGAAGTATGAAAAGGCAAGCGGGGCTGTTTTCCTAATTGACAAGCTTCACAGATGGGGGATTTATTCCTAGAAGAGGTACATGGTTCAGAGAAGGTAGAGGAAATGCGGGCGAAGCTGGAGTCGTTGGGGTGACCAAGGCGTCGATGCCACAAGTCACGAGTGGTGGAGCCGTCAGAGCTGTGTTGGAGGAGTGTAGATCACCGAAGAATGGGTAGGGATCACCACTGCAACTGGAGCGCATGAGGATGTTCCGCGTAGATAAGGTTTTTAATGACAGCAGGAGTAACTAAAAAATCATTCAGATAAAAGGGTCGGGGCGTGAGAGTGGTGGAGCCAACAGAAGAGACAGGAATTGCAGATCCATTTCCTACTACGATGCTTCGAGAATCAGTGCATTGAGGGGAATGAGACGAGGAGAGATTACGCGGGTTGCCGGTGACATGCGTGGTTGCGCCGGAGTCGACGACCCGTTCGCCCTGGAAGCCGGTGGAGTTGCTGGGTGCAGTGTGCGTCATGGCGGCGTAGTCGAATGTGGGAGCTGGTGGTGGAGCGTACGGTGCAGGGGCGGGCGGCGCGGCAGGGGGCGGCATCAGGGTGTAGACCTGGTGGTGCGCGCCGGGGCTGGGGCCGAGGATGCTCGCCGCGTTGGGAGGCGCCCAAGGAGCGGGGCGACCGGCGGTGTGGTTGTCCGTACCCGTAGTGGCGGCGCCCGCCGTGGTCACCGCGCCCATGACCGCGGTAGCCACGTCCGCCGCCGCGCCCGTAGTACTGGCTGAAGCCAGTGTTGTTGCCGTAGCCATAGTAGTGGGGTCCACCACCACGTCCGTGAGGTGGGTGGCCGCCGCCACGCCCGTTCTGCCCATAGCCGGACTGTCCGCGGTCGCCGCGCTGGCAGTGGCGAGCAATGTGCCCTACTCACCGCAGGAGTAGCAGTGCCCGTAGAATCGGAAGGGCGGTGCACCGTTGCCGTGGCCGGTTGATCCAGTGTTGCCACCGCCGGATGTGTGCAGGATCTGAGGAGGGGCCGCGCCCTTCAACTTCAATTTCTCCTCGGCGAGCTGAAGACGAGATTGTGCCTGCATGAAGGAGGGAAAGAGCTTCATGGTTTCAAGGATGTCCTGTTGCATCTTGAAGCGATCGTCGAGGCCGGTGATCAGACGCATAGTCAGCTTCTTGTCGGTGACCGGCGCGCCGAGGTCCCCGAGCTGCTCGGCGATCCCCTTGAGTTTGCGGCAGTATGCCACAACGTCTAGATCGCCTTGTGTGGCGTTGGAGAACGCCTTGTCGTGGTGGATCTCGCGGCCTTCCGTGTTCTCGGTGAAGAAATGCTTGAGGGATTGCTAGGCGGTGTACCCGGTGGTGTCCGGCTGGAGGATCACGTCCTGAAGCTCGTCGGAGATGGTGGTGTAGATCCATAAGACGATGTCGGCGTCGGTGGCCTGCCAGGCATCATCGGCAAGATGAGGGGCCATCTCCTCCTCAACATGGTCGCGGGCGTTGTACTTGGTGAGGGCGCTGAGGAAGAAGTTGCGCCACTTGTTGTAGTTTCCTGACGTGGTGTCGAGCTTGAACTTGATGTAGCGAGTGATATCTGCGCCGTCGGTGGTGGGTGCAGAGGGGAGGAGATGGACGGAGGAATTGCCTAGGTGCTGGGAGAGGGGAAGGGAATCTTCATCAGCCATGGGGAGAGGAGCTCGGAGAAGGAGAGGGCAGGAGGCTCGGAGAGAAGAGGAGAGGGGAGGCTATTCTATCACACACTCACATGTATTGCTTGGATCAGTTACAGACATATATAGGGACCTGGCGCAGGTCGTGCGATCGTGGCTTCCATGAGCCTCCTATCCCATCGGTCAGTTGATCCTATCTATCTATCTATACAGGAGAGAGCCGTTACATGGCTTGATATGGTCATGTACAATACATACACTTCAACATTAATTGTGCCTATTTTGTCCCAGGCTTGGTCTCAAAAGTTGCATGATGTGAAGCGGGGTGCAAGCCTATTTCGAGAATCCATTTCGGTTATTTCAACCGGATTTAACTCCATCCATGCTTGATGTGCTACTACAAACTCACTAGGCCTACTAGACTCTGTCTCGTGTATCATGAGCATCTGAAATTAAATGTATCAGATTAATTAGCTTAAGCATCACATGGTTTGGTGTCGGTTCTAAGAGCTGACACCAAATGGTAATAAGCTGGCGATGACGTGTACTTGCATGGGACAGATAAAAGAATGCACGACACAAAAATAATTAGGGACGAGATCTGGATCAGGATTGACTGTAGACGAGTCTATATATGAACATAATTATCGGTAAAACTGAATTTAAATTGTGAAGATAATTAGTATTGCTTTCGTACTTAGGGGTAAAAACTTGCATCACGTTGTCCGGGTCTGGTTACTCGAAGGAGGAAACTGATCGAGCGAAAGATGAAAGAATGGTACGTGTGGATAGGGTTAGGCGCGAGAGAAAGGATCGTGCTCATTGTCCACCACCTCCAAGCTCCCGTATGTCGGCGGTCACGTGAAATTTGATCTGAATCACCGGCCGTCAGCAAGCATCCCGGCCGCGCGCAGAGTTACGGTCGACAGATGCTCGCTTCACATGCTAGACAGCTAGAGGGAGCATTTGTAAATATGGGTCATGGACCCCGTGATGGAATAATTAACATACAAATCTGTCTATAAATTGGCCCCCTTCACCCGTTCACTTCCACACAGTACCATACACACACCATCCATCGAGTTGCTAGCTTATACCCGCTTCCCCTAACCTAGCTGTATCCATAGCCTAGCCGGTATTTAGCCAATATGGCAGTCAACCCTTCCTATTACCAAACTGGCCTTGTTAGCGTCCCGGTCCAGCAAAGGGAGCATCTCTTCCACCTGTACTCTTACCAGGTAGTGGAAGGAAAACCAAATTCCAACCAGAAGATTATAGTGAACCCAAGCCAGTCCAATTATTTCGGTGTGACCGTCGTTAACGACTGGGTCATCTATGATGGCATTCCCCCCAATGGTAAGCTTGTGGCACGTCTTCAAGGAATTCACGTTGGTGCTGACAAGTCGGTTCAAAACTGGTTCTTGTCTTCCAACCTCGTGTTCGTCGACGACAGGTAAAGGTTTTAAGCGTTAACTAATTTCAGAGTTGCTTTTGGTATCTATACTTAATCTAAGCTTTCCCAGCCGTCTTGGTAATCAAATAAAATACTGTAGTTGGATTTCCTTTGCAATCCTATATATTTAACTTTGTTTCTATGCTAATTGGATTAGGTTCAACGGGTCTGTGCTTAAAGTGGACGGACCTTTTGGCCCACCTGATAATAATGGAGCCAGTGGCCAATTGGCAATTGTTGGCGGGACTGGAGAGTTTGCCTATGCTCAAGGGATTATCACCTACACAAACAAGTCATACGTAAATGGGGAAGTTGTGAAGGAGCTTCGTATCCGTGCTGTCTGCCCCGTCTTTACAAACCAGGTAGATAACACCTCCACTCCACTCCACCCTTTGGGAAACGTGCATGTTAATTACTCTTGGATCAAACAAATAAATTTCGCACTACTCCCATGTGTTTGTACTACCATCGCTTGGCACCCATGTCATAATCAGGATATGCTAATCATTCCATCAAATTATATGCAGATCCCTGTCACCCCTCCCATCAACAAGGTTCTTCCGCCGACGGGTGGGAATGGAGGCGATGCTGTGGACGTTACACCCAAGCCTCAGCATCTAGAGAGTGTGACTATTCGTAGTGGCGATGTCATCGACTCAATTTCCTTTTCCTACATTGACGAAGCTGGAATGAAGCAAACCGCTGGCCCATGGGGTGGTAATGGTGGGCTTCCTGTCACGGTGAGTACATTTTTTAGCACACGATTAATCATTGCCAACCTCACAAATTACAATTACATAAAATCAGCGTAGACAGAGACTAGCACGAGATGTATGTGCAGATTTGTGTTTCTTCTATCTACTTGTGCATGTAAAGAGGTAGTAATTGATTGGCGGTTCAACATCTCTTGCAGATCAACTTTAAATCTAACGAGACCGTGAAGAAAATTATGGGAACAACGGGTAATTTTGGAGGCAATGTGGTTGTGACCTCACTCAAGATTGTCACCAATCTTGACACATATGGAACTTACGGAAAAGGAAGTGGTACTCAGTTCGCCATTCCCGAGAAGGACAGTGATAGTGTGGTGGGCTTTCATGGGCGCGCTGGCTTATTTGTCGATGCTATTGGAATTTACATTACTGCATCTGGAAACTAGTAGTCAACTAGTGTTTCCTACAAATAATTATGGCTTTATCTGAAGCCCTGTGTTTTCTAGCGTTCAATAAGAAGCTAGGACAAGCACTGTCCTCAGCTCATGTACCACATGTTTTCCATTTCATCAATTGTGTGCTTTTGTTATTTTAATTTAAGGAAATGTTAGTTCGATCACTGTGTTTGGCTTGCGATATGCAACATGTCTCCTATATTAATTCTTCTATCTAGGTACGTTCAAAACGAAATGATGTTCTGGAAAAGATGAAAATGGATACAATATGGATTATTAAGGCTTGTTTCATGCATCTTCTTATATGGTTATTTTGGCTAAAAAAATGGTCCTATCTAGTTGTCTGCATGAGATCATATCTAAGAGCGTCAGATGCAATATCATCGTAATTGGTGGCTTGGACAAATAATTTTGTTATCAATTCTCTTGTGGGTGCTGACTTTATCAACCAGCTCTGATAAAAAAAAAATAGCTAAGTCTAGATCCAAACCATTTCATGAAGACACTGTGTGGTGACCTTTTCATCGTAATCACGACCATGACAAAAATACACCGGCAGCTTGCTACAACAGCCATGTAAAAATCACATTTCTTCAATTCATAGGATGCAGTGGCTAGAGAAATCTAGTGCTACATTGTAAGTATCTGCGAACATCTTTTTCTTTTTACGGAGGCAGCGGATGCTGCTTCAGATTATTAAGAAAGGAGCTGGGACAAATGCCAGTACAGAGTACAATGTGAAAGGAGGATGAGGAAACAAGGGTAGCAGCTAACTACAGCAAATAATTACAGTCCGGTCTGGCAAAGACCAGAGACGGAACTAAAGACGAAAACACACAGAAATTACTCTCCAGGCGGCCACGACTTAGCCAGGACACCCGCCGTGCGCCAGTCCAGGAGCTCAGCGATGATCTTGTCCCCTAGGGCAGCAGAAGTCAGGGCTTTGTTGTTGAAAATGCGGTTGTTTCTCTCTTTCCAGAGCAGCCACCAGGTTAGCAGCGCAACAGAATGCCACCTAGTCTTAACACGATGAGGAACCGACGCTGGGGAGCTGATCCACCAATCTTGCAGGCTATCACATGGGGTAGGAGTGGAGATGTCTACCTGCAGGTTGGCGCGCTGGAGGATGTCGACCCAAACCGACACACTGAAGCTACAGGAGGCAAACAAGTGTATGGCAGATTCAGGTTCAGTGCGGGGCCTGCGGCGCGGCCTCCATTTGCTCGGGCCTCTCGCCGGCGTGGTGGACACCGGGACGGCGGTCCCGGGCGGGCGGCTTTTGTCTTGTGCTACTACGGGCTATGGGGTGGCCTTGGTGCGTGGTGCGGTGGTGGAAGCTTGGTGTGGACAGCCAGTCGTGTGTGGAGAACAGTGCAGCCGCCGGCGAAAGCTTAGCTCGATCTTGGTCGGCCGACGACGGTGACGCCCGTGGGCGTCATCACCTTCCTGAAGGCGTCCTCGAGGGTGGTCTCGTGTTCTTCTCGCATGCTCCGGGGGAAACCCTCGACCCGGTTCTACCGGATCCGGCGGTGGCGGCACTCTGTGTCGTGTTCCCTCTTGAGGGCACCGCTTTGGAGCAAGATTCGGCTGGGGACCTGTGGCTTTGGTGGCGGTAGTTCCTCTTCTTGCTCTCCTATCGGTATCGTCTCCCCATGGCCACGATGCTCGAGCTTCTACGGGAGGGCCAGAGTCTCTCCTCTGATGCCGGTTAACGGTCGGGCTAGTGCCGGTGAGATTTCTCGGGTGTCGACTCGGCTAGATGATGCCCTTCGATTACGCTGTTGGCTATTGTGTAAAGCCTCGGTGACACATGGCCCTTCGTCCGGTGTGGACTCGGCAATGTGCTGCCCTTCGGCTGCTCCAACACCACCGTGGCTGATCTCGGCGGATTCAAGCTTTTCGTCAATGGCGGTGAAGACTCTGGTGCACTGGCGTCCAACGGTAACCGGAGGATGATGAGAGTTGAAAGCCTTCCCTGCGGGGCTGTTGCTTAATGTCATGTTGTTCTTCTTCCTTTTGTAGCTCTTGCTTTTCTTTCTTCTATCGGTCTAACTCCCTGTAATCCAAACCGGCATTTGTCCCGGATTCTTCTTAATATAATGTGGCAGCGCTGGCTGACTACCGTCAAAAAAAAAAGGTTCAGAGTTGCAAAGCCTGCAAACCGAGCAGTGAGGCCAGCCACGTTTAGCCAAGTTATCAGCGGTGAGAGCCATGTCTCGGAGGATGATCCAAGCATGTATTTTGCATTTTGGGATTGCCTTAAGGGACCATATCTCAGCAAGGATCGAGGAGTGAATGTTAGCGCTGAAAAGGAATTGGTAAGCAGAGGCTGCCGTGTATTTCCCATCATTGGTCCAACGCCAAGTAACCTCATCTGGCTGATCATCAAAAACCAACTCCCCCACACTGTCCAGCAAAGCTCAAAGCTTAAGGTAATCATTTAGCCCATCAGAGCTGGGGTTAGGCTTAATCCCAGCAACTGCTTCTAGGCCGTCGGAACTCCTCTGGCAACATCATTATTTTTTGCCTGCAGATGAAGTTAACACAAGAATTGGTAATATTCAGATTCTTTGCCTTTAAGAGGGGCATTCGTTAGTATTTCGTAAATAACCTGTACTACTGTACCATCGTTTGGAACTGACGTGCTTGGTCTTCAAAGTTTCTCCAGTCGCTACCAAACTTAAAAGGAAAATAATCACATGTTCGGCCATCCCATCAGTCACTATACAGAAACCGAAGAAAGGTTTGAGATTCAGATACAGTCAAATAGAACAAAGTGAACTGAACAAGAAAATTGATCTCACATGTGCAAAAATTGAGGTGTGAGAAGCTGAGAAATCCTTGAAAAATTATAGAGCATTACGCTCGGCTCAAATTACATGAAAAATTATATGCAATTCAAGAAATAGCTTAAGGTTGAGGAATTACTTCAGCAAAATACATCGACTTATCTCTTTCTTTGACCGCTCTGCTCTGCTGTGATCAGCCGCCACACATATTGCCTGCCAGCTGCGTGGCGGGTCTCCACGACCTGCCGACAAGCATGGTCTGCCCAAGTTTGATTCAGGATCATGCATCCAGAGACGTTGCAACAACAATTAATTAGAGCATCTCAAGTCGCGCCCCCAAAGACCGTCCCAAGGGTTTTCCCGTCCGGACGGGTCTCGAGCGCGCCCACTCGCGCCCTCCATTGGGCCTTTCCGTCCGGACGCCCCCTTTTCCCCCTCCGGCAAACCCAGCCAAACCCCGTCTCCTAAGGGTTCGTGTGGGACGCTGGACGAGTCGTTCCGCGCCGCGGGCCCGTCCTGCCAGCGACATAAAGTGCCCATTTGCGCCACGTCTCCTTGCGCCTCGCCCATCTGTGTCCCGCACGCGCCGCCTCGCCCTATGCCTTCTCCCTCGGCCTCGCAGCGCCGCCGCTCTCTTCCGCCGCACCTCCACCCCACCGGCGCCTCCGGCCACGCGTCCGCCCTCGGCCCTTCCTCCGCCGCGCCTCCGACCCACCGGCGCCGCCTCAGACGCCGCCTCCGGCGACCAGAGGTAACCACCTCGCCTCCAAGGTGTTCGGCGATTTGCCCGGTTGGGCGCCGGCCGTTGTTTTTGTCATATTTTGAAAATATTTTCATTTCTACAGATGGACAGCGACGATGAGATGATGGTGAAATTTCTCTTAGAGGAAGAAGCCGATATCGACGAGGAGGGGGATAAGAACTTGCTTGTTCTTGCCGATGATGAAGCCAATCGCGAACCAAAGCGAGGAGGATCCAAGTTTGGGAGGAGAAAGACGAAACCGATGACGAGAATGGAGGGTCACTGCATGCTTTTCGCCGACTATTTTGCCGATGAGCCACGATTCGACGCAAAGAATTTTCGAGGAGAATTCGGATGAGCCGAACGTTGTTCAACACATTGGTGCAGAGTGTGAGAGAGCACGACCCCTGGTTCAAGATGAAGAAAGGGGATGGTAGGTTTCTTCTCAATTCAGAAGTGCACTGCTGCTATGAGAATGCTTCCATATGGTGCCCTGCAGATGGCCAGGACGACTATCTCCGCATATCTGAGTCGCCGGCTATCAAAGCCATGTACAGGTTCTCCACTACGATAGTGGAAGTGTTTGGCCAAACTACTTGAGAGGACCAAATGAGGAGTAAACTGCTCGGATCCTGACAACAAATGAAGCAAGAGGTTTTCCTGGTATGCTTGGAAGCATTGATTGCATGCACTGTAGCTGGAAGAACTGTCCATTTGGATGGCAAAGATTGTACAAAGGGGGCCATCATGGAGTTTGCAGCGTGGTACTTGAGCCAGTGGCAGATCACGAGACTTGGATTTAGCATGCATTCTTCAGCATGGCAGGATCTCACAATGACATCAATGTGTTGCAGCGTTCCACTGTGTTCGCGAAACTTCTTGAAGGCCATGCTCCGCCAGTGAACTATGTTGTCAACGGCCACGAGTACAACAATGGATACTATCTAGCGGATAGTATCTATCCAAGATGGTCAACATTTGTGAAGACAATTTCCAATTCTTTAGGCAACAAGAAATGCTGGTTTGCCTTGGTACAAGAGAGCACAAGAAAGGATGTCAAGTGTGCATTTTGAGTGCTCCATCAGAGGTTTGCCATTGTGCCGTATCCTGCTCTCTTTTGGTCGGCCGAGCAGATGAGAGAGATCATGAATGCAGAGGATGAGCGTGAAAATCCAGTGCACGATCATCTTCCGTATGGGTTCCAGGATCCTCTCGCCAATGTGGATCACAATGTGCCAGCGAATTGGACCGAGTACATCGCGATGCACATGAAGATTCGAGACGGGGCAACTCATGATCAACTCCAAAATATCTAGTGGAGCATTTGTGGGCTCGCAAATGAATGGCGACGACATAGTGCACTTCGAATTTATTTTTAATTGTATGAATATTTTATTTTTATTTGTAGTCATTCGTGAACTATATATGTAATAATCTAAACTTAGAACATAAGTATGTTTAAGTATTTTTTAGACTCCAAAAAACGAAAATAGGCAAAATCTTGCTTTGAGGGTTTTGGGGGCTCGCCGGACGGCCATCCGGACGCGGGGGGCGGGGGGGGGGGGGGGGGGGGGGGGGGGGCAGTAGCTGGAGATGCGGTAGAGTTTGTCCTGCTCTGAACGACTAAGGAAACAAAAGTGCTAGAGTTGATTCGTCAACTCCTGGTGCCAAATGTTAGAACTGACTCAATCTATCTATTCTCTCTGATGTATTGTCCACACACATACACGATACACGCACATCTGCTTTCTATATCCATTCATACTTGAGGCTACACATGCCAATTTTGTTTGACTACTCTTACCGTCAAACAGTGAACGCTACCCGCCTTTTTTTCTTCTCTCAAGATATATAAGACATGCAAGCCTGCATGCACTTCTCCTTTTGCCGGCATGCGCACCCATTTGTACGTGTTCAACACTTTTTGTTAGAGAAAAGGGGTCTCCCCCAGGTTTCATGCATTTTATGAAAATGCAACCACAACGTACACACACAGCATCCAAGTTCAGAGAAACATCGCAGGTTCCTTTCGGCTCTTAGAACAAACAATAAACTAGAGCGTACATACAGAGATAACCACAGCGAGCAGTAACTAAGCTAATGAAAGAGAGCGCGGCAACATTCTACTTGAGTGAGCCCAGAGCCAATCTCCAAGCTATTTTTAGGAGTTCGCCTCTGGTCTTTTCCAAGAGCAGCAAGTTCCAGTCCAGGAGATCTGAATGAACATCCGCACGGATAACTCACCATCTTCCTAACGTTTGCAACCACTTGCTCCAAATCATATTCATGCCCAGCCATCTTTTTCCCGAAGCACAGCTGACCTAAATAAATTCAGAACAACATTCATGTTGTCGCTACCCGACCAGCGAGCTACAGACTTAAAATTTGCACGGCTGCACGGCCTGCTAGTCATAGACTCATAGTGGGAAGTAACTAAGCAATAAAATCAACGCCACATAGGCAAAAAATCTGATATGACAAGTAATTAATGTAGAGAGATGGTGGTAGTAACATAGCTAGTTACCATCAAATCACATATTTCAATGCACTATGTGTCTACAACCTAATAAATGATTGTTTACATGACACCACATGTATGTTACTCCCCACTATGAAGGTAGTAACATAGACTACTAACAACATCATGTTACTACTCTTAGTTACTCTCCACTATGAGCAGCCTAACAACGACTATTGGGTGAGCTAACTTGATATCCAAAACGGCATTGACATCCACCACATCCTTCAATTCGTAGCGCTTTGGAGAATGTACTTTAAGCGTTGGCAGACCAAAACAATCTTATGGCTCACGGCTATGAACGTGTTCTGGGTCGCCGGTGTCACTCCCACAGGTACGATTACTCCTGAACAGGAGAAGGTGTTTAGGGATGCCACCCTCGTCTTTGTTGGATGCGTTCTAAGCGTGATCGGAGATAAGTTTGTTGACGCATATTTACATATGCGGGTTGCCAAGGACTTGTGGGAGGCGCTCGAATCCAAATTCGGCCCAACCAATGCTGGCAGCGAGATATACAGTATAGAGCAGTTCCATGACTACAGGATGGTCGAAAACCGTACTGTATTGGAGCAGGCTCATGAGATACAGTGCATCGCTAAGGAGTTTGAAATTCTCAAGTGCGTGCTACCGGGCAAGTATGTCGCGGGATGCATAATCGTCAAGCTGCCTAATTTCTGGAGGAACTTTTCCACTAGTCTGAAACATCAGAGGCGTGAATTCTCAGTAGAGGATGTCATCGGCCATCTGAGTGTTGAGCAGAATTCGAGGGTAAATGACTCGCATGGAAAAGGGAATGAATGGACTTCTGCGGCCAATATGGTACAGAAGAACTACAACTTCCACAAGAACAAGGCGAGGACTGGTGTCCAGCAGAATACCGACTTCAAAAAGAAGGCTAAGAAGATCTTCAAGAAGGATATGAAGACAGATGGTTGTTTCACTTGTGGTTCACTGGAACAATGGGCTGTGATGTGTTTAAACAATTACAAGAAGCCAGAACAGAATTCCAAGGCTGTCAACATGATTGTGAGCAACAATGAGAATGGAGCATCTGGGTATGGTAATTTGTTTACTGTATTTTTATTTTGTCAGTCTACTGATTGGTGGATTGACACAGGTGCAAATATTCATGAGTTTGCTGACATCTCATTATTTTCTTCTTATTAGGTCACAAGGAACAGATCTGTATTGATGGGGAACGGCGCAAATGCTTCTGTACTTGGTGTTGGCACGGTCGATATGAAGTTTACTTCGGGAAGGATCGTGTGGCTCAAGAACGTGCAGCATGTCCCCGCCATCAAGAAGAATCTCGTTAGTGGCTCTCTTCTATGTAGAGAAGAGTTTAAGTTGGTTTTTGAGTCCAATAAAGTAGTTGTATCAAAATATGGACTGTTTGCTGGAAAACGGTATGAGTGCGGAGATCTGTTCCGCTTTTCTCTTGTTGATTTCTATAGTAAAGTCGTGAACAATATTCATTCAAGTGTTGATGAAACAGAAGTTTGACATTCACGTCTTTGTCACGTTGGTTTCAGTTGCATGACGCGGTTAGCAAAATTAAATTTAATTTCAAGTTTCACTTTAGTCAAAGGTTCTAAGTGTCATTCGTGTGTGCAAGCAAAGCAACCACGTAAGCCCCATACGGCTGCGGAGGAGAGACACTTGGCGCCATTAGAACTCATACATTCTGATCTCTCTGAGATGAATGGTGTGTTGACTAAAGGTGGAAAGAGACACTTCATGATGTTAATAGACGATTCCACTAGGTTTTGCTATGTATATCTGTTAAACACTAAAGATGAGGCTCTACACTACTTTAAAATCTATAAGGCAGAAGTTGAGAATCAACTTGAAAAGAAAATTAAACGAATCCGGTCAGATCGTGGCGGAGAGTATTTCTCTAATGAGTTTGACTCTTTCTGTGCGGAACATGGTATTATTCATGAGAGGACGCCTCCCTATTCACCTCAGTCAAATGGGGTTACCGAACGGAAAAACCATACTCTAACAGATTTGGTTAACGCCATGTTAGATACATCGGGTTTATCCAAGGCATGGTGGGGGGAGGCTATATTGACATCATGTCATGTCCTGAATAAAGTTCCAACGGAAGATAATGAGGTCACACCCTATGAGCAATGGGAGAAGAGAAAAACAACACTCTCGTACTTACGTACTTGGGGTTGTTTGGCGAAAGTCAATGCGCCGATCCCCAAAAAGTGTAAACTTGGAACAAAGACCGTGGATTGCGTTAATTTGGAATATGCTAAGAATAGCGTTGGCTATAGATTTCTAGTAGTGAAATCCGAGGTACCTGACGTGAAGGTCGGTACGATTATAGAGTCTAAACATGTTACATTCTTTGAGGATATTTTTTCTATGAGAGATATGCAAAGCACTTCTAGACAGGAATCAGAGGAGACTCCTGAGCCTGCCATTCCTATGGAATATTATGAACAAACACATGATGAGGATCCTGAGAAGGATGACGAGGAAACACTTGGTAGGGGCAAGAGACAGAGGACTGCAAAGTCCTTTGGTGATGACTTCCTTGTGTACCTTGTGGATGATACTCCCACTTCTATTTCAGAAGCCTATGCATCTCCAGATGCTGACTACTGGAGAGAAGCGGTCCGTAGCTAGATGGATTCCATCATGGCGTGGGAGATCACTGAACGTCCTTATGGATGTAAACCATTAGGATGTAAGTGGGTGTTCAAAAACAAGCTTAGGCCCGATGGTACGATTGAAAAGTACAAGGCTAGACTTGTGGCCAAGGGTTACTCCCAGAAAGAAGATGAAGATTTCTTCGATACTTATTCACATGTGGCCAAACTGACCACCATTCAAGTATTACTCTCGTTGGCGGCCTCACATGGTCTTCTCGTCCATCAGATGGATGTTAAGACGACTTTCCTAAATGGAGAGTTAGACGAGGAAATCTATATGCAACAGCCAGATGGCTTTGTGTTAGATGGCCAAGAAGGAAAGATGTGTAAGTTACTGAAATCTTTATATGGGCTGAAACAAGCACCTAAGCAATGGCATGAGAAGTTCAATACAACTTTAACATCTATTGGCTTTGTTGTTAATGAAGCTGACAAATGTGTATACTATCGCCATGGTGGGGGCAAAGGAGTTATACTGTGTTTGTATAATGATGACATAGTGATATTTGGGACCAACCTCAAAGTAATCAATGAGGTTAAGTCGTTTCTATCCCAGGAAATTTGAGATGAAAGATCTTGGTGTGGCTGATGTTATTTTGAACGTCAAGCTATTGAGAGACATTGAGGGTGGGATTACACTTCTGCAATCCCATTATGTTGAGAATGTTTTGAGTCGTTTTGGATATTCGGACTGCAAAATTTCTCCAAGACCAGATGATCCTAGTGTGCGGATTCGAAAGTTCGAAGGCACGACTAAGGATCAATTGAGTTACTCTCAAGTAATTGGTTCACTCATGTACCTAGCGAGCGCTACGAGGCCTGACATCATGTTTGCTATGTGCAAACTAAGCCGGTTTGTTTCCAATCCAGGTGATGTGCATTGGCATATTGTAGAAAGAATTATGCGATATCTGAAAGGTGTCGTGAACCGTGGACTTCACTATAGTGGATATCCTTCGCTACTTGAAGGGTATTGTGATGCGAATTGGATCTCTGATTCTGATGAGATGAAAGCCACAACGGGGTATGTGTTTATCCTTGGAGGTATTGCTTTTTCCTGGAAGTCTTGCAAGAAAACAATCTTAACGAGATCAACAATAGAAGCAGAATTAACAGTATTAGACACGTCTAGTGTCGAAGCAGGATGGCTTCGAGATGTTTTGATGGACTTGCCTGTGGTTGAAAAGCCAGTATCGGCTATCCTTATGAACTGTGACAATAAAACAGTAATTGTCAAGGTGAAGAGTTCAAAGCACAATACACAGTCCACAAAGCACATAAAAATGAGATTATAAGCTGTCAGACATTTAAGAAACTCCGGAGTGATAGTGGTGGATCATATCCAGTCGGCTAAGAATTTGGCAGATCCCTTTACTAAAGGGCTATCACGTGTTGCACTAGTAGGAAAAGACTTATAGCCACCAGTTTAGCGCTGGCGAACACGTTTTGGTGTTGACCAGTGCTATTAACGCTGGCGAAGCAGAAACCATGTTCGCCAGCGCTAAGTTAGTACCGCTGGCGAAGCAGCAACCGGGTTCGCCAGCGCTAACGGTGGCCTCCCCACCCCTGCGCAGCACAAGATACCGCTGGCGAACATGTGGTATGGTTCGCCGGCGGTAAGCACTGTACCGCTGGCGAACATCTGGTATGGTTCGCCATGGGTATTTCGTCTACTAACGCTGGCCAACCACTATTTTGGTTCGCCAGCGGTAAAATTTGAAATTTGAAAATTTTCGCACCGCAACCTCCCCCTCCCCCCCCCCCCCCCCCCCGTGGACCTCCTTTTTTACTTTTCTAAATCAGAAACAAAAATGATAAAATGCTCAAAAAATAAATTCCTTTGATATGTGGGTAGAGTGTACTGTCTAGTTGATATAGAAAATTTGAAATACTCCATTTGACCTTTTACGCAAAATTCAAAAATAAAACGTAAAACGGCCATAACTTTTGTATACGACGTCGAAAATACGCGTTTAATATATCAAAAAATCGTGAGCAAATTTCCAATCGGCCTGTGAGGTATTTTTAGAATCGGCAAATTCCAAAAGGAAAAAAAGTTATTTGAGACAGACGAAATTTTCCTACATAATCAAATTAATTTAAAAAATTCAAAATTCATAAAAATTAAAAAAAAAATTAGAAAAGATAATAAGGATGTCATATTTGGATTCCTCGTATTCTTATGATCAATTTAGACATATCATTTGTCAAATTTAGAAGTACGGATTTGTAGATATGGTACAATAGTTAAGATGATTGATAGTACTATATTGACAAGAAACAATGAGGTGTTCCTAGGTAGAGTAGTGGGATGAAACCAAGAAGTTAAGTGTGCTCGGGTGGGAGGATGGGTGACCGAGCGGGAAGTGGACATTTAAAATTGAGAAAAAGAAAAAAAAGAAAAAAATTCTACACTGTGATTAAAAGTTCCCCAAATTCAACTCTTTTGAAATTTTGAAAAAAAATAATGCGAAAAAAATTTATTTCGAATTTTCAAAATTTCAAATTTACCGCTGGCGAACAAGACTGATGTTCGCCAACGGTAACCTCTTACCACTGGCGGGTTACTGCTGGCGAACAGGTGTTCGCCAGCGGTAGCACTATTTTGTTCGTCACTGGTAATGCTTTTCCTACTAGTGTTGTGATAGAAAGTGCATCGAGAGAAATGGGTGTGAGACCCACATGAGTTGCCATGGCAGTAACCCAACCTATGTGATCGGAGATCCGTGAAGTTGGGACCTGAAAAAACAAGCTAGTGGTTAACTAAGGAGAGTAACATACTAACCCACTCCACTGGAGATGCAGTACTCTCAAAAACTGTATGGCAGGTTAACTTTTGTCTTAATGTGTTCCAAGACTTATATAAGCAAGATGCTATCTTACAGAGAGATCTTTGGAGGAACACACCTATATGAGTCTGACTGCTGGTCGCAGTCTATGAGATTGGTTGATCTCTAATAAGTTCATGAATTGGCCAGGAGTGTGACTAATATGCTTTACCCGAGGGGTCAGCCTTCGGCAACCTAGTACTGGCAAGACATTTAGTGAAACTATTTTACGCCAAACTAACAATTCAAGGCATAGTCCATTGTTCAGTTGTGATGTAGTGTAGCTATTTGTTCTAGGTGGATGTTCAACATTGACGGGTCTCCACTGAAAATGCTGATATACAAAAACAGTGATTGGAACAGAGGACAACACCATGGGTCTTCGAGATTTGATGGGGGATTGCTGAAATTTGGGATGGGGTTTTAGCCCATTAGGCAATTTTTATTTAATCCATAAGGCCCATGCTGCGATAGCAAGTGGTGGAAGTTTAGTTCCATATTGCTAGTTGGGAGAGTTTTGCACCAGTTTATAAGGTAACCTCTCTCCTCACTCGTGTGAGTTGGTATGAAGAGAGAGGAGTTGTGGAGGTGTTCCACACGCGCGCTCCTACTCCTCCGCCGCCCGCCTCATCACGACATGACATGTCACGACGCGCCGCGGGTTGCGGGAATAGACCGAGCCGATGCCTTTATTTTGGCAGTCGAAAACGGATAGTCAACAGACACAACCAATAATATGAGACGTCATATTTATTGTTGTCTGTAATTGCGTCACATTTATTTTGGTAACAGCCGTGCGCAGTAAGACGCAACATTGACCACGTGGTAACCGCGCGCAGTAAATCGCCGCATTGATCACGTGGTAACGGCTGTAGTTAACGCCAATTAATTATGTGAGCGGACTGTTCTCCTACTCGGCTGTGCCTACATATTGGAGGCTCAGGCGGACACAGATACACATATCATACACTCTGCCTCCTTGCGCCCACTGTCGTTCCACTTCCTATTGCTGCCGCCGGTGACCCCATCCCGTCTACCGCGTACACGGCCGACGGGAGAGCTAGGCTCCGAAACCCTGCCTCTCCAGATCCTGTACGGGGGAGGGGCGATTAGCTTTTTGGGGAGCGTCTCCTACGCGATTGCTCGCTGCTGTTCATCTACTTCGACTACTGCCGCGTCGCTCTCTTCGTCAACATGTCCACCAAAGCCGAACGCGCTGTTGCTGTCGCCGAGGCCGCCACTGCTACCACCAAGGCCGCCGCTGCTACTGCAGCTGCCACCGCTGTTGCCGCGGCTGCCGCCACTACTACGGCTACTGTCAACTGGCCGATCGCAAAGTATAACATGTTTATGTCTGCCCTTATTATTTCCATGTCTGCAATACTAATAGTTTGCATAGATGTGTCTACTATCAATCTAGTATGCAGAAATATGGTTAATTATCAGTATGTGTACGTCATGCTCGTGATTTATACATGGATTAATTTAATCTGTAAATTGTCGAAATTCTTAACAGACAAAAGGTGGGGCCTCTAGTCCCCGTTGTACCTAGCCAAAGTTTGGACCGGGCCTAAAAATAATTCGGCGCACAAATCTCAGGCCCGGCCCGACTGTCGGGCTGCAGAAATCGGGCTCGAGCCTGAGAAAACCAGACAAGACCCGGCCCAGCTGGTCCACAAACACACTTCCATCAAGCCCGGCCCGACCCGACCCGACCATCGGGCTCAAATTCCAGGGCCGAGCCCGGCCCGTGATTTTTGGGCCGGGTTGGGCCGGTCGGGCCGAGCTGCCCATGGCCAGGTATAGTCCCTGTTGAGTATCCAGGACTAGAGCCCCTTACGGCCCGGGATTAGAGACCCGTTTTCTACTAATGGGTACACTTTCTAGAATACATTCCTATAATAAAAATCGCAGATTTATAGATTATACGCGATATATATAGTACCAGGAATGAACGGAAACACCTGGACACATGGTTGTAACGGAAGGAAGAACAAGCAAAATTCTCAAAATATAGGACACATAACCTTGGAAATAAAAATTAATGCTTAAAATGTACTCCCTCTGTTCCTAAATATAAGATGTTCTAGCTATTGTTCATGTTGACTAGGTATACACTAATATGAGTGAACATATACACTTAAAGTTGTCTAGATACATATAGATATATGTGAATGTTGGAAAGAGTTTAAACATTTTATATTTAGGAACGGAGGGAGTAGTAGAAAATAATTCTTGACATCGTCTCTGATCTAGTGTATCCTGGAACCAAGCGCGGGAGGAGAACAAACTGACATGGCTTGATCGATGGGTTTATTTGTAAAACAGGACATTTCAGAGATTTCGGAAAGATGAAAAAACAACCGCGCAATTGGGAAGACAGTCAGCCGGAGGGGTTTCTAGACTGAACAAAGCTTTTATTACTTCGCTGTCTAAGAAGATGGATGCGCTGGAAGTCAGGGATTACAGGCAAATTAGCTTGCTCCATAGTGTGGCAAAGATCATTTCGAAGGCCATGGCCCTACGCATGGAGAAGACCCTCCCGACGATCATCAATGGAACCCGAGCGCGTATGTGAAGGGCAGAGCGATCCAAGACAATTTCTTCGTGGTCCAAAACTCCATCCGCCTCATCCCAAATGCTCAAGCTTGATGTGGCGAAGGCTTTTGATTATGTGGCGTGGCCGTTCCGGTTCGAGATCTTGAGGCACCGTGGCTTCGGCCCCAAGTGGATCGCAAGGTTGGCGGCGCTCCTCTCTTCGGCAAGCATGTGCGTTCTGCTCAATGGCGCGGCGAGCAAGAAATTCTGGCATGGGAGTGGGCTCCGCCAAGTCGACCCCATCGCCTCCACCCTATTCATCTTACTTGTGGATGTCCTGAATGCCATTTTCGCCCTTGCGGAGGAGGTTGGGATCTTTGGCGCCTTTGGCCATACTGGCATCAAGCATCGTGTCAGACTTGTAACTATTGTAACTTCTTCTCTACCTTAATGAAAAAGACATGGGTATCTTGTGTCTGTTCTTGGAAAAAAAATACAGAGACTAGCAATAAAAGAATATCCTACCTTGTGGGCTTACTTTTTTTTTAACATGTGCGTTTTTTGGATGCAAGCATTCAAGTCTATAGTATATGCTATGCATGGGCCGGGGCCCCTTCTACTAGAACGCTCAGGAAGGGCGGTAGCCCCGTCTGCCTAGGCTATGGGCCATCCCTGCATCCACTCTCAGTATCCATCGAGGTGCATGCTTGCTTCTGGTTAGAGCATCTCCAGCCGTGCCCTCGGGGACGGCGCGCCCACCGCTAACACACGCACTACGTCGCAGGGGAGTTCTCGCCATGGCTACAAAAATTTATAACATCATAAGTTGCAACCTAATAGTAACTAGTTCAACTAGTTAATGATGAGGCCTAGTTAACCTCCAAGATTGCAAAAATAATAAAATAAAAACTTAATTAAAGTAACTAATTCAACTAGGGTTTCAAATATATACTATATATTGCTAGATAAACTAACTAACACTAATACTAACACTAATATTCATACTTATATTATCTAATACTAACACTAATACTAATTTTACTAACACTAGCTAATACTAACAATACCATATTACTAACAATGCTAATATTAATCTAACACTAATATTAACACTAATACTAATACTAAACTAACAATGTAACTAAATTAACTAAAAAAATGTGTACAGTAAGTGTGGAGGCCCTGGGCACGGCCGGCGGCGATCTCACCTCGAGGAGGAGGGCACGGCGGCGAGGAGGCGACGAGGGCTTGGGGGCAGAGGAGGCGAGGAGGCCGGCGACGAACTCACCTCGGTCGGAGGCGCGGAGGAGGGGCTTGGGCGCGGAGGATCACGGGCGGCGGCGCGGAGGAGCACGGGCGCGGGTGTTGAGGAGGCGAGGAGCGGCGGCGAGGATCCCGGCGGCGAAATAAGGCAGCCTTACGGCGTCGCTCTAGATTTCGGCGCCGGGGGGACTTAGCAGTTTCTGCGGGTTTGCCCCGGGCGGAGCAACCGCCCGGGGTTATATAGGTCGAGGTCTCCGCTCGGGGTTATATAGGTCGAGGTCTTTTACCCCGGTTGGTAACACCAACCGGGGAAAAAGGGGGAGGTGAGCCATCGTTTGCCCGCGCACCTCGCCCCCTTTTGCCCCGATTCGTGTTACCAACCGGGGTAAAAGACCCAAAATTTCATTTTTTTTTTCTTGCCGCCATTTTTTTCACTGCCACGTTTCAAATACTATTTCAAATATTTTTTCAAATACATTTCAAATATTTTTTAATTTGGAGAAACTTTCAATATGAAAATGTTTAAAATTGCGTAAACATTTCAAATACATTTTTTTTTTAGAAAATAATTATTCTAACTATTCAAACTAGCAACAATTTTTGAATTTTCAAACATTTTTAAAAACCTAGTTGATGAATGGTTTTGAATTTGGAGAAACTTTAAATATGAAAAGTGTTTAAAATTGCATAAACATTTCAAATACATTTTCTGTTTTAGAAAATACTTATTCTAACTATTCAAACTAGTAACAATTTTTGAATTTTCAAACATTTTAAAAAACCTACTTTATGAATGGTTTTGAATTTGGAGAAACTTTCAATATGAAAAGTTTTTAAAATTGCATAAACATTTCAAATAAATTTTCTATTTAAAAAAATAATTATTTTAACGATTTAAACTAGTAAAGATTTTTAAAACGTCATCCAAGTGCGACCCACAGCAGGAAGAGATCTGCAATGTTTTCACACATGATATGGATAATCTGCCATGCTTGATACATTATGACAAAATAGTCTAGCAATATTACATGAACCATGAAGGTTTAATACGTTATCACCAACTAGTGCCGCTATTGTTTACTTTTCTGTCGTAGCCATGAAGCATCTTCATTATTTAACGCGATGTTTGGGTCAGTTTTCACTCTGAAGGGCAGAATTTATTTAAAGTTATTATAATCTTCTGACATGTCTGTCATGTCCTCCACTCCCACAATGTTTCTTTTCCTGAAAGAACTATGTGCCGCTTCGGCTCACCGCATGATGTACTAGAATTTTTTTCCTCGGTTGGGTAGACATGTCCTTCACATAGAAAAGTTGAGCCACATTTTTGATTAGGATGAATGGTTCGTTTCTGTACCCAAGACTGTTGAGATCCACTGTTTTCATGCCGTAATGCCGGTCTACCTTTAGTCCTGTCATCTTGACCCATTGGCACCAAAACAGATGGACCTTAAAATTAGGTCCATAGTCAAGTTCCCATATCTCCTCTATGTAACCATAATATGTGTCCTTTTTCCCATTGTATCCGGTTGCATCGAAACGGACACCACCATTCTGGTTGGTGATCTCTTTATCTTGTGTGATCGTGTAAAATGTATTCTCATTTATCTTGTACGCTTGGAAAGTCAGTACAGTCGAAGATGTTGACCTGGCCAACAAGTAGAGCTGATCTCCAACAATGTTGTTATTCATGAGTTCTGTCTGCAACCAGGCGCTGAAACTATCCATGTGTTCATCATTAATCAAGGATTCAGACAGCCCCGGGTTTTTGGATCGTATAATATTCTTGTGTTCCTCGATATAAGGAGCCACCAAGGTGGATATTTGTAGAATTGTGTAGTGTGCTTTAGTGAAAGAATGTCCGTCCATAAATATCTTTGCTTTCCTTCCTAGCGTGTCTTCTCCACTCATTCTTCCCTCATGGCGCTATTCGGGAACACCAATCGACTTAAGGTCTGGAATAAAGTCAACACAAAACTCAATTACCTGCTATGTTCCATAACCCTTGGAGATGCTTCCTTCTGGCCTAGCACGATTGTGAACATATTTCTTTAAGACTCCCATGAACCTCTCAAAGGGGAACATATTGTGTATAAACACATGACCGAGAATGGTAATCTCTTTGACTAGGTAAACTAGGAGGCGTGTCATAATATTGAAGAACGATGGTGGGTACACCAACTCGAAGCTGACAAGACATTGGACCACATCTGTCTCTAACGCTGATGGAGGGATGATAACCCGGTAGGATAATGCCAAGGTGAAACCCGGCCCAAAGGGAATCGCGCAAGACCCGGCTCAAGGAGGAGGAGTTTCTAGAAGGACCAAGGAGGAGCGTAGGCCTAGTAACCCGTATCTTGGGGGTTAAGATTAGGAAACTTAGGGTTGTGTGCGGTCTCCGGGTAGGTTTCCGGGTGTATCTTGTATAGGAAGCCAGGGGGCGGGTAACATATAAACCGGCTCCTAGGGTTAGAAACACTGAGCTTCACCAGATATTCGAGTATCCTGTAATACGAGAGTTGATAGTAGTAACCCTAGATCGGAGACTCGGCGACATTATTGCAAGAGCTACCAGATCGATTGCTAGCATGATTTCCCCTGAGCTAAACCCTCTCCCAAACACCAGAGTCGATTTGCCCCAAAGTAAGTTACCCCTGGTAACGTCTGCCGTGATTATCCCACGACAGTTGGCGCCTGTCGCACCCGGACTTCTAGAGGATACTCGCAGTTCCGTTGGACAGTAGTGGATTGGATTACGGGGCTTACCGGCACCCGCATCTCTTACGAGTAGGCCAACACATGTATGTGTGACAACCAACCCCTATCTGTTCATCGTCTACGTAAACCATCCCATAGAAATCAGGATACTACCATTGACGTACTTCATACCATACACACATGGTACGTCAACGGTGTTGAACAAAATGATAACACAACAGATCTCTAGGACACAAAAGATGGAAATAAGTTGCAAATAGCTCTCACTAGAGCAGAGATAGCAAATACAATCATCCAGAGGACACATGTCCCAACATATCATCATTACATCTCAGCGGAAGCATTCAAAGGGTCTGAGTACAGACAAATCAAAATAGGCTTAAGAAGCCGGGAATGAAAAGAAGACGGAGCCCATCCACGATGTCTCAGATCCTGCCCGGGTCCGCTACCTACTCGTCAGCAGCCTCGTCAAACTCCACGTAGTAGCCGTCACGGGGATCCTCGTAAGCGTAGTCTGCGGAAACCACAGCCCCAAAGGGGGTCAGTACATAAACGTACTGGCAAGCAAGACTCACAGTTCACCAAAGTGTAACCCGTCAACACCAAGCACAGATGCCTTGGGTTCAACGGAAGAAAAGGGAATACAAAAGATGCGGCAGCTGGCTGCACTAACCAACTACAGAAAATACTACAACTTCCGGCTAACAGAAAGGGGATAAGATAGCGTATCGTAACCAACTATAGCTAACCACCAAACAAACCCATCCTGGATCTCGCCCCTTATCCGAAGAAGCAATCCGAGGATAACTCACATAGTTGGATTAATGATGGATCAAGTTGTTGTGGCAATAAGGCTATTACTAGTCAAGTTATCATTAGTTAGGTGTAAGTTGTTCTGAGTACTTGTTAGCCAGTACTTTCACCAAGTCAACCAAAACCGCGGAAAACACGGCTTCTCGAGAAGATTTATCCCTGCAGGGGTGCACCAATTTGGCCGTACACGTAAGAATATCCCGCCAGACGGGAATCAAACCCACCAAGCGAGGCACTCTACACAACTCAACTCTTCTTCGCATCAAGCCCAAAGAACCACGTGCTGTGCGTGCGCGGCTAATCGAGCCCCACGAAGAAAAGGGGACCCTCATAGCACTAGAAGACCACGCCGCCCTAAATGCCGACTACAAAAGTTCCACCCTGGCCTCGGGTTCGTACCTGCATATGCGTGCATCAAATGGAAAGCCCGAACTAAGTGTGGCGATTTGGACGAGATGCGAATCGAATCAAATTGAGGGGGCGCCCATACACGCTTCCCACATGCGGGTAGTGCGCTCATCATGGATCAGTAGACAAGACCCTTTTCCTATTAGGGTCGACACTAGCAGGCCTCAAAACCACGCCGAGCCTCCTGCCGGTGCCTTATCAGCAAATTATTATTACCTCAAGATTAACAGGTTGTTGTTTAACATCGAGCCCCGGAACATAATGGAAATATAGTAACAGGAGGTAACGGGTAACAGACTCGAGCAAAACAACCCTAAGCATACTAGTAAGACACGGGCTCAACCAACGGGGTTATAGGAGTGGAGGTGAGGCAATATCATGGTTAAAGGATACATGTGATAGGTTCGTAACAGAAACAACTATTCATATGGCTAGCAGAAATAGACAACGGAAAGTATCGGTAACCAATGTTGAAAGGAACACAGTGGTTCATGTGAGTGATAACTTGCCTGCAAACTCAGCAGCCTGGTACTGAGCTAGATCCTCAGAAGGGGTGTCGTAAGTATCGTCTGTCTCAACGTCGTCGTCTATCCGAGAAGAAGCAAACAAACAATGCAGAAAGATAAACAATCAATATCATGGCATAATGCACAATCATGGGATGATGCATGTCAAGTTAAGGGATGCATCAAAATAAACTAGTTGCCATGGTAGCACAATTTAAATGGACACATATGCAATTTTGAGTTGCATATGAAATGCCCATGAATTATGGTTGGAATATTTGTTTTACAACTAACCAACAGGTGAAAGTGGTTTAGTATGATGCATGGATGAAGAAAACAACAAAATAACAACAATAGAATCAATTGGAAATAAGGTTTACCAATTTAGAAATTTATTTATTAAGTTAGGGAATTTTGTAGTTACTTAAAGGTGTTGCACAATTATTTGTTGTTTTCACCACCTTTAAATTGTTCAAAACAAATAACAAAACTCATATTTGAAAATAACACACAATTTTAGGTGGATTACATGTTTCAAATAGTGAAAAAGGAATTACAATGATTTATTTATGAATTAAACAAGTTTAAGCAAGTTTTAAATGAACTAAATTCAAGTTTGAATTTATTTGAATTTTATTTGTTCAAAACATTAAATAAAATTCATATTTGAAAATATTATGTTTTTCTGGTTTGAAAACATATTTTACTTGTTCAAAAATAATTTAATTTGAGCAAGTTATGATTTTAGCAAATTTAAATGATTTAAACAAGGTTTAAATTATTTAAGCAATTTTAATTATTCAAAACATGAAATAAAATTTATATTTGGAAAGATGGTTCAAAAAGGCATGGAAAACATATTTTATTTATGTTATTTGGATTAAGTATGAATTATTTATGGAGTTAACCAAATTTCAAATGAATTGTTTGAATTTGAAATTTGAATGCATTTGAATTATTCAAAACAGAAAACAAATGGTTTGAATAGATAGATAATTTAATTTGGATCAACAAACGTATTTTACTTTTATTAATTGGATTTATAAAATGAAAGTTATTTGCATTTTGTTATTAGGGACCATTCTGTAATTATAAAAGGATTTAGATTTAAAAAAACTAGACAGAAACTTTCTGCACCGTGCAGTGACCTAGCCAGGGTCACTGCCAGTGGGCCAAGGGGGCCAACGTGGCCATCGTGTGCTTGCGTGGCAGCACTGCCACAGACAGGTGGGGTCTGCCTGTCAGCGCGCTGCGGAAAAAAGGTGGGGTTTTTAATCGCGAGCGCGAGGGCTCGAACCCGCGCTGCGGAGGGCGTGCAGTGGAGCGTTACCACTACGGTGCGTTTCGGTGTTTGACAGTATACGCGCTGCAGCAAGGTTATCATTCAGTTACGCGCAGGTTTCTGAATTTCGCTGACAGAGCCGTGGTCGCCGGCGACGATCACCGTGGCTGCTCGCGCGTGCTGGTGTGTGCGTGTGCTTGCGGGCGTGTGGTGGACGCGGAGGCGTTCGTGCAGAGGGAGAATAGGGAGGAGGAGGAGGACGTGATCGACTGCTCACCGGCGTCGTGGAGGTGGCAGAGGCTCGGAGCAGACGGCGGCGTCGACGTTGAGGATGGCGGCGGCGATCCAAGATGCTCACGGGCTCGCAGAGGTGTCCACCAGCTCGAGGAGACTACGGGGATTCGATTCCTGCGACTAAGTGGGAAGGTGGCGCTGCGAGGTGGCGGTGGTCGCCATGGGTTCAGAGGGAGCTCGTCGGGGTGAGGTTCAGAGAGGGGAATCGGGGCAGAGAGATGGCGAACGGCGGCGGAGCTCGAGGGAGGAGGTAGCAGCTAGGGTTAGGGCAGGCTCGGGGGGTTCTAGGGGGTAGATATAGGGGGCTAGGGGCGAGGATGGCCGTCTCCTGAGCGCGGCGGCGATGTGGCACCGGCAGATGTGCTGCCGTACGCGAAACAGAAGGAGAGAGGAGGGGGCGAACCGGTACCAGGCCGTGCGGGTAAGGAAAAAGGGCCGGGCCGGTTGCTCCCCTGGCCTGTGTGGCCGTTTTCTTTTTCTTTTTTGATTTTTCTCCTCTGCTTTTTTTTGCAGAAAATGGAATAGGAAGAAAAATGAGGGTTTTAGAGTTAGGAAAAATTTGGAAAAATTTGGTTAAGTTAGTTAGGTCATCAACAAGCAAATGCCAAGTTCTGTTTTACAAATATTTCAAAATAACTTGCTGTTTGCAAATTGGTTTAAATTTGAATTAATTTGAGTATTGATTGAATTATTGAAAACAAGAATTTAATTATTTGGAACCCTATTGTTTAATTAGAAACAATTGATTAGGATTGTTGTGTAATTTTCATAATTTGAAATTGGGTGCTGTTTGTGGTTTGATTTGAATTTTTGAAAATCATTGGAATTGATTGATTGATTAAAAGCCACCATTTTTAAATGGTTGAACCTTATGGATTACATGGAAACAAATGGTTGTTTTTATTTGAAGTTTTTATTTGGAAAGATTGTAACAGAGCAAGTATGAAACAAAGGTTTGAATATTGTTTGAATTTGAATTGTGAAAACAGAGAAAAACAGGTGCAAAGCAAAAGGAAAACAGATGCAAAACAAATGCAAGCAATTCAATGAGTATGATGACATGATGCAAAACTTTAAATAAAACAAGAATTAAAACATTCTAGGGGTGGTTTTCATACTTGGGATGTTACAAAACGCCCCCCTTGAAGGAATCGCGCCCCGAGATTCCTTACTGAGAAGAGAAAAGGTCCGGATACTTCTTGCGAAGATCCTCTTCGGTCTCCCACGTTGCCTCTTTATCGGAATGATGCGACCATTGCACTTTCAAGAACTTGGTGCTCTTGTTGCGAGTCTTACGCTCGGTCTCATCGAGAATACGAACAGGGTGCTCCTCATAAGATAGATCATCTTGCACTTCAATGGAATCATGATCAACTGCACGATCTGGATCTTTGAAACACCTCTTGAGCTGTGACACGTGAAACACATCGTGCACCTTGGATAGTTTTTCTGGAAGTTCAAGACGATAGGCATTTTCCGCACGCCTTGAGAGAATGTTGAAAGGACCAATGTATCTTGGTGCAAGCTTTCCTTTCACACCAAAACGATGAGTGCCTCTGAGGGGAGTTACACGGAGATATGCTTTGTCACCAGGTGCATAGATCATATCCCTGTGCTTGCTGTCATAGTAGCTTTTCTGACGAGACTGAGCAATCTTGAGATTGTCACGAATGATACGAACTTTCTCCTCGGCTTCCTTAACAATGTCAGGGCCTAAGAGTGAACGTTCACCAGCTCCAGACCAATTGATTGGACTCCTGTATCTGCGGCCATAGAGAGCTTCAAATGGTGCCATGCCTAGGCTTGCCTGGAAGCTGTTGTTGTAGGAGAATTCAGCATATGGAAGGCAATCCTCCCATTTCATGCCAAAGGAGAGACCACATGCTCTGAGCATATCCTCGAGAATATGATTGACTCTTTCGACTTGCCCTTGAGACTGAGGGTGATAAGCTGTGCTAAACAGAAGTTTGGTGCCCAATGCTTCTTGAAAGCTTTTCCAGAAATGAGAAGTGAATATGCTTCCACGGTCTGAGCTTATTTCCAATGGAACACCATGAAGAGGAACAATCTTTGATGTGTAGAGCTCTGCTAACTGGCTAGCTGAGATTGTTTCTTTGACAGCAAAGAAGTGAGCTACTTTAGTGAGACGATCAATAACAACGAAGATTGCATCGTTGCCCTTCTTGGACTTTGGAAAACCAGTGACGAAGTCCATTTCAATCATGTCCCACTTCCACTCAGGAATTTTCAGAGGTTGGAGTAGACCTGCTGTTTTCTGATGGACTGCCTTAACACGTTGACAAACGTCGCATTCAGAAACGTATTGAGCAATTTCACGTTTCATGCCAGGCCACCAATACAGTGTCTTAAGATCCTGGTACATCTTTGTACTTCCAGGGTGGATGGAAAGAGGAGTTTCATGAGCCTCCTTGAGAATGATATCTTTGAGACTTTGAACTTGAGGAACTGCAATGCGTCCTTCGAAGAACACAGTTCCCTTGTCATCAATTGAGAAGGACTTAAATTTCTCCTTGCCTTCTTTGATGTGTTCTACCATCTTCTTGATTTCAGCATCACGAAGTTGTTCAGAACGAATCTTGTCCTCGAGAGTTGGACTGGCTGTCAAGTTTGCAAGATAGCCTTGAGGAACAAGACCAAGGTTCAGCTTCTGGAATTCTTCATGAAGAGGAGGTTGGCTTTCCATGATCATGAGATTATTGCAATACGACTTGCGACTGAGAGCATCGGCCATAACATTAGCCTTGCCTGGAGTGTAAGAAATGGTGAGATCAAAGTCTTTAATCTTTTCAATCCATCTCCTTTGCCTGAGGTTTAGATCTGGCTGAGTGAAGATGTATTTCAGACTCTTGTGATCGGAAAAGATTTCAGTGCGGTTACCCAACAAGTATTGTCTCCATTTCTTGAGGGCAAACACAACTGCTGCAAGTTCAAGATCATGTGTGGGATAGTTTTGCTCATGTGCATTCAACTGACGTGAAGCATAAGCCACAACTTGACGTTCTTGGCTGAGATGACATGACCAAGGTAAGAACCTTCTGGAATCCAGAACTCACATTTGGAGAACTTGGCATATAGACGATGCTCGCGAAGTTTCATGAGAGTGAGACGAAGATGTTCTTCATGCTCTTCCTCGGATTTTGAGTAGACCAGAATGTCATCAAGATATACCACAACGAACTTGTCGAGGTATTCATGGAAGACAGAATTCATGAGTCTAGAGAATGTCGCCGGTGCATTTGTGAGACCAAAGGACATGACGGTGTATTCATATAGACCGTACCGAGTGGTGAAAGTTGTTTTTGGAATATCTTCCTTTCTGATCTTTATTTGATGGTAACCCATCCTCAAGTCCAACTTTGAGAATATTGAGGCTCCAGCAAGTTGATCAAAAAGATCATCGATACGAGGAATTGGATACTTGTTTTTGATGGTTTTCTCGTTAAGAGGACGATAGTCAACAACGAGTCTCTTTGTTTGATCCTTCTTCGCAACGAACAGAGTTGGGCAACCCCAAGCGGAGGAACTAGGTTGAATGTAACCTTTTTCCATGTACATATCGATTTGCTCCTTCAACAATTTCAGTTCAGGAGGAGCTATCTTGTATGGATGCTTAGAGACTGGAGCAGTACCTGGTTCAAGCTCGATCACGAACTCCACTTCTCTGTCCGGAGGCATCCCTGGCAACTCTTCTGGAAAGACGTCAGGGAATTCACAAACCACCGGAACATTTTCAAGTAGAGGTAGAGGTTTAGCATCGAGAGTGTAAAGCTGAACAGAACTTGATTCATTTGGAGAATAGACTATCTGGCCAGAAGGGTGGAACAGAGTTATTGACTTCTGTGCACAGTCAATCGTAGCTTTATTGGCCTTCAACCAATCCATGCCCAGAATGACATCAATGTCAGAATTTCCCATCAGAATGAGAGAAGCAAGGAATATGTGACCTCCAATTAGAATCTGATTTTCATGACTGATCTTGGAAGTTTGCATAGTTGCTCCAGGGGAGTTTACTACTAGCGGGGAACCCAAACCAACAAAGGGGAGCTTAATTGCTGTCGCAAAGATCTTTGACACGAAAGAATGCGATGCCCCGGTATCAAACAACACTTTAGCTGGGTTAGAGTTTACGGGGAATGTACCGAGAACGACGTCAACAGCTTCCTCAGCTTTGTCGACCTTGACATGATTCACCCTCGCGGTCCTCCCGACAGGCCTGTTGTTGGAGTTGAAGGCTTTAGCCGGGGGAGCACGCACCATTGCCTGGTTTGTGTTGGGACGAGGTGGTGGTGGAGGTAGCTGCCTCTGCGTGCACTTGTCAGCGTAGTGCCCCGTCTGCTTGCATTTGTAGCAAGTGACGACACGAGGAGTATCTGGCCTTGGCTGCCCCATTGAAAACCTCTATCCATGCATCTGAGATGGGTTGGGTGGGCGGGGAGCAAAGCCTGGAGAAGCTTGGGCATATGGAGCCCGAGTGACAGCACCATTTGGCACCCAGATTCGGCGCTTCTGCGGAGGGGTGGTCATGTTGGAGGAGGAACCACCCTCACGCGAGTGCTTTCGAGACTCCTCGAACGCCTTGCGCCCATTTTCTTCATTGAGCGCGGTGTTAACGAGCTCCTCGAAGTCTTTGGCCTTGATGTTGGTGAGGGCGTACTTGAGTTCCGGCTTAAACCCTCTGCGGAACCTTGCCATCTTCTTAGCCTCAGTGGACACCTCATCACCAGCGTATCGAGCGAGGCGATTGAACTCACTCTGATAGCCAATGACGTCCAGCTTGCCCTGCTTGAGAGAGCAAAACTCTTCACGCATCCTTTCCATGAGACCATCTGGAATGTGGTGCTTCAGGAAGGCTTCCTTGAAACAACCCCAGGTGATTGGGTATCCCGCTCTCATGGTCTGGTAGTTCTCCCACCAAGTAGCTGCCTGACCCTTCAGTATGTAGGAGGCATACTTGACCTTGTCTTCCTCAGCAACGTGAGCAATGTCCAGAGCCTTGGCCATATCACGGATCCAGTCATCAGCATCCAGAGGCTCGCGTGTTGCCACGAAAGCTCTCGGCCCCAGACTCAGAAACTCCTTGATAGTGACTCGTGAAGCATTCAGGTTGTTGTGCTGGTTAGTCTGAAACTGGGCCATCTGTGCCACGACCTGAGTCATCTGAGCCAACAGCTCCGTGATTGGCGGTGGCTCAGGCGGGTTGTTCCTTGTTGGCGGCATCCTGAATAGACATGCATTTTAGCACAACAACAGAAAAGGATAGACTTGGTAACCGAAAGAGAGATTATTCCGACGCATGAATAGATAACCAACAGGTACATCATCACATGTTCAAATACATCAGAATATCCAACACACCACAAATGGTTCGAATGTCAAAGGATAAGTAAACATAGCTAAGAATGGATACATCGGTACTCCCATGCTCATCACGCAGGACGGCGACTAGGAGTACGACGAGAGGTACGGTGAGGAGCACGCCCACGAAAGTAGGTAGAACGACGATCCACATAGATCTGACGTGGTCTGAGAGCGACTCTAGGTGTGGTGAAGTACATAGCGTCGACTCCCTGTGCTCCAAAGCGTGGAATCCCAGTGTAACCAGCACCGAGGTTGAGGAGTGGACCTCTGATCGGCTCGTAACCTCCAGCATCTGGCAGACGACGACCAACTGGCTGATCGAAACGTGCAAAGCGCTCGTCTCCAACAAAGTCTGTGGTGTAAGTCGCCAGACGAGTCAAAGCAAGGTAGAGCTGCTCTCTGACGGAAGCCAACTCCTGAGATAGTGTGCTGGCAACTGCGTCACTGTGCCTCACAAACTGAGCGGTGGTGTGCAGCCTGGAGTTATCATGCTCGTAGACATCCAAGTTGTCGTAGAGAGTGAAGTGATCTCCCTCCGAAGTGATGTAACCACGGGGGATATGGCGATAGATAGAATCGTCAAATCCCCAGTAGTCAGCACGAAGGACGGTGAGACTCAAATAAGCTGCCTGCTGCACGGCCATATCCACTGTGGAACCTACTGCCTCGTAGCGGTGGACAACGCTCATGCCATCATCTGACAGAATGTAGACGATAGCCTGGTAGTAGGTCTGGTCAAACTCCCGCTGCTGCTCGTAGACCTGGTACTCTGGTGCCCAACGGAACCCCAGATAAGTGACCATGTCTCTCAGCATCTCCGGATAACCGGCAGTGCTCTCGCAACGAGTCATCCGAACCACCTGCGGGTAGAACCTGAGATCCATCTGCAGATGATCGGGGAAGTTTTGATTAGACGCCGGTAGAAGAACTGATGTGGAAAGCAACAACAAGGTTTCAACGGACGAAAAGGATCTTGAGAAGAACATGATATCGAAGCAACAACGGGAAACACGAGACTAAAACTCCTGAGGTACTACGGAAAACCCATCCGGGCTTCTAAAGGATCAATATCTACTACTTAAGGAATAGAGGATTTGCTTCCGGGGCTTACACGCCTCCATTCTCAATCGTGAGTAGGCAACATGATAAATCATGTCACAACCACCTCCATTCCTATGGTCTAGTAGATATAACTATCCTAGAGAAACCAGGATTCGTGAAAACCTAACGTGAAAGTTTAGATGAGAAGAGAAAACAACGTTGCACTTCCTTACCAGAAAAGGGAGGGTGGATGGGGAAAGAAATAAAATGGCAGAATTCCTACTCTCACGTTTCATTTTTCCTATATAGCTACAAAAATAGTTTCTAGACTCAAGTGCGACCAGTAAAAGGGATCCTGCAGGCAGACAAGCTCTGATACCATTTGTCGCACCCGGACTTCTAGAGGATACTCGCAGTTCCGTTGAACAGTAGTGGATTGGATTACGGGGCTTACCGGCACCCGCATCTCTTACGAGTAGGCCACCACATGTATGTGTGACAACCAACCCCTATCTGTTCATCGTCTACGTAAACCATCCCATAGAAATCAGGATACTACCATTGACGTACTTCATACCATACACACATGGTACGTCAACGGCGTTGAACAAAATGATAACACAACAGATCTCTAGGACACAAAAGATGGAAATAAGTTGCAAATAGCTCTCACTAGAGCAGAGATAGCAAATACAATCATCCAGAGGACACATGTCCCAACATATCATCATTACATCTCAGCGGAAGCATTCAAAGGGTCTGAGTACAGACAAATCCAAATAGGCTTAAGAAGCCGGGAATGAAAAGAAGACGGAGCCCATCCACGATGTCTCGGATCCTGCCCGGGCCTGCTACCTACTCGTCAGCAGCCTCGTCAAACTCCACGTAGTAGCCATCACGGGGATCCTCGTAAGCGTAGTCTGCGGAAACCACAGCCCCAAAGGGGGTCAGTACATAAACGTACTGGCAAGCAAGACTCACAGTTCACCAAAGTGTAACCCGTCAACACCAAGCACAGATGCCTTGGGTTCAACGGAAGAAAAGGGAATACAAAAGATGCGGCAGCTGGCTGCACTAACCAACTACAGAAAATACTACAACTTCCGGCTAACAGAAAGGGGATAAGATAGCGTATCGTAACCAACTATAGCTAACCACCAAACAAACCCATCCTGGATCTCGCGCCTTATCCGAAGAAGCAATCCGAGGATAACTCACACAGTTGGATTAATGATGGATCAAGTTGTTGTGGCAATAAGGCTATTACTAGTCAAGTTATCATTAGTTAGGTGTAAGTTGTTCTGAGTACTTGTTAGCCAGTACTTTCACCAAGTCAACCATAACCGCGGAAAACACGGCTTCTCGAGAAGATTTATCCCTGCAGGGGTGCACCAATTTGGCCGTACACGTAAGAATATCCCGCCAGACGGGAATCAAACCCACCAAGCGAGGCACTCTACACAACTCAACTCTTCTTCGCATCAAGCCCAAAGAACCACGTGCTGTGCGTGCGCGGCTAATCGAGCCCCACGAAGAAAAGGGGACCCTCATAGCACTGGAAGACCACGCCGCCCTAAATGCCGACTACAAAAGTTCCACCCTGGCCTCGGGTTCGTACCTGCATATGCGTGCATCAAATGGAAAGCCCGAACTAAGTGTGGCGATTTGGACGAGATGCGAATCGAATCAAATTGAGGGGGGCGCCCATACACGCTTCCCACATGCGGGTAGTGCGCTCATCATGGATCAGTAGACAAGACCCTTTTCCCATTAGGGTCGACACTAGCAGGCCTCAAAACCACGCCGGGCCTCCTGCCGGTGCCTTATCAGCAAATTATTATTACCTCAAGATTAACAGGTTGTTGTTTAACATCGAGCCCCAGAACATAATGGAAATATAGTAACAGGAGGTAACGGGTAACAGACTCGAGCAAAACAACCCTAAGCATACTAGTAAGACACGGGCTCAACTAACGGGGTTATAGGAGTGGAGGTGAGGCAATATCAGGGTTAAAGGATACATGTGATAGGTTCGTAACAGAAACAACTATTCATATGGCTGGAAGAAATAGACAACGGAAAGTATCGGTAACCAATGTTTAAAGGAACACAGTGGTTCATGTGAGTGATAACTTGCCTGCAAACTCAGCAGCCTGGTACTGAGCTAGATCCTCAGAAGGGGTGTCGTAAGTATCGTCTGTCTCAACGTCGTCGTCTATCCGAGAAGAAGCAAACAAACAATGCAGAAAGATAAACAATCAATATCATGGCATAATGCACAATCATGGGATGATGCATGTCAAGTTAAGGATGCATCAAAATAAACTAGTTGCCATGGTAGCACAATTTAAATGGACACATATGCAATTTTGAGTTGCATATGAAATGCCCATGAATTATGGTTGGAATATTTGTTTTACAACTAACCAACATGTGAAAGTGGTTTAGTATGATGCATGGATGAAGAAAACAACAAAATAACAACAATAGAATCAATTGGAAATAAGGTTTACCAATTTAGAAATTTATTTATTAAGTTAGGGAATTTTTTGGTTACTTAAAGGTGTTGCACAATTATTTGTTGTTTTCACCACCTTTAAATTGTTCAAAACAAATAACAAAATTCATATTTGAAAAGAACACACAATTTTAGGTGGATTAAATGTTTCAAATAGTGAAAAAGGAATTACAATGATTTATTTATGAATTAAACAAGTTTAAGCAAGTTTTAAATGAATTAAATTCAAGTTTGAATTTATTTGAATTTTATTTGTTCAAAACATTAAATAAAATTCATATTTGAAAAGATTATGTTTTTCTGGTTTGAAAACATATTTTACTTGTTCAAAAATAATTTAATTTGAGCAAGTTATGATTTTAGCAAATTTAAATGATTTAAACAAGGTTTAAATTTTTTAAGCAATTTTAATTATTCAAAACATGAAATAAAATTTATATTTGGAAAGATGGTTCAAAAAGGCATGGAAAACATATTTTATTTATGTTATTTGGATTAAGTATGAATTATTTATGGAGTTAACCAAATTTCAAATGAATTGTTTGAATTTGAAATTTGAATGCATTTGAATTATTCAAAACAGAAAACAAATGGTTTGAATAGATAGATAATTTAATTTGGATCAACAAACATATTTTACTTTTATTAATTGGATTTATAAAATGAAAGTTATTTGCATTTTGTTATTAGGGACCATTCTGTAATTATAAAAGGATTTAGATTTAAAAAAAACTAGACAGAAACTTTCTGCACCGTGCAGTGACCTAGCCAGGGTCACTGCCAGTGGGCCAAGGGGGCCAACGTGGCCATCGTGTGCTTGCGTGGCAGCACTGCCACAGACAGGTGGGGTCTGCCTGTCAGCGCGCTGCGAAAAAAGGTGGGGTTTTTAATCGCGAGCGCGAGGGCTCGAACCCGCGCTGCGGAGGGCGTGCAGTGGAGCGTTACCACTACGGTGCGTTTCGGTGTTTGACAGTATACGCGCTGCAGCAAGGTTATCATTCAGTTACGCGCAGGTTTCTGAATTTCGCTGACAGAGCCGTGGTCGCCGGCGACGATCACCGTGGCTGCTCGCGCGTGCTGGTGTGTGCGTGTGCTTGCGGGCGTGTGGTGGACGCGGAGGCGTTCGTGCAGAGGGAGAATAGGGAGGAGGAGGAGGACGTGATCGACTGCTCACCGGCGTCGTGGAGGTGGCAGAGGCTCGGAGCAGACGGCGGCGTCGACGTTGAGGATGGCGGCGGCGATCCAAGATGCTCACGGGCTCGCAGAGGTGTCCACCAGCTCGAGGAGACTACGGGGATTCGATTCCTGCGACTAAGTGGGAAGGTGGCGCTGCGAGGTGGCGGTGGTCGCCATGGGTTCAGAGGGAGCTCGTCGGGGTGAGGTTCAGAGAGGGGAATCGGGGCAGAGAGATGGCGAACGGCGGCGGAGCTCGAGGGAGGAGGTAGCAGCTAGGGTTAGGGCAGGCTCGGGGGGTCCTAGGGGGTAGATATAGGGGGCTAGGGGCGAGGATGGCCGTCGCCTGAGCGCGGCGGCGATGTGGCACCGGCAGATGTGCTGCCGTACGCGAAACAGAAGGAGAGAGGAGGGGCCGAACCGGTACCAGGCCGTGCGGGTAAGGAAAAAGGGCCGGGCCAGTTGCTCCCCTGGCCTGTGTGGCCGTTTTCTTTTTATTTTTTGATTTTTCTCCTCTGTTTTTTTTTGCAGAAAATGGAATAGGAAGAAAAATGAGGGTTTTAGAGTTAGGAAAAATTTGGAAAAATTTGGTTAAGTTAGTTAGGTCATCAACAAGCAAATGCCAAGTTCTGTTTTACAAATATTTCAAAATAACTTGCTGTTTGCAAATTGGTTTAAATTTGAATTAATTTGAGTATTGATTGAATTATTGAAAACAAGAATTTAATTATTTGGAACCCTATTGTTTAATTAGAAACAATTGATTAGGATTGTTGTGTAATTTTCATAATTTGAAATTGGGTGCTATTTGTGGTTTGATTTGAATTTTTGAAAATCATTGGAATTAATTGATTGATTAAAACCACCATTTTTAAATGGTTGAACCTTATGGATTACATGGAAACAAATGGTTGTTTTTATTTGAACTTTTTATTTGGAAAGATTGTAACAGAGCAAGTATGAAACAAAGGTTTGAATATTGTTTGAATTTGAATTGTGAAAACAGAGAAAAACAGGTGCAAAGCAAAAGGAAAACAGATGCAAAACAAATGCAAACAATTCAATGATTATGATGACATGATGCAAAACTTTAAATAAAACAAGAAACAAAACATTCTAGGGGTGGTTTTCATACTTGGGATGTTACAGCGCCCACCGTGGGGCCTACGTCCAAGGGTGTTTACATCACGGGAGAAGCTCGGGAAAGCATAAAGAACCTCGTCATCGGCGAGATCATCACCAACCCCGAAGGAGAGAAGATGGTGGACGACCTTGGTTGGGGACCAGAGTCGGATCTGCTGGAAACCGGATCCGTCGTCACAATCGGCCGGGTCAACGTCTTCATCGGCATGGTACGTACGTCCGGTTCAGTTCCTGATGATATTGAGTATGATTCCGTGTCAGGAGAAGCAACCTGCGTTCAATCGGACGAAGAAGAGTCGGTCGGGACAGCCGATCCGGTAGAAGATCCCACCGCGAAGAGGGAACAGCCGGAGGAGCCGGCATGGACCCCGCGCGGCCGGGTCACGAGGGAAGAGGATACCGAGTCCATCCTACACCTGCTGTAAGATCGGTATGAGGAAGATATCTGTGACGAGGAGGAGTACGAATCATCACCAGGCATCGCGCGCCGGGTCGCGGTCTATACAACCCCTGAAATCAATCTTAATCAGGGGGATGTGACGACAGCCGCGGCTAGAGCGGCGCGAGCACTAGCCCAACAGCAGCCAGCAGGCACCGATTGACGGAAACCCGGTTACAGCCCGGGTCGACGGAGAGTCGGCCTCTGTCACCAGCCATACCGGAGAAAGCGAGCGGCAGAGGAACATGTTTGGATTTATGGCGAACAGAACACCAGGAGCGGGACCTTCGAATCCGCAAAATCCGGCTCTGTTCAACAATAACTTGATCTTAGATCCCACAGTGCTAGCTACGGTGATAACTCCAGAAAACGCGGCGGCACGTGCCCGAGATCTGGATGTGGCTCGCCGTGCACTGGATCAGCAGAGGAGAGATGTGGAAGCTGAGAAACAAGGGATGGCCGCGCGCCAGCGTGAGCTGGAAGAATTGGAGAACCGGCTTCAGGTTCAGTCGACTAGGATTTAAAATCAGAAGCACCAGACGAGATTACCTGGCTACAGGTGGAAATCTGCAACCAGCCGCACTGTTCATTACCCCTCAGGATCAACCGATTCCGGCTGTCAATCAGGAAACCGGATACCAAGCTGCAACCCTGGGAGGACAACCGGCAAACGTGCAAGCCGGGTTACCCACATTGCAAACAGGAGTCGCTGTTGGCAATACAGCACCACCACCACCACCACGATTTCATACTCCACCAGGTCACTTCAGTAACCCCATGGACAACGTATATGAAGCAACATTGGCGCTTGACCGCATCCCCGTAGGAGAGTCACCCCATGCAGTGGAGACCCGGTGGGCGATAGACCTGTTGCGCACCGCAGTGGCCCAGCAAGCAAATTACCCGGATCATAGAAGTGGTTTGCACGGGACGCCGTATGTCAGTCGGCAGCCCGGGAATACCGGGTATATTCAGTCAAGTTCGGCAAGACGGAGGGCAGAGCAGCAGCAAATGCCGCCTCCTCCCCATAGACCGGCAACACCTGCAGTATCAGCAGCACATGACATTGTGGACAGTTCTCGAGCCAGGCGAGCAGCAGCCGGGTCTGCGGTGCAGGGACCGGTAGCGGTTGCACCCCCCGTCGTACCCGCTGCGGCATCACACGTTTCCCAAGTGAGGCCAGTACCGGCAAACCTCGTCGGGCCTAAGTGTTTATCGGATGCCATCAGGGCCGAGCCTTGCCCGGATAAATTCAAGGAACCGGGTAAAGTGGTTAATTATGAGCCGACCATGGACCCTGAGACCTGGTTGAGCAGTTATGAGATGACTATGTCCATTCGCAACGCATCTGAGAATCTTCAAGCCAAATTTATGTACCTAATGATGTCAGAGGGAGCAGCAAAGGTATGGTTCAATAACCTGCCTGAAAGATCCATTAATTCATGGAGTGAGTTGAAAGACGCCTTCATCAAACATTTTCATGGGACGTGCCGAAAGTAATTCACGATTGACGATTTAGAGTGTTGCGTTCAGAAGAAGGGAGAGTCGGCGCGCAGTTGGCTGCGCCAGGTTATGGAAATTCTACATTCGTCCACTGATATCTAGCCTAAAGATGTGTTACAAGCTATGGCGAAAACGTGCAAATACTTACCCCTGGTGCAAAAGCTGACACGCATGAAGTCCAGCCGGCACGCTTCAGAGGTTACAATGGGAGAGTTGATGGACGCGTGCAATAAGCACGCCGCCACGGACACTACAGAGGAGGATGTTGATGACAAAAAAGCGAAACCCAGCAATGGAAGACCCGGCAATGGAACTGCACCGGGTAATAACGGAGGAAATAATGGGAATAACCAGCATAAACTTCCATACGAAGGAAATTCCGAGTTTGTTGCTAATACAGAAGCCGGGTTTGCAAGACCCAGGGCAGAGGGAAATTTCAACGGAGGAAACTTCAATGGAGGAAATTATCAAGGACCACCAAGGCCGGCTAACCATATAGAGGCCTTCAGGATGCCCTATCCGCGTCATAGCAGGAACGGCAGGCCGGCTAATCATTCATTAGGGCAGTGCGTGGATTTACAGAGATGGAAGAATGAGGAAATACAAAAAGCCCTGCGAGGCGCAGGCCGGGGAGGAGGACCGGGTCCGGGAGGAAACCCGGGCAATGGCCCACCCTCGGCTGGCAACGCAGGAGGTGGTAATCCGGGTAATAATCAAGGAGGTGCTGGAGGTTTCCAAGCCAACCCAAAGCAGCTAGGGCAGTACCATGTTCATACTACAGGAACTTCCAACAAAGACAGAAAGATACTCAAAAGGGCCGTAAACTCGGTTTCCTCAGGCGTTCTGAGATATTTGAGGTGGTCAGATCAAGAGGTAACATGGAGCAGAAGGGATCACCCGGAAACAATAGAGCATCCGGGTGTGTTAGCTTTGGTGGTTGCACCACAAGTAAATGGTTACGAACTGAAAAAGGTTTTGATGGATGGTGGAAGTAGCATCAATATCTTATACTGGGAAACTTTCCTACGCATGGGGCTCAAGGAGTCTCAGCTGCAGAAAAGTTCCATAGTTTTGCATGGAATTGTGTCGGGTCACTCGGCGTGCCCTGAAGGAAAGATAACACTAGAGGTTGCTTTTGGAGAGTCCAAGGATAATTTCCGAGTGGAGTGGCTCACTTTTGAGGTGGTCAAATTGCGCAGTCCTTATCACGCGCTGTTCGGAAGGCCGGCTTACGCCAAGTTCATGGCCAGGCCGTGTTATGTATACCTGCAGCTAAAGATCTCGGGTCCCAAGTCAACCACTACTATACATGGCAACCGGGTTGTGGCCGCAGAGTGTGACGAGGGAGACGCGACAATGGCAGAACAGGCTTGCAGGAAGGAAGAGCTCAAGTATTACCGGTCTTAGGTAGACCCGGAAGATAGAACAGCATTGAAAAGACCAAACGCGGAAGATGAGAGGGCAAAGTTTAAGGAGGCCCAGGACACAAAGATGGTGGCTTTTGTCGAAGGTGATCCCTCCAAACAATTTGCCATCGGCTCTAACCTAGACAACAAGCAGGAAGAAGCACTTATCGAGTTCATTCGTGAGAATCAGGACGTTTTTGCTTGGACGCCCAGCGATATGCCGGGTGTCCCGACCGAGTTAGCTGAGCACAGTTTGCATGTTGATCCCAAGTCTCGGCCTGTGAAGCAGGGCTTGAGAAAGATGAAAGGCTATAGGAGCAGAGATTGCTCGGCTCCTTCCAGCCGGCTTTATCATGGAGGTTTTTCACCCGGATTGGTTGGCAAACCCGGTTCTAGTGCTGAAAAAGAATAATGAGTGGAGGATGTGCATAGATTACACAAGTCTCAACAAGCATTGCCCAAAGGATCCGTTTGCCCTTCCAAGAATAGATCAGATTATAGATGTAGTGGCTGGAAGTGACCTATTGTGTTTCCTGGATGCTTATTGCGGATATCACCAGATCAAGCTCAAGAAGGAAGATTGGGAGAAAACATCGTTCATAACCCCCTTTGGAGCTTTCTGTTACAAAACCATGACCTTTGGGCTAAAGAACGCTGGCACAACGTACCAACGGTGCATTCAGAAGTGTTTTGAGGACCAGATTGGACGCAACGTCCATGCTTATGTTGATGATGTGGTGATTAAAACAAGGAAGGCGGAAACATTCATTGACGACCTAAAGGAGACGTTTAGGAATTTGAGAAGATATCAGATGAAGCTTAACCCCACAAAGTGCGTATTTGGAGTCCCAGCAGGAAAGTTACTCGGTTTCATCGTTTCCGAGAGAGGAATTGAGGCAAACCCGGACAAGATCAAATCCATTCAGAGTCTAAAAAAGCCGAAAGGCCTGAAGCACGTTTAAAAGCTTACAGGATGTGTAGCAGCATTAAGCCGGTTTATATCCAGGCTTCGAGAAAAGGCGATACCTTTGTACCGGCTCTTGAGGAAAACCGACAAATTTGTTTGGGACCAAGTGGCGGACGAGGCGTTCGAGGCCCTGAAAAAGCAGTTATCTGAGGCACCGATTTTGGCAGCACCGGGTCCCAAAGAGCCCATGTTGTTATACGTTGCAGCCGGGCCCCGGGCGGTCAGCGCAGTAGTTGTTGTTGAGCGCAAAGAGGATGGAAAGGATCACCCGGTACAGAGGCCGGTTTATTATGTGAGCGAAGTCCTATCAGAAGCAAAGCAGCGTTACCCACATTGGCAAAAGTTAGTTTTCGGGGTCTTTATGGCCAGCCGGAAATTGAAACCATACTTTCAGGAACACCCCATAACAGTGGTTAGCTCTATACCAATGGCAGATATTATCAGAAATTCAGACACGACATGTAGAATAGCCAAGTGGGCCATTGAGATGGGAGATTATCACATCAACTACGAGCCCAGGTCTGCAATCAAATCCCAGGCCTTAGCCGATTTTATCAATGATTGGACTCACACAAGCATGCCCACGATGATGCCAAGTACCGAGTCTTGGGTGATGCACTTCGATGGTTCTAAACAGTACGAGGGATCAAGGGCAGGTGTGGTACTTACATCGCCTAAAGGAGATAAATTAAGTTACGTGTTGCAAATTCACTTCGATTGCTCCAACAATGTAGCCGAGTATGAGGCATTGTTACATGGATTGAGAGTTGCAAAGGAGATGAACATCAGGCAAATACGATGCTATGGAGATTCGGATCTTGTGGTACAGTAGGTCTCAGGAACTTGGGATAGAAAGGACGCTACGATGGCAGCATATCGTAGAGAGGTGGACAGGGTGGCCGGGTCTTTTTCCGGGTATGAAGTGGAGCATATTGACAGACGAAAGAATGAGGCAGCAAATGCGCTCGCAAGACTCGGCTCGCGCCGAGAGCCGGTTCAACCTAATGTTTTTCTGGACGAGTTATGGCGTCCATCTGTCAAAACCGAATCTGAAGAAGAGGTGGCTAACCAAGACCCGGATTTGGAGCTCGTGGCCACGGTACGTACTGTTCCCGAGTGGACAGAGCCGTTTCTGACCTACCTATCACGGGGCCAGTTACCACCACAGGAAGTTTTAGCCAGGGAAATCCTGAGATGAGCAAAGGGCTATTCTATCATCAATGGGGAGCTGTATAAAAGAAGTGCAGCAGGAGTCTTTTTGCGCTGTGTAGCACCAGAAGAAGGCCGACAGATTCTGAAGGAGATACATCAAGGTGATTGTGGGCATCATGCCTCCACAAGGTCCCTCGTGGCTAAAGCATACCGGCACGATTTCTTCTGGCTCACAGCCTTAGCAGACGTGGAGCGCTTGGTTGCAAGTTGTGATGGATGTCAAAGGTACGCTCGCCAAATCCATGTGCCGGCTATGGAGTTACGAACAATCCCGTTGACCTGGCCGTTTGCAGTTTGGGGTATGGATATGGTAGGCCCCTTTCACATGTCACCTTGCAAAAAGACTCATCTTCTTGTGGCTATTGATAAGTTCACCAAGTGCGTTGAAGTTATGCCATTTACCAATTGCGAAGCAATCACAGCTGTCAAGTTCCTGAAAAGGATTATCTACCGGTTTGGATATCCTCACAGCATAATAACAGACAATGGAACCAACATGTCCTTAGGAGAGATGGAGAAATTTTGTGGAAACAACGGCATCCGCCTCGACGTAGCCTCGGTAGCCCATCCAGAAGCTAATGGACAGGTGGAGAGGGCAAACCAGGAGTTACTGCGTGGGTTGAAACCACGACTGAGAGTCACGTGCCTTAGAGCCGCTGGAGCATGGGTTGAGGAGTTACCATCAGTGGTTTGGGGAATTAATACTACACCTAACAGATCTACTCAGATGACCCCGTTTTTTATGGTTTATGGTGCAGAAGCGGTGTTGCCGAGTGACATTATTCATGATTCACCCCGAGTGGCGGCTTATGTTGAGGTGGAGAATGAGAAGACCCGGTAAGATGCCGTGGATATGCTAGCAGAGCACATGGAGCAAGCTTTGGAAAGATCAGCCATATATCAGCAGGATTTGAGGCGATACCACAGTCGGCGGGTCAAAACCCGGGTCTTCCAGGAAGGGGACCTGGTGTTACGTTTGGTACAATCCAAGGAGAGAAGGCCCGTTCATCATAAGCCGGAATTTGCACAACGGATCATATTACTTAGTAGATGCAAGGGAAGAGTCGGATATTGTCAATGATACCGCCCATACCACGTCAACTATGCAAGAGAGGGAAAGACCATGGAACGTGGCTCAGCTACGTCCCTATTACACTTAGCGTAGGCTAGGTTTACAAGTTGAATTACACGATGTAACATGCAGCAGGTTTCGGACGCACTCTTTTTCTATCCAGGGTACCTAAGTGGACTGGAGGGTTTTTAATGAGGCGGCTTGCTGACCTAACTTTTCTCATATCAATAAAGAGATGGTTAAACTACGATATTGTTTTTTTTTTCTTTTTTCTCGTTTATTTCTGTTTTTAATCTTCTGTTTTTATTTTATCAGGTAAATATTAGTTGTTTCCTCATAGTACACTAGATTTAATGTTTCTTTAGATTGCATATATAAGTCTTGGGGGCTGATTGCTTGAATAGCACAGCTATAATCTCAAGACCCGGCCACGATGCCATTAAGTTATAAGGACCGATTATTTGCAATAAGTATGGTTACAATCTTATAACTGGACAATAGAGCCAAATTTCCTTGATTTTTCTTGTTTAAGCTTGATGTGACTCGCAATAATGTGGCGTGCTTTGCTAACGTATAATCACAATCAGTCATGATGCCCACTGGGACTTGCCTGACCCTGTTTTTGTAAAGTTATAGCAGCACTGAATACCCACGCGAAAGCCGGCTTACAACAAAGAGGATCAAAAGGGTCATCCAAACCACAAGTTATGCGGGGTAAAATGTTAACATCCGGAAACTCACAATGTATTCAGCATAACTTCAAAACTTACATGAGTAGCTCTATGTTTTTGGCCTTGACAAGAACAAGCAGCTTTTTCCTGAAAACCACTAATCCCTACACTCGGAAATTTAGGTCTTGGGGACTGGGGAATTCGAGAAAAGCAACAAACTGTTTAGCTATTGAGCTTGAAACCCAAAAAACCGAGTCTTGGGGACTTGGGGACTTTGGAATTTGGGAAAAGCAACAAGTTGCTAGTCACGAAGTTTGAAACCCAAAAACCCGACTCTTAGTGATTTGGGGGCTTGGGGACTTGAAAAGCTAAAAAGTTCAACCAGCCAAAGATCCTGAGACCCGGAAACCGAGTTTCATGGATGGGGAAAAAGAGAAAAAAGCAAAAAAGCAGCAAAAAGTATAAGATTGGAAAATATCATATCGAGGTGGATGGCCAAAAGGGCCACCAAAAACTATTAAGGTTTAAATGTATTACAAATTGGGAAATAATATCGAAAAGTGCACAGGCGCACTATTAAAAGGATAATTGTATCAGGCATATTACACAATGCCTATTGGCCGAATAAGTGTTTGGGGCGAGAAATAATAAAACCTCACTCGGCATCCATAGCCGAGTCATCAACAGTGTCCTTGGCAGTCGGGTCTTCAGCATGCTCATCGGTGTTCTTCCCTGCTCCCATGTCCGGGTTAGACGCAGTATCGGCGCGAGCTGGAGGAGGAACAGCCGGAGTAGAGGAGGAAGGCACAGTATCGGCTTCAGCTTTCTTCTTGGCAACTTCCTCCTTCCACCGGGCCAGCATATCGAAGGGTTGAGGGAGATCAGATGGAACCGGCTTGTCATCAGCATTGTAGGGCGGAGTGATCTTGCTCACATCCAGAATGTCGGCTATCAAGCTTTCCGAATGACGCACCTGAGTATGGATAAACTTATAATCCTTTCCAGTGAACCTTGACCCGTCGTTGTTAAACTCGGGGAACCCGCCCACGAGCGTTGCCGGCTCAAGCTTAGGAAAATAAGCTTTGGCCAAGGCAAGGCCGCGGGTTACTCCCACTCGGCAGGCTGAGCGTTTCCAGTGCTCAATCCAGGCGGGGATAGTTGAGCACGCCTCGAGCATCTTGTCCACGCCGCTAGGAGTCCCAGGCCACTTCAAAGCCTCCAAGGTCCACTTGTTCCCCACAGAGAATTGCCGGATCACGGCCTTCAGCGTCTTCAGCTTCTCAACATCATCATCATCCATAGCCTGCTCACCCGGAGCTACAGGATACCATAAAAATTAAAGCAATAAGATCCGGGTTACAAACCTTGCAGAACGAGAAATCCGGGTTATATTCAGTAAAGTTAGGATCACTTACCAAGCAGAGAGCGGTAAGTGTCGGCAATCCGGGTCGTAATCCATTGAGTGCACCCTCAGCATTTTGGGATCGTTTCTTGTATTTCTTGACATCCTTGGCAAGGTCCTCCACCTCAGCTTCCAGCTCTTCCTGCAGCTTGGTCTCGGCCTGGAGGAGCTCATTGGTTTTTGCCAACACCTCCTCAGACCGGGTCACGTGCGCCTGCGGAAGTAGACAAGGAAAAGTCAGTCGGATGCAGGGTAAAACCGGGTCTGAAAGTTTATAGAGCTATGGAAGTACCGAGTAAACTTGATATAGTTAACTCGGAACTTGGGGACTGGATAAAAACGTAAGCAACATTGGTTAAAGTTACCTGGTGCTCAGCTGTTAGGGATTCAAGGATATCCCTTTCAGTGGTCTTTAGAGAGAAGAGCTCAGTTAACTTCCCTTCAAAATCAAGATCGTCGAGTTTCGGCCTAGAGGAGCTGGGGTTCTGGTTACCCGGGGCGGGGTCCTTTCCTGCTTGGGGGAGTTGATCCGGGTTGTCTGGGTGTTAGGAGTGGGGTCACCCCTCCGTGATCCCAGGAACTCGATGTCCTCGTCTCCTGGCAGCGGAAACTCGGCTTCCTGCTCAACCGGGTCTCTTAGTAAATCTCCCATGTTCTTCTTCTCCGCTAGCTGCGGGCTGCACAACAACCTCCGGGTCTTCCATAGCCGGATTGTCGACGTTCATATCTTCAGGGTCACTAACTGTGACCTTGGCTCTAAGAAAGGAAAAGAAGCAGTTAGCATATAACAAACGAACGACGTGGATAATAATAGTGTATTGATTAGCAAGGAACGTGACTTACCCGGTATTCACGACGAAATCCGGTGGGAGATTGTTGCTAGACCCAGAAGATGTTGATAAAGAGTCAGAGAGTGAGACCCGGAGTTGGCCGGCTAAGGGATGGTTTGGAGATGGAAATTTCCGAGGTATATAGGATGTATGAGTTTGAGGAATACCGGCTCGACGAGCGGGTGATGAAGGGATGCCCGGGTGAAGAGGATCGTCACCCGGAGAGTTCCGGGTTACCCTATGTTTGGTCGGGGCAGGTTCCTTCAAGTATGATGAATCCATTAAGCGTTGGTTAAGTTTGCACATATTAGCGTAGGAGTATGGTTTGGAGGCAATGGAGGAATAGGGCACCTTGAAGACAACTCCCCGGGTCTTCCTCTTCGCCCCAATCTCCACCTCTGGTTCAGCTTCACTCTCGTCCGACGGTGTGTCTTCTTTGTCCTCTAGCTCTGGAAAATAAGGAGCATTGTCGGAAAGGGGAAATATTTGGTCCAACAAGTTATTGAGATAAGTGTAAATATAATACGCGGACTTACCTTCGTCGCTATCAGCCGGCTCCTCGTCCTCCTCCAAGTTTTCTGAAGGGGGAGGGGTGACTATCTTCCAGAACGCATCATCTTCCTGTGTAAGTAACATAGAAACAAAGATTAGTATATATGCATATGAAATATCAGCCGGACAAACAGAGTAAAACGGTTCTTACTGGAGGAGCCGGGTTAGAGCGAGTGATGGGGTTAAGCCCGGCTATATTCTTGATAGCATCGAGTTTCTCGGCTAAGAAAGTCTTCATGAGCTTGTTCATGTCACCCGCCGGGTAATTTTTCTCCGGGTATCGGAGAGAGTCGGTAAGGTGCCCGGAGTAGTGGCACATGAGTTTCGGCCGGGTGCTGTTGGGCTGAATCCGGCAGCTTACCCAAGTTTTTATCAGGTTGAGCCCAAGGAGACCTTGGGCGAAGAGCACAGCGAGTTTATGGAGGAGAGGCTGGATAGATTACCTCTCGGTTTCGAAGGCAAAGGAGTTGAGGTTATCTGACAAAGTGAGGGTATTATCGGAGAAACCCGGCAATGGCTTCTCGCCGGGTAAAGAGGTATCTTGGCAGTAAAAGTAAGTATTTTGCCAGTGTTTGACATGAGAATGGAGGCTAAGAGTCGGCATGAGGGAATTCTTCCGTCTTTGAATTGAGACTCCCCCACAGACCAGGAGGGCCCCGTCGCCACTCTCTCGGCATGGCTTGCATTGAAAGAGTTCGAGGAATAGAGCAAGGTTGGGAGGAACGCACAAATAAGATTCACACAAGACTATGAAATGACAGATATTGAGCATGGAATTGGGGCCGATATCGAATACCCGGAGCTTGTAGTGGTCCAGGAGCTCCCGGAAGAAAGGGTGACCCGGGGGGCGGAAACCCCGGATCACATGCTCGACAAAAACCACCGCCTCGTCTAGGCCTGGTGATGGCCGGGTCTCCTCGCCGGGTATCCTCCAGTGGATCTCCTCCCGGGCAGGCAGAACACCCGATTCAGTCAGCTCATCAAGCTTAGCTTTTGTGACAGTCGATTTCGCCCAGTTGGCGGAAATCGACTGACCCGGCTTTGACTTGCCGGCCGGGTTTTTGCCCTTTGACTTGGCTCTTGTCTTAGGAGCCATGGGATATGGATCTAAAAAGAAGTAAAAAGCAAGCGTGTGAATATCAAGGAACCCGGAGAGTGCAACTATTCGAGTTAATGAGAAGAAGAAAAAGAAAGCGCTGAGTATTTGCGAGATCTAGGCAAATAGATCTATTCAAGTACGCGTGGAAAGAAAAATGCGAGATTGCAAATAGTAAAAAATGTGCAAGGAGGTATAGATGCGAAATTAACTAAGTGAGAACCGTGGGAAGATATGAATTTAAGGATTACAAGATCGTGCCAAAGTAGTGAGGGAGTAGTGGAGAGCTAGAAGACGAGATTGGATCTTAAGCATACACGCAAAGTCAAAAGAAAAAAAGGGATCTAGATCTAAGTAATAGAGAGGCTTATCGGATGAGGAAAAGGCGCGCGGCGGCGGTGGCGATTGGCTCGACGGCGGCGGTGTCGCACCCTGATTTCTAGGGGATACTCATCGGGCCGAACTGGATAGCAGGTGCATGGATTATGGGGCATAACTGCTCCCACGTCCCAGCTTCCTGGTAGGCCTGCGCTTATGCGCGACAACACAAGCCCTGCTATTCCATCGTCGATGTAAACTATCCACTAGAGATCAAAGGCACTTCCGTCGACGTACTTCAAACCATACACACATGGTACGTCAACGGCGTTGAACAACTGATATCACAACAGATCTCTACGACACAAAAGATTGAAATAACTTGCAAATGGCTCTCATTAGAGCAGAGATAGCAAATACAATCATTCAGAGGGCACCTGCCCCAACAATACATCATTACAATACAGCGGAAGCATTCAACATGTCTGGGTACAGACAAGAACCAAATAGGCCTAAGAGGCCGGAAACAAACAGACGGAGCCCATCCACGAAGTCTCGGATCCTGCCCGGGTCCGCTATCTACTCGTCAGCAGTCTCGTCATACTCCACGTAGTTGCCACCATGTAGATCCTCGGAAACGTAGGTCTGCGGAAACCACAGCCCCAAAGGGGTCAGTACATAAACGTACTGGCAAGCAAGACTCACAGTTCACCAAAGTGGAGCCCGTCAACACCAAGCACAGATGCCTTGGGTTCAACGGAGGAAAGGGGATATAAAAGATGCTGCCACTGGCTGCGCTAACCAACTACAGAGATTCTACCACTTCCGGCTAACAGAAAGGAGATAAGATCGAGGATTGTAACCAACTGAAAGATAACTTCAAACAAACCCATCCTGGATCTCGCCCCTTATCCAAAGAAGCAATCCGAGGATAACTCACACGGTTGTATTAAAGGTGAATCAAGTTATTGTGTCATCAACCTATTACTAGTCAAGTTATTAATCATTGGGTGTAACATGTTTGATCATTATGTTTAAGTTGTCCTGAGTACTTGTTAGCCAGTACTTTCACCAAGTAATCCATAACCGCGGAAAACACGGCTTCTCGAGAAGATTATCCCTGCAGGGTTGCACCAATTTGGCCGTACACGCATGAATAACCCGCCAGATGGAAAGGCCCTTCCACCAAGCGGGGCACTCAACACAACTCGACTCTTCTTCGCATCAAGCCCAAAGAACCTTGGGCGCACGGCTAATCAAGCCCCGAAGAAAAGGGACCCTCATAGCACTCTAAGACCGTGTCCCCCTATATGCCGACTACAAAAGTTCCACCCTGGCCTGGGCTCGCAAAAACATGCATGCGGCAAATGGAAAACACGAACCAAATGAGGCGATTTGGACGAGATGCGAATCGAATCAAATTGAGGGGGGCGCCCATACTCGCTTCCCACATGCGGTTAGTGCGCTCATCATGGATCAGTAGACAAGGCCCTTTTCCTATTAGGGTCGACACTAGCAGGCCTCAAAACCACACAGGGCCTCCTGCCGGTGCCTTATCATCAAATTTATTATTAATAGTAACATTAGCATGATTGATTGATTAACATCGAGCCCCCAGAACATAATAGAGTAGTAACAGAAAGTAACGGGTAACAGACTCGAGCAAACAACCTAAGCATGCTAGTAAGACACTGGCTCAACCAAAGGGTGATAGGAGTGGAGGTGAGGCAATATCAAGGTTAAGGGATTCATGTGATGGGTTCGTAACAGAAACAACTACTACTAAGGCTAGCAGGAAAGAACAACGGAAAGTATCGGTAACCAATGTTGAAAGGAACACGGTGGTTCATGTGAGTGATAACTTGCCTGCAAAACCCAGTAGCCTGGTACTGAGCTAACTCCTTAGAAGGGGTGTCGTAAGGATCGTCGGTCTCAACGTCGTCGTGTATCCGAGAAGAAGCAAACAAACAATGCAGAAGTATAAACAATCATTATCATGGAATTGTGCACAATCAAAGATGATGCATGTCAAGTTAATGGTTGCATCAAAATAAACTAGTTGATGAAGTGACACAATTTAAATGGACCCCTATGCAATTGGACTGCATATGGAAAAGGTCCATGCATTAAGTGGAAGCAAATGATCTATAATTGATTAACAGGTGAAAGTTTGCTTATCATGATGCATGCATGATGACAACAACAAAATAACAATGAATAACAATAATAAATGCAAGTGAAAAGGAATTTAACAATTGTGGAAGTTATTTGTTAAGTTTGGAAGGTTTGGTTACTTAAACATGTCACACAAGTATTTATTGTTTTCACCAAGTTAAATTGTTCAAACAGATATCAAAGTTTATATTTTGATAAGAACACACAATTTTAGGTGGATTGCATGTTTCACTTGTTGAAAAAGGATTTCAAATGAATTATTTATGAATTAAACAAGTTTAAGCAAGAATTAAATGAAATTAATTCAAACATGAACTTATTTGAATTTTTATTTGTTCAAAGCATTAAACCAAATTCATATTTGAAAAGTTTATACTTTTAGGGTAGGAAAACATATTTTATATGTCCCAAAAGAATTTGTTTTGATCAAGTTATGAAATTACCAATTTTAAATGAATTAAACAAGGTTTAAATTATTTAACCAATTTTAATTATTCAAAACAGAAAACAAAGTTTATATTTGGAAAGAGGGTTTAATTTTGCATGGAAAACATATTTCATTTGTGGAAATTGGATTTAAAATGAGCAAGTTATTATTGTGGCAATTTTAAATGCAATAAACAAGAAACAGTTGTTTTCAGCAATTTAAATTATTCAAAACAGCCAACACAATTTATATTTGAAAAGTACATGAAAAGTTGATTGGAAAACATATTTAGTTTGTTGAAATTGGAATTTTTATGCCCAAGTTATGAATTTTGCAAGTTTAAGTGAATTTGACAAGTTTTCAAATATTGCACCAATTTAAAATATTCAAAACAGTAAACAAATTTTATATTTGGATAGAACATTTAATTTGGTATTGAAAACATATCAAAAATGTTGGATTTGGAGTTAAAATGATTTTATTATGCAATTTACAAAATTGAGGTGCAATCTGCCATTTTTAGTGAAACAGGGACTTAGAAATAATATTTCAGGGGTCTAGAATTAATGTGCTAGGGCCTAGTTGTGAATTCGTGAAGTTGCTGTGACCAAATCTTTGCAAAATAAAAAGGTTGTTAATTGTGCAGGGGGTGGGATTCGATCCCCCCACCTCCTGCTTGCGCTGGGGGAACAGAACCAGTGGGCTAGATGCAGATGTGTTGACAGGAAGGGGCTGCAGGGGGGCTTATGGTTCAGATACTGCACGGAACAATTCGGAAAATAAGGACAGAAAAAGGTGGGGGCTGGGACTTGAACTCGCGAGCTCTGGGCTCGCTGCGCTTCCGCTGCGCGCGTCCTACCAGTGGGTCAACTACGGCTGGTTTGAATGTATACAGGTTCGATTGGTTTTGAACATAACCACGCGGCCTACTAAACCTGCAAGCGAACGACAGATTCAGGTGCTCTTCCCTGACGGAAAACAGAGCATCGACTGCATCTTTGCAAGGAAGATCGCGGTGCAAACAGCAAGGGAATCGAGCGGGGAAGTAGGGGAATGGAAAGGAGATGTTACCCCCGTCGCGTGGGTGTCCTCGGGGTGGCCGGAGGTGGTCAGACACGGCGGCGGCGTGCTCCGGCGAGTGGAGGTCGGGGCAGAAGAAAAAGGAGGCAAGCTCCTCCTCTCGATGGCGGCGGTGGTGGAGACAGGAGGGAGAAGGCGCGGCTAGGCTAGGGTTAGGGTTTCTCCTCCGGTTGGGGATAGATATAGGAGAGGGGGGGGGGGGGGAGAATCGGGTGGAGGAGGTTGGACAGCAGGTCGCTGTCCATGGTTGCTGACGAAAGCGTACGGAGATGGGGAAGAAAGGGGTATCGGGCTGAGATGGAAAATGGGCTTGGGCCTCGTTCTCTCCCCCCTCTAACAGTTTTCTTTTTATTCTTTCTGTTTCATTTTTTTTTTGCTGAAACCAAAAATGGAAGAAAAAGAAGGCTTTTAGGTTAAAGAAAAAATTGGAAAAATTTGAGGGAGTTCTTTAGGACAATTGCAAACAGTTGTTAACTTTTACTTCCATAAAGTTTGAGTTTTGTTTGCTGTTTGAAATTAAAACGAATTTAGGTGAAATTTTTATTATTAAAGATCATTAATAGAAACCAACATTTAAAATAGGGTAACCCCTATGGTAATTAGACAATTTGAGTTGATTTGTTTTGTTAACAACATGATTTCAAAATGGTTCTGTTTTGGTGCTTTGATTTGAAATTTTAAATGTGTTTGTGGAATTAAATGATTGATTTAAAACCATCATTTTCACAAGTGATCACTATGGCAAAACATGAAACAAATTGGTTGTTTTTAGTTGTGATTTTTATTCAAAAAGTTGTAACAGAACAAGTATGAAACCATTGTTTGAATAAAGTTTGAATTTGAGTTGTGAAAACAGTGGAAAACAAATGCAACAATTAAGAAACAAATGCAAACAACATGGAAACAATATGATGACATGATGCAATACTTAAATAAACATGCAACAAACATTCTAAGGGGATGGTTTTCATACTTGGGCTGTTACAAAACGCCCCCCTTGAAGGAATCGCGCCCCGAGATTCCTACTGAGAAAAGAAAAGTCCGGATACTTCTTGGGAAGATCCTCTTGAGTTGTGACACGTGAAACACATCGTGCACATTGGATAGACGTCAGGGAATTTGGAAACCACCGGAACATTTTCAAGTAACGGGAGAGGTTTTTGTATCTAGGGTGTATAGCTGGATAGAATTTGATTCATTTGGAGAATAGATTATCTGGCTAGAATGGTGGAACAGAGTTATTGACATCAATCCAATACCAAGAATGACATCAATGTCAGAATTGCCAAGCATTATGAGAGAAACAAGGAATATGTGGCCTTTAATTAGAATTGATTTCTGTGACTGAACTTGGAAGTCAACATTTGAGATCCCGGGGAGTGAACGGTGATTTGATTGCTTAGTGGAACCAGAATTGGGTTGTATGTTGTGGAAAAGATCTTTGACACAAAAGGATGTGATTCTCCGGTATGAAACAACACTTTAGCTGGAATAGAGTTTAGCAGATGAACGAGGAAACTTTTGATTAGACGCCGGTAGAAGATTTGAAGTGGAAAAGAACAACAAGATTTCACCGGACGAACTCTGATACCATTTGTCGCACCCTGATTTCTAGGGGATACTCATCGGGCCGAACTGGATAGCAGGTGCTTGGATTATGGGGCATAACTGCTCCCACGTCCCAGCTTCCTGGTAGGCCTGCGCTTATGCGCGACAACACAAGCCCTGCTATTCCATCGTCGATGTAAACTATCCACTAGAGATCAAAGGCACTTCCGTCGACGTATTTCAAACCATACACACATGGTACGTCAACGGCGTTGAACAACTGATATCACAACAGATCTCTACGACACAAAAGATTGAAATAACTTGCAAATGGCTCTCATTAGAGCAGAGATAGCAAATACAATCATTCAGAGGGCACCTGCCCCAACAATACATCATTACAATACAGCGGAAGCATTCAACATGTCTGGGTACAGACAAGAACCAAATAGGCCTAAGAGGCCGGAAACAAACAGACGGAGCCCATCCACGAAGTCTCGGATCCTGCCCGGGTCCGCTATCTACTCGTCAGCAGTCTCGTCATACTCCACGTAGTTGCCACCATGTAGATCCTCGGAAACGTAGGTCTGCGGAAACCACAGCCCCAAAGGGGTCAGTACATAAACGTACTGGCAAGCAAGACTCACAGTTCACCAAAGTGGAGCCCGTCAACACCAAGCACAGATGCCTTGGGTTCAACGGAGGAAAGGGGATATAAAAGATGCTGCCACTGGCTGCGCTAACCAACTACAGAGATTCTACCACTTCCGGCTAACAGAAAGGAGATAAGATCGAGGATTGTAACCAACTGAAAGATAACTTCAAACAAACCCATCCTGGATCTCGCCCCTTATCCAAAGAAGCAATCCGAGGATAACTCACACGGTTGTATTAAAGGTGAATCAAGTTATTGTGTCATCAACCTATTACTAGTCAAGTTATTAATCATTGGGTGTAACATGTTTGATCATTATGTTTAAGTTGTCCTGAGTACTTGTTAGCCAGTACTTTCACCAAGTAATCCATAACCGCGGAAAACACGGCTTCTCGAGAAGATTATCCCTGCAGGGTTGCACCAATTTGGCCGTACACGCATGAATAACCCGCCAGATGGAAAGGCCCTTCCACCAAGCGGGGCACTCAACACAACTCGACTCTTCTTCGCATCAAGCCCAAAGAACCTTGGGCGCACGGCTAATCAAGCCCCGAAGAAAAGGGACCCTCATAGCACTCTAAGACCGTGTCCCCCTATATGCCGACTACAAAAGTTCCACCCTGGCATGGGCTCGCAAAAACATGCATGCGGCAAATGGAAAACACGAACTAAATGAGGCGATTTGGACGAGATGCGAATCGAATCAAATTGAGGGGGGCGCCCATACTCGCTTCCCACATGCGGTTAGTGCGCTCATCATGGATCAGTAGACAAGACCCTTTTCCTATTAGGGTCGACACTAGCATGCCTCAAAACCACACAGGGCCTCCTGCCGGTGCCTTATCATCAAATTTATTATTAATAGTAACATTAGCATGATTGATTGATTAACATCGAGCCCCCAGAACATAATAGAGTAGTAACAGAAAGTAACGGGTAACAGACTCGAGCAAACAACCTAAGCATGCTAGTAAGACACTGGCTCAACCAAAGGGTGATAGGAGTGGAGGTGAGGCAATATCAAGGTTAAGGGATTCATGTGATGGGTTCGTAACAGAAACAACTACTACTAAGGCTAGCAGGAAAGAACAACGGAAAGTATCGGTAACCAATGTTGAAAGGAACACGGTGGTTCATGTGAGTGATAACTTGCCTGCAAAACCCAGTAGCCTGGTACTGAGCTAACTCCTTAGAAGGGGTGTCGTAAGGATCGTCGGTCTCAACGTCGTCGTGTATCCGAGAAGAAGCAAACAAACAATGCAGAAGTATAAACAATCATTGTCATGGAATTGTGCACAATCAAAGATGATGCATGTCAAGTTAATGGTTGCATCAAAATAAACTAGTTGATGAAGTGACACAATTTAAATGGACCCCTATGCAATTGGATTGCATATGGAAAATGTCCATGCATTAAGTGGAAGCAAATGATCTATAATTGATTAACAGGTGAAAGTTTGCTTATCATGATGCATGCATGATGACAACAACAAAATAACAATGAATAACAATAATAAATGCAAGTGAAAAGGAATTTAACAATTGTGGAAGTTATTTGTTAAGTTTGGAAGGTTTGGTTACTTAAACATGTCACACAAGTATTTATTGTTTTCACCAAGTTAAATTGTTCAAACAGATATCAAAGTTTATATTTTGATAAGAACACACAATTTTAGGTGGATTGCATGTTTCACTTGTTGAAAAAGGATTTCAAATGAATTATTTATGAATTAAACAAGTTTAAGCAAGAATTAAATGAAATTAATTCAAACATGAACTTATTTGAATTTTTATTTGTTCAAAGCATTAAACCAAATTCATATTTGAAAAGTTTATACTTTTAGGGTAGGAAAACATATTTTATATGTCCCAAAAGAATTTGTTTTGATCAAGTTATGAAATTACCAATTTTAAATGAATTAAACAAGGTTTAAATTATTTAACCAATTTTAATTATTCAAAACAGAAAACAAAGTTTATATTTGGAAAGAGGGTTTAATTTTGCATGGAAAACATATTTCATTTGTGGAAATTGGATTTAAAATGAGCAAGTTATTATTGTGGCAATTTTAAATGCAATAAACAAGAAACAGTTGTTTTCAGCAATTTAAATTATTCAAAACAGCCAACAAAATTTATATTTGAAAAGTACATGAAAAGTTGATTGGAAAACATATTTAGTTTGTTGAAATTGGAATTTTTATGCCCAAGTTATGAATTTTGCAAGTTTAAGTGAATTTGACAAGTTTTCAAATATTGCACCAATTTAAAATATTCAAAACAGTAAACAAATTTTATATTTGGATAGAACATTTAATTTGGTATTGAAAACATATCAAAAATGTTGGATTTGGAGTTAAAATGATTTTATTATGCAATTTACAAAATTGAGGTGCAATCTGCCATTTTTAGTGAAACAGGGACTTAGAAATAATATTTCAGGGGTCTAGAATTAATGTGCAAGGGCCTAGTTGTGAATTCGTGAAGTTGCTGTGACCAAATCTTTGCAAAATAAAAAGGTTGTTAATTGTGCAGGGGGTGGGATTCGATCCCCCCACCTCCTGCTTGCGCTGGGGGAACAGAACCAGTGGGCTAGATGCAGATGTGTTGACAGGAAGGGGCTGCAGGGGGGCTTATGGTTCAGATACTGCACGGAACAATTCGGAAAATAAGGACAGAAAAAGGTGGGGGCTGGGACTTGAACTCGCGAGCTCTGGGCTCGCTGCGCTTCCGCTGCGCGCGTCCTACCAGTGGGTCAACTACGGCTGGTTTGAATGTATACAGGTTCGATTGGTTTTGAACATAACCACGCGGCCTACTAAACCTGCAAGCGAACGACAGATTCAGGTGCTCTTCCCTGACGGAAAACAGAGCATCGACTGCATCTTTGCAAGGAAGATCGCGGTGCAAACAGCAAGGGAATCGAGCGGGGAAGTCGGGGAATGGAAAGGAGATGTTACCCCCGTCGCGTGGGTGTCCTCGGGGTGGCCGGAGGTGGTCAGACACGGCGGCGGCGTGCTCCGGCGAGTGGAGGTCGGGGCAGAAGAAAAAGGAGGCAAGCTCCTCCTCTCGATGGCGGCGGTGGTGGAGACAGGAGGGAGAAGGCGCGGCTAGGCTAGGGTTAGGGTTTCTCCTCCGGTTGGGGATAGATATAGGAGAGGGGGGGGGGGAGAATCGGGTGGAGGAGGTTGGACAGCAGGTCGCTGTCCATGGTTGCTGACGAAAGCGTACGGAGATGGGGAAGAAAGGGGTATCGGGCTGAGATGGAAAATGGGCTTGGGCCTCGTTCTCTCCCCCCTCTAACAGTTTTCTTTTTATTCTTTCTGTTTCATTTTTTTTTTTTGCTGAAACCAAAAATGGAAGAAAAAGAAGGCTTTTAGGTTAAAGAAAAAATTGGAAAAATTTGAGGGAGTTCTTTAGGACAATTGCAAACAGTTGTTAACTTTTACTTCCATAAAGTTTGAGTTTTGTTTGCTGTTTGAAATTAAAACGAATTTAGGTGAAATTTTTATTATTAAAGATCATTAATAGAAACCAACATTTAAAATAGGGTAACCCCTATGGTAATTAGACAATTTGAGTTGATTTGTTTTGTTAACAACATGATTTCAAAATGGTTCTGTTTTGGTGCTTTGATTTGAAATTTTAAATGTGTTTGTGGAATTAAATGATTGATTTAAAACCATCATTTTCACAAGTGATCACTATGGCAAAACATGAAACAAATTGGTTGTTTTTAGTTGTGATTTTTATTCAAAAAGTTGTAACAGAACAAGTATGAAACCATTGTTTGAATAAAGTTTGAATTTGAGTTGTGAAAACAGTGGAAAACAAATGCAACAATTAAGAAACAAATGCAAACAACATGGAAACAATATGATGACATGATGCAATACTTAAATAAACATGCAACAAACATTCTAAGGGGATGGTTTTCATACTTGGGCTGTTACAGGCGGCGTCTCGAGGTCCGGTGGCCCGATTGGAGGCCGGCTCGGGGGCGTTGCAGCGGTGGTTGACGGCGGCGATGCGGGCGCGGACGGTGGCGACCCGACGGCGGCGACGCAACTCCGGCGCCGTACTTGCGGGCGGCGGCACTGCTCCGGTGGCGCGAGCTCGGGTTGAGCTTGTGGGTGCGGAGGCGGAATGGAAGGAAGAGGAGCAAATGAGAAATGAACCGGTGGGATCTAGGGTTACCCCTTGGTCCCTATTTATAGGTGCGGGGGAAAATTCCTAGGTTTGGGCGGTAGGCGAAATTTTTGGGGAAAAAAGATCCGGTCCGGAAATTTGGGGATAGACACCAGAGTATCCGATGCGAGATATCCGGATGGAGATCATGATTGATTACGAGCGTGATATTCGGATTAACTAGTAGCGATGTGAATGCCGAGTCTCGTCACGTTCCCTTGGAGTGTTGACCCGGGAGATGGTGTCTTGACTCGGAAAATGCCGGGTTATTATATGGACCGCCAGAAGAGCAGGCCTAGTTATTATCAAAGCATTCTAACCCGGTATATTAGGAATTTGAATGTTTATTGTTTTGCAGGGAATAGCGTGCGCTTTATGGATGTTCCCGAGAAGCCCAAGCTATTCTGGGGACTACTGATGGAGGGATGATAACCCGGTCGGCTAATGCCAAGGTGAAACCCAGCCCAAAGGGAATTGCGCAAGACCCGGCTCAAGGAGGAGGAGTTTCTAGAAGGCCCAAGGAGGAGCGTAGGCCTAGTAACCCGTATCTAGGGGGTTAAGATTAGGAAAGTTAGGGTTGTGTGCGGTCTCCGGGTAGGTTTCCGGGTGTATCTTGTATAGGAAGCCAGGGGGGCGGGTAACATATAAACCGGCTCCTAGGGTTAGAAACACTGAGCTTCACCAAGTATTCGAGTATCCTGTAATACGAGAGTTGATAGTAGTAACCCTAGATCGGAGACTTGGCGACATTATTGCCAGAGCTACCAGATCGATTGCTAGCATGATTTCCCCTGAGCTAAACCCTCTCCCAAACACCAGAGTCGATTTGCCCCAAAGTAAGTTACCCCTGGTAACGTCTGCCGTGATTATCCCACGACAAACGCTGATAGAATTTATGGATTGATTACCTTCTGAGAAATTGCATTGAGGAATGTGCATAACTTCACAATGGGTAGTCGAACATTTTCTGGTAGAATCCCCCTCAACGCAATCGGAAGCAATTGTGTCATCAACACGTGGCAGTCATGAGACTTCAGGTTTTGAAAGTTTTTCTCCGCCACATTTATTATTCCATTTATATTCGACGAGAAGCCAGATGGGACCTTGATACTACTTAGTGCTTCAAAAAAAATCCTTCTCTTCCTTGGTAAGACTGTAGCTGGCAGGACCACCTTGAAACCGCTCAGGATTCTTGCCGTCTCGTCCTTTCGTGTGTTGCTGGTCATGTCGGGCTTTAGATGTATCTTTTGACTTCCATACAAGCCAAAGAAGCCTAGCAGATTCACCCAGAGATTCTTCGTCAGGTGCATCACGTTGATCGCAGAGCGGACATCTAGGATTTTCCAATAGGGTAGACCCCAAAATATAGATTTATTCTTCCACATGGGTGCATGTCCGTCAGCGTCATTCGAACAGCTTGTCTGCCCGGACCCTTTCCAAAGATTACTTTCAAATCCTTCACCATATCAAATACATCATCACCAGGTCAGAGGATAGGCGTCTCCCGGGTATCTGCCTCACCATTGAAATGCTTGCCAACTTTTCTTAAGGGGTGCTTGCGCGGAAGAAAACGACGATACCCGAGGTACACAACCTTCTTACATTTATCCATATATACACTTTTGGTGTCATCTAAACAGTGTGTGCATGCATTGCATCCCTTAAGAGCAGGCCAATCGTTGATGGTTACGAACAACAACGCTCGTAGGTCAAATTCTTTTTGTTCGTGATCGTTCCACAAAGGTACACCTTCTTCACGCCACAACTGTAAAAGTTGATCGACTAATGGCCTTAGTACACATCAACGTCGTTGCCCGGTTGTCTCGGGCCTTGGATCAACACTGACATCATAATGAACTTCCTCTTCATGCACAACCAAGGATGAAGGTTATAGCTACATAGAGTTACAGGCCAGGTGCTATGGTTACATCTATGCTCACTAAATGGATTCATGCCATCTATACTTAGACCAAACCATAAGTTCCTTGCTTCACCTCCAAAGAACGAGAACTTTCTCTCGATTTTTCTCCACTGCGACCCATCAGCGGGGTGTCTCAACATCTCGTCTTTCTTACGATCTTCCATGTGCCATCGCAAAAGTTTGGCATGCTCTTTTTTTTGAACAAACGTTTCAACTGTGGTATTATAGGAGCATACCACATCACCTTTGTAGGAACCCTCTTCCTGGGGCGCTCACCCTCAACATCGCCAGGGTCGTCTGGTCTGATCTTATACCGCAATGCTGTGCATACCGGGCATTGTTCCAAATTCTCGTACATCTCACCGCGGTAGAGGATGTAGTCATTAATGTAGGCATCTATCTTCTCCACGTCTAATCCTAGGGGGCATACAAGCTTCTTTGCTTGGTATGTACTGTCGAGCAATTCATTTTTTCTAGGAAGCTGCTTCTTCACTATTTGCAGCAACTTTGTAAATCTGCTGTCAGTCACACCGTTCTCGGCCTTCCATTGGAGCAATTCCAGTGTGCTTCCTAGCTTTTTCTGCCCATCTTCGCAATTTGGATACAACAATGTTTTGTGATCCTTAACATCTGGTCGAACTTCACCCTCACCTTTTCAACCTCGCTTTCTGTCTTTGCATCCGTAATAGCCTGGCCAAGATCATCGATGAGCTCATCTGGTGCCCGGTCTTCTCCTTCTACTTCATCGTTATCTTCCATTTCAGTACCGGCACCGTATTCAGGGAACATATCATGATAGTTGTCATCATTCTTTTCTTCTTTGTTGTCTTCCATCATAACCCCTCTTTCTCCGTGCTTGGTCCAACAATTATAGTCGGGCATGAAACCGGACTGAAACAGGTGGAAGTGGATGATTCTGTGAGAAGAGTGTTCCTTCTGATTCCGACATACAACACATGGACAACACATAAAATTATTCCGCTTGTTTGCCCGGGCCACCTCGAGAAAATAACCCACGCCTTTCATGAATGCGGCAGAGCATCGGTCAGCGTACATCCGTTGCCGGTTCATCTGCATTATATGATTATTAATTAAGAACTGTTATAAACACCATGAATAGAGAAATGACCAATGTTGCATCGACAGATGAAAGGTTAAAGTTGGTACCTCGACCGAGGAGGAAAGAAGGACGAGAAAGCTTATTTAATTAAGTGTGGCTCGGGCAAATTGAATCATGTTTGTTTTCTGCAAGCTGAGATGGCGTTATGCTCCCGGGCATTTCATCGAACACCTCTTGTGCATAGGAGGGAAAAAGAAGTGAGCACACACCACACAACTAGAATATGTCATCCAAAAAGTGAGTGACATGAGGAGTGGAGAGGGCTGGCAGGGTTTATATAGTGGGGGGATCTTTTGCTCCGGTTTTAGCCACCAACCGGGGCAAAAGACCCCCCCCCCACGACGCGCCCTGCTCGTTGCGGGCCTTTAGCCCCGGTTGGTGGCTCAAACCGGGGCAAAAGACCCCCCACCACGCGCCCTGCTCGCCCCGGCCCCACCTCTGCAGCCTTTTGCACCGGTTGGTGGCCGAGCCGGGGCGAAAGGGGTGGTCACCACCGAGCAAAAGCCCCGTTTTCCACTAGTGTTCGTATCCGTGCTGTGTGCCCCAACTTTGCAAGACCGGTAAGATATATCACACCCCCATTCACGCACACATCCACACCTGCCCCTTCGATCGGAAACATGCATATGAATTACTGTTAGTTCCCTCAACGATTTGCAGACTACTCCGACTCTATTTGTACCATCATCAAGATATATATATGCGTGCTAACCATTCCATCAAATTATGCACAGATCCTCAAGGTTCCCCCGCTGATTGGTGGGATTAATGGAGGGGAAGCTGTTGACGTTACAACCATGCCTCAGCGTCTGGAGAGTGTGACAATTCGTGCCGGGGATGTCATCGATTCCATTTCATTTTCCTAAACCGACGAAGCGGGTAAGAAGCAAACCGCTGGACGGTGGGGTGGTGATGGAGGCGGGGCTCCCGTCACGGTGAGTACATTTTCGAGCATAGAATTTATCATTTCAAATGAGGTAGGAGCTTTACTTTGATGGACAATGATCGTATGTATATTCTCCACACTAGTTGATACCCGCGTGTTGCCATGGAAATTAATGAAAAGGTGATTTTCTTATATGCAGAAAATAATATACATTGGGTTGAATGAATTTTGTCAAAATACCTTGAGCATGCATAGTCACGCGGATCTTTTCTAAGAAAACTATTCATGCGTGCATTGTACTCGCATGCACTTTGTCAAGATAAAACTCATAAATGAAGATAGTGGGAATGTATTTTATATATTTCTACAAAATAACCCATCAATCAATGCCAACCTGAGAAAGCACCATTGAATAAAATCTGCGTAGAGACTCACACGAGATGTATATATACACATATGTGTTTGTTCTATCTACTTGTGCACATAAAGAGCTCGTAACTGATTTGCAGTTCCACATTTCTTGCAGATCAATTTTGAACCTACCGAGACAATGAAAAAAATTGTGGTAAACAACGAGCAATTTTGGACCCTATGTTGTTGTAGGCTCAATCAAGATTGTCACTAATTTTGGCTTATATGGACCTTATGGAAAGGCAAATTGTACTCAGTTTGTCATTCCTGAGGCGGACAATGTTAGAGTGGTGGGCTTTCATGGACGCGCTGCCTCAGTTCTCGACGCAATTGGGATATACACTACTGCATTCCCATAGTCTAGTGTTTCATACAAATAAGTATGGCTTTATCTGAAGCCTCGTATTTTTTATCTTTCAACAAGAAGTTAGGATAAGCATTGTCCTCATCTCATGTACTATATGCTTTCCCTTCCATCAATTATGTGCTTTTATTATCACCAACCATGTCCTCTTAAAGAAATGTTAGTATGCTCACTATGCTTGGCTTGCGGTAAACATCATGTCTTATCTATTAATTCCTCTATCTAGATACGTTCTAAGCACGCAAATAATATGTTTTGTCATTCACTAATCGATATCAAATGGATCATTAAAATTTGTTTTATGCATCTCCTTAAGGTTATTTTTTTGCTAAAATATGGTTGTCTGCATGATATCATATCTAAGTTGGCCAAATGAAATATTACCGTGATTGGTTGCTTGGATAAAGTATTTTGTGATCAAATCTCTTGTGAGTGGTGACTTTATCAACCAGCTCTAACAAAACTGAACTAAATTTTGCCAAACTCTAGCTCCAAACTCTGTGACGAAGAAACTTCGAGTGGTGACCTTTTCATGATAATCACGACCATGACAGAAATACATCGGCAACTAACTTCAATAGCCATGTAAAAAAAATCATATTTCTGCAATGCAAAGGAGTTTGTTGCTATAAAAAACTTGTGCCACATTGTATCTGTGGACATCTTCGACCACTGCCTCTAGGAAACCAGAACTCCTGCGGCAAACATCATGTATTTTTATCTGCACACCAAGTTAATACTACAAAAGAAATTCAAAGCCATGTATAAAATGGCGTTCCAAGAATAACACATAGTATGTGAAGAAATAAAAATATAGTGTCCTGAATGGTGACCTGATAATTTTGTTGATAAAGAAGGGGATACCTTGGGCATCCCCAAGCTTTGACGGTTTTACTTCTTGGACATTTTTTGGGGGTGAAATGGGAATCTCCAAGGTTGAGCTTTTATCTATCCTTCATCTTCTCATATCATCCTCCTCTCCTTACACTTCAAAATTTCTTCGACACAAAGCTTCACACAATCTTCATTAGCGGGGTTAGTGAATGATGAATTATTCGAGGCACTTCCGTGACCCAAATGAGAGAATGTTCAACTAATTAAAGTTAGATAACAACCTGGGGCAAGTGCCCATTTTCTTCATAATTTTCTTGCATTTTTGCTGAGAGATACGAGTTTGTTTGGTGAGATACAAAAATCTGTACAGAAAACAACAAATTGCACTTCCTTTCACATAGAGGTTACTCTTGGCACACAAAATAATAAAAAAGATAAGGAGAGGTTGCTACAGATGTGACGACTTCTAAGACTCAAAGAAAAAACATAAATAAAATAAGAGAAAACAAGATGGGTTGTCTCCCACAAGCGGTTTTGTTTAACGCCTTTTAGCTAGACATAAAACGAGAATCAAGTATTATCAATATAATCATAGCTAGCCCTCACAATGAACTCAAAAGATAACTTCATTATATTTCTAGGGAAATGTTCCATGCCCTTTTTAAGGGGAAACTGTAATCTTATAATTCCCTCTTTCATATCAATCACAGAACCAACGGTGCGGAAAAAAGGTTTTTCCACAATAATAAGACAAGAAGCATTGCATTCAATATTGAAAACAAGAAAATCAAGGGGGACATAAATATCATTAGCAATAAATAACATCAGCAATTATTCCCAAAGTTCTCTTAACGGTGGAATCAATAAGATGGACTCCCAAAATACTAGCATCCAAAGGCTCCAATTCAAGCATATCATATAAACTTGTTGCCATAATATAAGAACTAGCACCAAGATCACATAAAGCATTACAGTAAAAGTCTGTAGCGTTCCCATATTTAAATAATGCAAGAACCCTATGTTATTGTGCTAGTCACTGGATCAATTGCTAGCACCACAGTTCAAAGTGAAATATCATGCAAATGCGTCAAAATCTTTTACATCGCATGATCCTGTCTTTACAAAATATGATTACAACATGCATAGTCTTAGAAGTCTAGCAGGAAACAGAATTACAGCGGAAAACATAGTACGACATTGAGCCTCATCTTCTTCATGTGCCACAGGCAAAACATGATGGTTGTAGACTCGAGACCCCGAACGAAACCTCACTCGTCTTCAGATTATTCTGCATGATGGAATATGCAGCCACAAGGGGGTCAACACAATTTAATGTATTGGCAAGTAACACAAGGGTGGATATAAATGGCAAGACTAATGCTACACGCATATTTGGCTGAGTGGGGTTTTGGCTAAGTTTGCATAAAGCAAGTTTTCTCCTATCTCTTTTCTAAAAAAATCTTTGTTTTCAAAGTGTGGCAACATTGGATTAATTCGAAGCACCACAAATACTGTTCACTTAGACAAAATTTTACTTATTGAAAATGGTGTTGAGATTCTTCCGTCATTCCTTGTCCAGCTGCTCATAGTTGTCCATAACCAGGGACACGACAATGATCATAGTTTCTAACTCTGCAGGAGTTGTGCACTTTCACCCTTTGTCTTCAATTATCCCAAACATCCTATACACGCGGAGTGCATCAAAGAAAGGAGAGAATTGAGACGATATCTTTCAGAAGGAGAGGTTAAACCAAGACAACAAGACCCGTTCCACTTATAATTATGCTACATCTTCGTGTCAAGTGCGGTGACCCAGCATACCACTGCATGTTGTAGTACGCAAGTCGTTGATATAACACTCACAGAACACCGTTCCGCAAATATTACATCCATCGGGGTGGTACAGCAGAAACATTGCGGGACTTGATTGTCATACAAACATATATTACAAAACATAGTGTGCTGACAAGAGAATGAGCTCATGACGAGGTCATCTCATTATTGAAGTTAGAACAACAACTGAAATGTAAAGCAGGTGCATACACGGGAACTCATCAGCCTAATATAGAGTTCAAGGCTGCTCGATTCAACCGTGCTATGTATTTGTTTCAGACTAGGCTAAACCTAGTCAGACTCAGCCCCCTCTAGGTCATCTCCTTACTGGATGGTGTAATCCACCCGTTCCACTTCTCCGGAGAGATCCGGCTCTTTGTAGTAGATGTCATCTTGGCCTCTGAGGATGTTGAATGGTGCCTCCTCTAAGTTCTCATAGCGTAAGCAGAAGGTCAAACGGGATTGAATGAGTAACGAGCGTTACTCAACAAGTTCATTAAGTACGGAGATAACTGATGCACTATCTATGGTCCTCGACTCTAAAGAGTCTAGACAGATGCAAGGTTTGATAAATCTTTCTCCAAGAGGTCGCTTTTAATAATGAAAACTATGCCCGCCAGACCATCACAGGACTAGAACTTCATGGAGTTGCCTTTCCTATAGCGTTCGCAATTCCTTCCCAGAACAAGGGGTAACATGCCACATCCTTTTACACTCTGCAAAGGTGCGTTACTTTACCCATGGGCGACCAAGACCATGATGCACAACCAGGCGCACGATCATGTCCACTCCCAGTTAGGTGTGGGGCCCGGTTGTTGGTCCAAGCCAAACCATGCTTCTCCGCACAACGCATGCCCACCCATTTCCACCAGCAGGTTGAACCCCTGATTCCACCCCTCACGATGGATATCTAGGCGCCCCTGGCACACCATCATAGACCCAGAGTCCGCAGGAATTAAGGGATCCCACCCATGTGCATGTAGTCCCGCAAGACCTACAGCGAACGTCTCTGGCAGCTCGTTGACATGCGAACGAGAGAATATCATGACTTACTCGCCCCATACAAGACCCATGGTCAACGCAGTATTTACGGCGCACCGAGTTCTGACGGCATTGGTTGTTAACTCCTAGGTAATACTTTCCCATGCAGATGGAACCTTACTTTGACCTATTCATCTTACCATGGCTCCATCCGCCCACCAAACAGAACACTACCACTCGGGTAGTCATTCAGTTAGTCATATTATTATAAAAAATAGGATCATGCATTCTTTTGAGCATAAGTGGTATTACGATAGGGTTTTGAAAATAGCTGTTATGAAATAATTCAGAGGACATGAGAAAGTGATGAACTTGCCTTGATATGGATAAGTAGTGAAGTCTGATGCTTGGAGCAGCTCCTGACTTCTTTGTTCTACAAAACACCATCATTGTCTGGTAAAGATAATGTTTAAAGAAGCAATTGATGCTATTTTGCATAATAATGACATGTATGCATTTTTCATCTAAGTGATTATTTGGTTTACTAAGTAATTGTGGTAGTTAATTATTTGTGAATTTATTATTTATTATTTTCTGTTATAATTTATTATTTATTTGATTTCTTTAACAATTCTTGTTAAACAGAAAATATTGATCTGGAATATTTTGAGATGTTCAATATAATTTAAATAAGGGTGAAAGAATAAATTAACTATTTATCATAGATTAATTTGAATTCTTCTTAATTTTATTATCCAAGTTTTATTAAAATTATTATTTTAAAACAATAAATTTAAGATTACAAGTATTATTTAGTTAATTTTCTTTATTAAAGTATTCAAGTTCTTTATTTAAATTTTATTAATTTTATTACAAAATTTAGCAATTTATAGAATTTTATTTATCAATTTTATTATTCTTTTCTTTTTTTAATCAATGAAATGGTCAATTGACCATCCTGTCCCTAGGGCTGCGAGGTGGGCCAACCCCACATGGTTGAACCCAACCCGCTCGAGTAGAACCCGAGCCCATACTCACTCGCGTACGCACCCGCGCGTTCTCCCTTCTCCTCTCGCTTCCGCGACACACAGGCGACTCGCAGGCGACCGCGTTGCCCCGCCGCCGGCGAATTATCCCACCCGGCTCCAGCCATCTCTGCCGCCGTGGTTGGGCGCAAACGACGCGCCTCCGAGCCCTCTCCAACCTCCTCCGTATCGATCCGGTTTTCCCTCACCGAGATCCCCGCGCGCTTCTGATACGTCTCTAACGTATCTATTATTTCTGATGCTCCATGATAATATTATGCCAATTGCTACATGTTTTCTCCCTTCTTTATAGCATTTTTACACGTTTTTCGGGACTAACCTATTAACAAGTTGCCAAGTGCCAGTTCCCTGTTTTCTGCTGTTTTTTATTTCAGAAAAGTTGTTCTGGAAATATTCTCGGAATTGGAACCCACAAAGACCGAAGTGCCTATTTTCCCCAGAAGCATCCAGAAGTACGAAGAGGAGTCGAAGATGGGCACCATGGGGCCCACACCATGGGGTTGCGCGCCCCCTTGGCCGCGTCAGCTAGTGGTGTCGGGCCCCTAGGGCTCCACCGCATCTGCTCTTTCGCCTATTTATTCCCCTGGGTGGAAAACCCTAGGCACCTGATAAAATATCCCGGAAAAGTTCCGGAGCCGCCGTCATCGTCAACCCTATCGGAGAGGAAATCATCACCGGAGGCCTCTTCATCACCATGCCTGCCTCCGGAGTGATGCATGATTATTTCATCCTTGGACTATGGGTCCATATCAGTAGCTAGATGGTTGTCTCCTCCTCATATGCCTCCATGTTTAGATCTCGTGAGCAGCCTAACATGATCGAGATTGTTCTTATGTAATTCAATGTGATGTGTTTGCTGGGATCCGATGAATAGTGAACTTATGCCAAGTTGATTATAGTCTTTTATTGCATATGTTATTTGTGATCTTGCATGCTTTCCATTGCTAGTGGTTGCTTTGGCCAAGTAGTTGCTAGTGACTCCAAGAGGGAGTATTTATGCTCGATAGTGGGTTCATGCTTTCTTTTCGCCCGTGCTCGAGTGACAGAAACGTGACGGGGGAGGATGTGCTGTTGCCACTAGGGAGAAAACATCGGTGTGAGTGCCCGCGTGTATAATCATTGCTTACATTACACAGATTGTTTAATGCAATTATATGTTGCTTGCAACTTAATATACCTAAGGGAGTTCGGATGATAACCTCAGGGTGGATTATTAGTCATAAATGAAGTTGGATTACGGTCTATGTATATTGTTGTAATGCCCGCACTAAATATCATAGTAGTCATCATATCATGAATGTGCACTACGGTGCAACCTTTATTTTTCAATTGCCCAGCTATAATTTGTTCACCCAGCATGCTATGTTTTATGGAGAGACACCACTAGTGAACTTATGAACCCCGATCCATTTTCCTTCACTGTTAAACAAACCACTACAATTTCCTTCTTTCTTTACTTACTGTAAGCATACACTATTTTCCACACTATACATCTAATCTTTGTTTTCAGCAAGACTGGTGAGATTGACAACCTCACTGTACCGTTGGGACAAAGTATTTTGGTTGTGTTGTGTGCAGATTCCGCGTTATTGCTGACACCGGTGAGCCATCACCACCATCAGTGGCACCAACCTTCCGAATATCCTTTTTCTCCTACTGGATTGATAACCTTGGTTCTTAACTGAGGGAAGTTCTTACCGCTACACTCATCACACCCTCCTCTTTGGGTTCCCAACACGCCATCACAGGCAACAAGAATTCCTAACACCATCGAGGCGTAGCAAAAGAATTTCTAGCGCCGTTGCCGGGGAGGAAGAAGTCTTCTGGCAAGGGGAGTCTCTCACTCTCAACCTCTTTATTTTGTTTATTGTATTGTTTTTATTTTTGTCTTGTTTTGCTTCTCTATATCGAAAACACAAAAAATTTAGTTTACTTTATAGCTATTATTTATTTGCTTTCTTTTATTTTGCTAAAATGAGTTCCTCTGAGAATACTAAGTTGTGGGACTTCACTAGCACAAACAACAATGATTTTATTTGCACACCTATTGCTCCACCTGCTCCTACTGCTGGTTTCTATGAAATTAAACTTGCTTTATTAAATCTTGTTATCAAAGAGCAATTCTATGGAGTTAGTACTGATGATGCTGCTGCCCACTTTAATAATTTTGTTGAACTATGTGAGATGCAAAAATATAAAGATGTGGATGGAGATATTATTAAACTGAAATTATTCCCTTTCTCTTTGAGAGGAAGAGCTAAAGAATGGTTTCTATCTTTGCCTAGAAATAGTATTGATTCATGGACTAAGTTTAAAGATGCTTTCATTAGAAAATATTATCCTCCTAGTAAGATTATATCCCTGAGAAGTGACATAATGAATTTTAAACAGTTTGATAATTAACATGTTGCTAATGCTTGGTAAAGAATGAATACTATGGTGAAGAATTGTCCCACTCATTGACTGACTACTTGGATGATTATACAAACCTTTTATGTAGGACTGAATTTCTCCTCAAGGAGCCTATTGGATTCAGCTGCTGGATGTACCTTTATGTCCATCACTTTGGGCAATGCAACAATGCTTTTTGATGATATGATGATAAATTATTCAGAGTGGCACACTGAGAGAGCTCCACAAGGTAAGAAGGTAAATTCTGTTGAGGAAACCTCCTCTTTGAGTGAAAGGCTTGATGCTATTATGTCTATGCTTGTTAATGGTAAAGTTCAAGTTGATCCAAATAATGTTCCTTTAGCCTCTTTGGTTGCTCAAGAAGAGCATGTTGATGTGAACTTTATTAGAAATAATAATTTTAACAACAATGCTTATAGAAATAATTTTGGTGGAAACAATTATAAGCCCTATCCTCCTAATAATGGTTATGGTAATTCTTATGGCAATTCCTGCAATAATAATAAAATATCTACCTCTGATCTTGAAAACATGCTTAGAGAATTTATTAGCACACAAAATGGTTTTAATAAATCTGTTGAGGAAAAGCTTGGTAAAATAGATGTTCTTGCCTCGAAAGTGGATAGCCTAGCTATTGACGTTGATTTTCTAAAACTGAAGGTTTTTCCACATGATGTTAATGAAAGTAAAACTTTGAATTCCATCCAAGTTTGAATTGATACTAATGTTAGGTTGATGGCTGAATTATGTGATAGGTGGGAAAGAGAAGATGAATTGGCTAGAAAGAATAATATTGCTAGAGTTTGCACTATCACAACCACTAGTAAAACTGAAGCTCCAAGTGCTAGTAAACCTCCTACTATCAATGGTAAAGTAGTTGGTGTTAACAAAGACTCCACCCCTTCGGTGAAATGTGCTAAATTGCCTCAAATTGCTGAAACTGTTTCTAATAAAAGTGCTGAAATTTTAGAGATGTAGGGGATAATGGTCCCATTACTTTTGATGATAATAACATTGATTTTGATGATTGCAATATCTCTGAAGTTATTATGTTCCTACAAAATCTTGCTAGAAGTACCAATGCTAGTGCCATGAATATGGCCTTTACTAAACATATTACCAATGCTCTCATGAAAGTAAGGGAAGAAAAGCTGAAACTTGAAACATCTATCCCTAGGAAATTAGATGATGGTTGGGAGCCTATCATTAAGATAAAAGTAAATGATTTTTATTGCAATGCTTTGTGTGATCTTGGTGCTAGTATCTCTGTTATGCCTCAAAAGCTTTATGATATGCTTGATTTACCACCATTGTAACACTGTTATTTAGATGTTCATCTTGCTAATAATGCTAAGAAGAAACCTCTTGGTAGAATTGATGATTTTCTTATTATGGTTAACAATAACCTTATCCCAGTTGATTTTGTTGTTATGAACATTGAATGCAATGCTTCTTGTCCTATTGTTTTGGGAAGACCTTTTCTTAGAACTGTTGGTGCTGTTATTGATATGAAATAGGGGAGTATTAAATATCAATTCCCCCTCAAGAAAGGTATGGAACACTTTCGTAGAATAAGGATGAAGCTACCTTTTGACTCTATTATTAGAGCAAGTTATGATGTTGATGCTTCTTCACTTGAAAATACTTGAGTTGCTTTCTATGCCTAGCTGAAAGGCGTTAAAGAAAAGCGCTACGGGGAGACAACCCGTTTTTATTTCTCTGTTTTCAACCCGTTTTCCTTCGTTTTCTTTTATTTTCTTTGCACCTGGGTATTGTCTATTTCCTTAGAAACCCTGTTGTATCTTTTCTTTTGTGTTGTTGAGCCAAGTAAAGCCTCTAGTGGAAAGTTGAGACTATATTTTGGATTTCTGCGCAGGAAACAAGTTTCTGCTGTCCACTCTTTATTTCGTATAAAATCATAGCAAATTCAAAATGACCTGAGTTTTTTTGTGCGTAATCTTGGACTGTATACGCAACTTTTCTGATACGACCACCTTTTGATTTGAGCAACAGAAGATTTTCGAAAAAATCATCTTTACCTGTTGTCCTGTTTTGACAGATTTCTGCCAATAATTGCATTTGCATCTTAATCTCTTTCTTTTGGTGTTCTTCTGAGAAAAAGAGTTTTAAAAGAAGTTGTGACAGTAGCTAATGTGTTTTTGAGTGTTAGGCGTGTGTTGAAACTGAACCATGTGAATTTATTATTTTGATTACAGTAACGTTGCTAATGAAGATTGTGAGAAGTTTGGTGTGAAGGAAGTTTTCAAGGGTCAAGAGAAGAGGATGATATGAAGTGATCAAGAAAAGTGAAAGGACTAAACTTGGGGATGCCCCGGTGGTACATCCTAGAAAATTCCAAGAAGACTCAAGCGTCTAAGCTTGGGGATGCCCAAGGCATCCCCTTCTTCATCGACAAATTATCAGGCCACTTCTAGTGAAACTATATTTTTATTCGGTCACATCTTATGTGCTTTACTTGGAGTGTCTTTTATTTTTGCTTTCAGTTTTTTTTTTTTGCAATAATCTTGGTTGGACCCCAGCATTCTTTATTGGAGAGTGACACGCTCCGCTTTTTCATGGGAATACTATGTATTCTTAATCTTTGTCTGGCTGCTGCATTTATTTATCTCTTGTTTTGGATGCATCTCTTATCTAAGAGCTGTTAGTTTTAGTAGTGTTATATGAGTACTCTCATTTATTTAGCTCCTGTTTTGCATGCATCTCTTATGAGAGTTGTTAGTTTAAGTAGTGTTATGTGAGTACTCTCATGTTTTCTTGCTGTATCATAAAGATTATTTTTGTTAAAACATATCTTGTATGGTGCTTGTTGGGAAAATAAACTACTGCTTGAAGTAGAATTTATAACAGTGCAAGTAGAAGCTTGTATAGACTATGACTAGAACTTTTTCATGCCATGCTAAATGTTATTTTAGTTTTAAATCCTTGTGGTTTTTGAGTAGCATGAATAGCCTCAAATAGCTGAGAGTGTTTAATATGACATTGAAAGATTCATGAGTTGTTCTTGTCATAAGGAAGCATAAATTTATGGTATTCTCCTTTGAATGTTTTATTTGGTTGACTTGGCGCATGATCACACCATGTTTATGACTATGAACCAGTCACGAATAGCCTCCATGACCACTTAGTTTTTGAACTTGTGATACCTCTTATGCTTTAATTAATGAATATGTCGCTACATGATTACGGCTCTTATTCTCTCTTGATTTGTCGCTCCCAGTCTTTTGCTAGCCTCCACCTGTACTAAGTATGAGCTATACTCGTGCATCCAACTCCCTTAAACCAAAGTTTTTCCCATTATGTCGACCATACCTACCTACATGTGGTATTTAACTGCCACTCCAAGTAAATTGCTCAGGTGTTACCTTTAAAACTTTCAAAACTACTCCTGCTTTATGTTCTTGTTTTTTATCATGAGGACGTCAATGGAGAATCTTTATCTCACTTGTTGATTGGATTTCAGACCCTGGACTAGTGGCTTCATCCGCTTACCCAAATGATAGAAGAGCTGGCAGCGGGGTGCCCAGCCCCAAATTAATGCAAACAAATTCTCTTCACTATTTTTGCCCCCGAATTATCAGTCAAAGCATAATTGTGTAAACAAAAGAGAAAGAGGGATGAACTTCTACCCAGATGTGTCCTTCACATGGGAGCCGCTCTTGTGAATCCAGTTGGCTTGTGATGAACTATATTTCCTCTTTACCAATTGTTGACATTAGCATACATCTCCCAACATATAGACACTCCTCCACGGTCTGTGATTGTTGGCAGGCACCCGAGGATTCGGTTAGCCATGGTTTGTGAAAGATGGATTGGAGGAGTGTCAAACTTTTAATACCTCTGTTTAATCAAATAAAAAGCTCTAGCACATGAGTGATCCCTAGTTCTCTCTGCGAAGGGCCTTTCTTTTAGTTTTATGTTGAGTCTCCATCTTCTAACTTTATGCACCGTTGAGAGAGCATTTTTGCCATTCTGAGTTCTATGTGCATTTGTACAATAAACATCAATAATTGATTCATGATGTGATACTGTTTGTTCTTAAATTATTTGTTCTAGTCTTCCTCATGAACTTTGAAGGTGTCCTGGCATTTATGTTTTGTCCCACCCTTAAGGACTACCGAAATACCAGTTTGCCATGCTTTCTCTATACTTGAAACAAACGTTTATCTTTCTTTGCATTATTATTCATGATCCTTTATTTGAGATACTCTTCATGATGCAAAGTGTTTACTATGCTTTATTATTAAAGTTCTATTTATCATGTTTGTGTTTGAAGTTCTATGATCTCAGCGTACAGATGCTTTTACATTATAATGATGAAGTTTATGTTAGTAGCATGTCACCTCAGAAATTATTGTGTCTTACCATTTACCTACTCGAGGACGAGTAGGAACTAAGCTTGGGGATGCTTGATACGTCTCCAACGTATCTATAATTTATGATGCTCCATGATAATATTATGCCAATTGCTACATGTTTTCTCCCTTATTTATAGCATTTTTACACGTTTTCCGGGACTAACCTATTAACAAGATGCCAAGTGACAATTCCCTGTTTTCTGCTGTTTTTTATTTCAGAAAAGTTGTTCTGGAAATATTCTCGGAATTGGACCCCACAAAGCCCGAAGTGCCTATTTTCCCCGGAAGCATCCAGAATACCGAAGGAGAGTCGAAGACGGGCACCAGGGGGGCCACACCATAGGGTGGCGCGGCCCCCTGGCCACGCCAGCTATGGGTGTGGGGGCCCTGGAGCTCCACCGCCTTTGCCCTTTCGCCTATTTAATCCCCCCGGATGGAAAACCCTAGACACCTGATCAAAAATCCCCGAAAAGTTCCGCAGCCGCTGTCACCATCAACCCTGGACCAGGGGGTTCTGAAGCTGTTTCCGGCACCCTGCCGGAGAGGAAATCATCACTGGAGGCTTTTACATCACCATGCCTGCCTCCGGAGTGATGCGTGAGTAGTTCATCCTTGGACTACGGGTTCGTAGCTGTAGCGAGGTGGTTGGCTGTTCCTCATATGCCTCCATGTTTAGATCTCGTGAGGTGCCTATCATGATCGATATTGATCTTATGTAATTCTATATGTTGTGTTTGCTGGGATCCGATGAATATTGAACTTATGCCAAGTTGATTATAGTCTTTATTGCATATGTTATTTTGGATCTTGCATGCTTTCCGTTGCTAGTGGTTGCTCTGGCCAAGTAGTTGCTAGTGACTCCAAGAGGGAGTATTTATGCTTGATAGTGGGTTCATGCCTCCGCTTCGCCTTGCTCGAGTGACAGAAACGTGAAGAGGTAGGATGTGTTGTTGCCATTAGGGAGAAAACATCGGTGAGAGTGCCCGCGTGCATAATCATTGCTTACATTACACACATTGTTTAATGCAGTTATTTGTTGCTTGCAACTTAATACCTAAGGGGGTTCGGATGATAACCTGAGGGTGGATTATTAGTCATAGATGCACATGGATTTCGGTCTATGTATATTGTTGTAATGCCCGCACTAAATATCATAGTAGTCATCATGTTATAATGTGCACTATGGTGCAACCTCTATTTGTCAATTGCCGAGCTGTAATTTGTTCACCCAGCATGCTATCTTTTATGGAGAGACGCCACTAGTGACCTATGAACCCATATCCATTTTCCTACACTGTTAAGCAAACCACTACAATTTCCTGTTTTCTTTACTTACTGCAAGCATACACTATTTTCCACACTATACGTCTAATCTTTGTTTTTAGCAAGACCGGTGAGATTCACAACCTCACTGTACGTACCGTTGGGACAAAGTATTTGGTTGTGTTGTGTGCATGTTCTGCGTTGTTGCTGACACCGGTGAGCCATCACCACCGTCAGTGGCACCAACCTTCTGAAGATCCTCTTTCTCCTACTGGATTGATAACCTTGGTTCTTAAGTGAGGGAAGTTCTTACCGCTACACTCATCACACCCTCCTCTTTGGGTTCCCAACACGCCATCACAAGAAGCAAGAATTGCTAGCACCATCAAGGCGTAGCAGCTTCCAAACCCTAAACCTAGGGTTATGGGAACCCGAGGTTCTTCGCACCTCTCGGGCGTGTACTAACCTCTCGAGGAGGTTCCGGGCTCCACCAGTGTGCTGCCCTGCTGCTGCTGCTACACCAGGCGCTGTCGAGGTGCTGTGCTGCCGGGACGGCCTCCACGGCTGCAACCGCGACGCCACGCCACCCACCTTTGCGCTTCCTCAACTGATTGTGGTCACCACATGGTGACCATGTCACATCCCAATTTTGGAATACCTGATAACACAGTTGTTTTGCTAATTGCTTGACAATTAAACTTTGGTTGTGTTTTTTTAAGTGCAACTAAACAAACTAAGTATATAGACTTGCAAACTAAAAAAGGTAGCAAAGCAGTGAACTAAAAATATTCAACATATTGTTCCAATGACCTTGCAATATTTTATAAAGTAAATATTGATCAAAGAGTTTTCCAAAACTATCTTATGAATCCCATACTTGTTGAATATAATTCCAAGGCCTAAATTAAGAAAGAGGAAACACTAAATAAATTTCCCTAAAAGATTATCAGAAAAAGAGGCATTCTTAGATGCTTCACCAAAATCTTATCAAATGTTTTTCCAACCTTGCAAGCTTAAAAACAAAGTTATTGGAGAGCATTGACTTGCTATCCCAAGTCACATAAATATTTTGGCAAAGCATTGTTAAATAAAAGCCAAGTGCCTTATTAAATTGAATTTCCAATATTTCCAGAAATAGAAAAATCAAACAAGTTACTATTGGAAACTTTCTTCAAATGATCTGAAATTGATACCAGTGCTTCCTTATATCAAATAAGGAACACACACAAGAGGAGACCAAAAATTGAATCCATTAAAGTCCTGAAAACATGATTTTTCTCCACAACAACAATTGGAATTTTGAACAAGTTTGTTCTACAAACTTTTTCAAAATACCATGAAATAAATACCACATTCTCTATATCATAAATAAGGATGAAAACCAAAAGGGCACAAGTTTTTCAATAATTTAAGTTGCCAAAAACCCCTGTTTTCTAGACAACACCTTTTTGAAATTTGAACAAGTTTGTTCTATGAAATAACTCAAAATGACTTGAATTTCTACCACACAAGGAACACACCAAATAAGGAATGTGTGCCAAAAATTATCATTTTTGGAAACTCCTAAGTAGTCAAATAAATTCAATGTCCATTTATGTCAGAATTGAAATTTGAACAACTTTGAATTATCAAGTTTATCTATTTAAGCCAATTTTCACATATGTTGTGCATCTCAAATAATAAGAATTTTGGGAAAACGGATTTTAAATTTTGACTTTGTTTTCCTAGTGAAAACCACATTTTTCAGAGAGGACAGGGACCTCTTTGTAAATAGCCAGGGACCAATGTGTAATCCTAGTCACTCTTGTCCTTCTTCTTCCTGTAGCTGCAGTAGAGGGCATGGCTGCCCATGCTCCTTAGCTTCGAATGGAAGCATTCTTTGTGGATATAACCCCCCATGTGCACCCTCTGTGGTTGCTACCTGCCCCCTCTCTCTCCCCCCCTCGAGCTCTTCCTCTCTGCATTTTTTTTCAAACCGAAACCCTAGGTTTAGCTCGCCGTCGAATCGGCCACAGGTGAGCTCGCCGCTGGTTTTCGTTTGCACCATTCCCTCCCCCTCGTCGTGCTGAGCGTCCTGGCCAAGGGAATCGAGGCGGGAGCCCTCGAGGAGGCCGCGCCATCCATCTTTGTCTTCGGGCCCGACGGACTCCGGCGAGGGATTCCCGTGGCCTCGCGCCTTCTCCGACCTCCCCGAGCCTTCCATCACGTTCACGGTGAGCGGGCGAAGCTCCCCGTACCTTTTTCCCCCTCCCTCTCTCTCTCTAAATCGTGGCCGCGCCGTGGTCGCCGTCCGGCCACCGTGAGTCCTCGTCGCCGGCCGCGCTCCGGTTGTTCCCTGGAAACGAGCCCCCCGCTCGATTGGTAGCCCGCGTCAAGAGAAACGTGTTGATGCAGATTAATCGCGAAATAAGGAGATGAATCGCCGGTATTTGGCTCGCCGGAGCTCTCCCGCCGGCGAGTGAGGTCATGCCGACGTCACGCTCGCGTCAGCAGCCTTTGACCCGCGCTGGTGCAGTCAAACTGGCCCGTGGGGCCTGGCCTTGCCTGCGTGGCTGCCCGCATGGCCGGCTGGCCCGCGAGTCAGCGGCTTAGGCTAGATCCGCCCGCGGTAGAGCTAGATCTGGCCGGCCCAAATAGTGGATCTGGCCCATGTGATGTTTCTTTTCCAATTTTATTTTCACAGAATGATACATGTTTACTTTTGGCTCTAAAATGCTATCTAAAAGTTGAATTTGACCAAACCAATATTCACAGATGTAAAGCAACTAAATCGAAACCACCTCCATTTTGTAGATCTACATTTGGATGGTTATTTTGGACATGAAAAATGTTTTGGCAACAGGTACCAGAAACACCAAAATGAGCACCATTTTAAATCCACAACTCAGAATGAGGTGTATCCAATTGCATTGGAAAGCCCTCGAAATTTACTAACAGGATCAATTAACCCTGATTCCAAATTCATAGTATCTTTGAAAAGGAATGCAATTTGGTAAAACACCAGAGAGCACTTTGGTGATTTTTAGAAAATTATTAAAAATGAATTTTGATGCAAACTCAACTGGATGGTCTTGTACATGTTTAGGGCTATCCAAACCTAGCTGGATTTAATTTTTAGAGCATCATAGAAAATTTGGTGGACAGATCTTTAAATTGCTTGTTTTTGCCATTTTGGCATTTTAGATAATTAATTTGTGTGAAGTTATTTTGTGTTGCCATATTGTTTTCTAGCATATACAAGTTGTGTGAACTTGTTTTCTAAGTGTTACTTAGCTATTTTAGCATGTTAGATTGTGTGTAATTAAGTTGAGAAGAAATAGGAATTATAAGAATAGCATATGTTTTATCTCTAGTTTAATACTTGCATATAATTTTTGAGTGATGAATTGATGTGCAAGCACTTGGATTTTTGATTGGATCCAGTACAATGTTGGTACTGATTTTGTGTTGTTATCACCTCTGATAGCTTTCATTTGAATTGGTAGAAAAGCATGAGTAGCTTTGTCATGACTATGAGAGTGTTATGGAAAAATTCCCTCATGTGTGGACTTTTTGACATAAGCATTTGTGGTTGTGTAGCCACATATTTTTGGGTTGGGTTCATAGGACCAGTAGTATTTTGAGGGTGTTCTTATGAGTACTTGACCCCTAGATTTTTCACTTGTGTGAAAACAATAGCATGAGTAGCATTTACCTTACTTATGTTAGCACCCTGTTATTTTCTACTAGTATGGTTACTGCACTAGAATCTAGTTTAGTCTTTTGTTAATTTTTAGCAAGAATGACCAGAGGCCTTGTGACCTCTTAATGCTTTGTTATGCTAGTGGAACACCCACTGGTGTCATTGCATTTTTGGTGGAAACATTATTTCCCCCACACTAGATGTGTTTCTTTTATATAGATCTCTAGTTAGTGAGTGCCTAGTATTTTTGCTTTGGGATTTTTAGTGCTAAATGAAAATGTGTATGATTCTGTTTGTAAGTGGTTATAATCATGTGTGGCTTTCTAGGAAAAATCCATCTTTGGAGTGTTGATTGATTCCTCTAGTAATGCCCTTTTTATTACCACTAGTATGTAGGAGTTGCCCTGCAAATTGATACCTTGTTTTATCAAATGGGATATTTTTGTTATAGCAAGTATAGATGTTTTTCACCCCTGTTTTTATAACATGGACCCTCTGGTTGTATTTCAATTACTTGATTGAAATGCATCCATTGATTCTTCATGTTTGAGTAGTACTAGTTTCCTTAGCAGTTTTTGTATTGAATTATTTTTTCCTGCCAACTTGTGTTTGGTGGATATTTGTGTACCCTTGCATGAGGACATGTTTTCATTTACCATTATTATAACATGGTTCCTTGTTTGCATTTTAGTACTTTACTTATTATGCTTGCTTGCATAGCAAACCCTTAGTAGAAGCATGTCTATAGGATTCCTCCTTTTTAGTCATTATTTCTATTGTTCTCACTATGAGAATTGTGTGTTTTGTGATGAGTCTATTACCTTGTTACACTTGTGTAGGCTCACTGATTTGTACAAGTAACTTTTGCAAATCATGTGCCTTAATTATTCTTGATGTGAATTTAGGCTTAGCAGATTAGCTACCTTTTTCTTTTTGTGGTTTGGTTGATAGACCCATTGCCATGATTATTATTGTGCATGTTTTGTATACTCTTAGTATCCTCACTCATGTGAAACTAAGTGTATTTTGGGTTTATTAATATCTTGGTATGAGAGTGGCACACCCACTGAATCCATGATATTGAGGTTGTGAGATATGTTCCTCCAACCTTGAGCTGTCTTATTAAATGGCATTTCTGCCAAGTGTGTTTGTTTGATTGTTTGCCTCATTAATAATTGTGTGATTGGTTATTATTAGTTTCCTTGTTGTATGTATTGTTATGCCTTGTTGCTTGCCTTGATTGGTTCTGAATGTGTGTCCTTTATTCTCTTTACGACGTTAGAAAACGAAGAGGAAGGGAGTGTCGTGAAGCTCTGTTTCAAGTTCCAGTCACTCCAAAACCAGGGACACAAGGAGATACCAGGCAAGCCATCCTGATGCTTGCTGATACAATACTTATCATTACCTATCATGCATGTCTTACCTCTGAAGTTTTACAAAAACTTGATTATCAAAACTATTTTTGATGTGGCTATTACTACTATACTAGTATATAGGTTACTATTATGCCAGTAGTTAAACTTGGTAATACCAAGCCCATAAGCCACCCTATGGTATTTATTACCATCAAATATACTAGTCCCTAAGTGGACACCCTAAAATTGTGATTCTACAAAACAAAGGATTTACGGAAAAACCCGGAGAAAAGGCGGATCCTTGTACTTCGGAGGAATGTGGAAGTGGTCATTTTTGAGAAATTGGTGTTTTCAAAAATGACACATAACCTAGTCTTCGCCGGACAACCTTTACCGTACTGCCACCCTACCCCAACATGGGCACGGGGCTTAACTTGAAGTTTGTTCTTATTAGTGTGTGCTATCTCACTTGCTATAAGGGGCGTCGTACCCTCGAACCGAATGTCGTCAAAACTCCCAATGTTGAGGCATATAAAGTGTGGGATTAAGTTTCCCTCCGGATGCATTCATTGAGGCTCCCGGCTAGGCAGAGTGGGACTTGGTGCCGGGGAGAACAAACTCAATCGAGAGATAGGCATATACTAGTTTGAACATAGTGGATGGTTATGATCAGATACCTGATGTTTACATACTGTTGTTACAGTCCGTGATTGTTCACAGGAGGTGTACTGGATCTGGTGGATGAGTACACCTCTGCAGAGTACAACTTTTTCGAAGAAGCCGCGTCCTCGGATATGGACAGTTGAATGGCCATGTAGCTAGCATTGTGTCAATGTTTTCAAAAGAGGAAGTTTTTGAAAGGGAATTTTTGAAAGGAAGTGTTGAACTTGTGAAGTTCGGAAAGAATGAAAACTTATACCGTGGAGGTATCGTCGATGATGAAAAGCCAGATGTGGTTGTACAAAACAAAGTGTTTTGCAAAGAAAACCTTTTCTACTCTAAGCAAGAATTCTGGAAACTGATTCCAAGAAGTTTTGCAAAGAGAAAATATTCTTTAACAAAGCTTTACAAAACCTCTTGTACATGTGATATCGACAAGAGAAACAAAGCTATATTATTTTCTTCTGAAGTATCTTCTTCAACGAAGATACAGATTAACCTGACTGCAACTGTGGTGTCATCATATATGAACACCATTGATAGTGAACCCTATTTATAGCCTACCTATTCCACCATATAAGCATATTTGGATGTTTGGTAAGTCACATGATGGATGTCTTGCTGAGTACATTCAAATGTACTCATTATGGTTTCGCCCCTGGTATCTACTTGCCAGACTTTGAGAAGACGCCTCCGAAGGAGATCTATGAAGAGAAGTACGGAGTTGACGGCTTTGCGAACTAGGATCGTCTCTGGGTCAGCAGCCTGTAGGTTAAGGCGTGACTTGGGCTCAACTACGTTGTGTTTTAATTGTCTTCCGCTGTGTTTGTTAAGTTGCCTGCCCTTTTGGCAGTTGCGTTAAACTTGATCATGTGATCTTTTATGTAATACCTTTATGTATTCGTGTAATGGATGATGTATTTCTGTGTGCCAACTTTGTATGTTGTTCACGACTGATCTTTCTGGGATCGTGAATGTATGCATACGGAGGGTTTCAGACTGCCGGTCTGGGGTCCTTACAGAGTTGGTATCAGAGCCATCCTGACCTTAGGAGACCTTAGTTAGCATGGACGTCAGATAGGAAAGAAAAGTATTTTGGAGTAAAAACCTATTTACTATCTAAATTATTTTTATCTAAGGGAATTTTAGTATATTTTCCCTCCATATTATCTTTTCAAAAGATTCTAAATGCATATCAAGGGCGTCCTTGAACAGTGGTTCGAAGGGCGGGCCTTACAGAGTTGGTATCTCTCTCGGTTAAGAGTTTATTTCTTACTTGTTTGCAACTGCTCCGCTCTGTTTTTGAAACATCTCTCGTCTTTGAAGTTTTCTGTTCAGAAAATAGTTGGGTTTTCAAAAATAGATTGTTGCATAGTCTTACCTCTCTTAGTTAAGAGTTTTATCAAAACTTTACTTCTATTATCTTGTTTCCATCCAAAAACTTGTATACTTGCCGATGTCCCGAGAAGACCAAAATAATTGCCTAGCTCTACAGTGATGATGGTCAGAAGTAGATATAGTTCTTCAGCCACTTCTAGGATTTTTGGATCAGTCTAGTTTGGAGTAATTTAGCGATGACCCCATGAGTCGTCTTCCCCGACGTAGCTCCAATGGATCCTTGCTTGTGTGTTATGGCTTGCATATGCGTGTCCGTAAGGCTTTGTTCTATTGTGTGGTGTAGAATTTGGTTCATCTAGGCTTCTATATGTTTGTCGGGTGCTCAAATTTTGCAAATTTGTGATTGCCCCGCTCTTGTTTTTGAATCACCTCTTGTTAGATTTTTTGCAAGCAAAAATGTTTGTATAGTATTCAAAAACAAGAATTTGTTGCTTAGACTTATACTTGTTTTCGCTTCGAAATGCCACCCGTCGTGAACCACCACCATCTCCCCCACCACCAATGAAAGCACCGTTGGGCCTAATAATAGAGGACCATCAAGCCACACGAGCTGAGAGCGTTGCTACAAGCGCTACACACCAACCACTACTGACCAAAACCTCTATGTTTGTCTGTTTGCAACCGACTCTTTTTGCCCTGTTGGCTAAATGTTGCATTTTTTTATGTCCCTTTTAAAAGACCAAACTAGAGAGATCCCTTTTAAAAGTTATATACCTCCCTCCTATGGAGAAAGGTGCAAAATAAGTCTTCACATGCCATGATGCGCAACCCCTCAAAAGCCAATCAAAAGAGCACAATTCAATATTCGACGTACGATGACGCTAGTCGTATCTTGTCGGACAAACATGATTAAATTGAAAGCTAACAAGACTAACATGCTTTGCCTAATCTTAGGTTGACACCTAACCAAAGCATGCGAACTACTGATAACTCTTTCTAAACCAAAGCATTAAGTGACTTACGACACTTTTTAATCTAGTTGGTAAAAAGGAGAAGTCACGAGAAAATAAGATGATGACCTATTTGTTTACTAGTCAATAGGATATCAGGTGTATCTACTTTGGAAACCAAATCTTAATAGACGTTGTCGGTACTATGGAATTCGGGGTTTAGAAATTAAGTGAACGATGGAAAGGTTATGATAGATCAAGAAAACAATAGTTTTCCTGTTTTTGTTTCTTTGTGCGCTCTTGATTGAAATGAATTTGTGTTTTATTCAATCTTGCTTCCTAACTTATATGGAGTTGTTAGGACTTGTTATTATGTTGTTTTATTATAATAAATCTACCCTAGAAAGTGTGTGCATGATTGAAAACTCGAATAAAAATGAAATAGCATTTGTTACCTTCTAGTTTATTATTTGGAAGTATCGTGAGAGCTAGATCTATGTATACTTTCTTAGTAGATTTTGTGCTATGTGTTCTTTGAGTCAAGTAACATTTAGATACTGTTATTTTTATGCTTGTACCTATGTTAGCTTGTATGTCTCTTAATAGTAAAGCATGTGTAAGAATTGCTATCAATATGCACTAGTAGTGTTTCACTAGATTAAATAGCCTTATATTTTTATCTTGTATGCAAAGTTTTTCATGAGTAACCAGAGGCTTAGTACCTATTTTTGCCTTGGTATTAGTAGTCCATAGCCCACTGGTCCCATTGCCTTTTGGCTTGAGGATGAAAATCCCCAACCATACACATGTGTGAAAAATAGCATGTTTCACTATGTGATTGATTTCTATTTTCCACCATGGAAAATATAATTGTTTCTTTTCACCTATGAAAGTGAGAATTTTATTTATTATTAGTAAATACTAATATGTTTAGGGTGATCCTTTTGTTAGCATAATATTCCTTAGGGGTATCATGTTAAGAAATGTTTCACTATCGTGTGCTAAAATTAAATTGTTCGCAAATAAAATAAATTCCTCTTGATTGGTAGATTGTTTGTGAATAATTTTAAATTGAGTGTATGGATTTTTGAGAAGGTTTAGATAACTTTTCATTAATTGCATAGCTACTGGTTGTGTGAGTTATACCTTGCTTGTTTGCTAGTAATTGGTTAGAGAAAACAGAAATTGCTAGAAGAAACTTCTGCATGCTTAATGGTTGATTCATAAAATTACTCTGGTGCTTGTGCTTACTAACATGAGTAAGTTTTGTGTACTGTTATTAGGTACATTTATGTTCATGACTTGCTTGTTTAAGTTTAAACATCATGATAGCGTTGTTTGCTTCTCTAGGGCGAAGCTAGCTTCACCACTAGAAAATGGTGATTTTTGCTCTAGTATTACCCTCTTTTTAGTTTATGAGTATATGTGTTGATATAGCATGTTTAGGAAGTTATTACTTCTGTTATCATGCCATGAACTATTTAGTTGCATGTTCTATGGTTATAGGATATGATTATCTCTTATAGCATGCTGGTGTAGATTTTTCATACTAGTGTGTTATTTGTGCAGTCTTTTTTTTTATGCCTGGGTAATAGGAGTTTTATCTTGTGTGAAGATGGTGTTTTAAAGTACCTTTATGATTGGATTCATGGGTTTGTTAGCTACTGGTTGTTTGCTAATTGTTCATGATTGATGGATTCCAAAACCTCTAATAAACAATAACCTAGTGAATAAATAGTCTATTCAGCTGTGGTGTTGTTTGCTTGCCTATTGGATTTTGTTTAAATGTTTTACCTTAGCATGAGTTTATACTTGTGTTATGATTGTGCTGAAAAGTATCTTAGGAAACTAAAACATCCAACTAAAATCATGAACACATTAAGTGATAGTCGCTTGTGGTGAGTAATACCCACTGCCATAGGTATTATTCTGTCTGTTTATTTCACCTTAGCAACCTAACCTTTGCACCCACAAGCTATATTTTGAGCTTATTATATACCTTTTTACGATAGTGGTACACCACCCCATATGTGGTATGTAATATGTGGGATATAGCTAGGAACTCATGTATTAATTAACGGTACGTTTCCGGGTAGTTCTGCACTAACCTTATTTTTGTTTGTTTCTGAATCGTCCAAGACCCAAGGTCAAACTAGGAAACAAAAGTTTTGGACCTAACACAGTACTGGTGTATTGTTTTAAAGTGAATTTTCTAATTTAGGGGAGTACCCCGCCTCCCAAGAAAATTCAAAGGGGGGAAGCACCTGCACTCCAACACTAACATTGTGTTTGTTGGCCCTCCCTTAGTCCTCGCTTGCGAATCTCGGGGACGAGATTCTTTTTAAGGCGGGAAGACCTGTCACATCCCAATTTTGGAATACCTGATAACACAGTTGTTTTGCTAATTGCTTGACAATTAAACTTTGGTTGTGTTTGTTTAAGTGCAACTAAACAAACTAATTATATAAACTTGCAAACTTAAAAAGGTAGCAAAGCAGTGAACTAAAAATATTCAACATATTGTTCCAATGACCTTGACAATATTTTATAAAGTAAATATTGATCAAAGAGTTTTCCAAAACTATCTTATGAATCCCATACTTGTTGAATATAATTCCAAGGCCTAAATTAAGAAAGAGGAAACACTAAATAAATTTCCCTAAAAGATTATCAGAAAAAGAGGCATTCTTAGATGATCCACCAAAATCTTATCAAATGTTTTTCCAACCTTGCAAGCTTAAAAACAAAGTTATTGGATAGCATTGACTTGCTATCCCAAGTCACATAAATATTTTGGCAAAGCATTGTTAAAGAAAAGCCAAGTGCCTTATTAAATTGAATTTCCAATATTTCCAGAAACAGAAAACTCAAACAAGTTACTATTGGAAACTTTCTTCAAATGATCTGAAATTGATACCAGTGCTTCCTTATATCAAATAAGGAACACACACAAGAGGAGACCAAAAATTGAATCCATTAAAGTCCTGAAAACATGATTTTTCTCCACAACAACAATTGAAATTTTGAACAAGTTTGTTCTACAATTGTTTTCAAAATACCATGAAATAAATACCACATTCTCTATATCATAAATAAGGATGAAAACCAAATGGTAACAAGTTTTTGAATAATTTAAGTTGCCAAAAACCCCTGTTTTCTAGACAACACCTTTTTGAAATTTGAACAAGTTTGTTCTATGAAGTAACTCAAAATGACTTGAATTTTCTACCACACAAGGAACACACCAAATAAGGAATGTGTGCCAAAAATTATCATTTTTGGAAACTCCTAAGTAGTCAAATAAATTCAATGTCCATTTATGTCAGAATTGAAAATTGAACAACTTTGAATTATCAAGTTTATCTATTTAAGCCAATTTTCACATATATTGTGCATCTCAACTAATATGAATTTTGGGCAAAAGGATTTTAAATTTTGACTTTGTTTTCCTAGTGAAAACCACATTTTTCAGAGAGGACAGGGACCTCTTTGTAAATAGCCAGGGACCAATGTGTAATCCTAGTCACTCTTGTCCTTCTTCCTGTAGCTGCAGTAGAGGGCATGGCTGCCCATGCTCCTTAGCTTCGAATGGAAGCATTCTTTGTGGATATAACCCCCCATGTGCACCCTCTGTGGTTGCTACCTGCCCCCTCTCTCCCCCCCCCCCTCGAGCTCTTCCTCTCTGCATTTTTTTTCAAACCGAAACCCTAGGTTTAGCTCGCCGTCGAATCGGCCACAGGTGAGCTCGCCGCCGATTTCCATTTGCACCATTCCCTCCCCCTCGTCGTGCTGAGCGTCCTGGCCAAGGGAATCGAGGCGGGAGCCCTCGAGGAGGCCGCGCCATCCATCTTCGTCTTCGGGCCCGACGGACTCCGGCGAGGGATTCCCGCGGCCTCGCGCCTTCTCCGACCTCCCCGAGCCTTCCATCACGTTCACGGTGAGCGGGCGAAGCTCCCCGTACCTTTTTATCCCTCCCTCTCGCTCTAAATCGTGGCCACGCCGTGGTCGCCGTCCGGCCACCGTGAGTCCTCGTCGCCGGCCGCGCTCCGGTTGTTCCCTGGAAACGAGCCCCCGCTCGATTGGTAGCGCGCGTCGAGAGAGACGTGTTGATGCAGTTTAATCGCGAAATAAGGAGATGAATCGCCCGTATTTGGCTCGCCGGAGCTCTCCCGCCGGCGAGTGAGGTCATGCCGACGTCGCGCTCGCGTCAGCAGCCTTTGACCCGCGCTGGTGCAGTCAAACTGGCCCGTGGGGCCTGGCCTTGCCTGCGTGGCTGCCCGCGTGGCCGGCTGGCCCGCGAGTCAGCGGCTTAGGCTAGATCCGCCCGCGGTAGAGCTAGATCTGTCCGGCCCAAATAGTGGATCTGGCCCATGTGATGTTTCTTTTCCAATTTTATTTTCACAGAATGATACCTATTTACTTTTGGCTCTAAAATGCTATCTAAAAGTTGAATTTGACCAAACCAAAATTCACAGATGTAAAGAAACTAAATCTAAACCACCTCCATTTTGTAGATCTACATTTGGATGGTTATTTTGGACATGAAAAATGTTTTGGAAACAGGTACCAGAAACACCAAAATGAGCACCATTTTAAATCCACAACTCAGAATGAGGTGTATCCAATTGCATTGGAAATCCCTTGAAATTTCCAAACAGGAGCAATTAATCTTGCTTCCAAATTCCTATTATCTTTGAAACGGCATGCAATTTGGTAAAACACCAGAGAGCACTTTGGTGATTTTTATAAAATTATTAAAAATGAATTTTGATGCAAACTCAACTGGATGGTCTTGTACATGTTTAGGGCTATCCAAACCTATCTGGGTTTAATTTTTAGAGCATCATAGAAAATTTGGTGGACAGATCTTTAAATTGCTTGTTTCTGCCATTTTGGCATTTTAGATAATTAATTTGTGTGAAGTTATTTTTGTGTTGCCATATTGTTTTCTAGAATGTACAAGTTGTGTGAACTTGTTTTCTAAGTGTTACTTAGCTATTTTAGCATGTTAGATTGTGTGGAATTAAGTTGAGAAGAAATAGGAATTATAAGAATAGCATATGTTTTATCTCTAGTTTAATACTTGCATATAATATTTGAGTGATGAATTGATGTGCAAGCACTTGGATTTTTGATTGGATCCAGTACCATGTTGGTACTGATTTTGTGTTGTTATCACCTCTGATATCTTGCATTTGAATTGGTAGAAAAGCATGAGTAGCTTTGTCATGACTATGAGAGTGTTATGGAAAAAATCCCTCATGTGTGGAATTTTTGACATAAGCATTTGTGGTTGTGTAGCCACATATTTTTGGGTTGGGTTCATAGGACCAGTAGTATTTTGAGGGTGTTCTTATGAGTACTTGACCCCTAGATTTTTCACTTGTGTGAAAACAATAGCATGAGTAGCATTTACCTTACTTATGTTAGCACCCTGTTATTTTCTACTAGTATGGTTATTGCACTAGAAGCTAGTTTAGTCTTTTGTTAATTTTTAGCAAGAATGACCAGAGGCCTTGTGACCTCTTAATGCTTTGTTATTCTAGTGTAACACCCACTGGTGTCACTGCATTTTTGGTGGAAACATTATTTCCCCCACACTAGATGTGTTTCTTTTATATAGATCTCTAGTTAGTGAGTGCCTAGTATTTTTGCTTTGGGATTTTTAGTGCTAAATGAAAATGTGTATGCTTCTGTTTTAAGTGGTTATAATCATGTGTGGCTTGCTAGGAAAAATCCATCTTTGGAGTGTTGATTTATTCCTCTAGTAATGCCCTTTTTATTACCACTAGTATGTAGGAGTTGCCCTGCAAATTGATACCTTGTTTTATCAAATGGGATATTTTTGTTATAGCAAGTATAGATGTTTTTCACCCCTGTTTTTATAACATGGACCCTCTGGTTGTATTTCAATTACTTTATTGAAATGCATCCATTGATTCTTCATGTTTGAGTAGTACTAGTTTCCTTAGCAGTTTTTGTATTGAATTATTTTTTCCTGCCAACTTGTGTTTGGTGGATATTTGTGTACCCTTGCATGAGGACATGTTTTCATTTACCATTATTATAACATGGTTCCTTGTTTGCATTTTAGTACTTTAATTATTATGCTTGCTTGCATAGCAAACCCTTAGTAGAAGCATGTCTATAGGATTCCTCCCTTTTAGTCATTGTTTCTATTGTTCTCACTATGGGAATTGTGTGTTTTGTGATGAGTCTATTACCTTGTTACACTTGTGTAGGCTCACTGATTTGTACAAGTAACTTTTGCAAATCATGTGCCTTAATTATTCTTGATGTGAATTTAGGCTTAGCAGATTAGCTACCTTTTTCTTTTTTGTGGTTTGGTTGATAGACCCATTGCCATGATTATTATTGTGCATGTTTTGTATACTCTTAGTAGCCTCACTCATGTGAAACTAAGTGTATTTTGGGTTTATTAATATCTTGGTATGAGAGTGGCACACCCACTGAATCCATGATATTGAGGTTGTGAGATATGTTCCTCCAACCTTGAGCTGTCTTATTAAATGGCATTTCTGCCAAGTGTGTTTGTTTGATTGTTTGCCTCATTAATAATTGTGTGATTGGTTATTATTAGTTTCCTTGCTGTATGTATTGTTATGCCTTGTTGCTTGCCTTGATTCGTTCTGAATGTGTGTCCTTTATTCTCTTTACGACGTTAGAAAACGAAGAGGAAGGGAGTGTCGCGAAGCTCTGTTTCAAGTTCCAGTCACTCCAAAACCAGGGACACAAGGAGATACCAGGCAAGCCATCCTGATGCTTGCTGATACAATACTTATCATTACCTATCATGCATGTCTTACCTCTGAAGTTTTACAAAAACTTGATTATCAAAACTATTTTTGATGTGGCTATTACTACTATACTAGTATATAGGTTACTATTATGCTAGTAGTTAAACTTGGTAATGCCAAGCCCATAAGCCACCCTATGGTATTTATTACCATCAAATATACTAGTCCGTAAGTGGACACCCTAAAATTGTGATTCTACAAAACAAAGGCTTTACGGAAAAACCCGGAGAAAAGGCGGATCCTTGTTCTCCGGAGGAATGTGGAAGTGGTCATTTTTGAGAAATTGGTGTTTTAAAAAATGACACATAACCTAGTCTTCGCCGGACAACCTTTACCGTACTGCCACCCTACCCCAACATGGGCACGGGGCTTAACTTGAAGATTGTTCTTATTAGTGTGTGCTATCTCACTTGCTATAAGGGGCGTCGTACCCTCGAACCGAATGTCGTCAAAACTCCCAATGTTGAGGCATATAAAGTGTGGGATTAATTTTCCCTCCGGATGCATTCATTGAGGCTCCCGGCTAGGCGGAGTGGGACTTGGTGCCGGGGAGAACAAACTCAATCGAGAGATAGGCATATACTAGTTTGAACATAGTGGATGGTTATGATCAGATACCTGATGTTTACATACTGTTGTTACAGTCCGTGATTATTCACGGGAGGTGTACTGGATCTGGTGGATGAGTACACCTCTGCAGAGTACAACTTTTTCGAAGAAGCCGCGTCCTCGGATATGGACAGTTGAATGGCCATGTAGCTAGCATTGTGTCAATGTTTTCAAAAGAGGAAGTTTTTGAAAGGGAATTTTTGAAAGGAAGTGTTGAACTTGTGAAGTTCGGAAAGAATGAAAACTTATACCGTGGAGGTATCGTCGATGATGAAAAGCCAGATGTGGTTGTACAAAACAAAGTGTTTTGCAAAGAAAACATTTTCTACTCTAAGAAAGAATTCTGGAAACTGATTCCAAGAAGTTTTGCAAAGATAAAATATTCTTTAACAAAGCTTTACAAAACCTCTTGTACATGTGATATCGATAAGAGAAACAAAGCTATATTATTTTCTTCTGAAGTATCTTCTTCAACGAAGATACAAATTAACCTGACTGCAACTGTGGTGTCATCATATATGAACACCATTGATAGTGAACCCTATTTATAGCCTACCTATTCCACCATATAAGCATATTTGCATGTTTGGTAAGTCACATGATGGATGTCTTGCTGAGTACATTCAAATGTACTCCTTATGGTTTCGCCCCTGGTATCTACTTGCCAGACTTTGAGAAGGCGCCTCTGAAGGAGATCTATGAAGAGAAGTACGGAGTTGACGGCTTTGCGAACTAGGACCGTCTCCGGGTCAGCAGCCTGTAGGTTAAGGCGTGACTTGGGCTCAACTACGTTGTGTTTTAATTGTCTTCCGCTGTGTTTGTTAAGTTGCCTGCCCTTTTGGCAGTTGCGTTAAACTTGATCATGTGATCTTTTATGTAATACCTTTATGTATTCGTGTAATGGATGATGTATTTCTGTGTGCCAACTTTGTATGTTGTTCACGACTGATCTTTCTGGGATCGTGAATGTATGCATACGGAGGGTTTCAGACTGCCGGTCTGGGGTCCTTACAGACCACCTTTGAGTCCTCCTATCCCCTCCTCTGCTCTCTCTTCTCCTACCTCCCCTTGCTCTAGAACCTGGCCTTCGTGCCAGTATTCATGCCACGCTTAGATGGGTTCAGAGACACCCCATATTGCTTGTGATGCTTCTGTTAGTGCTGTTTGTCGATGGATGTTGCTTGGGGAAATTTCCCTATGAGGAATTGAGTAGGGTTGCTATACAGATGATTTTTCCATCTCCGTGATAAGATGGATTCAGTAAGTGATTTGGTATGTGATATATTTTCTAAGATCTTATGAGTGTGCTGTGGAAGAATTCACTAGGTATTTCTCCTTGTGATTTTACTACTGTTGCTTGCTCTCTGTTGGATTCGGTACAGAGCACACCTTGGTGTGTTTGCTTAGATAATTTCTATGGGTGTGCTTATTTGATAGGTGTTACTCTGAACCATTTGGTTCAAAGGATATGCCATCAACTCTTGATAATGTTCAGTGATTCATTCCTTCTATGAGGTTGTGTTGAGGTATCAAATCTTTAAATTTGGTGCCTAGCAACTGTAGTGAGGAAGATCTGATTCAGTATTTATTTTGCTCAATACTTGGCTTCTGAATCCTTATACACTGATACGAACTTGAGCTTGCTTGATCTGCTGTACCTATGCACTACCTGATAAGAACAGACTACTAGACTTGATGCTTTTATCATTATGCAATTAACTGCTAAGAACACATTACTATCAAATTTTTCTTTTTGCCCCAAAGCCTATGATGCAAAGCCTGAGGACCTACTTAATAAGAACAGATTGCTATCTTGATTAATTTCACTCTGTGTTATGAACCTAGCATAGCACTTCTATGCTAATCTGAGGGTAATAAACCCCAACCGCCTTTGTATATAACTAGCCACTGGATGGCTTGATCGTGCATAAGGATTCACCTTTAGTGGTGAACAAAGGTTGGTGGTTTTTGGTGCTTGTGGATTGCTTGATTCAGTCCTGCTCCTTCCCTATAGCCGGGACTTGTGCTCTCTTAGCTGGATCTCCCGTGAGTTCCTAAACGCTGGGACATTACATCAAGCAGGGGCTGAACTCTCACAACTTAGTTGATCAAGACAGAGCCCATATGTCAAAAGGATCCACGGAAAGCTACTAGATTTAGAGGGACTTAGGAATCTCTTTGTTCCTGGGTGACAATCTGCAAGTGAACACCCCTCAGGGAGACACTCAACTCTCATCAACCAAACAGCCAAATCCACCCAGGTGGTTCATTGAAGTTTATACGAATTTTTTCACAACATTGAGTAAAACAAATTTGTAGCAGGGCTAAGCATCTACTAAGTACTAAGTCTCCAAAATAACAAGTCTAAAGGATGTCTACACACTAATAGGATTTTTGCATAGCATAATAATAAATAATAACTTATTAAAAAATCCCTATCATGCATACTACTCAAAAATATAGTAATGCATAGTAAAAATATGGGAGATTTTATAGTGTGTTACTTGCGTGTTTAAAGTTGATGAAGAACAATCACTTGCTCTTCACAAAATAGAACGTTCTCTCCATACAATTTAAACTATACAAGTAGACAACAATAAACAAGCAATTCACAAACAAATGAAAATATTATAACAATCAACAAAATTAACACAACAATTGGGGTTTAGTGTATAGCAAATGGATTGGGTTTGAAGAGTTAAACTTATTGATCAAAAGTTTCACTAAGGATTATCATCTTTACTCTAATATGCAAAAGGAATTTTTTTATTTCAGTTCACAAAGAGAAACTAAGTAATCGTAGTTAGTGTTTTCCGTTTATAACTAGGGATCGGTCCTTGATCAAAAATATCACACAAAGGTCTTGGTATAATCTATTTCTGTCTTGGTTTCTTCAAGTTCTTTTGTCTATTCTTTCGCCTTCAATGACCTCTCTTGTAGTCCTCCTTATTGAGTTGAAGAAAATCATCCAAGGTATCTATCTAGAATTTAGGGACTTAGTCGTATAGAATAAGAGAAATAGATCGGATTTCTAGAGTTCCTTTTAAAAAGGACTTTTGAAATTCTTCATCTCCTTCTTCATCTCTGTCAGAGTACTCTTCTTGAGTTGAAGCTAGCTTCTTGTTGAAGTTGTTCTTCTTGAGGAAATTCTTTTGGGAGGAGTCTTGGTCAAAAGCTCTCATCTCACTTGAGAACTAATTCTAAGTCTTGAACAAAAACTAACTTGACACTAATCATATTGAAAACAAATTCTAAGTCTTTGATAAAAAATTCCAAGTCTTTACATGATTGGTCTTAAGAAAAATCTTGACAATGGGAGCATCTTCCTTGCACTTCATGGTTTTTGCAATTTCTAACTTAGTGGTTTTCAATAGAAGGGCGAACTAGCACAAAATTACATGTACATGGTTTCAAGGCTTCCAAGGGCTTTCGTTTTGGTCTCTCTAGTCTATAGTTATTACTTAGAGCAAAATTGGTAAAGAAAACATATTGAAAATATTTACAGAATTTAAACTAAGTAAAAAACACTCAAAAAGGCCAAACAATTCTAAATTCAATTTTAATTGGTTCAAAAATTATTTTGGGACAGGGAACATCAAAGTATACACCCCTAAGGTTTCCAGGGATATTTTATTTGAATTTTTTAGATTTGTAGAATTTAAACTATGCCAAAAATCACCAAACAAGCATATTTGAATTTGATCAAATTTAACTTTGTAAAATTTAAATTTGAACAATTCTAAAATATTTTACATGTTGTGCTAAAAGTATAAGTTTTCTTAATTTGGATCTATGCTTCAGAAGGTATGATAGATGTAAGATGTAGGGGTGTTTCTGCAAAACTTCCTATTTTATTTTATTCTGGAAAATAAATAGATAAGGCTGGCTACGTGGCGTCTCCTCATTGGGCGAGTGTGGTGACGCGGATCTGACTATTCACCTAGGTGGCAAGCGGCGTGGCGAGATCTGGCTCGTACCTGTTCGAGTTACAGATTTAACAGGAGCCGCGGGATTGAGATCTAATGGCTCCGGACAGAAAGAGGTGCTTACCGTGGTGGAACCCGCCGGAGAAGGGCGGGGCGGTTGGCGGCGGCTCGGTATCTCGGGGACGGTGACCCTCCGGTGGTCCTCCTGCACTACGGTGATGAAGATGATGCGCTGAGCGATGCGGTGAAGACGTTGGTGGGGACAACGTGTGCTCTGGCTTCCCGAGACGGTGGCGTGGTGCAGACGGAATTTTGGCGGCGCCAGGGAGCTTCGGTTGTGCGCGGCGCGGCGAATTCTGTGCGGATAAAAGTCGAAGAAGATGTCAGTGAGGTGCGCCGAGGCGTGGTAGGGAAGATGGGCCAAGAAACGGCGACGGGGACTCACCGCTGTGGCCGGAGGCGAAGAAAAACGGCAGCGGCGGAGCTAACTTCGGGGGGGGGGGGGGGAATTTTAGGAAAGCCTCGGGACTTCGGGATTAGGTTTTGGGGGCAATCGAGAGAGGAGAGGGAGGGATATATATATAGGGGTCACGGGGACACGAATCATGACTCCAATGGCACGAAATAGACGCGAGGAATTCGTCTCGGATACGGGTAGATTTCTTGAGAGAGAGGTTGAATGTGATGATGTCGGAGTTGACGTCGGTACCCGCATGTCAGCGAGAGGGAAGAGAGAGGAAGAGTGCGGGCCGCTGGCAGGCTTCTAGTGGGTCATTCCGCGCTGCTATGCCAGGGAAGAGAACGAATGGGCCTGGGCTGCTCCTGCGCTTCAGGTGGGTTCTGTGCACTGCGCGCGCGCGAGAAATAGAGGTAGGGGTGAGTTGGACTAGGCCGACTGCTTTTCTATTTATTTTGCTTCTCTTTTCCTTTTATGTTTTAACAAATCAATCATAACTTTTGATTAAAAATTCCAAAGACCTCAAATTTCTTTCTAAATTTTTGTAAAAAATAAACTCTTTCAAATGGAAACATTTATGTGCTGTTTTAAACACTATTAAAATTTTATATTTTCAAATTTTTATGAAACCACGAATAGCAACTTAATACTATTTTTAAATAGAAAGAAAGTCAAATAAGGATAAGGGGGTTCTATAAAAGTCAGAGTTATTCCACTATAAGATATTATAAAACTTATTTCTTCCAAATCAAAGCATTGAATAGGGAATATTATTAATGGATAGAAGTTGAAATAACCATTTGGGAAAACATTTGGTTAGGGAGAACATTTGCTTAAATAAGGCTTTCCATAATAAAAGTTAATTTTCATAAGGTTTAAGATTTTTGGAATTAGCGGCATTTGGATTATCAATTCCAATAACATTGGAATAACAATTAATGTTTCCTTTGTGTTTGATTTTTATTTGCTTTTGGTGACTTGCATTATTGGAAAACAAAAGTATTAATTTTTTTTGTGATTTTTGAATTTCTCCGAAAATCAGGGATGTTACAAAGTCATCCACTCTTATTCTAATTAAGTTCACAAACATCTTGTAATTTTCTAGGAATAGAGGACTCAAGTTTGAACCTTTCTTCTCTAGCTTCAATAAGAGAATTAGTGATGTGTTTGGTGAAAGAAATATTTAACTTAGTAGCATTAGGTTCTTTGGAATTTTTTTGTAAGAACTATATCAATATATAGGCGAAAGGGCGATGTCGGTGGGAGCCCGAGGGGCCAACACCACCTGGTGGTGCGGCCGGTGGGGAGGGGGGAGGGGCGCGACACCCTATGGTGTGGCCGCCTCGGAGACCCCTCCGGGTCTCCTCCGGACTCTAGGTACGTGACATAAAAATAGGACCGTGGGATTTTTCTTCGTCCAATTCCGAGAAAATTTCCAGAACAAATTTTCTGAAACTAAAAACATCAGAAAACTGCAACTGACGCTATGGCATTGATACGTCATAAATGTATCCTTAATTTCTGACGTTCCATGTTGTTTTCATGTTGTTTCCCACATGTTTGCTATACACTTTAGGCCATTTTTATCGATTTTCCGGACTAACCTATTGATAAAATGCCACAGAGCCAGTTCCCTGTTTTCTGCTGTTTTTAGTTTCAGAAAAGTTGTTCTGGAAATATTCTCGGAATTGGAAAATTCGAAGTCCGGAGGTCCTATAATTCCCGAAGGTTCCACGGATTTGCAAAGAGACCCGTAGGGGGGCCACAGGGGGGCTAAACCATAGGGCGACGCGCTCCCTGGCCGGGCCATGGGGTGGTGTGGGGCCCCCAGGCCTCCACCGCCTTTGACCTTTCGCCTATTTATACCCCCCGAGGCGTAAACCCTAAAGATATACCACTTCGTCCCGAGAAACACCCGAGGCCGCCGTCATCGTCATCCCGAGATCGGAGGGAGGGGGTTCTGGAGCTCTCCCTGGCACCCTGCCAGGAGGGGAATTCATCACCAGAGGGGTCTACACCACCATGCCCTCCTCCGAAGTGATGTGTGAGTAGTTCATCCTTGGACTACGGGTCAATAGAAGTAGCTAGATGGTTGTTCTCTCCACTTTGTACCTCATGTTTAGATCTCGTGAGCTGCCTCACATGATCGAGGTCATCTTTATGTAATGCTACATGTTGTGTTTTCTGGGATCTGATGAATGCTGAATGCTATGTCTTCTGATTATCAATCTATCAAGTTATCTTCAGGCTTATGTTATTTCTGATCTTGCATGCTCTCCGTTATTAGTAGATGCTCTGGCCAAGTATATGCTAGTAACTCCAAGAGGGGGTATTTATGCTCGATAGTGGGTTCATGCCTCCTTTGCATCTGTGCTCGAGTGACAGAAACGTGCTAGATGGAGGATGTTTTGTTTCCATTAGGGAGAAAACAATGGTGTTTACCTAGTTTACATTGTTTACATTACACACTTTGCTTACAGCGATAATCTGTTGCTAGCAACTTAATATTCAACGTCTGTTCGGATGATATTCAGAGTGTGGATTATTAGACATAGATGTAGTTGGATGACGGTCTATATATTTTGTTATAATGCCCGCATGAATCACATAGTAATCTTTATGTCTTACATATGCACTACGATGCAGCCTTCATTTCTGTCAATTGCCCAGCTATAATTTGGTCACCACACATGTTATTTATCTTTCACGGAGAGACACCACTAGTGAACTGTGGACCCCGATCCATTTTTCTCATACTGATAAAACACCTACTGCTTTCATACTGCTGCTACTGCTTTCAAACTGTTTCCCTACTGTTTTCCACACCATACGTTTAACCTCTTTGTGTTCGGTAAACCCTGTGAGATTGACAGCCTCACTGTTTCGTTGGGGCAAAGTGATTTGATTGTGTTGTGTAGGTTCCACGTTGCTGCTGAACCGGTAGTGCCACCTGCCACCTTAGCAGCATCAACCTTCAGATATTGCTTGTACTCCTACTGGTCGATTCAACCTTGGTTTCTTTTCTGAGTTAAAACTTGCCTCTACACTCTTCACAACCTTTCTCTTGGGGTTTACCGGCGAAGGCGTCAACTACACGCCACCAACAAGTTTTCTGGCGCCATTGCCGCGGAGGAAGATAATTTCTACAAGGAGAGTCTCTCACTTCCAATCTATTTACTTTGTTTTTGTTTTTCTTAGTTTATTTTATTTTGTCTTTTTTGCTTCTCTTTATCAAAAACACAAAAAACATAGTTCTTATTCTAGCTGTAGTTTTATTCCTATTTTTAGTCTTGCTAAAATGAGTGTTCCTGAGGTTGAAGTTCGTTCCTTTAAGCAACAATGGGGAGAAAGTTTGAAAGATGCTTGGTATAGGATAAGTGATGCTCATAAGAGATGCACTAAGAAATACTCCACCTTAATCCTTCTTAGGATTTTTTATGTTGGTATTACTAGCTTGTATAGGTATGTTCTTGACACTCTTACATGCGGTAATTTTCTGGGAACACCTGCTTTGGAAGCCTGTAATTTAATTGAGAGTTTAGTTGGAACACCACCTACTAAGGTTGTTAAAACCAAGATCACTTTAGATGATGTTATTAAAAACTAAACTCTATGGAGAAAATTTTACCAAAGTTCCTTGATAATGCTAGCAAATTTGATGAATCAATAGTAAGTATCAACAAGAAAATAAACTGTTTTAGAAGCTAGCAATATCCATGATAGTCAAAATATGAGGATTGGTAAATTAGAGGAGGCTATGGAAATTTTAAGCTCAAACTTTTATTCTCTTAAGTTTAAAAGGGAGAAACCTTCTGTGGGAAAAGAGTAAAAATTTATGTATATCCCCAAGGTACTTAAACCGAAATCCCATAATATGCTTAAAATTTATAAAACTTTTAGTGAAACTAAAAGTGTTTTGCAGGTTGAATCATCTTTAGGGATGTCTACGGTACCCATTTCTACAATTGGGGTTTTGGAGGAAATTATTGATTTGGATGGTTCTTCACTTGAAAATACTTGATTCCACTTTTTTGGGCCTAGCTAAAAGGCGTTAAAGAAAAGCACTTCTTGGGAGATAACCCATGGTTTTATTTTTGCTTTGTTTTCCTCTGTTTTCTTTGAGTCAAGGGGTTGTATAATTCTGTAGAAACTCCTTTGTATCTTTATTTTCATGTTTTCGTTGTGCCAAGTAAGGTTTCTGACGAGAGTTGGAGTTGGTTTTTGGATTTCTGCGCAGGAAACAGATTTCTGCTGTCCACTATAAAAACTCATATAAATCATAGAAAAATCAGAATGGCCTGAAATTTCTTGAGCTTATTCCTCGGTTCGTTACGCAACTTTTTTTTTAAGTTTTTCAATCTGAGGAACGTAAGTTCCTTGAAAAAATTCGTCTTTACAGACTGTTCTGGTTTTGACAGATTCTGCAATTTTTCTTGCATTTGCTCTTTTGTGATGTTCAGTGGATTTCTTTGCTTCAGAAAACATCAGTGTCTATATCTAATGTTTAAAATTATCAATAGCACTTGTGCCCTTACAGAATCAATGGATTTTGTTATTGTTGCACTAACCCTGTAATGTGAATTACTCTTTGAGTGCGGTGTGAAGGAAGTTTTGAAGGGTCAAGAGAAGAGGGTGATATATGGGATCAAGAAGAGTGCAAGGTCAAAGCTTGGGGATGACCCCGTGGTTCATCCAAGCATATTTTTAAGAAGACTCAAGCAGCTAAGCTTGGGGATTCCCAGGGCATCCCCTTCTTCATTAACAATCTATCCGGTCACCTCTAGTGAAACTACATTTTTATTCGGTCACATCATATGAAGTTTACTTGGAGCGTCTGTTTGGTTTTCTTTTGTTTTCCTTTGTTCCTTGCTTACATAATAGAGTTGGACCCTAGCATTCCTTGTTTGGGAGAGAGACACGCTCCACATTTTTGTTTGAATACTTGCTATGCTAGTATTCTTAGTTTTTCTTCTAGTTACTTCAAAAATTTCTGTTTAGCTCTTGTTTATATGTACCGTTCGCACATTTAAATAATGTAAGAACACATGTTTTATTGTGCTAGTCCCTGGATCAATTGCTAGCACCACAGTACAAAATGAAATATCATGCAAATGCATCAAATTCTATTACATCACATGATCCAGTATTTACAAAATAGTATTACAACTTGAATAGTCTTAGAAGACTAGCAGAAAACAAAGAAATACATCGGAAAACATGGAACAACATTGAGCCCATCTTCTTCATGTTCCATAGGCAAAACTTGTTGGCGATAGTCTCGAGATCCTTAACGAAATCCTCACTCGTCTTCAGATTCATCTACATGATGGAATATGCAGCCACAAGGGAGTCGATACAATTTAATGTATTGGCAAGTAACACTATGGTGGATATAAATGGCAAGTCTAATACTACATCTTATTTGGCTGAGTGGAGTTTTGGCTAAGTTTGCATAAAGCCAATTTTCTCCTATCACTTTTGTAAAACAAACTTTTCTTTCAAAAGGGTGGCATCATTGGACTAAGATCCAAGCACCACAACTACTGTTCGCTTGGTCAAAATTTTACTTATTGAAAATGGTGATGTGATTCTTTCGTCCATCCTTGTCCAGCTGCTCATAGATTTCCATAGCCGGGGACACGGCTAAGATCTTAGTTTGCTGACTCTGCAGAGTTTGTGCACTTTCACCTTCAGACTCAAATCAGCCCAAACATCATATACACCATGAGTGCATTAAGGAAAGGAGAAGATTGAGATGAGATCTTTCAGAAGCAAGAATTCAACCCAATGGCAAAACCCGTTCCACCTACAATTATGCTACATCTGCTTGTCAAGCCCATGCTAAACCCTCACAACTTAGGTGATCAAGACAGAGCCCATATGACTAAAGGCTGCACTGGAAGCAATCTAAACTTGGGGAACATCATAATCACTTTGTTCATGGGTGGCATTCCTTCAAGTGAGATCCCCTCGGGGAGACACTCAACTTTCAACAACCCCGCACTACCAATCCACCCAGGTGGTTCATTGAAGTTGTTACATAGAATTTTTCCACAACATCAAGTAAAACAATTTTGTTAGCAAGGGTAAGCATCAAAAAAGTACTAAGGATTCAAAATAACAAGGTATAAGGATAGATAAACACTACTAGGATATAGCATAACATACAACTTAGTAAAATTTCCTATCATGCATACTACTCAAAATCAACTAATGCATATAGAACATAATGGGTAGTTGAATGATGTGTTGCTTTCCTGGTTGAAGTTGGTGAAGAAATCACACTCTCTTCACAAAAGATCCTTGCTCTCCGTACAATCTATTCATTGGAAACACAATAACAAAATAAACAAGCATCCTAGCAAACAAAAATACAAGGGAAGAAAACATACAAAGCAACTGACATATCAAAAAGGGGTTTAACCAAGTTGGCTAGGACAAGGTCAAGGTTTGAGTTTGAAATATTCATTCTCTAATGTTTTCATACTTGTTAAAGAGTTTCCAAGGGTTTATTTGGGATGGACTAGGTTGAGTTTGATGTGATCTAAATTTATTATAACCATACTTGTCGAGGAAGTTCCAAGAGTTCACCAAGGTGATCTCACTATTTCACATAACAAAACGTAACACTTAGTTGTTTTCATCAAGACATTTGAGTGATCTAAGTTAGTCTTTCCATTTTGGATGAAGGTGGATCTAGGTCAACCAACTTCATAACAATGGATATAACAAGATAAAGTCTTGGTATTTTCCATTTGGGTCAATGGTTGGACATAAACAACTTGTTATTCTTTAACTTGTATGGATTGCTCCAAGTCTTCACATCCTTGTCATCTTGAAGATCATCTTCATGCTTCCATTGTAGTTTTCTTCCTTGGGGTGGTACTTCTCTTGGTCTTCAGAAATCTTCATGGATTTTGGTACATGGACTTCTCTTCACTAGTTGGTTTAGGTATGGGATGGGCACAAACTAAGGGTTAATTTTTGGTCACAATGAAAATACCTCTAAGTCAAAAAATAGAGGAGAAAGGAAATAAGAAGAAAGATAGAAGGAGGAAGAGGTTGGTCTTCTTCTTAATCTCTTCATGAATTTGCACTTCCTTGAGTTTCTTCTTGTTGTGGATTCCAAGTCTTTTCGTCAAAACTTCTTCATTGATCTTCCTTGTAGCTCTTCATGTTGCCACCAAGTTGAAAGTGAAGTGTCTTCTATTGCTTGAGTCTTGTTTTCCATTTGCTAACTTGATGGATTCTTGAAGCAAGAATAGGGGAATGGAGAAGTAGATAGAAAACTATGGTACTAGTGTTTGAGGTTAACTACTTGGTCTTTTATATGGTTGACATATACTAGGTACTGGTTCTTGGCTCCAAAATAGCCATAACAACAAAGGTAAAAGAATAGAACAATTCTAAGACTTAAACAACAAGGTGGACTACTTATGGTGGAAGTTTGGCTAAATTTACATGGTCATGGTCCAGGGGTTTCAAAAATGTTTAGGTGATGATGTTTCTGTTTCAAGGTTACCAAAAGGAATAATTTTCCAAGAGGAACAATATTGCAATTATTTATACAATTATATCTATGTCAAAAATACTCAATTATATCACTTAATTCTAAATTCCAAATTCTTTTGTTAAAAAATAATTTTGGGACTGAGGATATGAAAGCACACATCCTAAGGTTTCCAAAAATATTTTATTTGCAATTTTTGGATTTGTAGAATTTGAATTATGCCAATAATCATGAAACAAGCATATTTAAATTTGAATCAATTTAAGTTTGTAAAATTTGAATTTGAAGAGTTATAAAAGATTCTACAGGTCCAGGGGATTTCAAAAAGTCTAAGTTTGCTAAATATGGACTTATGGGTCAAAAGTTCTGATGGTTCAAAGTTCTAGGGACTAATCTGCAAAATGGCCATTCTATTTTATTTGGAAATTAATTCCAGAGACTGGCTGGGCTAAAAAGGGCTTATCTGTCGAGCGGGGCGACGGTTAGGGAGTGAGCTTGGGCCGGTTTCATGCTGCGCTGAGCGACGGATAGCTTTATAAAGCGGAGCTGACTGGGCGTTGAGGTGGCGCAATGTGGTTGGCTGATACCTGTTCTCTAAATGGATCCATTTGCAGCCACTGGATCTGGATCGGATGGCTATGATACAAAAAAGGGATAGAGGCTCATCGGGCGGTGCAGGTAGTCGCCGAAAAATGGCGACGCGGCGGCCGGCGTTGCTGTCGTCGACGACGACAGCGCTAGAGAGGGTATCCGAGCACGTGGATAACACAGGGATGCTCAGCGCGACGCGGGGATATCGATGGTGGCGGTGGCGTGCGTCCTCGGCTCCTAGATCGACAGCGCCAAGCAAAACCCGAGGCGGCGATGGTGTATTCATCTCCGACGAGGCATACTGCATGCCCTGGTGCACATGGGAACAAAAAAAATGGTCAAAAGGTGTGGATACAGGAGATAGGAAGTTTAGAGAGGGAAGGGGGCTCGTGGATGGCCGGACCTTGCCAGATTTGTGCTCGCATGGCCGCATTAACAGGGAACTCCGGCGAGGAAAATCGAGGGCCTCGGGCTCTATTGGGGAAGGAGGCAGAGGGGAAATGGGGCCGAGGGTGAGGGCTCGGAGAGGAATTAACGCGATGTAATTCATGAGTAATCGCCGGATTCATTTTCGGGAAGAAACGGAAGAAATCAATTGCCCAAGCTTGATGACGAGGTGACGCCATCAATGGCGTGAGCATTTTTTTTTCTTTTTCCCTATTTTCTTATTTATTTTATATCTTATGTTTAATAATCCAATTAACATGAAAAAAATTCTAAATTCATATTATTTCAAATACTTTCTAACAGTACCAATTTTGTAAACTTTTCAACATTTTTTTATTTTGGAATTTGGAATTTTGAATAATTCCCTAATAGTAACTTAATATAATTTTTAATTTAGAAAATTATAAAATATAATTATTAGTCAAATAAAATTTCAGTGACATACTATATGTTGAAAACTTATTTTTGAAAGTCATCACAACTTATTTCCATAATTTTATATTGTTAAAATAGGGGTAAATCCTAATAGCAACTTATGTCATTTTTAAAATAGAAAATAATTAAGGTGAATAATTAGGGAGATAGAAATTTGATACTTAACTATTTGAAAACATATTGTTAAGAGAACCATTTATCACTCTTCAAAGTTGGATAAATCATTTTGTAGTCACATGACTATTTTCAAATTCATAAAACAATTAATGATTGTGAAAATATCATTGAAAGCCTCAAGTTTTGAATGTCATGAAAACATTTTCAAAGTAGTATTTGAGTTGGAAACATTTTATAGAATAGGGTTTGCTAAGGAGAAACTATCACTTTGAATTATGAAGACTTAGTTGAAAGAGGTTTAGGGATTATGGAAAACAAAGGCATAATGGATTTTTAATTTCTATAACATTGGAATAACAATATTATTTCCTTTGTGTTTGGGTTTTATTTGTTTTTGGTGACTGCTTTAATAGGAAACAAAGAGTTTCAAATTTTTGTGATTTCTGCACTTTCCAAAAATCAGGGATGTTATATCAGAGCTGTTAGTTTTAGTAGTGTTATGTGAGTACTCTCATGTTTGCTTGTTGTACCATTTAGAGAGTTTTTGTTAACGCATGTTTTGTATGGTGCTTGTTGCGAAAAGAAACTTCTGCTTGTGGTAGAATTTATAACACTGCAAGTAGAAGCTTGTATAGACTGTGGCTAGACTTTTTCATATCATGCTAGATGTTATTTTAATTCTAAAGCCTTGTGGTTATTTAGTAGCATGATTAGCCTCAAATAGCTGAGAGTGTTTAATGTTCGACTGAAAGAATCATGAGTTTTTCTTGTCATATTGAAGCATAAATTTGTTATGTGCTCCTTCGAATGTTTTATTTGGTTGACTTGGCGCATGCCCACACCATGTTTATGACTATGAACCAGTCACTTATAGCCTCCATGATCATTTAGTTTTTGAACTTGTGGTACCACTTATGCTTTGATTAATGATGTTTATGTCGCTATGCATGATTATGGCTCTTATGCTCTCTTGATTTGTCGCTCCCAGTCTTTTGCTAGCCTCCACCTGTACTGAGTATGAGCTCTACTCGTGCATCCAACTTCCAAAAACCAAAGTTTTCCCATTGTTTCCACCATACCTACCTACATGTGGTATTTATCCGCCACTCCAAAGTAAATTGCTCATGTGTTACCTTTAAAACTTTAAAATTTTCTCCTGTTTTGTGCTCCTGTTTTAGCTCATGAGGACGTAAATAGAGAATCTTTATCTTAATTGTTGATTTCACTTTCACACCCTGGACTAGTGGCTTCATCCGCATATCCAAATGATAGAAGAGCTGGCAGCGGGGTGCCCAGCCCCAAATTAATAACAACAATTTATCTTCACTTTATTTGCCCCTGATATATCAGTCAAAGCATAATTGTGTAAACGAAAGAGTAAGAGGAATGCCGTTCTACCCAGATGTGTCTTTCTATGGGAGATGCTCTTGTGAAGTCTAGTTTGCTTGTGACGTATTGTATTTTCTGTTTATTATTCGTTGACATAAGCATACACCTATCTTAAAAATATTTTCAATACCTCTGTTTAATAAAATAAAATCTCTAGCACATGAGTGATCCATGCTTCTCTCTTGGAAGGGCCTTTATTTTACTTTTATGTTTAGTCTCCATCTTCTAACTTTATGCACGGTTGAGAGAGCATAGTTTCCATTCTGAGTTTTATGTGCATTTGTCCCAGAAACATTATTAATTGATTCATGATGTGTTATTGCTTGTTCTCTAATTATTGTATTTAGTTTTCCTCATGAACTTTGAAGGTGTCCTGGCATTTATGTTTTGACCCACTCCTAAGGACTAGCGAAATATCACTTTGACATGTTTTCTCTATACTTGAAACAAACGTATATCTTTCGTTGCATTGTTATTCATGATGTTTAATTTGTGTTACTTCTCATGATGCAAGGAGATTGCTATGCTTTATTATTAAAATTCTATTTATCATGCTTGTGTTTAAGTTCTATGATCTCAGCTTACTTACTCTTTTACATTATTGATGATCAAGTTTATGTTGGTAGCATGTCACCTCATAAATTATGTGTTTTTATCGTTTACCTACTCAAGGACGAGTAGGAACTAAGCTTGGGGATGTTGATACGTCATAAACGTATCCTTAATTTCTGATGTTCCATGTTGTTTTCATGTTTTTCCCACATGTTTGCTATACACTTTATGTCATTTTTATCGATTTTACGGACTAACCTATTGACAAGATGCCACAGAGCCAATTTCCCCGTTTTCTGTTTTTTTAGTTTTAGAAAAGTTTTTCTGGAACTATTCTCGGAATTGGAAATTTCGAAGTCTGAAGGTTCTAGAATTCCCGAAGGTTCCACGGAGTCCCGATAAGACCCGGAGGGGGGCCACGGGGGGGCCCACACCATAGGGCAGCGCCCCTGGCCGCGCTATGGGGTGGTGTGGTCCCCCAGGCCTCCACCGCCTTTGCCCTTTCGCCTATTTATACCCCCTGAGGCGTAAACCCTAAAGAAATACCACTTTGTCCCAAGAAACACCCTAGGCCTCCGTAATCGTCATCCCGAGATCAGGGGGGTTTGGAGCTCTCCTCGGCACCCTGTCAGGAGGAAAATTCATCACCGGAGTGGTCTACACCACCATACCCTCCTCCGAAGTGATGCGTGAGTAGTTCATCCTTGGACTACGGGTCCAGAGCAGTAGCTAGATGGTTGTTCTCTCCACTTTGTATATCATGTTTAGATCTCGTGAGCTTCCTCACATGATCGAGATCATCTTTATGTAATGCTACATGTTGTGTTTGCAGGGATCTGATGAATGTTAAATGCTATGTCTTCTGATTATCAATCTATCATGTTATCTTCATACTTATGTTATTTATGATCTTGCATGCTCTCTGTTATTAGTAGATGCTCTGGCCAAGTAGATGCTAGTAACTCCAAGAGGGGGTATTTATGCTCGATAGTGGGTTCATGCCTCCTTTGCATCTGTGCTCGAGTGATGGAAACGTGATGGATGGAGGATGTGCTGTTGCCATTAGGGACAAAACAACAGTGTTTACCTAATTTACATTGTTTACATTAAACACTTTGATTACTGCGATAATCTGTTGCTAGCAACTTAATACCCAATGTTTGTTCGGATGATATTCGGAGGGTGGATTATTAGACATAGATACATTTGGATGACGGTCTATGTATTTTGTTGTAATGTTCCCATGAATCACATAGTAATCTTTATGTCTTGCATATGCACTACGGTGCAGTCTTAATTTCTGTAAACTGCCCAGGTGTAATTTGTTCACCACACATGTTATTTATATTTCACGGAGAGACACCACTAGTGAACTGTGGAGACCGATCCATTTTCCTCATACTGATAAAACACCTACTACTTTCACACTGCTTTCATACTGCTGCTACTGCTTTCCTACTGTTTTGCACACTATACGTTTAACCTCTTTGTGTTCATCAAAACCGGTGAGATTGACAACCTCACTGCTTCATTGGCGTAAAGTGATTTGATTGTGTTGTGTTTGTTCCATGTTGCTGCTGAACCGGTAGTGCGCCCTACCACCTCAGCTTCGTCAACCTTCAGAGATTTCTTGTCATCCTACTCTTCGAGTCAACCTTGGTTTCTTTTTTGAGGCAAAACTTGCCGCTGCACTCTTCACAATCTTTCTCTTGGGGTTTACCGACGAGGGCGTCAACTACACGCCACCAGGCATCTTGTCAATAGGTTAGTCCCAGGAAATCCATAAAAATGATATAAAGTGTATAGAGAACATGTAGCAAATGTCATAATATCAACATGGAACATCAGAAATTATAGATATGTTAGAGACGTATCAAGCATCCCCAAGCTTATCTCTACTCGTCCTCGAGTAAGTAAAACGATAAAAACAAAATAATTTCTGAGGTGACATGCTACCAACACAATCTTGATCGTCATTATTGTAAAAGCATTGTAAGCTGAGATCAAAGTACTCTAAACATAGGCATGATAGATATAATTTTAACAATATAACTTAGAAACTATGTTGCAACATGAAAAGTAACACAAACAAAAGATCATGAATAATAATGCACTAAAAGTTGTATGTTTGTTTCGAGCATAAAGAAAACATAGCAAAGTGGTATTCCGCTTGTCCTTAAAGTGATAGAAAACCATAAATGTCAGGACACCTTCAAACTTCAAGTGGTGTCTAGATACAAGTAATCCGAGGACAAGTAATTACATATCATGAATCAATCAATAATTGTCGTGATGGTATCACGGCAGATGCCATAGGATGGCTAAAGTGTTGGGGCTGATGGACGCTGGAGGTATCTGGGGAGGGATCGCACGACGAGTAGCCGCGCGTAAGGTATCTCTAGCACTGCAAACAACAAGATCTACCCAGGTTCAGGGCCCTCGTGTGGAGGTAACACCCCTACTCCTGCCTTTCTCTCTATATGTGTGTATTCCGAGTAGCCACAGTACATTGTATGCCTCTTGGCCGAGTAGCCACTCGGCAGTTCTCTCTAGCTCTAGTGTTGTCTCTTGTAATAAATGCGAAGTGAAGCAACGTCCCTCGCGCAGGAGGGGGCAGGGCACCTTATATACTGGTGCCCAGCCGAATAAACAAAGACTAAAAGGTACGGTGATGTGACTTGACCACTGTGACATTGGCACGCCTCCGAGATCTCGCGCGGAGAAGTGCCGCGTCATACGGCTGACAGCCCCTGTCCGCTCTGTCTGCCTCACAGCGTAGACCTCCATCCCGTCATGTACCCTCTGTACTTGACAAGACTGGACGGCTGCCTAACCCTGCGTCACTGATGATCACAAACCTAGTAAGTTGAACCGCACACGGATACGGACGCAGGATACGCGGGATCTCCTGTCAGAACGGCTCCATTGACTTCTGGCCCGAGTAGGATTGCCATCCGTCTACTCATACCAACTTCTCTACTCGGACGAACATAACTTCCTTGATATCTTCTCTTGGCCTTCGATGGATACGACAGGGTAGAAACCTACCGAGTAGCAGTATCCGGGTAGCCGTCTACTCGGTCACAGCATCTTGACCTTCACTTTAGCACTTGCCTTACCCCTACTCGGGGGTAACCCCCCCGACAATAATAATTTTTGGGACTGGTGCACATTATACTCAGAATAAAAACTATGCTCTCTTAATTGGTGCATAAAGTTAATTAGAAGGTGAAGACTCAACATAAAAGTAAAATAAAAGCCCTTCACAGAGGGAAGCAGGAGTACTCATGTGCTAGAGATTTTTATTTGATTAAATAGAGGTATTGGAAACAATTTTGAGAGAGTTGTATGTGTATGTCAACAAAGGGTAAATAAACAATACATTAAGTCACAAGTTAACTAGAATTTACAAGAGCGGCTCCCATTGAAGTATGTTATTTATACTGGGGTCAGTAGATCATCCCTCTTCTCTTTTGTTTACACACTTATGCTTAAATAATGAATCGGTGGCAAAAAGAGTGAAGAGAATTGTGAACTAACTAAATTTGGGGTTGGGTGATGGAGGCTGACGTTGGTAAACCCCAAGAGGAAGCTTGTGAAGAGTGCAGCAACAAGTTTTCCCTTCGAAAAGAAACCAAGGTTGATGTGGTAGGGCGCACTACCAGTTCAGCAGCAACGGGGAACCTACACAACACAATCAATTCACTTTGCCCCAACATAGTAGTAAGGTTGTCAATCTCACCGGTTTTGCTGATAACAAAGAGTTAAATGTATGGTGTGGAAAACAGTATGTGAACAATATGAAAACAGCTGTAGCATTGTGAAAACAGTGGAAGCAGTGTGAAAACAGTGGAAGCAGTGGTTGTATTATCAATATGAGAAAATGGACCGGGCTCCACAGTTCACTAGTGGTGTGTCTCCATAAAAGATAGCTAACATGCGTGGTGAACAAATTACAGCTGGGTAATTGATAGATAATGAAACATGCATGACATGATGATTACTATGATATTCAGGCGGGCATTACAACAAGATACATAGACCGTCATCCAACTGCATCTATGACTAATAATCCACCCTCCAAATATCATCCGAACAAACATTGGGTATTAAGTTGCAAGCAACAGATAATCGCAGTAAGAAAAGTGTGTAATGTAAACAATGTAAACATCGTTGTTTTCTCCCTAATGGCAACAACACATCCTCCATCCGTCACGTTTCTATCACTCGAGCACAGATGCAAAGGAGGTGTAACATCCCAAGTATGAAAATCTCCCCCCTAGATGTTTGTTTCTTGTTTTGTTATTGTTTGCATCATGTCATCATATCTATTGCCTTTTGTTTGCATTTGTTTTCATTGTTTTCCAATTGTAATTTCAAACCAAATTCAAATCATTATTGCTCATACTTGTTATGTTACTTTGTGTCAAATAAAAACTACAAACAAACAAACAAATTATTCCACTAAAACTTGGAATCAAAATCTTTAAATTGGCTAAGTTTCATTTATTTATTTTGATACCACAAATGGATCCATTCATTTAAATTTTCAACAAGCAATCTATTTAAATTTTTTGGAAAAAACCAAGTGGGTACTTGATGCTATTACAAAACTTAATCAATAAAATCATTGCCCCAAAATTTTTGCTAACCCTAGAACTATTTGTTTCTCTCCCTTTTGCCAAATCTGAAAAAAAAGGAAGAATAAAGAGAAAAGAGAGGGGGGGCAAAGGGGCATTCAGCCCAATTGGGCTAGCCCAACTCCCACTGGCCCATACCCCCCATGTATGTATCTCCTACCTCCGTACGGTACGGAGAGGCATCCATGGAGTCCACGTCGACCTGTGCAGGCAGGGGACGGTGATCGACAGCCCCCCTCCTCTATAAACTGCTCGAGTTCTCCCCTCCTAACCCTAATCGCTCTTCCTCCCTCGAGCGCCTCCATCTCCTCCCTCTTTTCTCTCTCGCTTCTCTGTTCCCCACCGAAGCTCCATCACCGCCGCCTCACCCCGACTCGTCGCCGGCGCCACGGTACCCGCCCGGCCGAGCTTGGGCCGGGAACGGAACCGGCGCGGCCTCCTCTTCCTCTCCGTGCCCGCGGTTCTCGCCGGGAGTCACGGAAGCTCCGCCGCCGTCCACGTTTCCGCACCACCGAGCTGCAGCCGTCCGCCCGTCTCCCTTCATCGGACCATCTCTGTAAGCAGTCGCTCCTCGCCTCCTTCCCTTTCCGCAGCGCACAACGAGCCCGCACAGCGGCCCGCACGACCACCGCCACGCCGCACGCACACGGCGGCGCCACCGCGCGCAGCGGCCGTGCGAGCAGCCATGGCCGCCGGCGGGCGCCAACTGCCTGTCCGCCTCGCTCGATGTCCTCCGAACCTGCAGCGAGTGCGACCTGAACAAAGTTCAGTTAAAAATCTTCCCGCGTAACACACCTTATTCCCCCTTCGCTACTGCTATCTGACAAGAAATCGGAACCAGCCCATCTGGTAGTGCACCCACGCGCGGAAGCGAGAGCTCCGCGGATCGAGTCCCGCACCCCCACATTTTTCTGGTTATTTTCGATTTTGTTCAGTAGTGGTTGTCTGAACCTCAACCTCCCAACTAGCTATCCCCTTTCAACACAACAGCAGCAGCCCAGTTGGTTGCTGTTCCTTGGCGCAGGCAGGAGGGCAGGGGTTCGAATCCCCCCCTGCAATCAAAAACCCTTTTTCTTCCATTTATTTTTCCTAGTTCCAGATCTATCCTAATTGCTCATAGGTCCCTGCTAGTTTATCTAGGTCCCTGCAATTTATTTTTCCAAGTACCTGTACTCTTTTTTTAGGTCCATAGTTATTTCTATCAACTATAAATATGCCTAAACTTGTTAATTTAATAGCTTTTGATTGGAAACTCCAATTGCAAGACTTTAAACATGTAAATCACTCCATTTTAAATTCTCTACCCAAATATAAAATTTGTTTTCTGTTTTGAATTTTCAAAATGCAATTCAAATTTGAATTCAAATAATTCAATTGCAATTTGCTAAAATCCATAACTAATTCTTTATTAATCCAAATCATGCAAATAAAATATGTTTTCCATGCTATTTCACATAATCTTTTCAAATATAAATTTTGTTTCATGTTTTGAATAATTTAAATTGCCTAAATAATTTAATACTTGTTTAATTCATTTAAATTTGATAAAATCATAACTTGCTCAAAATAAGTTATTTTTGAACATGCAAAATATGTTTTCAACCTAGAAAAGTATAAACTTTTCAAATATGAATTTTGTTATTTGTTTTGCACAATTTAAATTGGTGAAAACAACAACTATTTTGTGTAATCCCTTTAAGGAACCAAAAATCCCCTAAATTAATAAATAAATTTCTAAATTGGTTCTATTGTTGTTATTTTGTTGTTTTCCTCATCCATGCATCATACTAATTCACCTTCATCTGTTGATTAGTTGGAAAACAAATAATCTAACCCAAAATCCATGGGCTTTTCATATGCAACCCAAAATTGCATATGTGTCCATTTAAATTGTGTTACCATGTCAACTAGTTTATTTTGATGCAACTATTAACATGACATGCATCATTCCCATGATTGTGCACTATGCCATGATATTGATTGTCTACCCTTTCTGCATTGTCTGTTTGCTTCTTCTCGGTTAGACGACGACGTTGAGACCGACGATCCTTACGACACCCCTTCTGAGGATTTAGCTCAGTACCAGGCTGCTGAGTTTGCAGGCAAGTTATCACTCACATGAACCACTATGTTCCTTTCAACATTGGTTACCGATACTTTTCCGTTGTCTATTTCTGCTAGCCATATGTATCGTTGCTTCTGTTACGATCCTATCACATGATACCCTGAAACCATGATATTGCCTCACCTCCAGTCCTATAACCCCGTTGTTTGAGCCCGTGTCTTACTAGCATGCTTAGGGTTGTTTCTGCTCGAGTCTGTTACCCGTTACTTTCTGTTATCGTATTTCTATTATGTTCTATGGGCTCGATGTGTAAACAACAACCTGTTAATGCTTGGGTAATAATAATTTGATGTTAAGGCACCGGCAGGAGGCCCGTCGTGGTTTTGAGGCCTGCTAGTGTCGACCCTAATTAGGAAAAGGGTCTTGTCTACTGATCCATGATGAGCGTGCTCACCGCATCCGGGTGGTGGTATGGAACCCCCCCTCGGCTTTGATCTGATCCGCAGTTTGTCCGAAGAGCCACACTTAGTTCGGGTGTTCCATTTGGCTCATACGCATGAATGGGTCGCTCCCATGGTTACTGATGATGATGATGACGCACACATATAGGGCGAGGCCTGTATTGCCGGGGTGTTGCGTCCTGCGGGAGTTTTGCACACCTGCGCTGAGTATTCGGCTGCGTGGCTGGGACCTTATAGCTCCGTGGCTCCTAGGACAGGCTGTAGTGATGGTTCGAGTCATGTCGAGTCCACCTGAGTTTTAGTTGGTGGCTTGAGTGTGTACGGGTACTGGAGCACACCCTGCAGGGATAAATCTTCTCGAGAAGCCGTGTTGTCCGCGGTTATGTGACGACTTGGTGAAAGTACTGGCTAACAAGTACTCAGACAACTTACACCTAACTATAATAACTTGACTAGTAATAGGTTTATTGACACAATAACCTGAACCATCATTAATCCAACTGTGTGAGTTATCCTCGGATTGCTTCTTTGGATAAGGGGCGAGATCCAGGATGGGTTTGTTTGTGGTTAGTGGTAGTTGGATACGATACGCTATCTTATCTCCTTTCTGTTAGCCGGAAGTCATAGTATGTTTCTGTAGTTGGTTAGTGCAGCCCGCTGCCGCATCTTTTATATCACCCTTCCTTCCGTTGAACCCAAAGCATATGTGCTTGGTGTTGACGGGTTACACTTTGGTGAACTGTGAGTCTTGCTTGCCAGTACGTTTATGTACTGACCCCTTTGGGGCTATGGTTTCCGCAGACTACGATTTCGAGGATCCCCATGGAGGCTACTACGTGGAGTATGACGAGGCTGTTGACGAGTAGATAGCGGACCTGGGCAGGATCCGAGACTTCGTGGATGGGCTCCGTTTTCCTTTCATTGCCGACTTCTTAAGCCTATTTGGATTTGTCTGTACTCAGACCCTTTGTTTGCTTCCGCTGATGTAATGATGCTATGTTGGGACATGTGTCCTCTGGATGATTGTATTTGCTATTCTCTGCCTTAGTGAAGGCCATTTGCAACCTTATTTCAATCTTTTGTGTCTTAGAGACATTCTGTGGTATCATTCCGTTTTAACGCTGTTGACGTACCCTGCGTGATTGATATGAAGTACGTCGACAGTAGTGCCTATGGTCTCTAGTGGATAGTTTACATCGACGGTGGAATAGCAGGGCTTGTGTTGTCGCGCATAAGCGCAGGCCTACCAGGAAGCTGGGACGTGGGAGCAGTTATGCCCCATAATCCAAGCATCTGCTATCCAGTTCGGCCCGATGAGTATCCCCTAGAAACCAGGGTGCGACAAATGGTATCAGAGCCTGTCTGCCTGTAGGATCCCTTTTTACTGGTCGCAGTTGAGTCTAGAAACTATTTTGTAGCTATATAGGAAAAATGAAACGTGAGAGTAGGAATTCTGCCATTTTATTTCTTTCCCCACCCACCCTCCCTTTTCTGGTAAGGAAGTGCAACGTTGTTTTCTCTTCTCACCTAAACTTTCAAGTTAGGTTTTCACGAATCCTGGTTTCTCTGGGATAGTTATATCTACTAGACCATAGGAATGGAGGTGGTTGTGACATGATTTATCATGTTGCCTACTCACGATTGAGAACGGTGGCAAATAAGCCCCGGAAGCAGATCCTCTATTCCTTAAGCAGTAGATATTGATCCTTTAGAAGCCTGGATGGGTTTTTCTCCGTAGTACCTCAGGTGTTTGTGGTCTCCTGTTTCCCAGTTGTTGCTTCGATATCGTCCTTCACAAATCTTCTCTTCCGTTGTAACAACTTATCTGTTATTCCATTGTTAACCTCCATCCTTGGTCTATGCTGTCGACTTACCGTCTGAAGTAATCCTTTTAAGCACTTATATTGGATTTTGTTATCCGGTTAGTGTGTTAACCTTGGTATCCTCTTCAGGATGGAAAGTGGTGACGAAGAACACACCCTGACACCTGAGATGGGGAAAGTGCTGTCTCAGATGACACAAGTTATAAAGCAGATGCAGCAGAACCAAGACCTTGGGAGTAATGGCAACGCCCGTGTGTCTATTCGGGAGTTCCTTGAGCTCAATCCGCGCACGTTTGATAACTCCTCCGAGCCATTGGATGCTGATGACTGGCTCCGTGAAATTAACCGTACTCTTATGGTAGCTCATGTGGCTGACGAGGACCGTGTTCCTTACGTGACCTACCTTCTCCGTGGACAATCCATGTCTTGGTGGGAGAACTTCCAAGAAATGAGAGGTCCTAGTGTGGCAATCACATGGGAGGATTTCAAGCAAGCCTTCGTGCGCCATCACATTCCCGAGGGGCTCATGGAGAAAATGCGTGAGGAATTCTATTCTTTCACACAAGGCAAATTGGACGTTCTCGAATACCAAAGAGAGTTCAATCGTCTAGCTCGCTACGCCGGAGATGAAATCTCCACGGAAGCGAGAAAGATGGCAAAGTTCCGCAGGGGTCTCAACCCGGAACTCAAGTATGCTCTCACCAACGTCAAGGCCAAGAATTTTGAGGACCTCATCAACATCGCTCTAAATGAAGAGCATGGGCGCAAGTTGGTTGAGGAATCTCGTAAGCACTCTCGTGAACAGGCTAATCTCTCAAAAGCTATCATGCCTCCACAAAAATGAAGAGTTTGGGTTCCATATACCACTACAACACCGCCCATCTGCTTGCCAAGCCCGGCAGGATTTCTTGCCCTCCCTCCCACCCAAGTGGTATCTTTAGGAGGTACTCCATCTCAGCCAAGTCCAACAACTCCTCGTTCTGCTAGTACATGCTTCAAGTGCGGTCTACCAGGACACTACTCCTACAAGTGCCCGCAGAACAAGCTACCATCACTACCTACCTCTAAGGTCAATCATGTGGTGGTACACACTCCTTCGCCTAGGCCCCGCAACAGGAACAAGTCTGTCTTGAGAACTGTGAAGGTGAACCATGTCAAGGCCCAGGGAGCAGAAGAATCTCCAGAGGTTGTAATGGGCACACTTCTGGTGAACTTGTTTCGTGCTAAAGTCTTGTTCGATTCTGGTGCTTCACACTCTTTCATCTCTCAATGCTTTGCAAACAACAGTGGAGTCAACTTTGAACAGTTGTCTATCCCTCTCCTAGTGAAATCACCGGGATCTAGCTGGCAAAGCAATAAAGTTAGCCAGAACATCGAGATCACAATTGGAAACCTTCCATTCCAGGCATCTCTGATAGCTCTCCACTCTTCAGATATTGATGTCATTCTTGGGATGGATTGGCTGGTAGCCAACAAAGCAGTCATTGATTGTCCTGCCAAGTCTGTCAAAATCACACACCCTTCTGGCCAGATAGTCTACTTCCATGCTGAAAATCCAGTTGCTCAACTCTACACTCTCAATGCAAATCCTCTACCATCTATTGAAACTATTCCGGTGGTTTGTGAATTCCCTGATGTCTTTCCAGAAGAATTGCCAGGAATGCCTCCTGACAGAGCAGTTGAGTTCGTGATCAAACTTGAACCAGGCACTGCTCCAATCTCAAAGCATCCATACAAGATAGCTCCTCCTGAACTGAAGTTGTTGAAGGAGCAAATCGATATGTACATGGAAAAAGGTTACATTCAACCTAGTTCCTCAGCTTGGGGTTGCCCAACTCTGTTCGTTGCGAAGAAGGATCAAACAAAGAGACTCGTGGTTGACTATCGTCCTCTCAACGAGAAAACCATCAAAAACAAGTATCCAATTCCTCGTATCGATGATCTTTTTGATCAACTTGCTGGAGCCTCAATATTCTCCAAGCTGGACTTGAGGATGGGTTACCATCAAATAAAGATCAGAAAGGAAGATATTCCAAAGACAGCTTTCACCACTCGCTACGGTCTATATGAATACACCGTCATGTCCTTTGGTCTCACCAATGCACCGGCGACATTCTCTAGACTCATGAATTCTGTCTTCCATGAATACCTCGACAAGTTCGTTGTGGTATATCTTGATGATATTCTGGTCTACTCCAAATCTGAGGAAGAGCATGGAGAACATCTTCGTCTCACTCTCATGAAACTTCGCGAGCATCGTTTATATGCCAAGTTCTCCAAATGCGAGTTCTGGATTCCAGAAGTTGCTTATCTTGGTCATGTCATCTCTGCCAAGGGCATAGCCATTGATCCAGAAAAGGTTAAGGCAATTGTTGATTGGAAACCTCCTAAGACGGTGAAGCAAGCCAGAAGTTTTCTTGGCTTGGCTAGCTATTGTCGTCGCTTCGTCCAAAACTTCTCCAAGATTGCCAAACCTCTCACTGATCTCACAAAGAAGGACAAGAAGTTCGTTTGGTCTCCACAATGTGATGAAAGTTTCAATCTCCTGAAGACTAAACTCACTTCTACACCAGTTCTGGTTGGCCCAGATACTACCAAACCTTTCCAGATATTCTGTGATGCTTCTCTCCAAGGTCTAGGAGCAGTTCTTATGCAAGAACGTCAAGTTGTGGCTTATGCTTCACGTCAGTTGAACCCACATGAGCAAAATTATCCCACACATGACCTTGAACTTGCAGCAGTTGTGTTTGCCCTCAAGAAATGGAGGCAATACTTGTTGGGTAATCGCACTGAAATCTTTTCCGATCATAAGAGTCTGAAATACATCTTCACTCAGCCAGATCTAAACCTCAGGCAAAGGAGATGGATTGAAAAGATCAAAGACTTTGATCTCACTATTTCTTACACTCCAGGCAAGGCTAATGTTATGGCCGATGCTCTCAGCCGCAAGTCGTATTGCAATAATCTCATGATCATGGAAAGCCAACCTCCACTTCATGAAGAATTCCAGAAGCTGAACCTTGGTCTTGTTCCTCAAGGTTATCTTGCGAACTTGACAGCCAGTCCAACTCTCGAGGACAAGATTCGTTCTGAACAACTTCGTGATGTTGAGATCAAGAAGATCGCAAATAACATCAAAGCAGGCAATGTGAAGTACCAGTGCTTCTCAATTGATGACAAGGGAACGGTGTTCTTCGAAGGACGCATTGCGGTTCCTCAAATTCAAAGTCTCAAAGATGTTATTCTCAAGGAGGCTCATGAAACTCCTCTCTCCATCCACCCTGGAAGTACAAAGATGTACCAGGATCTTAAGACACTGTATTGGTGGTCTGGCATGAAACGTGAAATTGCTCAATACGTTTCTGAATGCGACGTTTGTCAACGTGTTAAGGCAGTTCATCAGAAAACAGCCGGTCTTCTCCAACCGCTGAAAATTCCTGAGTGGAAGTGGGACATGATTGAAATGGACTTCGTCACTGGTTTTCCAAAGTCCAAGAAGGGCAACGATGCAATCTTCGTTGTTATTGATCGACTCACTAAAGTAGCTCACTTCTTTGCTGTCAAAGAAACAATCTCAGCTAGCCAGTTAGCAGAGATTTACACAACAAAGATTGTTCCTCTTCATGGTGTTCCATTGGAAATAAGCTCAGACCGTGGAAGCATATTCACTTCTCATTTCTGGAAGAGTTTTCAAGAAGCATTGGGCACCAAACTTCTGTTCATCACAGCTTATCACCCTCAGTCTCAAGGGCAAGTCGAAAGAGTCAATCAGATTCTCGAGGATATGCTCAGAGCATGTGGTCTCTCCTTTGGCATGAAATGGGAGGAATGCCTTCCATATGCTGAATTCTCCTACAACAACAGCTTCCAGGCAAGCCTAGGCATGGCACCGTTTGAAGCACTCTATGGCCGCAGATGCAGGAGTCCAATCAATTGGTCTGGAGCTGGTGAACGTTCACTCTTAGGCCCTAACATTGTTAAGGAAGCCGAGGAGAAAGTTCGCATCATTCGTTACAATCTCAAGATTGCTCAGTCTCGTCAGAAAAGCTACTATGACAGCAAGCACAGGGATATGATTTATGCACCTGGTGACAAGGCATATCTCCGTGTAACTCCCCTCAGAGGCACTCATCGTTTTGGTGTGAAAGGAAAGCTAGCACCGAGATACATTGGTCCGTTCAACATTCTCTCAAGGCGTGCGGAAAATGCCTATCGTCTTGAACTTCCAGAAAAACTATCCAAGGTGCACGATGTGTTTCACGTGTCACAGCTCAAAAAGTGTTTCAAAGATCCAGATCGTGCAGTTGATCATGATTCCATTGAACTGCAAGAAGATCTATCTTATGAGGAGCACCCTGTTCGTATTCTCGATGAGACCGAGCGTAAGACTCGCAACAAGAGCACCAAGTTCTTGAAAGTGCAATGGTCGCATCATTCCGATAAAGAGGCAACGTGGGAGACCGAAGAGGATCTTCGCAAGAAGTATCCGGACCTTTTCTCTTCTCAGTAGGAATCTCGGGGCGCGATTCCTTCAAGGGGGGGCGTTTTGTAACATCCCAAGTATGAAAATCTCCCCCCTAGATGTTTGTTTCTTGTTTTGTTATTGTTTGCATCATGTCATCATATCTATTGCCTTTTGTTTGCATTTGTTTTCATTGTTTTCCAATTGTAATTTCAAACCAAATTCAAATCATTATTGCTCATACTTGTTATGTTACTTTGTGTCAAATAAAAACTACAAACAAACAAACAAATTATTCCACTAAAACTTGGAATCAAAATCTTTAAATTGGCTAAGTTTCATTTATTTATTTTGATACCACAAATGGATCCATTCATTTAAATTTTCAACAAGCAATCTATTTAAATTTTTTGGAAAAAACCAAGTGGGTACTTGATGCTATTACAAAACTTAATCAATAAAATCATTGCCCCAAAATTTTTGCTAACCCTAGAACTATTTGTTTCTCTCCCTTTTGCCAAATCTGAAAAAAAAAATAAAAAATAAAAGGAAGAATAAAGAGAAAAGAGAGGGGGGGCAAAGGGGCATTCAGCCCAATTGGGCTAGCCCAACTCCCACTGGCCCATCCCCCCCCCCACGTCTGTATCTCCTACCTCCGTACGGTACGGAGAGGCATCCATGGAGTCCACGTCGACCTGTGCAGGCAGGGGACGGTGATCGACAGCCCCCCTCCTCTATAAACTGCTCGAGCTCTCCCCTCCTAACCCTAATCGCTCTTCCTCCCTCGAGCGCCTCCATCTCCTCCCTCTTTTCTCTCTCGCTTCTCTGTTCCCCACCGAAGCTCCATCACCGCCGCCTCACCCCGACTCGTCGCCGGCGCCACGGTACCCGCCCGGCCGAGCTTGGGCCGGGAACGGAACCGGCGCGGCCTCCTCTTCCTCTCCGTGCCCGCGGTTCTCGCCGGGAGTCACGGAAGCTCCGCCGCCGTCCACGTTTCCGCACCACCGAGCTGCAGCCGTCCGCCCGTCTCCCTCCATCGGACCATCTCTGTAAGCAGTCGCTCCTCGCCTCCTTCCCTTTCCGCAGCGCACAACGAGCCCGCACAGCGGCCCGCACGACCACCGCCACGCCGCACGCACACGGCGGCGCCACCGCGCGCAGCGGCCGTGCGAGCAGCCATGGCCGCCGGCGGGCGCCAACTGCCTGTCCGCCTCGCTCGATGTCCTCCGAACCTGCAGCGAGTGCGACCTGAACAAAGTTCAGTTAAAAATCTTCCCGCGTAACACACCTTATTCCCCCTTCGCTACTGCTATCTGACAAGAAATCGGAACCAGCCCATCTGGCAGTGCACCCGCGCGCGGAAGCGAGAGCTCCGCGGATCGAGTCCCGCACCCCCACATTTTTCTGGTTATTTTCGATTTTGTTCAGTAGTGGTTGTCTGAACCTCAACCTCCCAACTAGCTATCCCCTTTCAACACAACAGCAGCAGCCCAGTTGGTTGCTGTTCCTTGGCGCAGGCAGGAGGGCAGGGGTTCGAATCTCCCCCCTGCAATCAAAAACCCTTTTTCTTCCATTTATTTTTCCTAGTTCCAGATCTATCCTAATTGCTCATAGGTCCCTGCTAGTTTATCTAGGTCCCTGCAATTTATTTTTCCAAGTCCCTGTACTCTTTTTTTTAGGTCCATAGTTATTTCTATCAACTATAAATATGCCTAAACTTGTTAATTTAATAGCTTTTGATTGGAAACTCCAATTGCAAGACTTTAAACATGTAAATCACTCCATTTTAAATTCTCTACCCAAATATAAAATTTGTTTTCTGTTTTGAATTTTCAAAATGCAATTCAAATTTGAATTCAAATAATTCAATTGCAATTTGCTAAAATCCATAACTAATTCATTATTAATCCAAATCATGCAAATAAAATATGTTTTCCATGCTATTTCACATAATCTTTTCAAATATAAATTTTGTTTCATGTTTTGAATAATTTAAATTGCCTAAATAATTTAATACTTGTTTAATTCATTTAAATTTGATAAAATCATAACTTGCTCAAAATAAGTTATTTTTGAACATGCAAAATATGTTTTCAACCTAGAAAAGTATAAACTTTTCAAATATGAATTTTGTTATTTGTTTTGCACAATTTAAATTGGTGAAAACAACAACTATTTTGTGTAATCCCTTTAAGGAACCAAAAATCCCCTAAATTAATAAATAAATTTCTAAATTGGTTCTATTGTTGTTATTTTGTTGTTTTCCTCATCCATGCATCATACTAATTCACCTTCATCTGTTGATTAGTTGGAAAACAAATAATCTAACCCAAAATCCATGGGCTTTTCATATGCAACCCAAAATTGCATATGTGTCCATTTAAATTGTGTTACCATGTCAACTAGTTTATTTTGATGCAACTATTAACATGACATGCATCATTCCCATGATTGTGCACTATGCCATTATATTGATTGTCTACCCTTTCTGCATTGTCTGTTTGCTTCTTCTCGGTTAGACGACGACGTTGAGACCGACGATCCTTACGACACCCCTTCTGAGGATTTAGCTCAGTACCAGGCTGCTGAGTTTGCAGGCAAGTTATCACTCACATGAACCATTGTGTTCCTTTCAACATTGGTTACCGATACTTTTCCGTTGTCTATTTCTGCTAGCCATATGTATCGTTGCTTCTGTTACGATCCTATCACATGATACCCTGAAACCATGATATTGCCTCACCTCCAGTCCTATAACCCCGTTGTTTGAGCCCGTGTCTTACTAGCATGCTTAGGGTTGTTTCTGCTCGAGTCTGTTACCCGTTACTTTCTGTTATCGTATTTCTATTATGTTCTATGGGCTCGATGTGTAAACAACAACCTGTTAATGCTTGGGTAATAATAATTTGATGTTAAGGCACCGGCAGGAGGCCCGTCGTGGTTTTGAGGCCTGCTAGTGTCGACCCTAATTAGGAAAAGGGTCTTGTCTACTGATCCATGATGAGCGTGCTCACCGCATCCGGGTGGTGGTATGGAACCCCCCCTCGGCTTTGATCTGATCCGCAGTTTGTCCGAAGAGCCACACTTAGTTCGGGTGTTCCATTTGGCTCATACGCATGAATGGGTCACTCCCATGGTTACTGATGATGATGATGACGCACACATATAGGGCGAGGCCTGTATTGCCGGGGTGTTGCGTCCTGCGGGAGTTTTGCACACCTGCGCTGAGTATTCGGCTGCGTGGCTGGGACCTTATAGCTCTGTGGCTCCTAGGACAGGCTGTAGTGATGGTTCGAGTCGTGTCGAGTCCACCTGAGTTTTAGTTGGTGGCTTGAGTGTGTACGGGTACTGGAGCACACCCTGCAGGGATAAATCTTCTCGAGAAGCCGTGTTGTCCGCGGTTATGTGACGACTTGGTGAAAGTACTGTCTAACAAGTACTCAGACAACTTACACCTAACTATAATAACTTGACTAGTAATAGGTTTATTGACACAATAACCTGAACCATCATTAATCCAACTGTGTGAGTTATCCTCGGATTGCTTCTTTGGATAAGGGGCGAGATCCAGGATGGGTTTGTTTGTGGTTAGTGGTAGTTGGATACGATACGCTATCTTATCTCCTTTCTGTTAGCCGGAAGTCATAGTATGTTTCTGTAGTTGGTTAGTGCAGCCCGCTGCCGCATCTTTTATATCACCCTTCCTTCCGTTGAACCCAAAGCATCTGTGCTTGGTGTTGACGGGTTACACTTTGGTGAACTGTGAGTCTTGCTTTCCAGTACGTTTATGTACTGACCCCTTTGGGGCTGTGGTTTCCGCAGACTACGATTTCGAGGATCCCCATGGAGGCTACTACGTGGAGTATGACGAGGCTGTTGACGAGTAGATAGCGGACCTGGGCAGGATCCGAGACTTCGTGGATGGGCTCCGTTTTCCTTTCATTGCCGGCTTCTTAAGCCTATTTGGATTTGTCTGTACTCAGACCCTTTGTTTGCTTCTGCTGATGTAATGATGCTATGTTGGGACATGTGTCCTCTGGATGATTGTATTTGCTATTCTCTGCCTTAGTGAAGGCCATTTGCAACCTTATTTCAATCTTTTGTGTCTTAGAGACATTCTGTGGTATCATTCCGTTTTAACGCTGTTGACGTACCCTGCGTGATTGATATGAAGTACGTCGACAGTAGTGCCTATGGTCTCTAGTGGATAGTTTACATCGACGGTGGAATAGCAGGGCTTGTGTTGTCGCGCATAAGCGCAGGCCTACCAGGAAGCTGGGACGTGGGAGCAGTTATGCCCCATAATCCAAGCATCTGCTATCCAGTTCGGCCCGATGAGTATCCCCTAGAAACCAGGGTGCGACAGGAGGCATGAACCCACTATCGAGCATAAATACTCCCTCTTGGAGTCACTAATATCTACTTGGCCAGAACATCTACTAACAACGGAGAGCCTGCAAGATCATAAATAACATACACACAAACACAACATGTTAGATTGATAATCCAGAGACATAGCATTCAATAATCATCGGATCCCAACAAAAACAACATGTATCATTACAATAAGATGATCTCGATCATGTAGGGAAGCTCACGAGATCTAAACATGAGGCATCACTCCGGAGGCGGGCATGGTGGTGTAGAGCCCTCCGGTGATGATTTTCTCTCCCGGCAAGGTGCCGAAGAGCACTCCAGAACCCTCCCGATCTGGGGTTGACGATGACGGCGGACTCGGGTGTTTTTCATGGAAAAGTGGTATATTTTTAGGGTTCACGCATCGGGGAGAATACATAGGCGAAAGGGCAATGGCGGTGTGCGCTCGAGGGGCACACACCACCTCCCGGCGTGGCCAGGGGGCGCGCCACCCTATGGTGTTGCCCCCCTATGTCCCACCTCCGGGCCTCTTTGGGACTCCGTGGAACCTTCGGGAATTGTAAGACATTCGTGCTTCGAATATTCCAATTTCGAGAATACTTCTAGAACAAATTTTTTGAAACTAAAAACAACATAAAGTGTAAGGAAAACATGTAGCATCAAAACAACATGGAACATCAGAAATTAAGGATACGTTTATGACGTATCAACATCCCCAAACATAGTTCCTACTCGTCCTCGAGTAGGTAAATGATAAAAACACATAATTTCTAAGGTGACATGCTACCAACATAAACTTGATCATCGAAATTATAAAAGAATAAGCATAGTTGAGATCATACTACTTTAAACGCAAGCATGATAGATATAATTCTAACAATAAAACATAGTAATCACCTTGCATCATGAAAAGTAACACAAATAAACGATAATGAATAATAATGCACTCAAAAGTTATACGTTTGTTTCAACATAGAGAAAACATAGCAAAGTGATATTTCGCTTGTCCTTAAGAGTGGGGCAAAACATAAATACCAGGACACCTTCAAAGTTCAAGAGGTAGACTAGAAAAAATAATTTGAAAGCAAATAATCACACATCATGAATCAATTAATAATGTTTCTGGGACAAATGCACATTAAACTCAGAATGGCAACTATGCTCTCTCAATTGGGCATAAAGTTAGAAGATGGACACTCAACATAAAAGTAAAAGAAAGGACCTTCGGAGAGGGAAGCAGGGATAAAATCATGTGCTAGAGCTTTTTATTTTGTTAAACAGAGGTATTGAAAACATTTTTTAGAGAGGTGTATGCTTATGTAACCGAATAGTAAACAGAAAATACAATACGTCACAAGCAACCTAGGCCTCACAAGAGCGGCTACCATAGAAGTACGCATCTAGGTAGAAGGTCATCCCTCTTTCTCTTTTGTTTACACAATTATGCTTTGACTGATAAATCAGGGGAAAAATAGTGAAGAGAATTTGTGTTATTATTTTGGGGCTGGGCACCCCGCTGCCAGCTCTTCTATCATTGGATAAGCGGATGAAGCCACTAGTCTAGGGTGTGAAAGTCCAATCAACAAGTGAGATAAAGATTCTCTATTTACGTCCTCGTGAGCTAAAACAGGAGCACAAAACAAGAGTAATTTTGAAAGTTTTAGAGGTAACACATGAGCAATTTACTTTTGAGTGGTAGTTAAATACCACTTGTAGGTAGGTATGGTGGACACATTTGGCAAAAAAAAAATTTGGTAGTTGGATGCACAAGTAGAGATCATACTCAGTACAGGTGGAGGCTAGCAAAAAACTGGAGCGATAAATCAAGAGAGCAATAATGATCATAATCATGCATAGCGACAAAAACATCATTAATAAAGGCATAAGTGGTACTACAAGATCAAAAAATAAATGATCATAGATGCTACAAGTGACTGGTTTGTAGTCATAAACATGGTGTAAGCATGCGCCAAGTCAACCAAATAAACAATCAAAGGAGAACACCACAAATTTATGCTTCAATATGACACGAACAACTCATGATTCTTTCAATGGAACATTAAACACTCTTAGTTATTTGAGACAAATCATGCTACAAAAATAACCACCAGGCTTTAGAATTAAATAACATCTAGCATGACATGAAAAAGTCTAGCCATAGTCTATAAAAGCTTCTATTTGCACCGTTATAAGCACGAAAACTATACTACTGCTTTCCAACACCAAGCATTTCATACTAAACAAAAACTCTCCATAAGATATACCAATGAAACAAGAGAGTACTAACACAATGAAACAAGAGATGCAAGAAAACAGGAGCTAATCAAGAATTTTGCAGCAACTAGAAGAAAAACTAAGAATCCGAGCATAGCGAGTATTCATATGAAAAAGTGGAGCGTGTATCTCTCCCACAGAAAGAATGCTAGGTTCCAACTATATTATTGCATCAAGGAAAACAAAAGAAAAAGAAAAACAACCGCTCGAAGTAAATTTCATATGATGTGATCGAATAAAACTATAGTTTCGCTAGAAGTGACCTGATAAATTATTGATGAAGAAGGGAATGCCTTGGGCATCCCCAATCTTAGACGCTTGAGTCTTCTTAGAATTTTCTGGGATGAACCACGGGGGCTTCCCCAAACTTTGACCTTGCACTCTTCTTGATCACATTATATCACCCTTCTCTCTTGACCCTTGAAAAATTTCTTCACACCACACTCATAGTAACTCGCATAAGAGGGTTAGTGAAACAATAAAAAATCCATGGGTTATGCATGGGCAGAAATGATATCGATACTTTTAAACATTAGCTACTGCCACTGATGTGTCGTGCATCAAAGAAATCCACTCGACATAGTAAAAGAGAAAATGGAAGAAAAATGGCAGAATCTGTCAAAACCAGAACAGTCTGTAATGACAAAAAATTTCGAGGCACTTAAGTTGCTCAGATAAAAAAACGTAACGAACTAAAAAGTTTCGGAATTAGATGAGGAATAGGCACAAAACGTTTCCGGGCATTTTGATCTTGATGGAATTTATACGATTTTTTTACGGTGGACAGCAGAAATCTGTTTCCTGCGCACAAATACAAAACAAACTCCAACTTTTACAAGAAACTTTAATTGGCAAATCTAATACATGAAAATAAAGACATAACGGAGTCGCTACAGAAGTATACAACCCCTTGACTCAAAGAAAACAGAGGAAAACAAAGCAAACATAAAACCATGGGTTATCTCCCAAGAAGTGCTTTTCTTTAACACCTTTTAGCTAGGCCCAGAAAAGTGGAATCAAGTGTTTTCAAGATGAGAGGCATTCAAATCAAGATAAGGCAATTCCTGAATAATGCATTGTATTCTATCTAAGTGAGTTTCAGATATTCCTCTCTTAGAACTTTTAGGTTTACTACTCTCATCAAATAAATTCTCAGGAACAATTCAATCAAAATTCTTTTCTTCGGCTTCATGCAGTGCTACCAATTTAAAGGGGATTGGTATTTTATGCTTCTTTTCATTTTTAGGTTCAGCTCTTTCGGGAGCACCAATAAGTTCTACACATGAGCCTAGCATATTGAAACGATTAAAAACTTTTCTAGCCTCTATAGAAACATCTCCAAACTCTTTGAGCATGATTTCTAAGATAAAATTTCTTTTTTCAACATCTTCAATATTATTCAAGTTGAGGAACATATGCTGCAGTATGGGATGAAGGTTAACAAACCTAGCTTCTAACATGTGAATTAAAAAAGTTGCAGCAGTTTCATAATTTGGGGCAAGCTCTACTATAGATTTTTATTGAAAATTATCATGCTTACTAACACGATTAAAGAATTATTTAATGGCATCCTTTCCAAGTATAGAACCAGTACCAACTGGAAGATCTTTCAGGGTAAACATGGTGAAAAATAACAACAAGGTGACAAAAGTAATAACTAGAATAAGAACTATTTTTTTTCTGTTTTTGATAAAGAGAAACAAACAAGACAAAATAATATAAACTAAGCAAAACTAAAACACAGTAAAGAGATTGGAGGTGAGAGACTCCCCTTGCAGAAATTCTCTTCCTCCCCGGCAACGGTGCCAGAAAACTTGATGGAGGCTGACGTTGGTAATTCCAAGAGGAAGGATGTGAAGAGTGAAGTGGCAAGTTTTCTCTCAGAAAAGAAACCAAGGTTGAATTGACCAGTAGGACGACACGCAATTTCTGAAGGTTGATGCAGTTGATGTGGTAGGGCGCACTACCAGTTCAGCAGCAACGTGGAACCTACACAACACAATCAATTCACTTTGCCCCAACATAGCAGTGAGGTTGTCAATCTCACCGGTTTTGCTGATAACAAAGACGTTAAATGTATGGTGTGGAAAACAGTATGAGAACTATATGAAAACAACAGTAGCACTGTAAAAATAGTGGAAGCCGTGGTTGTATTATCAGTATGAGAAAATGGACCGGGGTTCACAGTTCACTAGTGGTGTCTCTCCATAAAAGATAGCTAACATGCATGGTGAACAAATTACAGCTCGACAATTGATAGATAATAAAACATGCATGACATGATGATTACTGTGAGATTCATGTGGGCATTCCAACAAGATACATATACCGTCATCCAACTGCATCTATGACTAATAATCCACCCTCCGAATATCATCTGAACAAATGTTGGGTATTAAGTGCAAGAAACAGATAATCGCAGTAAGCAAAGTGTGTAATGTAAACAATGTAAACATCGTAGTTTTCTCCCTAATGGCAACTGCACATCCTCCATCCGTCATGTTTCTTTCACTTGAGCACAAATGCAAAGGAGGCATTAACCCACTATCGAGCATAAATACTCCCACTTGGAGTCTGAAAGTGCATTCTCGATATCTCGCTGTTTTGTGTGTTTGTTAACAACATAAAGAAGCTACTAACCGTATGTGCTACTTTGTCAAAGGATTTGGTCTTAAATCAGCACGTATACAGTGTCGAAGAAATGGTGAAGAAATCGAAGATCAGCGGATTTTTTATGGCCTAAAACAGAGCTTCAAAGGGAAGCCCGGAATATTCCGGGCCAATCCGGACTCCGGAATATGTCCGGAATAATCCGGCCACTATGGGAAAATGTTCTGTTACAATCCGGATTATTCCGGATGATTCCGGCAGCCGGAATATTCCGGGGCCATTCCGGCCTCAACGGGAAATTGCTCTGTTAGCATCCGGAATATTCCGGGACCATTCCAGCCATAAGGGGAAATTGTTCTGTTGCCATCCGGAATGCTCCGGGTTATTCCGGGGTCCGGAATATTCCGGACCAATCCAGCCAGGTCGCAATTTGGGCAGAAAACGGCTAGTTTTGTGGGGGCCTATAAATAGGGCCTCCCTTTCTTCCCCAAGGGTCAGCTCCACCAGCATTGAAGACACCATTGATTGAGCTCACCCACCAAGCTAGATCTCCCTCCTCCTCCACCCAAACTTGTTGATTCTTTGAGGATTGAGGGAGGACCACCGGATCTACATCTTCACCAACCGGATTTCCATTTCCCTCTCATTCACTTGAGAGATCTTTTCCTAGGGTTTCCTCATGTGGAGAACCTAGGCTTCTTGTTACTAGTGGTGATTCAAGAAGAGTTGGGAGCCCCCAATTAAGTTGTGGGTGTGTGCCCCAAGTGTTTGTAAAGGATTCGATCCCCGCCTCAAAGGGGTTCAATAGTGAGAGGTGTACTAGGCCTTTGTGGCGGAAGTTCATCGGAGAATAGGGTGAGGCCATTGTGGCGTTGAGTAGGCCTTCGTGGCGAGCTCACATCCCCTCCAACGAGACGTACTCCCCTAACAAGGAGGAACTCGGGAATACATCGTGTCTCCGTGTGCTTCCATCGGTTACCTCGTTCCTCACTCTCTACTTACTCGTACTTGTAGCATTTATTGTAGTACTTGTTGTATTAAGTGTTCTCCTAGTTGCATTAATTCCTTGCCTTGCCATATAGGTAAATTCACCATTAGTTGCACTATCTAGAGAATGTACCTTTGAGTTAAGCCTAAACCTTGTTAAAAATTAAAATTGGTCGTAGCACCTATTCACCCCCCCTCTAGGTACCCATACTTTACTTTCAATTGTTATCAGAGCCTCGGCTCTTGTATCGGGCTTAACCGCCTAAGATTTTTAGTATGGAGATGATTTGGATACCGAACCGTCCGTTGGAAAGGTGACCATGGATGATCTCAATGCTTTTTGAACTTCATTGACCTTATCCATAGACACCAAATTTGATGAGTTGCGTGAACTAATGGCACAACTCCTCAAAGCCAAAGGACCGTAGGTAGTCGAATCCTCCCTTCCGGAAATTCCTTTGGAAGGCGCCAAGAAAGGGGTAGATGGTGATACACTTAAAAATGCTTCCACCGAACTATCCACTAAGAAAGGCACGGGTGGAGAGGAAGGATATAACGCCGTTGAAGGACGATATTCTCCCGATCCCCCCGTCCCTCATCCTCATATTATCCCTAGGGGAGACCCACCTAAAATTGATGCTTTTTCTTTTCGTGAATGGCAATATTACATGGAGACTCACTTGAACTCTTCTTGTATAGATCTTTGGAGGATCACTCGTGATGGATACAAGCCATTTGATCCCAAGAACTTAACAAGAAGAGAAGCCGTAGATTGCCACCTCAACTACACCGCCTTGTCCATTCTTCAACAAGCCGTGGGTCGTAACCACATGCCGCATCTCCAACAATACTCCACCGCCAAGGAAACATGGGACGCTCTTGTCGTCATGTTTGTGGGCAATGAAAGCATGCAAAGGAATAGATATGATGCCTTGACCAATGAGGCCGAAGGGTTCTATATGCATGATGGAGAGGATCATGTGGACATGTACCGGAGACTCAAGACTCTTTCCACCGCCTTCTCAAATGTTGGTGCCAAGTACATTGATGATGCTTGGATCAAGAGAAAGTACATGATTGCCATTATTCCATTTGAGGGCGCGGACATGAAGAGCATTAAAGGGAGACATGATTTGTCCTTGATGACCTCAACTCAAGTTATGCAAGAGATGCGCTCCTACGAAGTGCAAACCAAGAATGCGCTTGACAACCGTGCTAGGGCCATTGGAATGCACCAAGGATCATCCGTTGCTTTGAAGGCCATGGTGTTGTCAAGAGAGGTTGAGAATGAAGAAGAAGGAGAAGAGGCATTGCCTCCTTTGAAGGAACAAGACTATGATACCGTTCTAAAGGATCTCATTGCTCTCACTGTGCAAAATTTTGGAGCAATCCTCCCAAGGGCAACAGATTTGTTGAGGAGAAGACTAGGTATCGCTGTGGAAATGATGGGGCTCAAAAAGTGAGGTCTTGCTTCAATTGTCAACATAAGCATCACTTCATTGCGGAGTGCCCTTATGAGAATAGAGAGATCCATAGTGGCAAGCTCATTCGCAAGGACAAGTCCAAGGTTGAGTACAAGAAACCTCACTTCAAGAAGAAGCCTTTCAACAAGAAGTCTCCCACCAAGTTTGTGCTCTTGACTCAAGAGGAGTATGATTCCGGGAGCGATGAAGAAGAAGAAACCACAAGTGAAGTGGCCGCTCTAGCTATTTCTTCTACTCCATCATCTTCATCCCTCTTTGAATCCCCCAATGACAATCTTCCTCAACGTAATGCCAAGTGCTTCATGGCTAAGGCCACGGAGGTATCACCTTCCCCCAAATCTAAGACCCCTAGTGAACTTGAACATCTTGCTAGTCTTAGAGAAGAAGAAGAAAGGGTCTCCTTGGACCGTTTTATGTCTAACATGCAAGGGGAGACCAAGAAGTACGTTGAGTATCTCATGAGGCAATTGGGAGAGGCCCAAGATGCTCTTGAGAAGAAAGGTGAGATTGAGAGAAGGGATGCGGATGAAATTGCATCTCTCTCTATGACTCTTGAGGAAGAGCATGATGGTAGAGTTTCTCTAGAGGATGAACTTGAATCTATTGAATTAACTCATAATGAACTTGTCTCAAACATCACTAAGGAACGTGATCTTGCTATTGCTAAATATAAAAAGGCTAAAAAGGATAAGGTCGAGTTTGGGGTTGGTCATGGTACACTAACCGAGGAGTTTGAAAATCTAACCAAGGCTCACAAGGCTTTGGAAATCCAACACTCATCCCTAAATGAGTTGCATGAACAACTTCAAACTCTACTTAATCAAAATAACAGTGCTAGCACCTCTACTTCTTCTTGTGATCATGCAAATATTATTGAGGAAAATGCTAGGTTGAAGGATGAGGTAGCAAGGCTCAAGGGTAAAAGCCCTCAAGTTGTGAAGTTTGTGACCCCTTCCCCAAAAGTGGTTGCCCCTAACTCTAATGCGGTCATTGCTAGACCACAATTGAGTGCACCAAGGCAACAAGTGGGCAAGCAAGGTCTAGGCTATGTATCCAAGAAGAATAACAAGAAGAATAAGAGCAAGAAGAAGACCAACAATGGTGCTTTGAGTGGTGTTGTCATTAGGGACAACACTACTCCTAGTACACCCACTCAAGCAAACAACATTGCCTCGAGTAGTAGTGTCATGAGGGACAACACTACTCGTAGCACATCCGCGGGAACTAACAATCCACACCATTTCTTATATGTTGATTATTATGGTGTTGTGCAAGCTAAATATGTTGGTCTTATTGAGGGTTTCATTGACTATACTATTTGGGTTCCAAAGACCCTTGTTGCTAATATGAAGGGACCCATCTCGGGTCCTAACTCTAGTTAATGATCTCTTGCAGGGCTATGCTTCCGGTGGGACTAAATGGATTCTCGATAGTGGATGCACTAATCATATGACCGGAAGAAAAGAGCTTGTGACGGAGTTGCGACCAAATGACATCCAAGCAACCGCCACTTACGGAGACTCGTCCAAGTCTAAGGTATCCGGGTTTGGCAAGGTTGTGGTGGCTCCCGATATAACTATCGATAACGTCATGCTTGTCGAATCCCTTGGTTAAAATTTACTTTCCGTCCGCTCTCTTGGAAAGATGGGTTTTTCCGTCTTTTTCGATGGTGATATTGTGGTCCTTTTGAGAAGCAAGACTCTTGACGTTGCTCATGTGGGACATGTTGAAAATGAGTTGTTCGTGGTGGACTTTTCAAAGTCAACCAACTCTCAAGCAATGTGTCTTTTCGGGAAGGCGGACTTGGGATGGTTGTGGCATCGCCGCCTATCCCATGTCAACATGAGAACTTTGCAAAGTCTTCACAAAGGTGGCCTTATTGTCGGACTAAAAGAAAATGTTTCCTTTGCAAAGGATCGCATTTGTAGGTCATGTGTTGAAGGGAAGATGCATGACACGGTGCACAAGGCCAAGACTATTATCTCATCAAAGAGGATCTTGGAGCTTCTACATGTTGATCTCTTTGGTGTCGTGCCCGAGGCAAGTCTTGGTGGCAAGAAGTATTGCTTGGTGATTGTCGATGATTATTCAAGATACACTTGGGTTTATTTCTTCAAGTGCAAGAGTGAAACTCAAAAAACCATCATCGACTTCTCCAACGAAGTGCAACGTCAAGACAATGTGCAAATCATGGCTATTAGGAGTGATAATGGCTCGGAGTTCAAGAACTATACATTGAATGAATTCCTTAGTGAAGAAGGCATCTGTCATCAATACTCCGCCACTTACACTCCTCAACAAAATTGTGTTGCCGAAAGGAAGAATCGCACCCTCTTGGATATGGCAAGGACCATGTTGGCGGAGTACTCTTCTCCCCAATATTTATGGGCCGAGGCCATATCCACCGCATGCCACTCCTCCAACCGCCTCTACATCCGCAAAGGCTTGGACAAGACCCCATATGAGATCCTCACTAGAAACAAGCCCAACGTATCCTACTTCCATGTATTCGGTTGTAAGTGCTTTTATTTGATCAAGGGTGTTCGGTTGTCTAAATTTCAATCCAAAACTATTGAGGGTATCTTTGTTGGTTACGGTGCCGAATCCCACACTAATAGAGTCTATGACAAAGCCTCACAGATTGTCATAGAATCATGTAGTGTGGTTTTCGAGGAAAATGATGGCTCCCAAGTGGCGCAATTTCATGTTTCTAATGTAGATGTTGAAATACCTCAAGAAGCCATAGGAAGGATGGGTGTGGGATTTTTCCGCCTCATTGAGGGACACCTTATGGCAACTCGAGAAGGACTATGCTCTACGCAAGTGGAGCCCTCCTCTACAATAGAAGAACAAGCCAAGGAGCCAAATGTTACACCTAACCAAGAACATGTTCAAGACCCTCCTCTCATTGACAAGTGACTCCGCAAGTCTTACCCACTCCTCTCACTAATGCGAGTCAAGGTCAAGGCCAAGATCAACCATACTCCTCATCCTCTCCTCATGTTGAAGCAAGTGTTGAAGATATTATTGTTGATGATGATGATGATGATGATCAAGGCCAAGTTGGTCAAGACGGGGACCCAAATGATCAAGATGATCAAGTGATCCCTCCTCGCAATAATGAGGAGATCGAAACCCGTCGTGTCAAAAGGATAAGAAGAGCTTTGAAGCAAATTGATGCCCAAGACAACAAGGTCTTGGAGGATGTTCAAGCTTGAAGATCCACAAGAAGGCAATTGGCACATTTTTGTGAGCATCAAACTCATATCTCTATGGTGGAGCCTAAGAAAGTGTATGAAGCTCTTGAGGACTCCGATTGGGATGAAGCTATGCATGATGAGATCAATAACTTTGAGCGCAACAAAGTTTGGAGATTGGTTGAGAAGCCCAAATATTGCCACAATGTTATTGGCACTAAGTGGATTTTCAAGAACAAGAAAGATGAGCATGGCATTGTCATTAGGAACAAGCCAAGATTGGTTGCTCAAGGTTACACTCAAGTTGAAGGCATTGACTTTGATGAAACCTACGCACCCGTGGCACTCCTTGAGTCCATCCGTATCCTCCTTGCTTATGCATCCTCTCATAATTTCAAATTGCAACAAATGGATGTTAAAAGTGCTTTCTTGAATGGTCCACTAAAAGAGGAGGTATATGCTAAGCAACCTCCGGGGTTCGAGAATCTCAACTTTCCTAACCACTTTTACAAACTTGACAAGGCTCTCTATGGTCTCAAACAAGCACCTCGTGCTTGGTATGAGCACCTTAGGGAGTTGTTAGATGATCGTGGTTTCGAAGTTGGGAAGATTGACCGCACTCTCTTCACCAAGAGAGTAAAGGGAGAGCTTTTCATATGCCAACTATGTGTGGACGATATCATCTTTGGCTCAACTAACAAAGCTTTCAATAATGAGTTCTCCAAGCTTATGACTGACAAGTTCGAGATGTCTATGATGGGTGAGCTTAAATTCTTCCTTGGCTTTGAGATCAAGCAATTGGCTCGTGGGACCTTCATTTCTCAAGCCAAGTATACCCAAGATATGATCAAGAGGTTTAATTTCCAAGATGCTAAGATCAAGACATCTCCTATGCAAGTCAAGTGCCACCTATCTCGTAATCCAAAAGGGAGTAAGGATGAGGATCAAAAGTTGTATCGTTCTATGATTGGTTCTTTGCTCTATCTTTGTGCATCTAGGCCCGATATCGTTTTGAGTGTAGGTGTGTGTGCAAGGTATCAAGCGGCTCCTAAGGATAGCCATTTAATGGTGGTCCATAGGATCTTTCGTTATTTGGTTCATACCCCAAGGTTTGGTTTGTGTTACCCAAAGGGGGCACAATTTTCTCTCAATGGCTACACAGATTACGATTCGGCGGGTGATCAAGATGATAGGAAGTCTACTTCCGGGGCTTGCCAATTTCTTGGTAGGTCGCTAGTGAGTTGGTCCTCCAAGAAGCAAAATTGCATATCACTCTCCACCGCCGAAGCCGAGTATGTTGCCGCCGAAAGTGCATGCACCCAATTGTTATGGATGAGGCAAACTCTCAAGGACTGTGGAGTTCATTTCGATAAGGTGCCTCTTTTGTGTGACAATGAAAGTGCCATCAAGATTGCATACAATCCGGTGCAACACACAAGGACCAAACACATTGAGATTCGCCATCACTTCATCCGAGACCATGTGGCAAGAGGGGATATTGCACTATCTTATGTTCCCACCATGGACAATCTCGCGGATATTTTCACGAAGCCACTTGATGATGCAAGGTTCTTGTTCTTGAGGAATGAACTAAATGTGATTGATTCAAGGAGTTTGACTTGAAGATCTTGCACACACCCCTATAGATGAAACGTGTTTGAGATTAGGTGTAGGAATGGACATAGGGGGAGTGTTATCCTAACACATTGGGTTCTCCCTCCCTCCATTATGCCCAAAGCAAAAAAAATCATTGTTATCTCTCTATTTCTAATGTTGAATTGTGAGCTTCAATGTCGAGTAATGGCAATGCCCCCAATATATATCTTCGCGGTTGCATACCATGAACTCTTACATGGTGGCTTAGGCCACCAACCTCTTCTCTTCTAAAGAGTTGGTTCTTAGTTGGATATCTTTTGAGTTATTGTGTTTTCCTTCCGAATACTAATTCTCGTTGCTATTTCGATCTTATTTGCTTTTTCCGCGAGAAGTAAGACTAGGAAATCTAACCCTTTGTGTTTTGCTCCATTTTGTCCCTCCTATGTTCATCTATGCATATGCCTTACTCCACACAAGTCACACCGTTCCTAGTCTTTCAAAACTATCCTTTCCGGAAAAGTTTGGAGCTGATTGTTGCTCTAGCCGGAATTTTCCGCCCAGCCGGATTTTTCCGGACTATTCCGGACGCCGGATTGGGCCAGAATATTCCGGCCACCGGAAATTTCCGGGCTATTCCGGACGGACAGTTTTTCCTTATAAATACCCCCCTCACGCATGGGTGGACGGTTTTCCTCCATTTCTTTCTCTCCTCCCGTGCCCTAGCCACCAAAGTTCGCCGATTTCATCCCCGTTACCCCTAGGGAGGATTGTTTGATCCCTCCTTTGGACAAGGACTCCCCCATGGAAGGTATTGTGTTTGGCATCTCATCTTTTTCGTTTTGATTGGTTGATTTTGGTTCTAGATGAAATCTCACCTAGGGTTTGATCTAGTTCCAAGTTCTATCAATGTGTTCTTCATGCCAATCCATACCTAGATTCCATGGTTTCATAGATCTAGTCTAACCACTCACCAATCTAGACTTAGATCTAAATCTTAGTTTGTGCATCTCCCACGATTTCTAGCACGTAGATTCACTTTAGGATCATCTATATGGTATCCCTTGATGTTTGGTTTAGTTTTTTAGTCAAAAATTTGAAGTTTTGGGCATTTTCTCGAGTCAAATCGAGGAGGCCGGAATTTTCCGGACCATTCCGGCCCGGCCGGAATATTCCGGACCATTCCGGGAGCCGGAATATTCTGGGCTCAACCGGAATTTTACGGATGCTGCTAGAATTTCGAGTTTTCGCACTAAACCAAACCTTTTGGCGTTCCTATGACTCGTCTGGCATATGCACTTACCTTTTGCTATTCCTATGTCCACTATTCACAGGTCCTGGAGCTCGTACTGGTCTAAAAAGGAAGATTACTGCCGGGAGGGGTTCTCTCCCTACTAGGGGTCGCACTTCTGGTTCTCGTGCGGGATCTCGTGAGGATGATCTGGTTGAGAGGGTACCCGATGAAGATCTGAAGGAATGCTCTATTCCTAAGTGGAAGCACATCAAGCGGAAGAACCCGTACCGCTTTGTTGAGTCTACCTGTGAGGATCCTCGCTTCTGGACTAATCTGCAGCTCAAGTGTTGGGATGAGTTCTATTCTAGCCAGCAACCCCTTGTGTGTGTGCAGGCTCAGCTTGACTTCGACTTCTACAATAGGCACAAGAATGGTGATCTCCGCCATGTGCATGCTTGCCTGGAGAAGCTTGGTTTGATTCCTCTTCTGGATAATGAGTGTGAGTATTGCCCTGAATTGGTAGCTCAGTTCTACTGCACCCTCCACGCAACGGGTGATGCTCGACGCTCTATGACATGGATGTGTGGGGAGCAGAAGATTACTAGCAACTTGACTGAGATAGCTGAGGCGATTGGTTAAACTTGGACTGCCACCTATGTTGATCATGGCTACAAGATTCATGAAGGGCCAGAATATGATATCTCAATCCTGGACTTTTGCTATCCTCCCAATGCTAAAGGAAAAACTAAGCCTTTCAACTCCAACATGTACCCCTTCTACAACTTGCTGTCCAAGATCTTCCGTGCCACCATAGTGATTAAGGTTGGTGATTACTCTGCTATTAGGGCTTTCATGGTGAACCTCATGTTCCTCACTAGGCCTCGGAACCAAAGGAAGATTGATGTGATGGATTTCATTTACCGTGAGATATGCATCGGGGTCATGGAGAAGAGGAAGCCCGCTTTTGGCCCACTTATTCAGAAGTTCATAAATCACAAAGTGGGGATTGAGATCATGGACCAATATTGCAGTGGTCAAGGGCAAGAAGTTAGTTCCTACCTTGATTAATGGTGATGAGATTCCAGAGTATGCTCAGACTAGGTCCAAATCACCCATGGCCACTCCTTCTGCTTCCACAAGTGGTACTTCTGAGCGTCCCTCTGGTGGCATTGCTAAGTTCTTCAAGGCAATGTTCAACATGTGCAAGGACACTAGGGCGATTGCTCATGAGGCTAGGGAGTTGGCCAAGGAGACTAGGCGTATTCAGAACGCCGACCGCAGGGCTGCTGGGATTCAAGTGCCTGCTGATCCTCCCTCTCTTGCTGCTGCTGAGCTTGTCCCCATTGAGATGCCCGAGATCCATGACGATGACTTCTACTTCGGGGTGCCTCCTGCTGATGTTGATGATGAGGAGTATTCTGATGATGGGGACTACTTCGATGCTGCTGGGCTTGGAGGTCGTGATGCTGAACCTGAGGAAGAGGAGAATGATGAGGACCAGCGTGAAGAAGATGACGACATGGAGTGATCCCTTGGGACATTAGTGGACTCTTTTCCCTTTTTGGCGTCTTGATGCCAAAGGGGGAGAAGGAGTCCCCATATTAGGATTCCACGGGATTTGCAAGGGTGGGAGCACGAGTATTTTGCCTTTTGATTTCGATCTTATAGGCTTGTGCTACGTTATCTTTAGTTCGTTTTCTTCGTTTGAAACCTCGTTTTATTTGTGTGGCACCTCGTGACGTATTTGTGTCACCCTACCCGTGGTTATGATACTTTTATCATGCGTGTTTTTATCTTTATCATTATCTATGCATGTTGTATGAACTTGTTTAGACGGCTTGGTGTCTAAAACATAGGGGGAGCAAAGCCTATGAAGTGTGTGCCTCACGACACACATCGAGGAAGAACTCCGTCTATTTTATGGACACCATTTCTATAGTTCATATTGATTTATCCCCGTGAAATCTTTATGTTGTCATCAAACACCAAAAAGGGGGAGATTGAAAGTGCATTCTCGATATCTCGCTGTTTTGTGTGTTTGTTAACAACATAAAGAAGCTACTAACCGTATGTGCTACTTTGTAAAAGGATTTGGTCTTAAATCAGCACGTATACGGTGTCGAAGAAATGGTGAAGAAATCGAAGATCAACGTATTTTTTTATGGCCTAAAACAGAGCTTCATAGGGAAGCCCGGAATATTCCGGGCCAATCCGGGCTCCGGAATATGTCCGAAATAATCCGGCCACTATGGGATAATGTTCTGCTACAATCCCGATTATTCCGGATGATTCCGGCAGCCGGAATATTCCGGGGCCATTCCGGCCTCAACGGGAAATTGCTCTGTTAGCATCCGGAATATTCCGGGACCATTCTGGCCATAAGGGGAAATTGTTCTGTTGCCATCCGGAATGCTCCGGATTATTCCGGGGTCCGGAATATTTTGGACCAATCCGGCCAGGTCGCAATTTGGGCAGAAAACGGCTAGTTTTGTGGGGGGCTATAAATAGGGCCTCCCTTTCTTCCCCAAGGGTCAGCTCCACCAGCATTGAAGACACCATTGATTGAGCTCACCCACCAAGCTAGATCTCCCTCCTCCTCCACCCAAACTTGTTGATTCTTTGAGGACTGAAGGAGGACCACCGGATCTACATCTTCACCAACCGGATTTCCATTTCCCTCTCATTCACTTGAGAGATATTTGCCTAGGGTTTCCTCATGTGGAGAACCTAGGCTTCTTGTTACTAGTGGTGATTCAAGAAGAGTTGGGAGCCCCCAATTAAGTTGTGGGTGTGTGCCCCAAGTGTTTGTAAAGGATTCGATCCCCGCCTCAAAGGGGTTCAATAGTGAGAGGTGAACTAGGCCTTTGTGGCGGAAGTTCATCGGAGAATAGGGTGAGGCCTTTGTGGCGTTGAGTAGGCCTTCGTGGCGAGCTCACACCCCTCCAACGAGACGTACTCCCCTAACAAGGAGGAACTCGGGAATACACCGTGTCTCCGTGTGCTTCTATCGGTTACCTCGTTCCTCACTCTCTACTTACTCATACTTGTAGCATTTATTGTAGTACTTGTTGTATTAAGTGTTCTCCTAGTTGCATTAATTGCTTGGCTTGCCATATAGGTAAATTCACAATTAGTTGCACTATCTAGAGAATTTACCTTTGAGTTAAGCCTAAACCTTGTTAAAAATTAAAATTGGTCGTAGCACCTATTCACCCCCCTCTAGGTGCCCATACTTTACTTTCAGAGTCACTAGTATCTACATGGCCAGAGCATCTACTAACAATGGAGAGAATGTGATACGTCATAAACGCATCCTTAATTTATGATGTTCCATGTTGTTTTCATGTTGTTTCCCACATGTTTGATATACACTTTATGTTATTTTATCGATTTCCCGGGACTAACTTATTGACAAGATGCCACAGAGCCAGTTCCTGTTTTCTGCTATTTATAGTTTCAGAAAAGTTGTTCTAGAAATATTCTCGGAATTGGACGATTCAAAAGCCGGAAGTCTTAGAAGTCCCGGAGAGTCAAGGAAGTCCCGAAGAAACCCGGAGGGGGGGCCACAGGGTGGCCACACCATAGGGTGGCGCGGGTCCCCCTGGCCGCGCCACCAAGTGGTGTGGGCCCCCTGGCCACCCCCTGGCATCGCCATTTTGCCTATATATGCCCCCTGATGCATAAACCCTAAAAAATCGGCCTTTTCCACCAAAAACATCCTTAGCTCCGCCGCTGCCGCCGACAAGTTTCGGGGGACAGAAATCTCTATTCCGGCACCCTGCCGGACGGGGAAGTTCCCCTGGAGCCATCTCCATCGACTCCACCACCATTTTCATCGCCGCTGCTGTCTCCTATGCTGAGGGCTCTACCGGCAGCTATGTGTTTCATCTCTCTCTCCCATGGTGTGATCTTTATGTGATCGTGAGCTTTGTAATCTTGTTGAATCCGTAGATGTTATTCTTCATCTGTTATGATAGTCAAGTGGTTTTGTTATGAGATCTCCGTAAACACTTTGATCACGGTGTAAAGGTGACAGTGTGTGCACCGTGTGGTTTAGCATGATATTTATATCTTGTGTTGAATGACCCTATGAAATTGTGGAGTTTGTTTAGCCCTACGCAATGAATTGGTGTTTGTTATTCGACCTGAGAGTGGTTCGGAGTAGCATAGTGAAGAGAGATATTTATGCATTCAATTATGTTATCATTGTTGAGAGTGTCCACAAGTGAAAGTGGGATCGCTAGGCCTTGTTTCTAAGCATTGAAACACCGTTAACAACCTGTTTTGCTACATGTTTTCTTGCTGCCATTTTTATTTCAGATTGCTATTATCACTTACAATCTTCCATATTACTTGTATTTTACTCTCTCTTCGCCGAACTAGTGCACCTATACAACTGCCAATTGTATTAGGTGTGTTGGGGACACAAGAGCCTTCTTGTATCGTAATTGCAGGGTTGCTTGAGAGGGATACCTTTGACCTCTCTCTGAGTATGATAAACCTTGGGTTGTCTACTTAAGAGAAACTTGTTGTTGTTATACAAACCTTTGCACTTGGAGGCCCAACACTGTCTACAAGAATAGAAGCGTGCATGGACATCAGCATGCAAGATCATAAATAACATACACATGAAGACAACATGATAGATTGATAATAAAGAGACATAACATTCAATAATAATCAGATCCCAGCAAGCACAACATGTGGCGAGATGATCTCGATCATGTAGGGCTGCTCACGATCTAAACATGAGTCATAAAGATGAGAGAACAACCATCTAGCTACTGCTATAGACCCGTAGTCCAAGGATGAACTACTCACGCATCACTCTGGAGGCGGGCATGGTGGTGTAGAGCCCTCCGGTGGTGATTTTCCCTCCCGGCAGGGTGCCGGGAAGAACTCCAGAACCCTCGCGATCTTGGGTTGACGATGATGGTGGCCTCGGGTGTTTTTCATGGAAAAGTGGTATCTTTTTAGGGTTCACGCATCATGGAGAATATATTGGCGAAAGGGCGATGGCGGTGGGCTCCCTAGGGGCCCGCACCACCTCCGGCGCGGCCAGGGGGCGAGCCGCCCTATGGTGTGGCCCCCCGCCTGTGCCCCCCCCCCTCGGGCCTCTTCGGGAGTCCGTGGAACCTTCAGGAATTCTAAGACTTCCTAGCTTGGAATTTTCAAATTCCGAGAATATTTTCAGAGCAATTTTTCTGAAACTAAAAACATCACAAAACAGGAACTGGCTCTGTGGCATCTTGTCAATAGGCTAGTCCCAGGAAATTGATAAAAATGACAAAGTGTAAGGAAAACATGTAGCATATGGCATGAAAACAACATGGAACATCAGAAATTAAGGATATGTTTATGACGTATCACTGGGCACCCCGTTTCCAGCTCTTCTAGCGAATAGGATAAGCGGATGTGTCACTAGTCCAGGCGTGTAAATCTAATTATCAAGTGAAATAAAGATCGTCTACTTATGTCCTCATGAGCTAAAACAGAGCACAAAATATGCATTGTTTTGATAGTTTTAAAGGTAGCACATGAGAATTACTTTGGAGTGGCGGTTAAATACCACATATAGGTAGGTATGGTGGACACATTTGGCAAACTTTTGGGTTTTGGGAGTTGGATGCACGAGTAGAGCTCATACTCAGTACATGTGAAGGCTAGCAAGAGACTGGGAGCGACAAATTAAGAGAGAAATAATGGCCATAATCATGCATAGAGACAAAAACATTATTAATCAAAGCATAAATGATATTACAAGTCGAAAACTAAATTATCTTATAGGCTAGATGTGACTGGTTTGTAGTCATAACCTGGTGTAAGCATGCGCCAAGTCAACCAAATAAAGCATTCGAAGGATAATACCACAATATTAAGCTTCGATATGATAAAAATAACTCATGATTTCTTTCAATGGCACATTAAGCACTCTCAGATATTTGAGACAAGTCATGCTACATCAATAACTACTAAGCATAGAATTAAAATAATATCTAACATGACATGTTAAAGTCTAAGCCACAGTCTAAACAAGCTTCACTTGCACCATTATAAGCATGAAATATTTTATTGTTCTCCAACACCAATCACTTTATTTCAACAAAAACTCTACAAACTATTTATCAATGAAACAAGAGAGTACTACTCTACAAGAACTAACAACTCTAAATAAGAGATGCATGAAAAACAGGAGCTAAAAGGATTGCAATAGCTAGATGATAAATGAAGAATACATGTATTCATATGAAAAGGAGGAGTGTGACTCTCTCCCACACAGGAATGCTAGGTCTAACCAAGTTTATTACAAAAAATAAAAGAAAACAAGAACAAATAGGTGCTCCAAGTAAAGTACATAAGATGTGACCGAATAAAAAATATAGTTTCACTAGAAGTGACCTGATAAGTTGCTGATGAAGAAGGGGATGCCTTGTGCATCCCCAATATTAGACACTTGAGTATTCTTAGAATTTTTTATGATGATCCACGGGGACATCCCCAAGCTTAGATTTTCACTCTTCTTGATCACATTATATTATCCTCTTCTCTTGACCCTTGAAAACTTCCTTCACACCAAACTCGAAGTAATTCTCATTAGAGGGTTAGTGCATAATCATAAACTCACATGTTCTCCATGGACATAAGCATTACTAATACTTTATAAACATTAGCTACAGCCACTGATGTTTTTGTGGAGCAAAGAAATCCACTCAACATAGGAAAAGAGAGAATGCAAAGTAAAAGGCAGAATCTGTCAAAACCAGAACAATCTGTAAAGAAGAATTTTTTTGAGCCACTTCTTTTGCTCAGATCAGAAAACTCCGAACTAAGAAAAGCTGCGTACATATCTAAGGATCATGCAGAAAAACATTAAGATGTTTTGATCTTTCAGAAATTTATGGCGAATTAAACGGTGGACAGCAAAACTGTGTTCCTATGCAGAAATTCAAATCTGTTATCAACTTTGCACTAGAGACTTTACTTGGCACAACAATTCAAAAAAGTAAAGATACAAAGTAGTTGCTACAGAAGTAAAAAACACCTTGACTCAAAGAAAACAAAAGAAAATTTGCAGTAATAAAACATGGGTTATCTCCCAAGAGTGATTTTCTTTAACGCCTTTCAGCTAAGCACAAAAAGAAAGAATCAAGTATTTCCAAGTGAAGAAGCATCCAAATCAATAATTTCCTCTAAAACACAGCTTGTGACAATTGGTACTTTAGGTACCCCTGAAGATGATTCAACATGTAAATCGCTCTTAATTTCACTAAAAACTTTATCAATTTAAGCACATTATGGGGTTTCGGTTTAGACCCCTTGGGAACATACATGAACTTTTGCTCTTTTACCACAAAAGCTTTCCACCTCTTAAATTTAAGAGAAGAAAAAGTTGAACTTATAGTTTCAATAGCCTCCTCTAAAACAATGATTCTTTTATTGATACTTACTATTGATTCATTAACTTTTCTAGCATTATCAAGGAAATTTGGCAAATTTTTCTCGAGAGAGTTCATATTTTTTATAACATCTTCTAATGTGATCTCAGTTTTAATAACTTTCGTAGGTGGTATTCCTACTAGACTTTCAATTAAATTACAGGCTTCCAAAGCAAAAGTTCCCAGAAAATTACCACATGTAAGAGTATGTAGAACATATCTATATCAGCTAGTAATACCAACATAAAAATTCCTAAGAAGGATCATAGTAGAATGTTTTTTAGTACATCTATGCTGAGCATAAATTATTCTATACAAAGCATCTTTCAAAATTTATCCCCCTTGTTGCCTAAAATAACGAACCTCAACTTCAGGAATACTCATTTTAGCAAGATTAAAAAGGATAACAAAAACAACAACTATAATAAGAACTAATTGTTTATGTGTTTTTGATATAAGGAAGCAAACAAGACAAAATAAAATAAACTAAGCAAAACAATAACAAAGTAAAATATTGGAGGTGAGAGACTCACCTTGAAGAAATCCTCTTCCTCCCCGACAATGGCGCCAGAAAACAAGCTTGATGGCGTGTAAACACACGTTCGTTGGGAGACCCCAAGAGGAAGGTATGAAGAGTACAGTAGCAAGTTTTCCCTAAGAAAGAAACCAAGGTTTAATCGGACCAGTAGGAGAAATAAATCACTTCTGAAGTTTGTTGACAGCTGATGTTGGCAGGGCGCACTACCAGGCTCAGCAACAACGTGGAACCCGCACACAACATATATAACCAAGATACTTTGCCCCAACAAAGCAGTGAGGTTGTCAATCTCACCGGTTTTCTGAACACAAAGGATTAGACGTATAGTGTGGAAAATGATGGATGTTTGAAGTGAATGAAAATAGAACAGTGTTTGTAGTAAAAGAGAACAGTGCTTGCAGTAGGTTGTATTATCAGTGTAAAGGAATGGACCCGGATCCATAGTTCACTAGAGGTGTCTCTCCAAAACAGATAATAACATGATGGGTAAGCAAATTATAGTTGGGCAATTAACAGAAATAGAGGTTGCACCGTAGTGCATATGCAAGGCATGATGATTAATATGAGATTTATTTGGGAATTATAACATGATATATAGATCGTAATCCAATTGCATCTATGACTAATTATCCACCCTTGGGACGTCATCCGAGCAAACTTTAGGTATTAAGTTGCAAGCAACAAATTATTGCATTAAGTAAAGTGTGTAATGTAAACAATAGAATTATCCTTAGACAAAGAATAGTTGTTTTATCCCTAGTGGCAACAGCACATTCAAAATCTTTGAAGTTGCTGTCACTCTCCAAGATTACTGGAGTCATGAACCCACTATCGAGCATAAATACTCCCTCTTGGAGTTACAAGCATCAACTTGGACAAAGCATCTACTAGTAACGGAGAGCATGCAAGATCTGAAATAACATATAAAAGCAGGGCGAAGCTTCCCTCGTAGCGTATAGGAAGTTGATGGATGATATGTCGAAGATGATGGGCAGCAACCTCGAACTGACCTCCAAGGTTGGGAAACTGAAGATCGATTTAGCCCTGGCATAGCAGGAAACTCTGATCGCTCTCCTCGCAGCTGTGAGGGCCCAAGCAAGGGAGGATCCAGTGCCATCAGAGGATCCAGTGCCATCGAAGGAGCTGTCAGCCCCCTACTAATGTTCTTTTAGTCCTAGCTAAAGTTCTCTCGCCGTACGTGCTTCAAAACTACATATATATATATATATATGTGTGTGTGTGTGTGTGTGTGTGTGTGTGTGTGTGTGTATGTGTGTGTTGACTGCTGCTCCTGTGCTTCTGATGTTCTGTTTAGATTGACAATCTCGTTGGTTGTATTGGGTGGTTTCTATTAATATGCAGTGTATGTTTATTTTTCTTAAGATAGATAACTCGAGTTCACAATAAGGAGACAGATGACAGAAGTTTCGATGGATCTAAGTGACAGAAATTAAAAGGGTTACATTATACTAATGCCGATGCAAAACATATACCAAACAAATAATTCGATTTCACAATATGGAAAAATAAATGACAGAGATGAGAAGGGATACATTCGACTAATCTGCGACGTTCTCGTGGAACGAAACTTGCCTTCAACTGGGTCTATTGGGCCGCGAACGAAAATCCGCGACGGAAAATGTAAGAAACGTCGAGATCCACCGCAATGTCGAGAGCAAATTCCACTTTTCAGCCATCCGCGACGGAAACCACACGACGTTATCAAAACGTTGCGCTCAAAACGTCCCTGATCGCGCGGAATTTGGTAGTGTATATAGGTTTTTGAGATCTCATGGTTCTAAGTTTACTTCTATCTGTGTGCTCTAGGTTGACAGACGCCAACAATGTATTGGGTTATGTAGTAGAATTTAAAATTTTCCGTCCTACATAACACACATGATCTACTATAGATGAAGGTACGGGCCAGGATAGATCTGATTGTTACCGACATGAATCGCGGAAGGAGTGTCGAGGACGATGTCGGTGAAGCTTTATGAAGAGTCCCACGGCTAAGCCTAGGGGTGGGATTGTTGCCGATTCCCTGTATCAAACCTTTTGGATCTAGCAGAGTGAGGGTATCACGTGTTACCCCTCTGAGAGCTCGCACACATACGTCCGTCAAAGTCCTGCAGCACTTCGCCGTCCAGGACTAGCTACCTAAGGTTCACAATTGAGGTGGAGAGATCCCAACACATTGGAAAGAGAGGAAGATAGATTAGAGCTAGGTCTAATCAAGAGATGATCATCCTCTCCAAATTAGAAGAAACCCTAAACCAATTAGAGGGTCTCTAATAAGAATCTCGAATCCAATTATATATGTTCTAATTAGAGGCTCTATTCCAATTAGTGAGTCTCTAATCAAAGTTTTTAATTCTATGAGAGAGAGAATCCCGAAGGCCATTTGGATGTACATACAATGAGGGAGGGGTGGGATTATATAGTGGGACAAAAGGGGGGGAACTTGCCTTAGGGAGAGGTCGGTTTGGACTCCCCTCCCCTTGGGTGCACCAAGTCCCCTAGGGGTATTCGGATTGGACTCCAAGATGGAGTCCAACTTCCCTCCTTTTCCCCTTTTCTTTTCCTATTTTCCACCTCATATGTTTATCAAATAAACCAGGGAAAAATCCCACATGATGGTGGTGTGCAATGTGAGGCCATGGGGCTCACCTGGTATCCCCCAAAAATTGGGTTCAGCCATAGGAGGAAATATGCGCCCGTTTGGCACTCCCCCCTCTACTTGTGGGAAGTCCTATGAAACTCTTATAGAACCATATAATACCTATAGATAAAATCATTGAGTCTATATAACGGTGTTATAAATATATAAATAACATCTTCTGGACATCTCATGTCTCTCTGTCCTTGCTCCGTTAAGTGCACAAAGTATTTTTCTCTTGTAGTAACTTCTTCGAAATGACTCTTATTGATACCAGACTTGTTTCTGTGATATCGTAACGACATCGACCATTACAAATTGATGCCAGAAACATATTTCCGACATACCGGGACATCCCATGTCCTCCGTAATCTCTGTTGAATATTAATTCTATCACGTCGGAATTACCCGAATGATACCCACTCTCCTCCAGACCAACCAATGCAAACAACGACTTTGACGCCTTAAGTGTGTGACCCCTATATGTTATAACTAGTAGAAAAGATTGGAAAACCATTTTCCTAATAGATAATCAACATCGGGACTGTGTACGTCCATATTGATTCCTACAAGTTATATGAAGAAAATTGTTGAACCTGTTTTGTTATTAAGTAAGTTCCTATTACTTTGCAATGCCAATCAATACCTCGAGACGAGATGAATGATAAGACGGTGATTAAGCTTTTTAATCACCATATCACATTATTCTCGATATACAATATGATTCGTTTTACTCGTTATTGTGTTATAGTATCACCATGACTAGTGCCATGTCTTTGTCCGCGGAGACTTATTTATCGATACTATTTCACCAAGTGGATCATGTATGTATCTCTCTATTATCTAGAGGAGTAATTCCCACTCTTGAACTATCATGATGATAAGAACACTTTCGAGACCATCCAGTGTTAGCCTTTTTTATCACCCACTTTACGGTGTGATACTTGACTATACCAAAATGATCTTTACGGCGAACATAATCGTATATTATCATGGTCTAATAAAATAAACACAATAACCATCTTGTGACGATACTGTTTAAAAAAACTAATCTCATAGTATCTCAACTATTTGGGTCTACCCAGCCACAATGTTGAAACAACAATATGCTCCCATTAATATTGACATACCAAATGTCCATGATCAGGAAAATGTGGTCATCTAATATTAACGAGTTTGTCTGTGAGACATGACAAAGGATTATAACGGTGTGTTTATGTTTCTACACGTGTGTATGAGTTTTCCTCTTAATCTCATATTCAGTGACCATAGCAGTTATGGCATAAAATCATAATACATTAATCATGAAATAGATGTATCTTATTGTCTCTTGGGGATACATCCAACACACCGCACTAATCGAACTTTACCCTATAGAGGAGAAAGACATTGAATTCTCTGTTCACTTTTGACTTGTAATAATAAGCAGTGTGTAATATTTGAACCCGCAATGTTTATGTTGTACTACTCTAAGGGATGTAATTACAGATAAATCCTTCCGTAGATGTTATCTCAACGACTTGTGCACCATACATGCAGTGGTGTGCGGGTTCACCGCAGAAAATTAGTCTGGTTTTAGGCAATAATCCTATTAACAATAGGAGTAATCCTATTAGTAATGGCTTTAGATATGAGTTTCAAGTTACCATTGCCAATAATAATGGGTGTGAACTTCTTCGTGTCATTATCATATGGTTCCTTCTGGATGAGGGTGGTAATAGAATAATTCAACCTGGGAACATCCAACGTACCCGAATCAAACCCTCTAACAAAGGCCATATAGTCATTCTTAATAATGTGCCAAAAATTTTATTAGAATGGGAAGGAAAACCCAACTGGACTAGGAGCACCACAAGCATAAGACCCAAAAATAGTTGTTTAAATTTCCTCATTGGAGAAGGGTTTTTTCCATGGCAAGCCTTTCCTCGGTAGTGAGAATATCTTGCTCATCCCAAAAAAATTATCCTAATAAATATTGGGTGTTTCCTCATGGAAAAATAAAGTTTTATAAGAAACAACAACAATATAGAGCATGCTTTTAGTGTCAGAAACAAGACCAATAGGTCCATTGAGTATATCACGTTTCTTCTTCCTCCTATGCCGATAAGCAAAAGAATCAAAGGAGTATTGCAGTCACCCTAAAGGATGTACCATTCCAAAGATCGTTGCGAGGATCTGGTTTCTTCTTGTTGCCAAATACTTCTAATTTTTTTTAATAGCATGCATTCTGTTAGTGTCATCTTCAGACAAGATATTTTGTTCAGAAAAGACATCTAAGATGAAAAATTCCTGATTAATATATTTCTTAATTTTTTGGAAGCAACTTTAGTATTTATACTCCAATTTTTTTTACTTTGTTTCATAGTTGTTTGAGCTTAAATTGCCAAATTTCAATATACATAGAGCATGGACATGGGGAGACTAGACATGCAACAACAACTCACTGAAATAAGGCTCTAAGCAACCATTTTGAAAGGAAAAAATATTAGGAGACCTATATATGGTTGGAATTGCCGGTATGAATTATAAAAAGAGAGTAATCACTCACTGCCCTATGAAGGGCTTGTACTGAGGACAGGGGAAAATGTTGTTCCTAGTCAGTAGTCACAAAACCTTATCAAAGGCAGCCATGATAAGGTTAGCTTGGTTATTAGCCCAGGTAAAGAGCCTACTAGAAGGCTTAATTCAATTATAATCCATTTATTAATACAATATCAAAAAGAAAATTAAGATGATAATTAATTCCTACATTACTTTTTTCTTTAGCATTCTTAACAAATTAAAAGCCCCACTGATAAGAGTGGGGGAGACTAGGACTATGGTGGATTACATCACGTCCAGTAATTAAGCAATGAATTCCATTTTGTGTTTCGGGTAAGATGAACCATCAACCGTAACACAATGCCAAATTAAATTATCAACTTTCATTTGGCAGGGGCTGCATGAACCAATGCACCATGAGGGGTAGGTCTCACCGCTGGAGGAGATGCCCCAAATATAGGAACCATGGGCGGTGGTGGAGTGCACCGACCATGACCACGACCCGTCTTGTTCATCAGTCTATGAGCAAGGATCTCCATGTATGAGTCATGACGGAGCCGGTCCCCAACAAAAATGTGGCAAGAAACCTAGGAAATCGGATAAAAGCTGGGAAGCAATCAGTCATGGAGTTTGAGTTATATGCCACTAGGTCCTTCGGAATGCAATCAAGACATCACCGTGAGGTGGAAGGCGGAAGAGAGGGAGGAGAATCTGGAATAATCCAGAGCTGCCCCAAAAATTCCTCAACTGTCTTCAAATCAAGGGAGGACGAAACCCTAGGACGGGAGATCGCGATGGTGCCAAATGCATGGATTGTATCGGGAGGGTGAGGCTCTCACCCTGCTCTATGAAAAGTGGGGAAATACCCCACCAACCCATTGACTAGTGGGGTTAGCAGCACTGACTTTGTAACAGTGAGTCGTCTTCTGTTTCCTTCATTCCTTGTGTGCATGCGTACATGGCCTCTAGCAACCAATCCTGTTTCTTTGTCCAGCGACTTGAGTTGGTAGTGAAGCTAGCTAGTAGTAGTATCCATCAAAGTGCATGCTTACGAAACAGGCTTTCGCCCCGCTTTATAAATAAAGTCACAAACGGCTAAACTGATACAAGGTGGTGAGGAAACCTCTTACAAAGAAAGTCGAAAGAAACGACAAAAGAGATGAGAGCAAGTGCCCCCAACTCCTAGTAGAGCAAGAAAACCGGAGAAGCTACACCTAGCAACAGGCAATCTAGACTACAAAGCATGTACGCTACCGCGCCTCCTGATAGAATCATCGGACAACGTTATCCCAAACACACCATGCCATTGCTGGAGAGGGCTGCCTGCCCTCTCGCTCCGGGGGGTGGAGCGCCGATCCTGCCAGCGAATAGTGAGGACCGAGAACGAGGACAACAAGGTCACGTGTAAGAGATAGGAGACCCACGGGGTCATCCCATGCTAGAGCCGACGATGCTTCAAGCCAGGAATCAAAGCTGCAACTAACACAATCCTAAGCTGCACGACAACGCCCCAGGAGGGTAACGACGCGGTACGGCGCCATTGCCGAGTCTGAAGAAGCGGACTAAGGTTTTCACCCATAGCCTTGGCAGAGAGAGAGGACTCACAACGACGCCCCCAAGAGGGATACATCGCCTGTAAGAGTCGTCGCCGTTGCCGGCAAAACGCGGAGCTTTCGCTCGAACACTACTAGAGATTTGCTTATAGCAGTATATCCTACCACAGGCGAACAAGAAAACCTGTGCTCCTGGGTTAATTAGCGCAGGCGAAGCGCCAGCAAGTGCGCCTGGGGTAGGCCTGTTACCCCAGGCGAACAGAAACCGGAAGCGCCTGGGGTAAAGTGTGGCAGGGCCAACCACGGCCGACCCTGGCACGCTTCCTTTACCGCAGGCGAATAGATTCCCAGTTCGCCTGCGGTATAACAGATACCACAGGCGAGTAAGTAACGAAGCGCCTGGGGTAAAAAGTGGACTGGGGTAGCTCCCTTTAGCGCAGGCGCACAGGTTCGTTGTTCGCCTGGGACAAAGAATAGCCTGGGGTAGCACCACTTAGCGCAGGCGCTTCCCATAGCATATTCGCCTGGGCTAATATTTGTCCCCAATATAAGTGCGGCCAGCCACCCACCACCACCCCTATCCACCCCACTCACTCACTCACTAGTCCAAACTCGAGCCATTAGTGCTCCTAGCTCAATCCCCCATACCCCTCCACCATTTTTAGCTAATTTAACCAATCATGTTTGTTATATTTTAGCTAGTATGCTACCCCACTTTCCCTCTTCCAAATCTCTCCACTAGATATACTAACCGGACACTAGATCTCACCACAAATGCACCACTAGCTACTTCTAGATCTATCAATCTCTTATCGGTCGTCTCTTCGGTGATCTTCGACGTCGTCAGCGCGTCTATATATTTTGCATTGTGTGTCATCTTAATAGGTGCGTGGGATTGGTCGGTGGATGAGAATTCGTTCTCTTTTTCATTTTATTGTGTTGCCATGAGGATGAGTTGCCAATGTTTTGCCGAAATGTTGATTCATTTCCTTTTCGGCAAATTTCTGGCGCTCCGCGTTACACCTTTTGTAGGAAGGTCATGCCGAATTTTTCCGTGAAAACCGGATCTAGTTAATGAAACCTCTCTCTTGCATTTTGTAGCAATGGTCATTGCGATGAGGACAAGCGTGGTGCATAGGTACGTGCGACGCGCGACGGCCGAGATGCATCGAAACAACCGCACCGAGATAGAGTGTCCGTGTCGGAAATGCAAGCTAGGGTCTTTGTTCAAACCAGATTCTGGTAATGTGGAGAAGCACCTGCTCAGGTATAGTTTCATGGAGGGCCACACTAAGTGGATGGATGACGATAAAGACGATGATAACGTCGAGACCAATTGGGCGGCGACATGTGAAGATGATCAGGAGGAGTCTGAACATGGCAATGGAGAGGACGAAGAGGCGGCTGTCCACGGAGACGACTATAATGAAGAAGAAGGGAGTCATGGTGATCAGCAACATGCAGACGAGGACATGAACACTCCGCTAACTTCAGTCGTGCGGGACCCTCATGTTCAAGATCTTCTTCTCAAGAACACGTCGACCGACGCCAGACGTAAATCTAAGATCACGCAACTAGAGATAGACTCTGCAACTCCGTTGTATGACGCAAGTCGCGGGGCGGAGGAGTCACGCTTGAGAGTAGCTCTGGATCTTCTTGAGATGAAGGCAAAACACGGATGGACCGACACAAGCATGGACGATCTTCTGCGATACCTGAAGACGCACTTACCTGAAGGGAACACATGTGCTAGTAGTCTACAGGAGGCCAAGAAAATCGTGTGCCCCCTCGATTTACCGCACACAAAATACCACGCTTGCGTCCGTGACTGCATAATTTACCGTAACGAGCACGCGGACCAGATCAAATGTCCGGTGTGCGGTGTTGATCGTTACAAGAGGGGGACGAAGAAAGCTCCTAGGAAAGTTGTGTGGTACTTTCCACTCATTCCCCGTCTGCAGCGGTACTTCGTGGACCCCAAGGAAGCAAAGCTCATGCGCTGGCACGAGGACAGAAAGAAGGCGGTGCTGAGCGATCCAGAACGTGTTGAAAAACCAGTGCTAACACACCCTTCGGATGCACGTCAGTGGAAAGCATTAGACGCATTCGATGAGGAATTCGGGAACGACCCAAGGAACATCAGGCTTGGTGCGAGCACCGACGGTCTCAATCCGTTTGGCAATCAGAGCAGCAAACATAGCACCTGGCCCGTGTTTGTATGGATGTACAACCTCCCCCCGTGGTTGTGTCTGAAGAGGAAGTACATACACATGAGTATGCTGATTCAAGGGCCGACCCAGCCAGGGAGCGATATCAACCTGTATCTCGAGTTATTGAAGGAGGAGCTAGACACGTTGTGGGAGGAAGGGGTGGAAACATGGGACGCCTTCAAAGAATAAACTTTTCATATGAGAGCCGCACTGATCACGACGGTGCAGGACTATCTCGGATACGGATATATTGCGTGTCAGGTGTGCCATGGACACAAGGCTTGTGTCAGGTGCATGGAATTTACCCCGTTTCTATAGCTACACAAGGATCCCGGATCTTCTAAAACCGTATACATGAGGCATCGAATGTGGCTACCACTGAACGACCCGTGGAGAAAGCGCGGAGACCTGTTCAACGGTAAAGATGAGCTCGATCTACCTCCACGCAAGAGAAGAGGAGAAGAGATCGATACTCTATTGAAGAATTGGAAAACGTGTCCTCCGTCGGGAAAGGTACAAAAGCGGAAGCGAGGAGAGAAAAAGTGTCCTCCGCCAGAAGGACCGCTCTTGGGGGTATGGAAAAGCAGGTCCGTGTTTTGGGACTTGCGGTACTGGCCAATCCTCGGAGTGCCTCACTGCCTTGATGTCATGCATATCACGAAGAATGTGTGTGAGAGCTTGCTTGGCACCCTGTTCAACATGCCAGATAGGACCAAAGACGGGCCAAAATCAAGATACGACCTGATGGCCCTGAATATCAGGAGCGAGCTTCACTTACCGGCTTCTACGCGTGAACAGACGGAGGAGGACGAGGATGGGGTGGAGGAGATGGACGACCGCAAGCAGAAAACGGCTAAGAAACACCAAACTCACCGCCTGAAACCCTCTTGCTTCACTCTAAGCCCCGACGACCTCGCGCAAATATTCACATGCCTCCTCGGAGTGAAATTTCCCTTAGGTTACGCGGGGCTGATAAGCAGATACCTAGACGCGGAGAAAAAAATCTTCAGCGGGATGAAGTCTCATGACTGTCACGTGATGATGACGCAGATACTTCCGGTTGCAATCAGAGGGATAATGGAACCGCACGTCCGTCAAACGCTCACTGGCCTTTGTAATTTTTCGATGTCATCACTCGGAAGTCGATAAGCGTGAAGAAACTCGGAAGGCTGCAGGAAGAGATCGTCACCATCCTATGCGAGCTTGAGATGTATTTCCCACCTGCCTTCTTTGATATTATGGTACATCTCTTGGTCCATATCGTGGACGATATCACCAATCTTGGGCCGGCATTCTTGCACAACATGATGGCGTTAGAAAGAATGAACGGGATCATCAAATCATTCGTTCGTAATAGGGCACACCCGGATGGAAGCATCGTCCATGGATTTCTCACCGAAGAATGCATCTCTTTCTGCAAGAATTTCCTAGGCGATGAGAAGCCAGCTGTTGGTTTGCCCGCGAATAAGCACCTTGACAGGTTCATGGGGGTAGGCCACAACACTGGCAAAAGGGTAATGGACGCGGACTCCTGTGGTCGGAGAGCCGACTTTGAAAGGGCCCACCTAGTAGTGTTACAACACATCGACGATGTCGACCCTTGGATAGAAGAGCACAAAACCGCGATAAAAAACAGTGCTCGCAGGCCGATGACGGAAGATGAGATATTTAGAGCACACAACTCCTCTTTCGCGACATGGTTCAAGAAGCAGATTGATGCCGATCCCCCGCCAATGACATGTGAGAAAGATAAAATTGTATTGGCCTTGTCATATGGCCCCGCGCCCAATCTGATGACTTATCAAGCATACGACATCAATGGGTACACATTCTACACGGAGGAAAGAGACAAAAGTAGCGACTATCAAAACTCGTCTATAACGATGGAATCTTACACGGGCGAAGAGGTTAGAAGATACTACGGAAAGATCGAGGAAATCTGGGAGCTTGACTACGTTGGGGTAAAGCTGCCGATGTTCCATGTCAGATGGGCTACAAACGTCACGAAAGAAGACGAATATTTCACCACTATGTCGATGTCTGAAGCCAACAAACCCAAGTCCAAGAACCCCACCGCGCAAAATGAGCCCTGGGTATTGGCTAAGCACGTGGAGCAATGCTTCTTCATAACCGACCCGGCAAAGCCTAGTCGTGTTGTCGTAAGGAGAGGAAAAAGGGCCCTCGTCGGAATGGATGGAGTCGCCGATGAGAAGGACTTCGACGGCTTAGTCGGAGACCCGATGATGGAAGAACCCGGTGAAGACGATGCACCATACACCACAAGAAGAAGCAGGACCACACTACCTAGGGCAGGTCTTCCATTCACAAGAAGAAGTCACAATATGGCGGTCACGTATTCAACATCGACCAAGAAAGGCAAGACTAATATTGTGACGAAAGGTTGAGAGAGGGAAATACTCGCGATATAACATGCTAATAGCTATATGTACAATGTGTTTTTAGAGAGAAACACTTGCGGTATCTCGCTAAACCAATCTATTTACGCTCGATGCGACATTAATTTTTTTTGCACATGTTAACTTTCATATGTATGTATTTTTTTAAGTGAAAACCAACGTGGGGGAGCCACATATTATAGCATCCGTATTGCTCGATGTGTCCCAGGCCGCGGGGCTGTGTAATTTAGAAAATCTTAGCACAGGCGCATCATCGAGAAAATGCGCCTGGGGTAATCTTTATAACAGGCGCTTTTGACAGGACATGCGCCTGGGGTAATGCCATGTGGGACCGTGCAAACCAAAATCCTACGAAATTTAGCGCAGGTGCATTATCTAGGTAACGCGCCTGCGGTGCCGCAGGCCTTTAGGACCGGTTTGTATCACAAACCGGTCCTAAAGGCCTGCGGCCATTTGCTGCGGGTAGGTAGGGGGCCCAGGGGACAGATCCTTTAGAACCGGTTGGTACCACAAACCGGTCCTAAAGGCCATGAGGCCATTTGCGGCAGGGTGTGGGGCCCAGTGGACAGATCCTTTTCGAACCGGTTTGTATTAGAAACCGGTGCCAATGTGCTTAGCTCAATGCTTTAGTATTCTAAGTGACCAGATCTCACCCTCACCCGCACCCACACGAACCCACACGCCGCCGCCGTCGCCAGTGTCGAGAGGAGCAGAGCAGGTCGTCGCCCACTCCGTCGTCGCCCACTCCGTCGTCGTCGTCGTCGTTGATCCAGGTCAGCCCCTCTCCCTCCCATCCCCCCTCCATCCCAGCCCACTCCGGCCCTCCCGTCGTCGTTGTGGAGGATGTGCGCCTGCTTCTGGTGGCCGCGGTGCTCCTGTCGTCGTGGATCCAGAGGAATGTGCATTATATCTCCAGGATTCAGTGCTCTTAGCGGATCTTTGTAGTGCATTTTTTTTAGACTAAAAGGGGCTGCCCCCCGATTTCATTGAAATCACGAACAACAAAGTTTTAGCAGGTTCCTTACACACGGCAAAAGCCGTAGAACAAAACACAGCACCACACACAGGTGGGCAAGCCGAAAGGCTAAGAAGAAAGCAAGTTTACTTAAGCAGTCCAACAACACACACACCCAGGGCTACGGCAACACCACTTGCAGTGCATTATATCTCCAGGATTCGTCGTGGATCCAGAGAATGTGTATTTCCGTTTAGATGAATACCATAGAGTCAGGTTTCACTAGTAAAAAGGAATGTGAATTGTGAGATTAAATAGGAGTAAAAACACGCACAATAACAACATTTCGTGTGTACTGCTGTCAATTGCCTTATTATACTACTAGAGTACTGTGAATTGTGAATTGTGAGATTAAATAATAAAGTGTATTGTTGGAAGTATCACCTAAACTCTCCGACAGGTTCCATTTCGTTTGTACTGCTGTCAATTGCCTTATTATACTACTAGAGGTAGGTGCTGCCATTTGTCTTTGTTTTGTGATAGCTATGCTCCTCTAACCTCTATGTGTACTTTCTTAATTTAATAGAACATAGCTTGCGGCGTATGTCGGTCCCGATGTGCCGAAGGACGATTCAGTGGGACTTCTTTTATGCTTCAGCTCCACAACGGTGACGTTGATTCGTTGGTAATTAACAATTCTTTTTATGTTAACTTGTTCTTTCGTTTTACTATCTAGCTTGAGACTTGTGTTTATTCTTTATATTTCTTTTTTAGATTCTTCCATGCAATATTCGCCAAGAGTTCAACCAGTTAGTTGGCAATAATGTGGAATTCAATGTTCACGGGACCACCTACATTCTTCGAGTGAAAAAAGAAAGAACGAAGACATACTTCTGCGGGGAACAGTTGCAGGCTATCATCGCCACGTACAATATAAGCGGAACTGATTACATTCACTTCTCAATGGAAGGACCACAACCTCGTATCAAAATTGTGTATATGGGCGGGATTGCGAGCGAGAATGGCGGGAGTGAGGAGGATATTGGGAACACTGAGGATGATATGGACACCGAGGATGATATGGACGAGGAGGACCCATGGAAACATGTGGTGGTTGCTCAAAGAGCGAATCTTAGCGAGATTGAGAAGGACCGTGTCCTTCAGAAACTTGCCGAGATAGATAGCTACATCGGTTTTCCTTTCGTGCATCGCATCACCAATACTAACATCTCCAATGGACATGTCATGGTATGTTTCTTAACACTTTCTTATTCCTGTAGTTGCTTATGTTATAATGTGGCCGGTATGTGACTTTGTGCTTTTATTCTATCTTGGAATTGTGTTCTAGAAAATACCCATGGCGGTAGCGGACAGTGCTGGCATGGAGCCCGGTACCATTGGAGTACGCCGTGGAGAATCCGGACATGTCACCGCAGTTCCGATCACCAGGGATAATGCTGATGGTCGGGTCATCCTCAACTCTCAAGCATGGAGGCAGTTCCATTCCGCAAGAGTTGGTATGGCGGCTGGACGAGCTATTCTGATCACCATGAGGAATAGTGACGTCCCCAACTTGGACATGATGATGGTCATCCACTACATCAGCCCGCTAGATCGATAGATGACGAGTTTAATTAAATTAGAACAAATAATTATTTCCATCTCACTAGCTAACTCCTGGATTTATTAGTAGCATGGTTCTTTTCGAGACTATGTAATTTTGTTAAACTATGTGTTGATGATCGAGACTATGTGTTGATGATCGAAAATATTTATGTTATAAAACTTAATTGTGTCATTTTGCTGTTAGTCTGTCAGCTTGATACTTATTCTGTCATTTTCCTGTAATTCTGTTATTTAGGTTTTTCTTTTATTTTTTGATACAGCAAAACCATACCCCAGGCGAACAGTACACAGTACCCCAGACGCATCTGTACCCCAGGCGCACAGCGCTTGTTCGCCACAGGTAAGAGTTTTACCCCAGGCGCACAAGGTGTATTCGCCTGGGGTATGCGAACTTACCACAGGCGCATTGTGGTATTCGCCTGGGGTAAGCCATTACCGCTGGCGATGTGGTCCCAGGCGAACTGAAATTCGCCTGCGGTAGCCTAATTTGGTGCGCCTGCGGTAGCCTTTTCCCTAGTAGTGGAACCCTCATTCTTACCACCCACTAGTGGAGATGGGACCAATCGTCCCAGTTTGTAAGGCACATGCATCCCGATTGTGCAACCGGGATGGGGCAACCGGGACAAATGGCCCACACCCATTCATCTCAGTTGTCATAGGACCCGGGATGCCTAGGGATGCCCACGTAGCAGGACGCGCAGGAGATGGCCAGGGGGCTATTCGTCTCGGTTCTTACCACGAACCGGGATGACTGCCCCCTCTGCCGCGGCAGCACTTTCTCCTTTTTCTCTGCCGCCGCAGAGTTTTTTTTCTTCTATTTATTGTTTTCCTTTTTTATTTTATGTTTTGCGATCAATTCGATTGTACGATACCTACGGACCTCCCAGTGGCCCCTCCCCGGACCTCCCGGATCCCATGAGAAGAGAGGAGTCCGGTGGCCCCTCCCCGGACCTCCCACTACTAGGAAAAGGCTAATGCGTGACGCACCAAAATTGCATACCCATGACGCACCATGGTGCGCCACGCCTATCACGCCGCGCCTATTAAAATAGCCGTGATGCACCACATTTTGGTGCATCACGGCTATCTCGTTTACCCGTGGCGCACCGCCTGTTTGGTGCGTCATGGCTATCTTTAGTTACCCGTGGCGCACCTCATGGCTGGTGCGTCACGGCAATTGATTTTGAATTTTTTTTTTAAAAAGGCGGGACAGATCCAGATCTAGATCTGGCCGCCCAAAATTTTGAAACTTTCAAAAACGAAAACAGAGAGACCGGAGTGGAGGGTGGTAGCCCGAGTGGAGGTGGCCACTAGAGAGGAGGTGGCCGCGGTAGTGGAGGAGGACGCCGGAGAGGAGGTGGCCGCGGTAGTGGAGGAGGACGCTGGAGAGGAGGTGGCCGCGGTAATGGAGGAGGACGCCGGAGAGGAGGTCGCCGGAGAGGAGGTGGCCGCCGGAGTAGAGGTCGCCGGAGTGGACACGAGGATGTGGTCGCCGGAGTGGATGTGAGGTGGTGGTGGTGGTTGTGGTGGTGTTGGTGGTGGTAGGAGGAGAAAGGGGGGAGAGAGGAACAAGAGAGAATGGAGAGTGGAGGAAGGAGAAATAAGAAATGAGACAGGAATGGAGAAGAGTGGAGGAAGGAGGAGGAAGGGGAGTATATATAGGTGGGGGGCCTCTCCCGGGTTCGGAATTCAAAAATCCTGCTCAGACTTAGCCGTGACGCACCATACATGTGGTGCGTCATGCCTATTTTTTTTGATTTTCTAGGAAAAAGCTTCTGTCTCAAATAAAAAAAAATTCCTGTCGGAATTTGGAGAATCTAAAAAAGGCTCACAGCCGTAGGCCAGTGAGGTTGAATTCCTTTTTTTCTCTAGTTTCCGTTGGTATATTGAACTTGAAATTCCGACATCGTATGCAAAAGTTATACCCATTTTATTTTTTTTAACGAACTTTTGCTCAGAAATTCGAAATTCATATTTCAAAATTTGTTAAAAAAAAGTATACCTTAAACTCTCTGTGCGTCTATAAGGAATTTATTTTTTGATGATTTTTAGACATGGAACTCTTCCATGACAAAACTGGAAAGGCGGTCCCGGGGGGGGGGGGGGTGCAGGGAAAATTTCGGTGGATGCCATAGCCGTGACGCACCATATGTTTGGTGTGTCACGCCTATTGGAATACCCGTGACGCACCAAACATATGGTGCGTCTCGGCTATCTTTGCCCACGGCTACGCCCTTAGGCCCCCAGCCGCCTAGCACCCACCTATAGTCGTGACGCACCGTATGTTTGGTGCGTCACGGCTATGCCCTTAGGCGTGACGCACCGAGGCCCACTGGTGTGTGGTGCGCCACGGGTACATAGCCGTGATGCACCGAGCATGTGGTGCGTCACGGGTATGATTTCTCCTATAGTTGTTTTCCTAGTAGTGTCCCGGATCCCACGAGAAGAGAGGAGCCTCGGTGGCCCCTCCCGGGACCTCCCGGATCCCACGAGTGGATATGTAATACATATATATACATATATATAGCAAAAGAAGGAACACTTATATTACAGAATCAAAGTATGTCGAGCATATTACATGGCCGCTGAATGAATTACAAAATCCAGTTCATCCAAGCACGCTATAAGGGCGATAGTATTCCTCATTTACATTTAGGACCTCTACATCTAAGAAGCCTGCAATTTCCTCCTGAATTGCTTGTATGCAGTCTCTTGGTAGAAGACCGTCCCGGAGCCGTTCGATCTAATATAAAGAAGAGTGGTCAGTATATATTAATGAAACTAATTAACTACAATAGATGGTAATAAGAAAAATTTGATGGCTGGCGTACATTAAGTTTGTGTAAATCTCTGCCCTTGTCAAAGGTCGTCTGACAAATGAACTCGCATACGTAGTATCGACATAGGTTATTCCCGTCTCACTGTTGCAAGCACTTTACGAGAACATGAATTCAATCAAAATAATAATTAAGCATTATAATGGTACCGAAACTAGAATCAAGGAGATGCGCGGATCTAGATAGTAGTACTTACTTGGACAATTTCCAATGTAAGCTGCGATTTCCATTCAGCCCTAGCCTTTTTTGTGAACCTCTTCCAAGCGCTACTCGGCAAAGAAAAAGAATAAAAAAAGGTATTAATTACTTGATATTAGAAAATGAAACAAAGTAGTCGATATAGAGCCATATATAAAGATTGAAATTACCGCTGGATCATTTCCTGCATGTCCGCCCAGACCTCTAGGGATTTAAGTTTCGGGTCCATTGCCAGTACTTTTCCTTTGTCAGTTTGAAACATTAGCAGAATAAAGTGGAAGTTGCGCAGGCATAACTCATCAATTATACACTGAACATCGAGTAAGGAAAACATAATGTATACAACACAGTAACACTCGACTAAAGTTGTAAGGAAATCGTATTTCCCTTTTGTGTTCTTGAAACCTTAATGCCTTCACAATATTATCTTCTCTATCCTTGGGAGCTAGCTCAAGAGTATTATGATTAACAAAATATGGGTCAATGAACCCAATGTCATAGATTTGTCCTCTTTCGCATTCGAGAATCTTCATTCTGCAATTATAATATAATGTGTACTATATGAATGCAATGAACAAGGTGAGCTAGCTAGAGAATTAATTACAGAAATAAATACTTACATACAATAGGCACCAAGGATAGATTCGTTGAGGGCCTTCTGCTGGAATAACTGAAACAATTCATCAAATTGAATCAGAACCACTGCATCTACATGCCCGTAATGCTCGTCTCTAACTCCCAACACTATCCAGTCCTGAGATTTTCGAGAGGCTTCTATATACCAATTATGCACTCTTCGCATTTTTGTTGGTAGATTCTTTTCCTCCCCGGGTCTTACGAGAGGATTCCCGTGCAGGTATTTGTACTGATATTCAGAAGAGGGGAAGTACCTAATGTTTGGATATACAGAGTGATGCGTGTGAACACACGTTCGCTGGGAGACCCCAAGAGGAAGGTATGATGAGCACATCAACAGTTTTCCCTCAGAAAAAATAAAGGTTTAATCGACCAGTAGGAGGAAGGAGTAACTTTAGAAGGTTGAAGCAGCTGAGATGGCAGGGCGCACTACCGGTTCAGCAGCAACGTGGAACCTACACAACACAATAAAATCACTTTCCCCCAACGAAGCAGTGAGGTTGTCAATCTCACCGGTTTTGCTGAACACAAAGAGGTTAAACGTATGGTGTGGAAAACAGTAGGAACAGTATGAAAGAAGTATGAGAGCAGTATGAAAGCAGTAGGTGTTTTATCAGTATAAGGAAAAAGGACCGGGGTCCACAGTTCACTAGTGGTGTCTCTCCGTGAAAGAAAAATAACATGTGTGGTGAACAAATTACAGCTGGACAACTGACATAAATGAAGGCTGCACCGTAGTGCATATGCAAGACATAAAGATTACTATGTGATTCATTCGGGCACTACAAAAAATACATAGACCATCATCCAACTGCATCTATGACTAATAATCCACCCTCTGAATATCATCCGAACAAATGTTGGGTATTAAGTTGCAAGCAACAGATTATCGCAGTAAGAAAAGTATGTAATGTAAACAATGTAAACTAGGTAAACACCGTTGTTTTCTCTCTAATGGTAACATCACGTCCTCCAACCGTCACGATTCTGTCACTCGAGCACAGATGCAAAGGAGGCATGAACCCACTATCGAGCATAAATACTCCCTCTTGGAGTTACTAGCATCTACTTGGCCAGAGCATCTACTAACAACGGAGATCATGAAAGATCATAAATAACATATGCATGAAGATAACATGATAGATTGATAATCAGAAGACATAACATTCAACATTCATCAGATCCCAGCAAACACAACATGTAGCATTACATAAAGATAATCTTGATCATGGTAGGCAGCTCACAAGATATAAACATGAGGTACAAAGTGGAGAGAACAACCATCTAGCTACTGCTATGGACCCGTAGTCCAGGGATGAACTACTCACACATCACTTCGGAGGAGGGCATGGTGGTGTAGACCCCTCCGATGATGATTCCCCTACCGGCAGGGTGTCGGGGAGAGCTCCAAAACCCTCCCGATCTCGGGATGACGATGACGGCAGCCTCGGGTGTTTTTCGGGACGAAGTGGAATATATTTATGGTTTATGTCTCGGGGGGTATAAATAGTCGAAAGGGCAAACGGGGTGGAGGCCGGGGGCCCACACGACCCCATGGCGGGGCAAGGAGGCGCGCCGCCCTATGGTGTGGGCCCCCTGAGGCCCCCTTCCGGATCTCTTCTGGACTCCGTGGAACCTTCGGGAATTCTAAGACTTCCGGGCTTCGAATTTTCTAATTCCGAGAATATTTCCAGAATAACTTTTCTGAAATTAAAAACAGTAGAAAACAGGGAACTGGCTCTATGGCATCTTGTCAATAGGTTAGTTCGAAAAATCGATAAATATGACAAAAAGTGTATAGCAAACATGTGGGAAACAATAAGAAAACATCAGAAATTAAGGATACGTTTATGACGTATCAACAACCCCAAGATTAGTTCCTACTCGTTCTCGAGTAGGTAAACGATAAAAAACACATAATTTTTGAAGTGACATGCTACCAACATAAACTTGATCATCAAAAATGTAAAATCATAAGTAAGCTGAGATCATAGAACTTTAACACAAGCATGATAAATAGAACTTTAATAATAAAGCATAGCAATCACCTTGCATCATGAGAAGTAACTCAAATAAAAGATCATGAATAACTATGCAATCAAAGATATATGTTTGTTTCAAGTATAGACAAAACATGTCAAAGTGATATTTCGCTAGTCCATAAGAGTGGGGAAATACATAAATGCCAGGACACCTTCAAAGTTCATGAGGAAGACTAGAACAAATAATTAGAGAACAAGCAATAACACATCATGAATCAATTAATAATGTTTCTGGGACAAATGCACATAAAACTTAGAATGGAAACTATGCTCTCTCAACTATGCATAAAGTTAGAAAATGGAGACTCAATATAAAAGTAAAAAAAATCCCTTCGCAGAGGGAAGCATGGATCACTCATGTGCTAGAGCTTTTATTTTATTAAACAGAGGTATAAAAATCTTGACACTCCTCCCAACCATCTTTCACAAACCATGGCTAACCGAATCCTCGGGTGCCTTCCAACAATCACATACCATGGAGGACTGTCTATATTTTAAGAAAGGTGTATTCTTATGTCAACGAATGGTAAACATAAAATACAGTACGTCACAAGACAACTAGACTCACAAGAGCGGCTCCCATAGAAGGACACATCTGGGTAGAAGGTCATCCCTCTTTCTCTTTTGGTTACACAATTATGCTTTGACTGATAAATCAGGGGCAAAAATAGTGAAGAGAATTTGTGTTATTAATTTGGGGCTGGGCACCCCGCTGCCAGCTCTTCTATCATTGGATAAGCAGATGAAGCCACTAGTCCAGGGTGTGAAAGTCCAATCAACAGGTGAGATAAATATTCTCTATTTACGTCCTCATGAGCTAAAACAGGAGCACAAAACAGGAGTAATTTTGAAAGTTTTAAAGGTAACACATGAGCAATTTACTTTTGAGTGGCGGTTAATTACCACATGTAGGTAGGTATGGTGGACACAATGGGAAAACTTTGGTTTTGGGGAGTTGGATGCACGAGTAGAGCTCATACTCAGTACAGGTGGAGGCTAGCAAAAGACTGGGAGCGACAAATCAAGAGAGCATAAGAGCCATAATCATGCATAGCGACAGAAACATAATTAATCAAATCATAAGTTCTACCACAAGTTCAAAAACTAAATGATAATGGAGGCTATTCGTGACTGGTTCATAGTCATAAACATGGTGTGAGCATGCGCCAAGTCAACCAAATAAAACATTCAAAGGAGAACACCACAAATTTATGCTTCAATCTGATAAGAACAACTCATGATTCTTTCAATGGCACATTAAACACTCTCAGATATTTGAGGCTAATCATGCTACAAATAACCACAAGGCTTTAGAACTAAAATAACATCTCTCATGATATGAAAAAGTCTAGCCACAGTCTATACAAGCTTCTACTTGCACCGTTAAAAATTCTACCTCAAGGAGCAGTTTCTTTTCCCAACAAGCACCATACAAAACATGCTTTAACAAAAATACTCTAAATTCTACATCAAAAAAACATGAGAGGACTCACATAACACTACTAAAAGTAACAGCTCTGAAAAAGAGATGCAATGAAAATAAGAGATAAACAGGAAATTTTTGCAGCAACTAGAAGAAAAACTAAGAATACTAGCATATCATGTATTCAAACGAAAAAGTGGAGTGTGTATCTCTCCCAAACAAAGGAAAAAAAAAAAGAAAAAAAAAAGATGCTCCAAGTAAACTTCATATGATGTGACCGAATAAAAATATAGTTTCATAAGAAGTGGCCTGATAGATAGTTGATGAAGAAGGGGATGCCTTGGGAATCCCCAAGCTTAAATGCTTGAGTATTCTATATGCTTGGATGAACCACGGGGGCATCCCCAAGCTTTGACCTTGCACTCTTCTTGATCACATATATCACCTCTTCTCTTGACCTTTGAAAACTTCCTTCACACCACACTCAAACAGTAATTCACATTAGAGGGTTAGTGCAACAATTAAAAATCCATTGGTTCTGTATGGCACAAGTTCTATTGATACTTTTAAACATTATCTACATCCACTGATGTTTCATGAAGCAAAGAAATCCACTTGACATCGCAAAAGAGAAAATATAAGAAAAATGGCAGAATCTGTCAAAACCAGAACAGTCTATAAAGACGAATTTTTTCGAGGCACTTACGTTGCTAAGATAGAAAAACTTAAAGAACAAAAAAGTTGCAGAAAGATCCGACGAATAAGGACAAGAAATTTCAGGTCATTCTGAGTTTTATATGATTTCAACGATGTTTTACGGTGGAAAGCAGAAATCTGTTTCCTGCGCATAAATCCGAAAACCAACTCCAACTCTCGTCGGGATCCTTACTTGGCACTACTAAAACATGAAAAGAAATATAGAAATGAGTTTCTACATAATTATACAACCCCTTGAATCAAAGAAAATAGAGAAAACAAAGAGGAAATAAAACCATGGGTTATCTCCCAAGAAGTGCTTTTCTTTAACGCCTTTTAGCTAGGCCTAGAAAAGTGGAATCAAGTATTTTCAAGTAAAAAATAATCCAAATCAATAATTTCCTCCAAAACCCCAATTCTAGCAAGGGGTACCTTATACACCCCTAAATATGATTCAACATGCAAATCAAGTTTAGTTTCACTAAAAGTTTAATTAATTTTAAGCACATTAGGGGATTTCGGTTTTGGTGCCTTGGGGACATACATAATGTTTTTCTCTTTTCCCACAGAAGGCTTCTCTCTTTTAAACTTAAGAGAAGAAAAGGTTGAGCTTAAAGTTTCCATAGCCTCCACTAATTTACCAATCCTCATATTTTGACTATTATGGATATTGCTAGCTTCTAAAATAGTGATTTTATTGTTGATACTTACTATTGATTCATTAACTTTGCTAGCATTCTCAAGGAACTTTGGCAAATTTTTCGCCATAGAGTTTACCTTTTTAATAACATCATCTAAAGGAACTTTAGTAGGTGTTGTTCCAACTAAACTTTCAATTAAATTACAGGCTTCCAAAGCAGGTGTTCCCAGAAAATTACCGCCTGTAAGAGTGTCTAGAACATACCTATACCTGCTAGTAATACCAACATAAAAATTTGTAAGAAGAATTAAAGTGGAATATTTTTTTGTGCATATATGATGAGCATCACTTATCCTATACCAAGCATCTTTCAAACTTTCTCCACCTGGTTGCTTAAAGGAACTAACTTCAACCTCAAGAACACTAATTTTAGCAAGATTAAAAACAGGAGTAAAACTACAGCTAGAATAAGAACTTTTTTTTGTGTGTTTTTGATAAAGAGAAGCAAACAATACAAAATAAAATAAACTAAGCAAAAAAAACAAAGTAAAGAGATTGGAAGTGAGAGACTCCCCTTGCGGAAATTCTCTTCCTCCCCGGAAACGGCGCCAGAAAAGTTACTTGATGCGTGTGAACACACGTTCATTGGGAGACCCCAAGAGGAAGGTATGATGAGCACAACAGCAGTTTTCCCTCAGAAAGAAACCAAGGTTTAATAGAACAGTAGGAGGAAGGATTACCTTCATAAGGTTGAAGCAGCTGAGATGGCAGGGCGCACTACCGGTTCAGCAGCAACGTCAAACATCCACAACACAATCAAATCACTTTGCCCCAACGAAGCAATGCGGTTGTCAATCTCACCGGTTTTGCTGAACACAAAGAGGTTAAACGTATGGTATAGAAAATACTAGGAAAATAGTAGGAACAGTATGAAAGCAGTATGAGAGCAGTAGATGTTTTATCAGTATGAGGAAAAAGGACCAGGGTCCATAGTTCACTAGTGGTGTCTCTCCGTGAAAGATAAATAACATGTGTGGTGAACAAATTACAGATGGGCAATTGACAGAAATGAAGGCTGCACCGTAGTGCGTATGCAAGACATAAATATTACTATGTGATTCATGCGGGCATTACAAGAAAATACATAGACCATCATCCAACTGCATCTATGACTAGTAATCCACCTTCCGAATATCATCCGAACAAACGTTGGGTATTAAGTTGCAAGCAACAGATTATCGCAGTAAGCAAAGTTTGTAGTTTAAAGAACGTAAACTAGGTAAACATCGTTGTTTTCTATCTAATGGCAATAGCACATCCTCCATCCGTGATGTTTTTGTCACTCGAGCACAGATGCAAGGGAGGCATGAACCCACTATCGAGCATAAATACTCCCTGTTGGTGTTACTAACATCTACTTGGCCAGAGCATATACTAATAACAGAGAGCATGCAAGATCATAAATAACATATGCATGAAGATAACATGATAGATTGATAATCAGAAGACATAGCATTAAACATTCATCAGATCCCAGCAAACACAACATGTAGCACTACATACAGATGATCTTTATCATGTTAGGCAGCTCACAAGATCTAAACATGAGGTACAAAGTGGAGAGAACAACCATCTAGCTACTTCTATGGACCCATAGTCTAGGGATGAACTACTCACGTATCACTTCGGAGCAGGGCATGGTGTTGTAGACCCCCCGTGATGAATTCCTCTCCCGGCAGGGTGCCGGGGAGAGCTCCAGAACCCTCCCGATCTTGGGATGACGATGAAGGCGGCCTCGGGTGTTTTTCGGGACGAAGTGGAATATATTTAGGGTTTACGTCTCGGGGGTATAAATAGGTGAAAGGGCAAAGGCGGTGGAGGCCGGGGGCCCCACACCACCCCATGGCGCGGACAGGGGGCGCGCTGCCCTATGGTGTGGGCCCCCTGAGGGCCCCCTTCAGGTCTCTTTGGGACTCCGTGGAACCTTCGGGAATTCTAAGACTTCCGGGCTTCGAATTTTCCAATTCCGAGAATATTTCTAGAACAACTTTTCTGAAACTAAAAAAACAGAAAACAGGGAACTGGCTCCGTGGCATCTTGTCAATAGGTTAGTCCGGAAACTCGATAAAAATGACATAAAGTGTATAGCAAATATGTGGGGAAAAAAATAAGAAAACAACATGGAACATCAGAAATTAAGGATTCGTTTATGACGTATCACTGAGCAATGGATATACCCACAACAGCTGCCCCTGGTCCGTACAGTTCTATAAATTCCAGATCAATTTTCTCGTTCGCAGCAGTACTCGGCCCCACCTGGGTATTGGAAAACACTTTGAGCAGGGAGATGGATTGTTTTTTTTTTGTTGTCCGAGTAGGGCAACTGGTTTCCCGCTTTTCCCGCTTGCGCTACTACTCTTCGACCGCACCATTTCCTAGTGTGACTTCAGAATAGAGTGGCCATAGTCAGATGACAGCCTCGGCTCGGTTTGATGAAGGGTCTTCACCATTTTCCAAGCTCGTTTTACCTCTTCATTGGTGTTGGGGAAATCTGCCTTTTTTCAGCTCCTTCGGCTTAGATTTCCATGCTTCGTATTCGTCCCTTGCGATATCCCGGGTTTCCTCTGGAGTATAGTTGTAAGGTAACTTGGGTAGCTCCTTTGGTACCTTTGGGAGGGGTGACCGTCGATGTTTCAGTGATTTGTTACGACTTCCCAGAGACTTAGTGGGCGGAGACGGCTGACGCGGTGGCTTAGACGACCGCGCTGGAGACGGCATGCACGGCGGAGACTGTTGCGCTGGAGACTGGTGAGGATTCGATGTCCTCGTCGTCTGTTTTGGAAGCACAATTTGTTCCTTTAGCCATAGAATGGTCAACTTCTTGGCGTCTCTGAGTTCAGTCACCTCTCCGTCTTCACCTTCAGGGAATTCAAGATTCACCCACTCGAATCCGTTGACAAGTTCATCCACCCCGACAACAGTGTAGCCCCGTTGAACCGAAAGACTATGGTGAGTTGGTTCAGTGCCAATTGGTAAGGCATAACCGACCGCCGCCTTAATAAGTTATGTTGTTGACGACCTTCACATGCAGCTCCCAAGTTGTCATCTCCGTGATATCATCCACCGGGTGCATCATCGGCGGTTCATCATCACCCTGCAGCTGCGTGGAAGCAACGCTGCTTTTCCAATTAGAATGTGAGGCGTCGGTACCATCAACTTCACCTTCTACCACGTGTGGTAGGCCGGTAGTACCTTGCTGCTGGCTAAGTCTGTCAATTTGCTCCTGCAGCTTCAGTGATATCTCCTACGTCCGTTTTATCTGTTCTTCAAGTTACGCCTCGAGTCTGTCTGACTCGCTGCTTCAGCTGCCTCCAAGTCGTTTCTCCTCTGACGGCTTCTATCAGGATATTTCTTACTACGCTCGTCAAACCCATATTTCCACGCAAGACAGCCTGGTGTGGTTCGTGTCCGTCCATGGTGTTCCTTATTCTTAAGGGCGCGTGTGAGCTCGTCGTTCTGTCTATCATCCTCAAAGCTCCCCTCTTTAACATCCTTTATTGTGTTTCTAAGATCTTCGATGGGTAGAGAATTTTCTTCATGCCTTCTATTACAGATGCAGTGTCCTTCTTCGTCCAATGTGCCCCCATGCCCGTAAAACCAAGACCTTGCCCGCTCGACCCACATGAATGGCTCTGGAGTGATCCCCTTGTCAAGAAGGTCGTTCTCCCATTTCTCCCACTTGGGCATGCAACCCTTGTAGCCAGCTTGCCCCATAATATGGTGATATACCTTTTTAGCGGCGTTTCTCTGATTTGTTGCGGACTTTATCAGAGCATCATCTGACTTCTCGTACTTCAAAAAATCTTCCCATAAGGGTTTTATTTTCTCATACGCTCTAGTGAAATCGGGAGTCTTACCTTTCTTGATAAAATCAAGGTGCAATCTTGTCTTCCCGTTGCTGAATTGCTCGGCTATCTTTTTAAGAGTCCACGCCTTGGTCTTTTTCACTAACTCAATTTTCTTTTTATTACAATCCTCCTCATTATCATCCACCTCATTCTCATCCACCTGCGGCGTCAGTAAGGTGAAATTAGCCATGATCTTTGTGAAAAGTTTTTCTTTGGCTAAGTTGCTGACATATGCAATTCCTTCTCTCTGCGGATCTTTTGGCTCATTCCACTCCTGAAAAGTGATTAGGACGTGGTCCCTAACAAGCACTCCGCATTGCTTTTCAAATTTTTGGGCAACATGAATGGAAACTCGGGTGCGCCATCTGCAGCGATCGTTTCGATTCTGTATCTTTCTGTCTCTTTCAATTTCTTTGTTGCCCCTCGTTTAGTCTTTTTTCCGGTGGATTTGCTAGATCCGGATGGCTAAAAAAATAAAGAGTGTTAATACATGTATATAGACAACAGATGCTTCATTAATTAACATATCTGTATCCACCTAGGAGCCAGTGTTTGTAATTTGTACGGCTCCACCGGAGCCGTCGGCTTCTCCTGCTCCGAATCCATCTCTTCGGTCGAGCTCCGAATCTCCCTAACTCGAGACGTCTCTTCAGGTGAGCTCCAGATCTCCCTCACCGGAGTTGTTCATCCACTGGCTCACATCGGGCTCTCCCTCGGGCCCGCGGATTAAACCCACGAGCAATTTTCCGCACCTTTGTCTCTTGGTTCAATACTTTTCTGCAAATAATAATTAATATTATTTCTTTAATGCTCTCATTTCTGCCATTTTTGGAAAACAACAAAACCAGATATTACAATACTAATCAAATTGCTTAAGTGCCTCAAATACTTACAGTACTAATAAAATTATACACATTTCATACAAAAATTCTACTCATGTCATACTAAAAATTCTACACTAAAAAATCTATATTTAAAATATTAGTGTTTTCTACACTAAGTCAAATACACTAAATATTACTTAAAATTCACTAAGTCAAATACATTGAAAATTACTTAAAATTACTAAAATTCCCTAAGTCAAATACACAAAAAAATACTAAAGTAAAATTTGATTCTACACTAAGTCAAATTACTAAAAAAAATTACACTAAGTCAAATTTCTAAAAATTCTTATTTTTTTACACTTAGACAAATTACTGAGAATTTTAATATTTTACACTAAGTCAAATTACTAAAAATACACTAGGTAAAAATTGTAAACTAATATTTTTAATTAAAAAATTACTAAAAATTCTATACTTAATATTTTCTACATAAAACATATTAATGTCTAAGAATTTTCTACACTAAAATTTTTCTATACTTAATATTTTCTATATTACTAAAAAAAATTTAAAAAAAAATTATACGTAATACTAAGTAGACTTAATACAAATATTTCTAACATTTCTATTTCTAACATTTCCTAATAGTAATAATTCTAACATTTCTATTTCTAATATATCTAACATTTCTATATATGTTTAATATTTCTAACATTTCTAACATCTCTAAATATTAATATTTCCTAACTAATGTTTCTGTAGAATTTATATCTAATTGAAACCAGTAAAACAAAAACAATAAAAAAGAAGTAAAAAAATACTCTCTGTTTCTCTTACAGAGAGGAGTACAGAGAGAGGGCTCGGGAGACGGGGGGCAGTTGCCGACGACCGGGCGCGCTCCTCCACGAGCTCGGGTGCAGGGAGGGGCGGTGGCGACGGCGCGCTCCTCCACGACCACGGCGACGACGCGCGCTCCTCCAACGGACGCTCTTCCACGGGCCGGCGACGATGCTCCCTCCACGGGCATGGATGTACGCCTGTACTGGCGAGGCATCAGAGTAGGAAAGAGGCCGGGTGACCTAGCCATGCGTGGGAAAAGGGAGACTGGCCGACCGCCATGCTTAGCGGCAAGCGGAGAGCCGCAGTTCGGTGAGAAAAGGAGGGCGGGCCAAGTCGATCTGTGGTTGTTTGCGTCTAGACAGGGGTAGGGCCGGCCGTGCAGATGGAGAAGAAGTGGCGCGGCGCTCCGCGTTTTTGTTCTTTGAAATTAAAAGCCGAGGGATCTGTTCGGCTTTGGCATGAACCTGGAGTCACTCGCTCGGAGTGCAGGCGCTCCAAGAGGATCCGCTTCGGCCATGCGGCTGCGGCTGCACGCACGGGCTGCGGGAGGTGCACGAGGCGGTCAGAGGTATGTCGATGATCCATTCATTTGCCCTGCTTTTCTACCCACGGAGGAGAAGCATGCAGAGCGACAATGTCTGCTTGCCAACATGAGCACCGGTAGAAAACATCGATTGTGCTAGCTTTCGATGTGGACCACCAAGCGGTCTCAACCACCGCGATACTGTCGAGCGAGTACGTCCCGTCAAAGGGTATGGAGATACGGATCCGCCTTTGGCTGCAGACGGCGGCAACGGCAAGCAAAGCGCCCTGTTCTAGGCCCTGGACCACTCGAAGCTCATCGGCTTGCTTTGCATTGTGCCAGGGATTGCGACTTGTTTTGTTCAACTGCTGAACTATCACCTGTATGGACGGTCTCCGGGAAGTACCCAACATCTATACAGGGTTAGGGAAATGACTACATGGTGATTCCACGATTACTAATCCGTAGATACCGTACGTGTTTTAGAGATTACACATTTCATTTTCAGTGAGCATGGATTTCGATTTGTGCAGGTAACTTTCATAAATTTGCCCGGACCGAAAAGTTTACCTTTTACATTGCCAACAACAACACAAAATTAGTCTCTACCGAAAAATTCAAATTATACTATTGCTATAAGTAGTCCCTCCTGGACATATATAAAATTCTACCGTTTCTGCAGTTGCACCATATAACATGTCTGCTTAAGTTTCATAATTTATACAATTCTTATGACGCATTACACATGAAAGTTCTCCACCTCATTATACTACTAGAATAATGCATCATTACCTCATTGCTGCAGTGTAAAAAAATGGTACATGTTTTCTTATGATGTTATTTTTGACAGTAGCATTGACGCTGCACATTATCTTAGAAGGAGAAAGCAAAAAACAATAGAAGAGTACACAACTTGATCGTTTCTCAGTTTGCCCTAAAATGCATGAGTGCTTAACTTTCTTTCGATTATATTTATTTTTCTTAGTTGCTCACATGTCACTGTTCATTATATTAAAAACATATGGTAACACGTGAAAGAGTAGTCTTTATGTGTAGGTTTTGCATGTCAAAAAGTGTAGTTTCAGAATTAACAGACAATCTGGTGATTTTGCCTCGTGGAATTAGAGCCTTGCCAGCGCCTACCTCTACAACGAGTCTCTACGCCGAGTGTACAACATCTTCCCCGTGGTCGCGGCAACAGCAAACAGCGAAAGACTAGGTTTGGGTTGTATTGTCGTGTTAGGGTCGATAGGCTTTTGCGCAAAATTGAGTTGTGCCAACATATTTATAATTAATCAAAAGTTATTTTTCTTATTCCGTAGCAACGTACGGGCAAATTTACTAGTTCAAACATATTTGGTGAAGTTCAAAATTTAGAATTATTTGAATTTGAATTAATTCATTTAAGAAATGGAGAAAATATCAAATAATTCATTAAATTGTGAAAATTGCAAATTATATCAAAATGAGTAGAAAGATAAATGCAACTCACTTATGATGTTTTAAACTCATTTGGGCGACCGATAAGGTGGATTTTTCTCCAGCTGGGCTAGGGTTTCCCCGTAGAGCGGCTCCAGAGCGTCGGGATGGCACCAAAAGCTAGGAGTTGGTATATCATGTGTTTACATGTGTTCCTAGGGTTGTACATGTCATTTATGGACTCACTCTTTGTGTTGGGTCTTCATCGGCACTGATTCCTCTCTCCGAGTCTAAGTACTTATAGGCTGAAAGTCCCGGAACCGACAAACGGGAGGGAATCTTGTGTAGAGGTGGTTCATTCCATTGTTTTGGGACTTCCTAGGGTCCACCATAACACAACCAAACAAAGAGTTGCACGTTGCTACCCACTCCGGGCTCCTGTGAAAGCTGTAGACCGATAAGGTGGAATTTTCTCCAGCTGGTCTAGGGTTTCTCCGCAGAGGGGCTCCGGAGCGTCGGGATGGCAGCAAAAGCTAGGAGTTGGCATACCATGTGTTTACATGTGTTCCTAGGGTTGTACAAGCCATGTATTCACTCACTCTTTGTGTTGGGTCTTCACCGGCATCGATTCCTCTCTCCGAGTCTAAGTACTTATAGGCTGAAAGTCCCGAAACCGACGAACGGGGGGGGGGGGGGGGAATCTTGTGTCGAGGTGGTTCATGCCATTGTTTGGGACTTCCTAGGGTACACCATAAGACAACCAAGCAAAGAGTTGCACATTGCTACCCACTCCGGGCTTCGGTGAAAGCTATAGACTGATATGGTGGACTTTTCTCTAGGTGGGCTAGGGTTTCGCCGCAGAGGGGTTCCAGAGCAGCGGGATGGCACCAAAAGCTAGGAGTTGGCATAACATGTGTTCCTAGGGTTGTAAATGCCATGTATTCACTCACTCTTTGTGTTGGGTGTTCACCAAAATCGATTCCTCTCTCCAAGTCTAAGTACTTATAGGATGAAGGTCCCGGAACCGACGAACGGGAGGGAATCTTGTGTAGAGGTGGTTCATGCCATTTTTTTGGAACTTCCTAGGGTCCACCATAACACAACCAAGCAAATAGTTGCACATTTCTACCAACTCCAGGCTCCGGTGAAAGCTGTAGACCGATAAGGTGGACTTTTCTCCAGCTGGGCTAGGGTTTCGCCGCAGAGGGGCTCTGGAGTATCGGATGGCACCAAAGGCTAGGAGTTGCCATACCATTTGTTTACATGTGTTCCTAGGGTTGTAAATGCCATTTATTCACTCACTCTTTGTGTTGGGTCTTCACCGACATGGATTCCTCTCTCCGAGTCTAAGTACATATAGGTTGAAAGTCCCGGAACCGACGAACGGGAGGGAATCTTGTGTAGAGGTGATTCATGCCATTTTTTGACTTCCTAGGGTCCACCATAACACAACCAAGCAAAGAGTTTCACATTGCTACCCACTCCAGGCTTCGACGAAAGATCTAGACCGATAAAGTGGACTTTTCTCCAGCTGGGCTAGGGTTTCACCGTAGAGGGGCTCTGGAGCATCAGGATGGCATCAAAAGCTAGGAGTTGGCCTAACATGTGTGTAAATGTGTTCCTAGGGTTGTAAATGCCATGTATTCACTCACTCTTTGTGTTGGGTCTTCACCGGCATCGATTCCTCTCTCCGATCTAAGTACTTATAGGCTGAAAGTCCCGAAACCGATGAACAGGAGGGAATCTTGTGTAGAGGTGGTTAATGCCATTGTTTTGGGACTTACTAGGGTCCACCATAACACAACTAAGGAAATAGTTTTACATTTCTACCCACTCCGGTCTCCGGTGAAAGCTATAGACCGATAAGGTGGACTTTTCTCCAACTGGGCTAGGGTTTCGCCGCAGAGGGGCTTCGGAGCGTTGGGATGGCACCAAAATCTAGGATTTGGCATACCATGTGTTTACATGTATTCCTAGGGTTGTACATGACATGTATTCACTCACTCTTTGTGTTGGGTCTTCACCGGCATCAATTCCTCTTTCTGAGTCTAAGTACTTATAGGCTGAAAGACCCGAAACCGACGAACGGGAGGGAATCTTGTGTAGAGGTGGTTCATGCCATTGTTTTGGGACTTCCTAGGGTACACCATAACACAACCAAGCAAAGAGTGGCACATTGCTACCCACTCCGGGCTTCGGTGAAAGCTATAGACGGATATGGTGGACTTTTCTCTAGGTGGGCTGGGGTTTCGCCGCAGAGGGGTTCCAAAGCAGCGGGATGGCACCAATAGCTAGGAGTTGGCATAACATGTGTTCCTAGGGTTGTAAATGCCATGTATTCACTCACTCTTTGTGTTGGGTCTTCACCAAAATCGATTCCTCTCTCCGAGTCTAAGTACTTATAGGATGAAAGTCCCGGAACCGAGGAACGGGAGGGAATCTTGTGTAGAGGTGGTTTATGCCATTTTTTTCGAACTTCCTAGGGTTCACCATAACACAACCAAGAAAATAGTTGCACATTTCTACCAACTCCAGGCTCCGGTGAAAGCTGTAGACCGATAAGGTGGACTTTTCTCCAGCTGGGCTAGGGTTTCGCCGCAGAGGGGCTCTGGAGCGTCGGGATGGCACCAAAGGCTAGGAGTTGCCATACCATTTATTTACATGTGTTCCTAGGGTTGTACATGCCATTTATTCACTCACTCTTTGTGTTGGGTCTTCACCGGCATCGATTCCTCTCTCCGAGTCTAAGTACTTATAGGTTGAAAGTCCCGGAACCGACGAACGGGAGGGAATCTTGTGTAGAGGTGATTCATGCCATTTTTTGTGACTTCCTAGGGTCCACCATAACACAACCAAGCAAAGAGTTGCACATTGCTACCCACTCCGGGCTTCGACGAAAGCTGTAGACCGATAAGGTGGACTTTTCTCCAGCTGGGCTAGGGTTTCACCGTAGAGGGGCTCCGGAGCATCAGGATGGCATCAAAAGCTAGGAGTTGGCCTAACATGTGTGTAAATGTGTTCCTAGGGTTGTAAATGCCATGTATTCACTCACTCTTTGTGTTGGGTCTTCACCGGCATCGATTCCTCTATCCGATCTAAGTACTTATAGGATGAAAGTCCCGGAACCGACGAACGGGACGGAATATTGTGTAGAGGTGGTGCATGCCATTGTTTTGGGATTTCCTAGGGTCCACCATAGCACAACCAAGAAAATAGTTGCACATTTCTACTGTACCCACTCCAGGCTCCAGTGAAAGTTGTCGACCGATAAGGTGGACTTTTCTCAAGTTGGGCTAGGGTTTCGCGGCAGAGGGGCTCCGGAGCGTCGGTATGGCAAACAAAATCTAGGAGTTGGCATACCATGTGTTTACATGTGTTCCTAGGGTTGTAAATGCCATGTATTCACTCACTCTTTGTGTTGGGTCTTCACCCGCACCGATTCCTCTCTCTGAGTCTAAGTACTTATAGGCTGAAAGTCTCGGAACCGACGAACGGGAGGGAATCTTGTGTAGAGGTGGTTCTTTCCATTGTTTTGGGACTTCCTAGGGTCCACCATAACACAACCAAGCAAATAGTTGCACATTGCTACCCACTCCGGGCTCCAGTGAAAGATGTAGACCGATAAGGTGGACTTTTCTCCAGCTGGGCTAGGGTTTCGCCGCAGAGGGGCTCCGGAGCGTCGGGATGGCACCAAAATCTAGGAGTTATTATACCAGGTGTTTACATGTGTTCCTATGGTTTTACATTCCATGTATTCATGCACTCTTTGTGTTGGGTCTTCACCGACATCGATTCCTCTCTCCGAGTCTAAGTACTTATAGGCTGAAAGTCCCGGAACCGACGAACGGGAGAGAATCTTGTGTAGAGGTGGTTCATGCCATTGTTTTGGGACTTCCTAGGGTCCAACATAACACAACCAAGCAAATAGTTGCACATTGCTACCCACTCCAGGCTCCGGTGAAAGCTGTAGACCGATAAGGTGGACTTTTCTCCATCTGGGCTAGGGTTTCGCCGCAGAGGGGATCCGGAGCGTCGGGATGGCACCAAAAGCTAGGAGTTGGCATACCATCTGTTTACATGTGTTCCTAGGGTTGTACATGCCATGTATTCACTCACTCTTTGTGTTGGGTCTTCACCGACATCTATTCCTCTCTCCGAGTCTAAGTACTTATAGGCTGAAAGTCCCGGAACCGATGAACAGGAGGGAATCTTGTGTAGAGGATGTTCCTGCCATTGTTTTGGGACTTCCTAGGGTCCAACATAACACAACCAAGAAAAGAGTTTCACATTGCTACCCACTCAGGAATAAAGTCAACACAGAACCCAATGACCTCCTCTGTTCCATAGCCCTTCGAGATGCTTCCTTCTGGCCTAGCACGGTTATGAACATATTTCTTCAAAACTCCCATGAACCTCTCAAAGGGGAACATATTGTGTAGAAATACCGGACCGAGAATATGAATCTCTTCACATAGGTGAACCAGGAGATGCATCATAATTTTGAAGAAGGATGGTGGGAACACCAACTCAAAACTAACACGACACTGGACCACATCCCTCTGTAATCTTGCCAGAGTTTCTGGATCGATTACCTTCTGAGATGCATTGAGGAATGCACATAGATTCACAATGCGTACTCGAACATTTTCCGGTAGAATCCCCCTCAATGCAATCGGAAGCAACTGCGTCATAATCGCGTGGCAGTCATGAGACTTCACGTTTTGGAATTTTTTCTCTGCCATATTTATTATCCCCTTTATATTCGACGAGAAGCCAGACGGCACCTTGATACTGTAAAGGACCTCAAAAAAGATTTCCTTCTCTGCTTTGGTAAGAGTGTATCTGCTTAAGTAATGGCGCCCTGTATCCGTGTGCTTGTTGCTTGCGTCTTTCGTACGTTGTTGGTCCTCTCGTGCTTCTGGCGTATCTTTTGACTTCCCATACACGCCCAGGAAGAATAGCAGGTTGATGACGCAGAGATTCTTTGTCACCTGCATCGCGTCAATTGAAGAGCGGACCTCTAGAAGTTTCCAGTATGGTAGCTCCCAAAATATAGATTTCTTCTTCCACATGGGTGCGCGCTTATCAGTGCCGTTCGGAATAGGTCTGCTGCCATCACCCTTCCTAAAGATTACTTTTAGGTCCTTAACCATATATAATACATCATTATCACTACGGAGTTCAGGCTTCTTCCGGGTATCTGCCTCACCTCTGAAATGCTTGCCTCCTTTCTTTCTAACGGGATGCTTGATCGGAAGAAATCTACGATGCCCCGCGTATACAACATTTTTACATTTATCCAAATATACACTACCAGTCTTATCTAAACGGTGCGTGCATGCATTGTATCCCTTGTTTGTATGTCCGGAAATGTTACTAAGAGCAGGCCAATCATTGATGGTTACGAAAAGCAACGCCCGTAGGTCAAATGGCTTTTGTTCGTTCTCATCCCACACACGTAGACCTGGTTTTCCCCAAAACTGTATGAGTTCTTCCACTAATGTCCTTAGGTACACATCAATGTTGTTGCCAGGTTGCCTCGGGACTTGGACGAGCACTGGCATCATAATGAACTTGCGCTTCATGCACAACCAATGAGGAAGGTTGTAGATACATAGAGTCAAGGTTCAGGTGCTATGACTGGAGCTCTGCTCTCTTGTAAAGTCCGGGAAGTCTCTCTCGATATTTCTCCACTGCGACCCATCAGCGGGTGTCTCAAATTTCCGTCTTTCCTACGGTCTTGTTTGTGCCATCGCAACAACCTGGCATGTTCTTTGTTTCTAAACAGACGTTTCAACCGTGGTATTATAGGAGCATACCACATCACCTTTGAAGGAACCCTCTTACAGGCCGGCTCGCCATCAACATCACTAGGGTCATCTGGTCTGATCTTATTCCGCGATGCAGTGCATACCGGACATTCATCCAAATTCTCGTACTTCTCACCGCGGTAGAGAATGCAGTCATTAATGCATGCATGTATCTTATGCACATCTAATCCTAGAGGGCAGAGAGCTTTCTTTGCTTCGTACGTACTGTCAGGCAATTAGTTATCCTTTGGAAGCTTCGGCTTTATTATTTTAAGTAAACTCTCAAATGTCTTGTCAGTCACACCGTTATGCGCCTTCCATTTTAGCAACTCCAGTGTGGTACCGAGCTTTGTGTTGCCATCTTTGCAATTTGGGTACATAAACTTTTTGTTATCCTGTAACATACCGTCCAACTTCAACCTCTCCAATTCACATTCTCAGTCTTTCCTTGCATTAGCAATAACTCGACCAAGATCATCATCGGGCTCATCTGATGCCCGTTCTTGATCACCTCCTTCTTTTGCATTGTCTTCCATTGTAGTATCACCGTATTCAGAGAACATAGGATCATCTTCTTCTTCATTGTCTTCCATCACAACCCCTCTTTCCCCATGCTTGGTCCAGCAATTATAGCTGGGCATGAAACCTCTCCGAAGCAGGTGGCCATGAAGGACTCTCGGGGAAGAGTGCTCACTGACGTTCCGACAATCAACACATGGGCAACACATAAAGCCATTATCTTTATTCGCCTTAGCTACACTGAGAATTTCATGCAGTCCTGCCGTGTACTCGGAAGTGCATCGGTCACCATACATCCATCGCTGTCGTGCATCCACTGCATCGTATAATTAAGTTTATCAAAAACTATGTGAAATGGCCACCGTACATCGACAAATATAATATTTTTGTATCAATTATAGATGAAAATGATAAGGCTGCTAACCTCGATCGAGGATATCATTTTGTGTGAACTTAAGAGTGGCGCGGGTATTTTGTCGAACACCTCGTGTGCATAGCAAAGGAACACAAAGATTAGAACCACCTCTCACACCCTCCTAGCAGAAAAAAGAGGAGACAAGGGGCTGGGTGGCTGGTATATATAGGGATCGGTTCATTCGTCCCGGTTCGTGGCTAGAACCGGGACCAATGCCCATGCGCTGGCCACGTGGCATGTGGCCGGGCATTTGTCCCGGTTCTAGCCACGAACCGGGACGAATGCTCCCTCCTCAACCGGGATCCATGCTCTACGGGGCCTATACACAGCCCTAGCTGACCGAACCGGGACGAATGCATAGCATTCGTTCGGGTTCGTGACAAAACCGGGATGAATGCCCTTTTGCGCCCTGGACGAAAGGTGATGTTTCTACTAGTGACCCAAGGGTCACCATGGAACCCAAAGGTAGGACCGCCACTACCCGCTTGAGCCCTCCAAAGCTGGACCAGGGAACCGCCACCACGAAGACGACATCGCCAGAATCTCCAACCGCCCCTCTCCTCGCCACCCTTGCGACCAAACGGAGGTGCCACCACCGCTGCAACGCTGCCTACCGCAAAGCAGATGTGCAACCTCTCCATCTAGGACCGCTACCACGGCATCCAAGGTCAAGCACCAGCGGGACAACGACACCGCAAGACGGGTAGAGAAGGTGGCCAGATCCGAGCTCGCCTGGCTCCGGTCTAGCTCAACCGCGGTCGGTAGTAGGAATGCAAAGCGGTGGAAGACGAGCAGAGTAGCGGGAGCGGCGCCTCCGCCCCTACGTACCACTGCCAATCCTACCCGCCTGCCACGGAAACCTGGGCCCACCAGGCCCGGATCGAGGCCCTCACGCCTAGATCTGACCACCACGCTCATAGCCGCCACCACTGCTACCAGTGGCCAAAACCACACCCGCGGCAGGCCACCACCGCGTCCACTGTAACATCCCAAGTATGAAAAATAGCCATTAGAATGTTTGCTCTCTGTTATTTTATGTTTTGCATCATGACATCATGTTGATTGCATTTGTTTTGCTTGTTTTCCATTTGTTTTCCTCTGTTTTGCTTTGTTTTCCAACTGTTTTCATTTGTTTTCCTTTGTTTTCTATTTGAATTTCAAACCAAAATTCAAACCTTTTGTTTCATCCTTGTGATGTTACAATTTCCAAATGAATGTTTCAAATCAAAACAATCAATTGTTTCCATTAAAGTTGTGATTCCAAAACTGTTGTTTTGTTTCTATCAAAAATTCATTTAATACCAAACCCTTTTCAAATTCAATTAATTTCCAAAACAGCAACCCCTTTGAATTTTATGAAAATAACAAAACAACTAAATCCTTTATTTCAAATAAACTTGAATCCAAAATCTTTTAAATTGCTTAATATCACCCTCTTCCACTTAATGTCAAAATCATCTAAATTCAATTAAATTTGCAAATAACAAAATATTTGAACTTTTTGAAAACCCAAGACATGCACATGTTGCTGTTACCAAAAATCCAATTATACAAAATTTTCCTAACTTTTCTAAACCTAAAACTCCTTCTATTCTTTCCTTATTCAATCAGCAAAAAAACATTAGAGCAAAAAAAAGTAAAACAGAGCAAAGGAGAGAGAGAGGCCAGCAGGCCCACCCCAAACCAGCCCAACTAATTCCCTCAGGGCCCAATACCCCCCACCTCGCTTCTTCTTCCCTGTACGGCGCTCATCCAACCTGCCCACGTATACAGAGAAGAACAGGCAACGGCTGGAGCTCACTCCCCCTCCCTATAACTCCATGCCCTAGCCCTAGGGTTTTCCCTTCTCCTCCTTCTCCCTCTCCCCCGCCGTCCTCTCCCTTCTCCCTCTCTTTTCTCTCTACTTTCTCTGCCCTGTATTTCTCTGTACCTGAACCACACCCGAAACCTCCACCTTTCTCTCTGGTGATCGCCGGCGTTGAGCCCTCCTCCGGCCGGGCAAACGGTGGGAATGGAGCCTCCCTACCGCGGGCTCCCTCCTCGGCCACTCGGCGCGGGCCGGGAGGCAACGCTGCGCGGCCGCCGTCCGTCTCTTCCGCCGGCCGTCTCCCTGCTGCGACCTGCTCCTGCCCCGACCGCCTCCTCCCTCCTGTCCGCTCGAGGGCCTCGAGGTGAGCCCTTCCCCTTCCTCCCTTCCCTCCTCCCTCTCGGTCACCACTCCCACACAGCACCCGCACCCCCCCCCCCACGGCCAGCGCCTCCGGCGAGCGCAGCAGCCGTTCGTGGCCTGCCTCCTTCGAGTTCAGGTAGCAATCTGCAAATAATTCAGTTAACCATCCGTTTCTGCATCTTAACCCCCCCCTACCCCTTCTAGCAACAAACCGAACAACTACCCTACTGGTTACTGCACCATTGCACGCAGCAGGAGGTGAGGGGTTCGATTCCCCCCTCCCACAAATAAACCAAAACTCCTTTTGTTTTTGTACAGAAACTTCCCAGAAATCACATCCATGCCCCTGGTAATTAAATCTAGACCCCTGTAAAATTATTTCCAAGTCCCTAGTTCATAAAAAATGGCAGAATTACACAAAAACTTGTAAAATGCATAAGTAATTCATCCCAACTCCAAATTCAACATTTTTAATATGTTTTCTGTACCAAATTAAATGTTCTATCCAAATATAAAATTTGTTTACTATTTTGAATATCTTAAATTGGTGCAATATTTGAATTCTTGTTTAATTCACTTAATTTTGCAAAATTCATAACTTGGGCATAAAAATTCCAAATTCAACAAACTAAATATGTTTTCCAATCAACTTTTCATGTAATTTCCAAATATCAATTTTGTTTGCTGTTTTGAATAATTTAAATTGCTGAAAACAACTGTTTCTTGTTTAATGCATTTAAAATTGCCAAAATAATAACTTGCTCATTTAAAATCCAATTTCAACAAGTGAGATATGTTTTCCATGCAAAATTAAACCACCTTTTCAAATATACAATTTGTTTCATGTTTTGAATAATTAAAATTGGTTAAATGATTTAAACCTTGTTTAAATCATTTAATATTGTTAAATCCCTAACTTGGTCAAATTAAATTCTTTTTGAAACTATAAAATATGTTTTCAAACCATCAAAGTATAAACTTTTCAAATATGAATTTGGTTTGATGTTTTGAACAAATAAAACTTCAAATAATTTCAAACTTGAATTAAATTCATTTAATTCTTGCTTAAACTTGTTTAATTCATAAGTAAATTATCTTAATTCCTTTTTCCATAAGTGAAACATGTATTCCAACTAAAATCTTGTGTTCTTTTCAATTATGAACTTTTTTATCTGTTTTGAACAATTAAACTTGATGAAAACAACAAATGCTTGTGTAACACCTTTAAGAAACCAAAATTTCCTAACTTAATAAATGAATTTCCAACCTTGGTAAACCTTATTTCAAAGTGCTTCTATTGTTGTTTTCTTTCTGTTTTCCTCATCCATGCATCATGCTAATTCACTTACACATGATGATTAGTTGTAGAACAATTAATTCCACCATAATTCATGGGCTTTCCATATGCAATCCCAATTGCATGTGGGTCCATTTAATCATGTTGCTATCTTGTCAACTAGTTTATTTTGATGCATCAATTAAATGGTCATGGATCATCCCATGTTTGTGCACTATGCCATGTTATTGATTGTTTATCTCTCTGCGTTGTTTGTTTGCTTCTTCTCGGATATACGACGACGTTGAGACCGACGATACTTACGACACCCCTTCTAAGGACTTAGCTCAGTACCAGGCTACTGGGTTTGCAGGCAAGTATTCACTCACATGAACCACTGTGTTCCTTTCAACATTGGTTACCGATACTTTTCTGTTGTCTATTCTGCTAGCCCTATGAATAGTTGTTTCTGTTACGAACCTATCACATGTATCCTTTAACCCTGATACTGCCTCACCTCCATACCCATAACCTTTTGCTTGTTGCCCGTGTCTTACTAGCATGCTTAGGGTTGTTTTGCTCGAGTCTGTTACCCGTTACTTTCTGTTACTATTTCATTATGTTCTGGGGGCTCGATGTTAAACAATGAATCATGCTAATGTTATTGTTAATAATAATTTGATGATAAGGCACCGGCAGGAGGCCCTGTGTGGTTTTGAGGCCTGCTAGTGTCGACCCTAATTAGGAAAAGGGTCTTGTCTTGTCGTGGCGGTGTCACGGCAGATGCCATAGGATGGCTAAAGATGTGGGGACGATGGACGCTGGAGGTGTCCGGGGAGGGATCACGCGACGAGTAGCCGCGTGAGGTAAGATCCACACAACACAAACAACACGATGTACCCAGGTTCAGGGCCCTCGTGAGGAGGTAAAACCCCTACTCCTGCCTTTCTCTATGTATTACGGTGTCTCACCGAGTAGCCACAGTACAAATAGTAATGCTACCGAGTAGCCCCTTGCCCCTCTCCGAGTAGAGCTAGGTCAAGAACTTAGGGTTTCTAGGGTTTCTAGTGAGCCACTATGGGAGCATCTGAGAGCGTCTGTGAGTCTGCCTCGCGCAGGAGGCGGCGGGGCACCTTATATACATGGTGCCCAGCCGGATACGTCCAAATCCTAGACAAGTGTCGACATAGTGTGCACACTGTCCTTTCTCCGAGTACCCGCTGACAGCTTTGGTCGTTGGTCTTGGCTGCTTCTGTAAAGTCGTTGGGCAAAACTAGGGGACAGACTGGTATCACTGTACCTAGTCACAGAGTAGGCCCCCCTTATCCTGCCACCGACTGCTTCCATGCTGTCACTGTCAGGCAGGCCGTCCCCACGTGAACAGTAGTTCGAATGCTGCCAAGTACGGACCCAGGATACGCGGGATCCTGTGTCAGAACGGCTCCTTTGACTTCCTGCCCGAGTAGTTTCCCGCCAAATGTTCCCGCCAATTGTACTCGGGCCAAACCTTCTACTCGACATGGTAGAAATTGATTGATATCTCCTTCTGGCCATCTTGAGGTGAGACCGAGTAGCAGTCGACCGGGTAGCGAGTACCCGGTAGTCGGCTACTCGACCAAACCTCTCTTCTGTAAGCGGCCTTTACCACCTGTCTTTACCCTACTCGGGGGTAACCCCCCGACAGCAGTCCCCGAAGCTGGTTGAATCTTGCGAACTTGTTCACTAGGCTCTGCCAGCTTAAAACCAGCCTTTGTATCTCAGCCATCGAACCTCAAGATGACCGATTAGGTCCTCCGAGTAGCTATCCGGAAAGTATCTTGGGTTTCCTTTTCCGAGTAGCAGTTGCTTTCTACTCTGTATCCGAGTAAAAAGACTTAGCGAAAATTCGCAAACTGAGCCTCTGCAGCGCAGAGCAACATCCAGCCCTTCACGCAGGCACTGCCTACGTGTCAAGCATCCACGACCTTGTCGTTTGGTTGCCCAGGACACGACGCCACGTGTCCAGTTTTCACGCCGTGGGCCCACCGGCCGTCATGTCCCATCACGCGCAATTACTAGCCACGATCTGAAGGTGGGATCAAATGCGGCCGTTACGCGCGCAACCCGCGCTTGTGTGCGTTTCTAGCCGGCCACAGGACCCACCACACGCCACAGTCGATCCCACTACCTCGGTGGTAACGGTAATACCGCGAGGGAGATATAAATACCCCCGCGGTAACTTCCCTTTCTTCTTCCCTGCTCTTTTCCCCTTCTGCCTCTTGTTCTTCTTCTCCACCGAGCCCTCCGCCGCCGCGCAAGCTTCTGCGCCGCCGCGGACTCACCCCACCGAGCACCCCCACTCGAAAATCATCCACTCTTCCCACTCGCGACGATGGCCAAGGCTAGCTGGGCGGGTTCCTCCGTCACCAAGGCCAATCTCGCCTGGCTCGTGACCAGCAGAAAGGTTCCCCCTGGCGTGGAGTGCCGGGCACCCGACGACGAGGTCGTGCCAACTCCGCAGGACGGCGAGCGGGTGGTCTTCGTGTCGCACTTCGAGCGCGGCTTTGGACTGCCCGCCTCCAACTTCCTGCGCGAGTTCCTCGACCACTTCGGGCTGCAGATGCATCACCTGCCGCCCAACGCGGTCGTCTTCCTCGCCTACCACGCGGTGGTCTGCGAGGCTTTCCTCGGCATCAGGCCTACGACTGATACGTGGCTCAGGTACTTCAATCTCCGCCAACAATCTGTCGGGAAGAAAGACGGTGCAGGTATCGGCCGCGCCACCGACACGGGCTGTGCCATGATGGTGCAGCGGACGGGTACGAACCATCCCCGCATCCAGGGGCTGGACTCCTGCCGAATGTGGCAGCAAACCTTCTTCTATGTCAAGAACGTCCCCGCCACGGAAGGAGGTGTGGTTGATGATCGAATCAACCTGCCCGCTTGGAGGAACCGTGCTCCACTCGGGTCGAACTGGAAGGAGAAGCCCAACATCGACGAAATCGCCGTCGAGATAGAAGATAGACTCGGCGAGTTGAAGAAGCTGGGCCTCAAGAATGACGACCCGGTGATATGCTGGATCAAGCGCCGAGTACTCCCTCTGCAGGAGCGCTGCCATCTCATGTGTTACATGGGAGGCCCGCGCGACTGCACCAGGACCACCACCATCGAAATCGACGACGCGGATGTTGCCTATCATGCCAGGAACATGCTGAAGACAAGCCTCACCGAGAGGTGGCGGTATGGCTTCGCCCCGTACAGCCGCACGCTACCGATTGCCCGGGTACGCTGTTCCTACTCTGCTTTTGCCTCTGCTTCCCGAGTAGATAACTTTCCTTTCCGCCTCGACTAGCAATCACCTGGCGCACCGAGTATAGCACTTAGTCGACTCGCACTTAGGCTCAGTATGCTTTGTGTTTGCACGCCTATCCGGGTAGAACACTTGGAGAACTGCATAGGCTTAGTGTGCTTTGTGTTTGCACGCCTGTCTGAGTAGAATACTTAGAAAACCGCATAGGCTTAGTGTGCTTTGTGTTTGCACGCCTATCCGAGTAGAGTTCCATCCTGCTACTCGGTTTACTTATGATCCTTCTCTGTCTTTCAGACTCTTACTCGACAGCTGATTGAGAGTCGCGAAGTTTTTGAAGACAACTGGTTCGCCGATCGCGAGGAGGATGACATGCTGCCCTCTGACGACGCGGAACCGAGCAGTCCCGTTCCTGACAAGCGCGATGCTCTCCGCACTTGGTCAGATGAAGGCTCTCACGGTATTGTTACTTTCATCTTGTTTGCTTCTGAGAAACACCAATCCCTTGCACTGCTGTTTCTGATTCTTCCTTCTTCTCCTTTGAACTTCTCAGATGAGGCCGCTGCGGAGAGGGACGACGAGGATGAGGGCGAGAACGAGGGCGATGCGCCCCTCGTCGTCCAACCTTTGTCTACTGCCCCTCCCGAAACCCGCAAGCGGACTGGGAGCGAAGCGCAGGTACCTCCGGCCAAGAAGAGGAAGCCCGCCGAGAAGGAGGAGGCCGCCGAGAAGAAGAAGAAGGTTACTGTCAAGAAACCCCGACGACAGCTTAAGTCCACCAATGCGTGAGTTCTCTTCTCGTTTGCCCTCCTTCTCGCGTAGTACTGATTTCTCCCAAATCTTCTTCCAATCCCTGATCTCTTTCTTCTCTGCAGTCCTGCCATGGACGCGAACGCAGCCCTCGCGTCCGACCAAGCCCAGAAGAAACCAGTACCTCTGGTTAACCTGGACGATGATGATGAGGATCGCGACGCCAGTGCTGCTGCTGCCAATCCAGCACAAGGAGCAGCGTCAGAACCAGCAGCACAAGACACCGCCGTCCACGACGAGAGACCCCCTTCTCCTCCGGCTAGCAACGCCGAGGAGAACCAAGAACAAGAAATGCCAGACGCCGCCGCCCTTGAGCGGCCAGAAGTAGAGCAGCCCACCACCGAGGCTGCCGCACAAGAGAACGTTGCTGCCGAGCAGCTGGTGACAGATGACACTGCCGCGGATGCTACCGTAGCAGATGTCTACCCACTGCCAGGCAGCGCTCCGAGTGGTGTTCTGCCAGGAGCTGCAGCGGCGCCACCAACTGCGCAAGGCCCTACGCCTCCAACTGCGCAAGGCCCTACACCACCGACTTCCTCCTCGTCTCCACAGAGCAAGGACACATCCAGCCCTCCCGGGCGAGCAGCCAAGCAACAGGCCCTTGATGCTCTGAGGGATTACTGTTCCAAGAAAGGTCTATCTGAGAAGGAGACCGCCGATAAGGTGGCTGCTGAGGAGGCCAAGGCCAAGGAGGAAGCCGCCGAGAAGGCCAAAGCCGAGAAAGAAACTGCTGAGAGAGCTAAGGCCGAGCAGAAGAAGGCCAGGGCTGAGCAGAAGAAGGCCGAGAAGCAAGCTGCCGAGAAGGCAGTCGCCGAGAAGGCAGAGGCCAAGACTGACGGGAAGAAACCCGAGGATGTCGAGAAGCAGGAAATCGAGAAGGAGCAAACAAAGAAGAGGGCCAGAGACCAAGGCGCATCCACAGGCGGAGCACTCGTGATCCGCGACTCCGGCCCGATTCCTGCTGCGCTCTCTGCGGGCGCTCGCGCTGCTGGCCAGCCTTGCTACCCGGAGTATATGATTGAGGTTAGCCACCAACATAGCATCGGCTTCCCTCCCCAAGATAAAGCTGTAGCTATTCAGAAGGGTAGGAAAGCTGTAGCCAGGAATACTCCTCCCTTCGATCCAGCCCAGAACAAACCCGTCAATATTGCTTCTCGGGGAGCCCAAGACAAGCCAATAACCTCCAAGGGTCTTGAGCAGGTACTGGACACTGTCGGCTACATCAGCGCCAAGTGGGACAGCGGGGTTCTCGGAGAGGAGAAGTGGCACGGCTTGACCCTTGGCTCCGTCGACCACTACCGCGTGGAGTGGAACAAGATCGACCTGGGACACCAGCCCATGTCCGTCTCCACCGACACCTCCACCCTCGCAGCCAAGATGTTCTTGCATCGCAAGAACGCCGAAGATATCGAACAGAGCTACGCAGTAAGTCTTTTTGCCTTTTCCGAGTTGAATTTTCTTCTCTTCTACCCGCCTTTCTTCTTTCTTACCATCACCCCCCAGTCCCCGAGATTTGGGTCGAGTAGGCGGATACTCTCCGAGCAGCCTCCTACTCGGGCCGAATCTTCTCTGCTTTGCCTAACTCATTTTCTTCTCGGTTTTCAGGATAGCGTTCTTAAGCGGACCAATTTATACCGCATCCTTCTCTGGAACCACTCCATCGCCAGGAGGCGAATTGCTGCGCTGGAGAAGGAGAAGTTAGTTGCTGAGGCCGCGAGCAAAAATGCAAACGTCAGCACCCAACAGCTGGCCGAAGTGCAAGGTACGCCTTTAGCCACGCGGTTCCTGCGTTTTATGGTTACGCCCGCTTCTGCTTTTTTACGCACTGACCTTTCCTTCTCTGCAGAGAAACTGAAAGCCTTGGCCGATGAGCATGAAAAATGCCGTAGCTTCGTGGAGAACGCCGAGGCCACGATAAAGAAACTTGAAGGTGAGTTTGCTGTTTACTTGGTATGTCCTTGAACTCGGTTCTTCTCTGCCCGTTTACTGACCTCATCTTGTCTTTTCGCAGAAGATTATAAGTCATTTGCTGAGGCGCACCAAGACTGCGTCAAGCCAGCCGAGGTGGAAAAACAGCTATCCGAGCAGGCCATTACTCTGGTGAAGGACCATACCACCGAGATGGAGAAGCTGCAGCTCCAGCTTCAGAATGCACTCCAAGATGCCGTGAAGATTGGCGCCGAGAGGGACACGGCCATCGCCGAGAAAGCCAAGGCCGAGACCACTTTCAAGGCCAAGGAGAGGGCCCTCGAGGCTGAATGCGAGACTCTGAAGAAGGCCAATGCTGATCTTTTCGCTCAGATGGACACCTTGCGCCAGATCCAGTCAAAGCACATTAGCAACGAGGAATCTTGGAGAACCAAGCTGCAGCAACTGCGCCGCCAACTAGTCGGTAAGTTCTTCTCTTCATTGCATCTTTTCTTCTCGGTCTTATTCCTTCTCGGCTTCCTTTTTTCTTTCTCGGTTTTTTGATCTTGCCACTTGCTATTTCAGATATCTGGCCTCGTCTTGAGTCTACCTCTGCGCCCTCGATAGCCAAGGCCCGAGCAGTTCGCCTTTCGCTGGGTGAGCCGATTGACACCAGGGCTGATATCGAGGACAGCTTGCAGGTGCTCAAAGGTTACTTCGAACAGCTGGCCGGCTGCGGGACTGATTTGATGCATGCGGGCTTTGAGCTCCACCGGCTGTTCTGGCCCCATGATCCTGAGCCAAAAAGCATGCGGGCGCTCGCCCTCAAGCTGGAAGGCGTGAAGGCCGAGTTGAAAAAATGGCGAGCCTCCGGAGCCCGTGCTGGTGCGGACGTGATGCTTCTCTGCATTGCGTCCTGGTATGAAAACCTGGACATGCAGCTCATCCGCGGGAAGCGCAATAATTCCAAGTGGGAGACTGATGCCGATAGCGTGGCCTTGCGCAAGCAGATTGCATATGATGTCGCACAGTGCGCCGAGACGGAGGTCTACATCGATGGCGTCCCCGAACCCGACACCGAGTACGAGGACGACGAAGATGACGACGAGGAAGAAATTGGGGACTACTTCGAATCTCCCAAGGGCAAGGCCGGGAAGGGCAAGGCCACCGTCGTCGCGAGTAGCGATGAAGACGAAGGGGCGCACATCGACAGCGAGCCACTCGACTTCGGCACCTCCTCAGGTGCTGCTCTCGACGACACGGTGCCCCCTCCTGGCCACGCTTCAGGCTCCTCCTCGGCTCTGGGACCCGTCTCGGTGGCCACGGCCACTTCCGAGCAGGCGGCCACCCAGGAGGACGCCGAGATGGAGGAATCCGCCGCCGTGCAGACGGAGGCGGATGCTACCCACGCCAGCACCGAAGGAACAGCCGCCACGACTGCCGCCGAAGAAACTGCTGCCAGGACCGCCGCCGAGGAAACAGCCGCCAAGGCCAGCGTCGAGAACATCTCCTCTTCAACTTGAAACAACCTGCGATCTTTTCTTTCACTTGAACACTTTATCAGATCCCCGGAATGCCGGGAGCAGATGTAACAGACTACCTTTATCTTGCTTGCTACTCAGTTTTTATGCCCACTCGGTTTACGTTGACATTAATCAATTTGAACGACACTGGCTTAATGCCGAGTTGTGTTTCCATGCGAGTCCCCGAGTAGCTTTTCTTATTCACCCTGTCTTTTCATCTCTGCTCTACCTGCGACTTGTCGCTTGTTTGGTATTCGAGTCACAAGAATCAAGGAACAAGGCTGCAAATACTTGGCCGCTAGAAACAATCATGGTAACGCAGCCCACCACCTAGCCGAGAAGACGAAAACGAGGAACAAAAAGTAACCGACAACCTACTCGGTTCCTGCACTCCTTCTTCCTTAGTGATTTTCGTGTGCTCATTGACCTTTTGCTTGTTCTCTTGCTTGCCATGAAGCCGGGTTTCGGACAGCAGCAGAGTCGAAGAGTTGGCATATAGGTTTAAACACAGTACTCAATGCACCTTTGAGTTCTGAAGTGGAGCAACCGAATAGACAAAGGAATAAGCCGAGTAAAAACACTTAGAGCAATTTTGGGCGAGGGCAGTCCCCGAGAACAATTTTAGATTGCAGAGTAGAATTTCAACTCGGATGAAAGGGTACATACACATCTTTGCTTACGAATGAAAACGACGAAGTAGAGCTACATTCCAGGGGCGCTTGGTTTCCTCTCCAGCTTTATCTGCCCTGTTCGCCTGCGATGGGCGCACATCTACAAGATAGTACGCGTCATTGTGCAGCGCTTTGCTCACAATGAAGGGCCCTTCCCATGGGGGAGACAACTTGTGCATCCCGGCTGTGCGCTGCACAAGCCTAAGGACCATGTCTCCTTCTCGGAAAACCCTTGGGTTCACCTTTCGGCTATGATAGCGCCGCAGGTTTTGCTGGTAGATAGCCGAACGTGACAGAGTCAGCTCTCTTGCTTCTTCAAGCAGGTCAACGTCGTCTTCTCGAGCTTCTCTCGCCTCCACCTCAGTGTAGAGGGCTACTCGGGGGGAGTCATGCTCTAAGTCTATTGGCAACACGGCTTCGGCCCCGTATACCAAGAAGAATGGCGTGTAGCCGGTTGACCGGTTAGGGGTAGTCCTTAGACTCCACAACACCGCTGGCAACTCTTCTAGCCAACACCCGGGTGTTTTCAGCAACGGCTCAATCAGCCTTGGCTTGATGCCTGCCAGTACCATCCCATTTGCTCTCTCAACTTGCCCATTGGAGGCAGGGTGCGCGACTGACGCAACGTCTAGTCGGATATGTTTATCTCTGCAGAATCGCACCATTGCCCCCTCTGCAAAGTTGGTGCCATTGTCGGTGATGATACTGTGCGGGTAGCCATATCTCATGATCACATCCTTCACAAACTTCACAGCTGTGACCCCATCGCACTTCCGAATAGGCTTCACCTCGATCCACTTGGTGAACTTGTCCACCATGACCAAGATATGAGTCATGTTGCCTTTAGCCGGCTTGAAAGGACCAACCATATCCAAGCACCAGACAGCAAAGGGCCATGTGATAGGGATTGTCTTCAACTCGGAAGCTGGCATGTGAATCTTACTTGCGAACATCTGGCAGCCGGCGCACTTTCTCACGATATCCTCAGCTTGCTGCAGTGCGGTGAGCCAGTAGAAGCCATGCCGAAAGGCTTTCTTGACTAAAGCCCGAGAAGAGGCGTGATGCCCACATTCTCCTTGATGTATCTCCACCAGGATTTCTTCTCCTTCCTCTGGGCTCACACAGCGTTGCAGCACGCCAGTGGCACTTCTCTTGTGCAGCACATCTCGAACTATGGTGTAGCCCTTGGACCTTCTCTGAACCTGCCTTGCAGTCACCTCATCTTCGGGCAAAGTGCCGTCCCTTAGAAAGGATAATATGGGCACTGCCCAGCTCGGTGTCTCCCGCACGGGAAACACTGGTTCGTCCATTTCCATTGGGACAGGCTCTGTTGGTTGCACAGGAGGAGTAGGAGCGCTTCTCTGCAGCCCAGATCGATTGGCGAGAACTTCTTTAATGAACGCAACAGCTTCTGCGTTGAGGGCGGCAGTCCCCGAGTAAGGAATGGCAGTCCCCGGGTAGGGAGTGGCAGTCCCCGAGTAGGGAGTGGCAGTTCCCGGGTAAGGAATGGCAGTCCCCGAGTAAGGAACGGCAGTCCCCGAGTAGGGAACGGCAGTCCCCGAGTAGGGAACGGCAGTCCCCGAGTATAGGACGGCAGTCCCCGGGTTCCCTGCAGCACTCTCCCAGTCAATCTCCATTGGGTCAGATTCTTCACTTGGCAGAGAAGGGACAAAGATGGATTCCGAGTTGGGGGAAGGCTTGATGGATGGCTTCCTCAAATGCTCCAAGGCAATCCCTGCCGGGATGGACTGCCGAGAAGATCCCAACTTGGACAGCTCATCTGCTGCCTCGTTCTCTGCTCGGTGAATATGCTGGAACTCACAGCCTTCGAAAAACCCAGTCATTGACTGCACCAGGAAACGATATGATGCCATGTTGGCATCCAAAGCATCCCAGGTACCTGAGACTTGCTGCACCACTAGATCTGAGTCACCATAGCATATAATGCGCTGCACGCCAACCTCCTTTGCTACTCGCAAGCCATGCACCACTGCCTCGTACTCGGCTACATTGTTGGATGCCTTGAAGTGAATCTGCAACACATACTTGAGTTGATCCCGCTTGGGTGACGTAAGCACAACGCCAGCCCCGAGGCCTTCTTTCACCTTTGAGCCATCAAAGTGCATCTTCCAATAGTTGGAAACTGGAGCGGGAGGTTCATACTGCATCTCGGCCCAGTCCACAAGAAATTCCGCCAGTACCTGAGACTTGATTGCTTCTCTTCTCGTATACGCGGGAGCGTACGCGGCTAGCTCGATCGCCCACTTGGCTACTCTGCCACTCGCCTCCTTGTTACCCATGATGTCCGAGATGGGAGCTGAGCTCACGACAGTGATGGGATGCTCCTGGAAGTAATGTTTCAGCTTCCTGGCGCCCAGGTACACACCATATGTCATCTTCTGGTAGTGAGGATAGTTTTGCTTGGAACTGGACAGCACCTCACTGAGATAATAGACTGGGCGCTGCACACTCTTGCCTTCTTCTTCTCGCTCCACCACTATCACCACGCTGACTACTCGGTTAGTCGCGGCAATGTACAGCAGCATAGGCTCCTTGGGTAGCGGACTAGCCAAGACGGGAGCACTAGCCAGCATTGCTTTCAGCTCATTGAATGCCACATCCGCTTGCGGAGTCCAGACAAACTTGTCGCTTTTCTTCATCAGCTGGTACAGAGGCAAAGCCTTCTCGCCCATCCGGCCAAGAAAGCGGCTCAGAGATGCCAGACAACCCGTGAACTTCTGCACATCCTTCAATGATCTCGGCAAAGACATGCTCTCAATAGCTTTTATCTTAGACGGATTGGCTTCAATGCCCCGACTAGAAACCAGAAAACCGAGTAGCTTTCCAGCTGGTACACCAAACGTACACTTACTCGGATTCAGTTTCATTTTGTACCTGCGTAGGTTAGCAAAGGTTTCCTCCAGGTCGGCAAGCAGAGTATGTGTTTTATTCGTTTTGATGACAATGTCATCTACGTACACCTGCACATTCTTGCCGAGCTGGTCATGCAAGCATTTCTGCATGCATCTCTGATAGGTTGCACCCGCATTCCTCAGGCCAAAACACATGACACGATAGCAATAAGCCCCGTACGGGGTAATGAAAGCAGTCTTTATTTGATCAGCAGGGTTGAGTGCAATCTGGTGGAAACCAGAGTAGGCATCTATGAAAGACAACAGCTCACAGCCGGCAGTGGAATCGATCACCTGATCGATGCGAGGTAGCGGGAAAGGATCCTTGGGGCATGCCTTGTTCAAGTCGGTGTAGTCGACACACATGCGCCATGCGGTGGCAGCCTTGGGATCTTCCTTTTTCTTCTCGACCATGACCGGGTTGGCCAACCAGTCCGGGTGCAGCACCTCCATGATGAAGTTACTGATCAGCAGCTTGGTGATTTGATCACCGATGGCCTTCCTTCTCTCATCCCCGAAACGGCGTAAGGCCTGCTTCACGGGCTTGGCGTCAGGACGCACATGCAAAGAGTGCTCAACCAACTCCCTCGGGACCCCTGGTAGATCTTCATTGGTCCAGGCGAACACGTCCCGATTCTCACGGAGGAAGTGGATGAGCGCGCTTTCCTATTTCTCCGCCAACCCGGCACCAATGATGGCCACGCGCTCCGGGAACTCGGGGTCAACCTGGACAGTCTTGGTCTCCTTGGCAGCTTGGAAAGCAGTACCATGCTGAGTACTCGGCACACCTTGTGCGCCAGCTTGTGCGGACTGAGCCATGGCCACCACCTCGTACATCTTCTTCTTCTCGGCAGCAATCACCATCGATTCCGCCAGCTGAGAGCTAGCAGAGGCACACTCCATGGACTTCTTGTAATCTCCCGAGATGGTGATGATGCCATTGGGCCCGGGGATCTTCATCTTCAGGTAAGCCACATGAGTGGAGGCCATGAACTTGCTCAGAGCAGGCCTTCCGAGTAGAGCATGATAGGGGCTCTGATGATCCACCACTTCAAACTGCAGGCGCTCAGTGCGGCAGTTCTCCCGAGTACCGAATAGCACATCAATCCACACTCGGCCAATCGGGTTGCACGAGATCCCGGGCACAATGCCATGGAAAGTGGTCTTGCTAGGCAGCATCATGTTCTCGTCCAGGCCAAGCTTCTCGAGTGTGTCCTTGTACACAATGTTGATGCTGCTGCCGTTGTCGATCAGCACCTTGCTGAACCTCACCTTCTTCTCGGGGCCCAGGAAAGTGGGATCTAGCACCAAGGCATAGGTACCCGGATTGGGCATCACCTTGGGGTGATCTGCCCGAGTCCACCTGATCTCCTGGTCGCACCAGTACATGTAGTGGGGGACAGCAGGAATCACTGCATTGACCTCCATGGCCCGCCTGTGCTGTGACTGCTTGTCGACTGCCTCGGAAGTGAAGATCATATAGCTCTCATGGTGCTCTTGGTACTGGTTAGGGCCATTGCCCCCGTTGTTGCCATTGTTACCGTTGTTGTTGCCCTGATAGTTGTTGTTGCCTCTGTTGTTGCTGTTTCGGTTGTAGTTGTTGTTGTTGTTGCGGTATCTCTCATTGTTGAAGTTCTGGTTGGCTCCTAAAGCCACCTGGTTGACATTCTCCCTTCTCGGGTACACTGGCGGCCGAGCTGCGGGAGCGCGAGTAGGCTGAACAGTAGCATTGGCAGCTGGCAGAGGAGGAGGAGGAGGCAAGCCATCACTCTTGATCACATCCCACCACTCGCATTGCCGAGTAGTATGGTTCGCAGGCCTTGAGGGGTGATGAGTGTGAAAGCTGCATGGGCCATCCTTCATGTCATCGAAGACAAACTTCTTCGGCTGCTCGGAGTTCCCGCTACTCGGCTGCGCAGTGCGGAACGGTTTCTTGTTGCCCTGGCCCTGGTTCTGGTTCTGCCCGTAGGCTCCAGCAGGCTTCTGCCTTTGGCCACCACCGCCTCCGACATTCACTGCATTCACCTCTTCGGGATCATACCGAGTATCTACTCGGCGCTTGTTGCGGAACTCGTTGCGCTTGCTGCTGTTGAAGTTTCTTCTCGGCTCAGAGGAATCCATCAGTGGCTGAGTGGGATCGCCGAGTGCGTACTGATCCGCAATCTTGATGGTCTCGGCCAGGGTGTTGGGCATCTCCCTCTGCAATCTCTGCCACAGCATGCTGCCATGTCGGCAACCCTGCGCAAACCAAGTGATGGCCTGCGCTTCATTCACACCCTCACAGGTGTTCCTCAAGGTGCTCCACCGAGTAAGGTACTCGCGGTCCGTCTCGTCTTCTCGCTGCCGGCAAGCCGACAACTGCTGTGGCCTATTCGGCCTCTTGTAGGTGCTGGTGAAGTTGCTGATGAAGGCATCCGAGAAGTCCAGCCAGCAGTTAATGCTGTTCTTGGGCAAGTTGTTGAGCCAAGTGCGAGCTGGACCCTCTAGCATCTGCGGCACATAGCGTACCGCCCATCTCCTGTTGCCATTCGCGATATGGACCGCGGTGACGTAGTCGTTGAGCCAATCTTCAGGCTTGGTGCTACCATTGTAGCTCTTGGTGCCTCTCGCGAGCTGAAAACCCTTCACGGAAGGCTCATTCATGATGCGCGGGCCAAAGCACTCGGGGCCAGGAGGACCCGTGCTCTCAAGCCGCGCCGACAAGCTGATACGGTCCAGCTGGTGCCTTGCATCTCCAGGCGCCAACACGCGCTCACCCACACGGTCATGGATGTCATAACCAGCCATCTCCATAGCCGAGTAGCCATCATCATACCTATCCACCTGCATTGCAGCAGGCTGCTCCACCGGGTTGGCGACTGGCGCCACTGGGCGCGGCTGCTGCCTCTGCCGAGTAGGCGGAGCTGCGGGTTGCCGAGAAGTACCCGGACGTGCGGCTTCTCGGACACGGCTTTGAGCTTGATGGGCTTGAGAGCCTGCTCTCGCAGCGTTGTGTTCCTGCCCGGGCTGCTGCGGCACAGCAACCTGTTTCGCGGCAGCGGCCGGGTCATACACCTGCATTTGCCTGTCTCTACCCGTACGCCCGCTGCGGCTCTTCTCGCGGCTAGGATGCGGAGATGAGGCTTGATCGTTAGATCTAGCCGCGTGCGAATGAATCACTTGCGAAGCTCCAGCTCCCGGGTTGGCCTTCCGGAACTCCTCGTTCTGCCTGGCGGCCTCCAGCACCAGCTCGCCTAGCCTCTCCTGCTGCCTGCGACGCGCCTCTCCCTCTAGGCGCGGCAACTCGGCAGCCACAGCCTCCGCAGCTCGCAGCGTCTTGGCGGGTGTGCTGTACCTTGGCCTTGTGAAGGTGTTCGCGGTGGCGGACTGCGCGGGCTCCTCCGCAACAGTCGCCATCTCGGCGCCTAGGTTGCGCCGCGTAGCGCCTACCCTGCTGGGCCTCCTGGCCACCGGCGTGAAGCCGTGAGCCTTGTTGTACTCGAGCTGGTCCAGGCTCAGCTCCAACCTGATCTTCTCCAACTCCGCCTGCTCGGCGAGCAGCTCCTGGCGTTGCCGCTCGAGCTGCTCCCTCTCGGCTAGGAGCTCGAGGTCGGTGGGAGTGGGCATCCCGGTTCGCGCAGCTGACGCGGGGATGACCGTAGACGTGGAAGGCGGCAGGTTGCTCTCCTTCTCGTAAGGCCGGTGGGCCCTGCCACCCGCGGGCGGGTCGTCAACCTCCTCGACGACGGCCGCAGCGCCCGTAGCAGCCGCGCCAGCGTTTGCCGCCAAGCCCGTCACCATCACCTCAGCGCAGCATGCAGAGCTGCGCGCAGGCCTTCCGCGAGCAGCAACCACCGCGGGAGGATCCTCCGCGTCTTGCACCAGCTCGGGGTAGGCGCTGTCGGCGACGGTGGCGACGTAGACGAGATGCGAGCCGAAGGAGATCACCGAGCCGCCCTCCGGCATGGCCATGCCGCCGAAACAGCCGGCGTTGTCGGTGACGAAGTCGAAGGAGCCGAATCTGTGGACAAGGCCACAAACTACGCGCTCCGCTGATGAAGATCCCGTCCGAACAGAAACTCCAGCCAGCGCCGCTGGTTGCCCCACGGTGGGCGCCAACTGTCGTGGCGGTGTCACGGCAGATGCCATAGGATGGCTAAAGATGTGGGGACGATGGACGCTGGAGGTGTCCGGGGAGGGATCACGCGACGAGTAGCCGCGTGAGGTAAGATCCACACAACACAAACAACACGATGTACCCAGGTTCAGGGCCCTCGTGAGGAGGTAAAACCCCTACTCCTGCCTTTCTCTATGTATTACGGTGTCTCACCGAGTAGCCACAGTACAAATAGTAATGCTACCGAGTAGCCCCTTGCCCCTCTCCGAGTAGAGCTAGGTCAAGAACTTAGGGTTTCTAGGGTTTCTAGTGAGCCACTATGGGAGCATCTGAGAGCGTCTGTGAGTCTGCCTCGCGCAGGAGGCGGCGGGGCACCTTATATACATGGTGCCCAGCCGGATACGTCCAAATCCTAGACAAGTGTCGACATAGTGTGCACACTGTCCTTTCTCCGAGTACCCGCTGACAGCTTTGGTCGTTGGTCTTGGCTGCTTCTGTAAAGTCGTTGGGCAAAACTAGGGGACAGACTGGTATCACTGTACCTAGTCACAGAGTAGGCCCCCCTTATCCTGCCACCGACTGCTTCCATGCTGTCACTGTCAGGCAGGCCGTCCCCACGTGAACAGTAGTTCGAATGCTGCCAAGTACGGACCCAGGATACGCGGGATCCTGTGTCAGAACGGCTCCTTTGACTTCCTGCCCGAGTAGTTTCCCGCCAAATGTTCCCGCCAATTGTACTCGGGCCAAACCTTCTACTCGACATGGTAGAAATTGATTGATATCTCCTTCTGGCCATCTTGAGGTGAGACCGAGTAGCAGTCGACCGGGTAGCGAGTACCCGGTAGTCGGCTACTCGACCAAACCTCTCTTCTGTAAGCGGCCTTTACCACCTGTCTTTACCCTACTCGGGGGTAACCCCCCGACATGTCTACTGATCCATGATGAGCGCACTAACCGCATGTGGGAAGCGAGTATGAGCGCCCCCTCAATTTGATTCGATTCGCATCTCGTCCAAATCGCCTCATTTAGTTCGGGTGTTCTATTTGCCGCATGCATGTTTTTGCGAGCCCAGGCCAGGGTGGAAACTTTTGTAGTCGGCATTTAGGGAGACACGTTCTTAGAGTGCTATGAGGGTCCCCTTTTCTTCGTGGGGATCGATTAGCCGTGCGCTCACTGCACGGGGTTCTTTGGGCTTGATGCGGAGAAGAGTTTAGTTGTGTTGAGTACCTCGCTTGGTGGGTTTGATTCCCGTCTGGCGGGATATTCTTACGTGTACGGCCAAATTGGTGCACCCCTGCAGGGATAAATCTTCTCGAGAAGCCGTGTTTTCCGCGGTTATGGATTACTTGGTGAAAGTACTGGCTAACAAGTACTCAGAACAACTTGCACCTAATGATTAACAACCTTACACCCAATGATTAACAACTTGACTAGTAATAGGCTTATTGACACAATAATCTGAACCATCATTAATCCAACTGTGTGAGTTATCCTCGGATTGCTTCTTTGGATAAGGGGCGAGATCCAGGATGGGTTTGTTTGGAGCTAGCTATAGTTGGTTACGATACGCGATCTTATCTCCTTTTCTGTTAGCCGGAAGTCGTAGTATGTTCTGTAGTTGGTTAGAGCAGACAGTTGCAGCATCTTTATAACCCCTTCCTTCCGTTGAACCCAAAGCATCTGTGCTTGGTGTTGACGGGTTACACTTTGGTGAATTGTGAGTCTTGCTTGCCAGTACGTTTATGTACTGACCCCTTTGGGGCTGTGGTTTCCGCAGACTACGTTTCCGAGGATCTACATGGTGGCTACTATGTGGAGTTTGACGAGGCTGCTGACGAGTAGATAGCGGACCCGGGCAGGATCCGAGACTTCGTGGATGGGCTCCGTCTTTTCGTTTCCGGCCTCTTAGGCCTATTTGGATCTTGTCTGTACTCAGACATGTTGAATGCTTCCGCTGTGTTGTAATGATGAATTGTTGGGACATGTGTCCTCTGGATGATTGTATTTGCTATCTCTGCTCTAGTGAGAGCTATTTGCAACTTATTTCCATCTTTTGTGTCTTAGAGATATGTTGTGTTATCATTTTGTTCAACGCCGTTGACGTACCATGTGTGTATGGTTTGAAGTACGTCAACAGAAGTATCTGGATTTCTACGGGATGGTTTGCGCAGACGATGAATAGTAAGAGAATGGTTGTCACACGTTTACGTGTTGGCCTGCTCATATTGAGATGCGGGTGCCGGTATGCCCCGTAAGCCATTTATCTACTGTTTAACGGACTGTGAGTATCCCCTAGAAGTCCGGGTGCGACAAATGGTATCAGAGCCTGTCTGCCTGTAGGATCCCTTTTTACTGGTCGCAGTTGAGTCTAGAAACTATTTTGTAGCTATATAGGAAAAATGAAACGTGATAGTAGAAATTCTGTTCTTTTTCTTCTTTCCCCACCCACCCTCCCTTTTCTGGTAAGGAAGTGCAACGTTGTTTTCTCTTCTCATCTAAACTTTCAAGTTAGGATTTCACGAATTCTGGTTTCTCTAGGATGGTTATATCTACTAGACCATAGGAATGGAGGTGGTTGTGACATGATTTATCATGTTGCCTACTCACGATTGAGAACGGAGGCGTGTAAGCCCCGGAAGCAGATCCTCAATTCCTTAAGCAGTAGATATTGATCCTCTAGAAGCACGGATGGGTTTTCTGTAGTACCTCAGGAGTGTTTTGATCTCGTGTTTTTCCCAAAATGTTGCTTCGTTATCCTGTTCTTCTAAACATCCTTTTCGTCCGTTCAAACTTTGTTGTTGCTTCCCACTTCAGTTATTCTACCGACGTCTAATCAATAACTCTGTTTCACCCTTCTGGCAAGATAGTCTATTTTCCAAATAAATCAAGTTCTATCCAACTATACACCCTCGATACAAAACCTCTACCTTTACTTGAAAATTTTCCGGAGGTTTCCAAATTCCCTGACATCCTTCCAGAAGAGTTGCCAGAAATGCCTATCGTTTTGAACTTCCAGAAAAACTATCAAAGGTGCACGATGTGTTTCACGTGACACAGCTCAAGAGGATCTACTCAAGAAGTATCCAGACCTTTTCCTTTCTCAGTAGGAATCTCGGGGCGCGATTCCTTCAAGGGGGGGCGTTTTGTAACATCCCAAGTATGAAAAATAGCCATTAGAATGTTTGCTCTCTGTTATTTTATGTTTTGCATTATGACATCATGTTGATTGCATTTGTTTTGCTTGTTTTCCATTTGTTTTCCTCTGTTTTGCTTTGTTTTCCAACTGTTTTCATTTGTTTCCCTTTGTTTTCTATTTGAATTTCAAACCAAAATTCAAACCTTTTGTTTCATCCTTGTGATGTTACAATTTCCAAATGAATGTTTCAAATCAAAACAATCAATTGTTTCCATTAAAGTTGTGATTCCAAAACTGTTGTTTTGTTTCTATCAAAAATTCATTTAATACCAAACCCTTTTCAAATTCAATTAATTTCCAAAACAGCAACCCCTTTGAATTTTATGAAAATAACAAAACAACTAAATCCTTTATTTCAAATAAACTTGAATCCAAAATCTTTTAAATTGCTTAATATCACCCTCTTCCACTTAATGTCAAAATCATCTAAATTCAATTAAATTTGCAAACAACAAAATATTTGAACTTTTTGAAAACCCAAGACATGCACATGTTGCTGTTACCAAAAATCCAATTATACAAAATTTTCCTAACTTTTCTAAACCTAAAACTCCTTCTATTCTTTCCTTATTCAATCAGCAAAAAAAACATTAGAGCAAAAAAAAAAACAAAGCAAAGGAGAGAGAGGCCAGCAGGCCCACCCCAAACCACCCCAACTAATTCCCTCAGGGCCCAATACCCCCCACCTCGCTTCTTCTTCCCTGTACGGCGCTCATCCAACCTGCCCACGTATACAGAGAAGAACAGGCAACGGCTGGAGCTCACTCCCCCTCCCTATAACTCCATGCCCTAGCCCTAGGGTTTTCCCTTCTCCTCCTTCTCCCTCTCACCCGCCGTCCTCTCCCTTCTCCCTCTCTTTTCTCTCTACTTTCTCTGCTCTGTATTTCTCTGTACCTGAACCACACCCGAAACCTCCACCTTTCTCTCCGGTGATCGCCGGCGTTGAGCCCTCCTCCGGCCGGGCAAACGGTGGGAATGAAGCCTCCCCACCGCGGGCTCCCTCCTCGGCCACTCGGCGCGGGCCGGGAGGCAACGCTGCGCCGCCGCCGTCCGTTTCTTCCGCCGGCTGTCTCCCTGCTGCGACCTGCTCCTGCCCCGACCGCCTCCTCCCTCCTGTCCGCTCGAGGGCCTCGAGGTGAGCCCTTCCCCTTCCTCCCTTCCCTCCTCCCTCTCGGTCACCACTCCCACGCAGCACCCGCACCCCCCCACGGCCAGCGCCTCCGGCAAGCGCAGCAGCCGTTCGTGGCCTGCCTCCGTCGAGCTCAGGTAGCGATCTGCAAACAATTCAGTTAACCATCCGTTTCTGCATCTTAACCCCCCCCCCCCCCGTACCCCTTGTAGCAACAAACCGAACAGCTACCCTACTGGTTACTGCACCGTTGCACGCAGCAGGAGGTGAGGGGTTCGATTCCCCCCTCCCACAAATAAACCAAAACTTTTATTCCTTTTGTTTTTGTACAGAAACTTCCCAGAAATCACATCCATGCCCCTGGTAATTAAATCTAGACCCCTGTAAAATTATTTCCAAGTCCCTAGTTCATAAAAAATGGCAGAATTACACCAAAACTTGTAAAATGCATAAGTAATTCATCCCAACTCCAAATTCAACATTTTTAATATGTTTTCTGTACCAAATTAAATGTTCTATCCAAATATAAAATTTGTTTACTGTTTTGAATATCTTAAATTGGTGCAATATTTGAATTCTTGTTTAATTCACTTAATTTTGCAAAATTCATAACTTGGGCATAAAAATTCCAAATTCAACAAACTAAATATGTTTTCCAATCAACTTTTCATGTACTTTCCAAATATCAATTTTGTTTGCTGTTTTGAGTAATTTAAATTGCTGAAAACAACTGTTTCTTGTTTAATGCATTTAAAATTGCCAAAATAATAACTTGCTCATTTTAAATCCAATTTCAACAAATGAAATATGTTTTCCATGCAAAATTAAACCACCTTTTCAAATATACAATTTGTTTCATGTTTTGAATAATTAAAATTGGTTAAATGATTTAAACCTTGTTTAAATCATTTAATATTGTTAAATCCCTAACTTGGTCAAATTAAATTCTTTTTGAAACTATAAAATATGTTTTCAAACCATCAAAGTATAAACTTTTCAAATATGAATTTGGTTTGATGTTTTGAACAAAAAAACTTCAAATAATTTCAAACTTGAATTAAATTCATTTAATTCTTGCTTAAACTTGTTTAATTCATAAGTAAATTATCTTAATTCCTTTTTCCATAAGTGAAACATGTATTCCAACTAAAATCTTGTGTTCTTTTCAATTATGAACTTTGTTATCTGTTTTGAACAATTAAACTTGATGAAAACAACAAATGCTTGTGTAACACCTTTAAGAAACCAAAATTTCCTAACTTAATAAATGAATTTCCAACCTTGGTAAACCTTATTTCAAAGTGTTTCTATTGTTGTTTTCTTTCTATTTTCCTCATCCATGCATCATGCTAATTCACTTACACATGATGATTAGTTGTAGAACAATTAATTCCACCATAATTCATGGGCTTTCCATATGCAATCCCAATTGCATGTGGGTCCATTTAATCATGTTGCTATCTTGTCAACTAGTTTATTTTGATGCATCAATTAAATGGTCATGCATCATCCCATGTTTGTGCACTATGCCATGTTATTGATTGTTTATCTCTCTGCGTTGTTTGTTTGCTTCTTCTCGGATATACGACGACGTTGAGACCGACGATACTTACGACACCCCTTCAAAGGACTTAGCTCAGTACCAGGCTACTGGGTTTGCAGGCAAGTATTCACTCACATGAATCACTGTGTTCTTTTCAACATTGGTTACCGATACTTTTCCGTTGTCTATTCTGCTAGCCCTATGAATAGTTGTTTCTGTTACGAACCTATCACATGTATCCTTTAACCCTGATACTGCCTCACCTCCATACCCATAACCTTTTGCTTGTTGCCCGTGTCTTACTAGCATGCTTAGGGTTGTTTTGCTCGAGTCTGTTACCCGTTACTTTCTGTTACTATTTCATTATGTTCTGGGGGCTCGATGTTAAACAATGAATCATGCTAATGTTATTGTTAATAATAATTTGATGATAAGGCACCGGCAGGAGGCCCTGTGTGGTTTTGAGGCCTGCTAGTGTCGACCCTAATTAGGAAAAGGGTCTTGTCTACTGATCCATGATGAGCGCACTAACCACATGTGGGAAGCGAGTATGGGCGCCCCCCTCAATTTGATTCGATTCGCATCTCGTCCAAATCGCCTCATTTAGTTCGGGTGTTCCATTTGCCGCATGCATGTTTTTGCGAGCCCAGGCCAGGGTGGAAACTTTTGTAGTCGGCATTTAGGGAGACACGTTCTTAGAGTGCTATGAGGGTCCCCTTTTCTTCGTGGGGATCGATTAGCCGTGCGCTCACTGCACGGAGTTCTTTGGGCTTGATGCGGAGAAGAGTTTAGTTGTGTTGAGTACCTCGCTTGGTGGGTTTGATTCCCGTCTGGCGGGATATTCTTACGTGTACGGCCAAATTGGTGCACCCCTGCAGGGATAAATCTTCTCCAGAAGCCGTGTTTTCCGCGGTTATGGATTACTTGGTGAAAGTTCTGGCTAACAAGTACTCAGAACAACTTGCACCTAATGATTAACAACCTTACACCCAATGATTAACAACTTGACTAGTAATAGGCTTATTGACACAATAATCTGAACCATCATTAATCCAACTGTGTGAGTTATCCTCGGATTGCTTCTTTGGATAAGGGGCGAGATCCAGGATGGGTTTGTTTGGAGCTAGCTATAGTTGGTTACGATACGCGATCTTATCTCCTTTTCTGTTAGCCGGAAGTCGTAGTATGTTCTGTAGTTGGTTAGAGCAGCCAGTTGCAGCATCTTTATAACCCCTTCCTTCCGTTGAACGCAAAGCATCTGTGCTTGGTGTTGACGGGTTACACTTTGGTGAATTGTGAGTCTTGCTTGCCAGTACGTTTATGTACTGACCCCTTTGGGGCTGTGGTTTCCGCAGACTATGTTTCCGAGGATCTACATGGTGGCTACTACGTGGAGTTTGACGAGGCTGCTGACGAGTAGATAGCGGACCCGGGCAGGATCCGAGACTTCGTGTATGGGCTCCGTCTTTTCGTTTCCGGCCTCTTAGGCCTATTTGGATCTTGTCTGTACTCAGACATGTTGAATGCTTCCGCTGTGTTGTAATGATGAATTGTTGGGACATGTGTCCTCTGGATGATTGTATTTGCTATCTCTGCTCTAGTGAGAGCTATTTGCAACTTATTTCCATCTTTTGTGTCTTAGAGATATGTTGTGTTATCATTTTGTTCAACGTCGTTGACGTACCATGTGTGTATGGTTTGAAGTACGTCAACGGAAGTATCTGGATTTCTACGGGATGGTTTGCGCAGACGATGAATAGTAAGAGAATGGTTGTCACACGTTTACGTGTTGGCCTGCTCATATTGAGATGCGGGTGTCGGTATGCCCCGCAAGCCATTTATCTACTGTTTAACGGACTGTGAGTATCCCCTAGAAGTCCGGGTGCGACATCCACCGTCCCCGCCTCCTGCCACGGTCGGAGCACTGCCAGCCAGAACCATCCTCGTCGATCTGCACCGCCGCCAAGCCGGGAACCGCCCCCTCGAGCCCTCCTATCGCGCGGGTAAAGGAGATTCGCCGCCGCCGACACTGCGCGCGGTTTTCCCCGCACTGGTTGAAAAAAGGCCTTCCATACGCCCCCATTAGTCCCCAAACTTCGCGCCCCGTGACTAAAGGGGTTTTAGTCCCGGGTCGGGAGGAGACCCGCGACCGAAGGTCATGCCTCGTGGGTTGGGAAACGCGTGGAGGCGCGTGGAGGGCTTTAATTCCGGTTGGCGTCGCCACCCGCGACTAATGGTTCCCGGCCGCTGGCCTCCCTGCCTTTAGTCCCGGTTGGCCTGGCCACCCGGGACTAAAGATACAAACTGCTCGCCTCCCGCGCGGCGGTTTATTTCGCGAGCGAGAGGCAGAAGGGCGCCATTGCTACAGTGCGCACCCGAGTCTCTGTTTCTTCTTCTCTCTTCTTCTCTCTTCTCTTCTCTTCCCTCTCTTCGATCTTCCTCCACCAAGCACCATGGCTGAAGTTTGGAAGAGATATGGTGTGGCCACACCATGCGGCAAGAGTCTCGACGTGTGCTACACCGACAATTGCGAGAGGCTCCCCGGTGCTCTTGCGCATTTGACCGATCTCTATTTCTCCTCTCCCGATGAACACCGGTTCTTCGGGCTTGATCTAGAGTATACGGCGGATCAACGGGATGTTGCCGTCATCCAGATTGCGTTCAAGGAGGCCGTTTTGGTCTTCCAATGGTCAAGGTAACGCACACGTACAATCTTGCATCTTCGATTTGTTTGTTGCATTTGAAGAATACATGTGTTGCAACATATCTAACACGTATCAAATTTTTGTTGTTGCAGTAGTTCAAAGCATTCTCCGGCACTTGTTGATTTTCTTGTCAACAAGGGGTATGACTTCTGCAGCGTTGACATCACGCAAGACCGTCAGAAGTTGATGCGCTTGGGTATTGTGATACCTGAAGATCACTACATTGATCTTCAGGACCTTATCCATTTTGATGATTTGTACGGGTGCAAGACCGGGATGGCTCCCATGGCAACTGCCTTCATCCACGAGGGCTACGAAACCATGAAGTCTCGTTTCCCCTTCAGGAATCACAGGTATTGGGGGAAGACCCCACTGGACTGGACCAACGTCAAGTATGCAGCCATAGATGCATACGTTTCCTACGAGTTGTTCCGCATCTACTCGACGGAGCCATAGATGTATGCGTTCGATATATGCATGTAATGGATATCTTAGTATGTAATGGATGTCTTAATTAGTATGTAGCTCTTGAAGCATAGCTTGTATTGTGAGACTTATGTTTGTGTTATGTGTGATCGTAAGACTCTATGTTATGAATGTGATATGATTGTGTTCTATTCATGATTGTGATGTCTCTACTCGTATTTTACTTGTGATTTATAACTTGTCTTTTGTTGTTCATAAAACTATTTTTGTTTCCTAGTTTTAAATGACTTGGAAAAATTTGCAAAGTGTTGCAAAGTGTAATGGATATTATTTCTATATTAATTCCTAGCTATACTATTTCTATATTATGTCAAACACACATTTCAAAACAAACAAACAAAAACACATCAAGAAAACAAACAAAAACACATCAAGAAAACAAAACAGAAAAACTACAGTTTCTATATATCTGTTCACCAAAAATTAATCTAAGCTAGGAAAACATATATCTAGTCAATACCAAACTCATACAGTTGGATTTATTTCAAAATACATTTTTGAACTCATTCTAAAAATAATAGAAGAGCCTACTGGTCTTTTTAAGATTTTAAAATGAATTAGTATTATTTTTCTTAATTTTTTGATATATTATTTGTATTTTTAAGATTTTAAAATGAATTAGTATTATTTTTCTTAATTTTTTGATATATTATTTGTATTTTTTAAGATTTAAAAATGAATTAGTTTTATTTTCTGAATATTTTGATATATTAATAGTATTTTTAGAAATAATACAAATTAAAAAGTTAATGTTTATTTATTTATTCAAAATTATTAATTACATCATTACTTTTGTTTACTAAAAGATTTATTTGAAATTCAAACAATAAAGAAATGTGGCATCAACCAACGTGTTAGTAAGATTGCTATGATACTACTATCACATACATGCGGGCGAAACACTTAGATTCGGGACGGGATGGAACTCGGAAGTTAAGCGTGCCAGTGATAGAGTAGTGGGAGGATGGGTGACCGAGCGGTAAGTTTGACCACGAGTAAGTAATTTGACTAGAGATAATTGTAGTTAGACACTAAGCAAATAATACAAATTCTGAAAAAAAAAAAGCAAATAATACAAATTCTGAAAAAAAAATGGAGTGAAAAAAAGGGAGAGAAAAATTGGTGTGAAAAATAATTAGAAACCCAAATGAATTAAAGAAATTACGAAATAAAGTTTAGTCCCGGTTCATGTGGCCAACCGGGACTAAAGGTCCTCCGCCCCCCGGCTCCGCCACCCGCCCACGTGGCCGGGCCTTTAGCCGCGGTTCGTAAGAGGCGCGGCTAAGGGGGGGGGGGGGGGGTCTTTGGTCGCGCAGAGCTAGTCCCGGTTGCGCGGCCGGGACTACTGCCCCTGGCGAACCGGGACTATAGGCCTATTTTCTACCAGTGCGGCAGCTCCCGCCGGCGGCGGCGGTGGGGAAGAGGGTGGTGGAGGAGAGGTAGGCCGGGGGAGATGGGCCGCCCCGGCCGCCGGGAGGGGGGGGGGGGGGTACGACGGGAGCGAGAGTCATCGAAGTGCATGCTTGCCTGTAGTTAATACATATATACGCGTCTCGCTGGAGTTAAACCGAGTTAGCTTTGCAAAGTCTGTTGCTCACGTCGGGAAGTACTCAATGAGTTAGTTCTTGCTACACACACATCTTGCCGGTATTTAGATCGAGCAAGCTTTACTAGTTGTACCTACGTGCGCGTTTTGCCGGAGAGCACTAGGCTGCAGATCGTGTCGTACGAGTCGGGACTCGGGACCAAAGCCAACATGGCCGCAGGCGTTGGAACCTGATCGTCCGTCACGACGAGTGATGTCCGAGGCTTGCGAGATCATGCGCCGGTGGGGTGGCCGGCGGTGCACGTTGAACCCAGTTGCGGTGGCACGAGGACGATGCCGGTATAGGAGCTGGTGAATGGAAAGCGCCAGCACTCAAAACAGGCAAGAGATGCCCTGACGTTCGAACTGAGGGTCAACGTATGCGTGCAGCATGCGGTCACGTGAAATCACATCTGAAGCACTGGCCGGCAGCATGCATCCCGCGCGTAGTGGATCGATCGATGCGGTAGATGGTCAAATCACAAGCTAGCCAGCTAGAGAGAGCATTTGTAAATATGGGTCATGGACCTCGCGCCTGGAACAATTAACATACAAATTGGCCTATAAATTGGCCCCACTTCACCCGTTCACTTCCATCCATTGAGCTGCTAGCTTCCCCTAGCCTCGCTGCATACATATCCAAGCCACACGCGTGTGTTCCTAGTTTTAGCCAATGGCAGCTAACCCTGCCTATCTCCAAACTGGCCTTGTGAGCGCCCAGGTCCAGCTGGAGTATGTCCTCCACTTGTTCTTGTACCAGATACTGGAAGGACCTCCAGATGCCAACCAGAAAGTTCTAATGAACCCAGGCCTTCCCAATTACTTCGGTCTCACCGCCGTTAACGATTGGGCCGTATATGATGGGATTCTCCCCGATGGTAAGCTTGTGGCACGTGCTCAAGGAATCCATGTTGGCTCCGGAAAGACCGAGGAAAACTGGTTCTATTCTTTCAGCATGATGTTCGTCGACGACAGGTAAAGTTCTTAAGCAACAATTTGTTTGAAGATTGCTTTTGGTGTCTATTGTTTTATGAAAGCTTTAGCATGTTTAACTTTGTTTTATGCTTGGATTAGGTTCAAGGGGTCTGTGCTTAGAGTGGACGGACTTAACGGACCTAATCCAGGAGCCGGTGGCCAATGGGCAATTGTTGGCGGGACCGGAGAGTTTGCCCAAGCTCAAGGGACTGTCACCTACACAGACAAGGCGGTAAGTGGGGGAGTTATGAAGGAGCTTCATATCCGTGCTGTGTGCACCAGCTTCACACGAGAGGTAAGATAACACCTCCATTCTCCCGTGCATGCATGCACACATCCACCCCTTGGGAAACGTTGCATGTTAATTACTCCAGCACCTAGGCCATGATAAGGATATATGCATGCTAATATTTCCATCAAATTATGCGCAGATCCTCAAGGTTCTTCCGCCGGTTGGTGGGGATGAAGGGATACCTTTTGACATTATATCCAAGCCTCAGCGTCTAGAGAGTGTCACAATTCTTGCCGGGGAAGTGATCTATGCCATTTCATATTCCTACATTGACGAAGCGGGAAAGAATCAAACGGCTGGACCATGGGGTGGTTCTGGTGGGAACCGTTTTGTTCCTGTCACGGTGTGTACATTCTCGAGCACTATTTTTTCATTTGAAATGAGGTACAAGTATTGGTTTGCATGGACTATGATGTATATATATATATTATATAGCCTCTACATTTCCACAAAGTAACCATGCAACCAATGGCTAGTGCATATATATATGCCTACCTGACAAAGCACCATTAAATAAAAATCTACATAGAAACTAGCACGAGATGTAGATATGTATTTCTTCTATCTACTTGTGCATATAAAGAGGTCGTAACTAATTGCCGGTTCCACATTTTTTGCAGATCAACCTTAAATCTACCGAGACCGTGATTAAAGTTACGGGAACAACGGGTAATTTTTTTGGTCTTGTTTCTGTAACATCACTCAAGATTGTCACCAATCTTAACTCATATGGACCTTACGGAAAAGAAGATGGTACTCAGTTCGCCATTCCCGAGAACGACAATGTTAGCGTGGTGGGCTTTCATGGGCGCGCTACCTACGTTGTGAACGCAATTGGAGTTTACACTACTACATCCGCTGTTGAGGCCGCTGAAAAATAGTAGTCTACTAATGTTTCTTACAAATAAGTATGGCTTTATCTGAAGCTTGTTATATGGCTTTATCTGAAGCCTTCTCTTTTCCAGCGTTCAATTAGAAGGTAGGACAAGCATTGTCCTCATCTCATGTACTACATGTTTTCCCTTCCATCAATAGTGGGCTTTTGTAATCACCAACCACGTCCTTTTATATAAATTTAAGTTTGATCACTATGTTTAGCTTGCGATGCACATCATGTCATATCTATTTATTCCTCTATCTAGATATCTTTTAAACTAAATGATGTTTGGGAAAAGTATACAACCAATTTTTTTTTCTTTCAGTCACTACTAGAGACACCCCTACCGCCGGCGCTCTAATTCGGCTTACCGCCGGCGCCCCTGCCCAACGCGCCGGGGGTATTGGATTTATCGTCGGCGCTCTAGTTTGGCGCGCCGGGGGGGTACAGTTAGTGCCAGCGCTTCAGAGCAACGCGCCGGTAGTATCGCTGGGTTAGCCCCGGCGCATGCGCCGCGCCGGTGGTAGGTCCACCCAGAGCGCCGGCGCTATGTATTGCTATTTAAAAAAAATAAACAGAAAACAATATATACAGGTTTTATACTGTTACAGGTATATACAGAAAAATAAACATAATTTATACGGCACAAATCAAGCAGCTAATACTCAGATGTATCACACACGAATATAACAAGTCTCAAACCCGAATACAAACTATCGAACTGAAGCATCATCGTGATGGATACAAAGTGTCGGAAAATATCGATGTATCACACACGAACAAGTAGGTAAGACATCGATGATGGAATACAAAGTGATGGATACAAAGTGTCGGAAGATATCTAGCTAAGGAGACATCGATCTAAACTAGACGGTAGAATAGAAAGGCGGAAACGATGAGCATCATCGTGACGAAGATGGTCTTCATCCGCTTCCTTCTCTTCTCGCCCGCTAGATATGTCTCTCCCGCTAGATAGCTCGCATATTGAGCTTGTGCCTCCGCCATAGTGGTGTACCCCTTGTAGCTATTGCCGCTGAACCGGTGCACCTGTCTCCGGCAAGCCTCCCAGTCGTCGTATACTCCGGGAACATGTCCCCGGTACATGACATAGAACGTCATCTATTATTTGGACAAGACAAAATAGACATCAGTATCCAAATCATATATGCAACAAGTATATGCAGCAACGTAGCAAATTCAAATATGAAACAAGTATATGCAACAAGGATTCGGCTGCCACAACAAGTATATGGGCTGAGAAATAAGTTTTCTGACTCTAAGGATTCGGCTTTGGCGGGAAGGGACGGATGCCGTCCAGCGAGTTGAATGGCTGCTTGTCACCGTATGCCTCTAGGCGGGCTTCTATCTCGTCATTCATCGGTGGTATGTGACCCGCGAAGAAGAGGCCACCCTTAGTGACGACATCGTGATGGATTATTGTGGCAATCTGTCATTGGATGTGACGAAACTCATTTCTCACCGTATCGCTAGGGGCGTTCGCCATGTCGATGCCCCGTCTTTGGAGACTAGATGGCAACAAGAGGTCGTTTGCATCCTTCATGAACTCCCTCATATGAAGGATGGTGTACCAGGTGTCCATCCCACTCTCTGGGTGCAACTGCTTCATGCAGGCAAACGTGGTTGTGTGGACGCACCGGAGGCATCCTCGGATGGTTTCTTTCCTTACGTTGAGGGGACCTGCCTTGGCGGCGAATCCGGTGAGAGCTGCGTCCAGAACAGACTTGAGGTTGGTGTAGTTCTTCGGCTTGGCACTCCCCGAGTCGAGATAAGTAACGTGCGACTGCCGCGGGTGCATGACCAAGAGGACGCAGTACATGTCTCTGCACAAAACAATCCATGCGCCATCCTCAGATTAATCTTCTCACACACGCAAAAGAGTGATGGAAATATACTAAAGAATGTAACGATGGCTAGCGGTCGATCGTAAACTTACTCGTGGAAATATGGCATGAGGAAGGTTTCCTTAGTATGATTCGCCACCAAGAAATCCTCCATATGCTTCGTTGCAATCACTCGGTCCCGTGGGTTGGCCAATACGCTTTCACGCATGTAGTAGGGGTCTCGCTACGTCTGGTGTTCTCTCTTGCATGATATCGTGCGCCATTTTGAGAGCTACGAGACGCACTAAGGGTGGGAAGAGTCGTTTCAGATGGAAGACGTTGAACATGTCATCAAACCTGAGAAAGAACTTCTCTGCGGGGTATTTCTCCACAAAGCCCACGCCGAGGGGCACCTTGACCACGTGGAGCGGGTACGAGGGGGAACTCGACTGCATAAGTTCCCTCTCCTTCTGCAGAACACCATCATGACAGCTCCTCATGTCCCCGGTCAAGAGTTTGACAAGGCATGGCGGTAGCATCGGCTGGCCCAGAACATGGTGTTGGTGCCACTTGTCGTCGGGTAACTTGTCCAGAACCCGAGGTGGCTGGCTGGCGGAGGCGGCGGCCGCTTTTTTCTCCTGATTCCTTTTTTTGATGGTCTTCCGCCTCTTTAAGCACGGGGGAGCGCCGCCGCCTGCTCTTATCGCGTCGAGTGTCGCACCACGACAAGTGTTTGGGCTTAGCAAAGCTTTCGCTGGCAGATCACGGTGGTCACCGAGCGCTGGAGCGCTGAAGCCGACATCTTCCTCGGGAGTTTCTTGAGAACCGAACAACTTCTTCTTCAAGCATTCCGCTTTCCCTGCTGGGAGATCACGGTGGTCGGGTGAATCATGAGGCGGCTGGTCCATATCAGCGAGCTGATCCAGATCGAGGTCAGCAACAGGCTCGAGATCATCATAATGCTGGTCCATATCGAGATCATCGATGAATTCATCAATGGGATCCTCGCTTCGGTGTTGTGTCGCGGGCTCAGAAGGATCAACTACAGGTGGTGGAGTTAGAGCCGCCGGCGTAGCCGATGGAGTGGCCTTGTCTTGGCTTGCCGCCGTCCCTGATTTGGCGTTCAATCGAATAAGTCGCTTCGACCATACCAAAATTTCATTCTTCAGTCCCGATATCGTCAGCTCGCTGTCGGCTTCCGGGGGCTGATAAGGAGGATACATCTCTCTGCATCCCGCTAAAGCCCGATCCACGTGAACCGGATGGACGTCCTCAGACATTTGCTGGCAATGGAACCTGCGGTTTTGTGGCCAAAGGATTATTCCCTTCGCCACATCCTTCAACTCATTGTCCACGTCGAATAGCAAGGTGCAAGGAACTTCGGGGTCCTATAAGAAAAAAATATGTAGGTTAGAGGGGGCGGTGACGAAGTAGTTAAGTAACGAGTTCACGCTTTAAGATTAATTAACGTGAGGGCGTCAAGCTCGGTGCGTGTCGACGGACCGAGGGCGGGCTTGGGAGTGACAGCAGAGGGGATCTCGGCGCGTGTTGTCGGACCGGTGGGGGGCATTGGAGTGACAATGGGGAGCTCAGCGCGTGTCGAAGGACCGGGGGCGGGATCGGCCGTGCAGGTGACAGGGGGGCTGCTAGCCGGCATTGACGGTGACTCCTGCCTATTATCACCTTCGTTTGCCGCGCCAGGAGTCACAAATATAACAGGTCGAGCTGCATCCTGCGTCGCCCTGTTGTGATAGTTGCTTCCGCATAAGCTTATCAACGGGAGCGGCCCTTGCCCGCCGGCTTTGAAATAGTTCGTCCACGACTGAAACATGGAAGGCATGATTTCATTTAACGTGTTAGCCACCCTGTCATTAACCTTCTCTTCCATCGTGGATTCCAATTCAGTCAACTTGTGCCTTAGCACCCCCGTCTCTTCCCTTAGATCCGCCGTCTCCTCCAGCAGTTGGCTAGTCTGGCTAGTCTCATGCTTCCTCTTCTGCGCTCGCGCCGCCATTCGCTCCTCTTTGGTAGTTGCTACGGCGAATCCATGGTTAACATGCTTGCGACCTCCTCCGTGTGCGATCGTACGGCCCTGATGCGGCCTTGTCAACGGTGGTAGTTCCTTCACCTTGTTCAACGCCCTGACAAGGGGTATGTCCCACGGAAGCTTATCCGTCGACGCCTGAGACGAGGAGGCTGCTTCTGTCGTTTGTTCTGCTATCTGCAGAAGTAACGTGAAGCATTAAGAAATGCCAATACTAGAATTTAATCGAGAGTAGGATCTAACTAAGCTGAAACCGGTAAATTTGCTTACCAGTTCTTTCTCAAGTGCAAGCACCTTCTCGTCCGTGGCCAACTTGAGACCGACCATCTTCCTGGGGTCCGTGATGACATCCCCAGTATCGGTTTCTTTATGGTACCGGGACCTCAAAAATCTCCACGTCTCCGGGTGGGGGTACTTGTGCCACGGGTTCTCGATGCCGTCTTCTATATAGGCCTGGTCCTCCTTCGCCCATATCTCCTTCTTGCCGGCGTAACCGTTGCTACCCAGGCGGTGGACTCCGATGTTCTTGTTTCTCATGTCCACTCCCCACATGGTGTTAGCCTTGGTTTGCTCTAGATCTTCACTGGCCACGAAAGCATCGAAGTCTTCTTGCGTAATCTTCGGAAAGTGGCTGTGGATCTTCTCGAAATCGTCACCCGCCGCACGCATATCCCTCACCATATATTTATAACCGCTCGGTGCTTTGGTGAACTTGGTCATGGCATGGGTGTTCACCGCATTACCTTCGAGATCCTGGTTGTTGTACTCGCAGGAAACTCGTATCGGGCGTGCAGCCTCGAAATAAGTTGAGCGCGCAAATGCTTCTTGTCCTTGTGTTGGAGGTTAGTTTCGTTGAGGTTGACGACGTCCCGAAGGATTGCTGCCAATTGGATGCCGTAACCCCTCGCGCGAGTTTTAGGCTCCCGAGGCACACCATCGCTGTCAACCACCGTGAATGGTTCTCGGGTGGCACCGACCTGGTTTGGGCGCCGCTCCCGACGTCGTTTCCTAGCTTGGTTACTGGTCTTGGAGCCACCACCCGCGCCACTATCGGTGGTTTCTTCTCCTCTACCACCTTGCTCCTCGGCATCCTCCCTTTCCTCGTCCGCGGTAGGGTTATAATCAGCATCATCGCTGCCCATTTTTTCATTCTACTGCTCTAAGAATATCAGATGATAGTGCGCCCCCAACTCTTGTTCAGAAGTCTTGGCGCCGGTGTCGTTGTTCTGGTCTCCGCGAGACGACATTGCAACCGTGTTTCAAGGGGGTCACGCTGTCATTTCAGAGAAATAAAACAGCAAAACATTAATTTTGTTATCTTAGACATATCTCCCCGATGGTAAGCTTGTGGCACGTGCTCAAGGAATCCATGTTGGCTCCGGAAAGACCGAGGAAAACTGGTTCTATTCTTTCAGCATGATGTTCGTCGATGACAGGTAAAAGTTCTTAAGCAACAATATGTTTGAAGATTGCTTTTGGTGTCTATTGTTTTATGAAAGCTTTAGCATGTTTAACTTTGTTTTATGCTTGGATTAGGTTCAAGGGGTCTGTGCTTAGAGTGGACGGACTTAACGGACCTAATCCAGGAGCCGGTGGCCAATCACTACGGGAGAGGCAGGAGAGGCCGACGGCCGCTGGGTACGCCGACGGCAAAAAGTCGGCGCCGTCGGCGTACCACGGGGAAACGGGGAACCGCTGGCGTGCCCGTCGGCGTAGGGGGGACCGTCGGCGTGGCGGGATACACCCCGACGGTTGCTGTCGGCGTGTCGGGAGACCGTCGGCTTTTAAACTTTCCCGTTTTCCGCACCGGGCCACTGCCCACTTACCACGTCGCGCGCATCCCCTCCTCGCGTTGACCCGCACATCCCACACCCGCACCCCTCCCCCTCCCGCGAGCCCCGCCCCCTCCCAGCGAGCCCCGCCGCCACCACCGCCCCCCCGCCGCCCGGCCACGTCGCCTCCCACGGAGCCCCGCCGCCTGCCGCGCCCGTCCGAGCTCCGCCCTCCTCCGCCCCGCCCCGCCCCGCCGTGCTCCGATCTCCTCCACCAACTCGCCCCGCCCCCTCGCGCCCCCCGCCGTGCTCCTCTCTCCATCGCGCGCGCCGTCACCGGCCGTCGCGTGCCCCCTCGCCTCCTGTCCCCGTCGTCACCCGCCGTCACCGCGCCGCCTACCCGCGCCGCCTCCTGTCCCCCGTCGCTGTGAGGGGACGCGCCGCCGCCGGTAGCCCCCCTCCCTCCTCCCCTCTGCCCGGCCCAGCCCGCCTCTCCTCTGATCGGAGCATCTCACTTCGGCCGGCATGTGCTAGAGGCAGAGGTGAGGGTTAGTTAGTTAGTTAGTTAGATTTAGGTTTATTAATTGTTAGATTTAGGTTATGTTAGTAATTGTTAGGTGCTGTAAGATTTGTTAGTTAGATTAGAAAAATAATTTTAGGTTAGATTAGAAAAAATTTAGGTGAAAATTTAGGTTAGATTAGAAAAGAATTAGGTGTTAGAAATTTTTATGTTAGATTAGAAATTTTTTAGGACTTGATAGGTTAGAAAAATTATAGTTTAAAAACTTGTAGGTGTTAGATAAAAATTTATTTGCTAATTTTTTTTATCCGATATATTCTTATTATCTGACTGTTTTTGTTATAGGAGATCTGAGCGGCAACGCCGTCCGTCGACCCTGACCCCGCCGTCCGTCGACCCTGACCCCGTCGTTCGACTACTTCCTCTACCGCCGAGGGTGAGCTAGAATTCCGTCTTCTCCCTCGCATTTATTTATGTCGCGTCACCTAGGTGTCATTTCCCGTCCGCGAGCGTTACGCGGATAAATATGCATTAGAGGTAGGCATATTTTGAACCGTAACGCTTGCGGCATTTACGGGACAGTCGGCGGATGCGTAGTTGGGTACGTTTTCTATGTTCTGCTCCGGTCTGGGTCAGGATTTCGGTAGCGCCTCCTCGTTGTTCTCCTTATGCACATCCTCTCGGCTTTTTGCCGAGACGTGTATCGGGAGAGCAGCGGGGAGGTGCTGCCGAAATTCTGTCTCGGATCGGGGTAGAGCATGGAGAACGTACTCAATCTACGGATCCGGCGGCTGCTAGGACCCTTACCTATTAGAGATGTAGGTTGATGCTTCATTTTGCACGGTAGGAAAAAATTACTATGATGCAATTAATTTCATGCTATGTATGTTGTTTGGCTCCGAAATAAAACAGAGGATGGCTGATAATGGGTGGATATACAGTGGCCGAATTAGTGCGGTTGAAAGGTCTGATGAGTGGGTATGGAAGAAGGATTTCTTAGTGAAGGAGTTAGCGCGTGGTTCAAAGGCAGGCATTCGTCCACTTTGCCCTTGCAGTCATTGCAGGAAGCGTCAGCGTAAGGGAAAAGAGGATATGATAAAACACCTTTGGTCTTATGGGTATATGCCGGGCTTCGTCACGACGGTCGACTTTGCTGAATACGAACGTGAGAGTGGCAGGGTGATGCGTCAACGGATCAATGGCAAGGAGGACGATGGGATTAGAAACTTTCTGAATGATCTCCGTGATTCCTACATGCCAGATTCGCCACCTTCACACGAGGAACCGGAGGAACCGTGTGAACAGGAGGAACCGTGTGAACCCGAGGAACCGGAGCCTACCGCGAAGGCCTACTTTCATATGATGGAAACGGCTGAGAAACCTCTGTACGAGGGCGCAAGTATTTCTCAGCTCGATGCCATCTCACAAGTACTAGCCAAAAAGCTCTAGTATGGCAACACCCGTTCATGCTTTGAAGCTCATCTGCAAACATATGGTAACATGTTGCCCGAAGGACATTGTTTGCCTAAAAGCATGTACGAGACGAAGAAAATCTTGCGAGAGCTCAACATGGATTATGAAAAGATAGATTGTTGTCCTAAAGGTTGCATCTTGTTTCGGCAACAGTTTGCGGATGACAAGTACTGTACCCTGTGTGGAGCCTCTAGGTATCATGAGGTAAAGGGAGCAGATGGTCAGAAAAAGCAGACGAAAGTCGCCAAGAAGATTCTTCGTTATCTCCCATTTATAAAAAGAATCCAGCGGCTTTACATGAACAAGGAGTCTGCCACACAGATGACGTGGCACAAGATGGGGAAGAGATACGAGGACGAGCACGGACGGGTAAAGATGGGACATCCATCTGATGGTCAGGCATGGAAGAATTTCGATGCAAAATACCCCGAGGAGGCAGAAGAGGCTCGAAATGTCAGAATTGCGATAGCAACCGATGGATTCAATCCGTATGGTATGTCGACTGCCTCGTACAGCTGCTGGCTCGTGTTTGTTATTCCGCTCAATCTCCCTCCCGGAGTCCTAATGCAAAGAAAGACCATATTCCTGTCGCTGGTCATTCCAGGGCCTGAATATCCGGGAAAGAATTTGAGTGTCTATATGCAGCCGCTTGTGGATGATCTGTATCACTCTTGGCACCACGGGACTATGACATACGACCGTGCATCGAAGAGAAACTTCTTGATGAAAGTTTGGTTCCACTATTCCATGCACGACATGCCAGGGTACGCCCTATTCTGTGGATGGTGTACAGCTGGTATGTGGCCATGCCCAGTGTGCAGGAACCGACTTGAGTTCATTTGGCTAAACGGGGGTAAGAAGTATTCTGCCTTCGACACGCATCTCAAGTTTCTCAAAAGAAGGCATCGGTTTAGAGAAGACGAAAAGAACTTCAAAAAGGGAAGAGTTGAGCGTGAAGAGAAAGAGATACCAACTTTCGATGGTGCAGTTGTTGATGCCGAGCTACGTGCTCTCGTACCTGCTCCGGGAAATGGCCCACGATATGTGGGATATGGTGAAACACACAACTGGACTCACGTGGCAGGTTTGACGCAGCTCGAATATTACAAGGACCTCGAACTACCCCATAATATCGATGTGATGCACACCGAAAAGAATGTCGGAGAGTCTCTGTTTCACACAGTGCTGAACATTCCTGACAAGTCAAAGGATAATGTCAAAGCTAGAGTTGATGTTAAGAAGCTCTGTGATAGGGAGAGATTACACATGCAGCCTCCTAACAACCGTCGAAAAAATTGGTTCAAGCCGCATGCCGACTTTTGCCTTACTAGTCTTCAAAAGAAGGAGGCATTCATGTGGCTCAAATACGTCGTGATGTTCCCTGACGGTTATTGTTCGAACATAAGTAAGGGAGTCAATCTTGCAACGGGAAAAGTCAATAGGCTCAAGAGTCACGACTATCATATTTGGATTGAGCGGCTGATGCCTGTGATGGTTCGAGGGTATCTCCCCGACCGTGTGTGGCGAGTGCTCGCGGAGTTGAGCCATTTCTTCCGCACGCTCTGCGCTAAGCAGATATGTCCCCTGATTATTCAGAAGCTGCATGATCTAGTGCCGGAGTTGCTATGCAACTTAGAGACGATATTTCCGCCAGGCTTCTTTACTCCGATGGCACATCTTGTTGTGCATCTCGCGAACGAGGCTCTCTTGGGTGGACCGGTGCAGTTTCGGTGGCAGTTTTGTATTGAGAGAGAGTTTAAGTATATTCGAACCAAATGTGGAAACAAAAATCAGATTGAAGCATGCATAGCTGAGGCAACTATCCTCCAGGAGATGGCAGACGCTAGGCTAACGTACTTTCCCGATGATGTTCCCACTATGCATAACCAGGCCTCTCGATACAATGTCGACGAGCCTAAGAAAGACCCCAAGCTCCTCCTCTTCAAGTGTCCCGGTGGAAAGGCTGGTGGCGCAAGAAAGTATACTTTGACCAAGGAAGAGCTGGAGTGCGTAATGCTATATGTGCTCTTGAACATGGATGAAGTGGTTCGTGACGAGGGGGAAGCAGGAAGTTTCCTCAGGTAAAATGGTGAACCGAATTACTTTGCAACTAGTAACTCGATTTCGCTCTAATACATATTTATTTTATTTTAGCCAATTCAAGGATGAAATGTGGCCGGGGACGGTGGATCTCGATGAAGCCGAGCTGGAAATTCTTCTGAAAGAGGGTGCCCCCGGAAAGAAAAAATTCACGGCTTGGTTCAGGGAAAAGGTAATTTCTAGCCTGCCCCTACCTTGCAATCCGTGTCTTCTCATTTTCTATTACACATAACTAATACACTGAACTTGTAGGGAGCTAATCCCAACGTTGTGATGTCCGATGAGTTGAGATGTGTCTCCCAAGGATGTAACCGTAGAGTCGAGGCGTATGAGAAGTATGATGTGAATGGGTATCGCTTCCATACGGAGTTTCACCAGAACAGTCGGCCTAATGCAAAAACTGTGAATACCGGGGTCTTCACTAAAGGAGCTGGTCAGTTTGACTAATACGGAAGGTTACAGAACGTATATGAGCTGACGTCCAATAATGCGAACATAGAACTCAAGCTCGTTGTGTTCAAATGCCACTGGTTTGACCCAAAGCATGGACAGAAAAGTACCCCTTCCATTGGGTTAGTTGAAGTGAAGCCTTCAACCACCTACAGCGGATCCGATGTCTTCATTGTGGCCCACCAAGCCAAGCAAGTTTATTATTTGCCCTAACCATGTCAGAAAGAGGGACTCAAGGGCTGGGAAGTCGTGTTCCAGGTGTCGCCACATGGGAAGCTACCTATGCCCTCTGACGATGATTATAACAACATTAACCCCAAAACATACGAGGGAATTTTCTATCAAGAGCAAGAGAACTTTGGAGACTTTGACATACAAGGTCTCGAAAATCTCGAAGATGATGCACCGATAGGGGGTGAGGTAGTGGTGAATATAAAGGACATAGACATGCTCAACAAGTTGCAGGAGGAAAATGACAACGATGATGAGCCTCCACCGTGCGAGGAGCCTCCAATTTACTTCAACCGTGATAGTGATGTTGATAGTGACGATGAGAACCTAAGAACTAATTATGAGAGTGATGATTCGTGGTGAGGGTCTTTTTATGTCTTTATTATGCTTAGTTTTATCTTTATGCTTAGTATTTATTTATGTCTTTATTATTCTTGGTATTTATTTTCTAACATGCTTCTTAATTGCATTACATCTATATGCTTACTGTTTACCCTTTCTCAATGCAGGTGATCCACCAATATGAGCCAAGGCAAGGAATCATCGGGCAGTTTGCTGAACTCGCTGCGCCAGAGGAAGCCTACCAAAAGTGGAAGGGAGCCTATTCCGAACCCTAGATACCCTACTGATGAGGGTGGGACCAGAGGTCGAGGACGAGGGGCAGCTGTTGCTCCACTCCCTCCGAGGGGAGGACGAGGGCGAGGTGGAGGACGAGGGCGAGGTGGCGGACGAGCACTACTAGAGGGTGGTGACATACCCTCCGCTTCTGGCAACGTGGCTTCACACTCCCGTGAGTTGGCGTCTCGAGACGAGGAGACGCAGGGGACGGTGTCTGGCGGCGAGGGGACGGTCTCTCTTGGCGGCGAGGGGTCCGTGAAGAAGCCACGGATTCGTGGGGAAACGACTGTCCCTGATGAGTCCAAGATGCCTAAAACCGAGGAGGAGAAAGTCCTCATTGCGCCTGACGACGTTGAGTAAGCTACTATACTAATTTTGAACACGCCATTTCATTTGTACCAAAACAATTTGACATGTACTAATGTTTGATTATTCTGCAGGAACTGGAAGAGGCCAGCGGGGTGCCGTCCTCCTAACACTTTGCTTGGAGCTGTGATTAGGAAGTACTGGCCGGGCTTTTACACTGTGGTCCCCAACGGCGAGAAGAAGCTTGCCCGCCATTGGGTAGACTATGAGGAGGCCGATTGCCCGGGCTTCGAGACAGCTGCTGACGCTGTGATCAGCACGTTCTGGGTAAGGCGAGGTTTTCCAATTACGTCCATAGGTGATGCCCCCACCATGCTAACTCTTTACTCTCACAATCTTTTTATGCATGTTTACAGAGATTCTATAGGGTTCTTCCGGAGCATCAGGCCTCGGCGAACAAGACTTTGTTGGGGTATGTAAGAAGCTGACACGACAGCAGTTCTACAATGTAAGGAATACATGCATGAGTCAATTCAGTTCCGAGAAGTTCGGCAAGACGGCGCCGAAGCATGAGACTGTGAGTGCAAAGCCTGCGATGACTATGGAAGATTACGTCGAGGTAAGTCAAAATTGTCAATGGTATCATATGTTGCTGCTAAACTGCAATTTGCATTATCTGTTATTCAAAATGAGTCTTGAATTTTTCAGGTTATGCCCCGGTGGGCCGATGGTAAAGAGGACGCATGGAAGGCGATGGTGGCATCGATGTGGCTCGGGGAGGACGAGGCGTTCAAAGCCTTAAGCGAGCGGAACAAGGCAAACCGCGGCCACGAGGGGACACACTGTGCGGGAGCCCGCAACCATACTAGCTTCAAGGAACATTTTGTATGTGCACACATCGAACAACATGCATTTTTTTCCCGTCATGTTTCTATCTGGTATCCATAACATTTCTTTGGCGATGCAGGAGTCCATCACGGGGAATGTCCCTCTTACGGACATGGAAGCATGGGAGAAGATGAGGATCAAGAGGCCCGATCCATCCAAGCCCCAGCCCTCGCTTCCAGAGTACTTCGGCAACGCCGAGGAGGACATAGATGGTTACACGAAGGCGTTTCAGGGTTTTCATCCTCACGTGGAAAACCCTATTCAGGAGGAGACCGACGTGAGGGCTTTGGTCGTGGGCGGGCGCGGCAGGGAGCATGGACGTCTTAGCTGCCTTAACCAGGTGATCCCGCGTACTCCTGAGTTGAGCCTCACGCGTATCAAGGCCACCCTCACCGCCGACGGCCCCGTTGTCCCTCCTCCTCGACGGACTTCCAAAGCTCGCGTCGAGGTAAGTTCTTCTCAATCTCATTCCCTTTTCGGCATTTCTTCCTTAGTAGCTAACTTGACGAGATTCAACTTTCATCGAGATTCATTTTTCTTGAAATTGTAGTGTGTTATAGGCGATGCCTATGTCGCACCCGGACTTCTATAGGATACTCACCGTACGAACTGAACAGTATTCTGATGGGATTACGGGGCTTTCCGGCACCCGCGTCCTCTTACGAGTAGGCCAACACTTATGTGTGACAACCCATCGCTACTGTTCACCGTCGATGTAAACTATCCTGTAGAAATCAGGACACTACCATTGACGTACTTCATACCATACACACATGGTACGTCAACGGCTTTGAACAAAAGGATAACACAACATGCCTCTACGACACAAAAGATTGAAATAAGGTAGCAAATGGCCTTCACTAAGGCAGAAATAGCAAATACAATCATCCAGAGGACACATGTCCCAACATAGCATTCATTACATCAGCGGAAGCATTCAAAGGGGTCTGAGTACAGACAAAATCCAAATAGGCTGAAGAAGCCGGAAACTGAAATAAAGACGGAGCCCATCCACGATGTCTCGTATCCTGCCCGGGTCCGCTAACTACTCGTCAGCAGCCTCGTCAAACTCCACGTAGTAGCCGTCACCTGGATCCTCGTAATCGTAGTCTGCGGAAACCACAGCCCCAAAGGGGTCAGTACATAGACGTACTGGCAAGCAAGACTCACAGTTCACCAAAGTATAGCCCGTCAACACAAGCACAGATGACTTGGGTTCAACGGAAAGGAAGGGGATATAAAAGATGCTGCAACTGGCTGCACTAACCAACTACAGAGATTCTATCACTTCCAACTATCAGAAAGGGGATAAGATCGAGTGTTGTAACCAACTGAAAGATAACTTCAAACAAACCCATCCTGGATCTCGCCCCTTATCCAAAGAAGCAATCCAAGGATAACTCACACAGTTGGATTAGGATGAATCAAGTTATGGTGACAATAATCCTATTACTAGTCAAATTGATAATCATGGGGTGTGAGATTGTGAATCATTAGGTTTAAGTTGTCCTGAGTACTTGTTAGCCAGTACTTTCACCAAGTTAACCATAACCGCGGAAAACACGGCTTCTCGAGAAGATTGTCCCTGCAGGGTTGCACCAATTTGGCCGTACACGTATGAATAACCCGCCAGATGGGATGCCTCCCACCAAGCGGGGCACTCAACACAACTCAACTCTTCTTCGCATCAAGCCCAAAGCACCTTGGGCGCACGGCTAATCAAGCCCCGAAGAAAAGGGACCCTCATAGCACTCTAAGACCGTGTCCCCCTATATGCCGACTACGAAAGTTCCACCCTGCGCTTGGCTCGCAAAAACATGCATGCGGCAAATAGAAAGCACGAACTAAATGAGATGATTTGGACGAGATGCGAATCGAATCAAATTGAGGGGGGCGCCCATACTTGCTTCCCACATGCGGGTAGTGCGCTCATCATGGATCAGTAGACAAGACCCTTTTCCTATTAGGGTCGACACTAGCAGGCCTCAAAACCACACAGGGCCTCCTGCCGGTGCCTTATCATCAAATTATTATTAACAGTAATAACATTAGCATGATTGATTGATGGATTAAACAACGAGCCCCCAGAACATAATGAAATATAGTAACTGAAAGTAACGGGTAACAGACTCGAGCAACACAACCTAAGCATGCTAGTAAGACACTGGCTCAGTCAATAGGGTTGTAGGAGTGGTGGTGAGGCAATATCAGGGTTAAAGGATTCATGTGATAGGTTCGTAACAGAAACAACTACCACTAAGGCTAGCAAGATTAGACAACGGAAAGTATCGGTAACCAGGGTTGAAAGGAACACAATGGTTCATGTGAGTGATAACTTGCCTGCAAACTCAACAGCCGGGTACTGAGCTAGATCCTCAGAAGGGGTGCTGTAAGGTCGTCTGCCTCAACGTCGTCGTCTATTCGAGAAGAAGCAAACAGACAAAACAGGAATGTAAACAATCATTTTCATGGCATTGTGCACAATCAAGATGATGCATGACAAATTAATGGTTGCATCAAAATAAACTAGCTAACATGATAATACAATTTAAATGGACCACTAAGCTATTTGAGTGGCATATGGGAAAAGGTCCATAACTAAGTGGAACAAATGATTTACAATTAATTATTATGTGAAAGTTGTTATCATGATGCATGCATGATGGTAATAACAAAATAACAACAAAGGTAGCAATAATAGATGCAAAGGAAAAGGAATAAAACAAGTTTGGAAATTATTTATTAAGTTTGGAAAATGTGGTTACTTAAACATGTCACACAAACAATTATTGTTTTCATCAATGTAAAGTGTGCAAAACAATTAACAAAATTTATATTTGAAAAGAACATCAAATTTTAGTTGGATTACATGTTTCAAATATTGAAATTTGAATTAGGATGAATTTATTATGAATTAAACAATATTAAACAAGTTTTAATTGAATTTAAAACAAGTTGGAATATTATTTGAATTTTATTTGTTCAAATCATAAATTCAAATTCACATTTGAAAAGTTCACACTTTGATGGTTTGAAAACATATTTTGCATGTTCAAAAATATTTTATATTAAGCAAGTTATGATTTTATCAAATTTAATTGAATTAAACAAGTATTAAATTATTTAGGCAATTTAAGTTATTCAAACCAGGAAACAAATTATATTTGAATAGGATATTCAAAATGGTATGAAAAACATATTTTATTTGCCTTATTTGGAATTAGTATGAATTATTTATGAATTATTGCAAATTACATTTGAATTATTCAAATTTGAATTTTTAAATGCATTTTGAAAACTCAAAACAGAACACAAATGGAACAATTGGATAGACAATAAAATTTGGAGCAGTAAACATATACAACTTTTATTAATTGGGCTTATAGTTTAAAAGTTATTAATGTTTAAAGTTTGGGTTTTTATTCTGCCATTTAAAAAGGAAAAGGAATTAAAAACAGCACGGGGTTAAACTTTTGTTACAGGGCGGCAGTTACACGCAGTCACTGCCGCGCGGGCCAGGGGCCAACGTGGCGCAAGCGAATGCTTGCGTGGCCACCAGTGCCACTGACTGGTGGGCCACTGCGCGGGGAGAAAAACTCCAAAAGAAGTGCGCGTCGGGGACTCGAACCCACGACCGTGCGCTAGCGTGCTCGCTGTCTGAACCAATTGTGCTGTTGCGCGTTTCTCGACAGGTAACAGGGCGCAGGGAGGATATGGTGTACCACGCGCTAACTGAACTTCTGACGAGCAATCGCTTCCGCGACACGGACAGAGGAACGCGGCGGCGATCACCGTCGTGTGCAGCGGCTAGGGTGCAGAAACAGAGGCAACGTGGACGTAAACGTGCGCGCTACGGAGGGAACCAGGAGGGGGAAGGAATCGTGCTGCTCACCGCGTAGGTAATCGAGGCAGAGGCTCGACGGTGACGCACTGACGACGGAGGCGACGTCGGCGGGGAAGAGGACGGCGGCGCGGCTGCAGTGCCCCTCCCAGATAGCTCCGGTGTTCAAATCGTAGAGGAAGAAGAGGCGGCGTCGTTCCCGGCGAGAGTTGGCTAGGTGGGGTAGTGATGTGGCGGCGCCATGGTGATGTTCAGAGAACTGTCGCCGGCGATGAAAATCAGAGGGGGGAACGTCGTCAGAGAGAAGGAATGGCGGCGGATCCGCGGGGGAGACAGGGCCTAGGGGTTAGGGTTCGATCTGGCGGCGCTAGCTGTGCCCTAGTGGTATTTATGGAGCCCTAGGGTGGCTCCTGGCCGTCGGCGCGGCCGTACTCCGACGTGGAGGCCGCGGATGGCTGCCGTACTTGGAAAAGAAGATCCGCACGAGTTTTGAAGCGGTAAGTGACGCGGTAGGCGGGCTGGGCTGCGCGCGCTAGGCTAGGTGGGCTGGGTTTGCTATCTGCTGCGCGCGCGCTGCGGTTTCCTTCTTTTTTATTTTTCCTTCTCTGTTTTTTTTTGTAGGTTTTGCTTTTGGAAGAAATAGGTAGGTTTTAGCTTAGGGAAAAATCCAGAAAAATTAGGTTAGACTTTTTAGATGATTAGAAACCACTTTCCAAGTTTGGATTTCAGAAAGTTGAGATTTAAAATGATGTTTGCATTTGAATCCAAAATTGGATGAATTTTCAATATTGATTAACCATTAAGAAAATAAGACATTTTTATAGGGTGGCCCCTAAGATTAAAAGTTTGAATTTAGTTGATTTGTTTAGAGATTTCAAAAACTCAAGTGGGTTGTTGTTTGAAGAATTTGATTTGGTATTGGAATATTTTGTTAATTTAATATAGAAAACAACCACTTAATAGGGTTCACCCTATTAATAGTTGGATTAGAAACATTGGAATGGTTTGATATTTGATAATTTTCAAATAAGGTGTTGATGATGATTTTGCTTTGAATTTGAAAACCAATTTGGAAAGACTTAGTGGAATTTATAACACCATTTTATTAATTGATCCATATTGAAAATTATGACAACAAATAGATGGTTTTTATTTGTGATTTTATTCCAAATGTTGTAACAGAGCAAGTATGAAAATAACCATTTGAAATTGTTTGAGTTTGATTATGAAAACAAGATAAAACAGATGCAAAACAAATAGTAACAAATGCAAACAAAAATAAAACAAATGCAATGAGATGATGACATGATACATTGCTTGAATTTAAAACAAGAAACAAAACATTCTAAGGGATATTTCATACTTGGGATGTTACAAAACGCCCCCCCTTGAAGGAATCGCGCCCCGAGATTCCTTACTGAGAAGTGAAAAGGTCCGGATACTTCTTGCGAAGATCCTCTTCGGTCTCCCACGTTGCCTCTTTATCGGAATGATGCGACCATTGCACCTTCAAGAACTTGGTGCTCTTGTTGCGAGTCTTACGCTCGGTCTCATCGAGAATACGAATAGGGTGCTCCTCATAAGATAGATCATCTTGCAGTTCAATGGAATCATGATCAACTGCACGATCTGGATCTTTGAAACACTTCTTGAGCTGTGACACGTGGAACACATCGTGCACCTTGGATAGTTTTTCTGGAAGTTCAAGACGATAAGCATTTTCTGCCCGCCTTGAAAGAATGTTGAAAGGACCAATGTATCTTGGTGCAAGCTTTCCTTTCACACCAAAACGATGAGTGCCTCTGAGGGGAGTTACACGGAGATATGCTTTATCACCAGGTGCATAGATCATATCCCTGTGCTTGCTATCATAATAGCTCTTCTGACGAGACTGAGCAATCCTGAGATTGTCACGAATGATACGAACTTTCTCCTCGGCTTCCTTAACAATGTCAGGGCCTAAAAGTGAACGTTCACCAGCTCCAGACCAATTGATTGGACTCCTGCATCTGCGACCATACAGTGCCTCAAATGGTGCCATGCCTAGGCTTGCCTGGTAGCTGTTGTTGTAGGAGAATTCAGCATATGGAAGGCAATCCTCCCATTTCATGCCAAAGGAGAGACCACATGCTCTGAGCATATCCTCGAGAATCTGATTGACTCTTTCGACTTGCCCCTGAGACTGAGGGTGATAAGCTGTGCTGAACAGAAGTTTAGTGCCCAATGCTTCTTGAAAGCTTTTCCAGAAATGAGAAGTGAAGATACTTCCACGGTCTGAGCTTATTTCCAATGGAACACCATGAAGAGGAACAACCTTTGCTGTATAGAGCTCTGCTAACTGGCTAGCTCAGATAGTCTCCTTGACAGCAAAGAAGTGAGCAACCTTAGTGAGACGATCAATAACAACGAAGATTGCATCGTTGCCCTTCTTGGACTTTGGAAACCCAGTAACGAAATCCATTTCAATCATGTCCCACTTCCACTCAGGAATTTTCATAGGTTGGAGTATACCGGCTGTTTTCTGATGGACTGCCTTAACACGTTGACAAACGTCGCATTCAGAAACGTATTGAGCAATTTCACGTTTCATGCCAGGCCACCAATACAGAGTCTTGAGATCCTGGTACATCTTTGTACTTCCAGGGTGAATGGATAGAGGAGTTTCATGAGCCTCCTTGAGAATGATATCCTTGAGACTTTGAATCTGAGGAACTGCAATGCGTCCTTCGAAGAACACAGTTCCCTTGTCATCAATTGTGAAGGACTTGAATTTATCATTGCCTTCCTTGATGTGCTCTACAATCTTCTTGATTTCAGTATCACGAAGTTGCTCAGAACGAATCTTGTCCTCGAGAGTTGGACTGGCTGTCAAGCTAGCAAGGTATCCTTCAGGGACAAGACCAAGGTTCAGCTTCTGGAATTCTTCATGAAGTGGAGGTTGGATTTCCATGATCATGAGATTATTGCAATAGGATTTGCGACTGAGAGCATCGGCCATAACATTAGCCTTGCCTGGAGTGTAAGAAATGGTGAGATCAAAGTCTTTAATCTTTTCAATCCATCTCCTTTGCCTGAGGTTCAGATCTGGCTGAGTGAAGATGTATTTCAGACTCTTATGATCGGAAAAGATTTCAGTTTTGTTACCCAACAAGTATTGTCTCCATTTCTTGAGGGCAAACACAACTGCTGCAAGTTCAAGATCATGAGCGGGATAGTTTTGCTCATGTGGGTTCAACTGACGTGAAGCATAAGCCACAACTTGACGTTCTTGCATAAGAACTGCTCCTAGGCCTTGGAGAGATGCATCACAGAATATCTGGAAAGGTTTGGTAGTATCGGGGCCAACCAGAACTGGGGTGGAAGTGAGTTTAGTCTTCAGGAGGTTGAAACTCTCATCACATTGCGGAGTCCAAACGAACTTCTTGTCCTTCTTTGTGAGATCAGTGAGAGGTTTGGCAATCTTGGAAAAGTTTTGGACGAAACGACGGCAATAGCTAGCAAAGCCAAGAAAACTTCTGACTTGCTTCACCGTCTTAGGGGGTTTCCAATCAACAATTGCCTTAACCTTTTCAGGATCAATGGCTATGCCTTTGGCAGAGATGATATGACCAAGATATGCAACTTCTGGAATCCAGAACTCGCATTTGGAAAACTTGGCATACAGACGATGCTCGCGAAGATTCATGAGAGTGAGACGAAGGTGTTCTCCATGCTCTTCCTCGGATTTGGAGTAGACTAGAATATCATCAAGATATACCACAACGAACTTGTCGAGGTATTCATGGAAGACAGAATTCATGAGTCTTGAGAACGTTGCCGGTGCATTGGTGAGACCAAAGGACATGACGGTGTATTCATATAGACCGTAACGAGTGGTGAAAGCTGTCTTAGGAATATCTTCCTTTCTGATCTTTATTTGATGGTACCCCATCCTCAAGTCCAATTTTGAGAATATTGAGGCTCCAGCAAGTTGATCAAAAAGATCATCGATACGAGGAATTGGATACTTGTTCTTGATGGTTTTCTCGTTGAGAGGACGATAGTCAACCACGAGTCTTTTTGTTTGATCCTTCTTGGCAACAAACAGAGTTGGGCAACCCCAAGCGGAGGAACTAGGCTGAATGTAACCTTTCTCCATGTACATATCGATTTGCTCCTTCAACAATTTCAGTTCAGGAGGAGCTATCTTGTATGGATGCTTAGAGATTGGAGCAGTACCTGGCTCAAGCTCGATCACGAACTCAACTGCTCTGTCCGGAGGCATCCCTGGCAATTCTTCTGGAAAGACGTCAGGGAATTCACAAACCACCGGAACATTTTCAATTGCAGGAAGGGGTTTGGCATCGAGGTTGAACAGCTGAACAGAACTTGATCCATAAGGAGAATAGACTATCTGGCCTGAAGTGTGAGAGAGAGTTATTGACTTTTGAGCACAGTCAATTTTAGCTTTGTGGGTCTTCAACCAATCCATACCCAGAATGACATCAATGTCAGAATTTCCCAGCAACATGAGTGAAGCAAGGAATATGCGACCTCCAATTAGGATTTGATTGTCCATGGTTATCTTGGATGTAATCATTTTAGTTCCCGGAGAGTGCACATAGATTTGATTGCTTAGTGGAACCAGAGCTAAATTGTACGTTGTAGCAAAGATCTTTGACACGAACGAATGCGATGCTCCAGTATCAAACAACACTTTAGCTGGAAAAGAGTTTACGGGTAATATACCGAGAACGACGTCAGCAGCTTCCTCAGCTTTGTCGGCCTTGATATGGTTCACCCTCACGTTCCTCCCGACAGGCCTGTTGTTGGAGTTGAAGGCTTTAGCCGGGGGAGCACGAACCATTGCCTGGTTGGTGTTGGGGCGAGGAGGTGGTGGAGGTAGCTGCCACTGAGTGCACTTATCAGCGTAGTGTCCAGTCTCCTTACACTTGTAGCAAGTGACGACACGAGGAGGACCTGGCCTTGGCTGTCCCATTGGAATCCTCTGACCCTGCATCTGAGATGGGTTGGGTGGGCAGGGACCAAAGCCTGGAGAAGCTTGGGCATTTGGAGCCCGAGTGACAGCACCATTTGGCACCCAGATGCGGCGCTTCTGCGGAGGGGTGGTCATGTTGGAGGAGGAACCACCCTCACGCGAGTGCTTACGGGACTCTTCGAACGCCTTGCGCCCATTCTCCTCATTGAGCGTGGTGTTCACGAGCTCCACGAAGTCCTTGCACTTGATGTTGGTGAGAGCGTACTTCAGTTCCGGGTTAAAACCTCGGCGGAACCTTGCCATCTTCTTGGCTTCAGTGGACACCTCGTCAGCAGCGTATCGAGCTAGACGATTGAACTCGTTCTGGTAGCCAAGTACGTCCAGCTTGCCCTGTTTGAGAGAGCAGAATTCCTCACGCATCCTTTCCATGAGACCATCTGGGATGTGGTGCTTCAGGAAGGCATCCTTGAAACAACCCCAGGTGATAGGATAGCTAGCTCTCATGGTCTGGTAATTCTCCCACCAAGTAGCTGCCTGACCCTTCAGTAGGTAGGTGGCATACTTGACCTTATCTTCCTCAGCAACATGAGCTATTTCCAGAGCCCTGTTCATCTCCCTGATCCAGTCATCAGCATCCAGAGGCTCACGTGTTGCCACGAAAGCTCTCGGCCCCATGCTCAGAAACTCCTTGATGCTGACTCGCGGAGCATTCTGGTTGTTGTGCTGGTTAGCCTGGATCTGGGCCATCTGAGCCACGACCTGAGTCATCTGAGTCAACAGCTCCGTGAGCGGAGGTGGTTCAGGCGGGTTGCTCCTTGTTGGCAGCATCCTGAATAGACATTCATTTTAGCACAACAACAGAAAAAGGATAGACTTGGTAACCGAAAGAGAGATTATTCCGACGTATGAATAGATAACCAACAGGTACATCATCACATGTTCAAATACATCAGAATATCCAACAGACCAATACATGGTTCGAATGCCAAAGGATAACTAAACATAGCTAGGAATGGATACATCGGTACTCCCATGCTCATCACGCAGGACGGCGGTGAGTAGTACGACGAGAGATACGGTGCGGAGGAATCCCCCGGAAGTAGGTATGACGACGATCCACGTAGAGCGGGACTGCTCTGAGAGCAACTCTCGGTGTGGTGAAGTAGAAAGCGTCGTCTCCCTGTGCTCCAAAGCGGGGAATCCCAGTGTAACCCGGACCAAGGTCGAGAAGTGGACCTCTGATCGGCTCGTAACCTCCAGCATCTGGCAGCGGAAACCCAGCTGGCTGAGTGAAACGTGCAAAGCGCTCGTCTCCAACAAAGTCTGTGGTGTACGTAGCCAGACGAGTCAACGCCAGATAGAGCTGCTCCCTGACGGAGGCCAACTCCTGAGAAAGTGCGGAAGCAACTGCGTCACTGTGCCTCACGAACTGAGCACTGGTGTGCAGCCTGGAGCTATCAGACTCGTAGGTATCCAGGTTGCTGTGGAGAGTGAAGTGAACTCCCGCTGCCGTGATGTAACCACGGGGGATGTGACGATAGATGGAATCATCAAACCCCCAGTAGTCAGCACGGAGGACGGTGAGACTCACGTAAGCTGCCTGTTGCACGGCCATATCCACTGTGGAACCTACTGCCTCGTAGCGGTGGACAACGCTCCTGCCATCGTCCGACAGAATGTAGACGATAGCCTGGTAGTAGGTCTGGTCAAACTCTCGCTGCTGCTCGTAGACCTGGTACTCTGGTGCCCAATGGAACCCCAGATAGGTAACCATGTCTCTCAGCATCTCCGGATAACCGGCGGTGCCCTCACAGCGAGTCATCCGAACCACCTGCTGGAAGAACCTGAGATCCATCTACAGATGATCGGGGAAGTTTTGATTAGACTCCGGTAGAGAACTGATGTGGAAAGTAACAACAAGGTTCAACGGACGATAAGGATGTTGAAAAGAACAGGATATTGAAGCAACATCGGGAAACTCGAGACCAAAAACTCCTGAGGTACTACGGAGAACCCAAAACACGTGAAATCCTAACTTGAAAGTTTAGGTGAGAACAGAAAACAACGTTGCACTTCCTTACCAGAAAAGGGTGGGTGGGGGGGAAAGAAGAAAAATGGCAGAATTCCTACTCTCACGTTTCATTTTTCCCTATATAGCTACAAAATAGTTTCTAGACTCAACTGCGACCAGTAAAAAGGGATACTACAGGCAGACAGGCTCTGATACCATTTGTCGCACCCGGACTTCTATAGGATACTCACCGTACGAACTGAACAGTATTCTGATGGGATTACGGGGCTTTCCGGCACCCGCGTCCTCTTACGAGTAGGCCAACACTTATGTGTGACAACCCATCGCTACTGTTCACCGTCGATGTAAACTATCCTGTAGAAATCAGGACACTACCATTGACGTACTTCATACCATACACACATGGTACGTCAACGGCTTTGAACAAAAGGATAACACAACATGCCTCTACGACACAAAAGATTGAAATAAGGTAGCAAATGGCCTTCACTAAGGAAGAAATAGCAAATACAATCATCCAGCGGACACATGTCCCAACATAGCATTCATTACATCAGCGGAAGCATTCAAAGGGGTCTGAGTACAGACAAAATCCAAATAGGCTTAAGAAGCCGGAAACTGAAATAAAGACGGAGCCCATCCACGATGTCTCGGATCCTGCCCGGGTCCGCTAACTACTCGTCAGCAGCCTCGTCAAACTCCACGTAGTAGCCGTCACCTGGATCCTCGTAATCGTAGTCTGCGGAAACCACAGCCCCAAAGGGGTCAGTACATAGACGTACTGGCAAGCAAGACTCACAGTTCACCAAAGTATAGCCCGTCAACACAAGCACAGATGACTTGGGTTCAACGGAAAGGAAGGGGATATAAAAGATGCTGCAACTGGCTGCACTAACCAACTACAGAGATTCTATCACTTCCAACTATCAGAAAGGGGATAAGATCGAGTGTTGTAACCAACTGAAAGATAACTTCAAAAAAACCTATCCTGGATCTCGCCCCTTATCCAAAGAAGCAATCCGAGGATAACTCACACAGTTGGATTAGGATGAATCAAGTTATGGTGACAATAATCCTATTACTAGTCAAATTGATAATCATGGGGTGTGAGATTGTGAATCATTAGGTTTAAGTTGTCCTGAGTACTTGTTAGCCAGTACTTTCACCAAGTTAACCATAACCGCGGAAAACACGGCTTCTCGAGAAGATTGTCCCTACAGGGTTGCACCAATTTGGCCGTACACGTATGAATAACCCGCCAGATGGGATGCCTCCCACCAAGCGGGGCACTCAACACAACTCAACTCTTCTTCGCATCAAGCCCAAAGCACCTTGGGCGCACGGCTAATCAAGCCCCGAAGAAAAGGGACCCTCATAGCACTCTATGACCGTGTCCCCCTATATGCCGACTACGAAAGTTCCACCCTGCGCTGGGCTCGCAAAAACATGCATGCGGCAAATAGAAAGCACGAACTAAATGAGATGATTTGGACGAGATGCGAATCGAATCAAATTGAGGGGGGCGCCCATACTCGCTTCCCACATGCGGGTAGTGCGCTCATCATGGATCAGTAGACAAGACCCTTTTCCTATTAGGGTCGACACTAGCAGGCCTCAAAACCACACAGGGCCTCCTGCCGGTGCCTTATCATCAAATTATTATTAACAGTAATAACATTAGCATGATTGATTGATGGATTAAACAACGAGCCCCCAGAACATAATGAAATATAGTAACTGAAAGTAACGGGTAACAGACTCGAGCAACACAACCTAAGCATGCTAGTAAGACACTGGCTCAGTCAATAGGGTTGTAGGAGTGGTGGTGAGGCAATATCAGGGTTAAAGGATTCATGTGATAGGTTCGTAACAGAAACAACTACCACTAAGGCTAGCAAGATTAGACAACGGAAAGTATCGGTAACCAGGGTTGAAAGGAACACAATGGTTCATGTGAGTGATAACTTGCCTGCAAACTCAACAGCCGGGTACTGAGCTAGATCCTCAGAAGGGGTGCTGTAAAGGTCGTCTGCCTCAACGTCGTCGTCTATTCGAGAAGAAGCAAACAAACAAAACAGGAATGTAAACAATCATTTTCATGGCATTGTGCACAATCAAGATGATGCATGACAAATTAATGGTTGCATCAAAATAAACTAGCTAACATGATAATACAATTTAAATGGACCACTAAGCTATTTTGAGTGGCATATGGGAAAAGGTCCATAATTAAGTGAAACAAATGATTTACACTTAATTTATTATGTGAAAGTTGTTATCATGATGCATGCATGATGGTAATAACAAAATAACAACAAAGGTAGCAATAATAGATGCAAAGGAAAAGGAATAAAACAAGTTTGGAAATTATTTATTAAGTTTGGAAAATGTGGTTACTTAAACATGTCACACAAACAATTATTGTTTTCATCAATGTAAAGTGTGCAAAACAATTAACAAAATTTATATTTGAAAAGAACATCAAATTTTAGTTGGATTACATGTTTCAAATATTGAAATTTGAATTAGGATGAATTTATTATGAATTAAACAATATTAAACAAGTTTTAATTGAATTTAAAACAAGTTGGAATATTATTTGAATTTTATTTGTTCAAATCATAAATTGAAATTCAAATTTGAAAAGTTCACACTTTGATGGTTTGAAAACATATTTTGCATGTTCAAAAATATTTTATATTAAGCAAGTTATGATTTTATCAAATTTAATTGAATTAAACAAGTATTAAATTATTTAGGCAATTTAAGTTATTCAAACCAGGAAACAAATTATATTTGAATAGGATATTCAAAATGGTATGAAAAACATATTTTATTTGCCTTATTTGGAATTAGTATGAATTATTTAAATTTGAATTTTTAAATGCATTTTGAAAATTCAAAACAGAACACAAATGGAACAATTGGATAGACAATAAAATTTGGAGCAATAAACATATACAACTTTTATTAATTGGGCTTATAGTTTAAAAGTTATTAATGTTTAAAGTTTGGGTTTTTATTCTGCCATTTAAAAAGGAAAAGGAATTAAAAACAGCACGGGGTTAAACTTTTGTTACAGGGCGGCAGTTACACGCAGTCACTGCCGCGCGGGCCAGGGGCCAACGTGGCGCAAGCGAATGCTTGCGTGGCCACCAGTGCCACTGACTGGTGGGCCACTGCGCGGGGAGAAAAACTCCAAAAGAAGTGCGCGTCGGGGACTCGAACCCACGACCGTGCGCTAGCGTGCTCGCTGTCTGAACCAATTGCGCTGTTGCGCGTTTCTCGACAGGTAACAGGGCGCAGGGAGGATATGGTGTACCACGCGCTAACTGAATTTCTGACGAGCAATCGCTTCCGCGACACGGACAGAGAAACGCGGCGGCGATCACCGTCGTGTGCAGCGGCTAGGGTGCAGAAACGGAGGCAACGTGGACGTAAACGTGCGCGCTACGGAGGGAACCAGGAGGGGGAAGGAATCGTGCTGCTCACCGCGTAGGTAATCGAGGCAGAGGCTCGACGGTGACGCACTGACGATGGAGGCGACGTCGGCGGGGAAGAGGACGGCGGCGCGGCTGCAGTGCCCCTCCCAGATAGCTCCGGTGTTCAAATCGTAGAGGAAGAAGAGGCGGCGTCGTTCCCGGCGAGAGTTGGCTAGGTGGGGTAGTGATGTGGCGGCGCCATGGTGATGTTCGGAGAACTGTCGCCGGCGATGAAAATCAGAGGGGGGAACGTCGTCAGAGAGAAGGAATGGCGGCGGATCCGCGGGGGAGACAGGGCCTAGGGGTTAGGGTTCGATCTGGCGGCGCTAGCTGTGCCCTAGGGGTATTTATGGAGCCCTAGGGTGGCTCCTGGCCGTCGGCGCGGCCGTACTCCGACGTGGAGGCCGCGGATGGCTGCCGTACTTGGAAAAGAAGATCCGCACGAGTTTTGAAGCGGTAAGTGACGCGGTAGGCGGGCTGGGCTGCGCGCGCTAGGCTAGGTGGGCTGGGTTTGCTATCTGCTGCGCGCGCGCTGCGGTTTCCTTCTTTTTTATTTTTCCTTCTCTGTTTTTTTTGTAGGTTTTGCTTTTGGAAGAAATAGGTAGGTTTTAGCTTAGGGAGAAATCCAGAAAAATTAGGTTAGACTTTTTAGATGATTAGAAACCACTTTCCAAGTTTGGATTTCAGAAAGTTGAGATTTAAAATGATGTTTGCATTTGAATCCAAAATTGGATGAATTTTCAATATTGATTAACCATTAAGAAAATAAGACATTTTTATAGGGTGGCCCCTAAGATTAAAAGTTTGAATTTAGTTGATTTGTTTAGAGATTTCAAAAACTCAAGTGGGTTGTTGTTTGAAGCATTTGATTTGGTATTGGAATATTTTGTTAATTTAATATAGAAAACAACCACTTAATAGGGTAAACCCTATTAATAGTTGGATTAAAAACATTGGAATGATTTGATATTTGATAATTTTCAAATAAGGTGTTGATGATGATTTTGCTTTGAATTTGAAAACCAATTTGGAAAGACTTAGTGGAATTTATAACACCATTTTATTAATTGATCCATATTAAAAATTATGACAACAAATACATGGTTTTTATTTGTGATTTTATTCCAAATGTTGTAACAGAGCAAGTATGAAAATAACCATTTGAAATTGTTTGAGTTTGATTATGAAAACAAGATAAAACAGATGCAAAACAAATAGTAACAAATGCAAACAAAAATAAAACAAATGCAATGAGATGATGACATGATGCATTGCTTGAATTTAAAACAAGAAACAAAACATTCTAAGGGATATTTCATACTTGGGATGTTACAGCCTACGATGCAGCTATGGCGGAGTACAATCTTAAGTATGACGAGTGGGAGGAGATGCAAAGGGCCTATAAGGTCTGGGAACGAGCGCGCGATGATGTAAGTTTCACCATTTTCTTTCTGTAAATGATGACAAGTCTTACTTCCCTCTACTTTGAACCTTTATTTCTGCAAAGTCTAACATCAAAAATATCTTTTAGGCGGACGAGACGTTTTATACCACTGGAGTGCGGAAAACAATAGAAGTTAGGCGACCACCTATGCCTGATATGCCGCCACGGTTTCCAACGAAGGAGGACTTCACTCGTGGAGCCTACGTGAGTACACCGGTAAGTTATATGCCAAACCAGTCGTTACCGCTGTCATGTGCCCGCCACGTTAGAGTTGCTAACTTATGCTAAAAATGCATGTAGGGATCGGGACACTCCGGGGCTACTCCCTTCGGCCGTGCTGCTGACTCGCCAAGTCGCACGTTTCATCACGCTCTCGGTGCTTCGCCGAGTCCGTCGCGCGAAGCCGATGCCCGTGGTACTCCCTCGCCGAGTTCCGGGCATGGTTCGACGGCGGCTATCCACCGCGGAGTGTCGCCTATTTTCACTCGGTCCGAGATGGGCACTTCGAGCTCCCGCGAGATCTAGCTAGGATGATGATGTTTGTATTTTCACTAGGATGATGATGCTTGTATCGCACTATCGATGATGTTCGGATGACTTTGTACCTTGTACGATGTTTGGATGATATGGATATGATGTTTGGATGTTGGTTGTGTGATTTCAATTTTGTTTTTATTTTTTCTGCAATTTAATTCGCATTAAAATATGCCAAAACGAAGCAGCAGGAAAAAAAAGGCAAAATAGGCATCTTATACGCCGACGGGGACTCGAAATCCCGCCCAGCGAGCGACCCAGCAGCCCGGCACGTAGACAGATAGGCCGACGGGCAGGCCGTCGGCGTATCCGCGGCCCAGGCGCGGCCCAGCGAGCGACGCGTGGCCCATGAAGCCGACGAGGAACCGTCGGCGTATCCGCCGCGCGCGCGTGGCAGCTGACGCCACGTGGCCCAGGAGGCCGACGGCCTGCCGTCGGCGTCTTCAGAAGGAACGGGAACGGGAACGGGGCTGGTGGGGCCCGCTGTCAGTCTTACGCCGACGGGAATGGAATACGCCGACGGGGCTTCGACTACGCCGACAGGTCTGAACGCCGACGGCTCTACGCCGACGGGGGGCCACCGTCGGCGTATCCTACGCGTCCTGTAGTGAATGGGCAATTGTTGGCGGGACCAGAGAGTTTGCCCAAGCTCAAGGGACTGTCACCTACACAGACAAGGCGGTAAGTGGAGGAGTTATGAAGGAGCTTCGTATCCGTGCTGTGTGCACCAGCTTCACACGAGAGGTAAGATAACACCTCCATTCTCCCGTGCATGCATGCACACATCCACCCCTTGGGAAACGTTGCATGTTAATTACTCCAGCACCCAGGCCATGATAAGGATATATGCATGCTAATATTTCCATCAAATTATCCGCAGATCCTCAAGGTTCTTCCGCCGGTTGGTGGGGATGAAGGGATACCTTTTGACATTATATCCAAGCCTCAGCGTCTAGAGAGTGTCACAATTCTTGCCGGGGAAGTGATCTATGCCATTTCATATTCCTACATTGACGAAGCGGGAAAGAATCAAACGGCTGGACCATGGGGTGGTTCTGGTGGGAACCGTTTTGTTCCTGTCACGGTGTGTACATTCTCGAGCACCATTTTTTCATTTGAAATGAGGTACAAGTATTAGTTTGCATGGACTATGAGTGTATATATATATATTATATAGCCTCTACATTTCCACAAAGTAACCATGCAACCAATGGCTAGTGCATATATATATGCCTATGACAAAGGACCATTAAATAAAAATCTACATAGAAACTAGCACGAGATGTAGATATGTATTTCTTCTATCTACTTGTGCATATAAAGAGGTCGTAACTAATTGCCGGTTCCACATTTTTTGCAGATCAACCTTAAATCTACCGAGACCGTGATGAAAATTACGGGAACAACGGATAATTTTTTTGGCCATGTTTCTGTAAGATCACTCAAGATTGTCACCAATCTTAACTCATATGGACCTTACGGAAAAAAAGATGGTACTCGTTTCGCCATTCCCGAGAACGACAATGTTAGCGTGGTGGGCTTTATGGGCGCGCTACCTACGTTGTGAACGCAATTGAAGTTTACACTACTACATCCGCTGTTGAGGCTGCTGAAAAATAGTAGTCTACTAATGTTTCTTACAAATAAGTATGGCTTTATCTGAAGGTTGTTATATGGATTTATCTGAAGCCTTCTCTTTTCCAGCGTTCAATTAGAAGGTAGGACAAGCATTGTCCTCATCTCATGTACTACAGTACATGTTTTCCCTTCCATCAATGGTGGGCTTTTGTAATCAACAACCACGTCCTTCTATATAAATGTAAGTTTGATCACTATGTTTGGCTTGCGATGCACATCATGTCATATCTATTTATTCCTCTATCTAGATATCTTTTAAACTAAATGATGTTTGGGAAAAGTATTCAACCAATTTTTTTTTCTTTCAGTAGTCGATGTCCAATGGATCATTAAAATGTGTTTTATGCATCTCCTTAAGGTCAAGGTGCACAAATAAGAAAATAATATTGCATATTAAGATGAATATAAATCAATACTATTTTCTTATTTTTGGCTCAAAAATTGTCTTGTTTAGTTCTCTACATGATCATATCTAAGTTAGACAGATGCAATATCATCGTGATTGGTTGATTGGATAAACTATTTTGTGATCACGTCTTGTGGGTGGTGACTTTATAAACCAGATCTATCAACATTAAACTAAATTTTGGCCAAGTCTAACTCCAAACTCTGTCAAGAAGAAACATTGAATGGTGACATTCTCATGGTAATCAACCATGAAAAAAATCCATGGGAATGATGACCCCCAAGTGTAGGGGACCGCAACAGTCCTCGAGGATAAATATACCTCAATTTATTGATTCGACACAAGGGGAGTCAAAGAATATTTATATGCCTTAACAACTAAGTTGCCAGTTCAGCTGCACCTGAAAAGTATCTTGCTTCACACAATTTATTAGTAGTAACAGTGATGTAATGGCACTAGTGGTTTAATAGTAACAGTAGCATGGAAAGGGGTAGTAGCAGTGCTAAAAACACCGTCGGCATAGGGATGGATGTACGGTCATTGCATGAATGAGATTAACCATGCAATAGAGGTAAAAAAAAGTCAGCACAAATATATATAGAGAGTATCCAAGTCACAAACTATCATAGGCATGTTTCACGAGATCTGTTTTCTACCATCCCGTTGTTGCGGGGCCAAAAAGGAACTAATGGTAATTAATCAATTGTTCTACCAAGCACCGGAGCAAAACATTAACATATGGTGTAAACATGTAATCCTTGAACTAAAGTCCATTTCATCTGATATCCCAACCATGTCACCTTGGGGTCTCGGTTTCCCGACAATAATAAGTGTATAGAAATAGTAGATATGATCCAAAATAACAATTATACTCGTAAAAACATAACATGTTCAGATATAAAATGAAGGCACTCGGGCTCTAAGTGACAAGAGCTAGCATTAGGCACTCAAATTTGCAACAACGATAATAAACAACAATAGTAGATACTAGGCATCAAGTCCCAAGAATCTAGTGATCTATTGCATGACTAATGTCATCCAATCCCTACCATCCCCTATGCCTACAACAGGGAATTACTCACACATCGAGTGGGGAATCAGAGAGAGTTGATGAAGAGGTGATGGCGATGACGATGTCGACAATCTCCCTCTGATCCCCGTCCCGGCAGGGTGCCTGAACAAGAACTTCTATTAATTCTAGTGAAGGCACGGTCTTTTTGTATATCGTCTTTTGAAATAGTATTGTTCCTTCTAATAAACTAATAAAGTACCATACTTTATGGAATGCATCAACTTTTAATGTAGTTGATAGTTGAAACTCAACCTGGTTTGAAATACAAATAAAAGGATTTGAAATGAATAATACTAGATAACATAAATATTAAACTAATAAAGAACCATACTTTATGGAGTGCATCAACTTTCAATGTACTTGGTAGCTGAAACTCAATATGGTTTGAAATACAAAAAAAAAAGGTGATTTGAAATGAATAATACCAGATAATAGAAAAAGTAACTTTTCATGCTAAAATTTTCGCATAGTATCTTAAAAAGCAACCGATTATTGTAGTGAAGGTAGGGTCTTGTATTATATGTATATCGTCTTAATTGAAATGATAATATTCCTTCTAAACTACTAAAGAACCATACTTTATGGAACACATCAAAAAAGTTACTTGATAGCTGAAACTCAATCTGGTTTGAAAACAAAAAAAAAAGATATTTGTAATGAATAATAACATATAATAGAAATGGTAACTTTTCATGCTAAATTTTTCTCATAGTATCTTTGAAGCAATTAATTTAGATTTGAACTTTACATGTTTATTTGAAAATAATCCATTACATATGGTTTTTTTCCTCTCAAGTATGTACACATGGCTCTGATAATTTTTTCACTATACAGGTGATTTTCCGGATATGTACACAATATTATATGGAGATCATGAACCCTAAAAGAAATATGTGTCAGATATCTTATTTAAATATTACGCTGGAGGCTTTGGAGCATTAACCGTAGCATGTAGAGATTTTTCCAACTGTAGATCTGGAAAGAGAGGTAACAAAGGTACGATTGTTCTCTAAGTTGTAGGAGACGTTTGTAATAGAGATAGAAATACACCAGGGATAAAGAGATAAAGACGATGTGTGTGTGTGTGTGGAAACACCTCGTTGGAGCAAAAAGAATAAGATTCTTGACCGCAGCTTTAGCGCAGCAAAGCTACCCATGCAAATTTCCTAAAAGAGTACTATTCCATGCAGCTGTGCCGTTGAGCGTGAAACACAGGATAGGGTGAAGCTAAAGGAGTAATCTCGGGGGAGACCTGAGGCAAGCATGGCGGCAGCTCGTCGAGTCTTCACTAGTGGAGAATGGGGCTTTTGTTCGGTGGTGAGCACCCCTTTCACCCCGTGATGATGACAGGCGTGACGGCTCTGACCGTCGTCGCCGCTCCGATGGTGATGCACGCCGCGGTGGTGACCGTGGTGAGCGCCGTCGCCGTGACCGTGAGCCAACCCCTTACGTTGACATTACCTGTCAAATATGTAAGATTCACGGCCACCCCGCGTCGGATTGCTGGTGGAGGTACAAGAACTCGATGACGAGTCCGATGACGAGAGTGATCGTGAAGAGAAGGCCGCCAATGTTGCTTCATACGGTGACGATACCAACTGGTATTCCGACACTGGCGCAACTGACCACATCACCGGTGCTCTCAACACGCTCTCCACCAACACAAAGTACAATGGTCGTGACCGTGTGCACACGGCTGACGGGAAAGGTATGCACATTAGTAATATTGGTCACACAACTTTGCAAACCCCACATGCTTCTCTTAAACTCAACAATGTTCTACATGTGCCTAGCTCATCCAAAAATCTCCTTTCCATACATAAACTTGAGGGTGTCGTCGTCTCTCTTTGATTACACCATCGTCTAGAGCGAGAAGGTTCTAATATCGATGTTCGAGAGTTGAACTGCCTCTTGACACCACATCACAAGTATCCCACCGCGGGTGCCACTGGCTGGTCGCTGGGCATACCCATAGAAGCGAAAGCCCCCGATCGAAGCCACAATGAAGGAATGCACATGCTCTAACTTTGTCTCATGAATACATTTTTTTTTGATAAAGGGGTTTTATTACTTAAAATGTTTAAGCATTACACCCGTCCTCTGCATCATACCTGGCCTCTGCATCATGATAGTGCACACAGCCGAAATCCAGAAACTGAAAGGTAAATAAACAACAAGTCTAACCAAATCAAGCAGACGTAGCTATAGACGCTATGGAGCTGCTATCTGTAAATCAAGCGGTCATCCATGTGGGATAAAAATACCCCTCGCCACCTGCTCCAGCCGTGCACAAGTCTCCGTAAAAAGGCCTCGAAACTTCCCCCGCTGTAATGTGGACAACGAACGGAGAATACGTGTGCATCGTAATAGAAGTTGCGTACGAGTAAAAACAATTATCATTGAAAATATTGTCATTTCTATATAGTCAGAGCGACCATATATAACGGCTACCGCTCCTACCAGCTGGCAATGTTGATGGCGAAATCTCTCATTGGAAAAACTAACGGTCCCAGATGCAGAGCACACATAGAAGTTCAAACGGGCACAATCAGGTTCAGGTTCATACGTAAGGGGCTGGCAGTAAACCCAGTGACGTGTACTTGCATGGGACAGATAAAAGAATGCAGAACACAAAAATAATTAGGGACGAGATCTGGATCAGGAATTCAGGATTGACTGTAGACGAGTCTATGAACATAATTATCGGTAAAACTGAATTTAAATTGTGAAGATAATTAGTATTGCTTTCGTACTTAGGGGTAAAAACTTGCATCCCCTCGTTTCATTAGTTAGATTTCATAAAAAACTTTGTCCGGGTCTGGTTACTCGAAGGAGGAAACTGATCGAGCGAAAGATGAAAGTATGGTACGTGTGGATAGGGTTAAGCGCGAGAGAAAGATCGTGCTCATTGTCCACCACCTCCAAGCTCCCGTATGTCGGCGGTCACGTGAAATTTGACCTGAATCACCGGCCGTCAGCAAGCATTCCGGCCGCGCGCATAGTTACGGTCGACAGATGCTCGCTTCACATGCTAGACAGCTAGAGGGAGCATTTGTAAATATGGGTCATGGACCCCGTGACGGAATAATTAACATACAAATCGGTCTATAAATTGGCCCCCCTTCACCCGTTCACTTCCACACAGTACCATACACACACCATCCATCGCGTTGCTAGCTTATACCCGCTTCCCCTAACCTAGCTGCATCCATAGCCTAGCCGGGTTTTAGCCAACGAGCTCATCGCCGTCTATTGAGCGCCGTCCACGACCAGGAGTGACTGCCGTCGCCACACTTCAGGTATGAACACAAACAATTTCCTTGGTCAGTTTTATCTTCGCTTTCTATACATGCTTGCATTGCACATTTAATGAAATTTTCACATACCGTAGGCTGAACTTGAACAAAGCAAAAGAGAGGCGGCGGAGTCAAAACAGAAGATGCAGATGATGGAAAACCAGTTGTCTTCCCAGCAGACATTCATGGCGGCGATGCTCGAGGTACCGGTTTTCACACATAAGACACAATTCCATTCCATTCTATTCATCAATTTACGCATGTTAACTCACGGATCGATCACTTGGTCATTGCAGAGGATGCGAGCTATCCCAACGGGTCCGTCTGCTCCTCCTCTACCTGAGCTCCCTCCACTCAACTTCAACATTGTAAGTTGGCCTGAACTTGCTCAATGAAACACTATTTAGCTTCTCTCGACTAATGCGGTTGTTCATAGGGGGGAATGCATCGCAGGGATCCCACATGTCGCAAGGAGGGGGCACCGGAGATGCCGAGACGTCGACCTCCAAGACGCCGGAGTGATGCTAGGTTAGTACCATTTTTGTTATTTCTTTTGCTTCTCATGCTTCTTCACTTAAATGGTTCAAACCTAATCATTATGCTTGTTCACTTGTAGGTTTACATTAAGGACAAAACTGAAGATTTGGATTTAGATATTATGTGTGATGAACCTAGTTGCTGCCACTTGTGATGAACTTGAATATTATGTGCTGTGTACCCTTTTGAACTTGGATATTATGTGTGATGGTATATGTATGAATATTTGTGATGGTATGAATGTGATGTGAGTTTGTATAAATGTTATGTACTATGTTTTGTGATGTGAGTGCCCCAGTGAGCCAAAATGCACTGTATATGAAAAATTGTTCCATTTGCAGGGATTTGAGCAAAATGCAGCAATAAAACAGTACCAGAGTGTTGCACTCGGCGTATGACCAAATGGCACATATGCCGAGTGTTACACTCGGCAATGGTACTCATCAGGCGCCCAGGTTGGCCCCTGGCAACGGTGTTTGCCGAGTGGCCCAGAAACACTCGGCAAACACCGGTGCCAGGGGCCAACCTGGGCGACTGGAGAGGCTAATTGCCGAGTGTCACACTCGGCAAATACAGGACACGTGGCGGGACAGGGCAGCTCCTCTGGATTCTTATACGCCGAGTGTCGACACTCGGCAAAGATAGGAGCCGCCGAGTCATCGGTTGGCACTCGGCACACCTGTTTGCCGAGAGGTGCCAAGGAAGCACTCGGCAAATAGAGGACACGTGGCGGACCAGGGAAGCCCCTCTGGATTCTTATACGCCGAGTGCAACACTCGGCGAAGGAGAGCGCCGAGTGGACCCCAGACACTCGGCGAACAGGTGTGCCGAGCATCATCGACCAGTCACTCGGCGAACGTTGGTACACGTGGCGCGCCAGGAAGCCCCTCTGGGCGACGCTACGCCGAGTAGGGCACTCGGCAACGTATACACGTGGCGGCTTCCTGGCCCCCACGACGGCAGACGTTCGCCGAGTGTCTGGGCAAGGGACACTCGGCAAAATACCGAGAACCGTTCCGTTATGGACTAAGGTGTGGAGCTGTCAGAGCTTTTTGTCGCCGAGTGCTTAGGAGAAATACTCGGCGAAGTTTTCGCCGAGCTGCCCGTGAGTTGACACTCGGCGTAGCCTATTTTGCCGAGCAAATAGACGCCGAGTGTAGCACTCGGCATAGAGTGTGCCGAGTATTTTTGGGCTTTCGCCGTGTATTTTAGATACACGGCATACTACAGGATTCTAGTAGTGAATATAATGTTTATTATCAGATGTGCTCACCTATGTTGAAAGAGTCTATAAGATAAGCGATTTTAGCTGCTACTTTCTCTCTATTAGGAAACTAATTATTCTTATATCTAATTTGGATTATTGGCATCATTAGAAGCAAGTGAATAGTACAATATGAAGCTGATGCTAAACTGACCAAGAAGTCTTCGACAATTAGAAGAATCTAAAAAGAAAACACTAACATAATAAAGCAATAGAGATCTCTCTAGAAGCAAGAAAAAATTCTAAAACTGCTAAATAAGAAAAATTATCCAATTTCACCGGTCGACCAAGACAATGGTGAGTTGAGCAAGACAACGATCCAATGTATATCCATGTTGTGAATATGTGCATTGGTTGCTACAGAAAACTGACTATTTTCTGTGATAGCCAGGGAAAGTAAATACACATTGATCTATATTACCGATATTTTAGTCTGTGAAGTGTTTGGCATACCACAAAACATATAACCAAAGAAATACAAAAAATTTGGGCCTTCTATTTACTCTTCTAGTTCTACAGAAACGCCAACATGTACCGTCATGTAGGAGAGTACCTTGGAACAGGCCCGGCACCACACCTGGTGCATGCATTTCTCTGTAATCCATTGTGTACCACCAGTTCACAATAGAAGTGTCCGAGCACATTAAGCTTGAGCTGCTGAGCCTGTAAAGTTGCATGAAAAATGAGCTATTTTGCTCCGAGGGAGTGTTCAATGCATTGACACTCATTACTTGCACGACAGTATCTACCATGATTCCGTTTAAGATAAATCGCAAGAAGAGGACGTGATCTAGGCACAGTGCAGTATACATCAAGATCAGTAGACATTAAAGTAGGACAACAAGTCACTAATAATTGAAAACACACATGCATCTCATTTTCCTTTTGGCCCACCACTCTCCCACCAAAATCATGGAAATAGACCCAATTTTGCAAACACTGACTTTTTTGCTTGCAGTGAAGATCTCCTTGAAAAACAATTGCAGTAAATAATTTAAAGAGCTGAAAAACCCAGGAGAGATGTTGTAAACTTGAACTTGCTTGTGTGATCAACACTGTTGTGGGATTGAATTATGAAGCTTGCAGCCAATCGAAAGAAAAAAAAAACATTGCTGTGTGAACTGGAAAGACATGAGGCAGATGCCCAGATTAAGAACAAAGGGATAGGTCACCTACTCAGCTGACCATCCGAGTTCCCGGGACGGTGATCGTTGTACTCGCCGCGCCGCATGTACTCGTTGTTTTCGCGGTCCTTGATTCACCAGAAAGTTCTTATTCCCGGCCTCTACCATCTTCGCCCATATCTCATATCTCGCGTGGGCGGGTGCGGCCCTCGTCCACACGCCTCGTCTCCAAGCATGTACTGGAAAGATACATCAGGCTTCTGACAGCTGGACTGCAGTTACTTCTCCAGTGAGCTTCCAACTCCAGAAGAGGCATTGCTGACCTGCTGGAGAAGAGGAAGTAAGGGAGAGTTTGATAATAATCCAATTATGAACACAAGAACCTGCAAGACAATAAAAACTGCTGGTAAGGAGATTTATTCAGTAAGCCCATTTATACAATTAGTACCGTGGTGGGATATACCTACTCATCAAAACAAGTCATCTCCTCGCAATTGAAACGTCCTAAAAAATTCATGTCTACAATTACTCAGTTTGAAATAATTCATTTATTCTAGTATCAGTAAGCTTCTCTTGGGCCAATGATTTCAAGCTGAACTCCAGTGCAACTCCAGAACTTTCCATATTCTTGTGAGGAAGGGAGGCATTGAATCATGCTAAGTATCAGCTCTATTTTAAGCCTGGCACGCTAGAAAAGTTGAATAAGAAAATGCAAGACCAAACATGAGAACGGTAACTTCTATGATCTAGCGTTTCTATGTACATCTGAGGTACAAACCATAAACAGGAGAATCATACTTCAGATTTTCGACTAATGTCCCATACACATAGTATCAGGGCAAATAAGAGGAAGATAATAAGTTGGAACTGATCACCGTGAACATATGCATACTGCACACAATATGTTTACTTCAGCTGCTTGTCTCTCATAAAATTACATTTACCTACTTACTTCAGAACAACGTCAACTTTGTAGAAAAAATTATAATCTGCTGGTTCGTATTAGAATTAAATCGGTAGATTTGGAACAAATATGGCCACGCCAATAGATCAACTGTAATCGAATGAACTTTCCAATAAAATAATCCTCCATTACCACGCTGGAACAAACCGCAAGGGATTAAAATATTAAAAAACCATGGAAAAAATGCTCAAAATTTTAACTGACTACTAAATGCCAGCTCCAAATAGCAAAAGCATATTGTTGTTCCTTTTACAAATTATCTCTCTCGAGCACACCCACAAAAAATAGAGAACTGAAAAATAGCATAACCATTACCCCTCTTAGTTTGTGAACAAAGTCTATTGATTGATTCGCACTCCCAAGGTGGTTAATTGCTTAGCCTAACTATATATTTCTATTATATAAATTCGCAAAGCCTTGTAGCTTCTATACTGAAGACTGCAGTGCAGAGGTCCCCTGGCCGGTCAGATTAGATCATCTTCTAATTTTTTTTTCTTACCAATAATTCTAGCAGTTGTTTGCCGTTTGTGGTGCTGCTAGTGCAGCAGAGATATACTGCAAATTTAGTCTTTTTATATTATACACTTTACACAGCTAATCATCTATGATCTATCTAACCAAAACTAACTCAAGAATCAAGTTTCACATAAAAACATTGAAGAGTGTTGTGTAACAGGTAGAAACCAAGCGTGTCATTCAGCTGATAAATAGGGCGCGAATGATTAGCAGTTAACCTGTTCGCGGAGCCACCAAGAACCGTGTGAAAAATAAAGGATCGCGACAGGACCATGTCCAAAATGCCGAGCAGCCATGAGTTACGGTTCAGGGGAGAAAACCTACCAGGAATGACCAAGAACAGAGAAATTAAAACATCGGGAAGAAAATAACACAGGCTAACAAAATAGAGAGAAGAAGAATCATACCTGATGCAGATGAAAGAACATCAGGAACGGCGACTGCGGAAGAAGCTGAGGACGCCGAGCGCAGCGGCCGCCGGCAATCTCAATCGCTCTGATGCTGCAGTCCGGCGCTGCGACCAGCACTGCAAGCTGCATAGCAGAACGGCGTAATGTGCCTCGGGTGCATCATCGTATCCGACAGCCGCTGCGCAAGGGAGGAGGGCGGTGGCCGCACCGCGGCCCTGCTGTATCCCCATGACATGGCATCGAGGAACAGCTGCTTCACAGAGACCCACGCCCGAGGGCCACCGCCACCGGGACCCGTTGCCAGCTGACGCCGATGCATATGCTTCAACAGCTTTGACGGTCCCTGATGTGCACCTTCAAATAGGCGGTGGTGGAGGCGACACCACGGGAGATCATCCTCCAACTCCGGCGATGAACTAACGGACTTATGGTCATGGTGGCGACCATGGGCACGCCGTGACTGTCCGTGGTGTCGCGCAGTTGGCCCATCAGTTTGGCCCGGAGATCTTGGATGCCGACTCAGAAGGGCTCTTCGCGGCTGCCATCGCCTCAAATCCCGCACGGCCGCCGCCACCAGGCCGCTGCTCGTCAAGACCCTCGACTGCACTCCAGCGTCACCCCGCCGCCGCCGAGCCGCGGAGGCCGACGTTCAGGGTCGCCAGCAGATCGCCCGGTCGGCGCGCCGCCTGCCATCCTCTTCTCGCTGGAGCCGATGCCGGCGCCGATCTCGATCTCACCGTGTTAACCGCAGCAGCGCACAGACCTCATGTCAGGTCGGAGGACCGGAGCAATCATCACCCCGCGAGAACGGGAGGACGACATGCAGCACCACGCGGCGCGACCAAATCGCCGGCATTCACGGCGACGAATAAAGATTGGGCTAGATAGAAGCGGTGGAGAAGAGAAAGAAATCCAGAGAACACGCAGAGTTTTCGAGAAGGGACACGTATGGGTAAAGAGGCGAGGGTCAAAGCGGTGCAGCAGCTGACCAAATCCAGCACGCAAGAATCGAATGGGCGTGCAAGACATGAAGAGACGGAACGGTGCTGGCCCACCATAACCAAAGGCCGTATCGTGCAACACACCTCACGGAAACTGGGACACGCGTCGACGCATGAAAATAGGTCGTGACCATCAAAATTAGGAGAAAAATCAGATCCTACGCAGTTTAGGATACTCCAGAACTTTCCATATTCTTGTGAGGAAGGGAGGCATTGAATCATGCTAAGTATCAGCTCTATTTTAAGCCTGGCACGCTAGAAAAGTTGAATAAGAAAATGCAAGACCAAACATGAGAACGGTAACTTCTATGATCTAGCGTTTCTATGTACATCTGAGGTACAAACCATAAACAGGAGAATCATACTTCAGATTTTCGACTAATGTCCCATACACATAGTATCAGGGCAAATAAGAGGAAGATAATAAGTTGGAACTGATCACCGTGAACATATGCATACTGCACACAATATGTTTACTTCAGCTGCTTGTCTCTCATAAAATTACATTTACCTACTTACTTCAGAACAACGTCAACTTTGTAGAAAAAATTATAATCTGCTGGTTCGTATTAGAATTAAATCGGTAGATTTGGAACAAATATGGCCACGCCAATAGATCAACTGTAATCGAATGAACTTTCCAATAAAATAATCCTCCATTACCACGCTGGAACAAACCGCAAGGGATTAAAATATTAAAAAACCATGGAAAAAATGCTCAAAATTTTAACTGACTACTAAATGCCAGCTCCAAATAGCAAAAGCATATTGTTGTTCCTTTTACAAATTATCTCTCTCGAGCACACCCACAAAAAATAGAGAACTGAAAAATAGCATAACCATTACCCCTCTTAGTTTGTGAACAAAGTCTATTGATTGATTCGCACTCCCAAGGTGGTTAATTGCTTAGCCTAACTATATATTTCTATTATATAAATTCGCAAAGCCTTGTAGCTTCTATACTGAAGACTGCAGTGCAGAGGTCCCCTGGCCGGTCAGATTAGATCATCTTCTAATTTTTTTTTCTTACCAATAATTCTAGCAGTTGTTTGCCGTTTGTGGTGCTGCTAGTGCAGCAGAGATATACTGCAAATTTAGTCTTTTTATATTATACACTTTACACAGCTAATCATCTATGATCTATCTAACCAAAACTAACTCAAGAATCAAGTTTCACATAAAAACATTGAAGAGTGTTGTGTAACAGGTAGAAACCAAGCGTGTCATTCAGCTGATAAATAGGGCGCGAATGATTAGCAGTTAACCTGTTCGCGGAGCCACCAAGAACCGTGTGAAAAATAAAGGATCGCGACAGGACCATGTCCAAAATGCCGAGCAGCCATGAGTTACGGTTCAGGGGAGAAAACCTACCAGGAATGACCAAGAACAGAGAAATTAAAACATCGGGAAGAAAATAACACAGGCTAACAAAATAGAGAGAAGAAGAATCATACCTGATGCAGATGAAAGAACATCAGGAACGGCGACTGCGGAAGAAGCTGAGGACGCCGAGCGCAGCGGCCGCCGGCAATCTCAATCGCTCTGATGCTGCAGTCCGGCGCTGCGACCAGCACTGCAAGCTGCATAGCAGAACGGCGTAATGTGCCTCGGGTGCATCATCGTATCCGACAGCCGCTGCGCAAGGGAGGAGGGCGGTGGCCGCACCGCGGCCCTGCTGTATCCCCATGACATGGCATCGAGGAACAGCTGCTTCACAGAGACCCACGCCCGAGGGCCACCGCCACCGGGACCCGTTGCCAGCTGACGCCGATGCATATGCTTCAACAGCTTTGACGGTCCCTGATGTGCACCTTCAAATAGGCGGTGGTGGAGGCGACACCACGGGAGATCATCCTCCAACTCCGGCGATGAACTAACGGACTTATGGTCATGGTGGCGACCATGGGCACGCCGTGACTGTCCGTGGTGTCGCGCAGTTGGCCCATCAGTTTGGCCCGGAGATCTTGGATGCCGACTCAGAAGGGCTCTTCGCGGCTGCCATCGCCTCAAATCCCGCACGGCCGCCGCCACCAGGCCGCTGCTCGTCAAGACCCTCGACTGCACTCCAGCGTCACCCCGCCGCCGCCGAGCCGCGGAGGCCGACGTTCAGGGTCGCCAGCAGATCGCCCGGTCGGCGCGCCGCCTGCCATCCTCTTCTCGCTGGAGCCGATGCCGGCGCCGATCTCGATCTCACCGTGTTAACCGCAGCAGCGCACAGACCTCATGTCAGGTCGGAGGACCGGAGCAATCATCACCCCGCGAGAACGGGAGGACGACATGCAGCACCACGCGGCGCGACCAAATCGCCGGCATTCACGGCGACGAATAAAGATTGGGCTAGATAGAAGCGGTGGAGAAGAGAAAGAAATCCAGAGAACACGCAGAGTTTTCGAGAAGGGACACGTATGGGTAAAGAGGCGAGGGTCAAAGCGGTGCAGCAGCTGACCAAATCCAGCACGCAAGAATCGAATGGGCGTGCAAGACATGAAGAGACGGAACGGTGCTGGCCCACCATAACCAAAGGCCGTATCGTGCAACACACCTCACGGAAACTGGGACACGCGTCGACGCATGAAAATAGGTCGTGACCATCAAAATTAGGAGAAAAATCAGATCCTACGCAGTTTTTTTTTGAGAGCACCACATATTTCATTAATAGAAAATCAAGTTACAATAAGCAACACATATGGAAACTAAAAGACAGACCGGGATAAAATGATTATCCTGAATTTGCAAATAAAACCCTAAAAGATCGAGAAATACAAAACGACCCCTAGGGTTTACTGCAACCACCGTAGCGAGCGGCCCCCGTTTTCCTCCAGCGCCGTCGAGACGAACGCCGAAAGAAACGCCGAGCCTCCACCATTGCAAGATCCGAGAAAGCACCATCGCCAACGAGGCTTTGTGAGTCGATGAACAGACCCGCTGCACGCAGCAAGACACATGTCGCTGTGGCACGTCGACCGGGGGACGTCCCCGTGCTGTCTTGGGCCAAGATATGTCGCCTCCCATCGACGAAGTCGGAGAGGAACGACAGATCCACCACCTCCGGACCAGCATCCGCGCTCCAGAAGAACCATCTCGCCCCGGCCGCTAGCGCCGTCGTGAATAACCACGAACGCCAGCGACACACCGAGAAACTAATCTCGCCGGATCTGAAGAACGACGAGACGATAAAACTGTTGATCTGAAGGACCAATCAGCACACTTTGCCATCAACTCCGAGACGCCGCCCTGAAAGTCGCCGCCGGTATGGGAGTGGAGTTGGGGCAGATTTATTTGCCCGGGCGTCGCTCCCACCACTCCAACGACGCCCCAAGAAAGCAGTAGGCTAACCCTAACTACAGACCGGCGCCGAAGCGCCATGGTCCCCACCTCCTCGCGTCACCGGAGTGGCTAACGGAGGAGGTAGGGACCGGCGGCCGCCGCTGTAGTTGGAGCCTTAGGCGTCTCCTCCTAGATCGCCTGTAGCCAGGAGCGAAACGGTTCGCGTCCCCGTATCGTCCGATCCTACGCAGTTTAGGATAGTACATATATGGCAGCGCACTACAGGAAACAGGTTGTATGCCGACGGCCAGGTACCGTCGGCTTAGGCTAAAAAGTCGTCGGCATATAGCTATGCCGACGGCAAAATGTCGTCGGCAACTTCTTCATAGGCATAGCTCTAAAAAGCCGTCGGCATACAAAAGTCGTCGGCATAGATCTATGCCGACGGCTAAACTGTGCCACGTGGCACCCTCACATTGCTCGCGGATGGAGCTATGCCGCCGGCCTTTTAGCGTATGCCTACGGCCTCATCGGACACGTGGCGGTCCCATATTACTTGTGGGAGGGGGCTATGCCGACGGTTTTTTGCTATGCCGACAGCAAATTTGGACACATGGCACAGTCTGGTAGCTCATGCGACCATGTATGCCGACAGCCTTTGTGTTGTATGCCGACGGCAATTGCCGTCGGCATAGCTATTGACAAGGTTGTTTGTTTCTGCTTCCATTTCTACATTTCATAATATGAATATTGATACTTCTATTTGAACATTCTCAACGCAACAATTTCTGCATATAATCCACTAATACGACAAAGTAGAAAGTTCCAAAGACATTGGACAAATTAACAAGTTTCAAACACATTGGACAAGTTGCATGTCACAAAACGACATGTTCCAAAGACATGTGCTTTACAACCCTTAGCTAGAACCCCGACGACACCATGTGATGTTCTACAAGGAAGCACTGCCTGCTCGGTTGAATTACCTCAAGGCGCGGCCCTCGCCACGATGTACCTCCCTCGGCAGCGTCGTATACTCCAACAAAAGCTCGTCGTCGTTCAGGTGTCGTGAGGCAACCGAGTCTACAACCATGCGCAAGGCACGGGAGGCCACGGCCAGCCCAGCTGCAGATGCACCGTCGCAGGACCGCCATCATATACGGAACAGATAGCATGTACAATAAGAATATGCACCAAGACGGGCCACTTCAGTCCATCTACGCCTTTAAGATGGTCAAATGTTGCGCCTTTCTGAAAAGCGATAAGGGCAGGCAACCACTACCATTTGGTCGGACTCAGACGCTCCGGAGCCCCTCTCCAGCGAAACTCTAGACCTGATGGAGAAAGTCCAACTTATGGGTCTATCCCCTATACACGAGCTGAAAGTGGGTAGAAAAGTGGAACTAATTGCTTAATTGTGTTTGATTATGCCCTAGGAACACCCACGACAATGTTCTACACACAATCTTTACAAGATTCCTCCCGGTTCGTGAGATTCGGGAGTTTTGGGCTCTAAGTAGTCCTGAAACCAGCGAGAGAGAAGTCGATGCCGGCGAAGCCCTAACACAAAGAGTGAGGGAATATTGGGAATCTACAATCCAAATCACACTTTACGCACATGATACAGCCACCACTAGAATTTGGTGGGACTCGGACGCCATAATGCCCCTCTCCGACGAAACCCTAGACCCGTTGGAGAAAAGTTTGACTTATCGGTGTATCCTTTATACTCGAGCCGGAAGGGGTTAGAAAAGTAGAACTAATTGCTTGGTCGTGTTTGGTTAGGCCCTAGGGAACCTAGGACTATGCTGTACCCAAACTCTTGACAAGATCCCCCCCCCCCCGTTTCGTCAGATACGGGAGTTTCAAACTCTAGATAGTCGTGAAACCAGCTAGAGAGAAGCCGATGCCTATGAAGCCCTAACACGAAGAGTGAGAAAATCTTGGGAATCTACAACACAAATTATACATGTACACACATGGTATGGCAACCATTAGCATTTGGTTGGACTAAGACACTTTGGAGCCCCTCTCGGGCGAAACCCTAGACCCGCTGGAGAAAAGTCTGACTTATCGATCTGCCACTTTGAGCGACGTCGGTGGGGGTTTACAAGTGGACATATTTTCTTTCTCGTTCTATTTTATCCTAAATCCCATTTTTTACTATCATGTAATGTGATATGGTCTTAGGAAAATGTTGCACGATGGATGAAAACAAAGCAGACAAGGAGAAATAGAAGAAAAATACCTATGCGGACGGCCTATTGTCGGGGTCGTCGGCATAGATTTTGGTGGGACCAATCTAGCCAAGGTGGAAGCTGGCTAAGCCGACCGTCAAAGGTATGCCGACGGCCGAACCAATAGGCCGTAGGCATAGCTTTTGGTGGGCCCACCCTGACCACGCTGGCAACTAGGTAAGCCGACGGCCAAACGTATGCCGACAACCATGCCGAGAGGCCGTAGGCATAGATTCTATATGCCGACGGCCAGAGGTATGCCGACGGCCGTTTCGAAAGGCCGTAGGCATAGCTTCTATATGCCGACGGCCAAAGGTATGCCGACGGTTTTATTTTAGCCGTCGGCATACCACCTTGTATGCCGACGGCCCCGACTAAAAGCCGTCGGCATACCTTTTGCCGTCGGCATCTAGCCTTTTTCCTGTAGTGAGCCAACCCTTCCTATTACCAAACTGGCCTTGTTAGCGTCCCGGTCCAGCAAAGGGAGCATCTCTTCCACCTGTACTCTTACCAGGTAGTGGAAGGAAAACCAAATTCCAACTAGAAGATTATAGTGAACCCAAGCCTTTCCAATTATTTTGGTGTGACCGTCGTTAACGACTGGGTCATCTATGATGGCATTCCCCCCAATGGTAAGCTTGTGGCACGTCTTCAAGGAATTCACGTTGGCGCTAACAAGTCCGTTCAAAACTGGTTCTTGTCTTCCAACCTCGTGTTCGTCGACGACAGGTAAAGGTTTTAAGCGTTAACTAATTTCAGAGTTGCTTTTGGTATCTATACTTAATCTAAGCTTTCACAGCCGTCTTGGTAATCAAATAAAATAGTTTAGTTGGATTTCCTTTGCAAGCCTATTTAACTTTGTTTCTATGCTAATTGGATTAGGTTCAACGGGTCTGTGCTTAAAGTGGACGGACCTTTTGGCCCACCTGATAATAATGGAGCAAGTGGCCAATTGGCAATTGTTGGCGGGACTGGAGAGTTTGCCTATGCTCAAGGGATTATCACCTACACAAACAAGTCATATGTAAATGGGGAAGTTGTGCAGGAGCTTCGTATCCGTGCTGTCTGCCCCGTCTTTACAAACCAGGTAGATAACACCTCCACTCCACTCCACCCTTGGAAAACGTGCATGTTAATTACTCTTGGATCAAACAAATAAATTTCACACTACTCCCATGTGTTCGTACTACCATCGCTTGGCACCCATGTCATAATCAGGATATGCTAATCATTCCATCAAATTATATGCAGATCCCTGTCACCCCTCCCATCAACAAGGTTCTTCCGCCGACGGGTGGGAATGGAGGGGATGTTGTGGATGTTACACCCAAGCCTCAGCGTCTAGAGAGTGTGACTATTCGTAGTGGCGATGTCACCGACTCAATTTCCTTTTCCCACATTGACGAAGCTGGAATGAAGCAAACCGCTGGCCCATGGGGTGGTAATAGTGGGCTTCCTGTCACGGTGAGTACATTTTTGAGCACACGATTAATCATTGCCAACCTCACAAATTAAAATTACATAAAATCAGCGTAGACAGAGACTAGCACGAGATGTATGTGCAGATTTGTGTTTCTTCTATCTACTTGTGCATATAAAGAGGTAGTAACTGATTGGTGGTTCAACATCTCTTGCAGATCAACTTTAAATCTAACGAGACCGTGAAGAAAATTATGGGAACAACGGGTAATTTTGGAGGCAATGTGGTTGTGGCCTCACTCAAGATTGTCACCAATCTTGACACATATGGAACTAACGGAAAAGAAAGTGGTACTCAGTTCGCCATTCCCGAGAAGGACAGTGATAGCGTGGTGGGCTTTCATGGGCGCGCTGGCTTATTTGTCGACGCTATTGGAATTTACACTACTTCATCTGGAAACTAGTAGTCAACTAGTGTTTCCTACAAATAATTATGGCTTTATCTGAAGCATTGAGTTTTGTATCATTCAATAATAAGCTAGGGCGGGCATTGTCCTCAGCTCATGTACCACATGTTTTCCCTTTCATCAATTGTGTGCTTTTGTTATCACCAATCATGTCCATTAATTTACAGAAATGTTAGTTTCACCACTGTGTTTGGCTTGTGACACGCAACATGTCTTCTACATAATCACTATGTTTGACTGGTGATACACAACATGTTATCTAAGTTACCATTGCGTTTTGCTTGTGACACTCAACATGTCTTCTAAAAAAGAAGACCCTAACCTAACCCTCCCGTGGCACCCCCCCAGGGCGCCGCCGGGGGGACCTTGACACTAGTGGAAACAGGGCTAATTTTTTTTAAATAATACACTTTTTTACAGAAAGTAAAAAAATAATACGCAAAATCTAGAAATTTCAGAAATATTAGCCAGTCGTCGTCGCGCAACGCGATAGGGACCCTGTCGTCGTGGGCGACCGCGACAGGTCCTAGTCGTGTCAGCAGACAACGACAGGAGACCAGTCGGATTGGCGCCTCGCGATTGCAGGCTAATCGTGTTTAGGCTCCAGTCGGGTTCCCCTACCACGACAGGTACGAAATATTTTTTTTTCCTACCTTTGTTAACCCGGTTAATTATATTGCGAGAAGGATAATAATTTTACAAATAGGTATGGAAAGCAGTACTGAATTTAAATTTGAAAGAGTAAAATACGTAAAAGGAAAACTAATTTTACACGGCGGCTTCACTTTGCTCTCCCACGTGTTCGTGATGGAGGCATGAAGTCGTCATCACTGTTTTCATCAGCTACGGCTTTTGATGAAGCAGCACGCTCACACATAGCCTTATATCTAGCTACACTTCTCGGCGTGTAGTCGTCGTCACTGTTGTCATCATCAACTGTCTTCGATGCGCCGTCACTCTTCCCCTTCGATGTGTCAGCAGTCTTCCCCTTAGATGCGGCGCGACTCTTCCCCTTCGATGTGTCAGCACTCTTCCCCTTCGATGCGGCGCGACTCTTCCCCTCAGATGCGGCACCAGTCTTCCCCTTTGCTATTGTGCTCAGGATCCAATGAGCGTGCCGGTTGTCTTCTGGAAACCCTCGTGGACATGGTCCAAAGAGTATGCTCATCCAGCCATAGTGCGGGATCTGTTTGTTCAGAAACTCTGCGTCTGCAGGATAGTGCTGCACATTGAGAATAAAAGCGAAAAAAGAAATGAGAACTATGCAAATCGGTTTGAACATGATGTAAACTGGTAAATCGATTACCTGAACGTGAACTGCATAGGCCTCGTCGGAAAAACGTATCTTATCGCTAGTATTGAAGATTGACATACCCCGAAGCCCCGACTCGATTTTCTTTAGCTCAACTATTCTGCACCACTTGTGATGCCACCTCAATAGTTCACTCCTTATTTCATCGGTGGATCTAGGCGGGAGGTTATATCTGGCTAATTTCCCCCCCAGAGCAATAGTGTGGGCCGACTCAGTCATTAGTTCATGAAAACTAACTGGAATTCTACCCCCCCTCGTATTCTTGCAAGACCCTTGTGCCGCATGATATAGAATATACCATGAGCTTTCTCGATCGAGACCAGGACTACCACTATCAGCCATTACTCTAAGTTAAGTAGACAACATACACACATCCATATGAAAGATTGTCGGGGTTTATATAGGCGGGAGACGGTGCCGGTAGACGACTGGCGGGAGAAAAATGGCGGGAGACCGTGGCGGGAGAAAAATGGCGGGAGACGGTGGCGGCAAAAAATTGGCGGGAGACGTTGGTGGGAAAGAAATGGCGGGAGACAGTGGCCGGGAAAAATTGGCGGGGGACGATGGCGGGAAACAAATGGGGGGAGACGTTGGCAGGAAAGAAACGTTGGCAATGTATTTCAGTTTTATCTTATTGCGTTAAATATGTCACACGTTAGTAGAGACACATACATAGGTAGATAAATATATCTCATACATAAGTCCATAAATATATCTCATACATTGGTAGATAAATATGTCTCATACATATGTAGATAAGTATGCACTAATGGAAGATATCACTCCCTCCTGCGTCGTCGACCTTCACGTGGGGGGCGTTGTACGGGAGTCGACCACTCATACCTGTGGGGTGCCCTAGTTGCACGAGGCACTGTGAAGCTTCCATCCTGTTCATCATCTGCATCCTGTGTAGGCTGTGTGGTGAATGGTGGAGGCGTCTGCATCGTAGGACCCTGTGATGGAGGCGTCTGTATAATGGGAATCTGGGTCTGCTGATAGTTACTTTGTAGCCACGCGTCCTGAGTCATCCTAAAATCAAAGGACCCGCTATCAGTCTGCCACCCGGATCCGGATCCAGTCTGCCCAAATAGTCCTGCATAGGTGGAGAGGAGTACTTATTAAATATGTACGTACGCCTCAATTTTTAGGTAAGAAAATGGAAGTTAAAGGTATGCGTACGTACCTTGTTGTGTATTATCCGTGTGCTGCTGCTGCTGCTGCCAAGATGAACCTCCAGCCTCACCTAGACCCGGTGGCCTAAACATCTGCTGTGGTGGTACACGAGGACGCGGCTGATGACGTTGCGGCGGTGGTTCTGGCTGGTCCATGGAGCGGCGCTGCGATTGGTTGAACTGAGGCGAAGGGCGCGGTACATGGTGGTGTTGAACAATGTCTGAACCCCGCGTGCACGTGATAGCCTCCCAGATACCTTTTAGCCTCCCTTCGAAGCGCGTAACCCAGTTCTGGTGCTGGGTACGGTTGATCATGAGAGGTGCAGAAGAAAGCGAGCGTGCATAATGAGCACACTCGGTCCGAAGCTCATCTGTTAGTTGCGCCTATTTATCACAGATAGTATGAAATAACTTAGATGCATAAATAGGTAAATAGGGAGTCCGTGCATTAAGTAACGAGAATATATATTACCGCGTACTGCCTGGATCCGGAAGTATCATGCCTTGGATATGTATCAAATGCAGTAGGGGCCGGTATCTGGTCCGGATGAGGGTGATGCATGATACGTATCCGTGTTGATGCCATGTACCTGTTCAAATAGCGCTGGAATATAGATGCATCAAAAGGAGTGGTCTCGTCCCAGCGTCGTGTCAAGGCGGTGTGCCACTCGTTCACATAAGTGCCAAGCCGTTGTAGCCACTGAGCTTCCGTCCAGCTAACTCCCTTCCTTGTGTTGCTACAATGTGTGAAATAATGCGTAATGGTTAGACATATAAGGTATTCATCGTGCTGGAAATATGTGAAACAGTACAAAAGAATAGATAGAATATACGTACTCGTGGATAATGTTTGGCACGGGGCTATCATGAGGGGGAGGAGTCTCCAACTGTAGAAGTCCAAACTGGCGCATAACCCTCTGTTGGGACATCTCCTCGACGCAAACATCAAAGATGATCTTCGCCTTTGTCATCCAGTAGTCCCGGTCCCTCTCGCACAAGTGAGACATGCCTCCGGGGTATCTAGCAAACATGGCTTCATTACTATACGGCTCCCAGATAACCGAAGTATACACATCGAACTGCTCGTTTAGAGCTGTGTACGCACACTTTGTCTGCTCATGTGCATAGGATCTCTGTGAAATAATAAATATTAGTACACATAATGTTTGCGACGACATGCCCGAATAAACGACAAAATACATACCTTCCGAGAGGTCCAGATCATAGAGAAATTTGGCATGTCGATGTAATCCGCGTCAAACATCTCGTCAACGCCGAAAGGCTCCTCCAACCGTAGGACTGGCCGTCCTATAGAGAACCTCTCCCACGACCACAACTGTAGGAAAATAGGGCACCCTAGCAAAGCTGAAGTCTTCTCTGAGAGGCAGCAACCCTTGCACAAAGCACGGTACGTAGCTGCTAGCACTGCCGAGCCCCAACTCCACTGCCGAACCTCATCCCGCTCTTCAGCATAGGCAATGTTCATTGCAAGAGGGATAAACTGCGCGCCAACCGTGTCTACATGGTTCTCGGTGAACATCACCCTAGACAGAAGCCACAATAGGTAGGCCTCTAGGCAAAGGCTGAGCTGTGTGGCATCCAAATCCCCAAAGTTCTCGATCTGTATTAATAAAGAAGTGTTAGTGACAAGTTATAACTCATAAGAAATATGTGAGGCATTTTTACGAACCTGGAAAAGTTTTAACCATGCAAGTTTCGGTCCATGTTTGTTCCATTTCAGAACATCAAGACCAGGAAAGGCATTGTGAAACCGTAGTGCCATCACGTCCTGCCAATTTTCCGGTTTCTCCAATGGTCCTATGGGCTGACCTGCCAAAGGAAGCCCGAGCAAATAAGACACATCCTGTAGAGTGGGAGCCATCTCCCCCCAGCGGAAGTGAAAGGTATGTGTCTCGGGTCTCCATCGGTCCACTAGGCAAGAGAGTAGAGAGTGGTCGATCATCACGCGTGTACCGCCATCTCTATGCTCTACCAGTCGCGCGAAAGGTAGAAGACCACTCCATTTCAACCTACAACAGCGAAAGTACAATTATTGAATGCACGTGACCGGTTAGTAGTTTTGTGTACAATGCAGTTTATATAATACATACCGCTCAACCCAGGCAGGGTGAATCCTCCAGTACTCTCTAGGAGTGCGGGTGATAAGTGTGGGGAGGGCTTTTTCCCGCTGTAACCGTCCCCGGTGGGTTACGTCGATCTCTCGACGCAACAACGACATCCTGCACTAATTACAATATTTTGCACATAATGTACGAGTGTAATCAAAATATGTCCATAATTATTACAAATTTAAAACATAGTTTCACACATATTACAAATTTAAAACATACTTCCACACATATTACAAATTTAAATCCGGAATAGCACGACCACGACGTGCTCTCCCTCTTCCACCACGAGTGCCTCTAGCACGACCACGCCCGCCGGCGATGACATAAGTTGGACAATTAGGGTCCCTGTGGCCAAACTGATTGCATAGAATGCATTGCCTAGTTGGGCCTCCGGCTTCAGATTCATCCATATCATTGCGGATGCGCTGACACTGTCGTCTACCTCTACTTGTACGCATTTTAGCGGGGTCTGGAATGTACTGTCTCTGAGCGGAGCTAACGGTGTTAAAATTACCCATTGAACGAAACCCCATCAGCTCACCTGTCCATGTATTCAGGACAGACTCTTTCAGATAATATGGAGACACAAATGAAATTGCATCGAGACCGAGTTGACCGCAAGCAGCAAGAACATGTGAGCACGGAAGGTGAAGCAATTTTGGTTTGTTGCATGTGCACTCGCAACTTGGCCAAACTTCATTACCAATTTTCACCTCGTGCGTCCTCAACTCATTACCACATCCAAACTTGTTGTTAGCTAAGCGCACCTCGAACCTCCTTTCTTGATTTCCGATAGAGATAACTGTGTGTGACCTAGCCTTTTCCATCTTCTCATTCATGTAGTTCGTAATCTTTTCACAGTACCGTGTGTTCGGATTATTGATGATATGCTGCTGAGCTCTTTCACGTCTATCTCTGAAGTATTTCACGGTCCCATAAAAAATTCCCTCCACAATGGCTGTCAGTGGCAAAGCCCGGTTGCCTCTGAGAACAAAGTTATATGTTTCAGCTAGATTGGTTGTCATAACACCATACCTTGCTCCATGTGTGTCATGCAACAAAGACCATCTCTCAAGAGGCTCGTGTTCGATCCACTGCTCAAAGGTTTTAATCGTCCTCCCTAGTCTTCTCCTAGTACCAGGCGGGTCGAATCCGGGCAAGTCACACAGGCCAACAGGCTCGTCTTCCAAGGCAGCTGATCCTGTTGCTAGCTGGGCAGCTACTGCTTGTACATGTGCCGCCACAGCTGCGTTCCGTGCAAGTCTTCTATCCCGTACATGTCTCTGTGTGCACACATTCAGTCTGCCACGTATCAGTGTGTACTTCCATTCCTGATTCTGCTTGCAGAGTTTCTTGAAAAGATTCATAAGGTTCTTGTTTCTGAACTGAGAGAAGAAATTGGCCCCCAGGTGACGCATACACCAACGACTCTGCATGTCAGTCCACGGAGTTGGTTCATCAGGCAAAGGGTTTGTGAGTGTCCTTATCGCACTCAATATACCCGCATGCCTGTCATGAAGGATGCACACATTCTGCTTATCCTTCACCACTGCTATTTTCAGCTGCCTAAAGAACCATGTCCAGCTTTCAATGTTCTCGCTCTCAACAAAAGCAAATGCTAGTGGAACGACTTGATTGTTGCCGTCTGTACCTATGGCTGTAAGGATCTGACCCCTGTACTTGCCCGTAAGAAAAGTGCCATCTACACAAATCACTGGTCGACAATGATTGAAAGCTTCGATGCAAACACCGAAAGAGAAGAACACTCGATGAAGTACCCTAACTGTCGGGAACTCTGGCATATACCAGTCTTGGATATCCACATAGGTGCCTGGATTCCGGTCACGGAGTGCGAGCAGTAGCCGAACAACAGAGTCGTAAGCATCAAAAAAAGAACCAAATCTGTTCTCAAGTGCCCTTTGCTTAGCCCTCCAGGCGGTGCCATAGGAAATATGGTACTTAAACCTGACAAACACTTTGGTCTGGATATCTTTCACTAGCATCGCTTTGCTCTCCACTATCTCGGTGTACAACAACCGAGCAATAAGAGTAGAGGAAAGGTTCTTATGAGCTTGTGGTATACTCGAATTAACACATGTGTGCTGAATCAAGTCACTGATCTTCCAACTTGTGCCATACTTAGGGAGATATCCATGCACCCTCCCAGGACAGTTGATATCAACACACTCCATTGTCAAGTATTTCTGACTTGACACCTTTGTTTTAAAAACTCTTTGTGTCGACATTGCCCAATTAATTATTGCATCCTTCAGAGCTTCCTTGTCAGGATACATAGCACCCAACGCAAGGTTGTTCTGATGATATTGCCAGGCAGAATCATGCCCGTCGTTCACGGTCATTGCCGAAGAGAAGTCCTGCCTCCATGCTGCAGGATTAGGCTGCACTACATCGTCCACTTCTTCATCTGACTCATCAGAATCTTCGTTATACAGACTTTCAATATCTGTATCTTCATCTTCCATCTGGTTCTGCATCTGCCCGTCAATCTCATCACCATCTGCCTCACCGCTAACATAACCAGTTTGACTGTGCTGGTCTATTTCTATGTCAGGACTACCGGCATCGCCTCCAAATGCTTGACTACTCTGTCCCCTTTCATAATATTGACCTTCACCAGAATAGTTAATCCCTTGGCTGCTCTGTTCAGGATTGTACCCATAATCAACCTCAGGTTCAATCACCTCCTTCTTGACAGGGAGTACTAATGCGATAGGATTTACACTCCTATTTTCGCAACCTTTTAACCAGTTAGTCCACTGAGAGTCCCGCTCTATCGCCCTCAAATAAAATATTGGATTTGATCTTGACCGGCTCCATAGAGCATGTACACCGACGGTGTACGTTTCAGTATCAAGACCTAAACTTCCTGTCAACCATTCTCTCAACTCACTAAGACTCCATGATTGCGGCGAACACAGTTCAACATCTATACTGTCGTACGAACGCAAATAAACTCCCAGCTCATTTTCTTCTACAGTTCCAGCACCGTAATAAAACGTGAACTTCACTAAATCAGACATCTGTGATGGCAGAGAAAATAACCGCTGCGTTATATTAATCAGGTATTCAATATTTATGCGCTCAACTACTTATTACTATCGCATCTAACATAAATAAAAATACTACCACGCATCTAACAAAAAAACGTCTACATATATACCTACTGATTTAGCCGACCAATTTTACTAATATAACTATAAAACTATATAACCGCACGCATCTAACAACAACACGTAAACATGTACAAAATAAGAGATAAGCGCACCGAAATCATACCGTTCCAGCGTGATAATTCAAGTCGTCGTTGTTCGGTCGATGAGCGCAGCAACACCACGGCAACGCAGCTCGCGGACAGCACCTCGTACAGCATCTATACCACCATTGCTGCCATCTCCACCACCACAAGCACCACCTCCACCAAAACAATCACCATCTCCACCAAAACAACCACCACGAGCTAGCTCATCACGGGATCGAGTGTTCCCTAGCCTTCTATAGCCCTCTACAATCCAACTATGGTGGACAATCTGGTTTCAGTTGGTGCAATGTGCTGCAAAAATTCGAGGCATAGCTGGTTTACAGGAACAAGAAACAAGGAAGAAAGGAAGAGAAGAAGAGAGGGAGAAGAAGGAGCCGGGGCACGCTGGTTTTATTCCCAGGTGCTTGTCGTGCCCTGCGACAACGACTGCCACCAGTCGTGTCCTGCCGCAGCGATTGGCCGGCCTGTCGTGCCCTGCGACAACGACTGGCTGCTGCGCACCGCGACAACCGCCGTCCACGTAGCCGGGCCAATGAGCGCGCGCCGCGTGGCTGCGGCGGCCCACTCGTGTTCGCGCAAGACGACTAGACGGTAATCGTGTTCGCAGGCCACGACTGCCCATTATTTTTGCAAATGATTAAAAGTGCGTATTATTTTTTTACTTTCTGTAAAAAAGTGTATTATTTAAAAAAAATTAGCCAAATCCAGCACGCAAGAATCGAATGGGCGTGCAAGACATGAAGAGACGGAACGGTGCTGGCCCACCATAACCAAAGGCCGTATCGTGCAACACACCTCACGGAAACTGGGACACGCGTCGACGCATGAAAATAGGTCGTGACCATCAAAATTAGGAGAAAAATCAGATCCTACGCAGTTTTTTTTTGAGAGCACCACATATTTCATTAATAGAAAATCAAGTTACAATAAGCAACACATATGGAAACTAAAAGACAGACCGGGATAAAATGATTATCCTGAATTTGCAAATAAAACCCTAAAAGATCGAGAAATACAAAACGACCCCTAGGGTTTACTGCAACCACCGTAGCGAGCGGCCCCCGTTTTCCTCCAGCGCCGTCGAGACGAACGCCGAAAGAAACGCCGAGCCTCCACCATTGCAAGATCCGAGAAAGCACCATCGCCAACGAGGCTTTGTGAGTCGATGAACAGACCCGCTGCACGCAGCAAGACACATGTCGCTGTGGCACGTCGACCGGGGGACGTCCCCGTGCTGTCTTGGGCCAAGATATGTCGCCTCCCATCGACGAAGTCGGAGAGGAACGACAGATCCACCACCTCCGGACCAGCATCCGCGCTCCAGAAGAACCATCTCGCCCCGGCCGCCAGCGCCGTCGTGAATAACCACGAACGCCAGCGACACACCGAGAAACTAATCTCGCCGGATCTGAAGAACGACGAGACGATAAAACTGTTGATCTGAAGGACCAATCAGCACACTTTGCCATCAACTCCGAGACGCCGCCCTGAAAGTCGCCGCCGGTATGGGAGTGGAGTTGGGGCAGATTTATTTGCCCGGGCGTCGCTCCCACCACTCCAACGACGCCCCAAGAAAGCAGTAGGCTAACCCTAACTACAGACCGGCGCCGAAGCGCCATGGTCCCCACCTCCTCGCGTCACCGGAGTGGCTAACGGAGGAGGTAGGGACCGGCGGCCGCCGCTGTAGTTGGAGCCTTAGGCGTCTCCTCCTAGATCGCCTGTAGCCAGGAGCGAAACGGTTCGCGTCCCCGTATCGTCCGATCCTACGCAGTTTAGGATAGTACATATATGGCAGCGCACTACAGGAAACAGGTTGTATGCCGACGGCCAGGTACCGTCGGCTTAGGCTAAAAAGTCGTCGGCATATAGCTATGCCGACGGCAAAATGTCGTCGGCAACTTCTTCATAGGCATAGCTCTAAAAAGCCGTCGGCATACAAAAGTCGTCGGCATAGATCTATGCCGACGGCTAAACTGTGCCACGTGGCACCCTCACATTGCTCGCGGATGGAGCTATGCCGCCGGCCTTTTAGCGTATGCCTACGGCCTCATCGGACACGTGGCGGTCCCATATTACTTGTGGGAGGGGGCTATGCCGACGGTTTTTTGCTATGCCGACAGCAAATTTGGACACATGGCACAGTCTGGTAGCTCATGCGACCATGTATGCCGACAGCCTTTGTGTTGTATGCCGACGGCAATTGCCGTCGGCATAGCTATTGACAAGGTTGTTTGTTTCTGCTTCCATTTCTACATTTCATAATATGAATATTGATACTTCTATTTGAACATTCTCAACGCAACAATTTCTGCATATAATCCACTAATACGACAAAGTAGAAAGTTCCAAAGACATTGGACAAATTAACAAGTTTCAAACACATTGGACAAGTTGCATGTCACAAAACGACATGTTCCAAAGACATGTGCTTTACAACCCTTAGCTAGAACCCCGACGACACCATGTGATGTTCTACAAGGAAGCACTGCCTGCTCGGTTGAATTACCTCAAGGCGCGGCCCTCGCCACGATGTACCTCCCTCGGCAGCGTCGTATACTCCAACAAAAGCTCGTCGTCGTTCAGGTGTCGTGAGGCAACCGAGTCTACAACCATGCGCAAGGCACGGGAGGCCACGGCCAGCCCAGCTGCAGATGCACCGTCGCAGGACCGCCATCATATACGGAACAGATAGCATGTACAATAAGAATATGCACCAAGACGGGCCACTTCAGTCCATCTACGCCTTTAAGATGGTCAAATGTTGCGCCTTTCTGAAAAGCGATAAGGGCAGGCAACCACTACCATTTGGTCGGACTCAGACGCTCCGGAGCCCCTCTCCAGCGAAACTCTAGACCTGATGGAGAAAGTCCAACTTATGGGTCTATCCCCTATACACGAGCTGAAAGTGGGTAGAAAAGTGGAACTAATTGCTTAATTGTGTTTGATTATGCCCTAGGAACACCCACGACAATGTTCTACACACAATCTTTACAAGATTCCTCCCGGTTCGTGAGATTCGGGAGTTTTGGGCTCTAAGTAGTCCTGAAACCAGCGAGAGAGAAGTCGATGCCGGCGAAGCCCTAACACAAAGAGTGAGGGAATATTGGGAATCTACAATCCAAATCACACTTTACGCACATGATACAGCCACCACTAGAATTTGGTGGGACTCGGACGCCATAATGCCCCTCTCCGACGAAACCCTAGACCCGTTGGAGAAAAGTTTGACTTATCGGTGTATCCTTTATACTCGAGCCGGAAGGGGTTAGAAAAGTAGAACTAATTGCTTGGTCGTGTTTGGTTAGGCCCTAGGGAACCTAGGACTATGCTGTACCCAAACTCTTGACAAGATCCCCCCCCCCCCCCGTTTCGTCAGATACGGGAGTTTCAAACTCTAGATAGTCGTGAAACCAGCTAGAGAGAAGCCGATGCCTATGAAGCCCTAACACGAAGAGTGAGAAAATCTTGGGAATCTACAACACAAATTATACATGTACACACATGGTATGGCAACCATTAGCATTTGGTTGGACTAAGACACTTTGGAGCCCCTCTCGGGCGAAACCCTAGACCCGCTGGAGAAAAGTCTGACTTATCGATCTGCCACTTTGAGCGACGTCGGTGGGGGTTTACAAGTGGACATATTTTCTTTCTCGTTCTATTTTATCCTAAATCCCATTTTTTACTATCATGTAATGTGATATGGTCTTAGGAAAATGTTGCACGATGGATGAAAACAAAGCAGACAAGGAGAAATAGAAGAAAAATACCTATGCGGACGGCCTATTGTCGGGGTCGTCGGCATAGATTTTGGTGGGACCAATCTAGCCAAGGTGGAAGCTGGCTAAGCCGACCGTCAAAGGTATGCCGACGGCCGAACCAATAGGCCGTAGGCATAGCTTTTGGTGGGCCCACCCTGACCACGCTGGCAACTAGGTAAGCCGACGGCCAAACGTATGCCGACAACCATGCCGAGAGGCCGTAGGCATAGATTCTATATGCCGACGGCCAGAGGTATGCCGACGGCCGTTTCGAAAGGCCGTAGGCATAGCTTCTATATGCCGACGGCCAAAGGTATGCCGACGGTTTTATTTTAGCCGTCGGCATACCACCTTGTATGCCGACGGCCCCGACTAAAAGTCGTCGGCATACCTTTTGCCGTCGGCATCTAGCCTTTTTCCTGTAGTGAGCCAACCCTTCCTATTACCAAACTGGCCTTGTTAGCGTCCCGGTCCAGCAAAGGGAGCATCTCTTCCACCTGTACTCTTACCAGGTAGTGGAAGGAAAACCAAATTCCAACTAGAAGATTATAGTGAACCCAAGCCTTTCCAATTATTTTGGTGTGACCGTCGTTAACGACTGGGTCATCTATGATGGCATTCCCCCCAATGGTAAGCTTGTGGCACGTCTTCAAGGAATTCACGTTGGCGCTAACAAGTCCGTTCAAAACTGGTTCTTGTCTTCCAACCTCGTGTTCGTCGACGACAGGTAAAGGTTTTAAGCGTTAACTAATTTCAGAGTTGCTTTTGGTATCTATACTTAATCTAAGCTTTCACAGCCGTCTTGGTAATCAAATAAAATAGTTTAGTTGGATTTCCTTTGCAAGCCTATTTAACTTTGTTTCTATGCTAATTGGATTAGGTTCAACGGGTCTGTGCTTAAAGTGGACGGACCTTTTGGCCCACCTGATAATAATGGAGCAAGTGGCCAATTGGCAATTGTTGGCGGGACTGGAGAGTTTGCCTATGCTCAAGGGATTATCACCTACACAAACAAGTCATATGTAAATGGGGAAGTTGTGCAGGAGCTTCGTATCCGTGCTGTCTGCCCCGTCTTTACAAACCAGGTAGATAACACCTCCACTCCACTCCACCCTTGGAAAACGTGCATGTTAATTACTCTTGGATCAAACAAATAAATTTCACACTACTCCCATGTGTTCGTACTACCATCGCTTGGCACCCATGTCATAATCAGGATATGCTAATCATTCCATCAAATTATATGCAGATCCCTGTCACCCCTCCCATCAACAAGGTTCTTCCGCCGACGGGTGGGAATGGAGGGGATGTTGTGGATGTTACACCCAAGCCTCAGCGTCTAGAGAGTGTGACTATTCGTAGTGGCGATGTCACCGACTCAATTTCCTTTTCCCACATTGACGAAGCTGGAATGAAGCAAACCGCTGGCCCATGGGGTGGTAATAGTGGGCTTCCTGTCACGGTGAGTACATTTTTGAGCACACGATTAATCATTGCCAACCTCACAAATTAAAATTACATAAAATCAGCGTAGACAGAGACTAGCACGAGATGTATGTGCAGATTTGTGTTTCTTCTATCTACTTGTGCATATAAAGAGGTAGTAACTGATTGGTGGTTCAACATCTCTTGCAGATCAACTTTAAATCTAACGAGACCGTGAAGAAAATTATGGGAACAACGGGTAATTTTGGAGGCAATGTGGTTGTGGCCTCACTCAAGATTGTCACCAATCTTGACACATATGGAACTAACGGAAAAGAAAGTGGTACTCAGTTCGCCATTCCCGAGAAGGACAGTGATAGCGTGGTGGGCTTTCATGGGCGCGCTGGCTTATTTGTCGACGCTATTGGAATTTACACTACTTCATCTGGAAACTAGTAGTCAACTAGTGTTTCCTACAAATAATTATGGCTTTATCTGAAGCATTGAGTTTTGTATCATTCAATAATAAGCTAGGACGGGCATTGTCCTCAGCTCATGTACCACATGTTTTCCCTTTCATCAATTGTGTGCTTTTGTTATCACCAATCATGTCCATTAATTTACAGAAATGTTAGTTTCACCACTGTGTTTGGCTTGTGACACGCAACATGTCTTCTACATAATCACTATGTTTGACTGGTGATACACAACATGTTATCTAAGTTACCATTGCGTTTTGCTTGTGACACTCAACATGTCTTCTAAAAAAGAAGACCCTAACCTAACCCTCCCGTGGCACCCCCCCAGGGCGCCGCCGGGGGGACCTTGACACTAGTGGAAACAGGGCTAACCATCCTGATCGTAAGGGCCATTTGTCTCGGTTGTGCAACCGGGATGGGCCAGCCGGGACAAATGGCCCTCCCCTATTGGTCCCGGTTGTGCCAGGACCCGGGACAAATGGGGCTGACCACGTGGCGACCCTGGCCAGGGTCATTTGTCCCGGTTCTTAACACGAACCGGGATGGATGCCTCCTCTGCCGCGGCAGAGTTTTTTTTTTCTATTTATTGTTTTCCTTTTTATTTTATGTTTTGCGATCAAGTCGATTTTATGATATCCCTGTCACCATACACTGATAAGGAGCCTTGGTGGCCCCTCGCCGGACCTCCCAGATCCCAGGAGAAGAGAGGAGCCCGGTGGCCCTTCCCCGGACCTCCCGGATCCCACGAGAAGAGAGGAGCCTCGGTGGCCCCTTCCCGGACCTCCCGGATCCCATGAGTGAATAAGTAATACATACATATAGAAAAAGAAGGAACACTTATATTACAGAAGCTAAGTATATCCAGCATATTACATGACCGATGGAATGAATTACAAAATCAAATTCATGACCAACCGATGCTATAGTACTCTCCATCTTCATTTAGGACCTCTGCATCTATGAAGCCCGCAATTTCCTCCTAAATTGCTCGTATGCGGTCCCTTGGTAGAAGACCGTCCCGGAGCCGTTCGATCTAATATAAAGAAGAGTGGTCAATATATATTAATGAAACTAAGTAACTAAAATAGATGGTAATAAGAAAAATTGACGACTGACGTACATGAAGGTGGTTTAAATCTCTGCCCTGACGAATGAACTCGCAGACATAGTATCCACACAAGTGATTCCCGCCTCTCTGTTGCAAGCACTTTACGAGAACATGTTTTCAATCAAAATAATAATCAACCAGTCATGATAATGGTATCGACACTAGAATCAGGGAGATGCGCGGATCTAGATAGTAGTACTTACTTCCACAATATCAAATGTAAGCTCTGATTTCTATTCACCAGGAGACTTTTTTGTGAACCTCTTCCAAACGCTGCCCGGGAAAGAAAAAGAATAAAATGAGTTAGTAATTACTTGATATCCAAAAATGAAACAAAGTAGTCGATATAGTGCCATATATAAAGACTGCAATTAATAAAGATTGAAATTACCGCTGGATCATTTCCTGCATGGAAGCCCACATCCCTAGGGGTTTACGTTTTGGGTCCATTACTAGTACTTTTCCTTTGTCAACTTAGAAAATTAGCAGAATATAGTGGAAGCTGCGCACGCAGAACTCATCAATTATACACTGAACATCGAGTAAGGAAAACAGAATGTGTACAACACAGTAACACTCACCCGAAGTTGTAAGAAAATAGTATTTCCCGTCGGTGTTGTTGAAACCTTATTGCCCTCAGAATGTTATCTTCTGTATCCTTGGCATGTAGCTCAAGAGTCTTATGATTAACAAAATGTGGGTCAATGAACCCAATATCATAGATTTGTCCTCTTTTGCATTCGAGTATCTTTATTCTGCAATTATAATATAATGAGTGTACTACATATATATATATATATATATATGAATATGCAATGAACGAGGTGAGCTAGTTAGAGACTTAATTAGCACTCCGTGGATTACACATGATCTTTTTGAAAAGATGCTCTTTGGCTTTTTGCTGACATATGAAATTCCTTGTCTCCGTGGATCTTTTGGCTCATTCCACTCATGAACAGTGATCGGGATGTGATCCCTAACTAGCACTCCGCATTGCTTCACAAATTTTTGGGCAACATCAGCGGGAAGCTCGGGTGCACCGTCTGCTCTGATCGTTTCGATCCTATATCTTTCAACTTCTTTGTTGCGCCTCGTTTCGTATTTTTTCCGGTTGATATGCTTGAACCGGATGGCTAAAAATATAAAGACTGTTAATACATGTATATAGACAACGGATGCTTCATTAAGTAACATATCTATATGCACCTCAAAGCCGGTGTTTGTAATTTGTACGGCTCCACCGGAACCGTCGGCTGCTCCCTTACCGGAGCCGTCGGATTCTCCCTCACCGGAGTCGTCGCCTTCTCCCTCACCGGAGCCATCGGCTTCTCCCTTAGCAGAGACGTCTCCTCGGGTTAGCTCCGGATCTCCCTCACCGGAGTCGTTCATCCACTGGCTCACATCAGTTTCTCCCTCGGGCCCGCGGATTAAACCCTCGAGCAAGTTTTCCGCATCTTCGTCTCTTGGCTCCATACTTTTCTGAAAATACACAAAATTCCCTAAGTTAGAAAAAAGAGTAATTATATGTTCCAGGTTCATTTCATCAAAATTGCTTAAAGATAATAGCTAATGGTACTTATACCTAAACAAGTTAGAAAAAAGAGTATCAATATGTTCCAGATCCTCATTTCAATTATAAAAGCAATATTCATGAAATATTTAAACGTATCAATACACACCAAGAGTTACATAGCTCGGGTTCATTTTATTTAACCCTAATACATCACGATCGAATAATATCACTTATACATAGTCTCATGACGTCTCTCAAACTAATTAACTCCGACCGGGTCCTAAGCCGCGGGGTGCTGAGTCGCGGGTCCTACGCATCCATAGGTAAGGAACCCTCATAGGGTCATAGCTCACGTGGTAAGGAACCCTCCGAATAATCGACCAACTGCTGCTATACTCCCTATCGAGCAAGTACATGTAGTGACGGACGAGCTCGTCCTCCTCTCTGATACGCTGTTGTACCACCTCCTCAGGGGTCGGCTCCCTCCGCACCGACCGTGGCCCACGCGATGGCCACCAAAGAATATCCGGGTCGACCACGTCACCCGGATTTCTCACCAAGCCGCGTGTCCCAGTACTAAGGACCTCCCAGTGCCAGCCCGGCGGGGCCCAGTCCCGGACATCGCCCGGCGGGTCCAACAGAGACATGAACTAAAAACAGGCCCGAACTAAGTAAATATTCCGTAATTAAGTAAAATACCTTAGTGCTTCTAACTTAGTAAAAAAATAGTAAATGGACAAATATGACATAAATAAGATGAAAGTTAAACACAAAGCATGAAGACAAGGGTTTCTGAGAAACTAAACAAATACACAGACGTAAGTGTTTGTGAGATCCAAACAAAGTTGGACCATTTCGTGCACATACATACCGGTGATATTCTTCATAGCCCCGTCTGGGGCTATGAAAAATATCACCATTACGTATATGCACCAAACGGTGCAACCCAGTTCTTATGATCTCACTAACACTAATATTACAAATGCGACGTTTCTTAGTTCCAACCGAAACCCTCATCTTCATCCATCCCCGGAACTAGGGTTTCTGAACTTTAGTAAGGAGTATGACTAGCAGATCAGATCGAGTGTTGCCGAATAAAGTTGCGACTCGAACGGGACATAACAGATGTAGCATCCAGACTATCCATATCATGTGTGAAAAGGTTGCAGATCACTTCCTCTTCTTCTAAGAGGAAGTGATCTGTAACGTTTTCACACACGACAGGATAATCTGGAATGATGTTATGCCCCGTTTGAGTCGCAAGTTTACTAGAAAAGAGTGGATCTGATCTGCTAGTCATACTCCTGCCTAGACCTTCACATTTTGTGCTTGTTACGAGGTAAGTACACGTGATGGCGATGCGGGGGGAGGAAGGGTTTCTGGACATCTTTAAAACTAAACAAAATTGTATATGTAATAGTGAAATCCGGAAAAAAACTAGATCCTTTTGTACACATACATAATGGGGATGTTCTTCATAACCCCGGAAGGGATTTCTGAGGAATATCACCAGTACGAATGTGCACTAAAGGATTCAGCTTCATACGGATCTCACGAACCATATTACATATGTGACATTATTTAGTTCGAAAGAAATCCATAAACCCTCGCATTCGTTTCTTTCCCCGGATCACCACCGCCTGTAGTACCTCTTAACGGGAACAAGATGGTCATCGGGCCTTCACATTTTGTGCTTGTTACGAGGTAAGTACATGTGATGGCGATCCGAAAAAGGATGAAGATAGGGGTTTTTGGAAATCTTTGAAACTAAACAAAATCATATATGTAATATTGTGACATCCGAACAAGGTTAGACCCTTTTGTGCACGTACATAATGGGGACATTCTTCATAACCCCGGAAGGGATTTCTGAGGAATGTAACCATTACGTATCTGGACAAAAGGGTTCAACTTCGTTCGGATCTCACGATATTACATATGTGACGTTTTTTAGTTCCAAAGAAATCAAGAAACCCTCATCTTCCTCCATTCCCCAGATCACCACCGCATGTAGTACCTCTTAACAGGAACAAGATGGTCATCGGGCCTTGATGTGAAGTTGGACCTTCACATTTTGTGCTTGTTACGAGGTAAGTACACGTGATGGCGATGCGAAAATCATATATGTAATATTGAAATCCGTAAAAAACTAGACCCTTCTGTACACATACATAATGGGGACATTCTTCATAACCCCGGAAGGGATTTCTGAGGAATTTCACCATTACGCATGTGCACTAAAGGGTTCAGCTTCATCCGGATCTCACAAACCATATTACATATGTGACATTATTTAGTTTGAAAGAAATCCAGAAACCCTCGCATTTGTTCCTTTCCCCGGATCACCACCGCATATAGTACCTCTTAATAGGAACAAGATGGTCATCGGTCTGTGTGCCTCATATTTAGGGTGGACACATACAAGCAGCCTTGGTGGACTCGGTGCGCCAAGTGGGATGCACAAGATCCTAACTTTTTGAAAATCACCAGAAGCACCGAACCACCAAGGCCATCTGAGTGTGAACTAACTCTTTCAATCATCGGCATTTATTCAAAAGATCGAACGAACATCACAAGTAAAACTGCAAAAACAACTTCAAATTTCTAACACAAAGTAAAAAAATCTAACTTAGTGAAATTTTCTAACACTAACATAGTGCAAAATTTTCTAACTTAGTGAAATTATTCTAACTTAGTGAAATTATTCTAATTAACTTAGTGAAATTTTCTAACTTAGTGAAATTATCTAACTTAGTGAAATTTTCTAACTTAATTAGTGAAAATTTTCTAACTTAGTGAAATTTTCTAACACTAACTTACTGAAATTTTCTTAAAATTCTTAAGTGAAATTTCTAACTCTTAAATTCCTAACACTAAAAATTGCTAAGTAAAAATTTCTAATTTAGTGAAATTATTCTAACTTAGTGAAATTTTCTAACTTAATTAGTGAAATTTTTCTAAGTTACCTAACACTAAAAATTCCTAACTAAAAATTTCTAACACTAAAATTTCTATTTTTTCTAACACTAAAATTTCTAACTAAAATATTTCTAACACTAAATTCTAACTAAATTTTTAACACTAAAAAAAATTGTAAAAACAAAAGCACTAAAAAAATTTCTCTATTGATCTTACCTACGGGGTGACGGCGATCGAAGGGCGACGGGCACGGGCGACGGCGACGGTCGCAGGTGCGGGGGCGGCGCGGCGTACGGCGGGCGCGGGCGACCGGCGGCGTGCGGGGCGCGGGCGCGGCGTACGTGCGCGTCGGAGGCTGGCGGACGCGGTGCGGGCGCAGCCGGGTCGACGACGGCGAGCTCCACAGGCGACGACGGCGCGGGCGCGGGACGCATACGGGCAGCCTGGCAACGTCGTCGTCCAAATCCTGCGCGGGGAGTTATGATTTTGGGTGGAGGGGGGAGATCAAATATATAGGGAGGGGCATCCGTCCCGGTTCGTAGGAACAACCGGGAGAAAAGGGTCTTCCGTCCCGGTTGTTCCTACGAACCGGGACGGATGCCTCAATTTTTTTTTTCGCAGGGGTACGTGTAACGCGCGCGTTGCGGGGGCATTCGTCCCGGTTGTTTGCAAAAACCGGGACGAATGCCCTATTTTTAATCATTTATTGTTTTCTATTGTTTCCTTTATGTTTTTTATTGTTTTCCTTTATGATTTATTTTGTTTTTTGTTTCCTTTTTGTTTTCTCTTGTTTTATTTTCTTTTCTATTGTTTCCTTTATGTTTTATTTTGTTTCTATTGTTTTCCTTTATGTTTTCTATTGTTTTTTTTATTTTCTATTGTATTTTTTTGTTTTCTCTTGTTTTATTTTGTTTTCTATTGTTTCCTTTATGTTTTCTATTGTTTTCCTTTATGTTTCTATTGTTTTATTTTGGTTTCTCTTGTTTCCTTTTTGTTTTCTCTTGTTTTATTTTGTTTTTTACGGTTTCCTTTATGTTTTCTATTGTTTTCCTTTATGTTTTATATTGTTTTCTGTTGTTACCTTTTTTGTTTTCTATTATTTCCTTTATGTTTTCTATTGTTCTATTTTGTTTTCCATTATATCCTTTATGTTTCAAATAATAACTCCACACGTTTCAAATACAGAACAAGGTACGTTAAATTTATAATAAGTGCACTTCAGACCAGTTGATCCATGCATTTACATAGTTTCGTCGCATACAAGGCATCCGGTAATTTGTATTCGGTCGATGAACTAAATGATGTATCAAACCTTTTGTCAAACCTTCAAGGGGGAATGTAGAACAAAACAATCGGTATCGCCATCATATAGCCCTGCCGTGGCTACTGAGTGCATATATGCATACCAAATGCACGGCAGGACGTATGATGGCGAATCCGGATGATTTGTATTTGGTCAATGAACTGAATGATGTATCAAACCTTAAAGGGGGATGTAGAACAAAACAATCGGTATCGCCATCATACAGCCCTGTCGTGGCTACTGAGTGCATATATGCATACCAAATGCACGGCAGGACGTATGATGGCGAATCCGGATGATTTGTATTTGGTGGATGAACTGAATGATGTATCAAACCTTAATGGGGGGATGTAGAACAAAACAATCGGTATCGCCATCATACATCCCTGTCGTGGCTACTAAGTGCATATATATGCATACCAAATGCATGACAGGACGTATGATGGCGAATCCGGATGATTTGTATTTGGTCGATGAACTGAATGATGTATCAAACCTTAAAGGCGGGATGTAGAACAAAACAATCGGTATCGCCAGCATACAGCCCTGCCGTGGCTACTGAGTGCATATATGCATACCAAATGCACGGCAGGACATATGCTGGCGAATTCGGATGATTTGTATTTGGTCGATGAACAACCGGGACATCAAATATATAGGGAGGGGCGATCAAATATATAGGGAGAGGCATCCATCTCGGTTCGTAGGAACAACCGGGACAAAAGGGTCTTCCGTCCCGGTTGTTCCTACGAACCGGGACGGATGCCTCAATTTTTTTCGCAGGGGTACGTGTAACGCGCGCGTTGGGGGATCATCCGTCCCGGTTGTTTGCAAAAACCGGGACAAATGCCCTATTTTTAATTATTTTTTGTTTTCTATTGTTTCCTTTATGTTTTTTATTGTTTTCCTTTATGTTTTTTTTTGTTTCCTTTTTGTTTTCTCTTGTTTTATTTTCTTTTCTATTGTTTCCTTTATGTTTTATTTTGTTTCTATTGTTTTCCTTTATGTTTTCTATTGTTTTATTTTGTTTTCTCTTGTATTCTTTTTGTTTTCTCTTGTTTTATTTTGTTTTCTATTGTTTCCTTTATGTTTTCCTTTATGTTTTCTATTGTTTTATTTTGTTTTCTCTTGTTTCCTTTTTCTTTTCTCTTGTTTTTTTACTGTTTCCTTTATGTTTTCTATTGTTTTCCTTTATGTTTTCTATTGTTTTCCTTTATGTTTTATATTATTTTATGTTGTTACCTTTTTTGTTTTCTATTATTTTCTTTATGTTTTCTATTGTTTTATTTTGTTTTCATTTATATCCTTTATGTTTCAAATAATAACTCCACACGTTTCAAATACAGAACAAGGTACGTTAAATTTATAATAAGTGCACTTCAGACCAGTTGATCCATGCATTTACATAGTTTCGTCGCATACAAAGCATCCGGTGATTTGTATCCGGTCGATGAACTGAATGATGTATCAAACATTTTGTCAAACATTCAAGGGGGGATTTAGAACAAAACAATCGGTATCGCCATCATACAACCCTGCCGTGGCTACTGAGTGCAAATATGCATACCAAATGCACGGCAGGACGTATGATGGCGAATCCAGATGATTTGTATTTGGTCGATGAACTGAATGATGTATCAAACCTTAAAGGGGGATGTAGAACAAAACAATCGGTATCGCCATCATACAGCCCTGCCGTGGCTACTGAGTGCATATATGCATACCAAATGCACGGCAGGACGTATGATGGTAAATCCGGATGATTTGTATTTGGTTGATGAACTGAATGATGTATCAAACCTTAAAGGGGGGATGTAGAACAAAACAATTGGTATCGCCATCATACAGCCCTGTCGTGGCTACTGAGTGCATATATGCATACCAAATGCACGGCAGGACGTATGATGGCCAATCCGGATGATTTGTATTTGGTCGATGAACTAAAGATGTATCAAACCTTAAAGGCGGGATGTAGAACAAAACAATCGGTATCGCCAGCATACAGCCCTGCCGTGGCTACTGAGTGCATATATGCATACCAAATGCACGACAGGACGTATGCTGGCGAATCCGGATGATTTGTATTTGGTCGATGAACTGACTGGTGTATGAAGGTGGGCTATATATAGGGTCCTCTGGCTCACAAAGTGTTGTGCTAGGGTTTTGATCCAACGGTTAAGAAACACCCTTGATCCAACGGCTCACAACCGCTCGAAAGAAACACACCCCTGATCCAACGACTCACAAGCGCTTGAAAGAAACACACGATCCGTGTGATTCTTTCTGATTGGTCCGAACGAAACCCTAACCATTTCGTCCCGGTTGGTAAAATAGGCTGGTACTAAAGGAACGATCTATTTCCCAACGAAACCCAAACCATTTCGTCCCGGTTGGTAAAACAGGCCGGGACTAAAGGGATTTGTTTTCTTCTCACTATATATATGTATGGATTGGCACACCATTGGCATAAACACATATAAACTCACCACTCTCTCATGGCTTCTACTGTACCCACTCTAACTTTCCTCCAGGCGGAGGCATTTTCCGCCTCGAACTACCCCTGCCTGCCCGGCTACAGCTTTCCCGCCGGTTGGATGCTGAGCGCCGGAGGAGTTCCGGTCCCTCCTCTTGCTCAAGGTGTGGCGCGTCGGGCGGCCATCACGAACCACTACTACCACGAGCTCACGCCGACGCAGCGGAGGAATCCCAGTTGGAATCCTGACTACCGCCCTACTTGGGACACCTTCTTCATTAATCGGCGTGAGAGTGCGCTCGCCAGGTACGAGGAGAATGGCCCGCCTCCTTCGAACTTCAACGAGGCCGGTCGTCGGCTCTGGTGGGGCGGCGGACGGACTCTTCAGAGCGTCATGAACTACATCAGGACTGGCGATAACCCCCGCCTGCGCTACCCTCACACACAGTCCTAGCGTCGTGATCCTCCGAGGGAGTCCAGAGCACCGTCCGACGATAGTGACGACGACGGCGGCGACTACGACGACTACGAGTCGGAGTACTATAGGCCTAGGCAGGAGTATGACTAGCAGATCAGATGTAACATCCCAAGTATGAAAACACCCTTAGAATGTTTTATTTCTTGTTAATTTATGGTTAATGCATCATGTCATCATAAGCATTGCATGTGGTATGTGTTTCAGTTTGAAATTCAAATCAAATCATTCATACTTGGCATGTTCCAATTGTGGTTTAAAATTAAAATTTTGCAAACATATTAAATTCAATAAGATTTTCATAATTGGTTGAGCTTATTGAATAAACTTGGTTATTTCAAAAATTAAATCCTTATGAAACCCTATTTGAAATTCAAATAGCAAATTCAAATCTTTTGGCATTTTAAATTTTTGAAAATAAAGATTACATACCTTTGAGCTTGTTGTTGGGTTATTCAATAAAAATTATTTCATAAAATAAAACCCTAACACCTATTTCTATTTCTATCCTTTTCTTTCCTACAGAAAAAAAAGTAAACAGAAAAATAAAAAACAGAAAAACAGAAAAGGGGGGCAGGCCTGCCCAAGTGGGTTGAGCCCACCTCAACCCCGCAGGCCCAGCCTGCCCACTTACCTCTTCGTCCTCCTCTGTACGGAGACAGACGAGGGAGCTCCTCCCCCACCTGCAGGAGCTCCACCTGCCACCTCCTCCTCCTCTACTTATAGGCACCACGGGGCCGTGCCCTAGCTCCTCTCTCCCCTCCTCCATCTCCGCCGCCGCCGCTTTCCTCTTCCTCCTCCCTCCTCTCCTTCCTTCGCTGCTCCCTGTCACCGAACCACCGCACAGCAGCGCAGCTTCCACCGGTGATCGTCGTCGCCATGGCCCTCCTCCGAGTAGACTGAGCGCGGGAATCAACTCCCCGCGCCTCCACCTTCATCCTCGACACCGCAGCAGGGCCTGGGAGCAGCAGGATCGTCGCCGTCGCTTTCGTCTGTCGCCGTCGTCCACCGCCCCGTCAGCTCCGTCGCCACCTCACAGCAGCAAGGAGCTCCCTCGGTGAGCACACCCTCCTCCTCTGTCCCTCTCTGCTCCGCGATGCATCAGCGCACAGCACGGACCCATCTGCTTCCCTCGCACGCACGACAGCAGCTGCCAATCGCCGCCGGCGATCACCGTCTCCTCGTCAGGTTCAGAGACTGAACGAAAATTCAGTTTCGTCAGATACATGCGCAGCACCACCTTTTACTGAATCCCTCCTCAGATCTGTCACGAACGCAGCAGCAGCGCAGTGGCACGCGCACGCTCGCGGCGTGGGTTCGAGCCCCCCCGCGCGCAACCCTTTTTAGGGATTATTCCCGCGGGAGGCCCACCTGTCTGTGACCCTGGAGGCCACCTCCACTTCCACACACGCCACGCAAGCGCCACAGTGGCCCAGGGCCCCTTGTCAGTGGCTCAGGCTGGGTCACTGCGAGGTGGAAACCAAATATGGGCCCTTTCTTTTTAATATCCAGTCCTTATATATTACAGATTGGTCCCTGTATTTCAAACTCACATAAATCCCTCATTTTAAATTCAAATTCAACATGTTAAATATGTTTTCCATACCAAATTAAATTATCTACCTAAATATAAACTTTGTTTACTGTTTTGAATATTTTAAATTGATGAAATATTTAAATCCTTGTGTAATCCATTTAATATTGCAAAATTCATAACTTGGGCATAAAAATTCCAAATTCAACAAACTAAATATGTTTTCCATCCCATTTTTCATGAACTTTGCATATATCAACTTTGTGTTCTGTTTTAAATAAATTAAATTGCTGAAAACAACTGTTTCTTAATTAATGCATTTAAAATTGTCAAATTAATACCTTGCTCATTTTAAATCCATTTTCAACAAATGAAATATGTATTCCATCTAAAATTTTGTGTTCTTTCCAAATATGAATTTTGTTATCTGTTTTAAACAATTAAAATGGGTGAAAACAATAAATGTTTGTGTAACTCATTTAAGAAGCCAAATTTCATAACTTAATCAATAAAATTCCAAACTTGGTAAACAACATATCAAATTGAAGCTATTGTTGTTTTCTTGTTGTTTTCATCATCCATGCATCATTATAATAAACTTTCACATGATGGTTACTTGTAGATCATTGAATTCAACTTTAATTCATGAGCTCTTCTATATGCAACCAAATTGCATATGGGCCCATTTAATTATGTTACCATGTCAACTAGCTTATCTTTGATGCATCCTTAAAAATTGTCATGCATTATCCCATGTTTGTGCATTATGCCATGTTATTGTTTGTTTGTCTCTCTGCGTTGTTTGTTTGCTTCTTCTCGAATAGACGACGACGTTGAGACAGACGAGGATTACGACACTACTTCAGAAGAGTTAGCCCAATACCAGGCTACTGAGTTTGCAGGCAAGTATTCACTCACCTGAACCATTGTGTCCTTTCCACACTGGATATCGATACTTTCCGTTGTCTAATCTGCTAGCCTTAAGATTCGTTGCTTGTGATCCTATCCTATCACATGTTATCCTGTAACCCTGATATAGCCTCACCTCCACACCTATAACCCTGTTGCTTGTTGGCATGTGTCTTACTAGCATGCTTAGGGTTGTGGTGCTCGAGTCTGATGTCCGTTATTTCTTTTACCATCTTTAATATGTTCTGGGGCTCGATGTTTAAACAACCACCTGTTAATGTTGAGGTAATAATAATTTGATGATAAGGCACCGGCAGGAGGCCGGGTATGGTTATGAGGCCTGCTAGTGTCGAACTCAGGAAAAGTTCTTGTCCTCTAGATCCATGATGAGCGCGCTAACCGCATGTGGGAAGCGTGTATGGGCGCCCCCTGCAATTCTGATTCGATTCGCATCTCGTCCAAATCACCACACTTAGTTCGGGCTTTCCATTTGATGCACGCATATGCAGGTACGAACACTTGGCGCCAGGGTGGAACTTTTGTAGTCGGCATTTAGGGCGGCGTGGTCTTCCAGTGCTATGAGGGTCCCCCTTTTCTTCGTGGGGGCTCGATTAGCCGCGCACGCACAGCACGTGGTTCTTTGGGCTTGATGCGAAGAAGAGTTGGGTTGTGTTGAGTGGCCTGCTTGGTGGGTTTGATCCCCGCCTGGCGGGCTATTCTTACGTGTACGGCCAAATTGGTGCATCCCTGCAGGGTTAAATCTTCTCGAGAAGCCGTGTTGTCCGCGGTTATGGATGACTTGGTGATAGGGCTGGCTAACAAGGATTAGACAACTTACACCTAATTGATAATAATTTGACTAGTAATAGGCTTATTGACACAATAACTTGAACCTTCATTAATCCAACTGTGTGGGTTATCCTCGGATTGCTTCTTTGGATAAGGGGCAAGATCCAGGATGGGTTTGTTTGAGGTTAGTGGTAGTTGGCTCCGATGCGCTATCTTATCCCTTTCTTTTAGCCGGACGTTGTAGCGTGTCTCTGTAGTTGGTTAGTGCAGCCCGCTGCCGCACCTTTGTATCACCTATCTTCCGTTGAACCCAAAGCATCTGTACTTGGTGTTGTCGGGTACACTTTGGTATCTTGTGCGTCTTGCTTGCCAGTACTCGTCCGTACTGACCCCTTTGGGGCTGCTGGTTCTGCAGGCTACGTTTCCGAGGATCCCCATGGTCGCTACTACGTGGAGTATGACGAGGCTGCTGACGAGTAGATAGCGGACCCGGGCAGGATCCGAGACTTCGTGGATGGGCTCCATTCTTTCGTTTCCGGCCTCTTAGGCCTATTTGGATCTTGTCTGTACTCAGACACTTTGGATGCTTCCGTTGTGATGTAATGATGACTTGTTGGGACATGTGTCCTCTGTATGACTGTATTTGCTATCTCTGCTCTAGTGAGAGTTTTCTGCCACTTATTTCTATTTCTTTGTGTCTTAGAGATTTGTGGTGATATCACTTGTTCAAATGCCGTTGACGTACTATGTGTGTATGTTATGAAGTACGTCAATGGAAGTATTTGGATTCCTATTGGATGGTTTCACAGACGATGAATAGTAGAGGATGGTTGTCACACGTTTACGTGTTGGCCTACTCATATTGAGATGCGGGTGCAGGTAGGCCCCGTAAGCCAATTTATCTACTGTTTAGCGAGCTGTGTGTATCCTCTAGAAGTCCGGGTGCGACAAATGGTATCAGAGCATGTCTGCCTATAGGATCCCTTTTACTGGTCGCAGTTGAGTCTAGAAACTATTTTGTAGCTATATAGGAAAAATGAAACGTGAGAGTAGGAATTCTGTTCTTTTATTTCTTTCCCCACCCACCCTCCCTTTTCTGGTAAGGAAGTGCAACGTTGTTTTTCTCTTCTCATCTAAACTTTCAAGTTAGGATTTCACGTATTCTGGTTTCTCTAGGATGGTTATATCTACTAGACCATAGGAATGGAGGTGGTTGTGACATGATTTATCATGTTGCCTACTCTCGATTGAGAACGGAGGCACATAAGCCCCGGAAGCAGATCCTCTATTCCTTAAGTAGTAGATATTGATCCTTTAGAAGCCCGGATGGGTTTTCCGTAGTACCTCAGGGGTGTTTTGGTCTCGTGTTTCCCGAATGTTGCTTCGTTATCTTGTTCATCTCAAGACCTTTTCGTCCGTTGGAACCTTGTTGTTGCTTGCCACTTCAGTTCTTCTACCGGCGTCTAATCAAAGTTTCCCCGATCATCTGCAGATGTATCTCAGGTTCTACCCGCAGGTGGTTCGTATGACTCGTTGTGAGAGCACTACCAGTTATCCGGAGATGCTGAGAGACATGGTCACTTTTCTGGGGTTCCATTGGGCACCACAGTACCAGGTCTACGAGCAGCAGCGAGAGTTTGAGCAGACCTACTACCAGGCTATCGTCTACATTCTATCAGATGATGGCATGAGCGTAGTTCACCGCTACGAGGCAGTGGGTTCCACAGTGGATATGGCTGTGCAGCAGGCAGCTTATGTGAGTCTCACCGTCCTTCGTGCTGACTACTAGGGATTTGACGATTCTATCTATCGCCACATCCCCCGTGGTTACATCACTTCGGAGGGAGCTCACTTCACTCTCTACGACAACTTGGACGTTTACAAGCATGATAGCTCCAGGCTGCACATCACCTCTCAGTATGTGAGTCACACTGACGCAGTTGCCCGCACACTATCTCGGGAGTTGGCTTCAGTCAGAGAGCAGCTTTACCTTGCTTTGACTCGTCTGGAGACTTACACCACAGACTTTGTTGGAGACGAGCGCTTTGCACGTTTCGATCAGCCAGTTGGGCGTCGTCTGCCAAATGCTGGAGGTTACGAGTCGATCAGAGGTCCACTCGTTAACCTTGGTGCTGGTTACACTGGGATTCCATGCTTTGGAGCACTGGGAGTCGACGCTATGTACTTCACCATGCCTAGAGTCGGTCTCAGAGCACGTACGATCTACGTGGCTCGTCGTTCCACCTACTTTCGTGGGCGTACTCCTCACCGTACCTCTCGCCGTACTCCTAGCCGCCGTCCTGCGTGATGAGCATGGGAGTACCGATGTATCCATTCTTAGCTATGTTTAGTTATCCTTTCGCATTCGAACCATTTATGGTGTATTGGATATTCTGATGTATTTGAACATGTGATGGTGTACCTTTTGGTTATCTATTCATGCGTCAGGGTAATCTATCTTTCGGTTGCCAAGTCTATCCTTTTCTATCGTTGTGCTAAAATGCATTTCCATTCAGGATGCCGCCAACAAGGAACACCACGCCTGATCCACCGCCAATCACTGAGCTGTTGACTCAGATGACCCAAGTCATGACGCAGATGGCCCAGTTTCAGGCTAATCAGCACATCAACCAGACAGCTCCACGAGTCAGCATCAAGGAGTTTCTCAGTCTGGGCCCAAGAGCTTTCGTGGCCACACGCGAGCCTCTGGACGCTGATGACTGGATCCGTGAGATAGCCAAGGCTCTGGAGATTGCACACGTAGCTGAAGAAGACAGGGTCAAGTATGCCTCCTATCTGCTGAAGGGTCAGGCAGCTTCTTGGTGGGAAAACTTCCAGGCCATGAGAACTGGCATGCCAGTCACGTGGGATCGTTTCAAGGAAGCCTTCCTGAAACACCACATTCCAGATGGTCTCATGGAAAGAATGCGTGAAGAGTTTTGCTCACTCAAGCAGGGCAAGTTGGACGTCATCGGGTATCAGAGTGAGTTTAATCGCCTCGCTCGATACGCTGGAGATGAGGTGTCCACTGAAGCTAAAAAGATGGCAAGGTTCCGCAGAGGCTTTAACCCGGAACTCAAGTATGCCCTCACCAATGTCAAGGCCGACAGCTTCGAGGATCTCGTTAACACCGCGCTCAATGAAGAAAATGGGCGCAAGGCGTTCGAGGAATCTCGCAAGCACTCGCGTGAGGGTGGTTCCTCCTCCAACATGACCACCCCTCCGCAGAAGCGCCGCATCTGGGTACCAAATGGTGCTGTCACTCGGGCTCCATACGCCCAAACTTCTCCAGGCTTTGCTCCCCGCCCACCCAACCCTGCTCAGGTGCATGATCAAAGGGCTTCGATGGGGCAGCCAAGGCCAGGGCCTCCTCGTGTCGTCACATGCTACAAGTGCAAGCAGATGGGACACTACGCCGACAAGTGCACGCAGAGGCAGCTACCACCACCACCACCTCGTCCTAACACAAACCAGGCAATGGTGCGCGCTCCCCCGCCTAAGGCCTTCAACTCCAACAACAGGCCTGTCGGGAGGACTGCAAGGGTGAATCATGTCAAGATCGACAAAGCTGAGGAAGCTCCTGACGTCGTTCTCGGTACATTTCCCGTAAACTCTATTCCAGCTAAAGTGTTGTTTGATACCGGAGCATCACATTCTTTCGTTTCAAAGATCTTTGCGACAGCAATTAAACTCCCTTTTGTTAGTTTGGGTTCCCCGCTAGTGGTCAACTCCCCTGGAGCAACTATGCAAACTTCCAAGATCAGTCACAAAAATCAAATTCTAATTGGAGGCCACATATTCCTTGCTTCTCTCATACTGCTTGGAAATTCTGACATTGATGTCATTCTTGGTATGGATTGGCTGAAGGCCAATAAAGCAAGAATTGACTGTGCTCAAAAGTCAATAACTCTGTCCCACCCTTCTGGCCAGATAATCTATTCTCCACATGAATCAAGTTCCATTCAGCTATGCGCCCTCAATGCAAAACCTCTACCTTCACTTGAAAATGTTCCGGTGGTTTGCGACTTCCCTGACGTCTTTCCAGAAGAGTTGCCAGGAATGCCTCCGCACAGAGCTGTTGAGTTCGTGATCGAACTTGAACCAGGTACTGCTCCAATCCCTAAGCATCCCTACAAGATAGGAACTCCCGAGCTGAAGTTGTTGAAGGAACAAATTGATATGTACATGGAAAAAGGTTACATTCAACCTAGTTCCTCGGCTTGGGAATGCCCAACTCTTTTCGTTGCGAAGAAGGATCAAACAAAGAGACTCGTTGTTGACTATCGTCCTCTTAACGAGAAGACCATCAAAAATAAGTATCCAATTCCTCGCATCGATGATCTTTTTGATCAACTTGCTGGAGCCTCTATATTCTCCAAGTTGGACTTGAGAATGGGTTACCATCAAATAAATATCAGAAAAGAGGATATTCCAAAGACAGCCTTCACCACTCGCTACGGTCTATATGAATTCACCGTCATGTCCTTTGGTCTCACCAATGCACCGGCGACCTTCTCTCGACTCATGAATTCTGTCTTCCATGAATACCTCGACAAGTTTGTTTTGGTATATCTTGATGACATTCTTGTCTACTCCAAATCCGAGGAAGAGCATGAAGAACATCTTCGTCTAACTCTCATGAAGCTTCGCGAAAATCGTCTCTATGCCAAATTCTCCAAATGTGAGTTCTGGATTTCCGAAGTCGTTTATCTTGGTCATGTCATCTCTGCCAAGGGCATAGCCATTGATCCAGAAAAGGTTAAGGCAATTGTTGATTGGAAACCTCCAAAGACGGTGAAGCAAGTAAGAAGTTTTCTTGGCTTGGCTAGCTATTGTCGTCGCTTCGTCCCAAACTTCTCCAAGATTGCCAAACCTCTCACTGACCTCACAAAGAAGGACAAGAAGTTCGTTTGGTCTCGACAATGTGATGAGAGCTTCAATCTCCTAAAGACTAAACTCACTTCTACACCAGTTCTGGTTGGCCCAGATCCTTCCAAACCTTTCCAAATATTCTGTGATGCTTCTCTCCAAGGTCTAGGTGCAGTTCTTATGCAAAAACGTCAAGTTGTGGCTTATGCTTCATGTCAGTTGAACATACATGAGCTCAATTATCCCACTCATGACCTTGAACTTGCAGCAGTTGTGTTTGCCCTCAAGAAATGGAGACAATACTTGTTGGGTAATCGCACTAAAATCTTTTCCGATCATAAGAGTCTGAAGTACATCTTCACTCAACCAGATCTAAACCTCAGACAAAGGAGATGGATTGAAAAGATCAAAGACTTTGATCTTACCATTTCTTACACTCCAGGCAAGGCTAATGTTATGGCCGATGCTCTCAGTCGCAAGTCGTATTGGAATAATCTCATGATCGTGGAAAGCCAACCTCCTCTTCATGAAGAATTCCAGAAGCTCAACCTTGGTCTTGTTCCTCAAGGCTATCTTGCAAACTTGACAGCCAGTCCAACTCTTGAGGACAAGATTCGTTCTGAACAACTTCGTGATGTTGATATCGAGAAGATGGTAGAGCACATCAAAGAAGGCAAGGAGAAATTTAAGTCCTTCTCAATCGATGACAAGGGAACTGTGTTCTTCGAAGGACGCATTGCAGTTCCTCAAATCCAAAGTCTCAAAAATGTCATTCTCAAGGAGGCTCATGAAACTCCTCTCTCCATACACCCTGGAAGTACAAAGATGTACCAGGATCTCAAGACACTGTATTGGTGGCCTAGCATGAAACGTGAAATTGCTCAATACGTTTCTGAATGCGACGTTTGTCAACATGTTAAGGCAGTTCATCAGAAAACAGTCGGTCTTCTCCAACCTCTGAAAATCCCTGAGTGGAAGTGGGACATGATTGAAATGGACTTCGTCACTGGTTTTCCAAAGTCCAAGAGGGGCAACGATGCAATCTTCGTTGTCATTGATCGACTCACTAAAGTAGCTCACTTCTTTCCTGTCAAAGAGACAATATCAGCTAGTCAGTTAGCAGATCTCTACACAGCAAAGATTGTTCCTCTTCATGGTGTTCCATTGAAAATAAGCTCAGACCGTGGAAGCATATTCACTTCTCATTTCTGGAAAAGTTTTCAAGAAGCCTTGGGCACCAAGCTTCTGTTCAGCACAACCTACCATCCTTAGTCTCAAGGGCAAGTCGAAAGAGTCAATCAGATTCTCGAGGATATGCTCAGAGCATGTGGTCTCTCTTTTGGCATGAAATGGGAGGAATGTCTTCCATATGCTAAATTCTCCTACAACAACAGCTTCTAGGCAAGCCTAGGCATGGCACCATTTGAGGCTCTCTATGGCCGCAGATGCAGGAGTCCAATCAATTGGTCTGGAGATGGTGAACGTTCACTCTTAGGCCCTGGCATTGTTAACAAGGCCGAAGAGAAAGTTCGCATCATTCGTGACAATCTGAGGATTGCTCAATCTCGTCAGAAAAGCTACTATGACAGCAAACACAGGGACATGGTCTATGCAGCTAGAGACAAAGCATATCTCCGTGTAACTCCCCTCAGAGGCACTCATCATTTTGGTGTCAAAGGAAAGCTTGCACCAAGATATATTGGTCCCTTCAACATTCTCTCAAGGCGTGCAGAAAATGCCTATCGTCTTGAACTTCCAGAAAAGCTATCCAAGGTGCACGATGTGTTTCACGTGTCACAGCTCAAGAAGTGCTTCAAAGATCCAGGTCGTGCAGTTGATCATGATTCCATTGAACTGCAAGAAGATCTCTCTTATGAGGAGCACCCTATTCGCATTCTCGATGAGACCGAGCGCAAAACTCGAAACAAGAGCACCAAGTTCTTAAAAGTGCAGTGGTCCCATCATTCCGATAAAGAGGCAACATGGGAGACCGAAGAGGATCTTCGCAAGAAGTATCCGGACCTTTTCTCTTCTCAGTAGGAATCTCGGGGCGCGATTCCTTCAAGGGGGGGCGTTTTGTAACATCCCAAGTATGAAAACACCCTTAGAATGTTTTATTTCTTGTTAATTTATGGTTAATGCATCATGTCATCATAAGCATTGCATGTGGTATGTGTTTCAATTTGAAATTCAAATCAAATCATTCATACTTGGCATGTTCCAATTGTGGTTTAGAATTAAAATTTTGCAAACATATTAAATTCAATAAGATTTTCATAATTGGTTGAGCTTATTGAATAAACTTGGTTATTTCAAAAATTAAATCCTTATGAAACCCTATTTGAAATTCAAATAGCAAATTCAAATCTTTTGGCATTTTAAATTTTTGAAAATAAAGATTACATACCTTTGAGCTTGTAGTTGTGTTATTCAATAAAAATTATTTCATAAAAATAAAACCCTAACACCTATTTATATTTCTATCCTTTTCTTTCCTACAAAAAAAAGTAAACAGAAAAACAGAAAAGGGGGGGCAGGCCAGCCGAAGAGGGCTGAGCCCACGTCAACCCCGTAGGCCCAGCCTGCCCACTTACCTCTTCGTCCTCCTCTGTACGGAGACAGAGGAGGGAGCTCCTCCCCCACCTACAGGAGCTCCACCTGCCACCTCCTCCTCCTCTACTTATAGGCACCACGGGGCCGTGCCCTAGCTCCTCTCTCCCCTCCTCCATCTCCGCCGCCGCCGCTTTCCTCTTCCTCCTCCCTCCTCTCCTTCCTTCGCTGCTTCCTGTCACCGAACCATCGCACAGCAGCGCAGCTTCCACCGGCGATCGTCGTCGCCATGGCCCTCCTCCGAGCAGACTGAGCGCGGGAATCAACTCCCCGCGCCTCCACCTTCCTCCTCGACACCGCAGTAGGGCCTGGGAGCAGCAGGATCGTCGCCGTCGCTTCCGTCTGTCGTCGTCGTCCACCGCCCCGTCAGCTCCGTCGCCACCTCACAGCAGCAACGAGCTCCCTCGGTGAGCACACCCTCCTCCTCTGTCCCTCTCTGCTCTGTGATGCATCAGCGCACAGCACGGACCCATCTGCTTCCCTCGCACGCACGACAGCAGCTGCCAATCGCCGCCGGCGATCACCGTCTCCTCGTCAGGTTCAGAGACTGAACGAAAATTCAGTTTCGTCAGATACATGCGCAGCACCACCTCTTACTGAATCCCTCCTCAGATCTGTCACGAACGCAGCAGCAGCGCAGTGGCACGCGCAGCGCACGCGCACGCTCGCGGCGTGGGTTCGAGCCCCCCCGCGCGCAACCCTTTTTAGGGATTATTCCCGCGGGAGGCCCACCTGTCTGTGACCCTGGAGGCCACCTCCACTTCCACACACGCCACGCAAGCGCCACAGTGGCCCAGGGCCCCTTGTCAGTGGCTCAGGCTGGGTCACTGCGAGGTAGAAACCAAATCTGGGCCCTTTCTTTTTAATATCCAGTCCTTATATATTACAGATTGGTCCCTGTATTTCAAACTCACATAAATCCCTCATTTTAAATTCAAATTCAACATGTTATATATGTTTTCCATACCAAATTAAATTCTCTACCTAAATATAAACTTTGTTTACTGTTTTGAATATTTTAAATTGATGAAATATTTAAATCCTTGTGTAATCCATTTAATATTGCAAAATTCATAACTTGGGCATAAAAATTCCAAATTCAAGAAACTAAATATGTTTTCCATCCCATTTTTCATGAACTTTGCAAATATCAACTTTGTGTTCTGTTTTAAATAAATTAAATTGCTGAAAACAACTATTTCTTAATTAATGCATTTAAAATTGTCAAATTAATACCTTGCTCATTTTAAATCCATTTTCAACAAATGAAATATGTATTCCATCTAAAATTTTGTGTTATTTCCAAATATGAATTTTGTTATCGGTTTTGAACAATTAAAATTGGTGAAAACAATAAATTTTTGTGTAACTCATTTAAGAAGCCAAATTTCATAACTTAATAAATAAAATTCCAAACTTGGTAAACAACATATCAAATTGAAGCTATTGTTGTTTTCTTATTGTTTTCATCATCCATGCATCATTCTAATAAACTTTCACATGATGGTTACTTGTAGATCATTGAATTCAACTTTAATTCATGAGCTCTTCTATATGCAACCAAATTGCATATGGGCCCATTTAATTATGTTACCATGTCAACTAGCTTATCTTTGATGCATCCTTAAAAATTGTCATGCATTATCCCATGTTTGTGCATTATGCCATGTTATTGATTGTTTGTCTCTCTGCGTTGTTTGTTTGCTTCTTCTCGAATAGACGACGACGTTGAGACAGACGAGGATTACGACACTACTTCAGAGGAGTTAGCCCAGTACCAGGCTACTGAGTTTGCAGGCAAGTATTCACTCACCTGAACCATTGTGTCCTTTCCACACTAGATATCGATACTTTCCGTTGTCTAATCTGCTAGCCTTGAGATTCGTTGCTTGTGATCTGATCCTATCACATGTTATCCTGTAACCCTGATATAGCCTCACCTCCACACCTATAACCCTGTTGCTTGTTGGCCTGTGTCTTACTAGCATGCTTAGGGTTGTGGTGCTCGAGTCTGATGTCCGTTATTTCTTTTACCATCTTTAATATGTTCTGGGGCTCGATGTTTAAACAACCACCTGTTAATGTTGAGGTAATAATAATTTGATGATAAGGCACCGGCAGGAGGCCGGGTATGGTTTTGAGGCCTGCTAGTGTCGAACTCAGGAAAAGTTCTTGTCCTCTAGATCCATGATGAGCGTGCTAACCGCATGTGGGAAGCGTGTATGGGCGCCCCCCGCAATTCTGATTTGATTCGCATCTCGTCCAAATCGCCACACTTAGTTCGGGCTTTCCATTTGATGCACGCATATGCAGGTGCGAACCCTTGGCGCCAGGGTGGAACTTTTGTAGTCGGCATTTAGGGCGGCGTGGTCTTCCAGTGCTATGAGGGTCCCCCTTTTCTTCGTGGGGGCTCGATTAGCCGCGCACGCACAACACGTGGTTCTTTGGGCTTGATGCGAAGAAGAGTTGGGTTGTGTTGAGTGGCCAGCTTGGTGGGTTTGATCCCCGCCTGGCGGGTTATTCTTACGTGTACGGCCAAATTGGTGCATCCCTGCAGGGTTAAATCTTCTCGAGAAGCCGTGTTGTCCGCGGTTATGGATGACTTGGTGATAGGGCTGGCTAACAAGGATTAGACAACTTACACCTAATTGATAATAATTTGACTAGTAATAGGCTTATTGACACAATAACTTGAACCTTCATTAATCCAACCGTGTGGGTTATCCTCGGATTGCTTCTTTGGATAAGGGGCGAGATCCAGGATGGGTTTGTTTGAGGTTAGTGGTAGTTGGCTCCGATGCGCTATCTTATCCCTTTCTTTTAGCCGGACGTTGTAGCGTGTCTCTGTAGTTGGTTAGTGCAGCCCGCTGCCGCACCTTTGTATCACCTATCTTCCGTTGAACCCAAAGCATCTGTACTTGGTGTTGTCGGGTACACTTTGGTATCTTGTGCGTCTTGCTTGCCAGTACTCGTCCGTACTGACCCCTTTGGGGCTGCTGGTTCTGCAGACTACGTTTCCGAGGATCCCCATGGTGGCTACTACGTGGAGTATGACGAGGCTGCTGACGAGTAGATAGCGGATCCGGGCAGGATCCGAGACTTCGTGGATGGGCTCCGTTCTTTCGTTTCCGGCCTCTTAGGCCTATTTGGATCTTGTCTGTACTCAGACACTTTGGATGCTTCCGCTGTGATGTAATGATGACTTGTTGGCAGTGGCGGAGCTAGCAATATGGCAAGCTCTGGCTCCTGCCACACCTAAATTTCAATGGTATGCATAGTACGTATGAGTAATTATGCATAGCACATGTGTAACATCCCAAGTATGAAAACCTACCATTTAGAATGTTTGATTTCTTGTTATTAAGGTATTGCATCATGTCATCATATTGTTGCATTTGTTTCTTTTGTTTTGCATCTGTTATTCTTTGTTTTCACAATGAAAATCAAACATTTTCAACTGCTTTGTTTTCATACTTGTTCTGTTACAACTTTTGGAATAAAAATAACAAGTGAAAACAACCAAATTGTTCCATTTTATTTCATGTTGATCACTCCTTAATTTGTTGGGTTTAATCAAACAATTAATTCAATCAATTACTTCAAATCACTTTCAAATTCAACTCAAATGCATCAAACAGAACACTTTTGAACTTATAAACTTTAACAAGCCAAACAACTAATTTAATCACTTTAATCAATAGGATTCCCCTATTAAAATCCTTGTTTTCAATATTAATCTATTAATTTCTAAATTGCTCAATTCAAACCAAAGGTGTTTCAAACAGAACCCAATGTGAAAGTATAACAATAATAACCCAAAACATTTTATGATCTTTTGTTTCCAATTAAATCACTTGGGTCATTCTATTAAAGTGTTGACTTAATAATCATTTTAACTATTCAAAATCATCTAATTTGGTTTATTTTCCAAACAGCACAAAAAATTTAAATAATTTTGAAATCCAAACTTGGTAATTGGTAGTAATTGACATAATAAACCCACCCTCATTTTCTAGCATTTTTCCTAACAATAAAAGCTAACAATTCCTTCCAATTTCATTTTTTGCTACAAAAAAAAAAACGAGAAAAACAAATAGAAAGGGAGAGAGAGAGAGAGCACAGCAGCCCAGCCCGTTTCCCTGTTTTTTTGGCCCGATACCCCTCCATCGCTGTCACCTACCTCTGGCTGAGGTCATCTCTGTACGAACACATCCATCACCGCAGGATCAGCCTCTTCCCCGCTCGATGCTTCGCCGTACAGGCACCTATCCCCCATAAAAACCTAACCCACCTCGACCACCTGCTAGCCCTAGCTCCCCAAGCCACCGCCGCCATCTCTCCCTCTGCCATCTCCCTCCTCTCTGCTAGCTTTCCCTCTCTCTCACCAAGGTTCGCTCTCTGCAACCACCACTGCCTCACCGCATGTACCTCTCTGAATCGGCGAGTTTTCGTCGCCGTGGTGCCTTCCTAGCCCCTGCTGAGCAGTGGAATGGAACCGCCGTGGTTCCTAGTCCACGTTCCCGCCCTCCGTTGAGCCCGAGGAGGGCTCGTTTCGCCGCCCGCTTCCACGATACCGTCGCCGCCGTCTGTCCGCCATCAGACCCAGCACCTCGCCGCCCTCGACCGCTCGAGGTGAGCACGCTCGAGCCCTCTCGCTACCCCCCCTCTCCCTCTCCGTTCGCTCGCAGTCAGCAGCCCCACGCACCGCGGCCACACGGGCGCACGACAGCCACCGCCGGCGTCCGTTCCCTTCCCCTCCGTCGGGTACAGCGATCGGTGCAGCGGACTGAATTTCGGGTTTAGTTAAAATCCCCGCGGAACAGCATAACCCCAACCCTGCCCCGTATCTGTCACAAGTACAGCAGCAACCCATCTGGTCTGTTCCTTGCGCGCAGCGGGCAGATCCCTGGGTCGAACCCCCACAGAGGCAAAAGCCTCCGTTTTTTTCCTTCTTTTACCGCGCTGACAACGGGGCCCGCTCGTCAGCGCCTCTGGCTGGCTAGCCCCGCAGTAACAAAAGTTTCTGCATCTCTGTTTCGAAATTAAAATCCTTTTAAATAATAGATTTAAACCCTAAAATTAAACCTTTCATATCTTTTAATCTACAACTCCAAATACTAAAAGTTATATATGTTTTCTGCCCAAAATTAATAGATCTTTCCAATTATGCCATTTGTGTACTGTTTTGGAAACTCCAAATGCATTTAAAAATTCAAATTTGAATAATTCAAATGCAATTTCTTAAATTCCATAACTAATTCATTATTAATCCAATAAATGCAAATAAAATATGTTTTCCATACCATTTTGAATATCCTATTCAAATATAAATTTTGTTTCCTGGTTTGAATAATTTAAATTGCCTAAATAATTTAATCCTTGTTTAATTCAATTAAATTTGATAAAATAATAACTTGGTCAATATAAAATATTTTGAACATGCAAAATATGTTTTCAAACCATCAAAGTGTGAACTTTTCAAATGTGAGTTTGAATTCATGTTTTGAACAAATAAAATTCAAATAATATTCAAACTTGTTTTAAATTCAATTAAAACCTGTTTAATATTGTTTAATTCATAATAAATTCATCCTAATTCCAATTTCAATATTTGAAACATGCAATACACCTAAAATTGTGTGTTCTTTTCAAATATAACTTTGTTATTTGTTTTGAACACTTTAACTTGATGAAAACAATAATTGTTTGTGTGACATGTTTAAGTAACCCAAAATTGCTAAACCTACTAAATGATTTCCAAAACTTGTTAAATCCTTTTATCACTTGCATCTATCATTGTTATTGTTGTTATTTTGTTGTTATCATCATGCATGCATCATGCTAACAACTCTGACATAACAACTAATTGTAAACCATTTGTTTCCACTTATTTCAATGGATCTTTTCCATATGCAATCCAATTGCATATGGGTCCAATTAAATTGTGTTATCTTGTCAAGTAGTTTATTTTGATGCATCTATTAACATGACATGCATCATCCCATGTTTGTGCACCTATGCCGTTATATTGATTGTTTATCTTTCTGCCTTGTTTGTTTGCTTCTTCCCGGATATACGACGACGTTGAGACCGACGATACTTACGACACCCCTTCTAAGGAGTTAGCTCAGTACCAGGCTACTGGGTTTTGCAGGCAAGTTATCACTCACATGAACCACTGTGTTCCTTTCAACATTGGTTACCGATACTTTCCGTTGTTCTTTTTCTGCTAGCCATAGTAGTAGTTGTTCTGTTACGAACCTATCACATCAATCCCTTAAAACCTGATATTGCCTCATCTACCTTCCCACAACCCATTGTTTGAGCCAGTGTCTTACTAGCATGCTTAGGTTGCTTTTGCTCGAGTCTGTTACCCGTTACTTTCTGTTACTACCTTTATTATGTTCTGGGGCTCGATGTTTAATCAATCAATCATGCTAATGTTATTATTAATAATAATTTGATGATAAGGCACCGGCAGGAGGCCCTGTGTGGTTTTGAGGCCTGCTAGTGTCGACCCTAATAGGAAAAGGGTCTTGTCTACTGATCCATGATGAGCGCACTAACCGCATGTGGGAAGCGAGTATGGGCGCCCCCCTCAACTTGACCTGATTCGCATCTCGTCCAAATCGCCTCATTTAGTTCGTGTTTTCCATTTGCCGCATGCATGTTTTTGCGAGCCCAGGCCAGGGTGGAACTTTCGTAGTCGGCATATAGGGGGAGACGTTCTTAGAGTGCTATGAGGGTCCATTTTCTTCTGGGCTCGATTAGCCGTGCGCCCAAGGTGCTTTGGGCTTGATGCGAAGAATGGTTGGTTGTGTAGAGTACCCCGCTTGGTGGGAGGCATCCCATCTGGCGGGTTATTCTTGCGTGTACGGCCAAATTGGTGCAACCCTGCAGGGATAATCTTCTCGAGAAGCCGTGTTTTCCGCGGTTATGGATTACTTGGTGAAAGTACTGGCTAACAAGTACTCAGGACAACTTAAACATAATGATCAAACATGTTACACCCAATGATTAATAACTTGACTAGTAATAGGTTGATGACACAATAACTTGATTCACCTTTAATACAACTGTGTGAGTTATCCTCGGATTGCTTCTTTGGATAAGGGGCGAGGTCCAGGATGGGTTTGTTTGAAGTTATCTTTCAGTTGGTTACAATCCTCGATCTTATCTCCTTTCTGTTAGCCGGAAGTGGTAGAATCTCTGTAGTTGGTTAGCGCAGCCAGTTGCAGCATCTTTTATATCCCTCTCTTCCGTTGAACCCAAGGCATCTGTGCTTGGTGTTGACGGGTTACACTTTGGTGAATTGTGAGTCTTGCTTGCCAGTACGTGTATGTACTGACCCCTTTGGGGCTGTGGTTTCCGCAGACCTACGTTTCCGAGGATCTACATGGTGGCTACTACGTGGAGTATGACGAGACTGCTGACGAGTAGATAGCGGACCCGGGCAGCATCCGAGACTTCGTGGATGGGCTCCGTCTGTTTGTTTCCGGCCTCTTAGGCCTATTTGGTTCTTGTCTGTACTCAGACATGTTGAATTCTTCCGCTATGATGTAATGATGAATTGTTGGGGCATGTGCCCTCTGAATGATTGTATTTGCTATCTCTGCTCTAATGAGAGCTATTTGCACCTTATTTCAATCTTTTGTGTCGTAGAGATTTGTTGTGATATCACTTGTTCAAACGCCGTTGACGTACCATGTGTGTATGTTTTGAAGTACGTCAATGGAAGTATCCTGATTTCTATGGGATAGTTTACGTCGACGATGGAATAGCAGGGCTTGTGTTGTCGCGCATAAGCGCAGGCCTACCAGGAAGCTGGGACGTGGGAGCAGTTATGCCCCATAATCCAACCATCTGCTATCCAGTTCGTATGGTGAGTATCCCCTAGAAGTCAGGGTACGACAACATGTTCGTCTGCCACACCTAAATTTTTATTCTACCTCCGCTACTGCTTGTTGGGACATGTGTCCTCTGTATGACTGTATTTGCTATCTCTGCTCTAGTGAGAGCTTTTTGCCACTTATTTCTATTTCTTTGTGTCTTAGAGATTTGTGGTGATATCACTTGTTCAAATGCCGTTGACGTACCATGTGTGTATGTTATGAAGTACGTCAATGGAAGTATTCGGATTCCTATTGGATGGTTTCACAGACGATGAATAGTAGAGGATGGTTGTCACACGTTTACGTGTTGGCCTACTCATATTGAGATGCGGGTGCAGGTAGGCCCCGTAAGCCAATTTATCTACTGTTTAGCGGGCTGTGTGTACCCTCTAGAAGTCCGGGTGCGACATCAGATCCATTCTTGCCATTATGTTTATGATCGCTTCGTCCGTAACCATGGAGCATCTTCATTATTTGGGTCAGCTTTCACTCTGAAGAGTGGAATTTCAACAAACTTATTATAATCTTCTGACATGTCTGTCGTGTCCTCGATTCCCACGATGTTTCTTTTCCATGAAAGAACTATGTGACACTTCGGCTCATCGTATGATGTATTTGCTTGCTTATTTTTTCTTTTTTTCGGTCTGGAGGACATGTCCTTCACATAGAAGACCTGAGCCACATCATTGGCTAGGACGAATGGTTCGTCATTGTAACCAATATTGTTGAGATCCATTGTTGTCATTCCGTAAAGCGGGTCTACCTTTACCCCTTATCCAATCAGGTTGACCCATTTGCACTTGAACATAGGGACCTTAAAAGAAGGTCCATAGTCAAGTTCCCATATCTCCTCTATGTAACCATAGTATGTGTCATTTTTTCCATTCTTGTTTGTTGTATCAAAGCGGACACCACTGTTTTGGTTGGTGCTCTTCTTATCTTGGGCGATCGTGTAAAATGTATTCCCATTTATCTCGTACCCTTGAAAACTCCCCATAGTCGAAGATGGTGACCCGGCCAACATCTACAAATGATCTTCAACAGTGGTGTCATTTATAAGATGTGTTTGCAACCAACTTCCGAAAGTATCCATGTGTTTGCGTTTAATCCATGAGTCGTCCTTCCCCGGGTTTGTGGAGCGTACAATATTCTTGTGTTCCTCGAGATACGGAGCCACGAAGATGGAATTTTGTAGAACTATGTAGTGTGCTTTAGTGAAAGAATGCCCGTCCCTGGGTATCATTGTTTTCTTTCCCAGCGTTCCTTTTCCCCTCAGTCTCCCCTCATGCCCAGATTCAAGAACACCAATCGTCTTAAGGTCAGGAATAAATTCAACACAGAACCCAATGACCTCCTCTGTTCCATAGCCCTTCGAGATGCTTCCTTCTGGCCTAGCACGGTTATGAACATATTTCTTCAAGACTCCCATGAACCTCTCAAAGGGGAACATATTGTGTAGAAATACCAGACCCAGAATATGAATCTCTTCACATAGGTGAACCAGGAGATGAGCCATAATGTTGAAGAAGGATGGTGGGAACACCAACTCAAAACTAACAAGAAACTGGACCACATCCCTCTGTAATCTTGCCAGAATTTCTTGATCGATTACCTTCCGAGATATTGCATTGAGGAATGCACATAGCTTCACAATGGGTACTCGAACATTTTCCGGTAGAAGCCCCCTCAATGCAACCGGAAGTAACTGCGTCATAATCACGTGGCAGTCATGAGACTTCAGGTTTTAGAATTTTTTCTCTGCCATGTTTATTATCCCCTTTATATTCGACGAGAAGCCAGACGGAACCTTGATACTGTAAAGGACTTGGAAAAATATTTCCTTCTCTGCTTTAGTAAGAGCGTAGCTGCTTAAGTAATGGTGCCCTGTATCCGTGTGCTTGTTGCTTGGGTCTTTCATACGTTGCTGGTCCTCCCGTGCTTCTGGCGTATATTTTGACTTCCCATACACGCCTAGGAAGCATAGCAGGTTGACACAGAGATTCTTTGTCATGTGCATCATGTCGATTGAAGACCGGACCTCTAGAACTTTCCAATAGGGTAGCTCCCAAAATATAGATTTCTTCGTCCACATGGGTGCGCGCTTATCAGGGCCGTTTGGAACAGGTTGGCTGCCATCACCCTTCCCAAAGATTACTTTTAGGTCGTTGACAATATCGAATAAATCATTACCACTACGGAGGTCAGGCTTCTTCCGGTTATCTGCCTCACCTCTGAAATGCTTCCCTCCTTTCTTTCTTACGGAATGCTTGATCGGAAGAAATCTACGATGCCCCAGGTATACAACCTTTTTACATTTATCCAAATAAACACTGTCAGTCTTATTTAAACAGTGTATGCATGCATTGTATCCCTTGTTTGTATGTACGGAAATATTACTAAGAGCAGGCCAAACATTGATGGTTACGAAAAGCAACGCCCGTAGGTCAAATGGCTTTTGTTCGTTCTCATCCCACACACGTACACCTGGTTTGCCCGACAATTGTAAGAGTTCTTCCACTAATGGCCTTAGATACACATCAATGTCGTTGCCAGGTTGCCTCGGGCCTTGGATGAGAACTGGCATCATAATGAAACTTGCGCTTCATGCACAACCAAGGAGGAAGGTTGTACATACATAGAGTCACGGGCCAGGTGCTATGACTCGAGCTCTGCTCCCCAAAGGGATTAAAGCCATCTGTACTTAGACCAAACCATAAGTTTCTCACCTCTCCTGTAAAGTCTGGGAAGTCTCTCTCGATCTTTCTCCACTGCGATCCATCGGTGGGGTGTCTCAACTTTCCGTCTTTCTTACGGTCTTCTTTGTGCCATCGCAACAACCTAGCATGCTCTTTGTTTCTAAACAGACGTTTCAACCGTGGTATTATACGAGCATACCACATCACCTTTGCAGGAACCCTCTTACGGGGGGCCCGCCGTCAACATCACCAGGGTCATCTGCTCTGATCTTATACCACAGTGCAGTGCATACCGGAGATTCATCCAAATTCTCGTACTTCTCACCACGGTAGAGGATGCAGTCATTATTGCATGCATGTATCTTCTACACATCTAATCCTAGAGGGCAGAGAGATTTCTTTGCTTCGTATGTACTCTCAAGCAATTCGTTATCCTTTCGAAGCTTCAGCTTCATTAGTTGAAGTAAACTCTCAAATGCCTTGTCAGTCACACCGTTCTGTGCCTTCCATTTCAGCAACTCCAGTGTGGTACCGAGCTTTGTGCTGCCATCTTTGCAATTTGGGTACAACAACTTTTTGTGATCCTGTAACATGTTGTCCAGCTTCAACCTCTCCAATTCACTTTCACAGTCTTCCCTTGCATCTGCAATAACTCGGCCTAGATCATCATCAGGCTCTTCTGATGCCTATTCTTGATCACCTCGTTCTTCTGCATTGTCTTCCATTGCAGTACCACCGTATTCAGGGAACAAAGGATCTTCTTCTTCTTCATTGTCTTCCATCACAACCCCTCTTTCTCCATGCTTGGTCCAGCAATTATAGGTGGGCATGAAACCTCTCCTAAGTAGGTGGCCGTGAAGGATTCTCGAGGACGAGTGCTCCCTGATGTTCTGACAATCAACACATGGGCAACAGATAAAGCCATTATCTTTGTTCGCCTGAGCTACAGCGAGAAATGCATTCATGTCTGCCATATACTCGGAAGTGCGTCGGTCACCGTACATCCATCGTTGCCGTGCATCCATCTACATCGTATAATTAAGTTTGTCAAAAAACATTACAATAACATCTTCAATAGATAAATGACCACAGTACATTGACAAATGTTACTTTTTTATGTATCAAGTACAGATGAAAAAGATAAGTTTGTTAACCTCGGTCGAACATACCATTTTCAGTGAGCTTATGTGTGGCTCGGGTATTTCGTCGAACACCTCGTGTGCATAGTAAAATAACACACACTAGCACCCACCTCTCTCACTCCTCCAAGCAAAAAAAAGAGGGAAGGGGGCTGTGAGGCAGTATATGTAGGGGAAGGGGAGGGGGCATTCGACTAGGTTTGTGGAATAAACCGGGACCAATGCACATGCGCGTGCCACGTGGCCTATGGCGGGGCATTGGTCCCGGTTCATGCCACAAACCCGGACCAATGCCTCCTTACAAACCGGGACCGATGCCCTCAGGCGATTTCTGCTGCTTTGGGCGCACAAACCAGGACCAATGCATAGCATTTGTCCCGAATTTTGATGCAACCGGGACAGATGCCTTTTATGGCCCTAGACGAAAGGGGTTGTTTCCACTAGTGTGATCCCGTGCCGTCCCGCCCCCCTTCTCCTTCCTTCTGTCGTCGTTGCCGCCGGCCCTATCCGCGGTGGTGGCGGTCCCAGCCACTTAATGGCGGTCTGAGGGTGGACGCTGGTGGCTGGCGGTAGAGCTGCTGGGGCGGTGAGCTGCCATGGCGGCTAGCAGAGGGAATGGCGGCGTCCCTGCCCGGGGTGGAGGCGGAGGTCTTCCCCTTGGAGGGGCATACTACCGGCGGCCGAGGGGGCTGGGAGGTCGATTCCCTAGATGACCGCATCCAATCTCCTCCTCATTGGGTGGTTCTTCGGCCAGTTCTAGAGGGGAGATATCCCATGCGTCTACTTCTTCTTCCTCGTTGCCGACCTCGGCCGGTGGGGTTTGGAGCAGCAGATCCAACAGGGTTGCGACAGGTGGCAATGGGGTTGCTTGCTTGGCTTGAATAATAGCGGTGGTCCTAGGTTTCACATCATGCAAGGAAGAAGATATGTCTGACATATGTCCTTTGATCTAGCTAGAGTGTCGAGTTATAGAAGGCTCCGCCGGCGAACTCCCATGGGCGATGTCTGGAGATTGCTGGATCAGGTAGGATTCGGTCGCATTGCATGGAGCGGCGCGAAGCTCTGCTTCTGTTACCACCATGGGAAAATCCATGGTGAAGTCAGAGGCGGAGAAGGTCATCGAAGCTGAGGTTGGAGGACTAGACATGGCGCTCGGAGTCTCTGTATTGATGAGGAACTAGCTTGGAGCTTCAAGATTTGTGATAGCGGAATGTAAGCGGGGGCAAAAACCCAGGTGATGTTCAAAGTCTGAACTTCTAGGGTGAAAACCTAAGGTCTGGCCTTAATTGATTGTGTCTGGCAGTGGTCTTTTTGAAGGCATTGTTTTGAGAGCGAGACTACCTCCAGGGTGAAAATCTAAAATCTAGGATCGGGCAACAACGTTGCAAATGCGATGTTTCCTTCTTGAAGGCGGTTTTTTTGAGAAGTTGAACATTAGGGGTTGTTCTGGTGGTGGTTGTCTTGATGCTGCATTGATTGGAACTCTGTAGCGGGGCTTTTTTCTTATTTTCTTTTTTGTTTTCTCTTTTCGGCTGTGTGCATCCGATATACCATGTTGGTATTGAGTTGTTGCGGAGGCTGTGTGTAATTGGTATCTCCGTGATATTAAAGTATACTCCTTATTAAAAAAATGTGGAAATGCGGAGATCGTTTCCGCAGACCTTATCAAGCAAATAATGGTGGTCGGGGCTATTTTTGTGGGCGTTTCAATAATCGTGGCCGAGGGCATGGCAGAAGTCCGGTTGTGCCGAGGAGCGGTGATGGCCTGGGTCTCTTGCAAGAGGAGACAGTGGCTGTCGTCGTGCGCCAAGTGACGGAGAAACAACAGGCGCAAGGGAGTGCCGCCCTGCTGAACGCACCGGCGGTCGTTGCGGCACGCGCTGGGGCTCCTATTTCTACCGCGGCTCAATCTCTGCCAGGCACAAAAAATGTGCAAAATTCGGTGCCGGGCAAAGCTAGTACGCGCAATTCTCTGCCTGCGCTGCCGGGGACAAGTGGTGCGCAACCCACTCGTTCTGTTGTGTTACCGGTTGTCGAGACATCGTAGTAGAATTCATAGACGGCTAACCGTAGGGATTTTTCCCTACGGTACAATCTTCAAAAAAAAAATACATAGACGGGGGTGCCATGAGACTACCGATAGAGTCGTGGGGGGACGTGGTTGTGCGAAGGACAATGACACAGGGTTTTTACCCAGGTTCGGTACGGCGCAGTAATGCAACGTTCCTACTCCTGCAATCTCACTATTCAGGACTAAAGCCTGGAAATACAGAGTACAACGTGAGGTTCAATTAGCTTCTCGTCAAGGATCAACCTCTCGGCGAGTTAGCCTGTAGCTTCTTGTCTATCTATCATATCTCCCGTCCGGCTTTATATAATAGCTGGATTAGGGCATACAGAATAGGAAACCTAGTGGACCACGACAACTATTAACTTGGAAAGTAAGGAATCCGCCTTCTACTCCAAGCCAGATCGCGTGGGCCGCGATCCGGGTTCTTCTAGAATCCGGCTTCTGTGCATCAACTTACTGGGCCACCTAATGGACCATAGCCCATTACCATTTAGGCCACCCTCTTAATCCGGCACTTTAGACTACCATCTGATATACTCCTAGTTGGTATATATCCGACAGTAGCCCCCAAGAAGGATTAAGACTCGGATTCGCCGTCTTTCGCCAAATGTACATTTTCCAAGAAAGTTTGTCAAAAAACATTACAATAACATCTTCAATAGATAAATGACCACAGTACATTGACAAATGTTACTGTTTTATGTATCAAGTATAGATGAAAAAGATAAGTTTGTTAACCTCGGTCGAACATACCATTTTCAGTGAGCTTATGTGTGGCTCGGGTATTTCGTCGAACACCTCGTGTGCATAGTAAAATAACACACACTAGCACCCACCTCTCCCACTCCTCCAAGCAAAAAAAAGAGGGAAGGGGGCTGTGAGGCAGTATATGTAGGGGAAGGGGAGGGGGCATTGGACTAGGTTTGTGGAATGAACCGGGACCAATGCCCATGCGCGTGCCACGTGGCCTGTGGCGGGGCATTGGTCCCGGTTCATGCCACAAACCGGGACCAATGCCTCCTTACGAACCGGGACCGATGCCCTCAGGCGATTTCTGCTGCTTTGGGCGCACAAACCGGGACCAATGCATAGCATTTGTCCCGAATTTTGATGCAACCGGGACAGATGCCTTTTCTGGCCCTAGACGAAAGGGGTTGTTTCCACTAGTGTGATCCCGTACCGCCCCGCCCCCCTTCTCCTTCCTTCTGTCGTCGTTGCCGCCTGCCCTATCCGCGGTGGTGGCGGTCCCAGCCACTTAATGGCGGTCTGAGGGTGGACGCTGGTGGCTGGCGATAGAGCTGCTGGGGCGGTGAGCTGCCATGGCGGCTAGCAGAGGGCATGGCGGCGTCCCTGCCCGGGGTGGAGGCTGAGGTCTTCCCCTTGGAGGGGCATACTACCGGCGGCCGAGGGGGCTGGGAGGTCGATTCCCTAGATGACCGCATCCAATCTCCTCCTCATTGGGTGGTTCTTCGGCCAGTTCTAGAGGGGAGATAGCCCATGCGTCTACTTCTTCTTCCTCGTTGCCGACCTCGGCCGGTGGGGTTTGGAGCAGCAGATCCAACAGGGTTGCGACAGGTGGCAATGGGGCTGCTTGCTTGGCTTGAATAATAGCGGTGGTCCTAGGTTTCACATCATGCAAGGAAGAAGATCTGTCTGACATATGTCCTTTGATCTAGCTAGAGTTTCGAGTTATAGAAGGCTCCACCGGCGAACTCCCATGGGCGATGCCTGGAGATTGCTGGATCAGGTAGGATTCGGTCGCATTGCATGGAGCGGCGCGAAGCTCTGCTTCTGTTACCACCATGGGAAAATCCATGGTGAAGTCAGAGGCGGAGAAGGTCATCGAAGCTGAGGTTGGAGGACTAGACATGGCGCTCGGAGTCTCTGTATTGATGAGGAACTGGCTTGGAGCTTCAAGATTTGTGGCAGCGGCATGTAAGCGGGGGCAAAAACCCAGGTGGTGTTCAAAGTCTGAACTTCCAGGGTGAAAACCTAAGGTCTAGCCTTAATTGATTGTGTCTGGCAGTGGTCTTTTTGAAGGCATTGTTTTGAGAGCGAGACTACCTCCAGGGTGAAAATCTAAAATCTAGGATCGGGCAACAACGTTGCAAATGCGATGTTTCCTTCTTGAAGGCGGTTTTTTTGAGAAGTTGAACATTAGGGGTTGTTCTGGTGGTGGTTGTCTTGATGCTGCATTGATTGGAACTCTGTAGCGGGGCTTTTTTCTTATTTCCTTTTTTGTTTTGTCTTTTCGGCTGTGTGCATCCGATATACCATGTTGGTATTGAGTTGTTGCGGAGGCTTTGTGTAATTGGTATCTCCGTGATATTAAAGTATACTCCTTATTAAAAAACGTGGAAATGCAGAGATCGTTTCCGCAGACCTTATCAAGCAAATAATGGTGGCCGGGGCTATTTTTGTGGGCGTTTCAATAATCGTGGCCGAGGGCGTGGCAGAAGTCCGGTTGTGCCGAGGAGCGGTGATGGCCTGGGTCTCTTGCAAGAGGAGACAGTGGCTGTCGTCGTGCGCCAAGTGACGGAGAAACAACAGGCGCAAGGGAGTGCCGCCCTGCTGAACGCACTGGCGGTCGTTGCGGCACGCGCTGGGGCTCCTATTTCTACCGCGGCTCAACCTCTGCCAGGCACAAAAAATGTGCAAAATTCGTTGTCGGGCAAAGCTAGTACGCGCAATTCTCTGCCTGCGCTGCCGGGGACAAGTGGTGCGCAACCCACTCGTTCTGTTGTGTTACCGGTTGTCGAGACATCGTAGTAGAATTCATAGACGGCTAACCGTAGGGATTTTCCCCTACGGTACAATCTTCAAAAAAAAAAATTCATAGACGGGGGTTCCATGAGACTACCGATAGAGTCGTGGGGGGACGTGGTTGTGCGAAGGACAATGACAAGGGGTTTTTACCCAGGTTCGGTACGGCGCAGTAATGCGACGTTCCTACTCCTGCAATCTCACTATTCAGGACTAAAGCCTGGAAATACAGAGTACAACGTGAGGTTCAATTAGCTTCTCGTCAAGGATCAACCTCTCGGCGAGTTAGCCTGTAGCTTCTTGTCTATCTATAATATCTCCCGTCCGGCTTTATATAATAGCTGGATTAGGGCATACAGAATAGGAAACCTAGTGGACCACGACAACTATTAACTTGGAAAGTAAGGAATCCGCCTTCTACTCCAAGCCAGATCGCGTGGGCTGCGATCCGGATTCTTCTAGAATCCGGCTTCTGTGCATCAACTTACTGGTCCACCTAATGGACCATAGCCCATTACCATTTAGGCCACCCTCTTAATCCGGAACTTTAGACTACCATCTGATATACTCCTAGTTGGTATATATCCGACAGTAGCCCCCAAGAAGGATTAAGACTCGGATTCGCCGTCTTTCGCCAAATGTACAATTTCCAAGAAATACCGGCCTGCAGTCTTGATTCTTCTTTTTCTCCTCAAAGGATGTTATAACGCAAAACTCGGAATCCAGAAAATCCGGCTTTTCTTCCACGAATCTTCGTGGAGAAGGAACTTCCTACGTCAGCGCTTTAATCTTGCTGAAGTAAGGGACGTTTGGGTTACAGGCGGAAACCCAGAAACATATCTCTGACAGATTCTCGCGGGAAACGAGGCGATAGCAATAATCAACTGTCATTTCATTTCCCGGAATTTCCGGCGAGTGACACGCGTTGATGATCCAACGGTCAAAAGAGCCATTAGCACGTATCGTGACGGGATTCCGGCTATAAATAGCCGCCTCCGTCCTCCGAGGAAATCTTCCGCTTTCACTTCGCAGCACCATTCCCAGCGCCCAAGTTCTCGCAGAGCACCTCCCGAGCGAACGAACGCACCCGAGACCTCACCGGGGCTATCGCGCGCCGCCCACCGAAGGCATCGCCAAGTTCTTCCCCGGCCCGCACCATTGCAAAGGACATCGACGAGATTATCGACACTATGGATCCACAGTTGGATTTACCGGTGCACGCCTCCGGCGACGAGCCGGCGAAGGCCACAGGCGGTGCGGCAAGCGAGGAAATCCCTCTCGCCTCCGCGGATCCTGCGGGGTCTTCTTCCGCGCCTCCCCCGCCGTTCACGCCCGAGACGGTGGAGGAGAAAATCGCTCTCGTCGGAGACGAGCTTGCGGCCGCGGAGGCCGCAGCATCCGCCGCCGGAGCCGAAGACGAGGCGGAAACTGCCGACAACAGGAGTGCCAGCAGTATTCCGCCATCCCTCCTTCCGACAATGGAGAAGGAGGGGCTCGTGCTGAAGGGGAAGTGGCGGATCCCGGAGGACGAGACCGAGCCTGCGCCAAAGGACGAGGAACGCGTCCTTCTTACCCCCCACATACTGAGAGGTATGGGTCTTCCACCATCCGCCTTTTTCCTCCAGATCTTAGCACACCACAACATCCAACCCCACAATATGCCACCCAACTCCATCCTCTATCTAGCCGGATTTCAGGCCCTTTTCGAGGGATATCTAGGTATAGCACCTAGGTTAGATTTCTGGCTTTATTGCTTTGGGGTTAAGCGGAACTCTTCGGAGGGCGCACTCCCAACTTGTGGGACCATTTCCTTTACCCTGCGTAGATTCAGGGAGGACTGGTTCCCCAAGATCAAAACATCGGAATCCGTCAAATTTTGGACGGGTTCCTTCTTTGATCATCCTGACGTTCCCTTTCCTGGGAAAACCACCAGGGTGTAACATCCCAGTTTTGCTAATTAGGGTGTGTGGTGTGTGTTCATCTCATACATGCATGAAACAACAATTTGAACCATGTTGAAACAATTTAAATTAGGAATTTAAATGGTTTGACAAAAATCCCACAATTAGTACTTAATTCGGGTTCCAAAATTTTGTACTGGAAAATATTTCAAACACACCAAAGCAAAACATGGTTTTGTTGGAAATTTGATAAGCTTTCCAAAAGTCATTTTTGCAAAAAAATTCTGTTTACAAAAAGGCCCCCAAAATCTGTTTTTCTGTGCTGTTTCAAAATAGAGAAGGACTTCACTGAAGTTTCATCGTTTTCCAGGGGGGGTTTCAGAAAAACTCCTTTTATCGTCTTCCTCCTCACCGGTAAGCAGCTCTGTGGCCGACGCCCTCGTCGCCACGTCCTCCCTGCTCGCCTCCCTCCTTGCGTGGATAGCCCCCAGAGGATGCCCTCGGTCCGCTCTCTCTCCCTATCCCCTCTGTTCTCTCTCTCTCTTCCGCGCGCATTCTGTATTCGGGTCGGAACCCTAGCTCTATTGCCCTCTCCGGCCGCCGCCGATTGCCGCCGTCTCCGGCCATCCCCTGACGATTGGAAGACACCAGGAGCTGCGCCCGGTGATCCTCTACCTCCCCGTCGAGTACTGCTTCCCGGGATGGCCTCAATCAGAGGAATCGCACCGTCCCGTCCGACTCCGGCCGCCGTCGAGTTCCGGACGCCGGCGACGAGTTAGGCCTTCCCGCGCCTCTCCGTCAACACCAGCACGTCCCCCTCGTTCCGGTGAGCCACCCCGTGCCCTCCTCTAGTCCCGTTCTCCTCTGTAGCTTCCGCCCGATGTGCTCCGCCGCCCGCCGCCGCGCGGATGGACGCCGGCGAGCTTCCCGGCCATCTTCCGGCGAGCCGCGAGCAGCCCCAGCTCCCCCTCGTTGTGTTCCACCCCGTGGTGAAGTTTGATTCGAAGTTTTTCGCGCGGATTCGTCGATTTCATCCTAGCTGTGAGGATTTGGGCTCGGGTGATGTCACAACGACATCACGCTGATGTCACCAGGCCCTTTTTTCAGTTATTTTCTGTTAAACGGAATTGGAACTGACATGTGGACCCCACTGCTAATTAAATTACAGAAAAATGATAAATTTGTAAATGCGATATCTTTTAATTGCTTAATCAGAAAAATGTGTTCAATATACCAAAATGTTCAGAAAAATGTAATCTACATGTTCATATCATTTGCACACATTTTTGACAAAGTTGAATTTTGAGTATTATTTAAATCATTTAAAATAAAGAAAATAAGTTTTTATTCAAGAGAATTAGAAAATTACAAGTTATATGTCAAAATGCTTAGAATTTCAAATGCAATCTAGTTATGGTGTTTCCAAACCTATTTGAGCAACTAAAATGGTAATCACTTTCAGAATCGTCCGAATTGGCCCTCCGGGGTCTATTTCGGGATAAATTCAGTAAAAATGCCTAACTGTCATATGAACCCTAGAAACCCAACAAGCATGTTTAGAGCTTCTCTTTAAGTGCATTAACTTGCTCATGCATACATATTGCGCATTGCATCGATGCCATGTGTTGATTGTTGTTTTTCTTGTTTCGGTGTTTGTTCCCCCTCGGTAGAACGTGACTCCAAAGAGAAGGCCAACCACTCCAATGGTGAATACTTGATCCTAACCGACAAGTCAAGCACTTATCCCTGAAGACTTTCTCTGGTTTTCTTGAAGCAAGGCAAGCATAACCTCTTATCTGCCCATATATGATTTCGAAATACTTTTCATTCTCGTACAAATGCATTCGGTTCCAAAGTATCTTGAGTCAACGGATAGAGTTATCCTATTTATTTGCATAACCCAGATATCATGATTCAATGCTCCTAGCAGACATAGGATTTGTTTGTGTGTATCTCCATAGCCTCAAATATGCCATGCTTAGTCATACATGCCTGTTATCTCTGCTCCATCCGGTTGATGAATCAGAGCCGCGAATGAATCTAGTATGGTAGTATGTTGTGGAAAGTTAAGAGAATTTGATTAACATGATCTAAAGGTGTGGATGACGAGACCACAGAGGGTCTGTGGTGGTTGTCTCGTTCATTCCCCTAGGAGCGAGTTCTCGTCTTCGAGCCAAGACTGAGCGTGCATCCACACGGGGGATTGGATTCCCCTCGGTCTCAACTTGCCTAGTTTGTTCCATGAGTTGCCTAGTTCGGGCTTTCCATTTGGATTTGCGGGGATATCAAAACCTTTTCAAAACTAGGACGTGGCGATGTATCGGCGCTCTGCGGGTAGGTAACCGTCGAGCATTGCGCACAACGATAGAGACCCGGCAGGAGATGGCCACTCCCTATTGGCGGTCCATCTCTACTCGGAGCGACTCATGGAATAGGCGAAGCAAGGGAAAGGCCGTGGTCGACCTCCATCTGCCGGCACTTCCCGGACTAGTGCTAATGATCTGGCATTAAGAGTTGGTTGATACGTGTGGTTAAAGTTGTACACCCCTGCAGGGTTAAATCTTTTCGAAAAGCCGTGTCCGCGGTTAAGGATGTAACAGCCCAAGTATGAAAACTACCCCATAGAATGTTTGATTTCCTGTTTAATTAAAGTATTGCATCATGTCATCATGTTGTTTGCTTTTGTTTCTAAATTGTTGCATTTGTTTTCCACTGTTTTCACAACTCAAATTCAAACCTCACTCAAACAACGTTTTCATACTTGCTCTGTTACAACTTTTGGAATAAAAATAACAAATGAAAACAACCAAATTGTTCCAGTTTATTTCATATTGGATCACTTATTAAATTGTGGCTTAATTCAGTCAATCACTTTAAACAATTAATTCCAAATCATTTCAAGTTCAAATCAAATCTTTAGAACATCTACCCACTTGAGTTTATAACAAATCTCCAAAACAATCAAACTCATTTTCAATCACTTTAATCAATAGGGTTCACCCTATTAAAATCCTTGTTTTCAATATTAATCTATTAATGTCTGAATTGCTCAAATTCAACCCAAATGTTTTCAAACAGAATCAATTTGAAACTATAAAAATAACAACCAAAACATTCTTTTATTTCTTGTTTCCCATTAAAACTTTGGATCAATCTTTTAAAGTGTTGGTTTTATTAATCATTTTAAATATTCCAAAATCACTCACATTTGGCTTCTTTTCCAAACAGCAAGTAAAAATTTGAGATTTCTAAAAACCAAGTTGTCATGGGGTAGATGTTGAGCTAACAAAACCCCATGATTTTTCCCAAAATTTTTAAGGTCAAAACCCTAACAAATTCTTCCATTTTCCTTTCACTACAAAAAAAAACAGGAAAATAAAGAGAGAGAGAGAGGGAGCACAGCAGCCCAAGCCCATCCATTTTTCTTTCCAGGCCCAGTACCCCTCCCTGTCTCTGTCGTCTTCCTCGCAGATGATGTCATGTCTGTACGACAGAAGGAACACCGTGCGATTCCTCCCCCTCCTCTCCGATTGTCGCCGTACAGGCACCTAACCCTCCATAAAATCTCTCCCTCTGCGGCTAACCCTACCCCTTCCCCTCCTAGCGCCGCCGTCCTCCCTATCCTCCCTCCTCTCTGTTAGTCGTTAGTCGTTCTCTGAAACTACTGAAGATGGAAGCCCGCCATGGCCGGAACTTGGCCTCCTTGGCGCCACCGCGGTGACCCTCTCCGAGGAGCCCTGAGGGCGGGAATGGAAACGTCGGGCCCCGGGCTCCCTCCTCGGCCACTCGGCGCGGGCCGGGAGGCCCCGAGGCGCCGCCGCCGTCGCCGCCAATACGCCGCCGCGCCCTGCCTGCTGCTCCATGTCCGCCCCCAACGAACTGCTCCGCCCGCCTCCTTCCGCTCGAGATCACCACGGTGAGGCCCCTTCCCTTCCTCCTCTCGCCTTGCCTCCTCCTCCCTTGAACCGCACCCTCCCATCACCGGCCACCGCGGCCTTCCACCACGGCGAGCAGCCCTGCTGCAGCGAGTAACGTACCTGCTCCTGTTCGTGTTCGATTCAGATTGGAATTTCAGAAACCTCCCCGCGGAACAACACCTCTTACCCCCCCCACTGCCTTTCCATCACAAAACAAGCAGCAGCACAACTGGTTAGAGTCCCACGCGCACAAGCCCGAGGGGGTGGGTTCGAATCCCACCCCCTGCCAATTAAACACCTTTTTTTCTGTTTTATTTCTTCAGTCCTAGAACAACTGCAAATCACCATTAGGCCCCTGGTACTTATTCTATGCCACTGGAAAATTAATTCTAAGTCCTTGGTTCATTAAAAAATGGCAGATTTGCACTATTTCTTGTAAATGGCATAATAAATTCATTTTAACTCCAATTCCAACATTTTTTATATGTTTTCAATACCAAATTAAATGATCTATCCAAATATAAAATTTGTTTACTGTTTTGAATATTTTAAATTGGTGCAAAATTTGAAAACTTGTCAAATTCACTTAAATTTGCAAAATTCATAACTTGTTCATAAAAATTCCAAATTTCACAAACCAAATATGTTTTCCAATCAACTTTTCATGTACTTTCCAAATATAAATTTTGTTTGCTGTTTTGAATATTTTAAATTGCTGAAAACAACTGTTTCTTAATTATTGCATTTAAAATTGCCAAAATAATAACTTGCTCATTTTAAATCCAATTTCCACAAATGAAATATGTTTTCCATGCAAAATTAAACCCTCTTTCCAAATATAAAATTTGTTTCATGTTTTGAATAATTAAAATTGGTTAAATAATTTAAACCTTGTTTATTTCATTTAAAATTGGTAATTTCATAACTTGATCAAATCAAATTCTTTTGGGACATATAAAATATGTTTTCAAACCATAAAAGTATAAACTTTTCAAATATGAATCTCACTTAATGTTTTGAACAAATAAAAATTCAAATAAGTTCATGTTTGAATTAAATTCATTTAATTCTTGCTTAAACTTGTTTAATTCATAAATAATTTATTTGAAATCCTTTTTCAACAAGTGAAACATGTAATCCAACTAAAATTTGATGTTCTTTTCAAATATAAAATTTGTAAATTGTTTTGCACACTCTAACTTGATGAAAACAATAATTGTTGTGTGACATGTCTAAGTAACCAAAACTTTCCAAAATTAACAAACAATTTCCAAACTTGTTTTATTCTTCTCCTTTGCCTCTATCATTGTTATTTGTTGTTATCTTGTTATCATCATCATGCATGCATCATGTTTAACCACTTACACTTGTTAATCAAAGGTAGATCATTGCTTCCACCTTAACCACTTGCATCCATATGCAATTCACATTGCATATGGGTCCAATTAAATTGTGTTATATTGTCAAGTAGTTTATTCTGATGCATCTATTAACATGACATGCATCATCCCATGTTTGTGCAACTATGCCATGATATTGATTGTTTATCTTTCTGCATTGTCTGTTTGCTTCTTCCCGGATATACGACGACGTTGAGACCGACGATACTTACGACATCCCTTCTAAGGATTTAGCTCAGTACCAGGCTACTGGGTTTGCAGGCAAGTTATCACTCACATGAACCACTGTGTTCCTTTCAACATTGGTTACCGATACTTTCCGTTGTTCTTTTCTGCTAAGCCTTAGTAGTAGTTGTTTCTGTTACGAACCCATCACATGAATCCCTTAACCCTGATATTGCCTCATCTCCCTTCCTACAACCCATTGTTTGAGCCAGTGTCTCCCTAGCATGCTTAGGTTGCTTTGCTCGAGTCTGTTATCCGTTACTTTCTGTTACTACTCTATTACGTTGTGGGGGCTCGATGCTTAATCAATCAATCATGCTAATGTTACTATTAATAATAAATTTGATGATAAGGCACCGGCAGGAGGCCCATGAGAGGTTTTGAAGCCTGCTAGTGTCGACCCTAATAGGAAAAGGGTCTTGTCTACTGATCCATGATGAGCGCACTACCCGCATTTGGGAAGCGAGTATGGGCGCCCCCCTCAACTTGACCTGATTCGCATCTCGTCCAAATCGCCTCATTTAGTTCGTGTTTTCCATTTGCCGCATCATGTTTTTGCGAGCCCAGGCCAGGGTGGAACTTTTGTAGTCGGCATATAGGGGGACACGGTCTTAGAGTGCTATGATGGTCCATTTTCTTCTGGGCTTGATTAGCCGTGCGCCCAAGGTTCTTTGGGCTTGATGCGAAGAATGGTTGGTTGTGTAGAGTACCCCGCTTGGTGGGGTGATCTCCCATCTGGCGGGTTATTCTTGAGTGTACGGCCAAATTGGTGCAACCCTGCAGGGATAATCTTCTCGAGAAGCCGTGTTTTCCGCGGTTATGGATTACTTGGTGAAAGTACTGGCTAACAAGTACTCAGGACAACTTAAACATAATGATCAAACATGTTACACCCCATGATTAATAACTTGACTAGTAATAGGCTTATTGACACAATAATTTGAACCATCATTATTACAACTGTGTGAGTTATCCTCGGATTGCTTCTTCGGATAAGGGGCGAGATCCAGGATGGGTTTGTTTGAAGTTATCTTTCAGTTGGTTACAACCCTCGATCTTATCCCCTTTCTGATAGTTGGACATGATAGAACCTCTGTAGTTGGTTAGCGCAGCCAGTTGCAGCATCTTTTATATCCCTTTCCTTCCGTTGAACCCAAAGCATCTGTGCTTGGTGTTGACGGGTTACACTTTGGTGAACTGTGAGTCTTGCTTGCCAGTACGTTGTTGTACTGACCCCTTTGGGGCTGTGGTTTACGCAGACGACGCTTCCGAGGATCTACATGGTGGCTACTACGTGGAGTATGATGACGAGACTGCTGACGAGTAGATAGCGGACCCGGGCAGGATCCGAGACTTCGTGGATGGGCTCCGTCTGTTTGTTTCCGGCCTCTTAGGCCTATTTGGTTCTTGTCTGTACTCAGACATGTTGAATGCTTCCGCTGTGTTGTAATGATGTATTGTTGGGGCATGTGCCCTCTGAATGATTGTATTTGCTATCTCTGCTCTACTGAGAGCCATTTGCAACTTATTTCAATCTTTTGTGTCGTAGAGATCTGTTGTGATATCACTTGTTAAACGCCGTTGACGTACCATGTGTGTATGGTTTGAAGTACGTCGACGGAAGTGCCTTTGATCTCTAGTGGATAGTTTACATCGACGATGGAATAGCAGGGCTTGTGTTGTCGCGCATAAGCGCAGGCCTACCAGGAAGCTGGGACGTGGGAGCAGTTATGCCCCATAATCCAAGCATCTGCTATCCAGTTCGTACGGTGAGTATCCCCTAGAAGTCAGGGTGCGACAAATGGTATCAGAGCCTGTCTGCCTGTAGGATCCCTTTTTACTGGTCGCAGTTGAGTCTAGAAACTATTTTGTAGCTATATAGGAAAAATGAAACGTGAGAGTAGGAATTCTGTTCTTTTTCTTCTTTCCCCACCCACCCTCCCTTTTTCTGGTAAGGAAGTGTAACGTTGTTTTCCCTTCTCATCTGAACTTTCAAGTTAGGATTTCACGAATTCTGGTTTCTCTAGGATGGTTATATCTACTAGACCATAGGAATGGAGGTGGTTGTGACATGATTTATCATGTTGCCTACTCATGATTGAGAACGGAGGCGTGTAAGCCCTGGAAGCAGATCCTCTATTCCTTAAGCAGTAGATATTGATCCTTTAGAAGCCCGGATGGGTTTTTCCGTAGTACCTCAGGAGTCTTGTTCTCGTTTTCCCGGTGTTGCTTCGTTATCCTGTTCTTCTTAACATCCTTTACGTCCGTTGAAATCTTGTTGTTGTTTTCCATTTCAGTTATTCTACCGGCGTCTAATCAAAACTTTCTCGTAAACTCTTATCCAGTTAAAGTGTTATTTGATACCGGAGCATCACATTCCTTTGTGTCAACAATCTTTTCCACAACATACAATCTATTTCTGGTTCCACTAAGCAATCAAATCACCGTTCACTCCTCGGGATCTCAAATGTTGACTTCCAAGATAAGTAAAACAATCCAATTCTAATGAGAGGCCACATATTCCTCGTTACTCTCATGTTGCTGATTCTGACATTGATATCATCCTTGGTGTTCCATTGATGTCAATAATTCTGTTCCACCATTCTAACCAGATAATCTATTCTCCAAATGAATCAAGTTCTATCCAGCTATACATCCTTGGTGCAAAATCTCTCCCCTTTACTTGAAATGTTCCGGTGGTTTCCAAATTCCCTGACGTCTACCCAAGAAGTTTCCGGACCTTTTCTTTTCTCAGTAGGAATCTCGGGGCGCGATTCCTTCAAGGGGGGGCGTTTTGTAACAGCCCAAGTATGAAAACTACCCCATAGAATGTTTGATTTCCTGTTTAATTAAAGTATTGCATCATGTCATCATGTTGTTTGCTTTTGTTTCTAAATTGTTGCATTTGTTTTCCACTGTTTTCACAACTCAAATTCAAACCTCACTCAAACAACGTTTTCATACTTGCTCTGTTACAACTTTTGGAATAAAAATAACAAATGAAAACAACCAAATTGTTCCAGTTTATTTCATATTGGATCACTTATTAAATTGTGGCTTAATTCAGTCAATCACTTTAAACAATTAATTCCAAATCATTTCAAGTTCAAATCAAATCTTTAGAACATCTACCCACTTGAGTTTATAACAAATCTCCAAAACAATCAAACTCATTTTCAATCACTTTAATCAATAGGGTTCACCCTATTAAAATCCTTGTTTTCAATATTAATCTATTAATGTCTGAATTGCTCAAATTCAACCCAAATGTTTTCAAACAGAATCAATTTGAAACTATAAAAATAACAACCAAAACATTCTTTTATTTCTTGTTTCCCATTAAAACTTTGGATCAATCTTTTAAAGTGTTGGTTTTATTAATCATTTTAAATATTCCAAAATCACTCACATTTGGCTTCTTTTCCAAACAGCAAGTAAAAATTTGAGATTTCTAAAAACCAAGTTGTCATGGGGTAGATGTTGAGCTAACAAAACCCCATGATTTTTCCCAAAATTTTTAAGGTCAAAACCCTAACAAATTCTTCCATTTTCCTTTCACTACAAAAAAAAACAGGAAAATAAAGAGAGAGAGAGAGGGAGCACAGCAGCCCAAGCCCATCCATTTTTCTTTCCAGGCCCAGTACCCCTCCCTGTCTCTGTCGTCTTCCTCGCAGATGATGTCATGTCTGTACGACAGAAGGAACACCGTGCGATTCCTCCCCCTCCTCTCCGATTGTCGCCGTACAGGCACCTAACCCTCCATAAAATCTCTCCCTCTGCGGCTAACCCTACCCCTTCCCCTCCTAGCGCCGCCGTCCTCCCTATCCTCCCTCCTCTCTGTTAGTCGTTAGTCGTTCTCTGAAACTACTGAAGATGGAAGCCCGCCATGGCCGGAACTTGGCCTCCTTGGCGCCACCGCGGTGACCCTCTCCGAGGAGCCCTGAGGGCGGGAATGGAAACGTCGGGCCCCGGGCTCCCTCCTCGGCCACTCGGCGCGGGCCGGGAGGCCCCGAGGCGCCGCCGCCGTCGCCGCCAATACGCCGCCGCGCCCTGCCTGCTGCTCCATGTCCGCCCCCAACGAACTGCTCCGCCCGCCTCCTTCCGCTCGAGATCACCACGGTGAGGCCCCTTCCCTTCCTCCTCTCGCCTTGCCTCCTCCTCCCTTGAACCGCACCCTCCCATCACCGGCCACCGCGGCCTTCCACCACGGCGAGCAGCCCTGCTGCAGCGAGTAACGTACCTGCTCCTGTTCGTGTTCGATTCAGATTGGAATTTCAGAAACCTCCCCGCGGAACAACACCTCTTACCCCCCCCACTGCCTTTCCATCACAAAACAAGCAGCAGCACAACTGGTTAGAGTCCCACGCGCACAAGCCCGAGGGGGTGGGTTCGAATCCCACCCCCTGCCAATTAAACACCTTTTTTCTGTTTTATTTCTTCAGTCCTAGAACAACTGCAAATCACCATTAGGCCCCTGGTACTTATTCTATGCCACTGGAAAATTAATTCTAAGTCCTTGGTTCATTAAAAAATGGCAGATTTGCACTATTTCTTGTAAATGGCATAATAAATTCATTTTAACTCCAATTCCAACATTTTTTATATGTTTTCAATACCAAATTAAATGATCTATCCAAATATAAAATTTGTTTACTGTTTTGAATATTTTAAATTGGTGCAAAATTTGAAAACTTGTCAAATTCACTTAAATTTGCAAAATTCATAACTTGTTCATAAAAATTCCAAATTTCACAAACCAAATATGTTTTCCAATCAACTTTTCATGTACTTTCCAAATATAAATTTTGTTTGCTGTTTTGAATATTTTAAATTGCTGAAAACAACTGTTTCTTAATTATTGCATTTAAAATTGCCAAAATAATAACTTGCTCATTTTAAATCCAATTTCCACAAATGAAATATGTTTTCCATGCAAAATTAAACCCTCTTTCCAAATATAAAATTTGTTTCATGTTTTGAATAATTAAAATTGGTTAAATAATTTAAACCTTGTTTATTTCATTTAAAATTGGTAATTTCATAACTTGATCAAATCAAATTCTTTTGGGACATATAAAATATGTTTTCAAACCATAAAAGTATAAACTTTTCAAATATGAATCTCACTTAATGTTTTGAACAAATAAAAATTCAAATAAGTTCATGTTTGAATTAAATTCATTTAATTCTTGCTTAAACTTGTTTAATTCATAAATAATTTATTTGAAATCCTTTTTCAACAAGTGAAACATGTAATCCAACTAAAATTTGATGTTCTTTTCAAATATAAAATTTGTAAATTGTTTTGCACACTCTAACGTGATGAAAACAATAATTGTTGTGTGACATGTCTAAGTAACCAAAACTTTCCAAAATTAACAAACAATTTCCAAACTTGTTTTATTCTTCTCCTTTGCCTCTATCATTGTTATTTGTTGTTATCTTGTTATCATCATCATGCATGCATCATGTTTAACCACTTACACTTGTTAATCAAAGGTAGATCATTGCTTCCACCTTAACCACTTGCATCCATATGCAATTCACATTGCATATGGGTCCAATTAAATTGTGTTATATTGTCAAGTAGTTTATTCTGATGCATCTATTAACATGACATGCATCATCCCATGTTTGTGCAACTATGCCATGATATTGATTGTTTATCTTTCTGCATTGTCTGTTTGCTTCTTCCCGGATATACGACGACGTTGAGACCGACGATACTTACGACATCCCTTCTAAGGATTTAGCTCAGTACCAGGCTACTGGGTTTGCAGGCAAGTTATCACTCACATGAACCACTGTGTTCCTTTCAACATTGGTTACCGATACTTTCCGTTGTTCTTTTCTGCTAAGCCTTAGTAGTAGTTGTTTCTGTTACGAACCCATCACATGAATCCCTTAACCCTGATATTGCCTCATCTCCCTTCCTACAACCCATTGTTTGAGCCAGTGTCTCCCTAGCATGCTTAGGTTGCTTTGCTCGAGTCTGTTATCCGTTACTTTCTGTTACTACTCTATTACGTTGTGGGGGCTCGATGCTTAATCAATCAATCATGCTAATGTTACTATTAATAATAAATTTGATGATAAGGCACCGGCAGGAGGCCCATGAGAGGTTTTGAAGCCTGCTAGTGTCGACCCTAATAGGAAAAGGGTCTTGTCTACTGATCCATGATGAGCGCACTACCCGCATTTGGGAAGCGAGTATGGGCGCCCCCCTCAACTTGACCTGATTCGCATCTCGTCCAAATCGCCTCATTTAGTTCGTGTTTTCCATTTGCCGCATCATGTTTTTGCGAGCCCAGGCCAGGGTGGAACTTTTGTAGTCGGCATATAGGGGGACACGGTCTTAGAGTGCTATGATGGTCCATTTTCTTCTGGGCTTGATTAGCCGTGCGCCCAAGGTTCTTTGGGCTTGATGCGAAGAATGGTTGGTTGTGTAGAGTACCCCGCTTGGTGGGGTGATCTCCCATCTGGCGGGTTATTCTTGAGTGTACGGCCAAATTGGTGCAACCCTGCAGGGATAATCTTCTCGAGAAGCCGTGTTTTCCGCGGTTATGGATTACTTGGTGAAAGTACTGGCTAACAAGTACTCAAGACAACTTAAACATAATGATCAAACATGTTACACCCCATGATTAATAACTTGACTAGTAATAGGCTTATTGACACAATAATTTGAACCATCATTATTACAACTGTGTGAGTTATCCTCGGATTGCTTCTTCGGATAAGGGGCGAGATCCAGGATGGGTTTGTTTGAAGTTATCTTTCAGTTGGTTACAACCCTCGATCTTATCCCCTTTCTGATAGTTGGACATGATAGAACCTCTGTAGTTGGTTAGCGCAGCCAGTTGCAGCATCTTTTATATCCCTTTCCTTCCGTTGAACCCAAAGCATCTGTGCTTGGTGTTGACGGGTTACACTTTGGTGAACTGTGAGTCTTGCTTGCCAGTACGTTGTTGTACTGACCCCTTTGGGGCTGTGGTTTACGCAGACGACGCTTCCGAGGATCTACATGGTGGCTACTACGTGGAGTATGATGACGAGACTGCTGACGAGTAGATAGCGGACCCGGGCAGGATCCGAGACTTCGTGGATGGGCTCCGTCTGTTTGTTTCCGGCCTCTTAGGCCTATTTGGTTCTTGTCTGTACTCAGACATGTTGAATGCTTCCGCTGTGTTGTAATGATGTATTGTTGGGGCATGTGCCCTCTGAATGATTGTATTTGCTATCTCTGCTCTACTGAGAGCCATTTGCAACTTATTTCAATCTTTTGTGTCGTAGAGATCTGTTGTGATATCACTTGTTAAACGCCGTTGACGTACCATGTGTGTATGGTTTGAAGTACGTCGACGGAAGTGCCTTTGATCTCTAGTGGATAGTTTACATCGACGATGGAATAGCAGGGCTTGTGTTGTCGCGCATAAGCGCAGGCCTACCAGGAAGCTGGGACGTGGGAGCAGTTATGCCCCATAATCCAAGCATCTGCTATCCAGTTCGTACGGTGAGTATCCCCTAGAAGTCAGGGTGCGACAAAGGACGACTTGGTGACGGATTCTGTGATCATAGATAACTTAAACGGAATGATTAAAACTTGCTGACAACGAATGAAGGATGCCTCCTCGGAGATGCCGAGAGGGGTTACCTTGTAGCATGAGTTACCGGAACAACTTGACGTGGTGATCTTTGAAGCACGAGGTGCTGAAATTGTTCGGTGGATTAAAAAGATGATGATATCAGTAGTTGAGTAGCTTTCTCATCTGTTTTCAAAATACTCTATGAGACGTGCTATTCCTTCCTCAACTTGGAAAACAAAGATGGCTTTACGCAAAATAACCTTCATAACTCTTTCTAAAAGAAGCAGATATATAATAGGTTAACTAAGTCTTGTTGAGTACCTCCCGTACTCATGTTTGCTTCAACTTGGTTCAGGTGGAGTTCCTCACTTCAGTGGTGAATCAACATGGACATCGACGAGTAGTTTGGGGTTCCCAGGTAGCAGCCTGGAATCTATGGGCTGGGACGTCACCTTATGTTGCGGCCTCTTAGGCCTTTTTGGTTCTTGTTGATTAGCAACATAATTTGCCTTCCGTTGTCTGATGTAATGTTGGGTCGTGTGACCTCTGCTTGTAAGCTATACTCTAGTAACATCTGTTTAATAAAGCTTCATGTTTAGAGTACTGCTTTGATCGGTTGTTGGTTTCGAGCTCATTGTTATACAGTTTTGGCTATGCCTGCATAGTTGTCGCAGTCGAGGGGTTGTGGAGCAGATGATCCATGTCCGAGCCCGCCTGTCGATGTGATCGGCCTGGGGCGAGGTAACCCCAGTAACCCTCGATTGTTGTTGCACTTTCTGGACACATAGCAGCTCTGTATAGCTTTGGTCCCGTTTCCTTCAGTTTCATCCGACTCGTGGACGATTTGATATGCATAGTTGGTTATGACTAGCATGGATACAAGGAGTAGTAGATCGGGGATCCGGACTACGTGCCGATGAATCCGGTCTGCCTGCCGTTGTTTGTTGTGGACGGGGCTGGTACCCCTGAAGCCCTTGTGAGTCCATGGCTAGGAGCACATAACAGTTTGTATATATCTGGGTCCGGGGTCTGACAAGTCATGGTATCAGAGCAGGACTGCCTGTAGGAAAACCTTACTGCTTGGTCGATGTCGAATCTAGTGTTTGTGAAAACTATTTTTAAAACTCCAAATGGATTGTGAAAAACCTTCTTAGGATTCTTTTTACTCCTTATCTGGTATCGCTCTAACTCTGGGTCTTCTTATCTGTTTTGGATTTGAAAAGGTTTTGCTATCTCTCCTAGTCATTCAAAACTCAGGTGCCTTCTTTGGCAAGGACGTCTGTTACCCAAGTTGACTTAGTGTTCAGTTTCTACAGTCGTGTGTGTTCCATACTTCGTTATCTCTTGAACTAGGAGGTTTCCGTTCCATCGTAATCCCTCAGAGATGTGTGGGTTCCACATACTCCTGTTCTAATGTATCAAAATCCTGAACCTCGAGTTTTTCTTTTAATCTCGAATGTATCCGTTATTCTCTGCTCAAGTTCTTCCGGAGCTATGCTTGTCTTTTGAAAGATATTCCGTGATTGCTATTCGTAGTGTCCTTCAAGGCACTCAGATAGTAGTTACTCCTTTCTTTTGGTTTTCAACCTTGGACTTGAACCGAAGGTCCCGGAATGTGCTGAATTGTGGTGGGTTGAACCATGTGGTTTTATAACCATGTGATGCTCACGCTATCAGTACAGGATGCTGACCTTTAACCCAAGTTCTGTTTCGTTAAATCCTGAGGAATCTGTTTTACCTCAGGGTGGCTAGGCAATTCCAACTCTCATAGCCATAGGTTTCCTCTAGGAATCAAAAGGATCACGACAATAGTGTTCTTTATGATTCTCGTATCTTTGTTCTTGGTTCAGCTATACCAACCTTTTGGCATGGGTTCTACACATGAGTATTACCCTGTGCAATCAACATGATCTTAGGAATTCTCCTGAGCATGTTCCTATCTTCTAGTTGCTTCCCGAACTTCGTCCGTTGTTCTGGAACATAAGTTGCATATGTGTATTGGATTCCTCCAATGCATTTTCTCTTGTTTTCCGTCAGAACGTTCCACTGTGGAATGTCAGGAGAAACAAAATCCAGTACCTCGTTCATCTTAAGAACCAGTTCAAAGTTTGTAATCCACAGAATAAAGAAGTTTCATTAGCTTCTGTTCTGTTCTACCTTCGCGTGTCACACTCTTTTATATCAAGAGGTTGTGTTCAGTTTCATGGCCTTATCGATGAAGTGATGCTCTCACACATCTTCACTCCCCCTTCATCCAATATTGAATGCTTGAGTATGATGGTTTTATGCATTGACATGTGTGTTAGGTACTCCTAGCAATTCTTATTGCTTCGAAAAACCTAAGAAACATCTGTATCTTTCTTAGCACTATTGGTCACCCGGTCTCTATTTGAAGTTGACTGTGTTACCAAATCCGTTTATTCCGATGCACATTCTTGGTCAAAGAGTTAGGTTCATGCCGAAGCTCTCAAGATCACATCAGTTGCTTTGAAAAGCAAACCTCCCTTCCGAACTCCAAGACATACCGGTGGTTCGTGATATTCTGGTTGTCTTTCTAGAAGTATCACCAGGTTGTTACCTGACCGTTATGTCTAAACAAGGGGTAATTTGAAATACTCCTCTATCTCCAAGGAACTCTACTGGATATCCTGGACTAGTGGGTTGAGATTAAAACACTAACTTGGAGAGCTGAAAGACAAAAGTTCATCCTAGCTTGATCCTTCGTTATGGGGTATCCAGTCTCCTATATGTCGAAGCTTGATAGTATCTCTTCAATGGACATGCTGTCATTCTACCTCTTGATTTGATTTGGGCTATCGTCAAATCGAGAAAAGATCCAAAGACTATCTTGATGGTGTTTCCACTCATGGTGTTTGGCCCGAGTATACCTCGTGTCCTTTGGTCTGACCAATGTATTGCCTTGTTCATATATCATATGAATCCCTCTTCTTGGAGTGTTTTGATAAGCGTGTTGTCGAGCCCATCGACGACATTCCTATTTTCTCCAAGTTGCAAGAGGTTCATGTTGAACGCTTGGCACTAATGTTGGAAACTCTCGATAACTATCCTTCTGTCGTCGTAAAGTTGTGTTCCAGATGTTCGAAGTGACTTTCTTGGGTTCGTGTGCTTTTGGTGAAAGTTGTCGCCATGGGTTCGAGTAAAGTTTCCTTGTTCCTTCGGGAATAATCCCAGGTCAGTCATGCATGTGTGGACTATTCATCAGATGGTAGGTCGTTACCTCCATGTATTGAAGAAGTTTGCATCCACGCTAAGCCACTGACTGATTTTCCTTGAGAGAAGAAGTCCAAGATCTTCGTGATATTTGTTATCATCTTCCCAACAAGGACACCGATGTGTTTTGTTGCAACTAAACCATGTAGGTGCAACTGTCTTCACAAGTTGCTAATACATGGGTTCCGCAATCTTGCTCATCTTCTTGAGCTTGACATCGTAGTCCATATCTTGAGAATCTAGTAAATGTATTCCGTTGATAACCGGAGCAATCTCTTCGTTCAAACATACCGAGTCTTGTTTTTAAATCCACTACCCAGAGTTGAATCTCAAGCAGCAACGATGGTTAGTGTTCCTCAAGAGTATTGAATCAGGTCTTTTCAAAATCCGGCATGGTTGATGTTGTGGTTGACACAAATAGCCGGAAGGCCTAATGTCATATCTCTTTGAATCCGTAAGAACAGCCACTCTCCGTGAGAATTCTTGTATGGCTCATTCCAACAAGTTCCCTCTTGCTAGATGACCTATAGAAGGCTTGTCATGAGCCTGGTATCTGTATCCAGAACGTCCAGGAGAACTCGGAAGTTGACATTTCCAATATCTCTCTATTGAACCTCCAAAACCTTTGTTCTGGTGGAAACAAGTTCCTCGTGAAAAACATCTCGTGGTGCTTTGTGACCGCCATTGATCAGTTTCCTTTCTCAAGTTGTTTGTACCTGAAGTTCTGTTCATCTCACACATTGTGTGAATTTGTCATTTACTTCAGCCATGGAGTCTTAACCATGTGGTAGATGTATTGCTACGTCTAAACCGCAACAGGAAAAAGATTCCTTATTCCTCTTCCGGTGTTTCAATCCACATTGGCTAACCATCCTTACGGTGTGACCAAGAGTTCCTCCTTCATTACGGTGTTACAACATCCATGGTTACTCATATTCTGTCGTGAAGTAACATCCCGATCTTTGACAAAGTTTTCAACAAACTTTAACGGAATGAAAGTTCCGTTATCTTCTGTGTCCACTACGAAGAGTGAACATAATCATGTATCAAATTCTCTCCGACGTACGATTACAGTGTTTTCTCGTGTTTTCCCTCGTCTGTGGATATTATGTTTTGGTATCCAAGACCATTCCTCTCCATCTTGGTTTTCTGTTTGAAGAAACCTCGATGCCCTAAGTTGTCCAACCTTTATTTTCCAAAAGGATTTAAAGTCTTGTGCAAAGCTCAAATTCTAAATCCTTTCAAGAACTATCATCCATAAACTTGAAACCATCTTTTATTCCCTCCGTTACCTTGATGTGTTTCATGCACGATAACTCAACAGTTCTTTATGAACATTCCTGTCATGAGTTACCCATGGGATACTCGATCTTCGTAAAGATCAGTTCCTAATAGTTTTCCCTCTCACCTAAGGTGTAGCCAAGCAACACTCGATGCTACGGATCAATCTCTTCAAGAAGAGAACCGTAAGGTTCGAGAAGATCGTTCAAAACCGGTGTTCCTTCTTTCTTCTCCTTCGGGAATCTCGGGACGAGATTCTTGTAAGGGGGGTAGATTTGTAACATCCCAGTTTTGCTAATTAGGGTGTGTGGTGTGTGTTCATCTCATACATGCATGAAACAACAATTTGAACCATGTTGAAACAATTTAAATTAGGAATTTAAATGGTTTGACAAAAATCCCACAATTAGTACTTAATTCGGGTTCCAAAATTTTGTACTGGAAAATATTTCAAACACACCAAAGCAAAACATGGTTTTGTTGGAAATTTGATAAGCTTTCCAAAAGTCATTTTTGCAAATTTTTTCTGTTTACAAAAAGGCCCCCAAAATCTGTTTTTCTGTGCTGTTTCAAAATAGAGAAGGACTTCACTGAAGTTTCATCGTTTTCCAGGGGGGGTTTCAGAAAAACTCCTTTTATCGTCTTCCTCCTCACCGGTAAGCAGCTCTGTGGCCGACGCCCTCGTCGCCACGTCCTCCCTGCTCGCCTCCCTCCTTGCGTGGATATCCCCCAGAGGATGCCCTCGGTCCGCTCTCTCTCCCTATCCCCTCTGTTCTCTCTCTCTTCCGCGCGCATTCTGTATTCGGGTCGGAACCCTAGCTTTATTGCCCTCTCCGGCCGCCGCCGATTGCCGCCGTCTCCGGCCATCCCCTGACGATTGGAAGACACCAGGAGCTGCGCCCGGTGATCCTCTACCTCCCCGTCGAGTACTGCTTCCCGGGATGGCCTCAATCAGAGGAATCACACCATCCCGTCCGACTCCGGCCGTCGTCGAGTTCCGGACGCCGGCGACGAATTAGGCCTTCCCGCGCCTCTCCGTCAACACCAGCACGTCCCCCTCGTTCCGGTGAGCCACCACGTGCCCTCCTCTAGTCCCCTTCTCCTCTGTAGCTTCCGCCCGATGTGCTCCGCCGCCCGCCGCCGCGCGGATGGAAGCCGGCGAGCTTCCCGGCCATCTTCGGCGAGCCGCGAGCAGCCCCAGCTCCCCCTCGTTGTGTTCCACCCCGTGGTGAAGTTTGATTCGATGTTTTTCTCGCGGATTCGTCGATTTCATCCTAGCTGTGAGGATTTGGGCTCGGGTGATGTCACAACGACATCAGGCTGATGTCACCAGGCCCTTTTTCAGTTATTTTCTGTTAAACGGAATTGGAACTGACATGTGGACCCCACTGCTAATTAAATTACAGAAAAATGATAAATTTGTAAATGCGATATCTTTTAATTGCTTAATCAGAAAAATGTGTTCAATATACCAAAATGTTCAGAAAAATGTAATCTACATGTTCATATCATTTGCACACATTTTTGACAAAGTTGAATTTTGAGTATTATTTAAATCATTTAAAATAAAGAAAATAAGTTTTTATTCAAGAGAATTAGAAAATTACAAGTTATATGTCAAAATGCTTAGAATTTCAAATGCAATCTAGTTATGGTGTTTCCAAACCTATTTGAGCAACTAAAATGGTAATCACTTTCAGAATCGTCCGAATTGGCCCTCCGGGGTCTATTTCGGGATAAATTCAGTAAAAATGCCTAACTGTCATATGAACCCTAGAAACCCAACAAGCATGTTTAGAGCTTCTCTTTAAGTGCATTAACTTGCTCATGCATACATATTGCGCATTGCATCGATGCCATGTGTTGATTGTTGTTTTTCTTGTTTCGGTGTTTGTTCCCCCTCGGTAGAACGTGACTCCAAAGAGAAGGCCAACCACTCCAATGGCGAATACTTGATCCTAACCGACAAGTCAAGCACTTATCCCTGAAGACTTTCTCTGGTTTTCTTGAAGCAAGGCAAGCATAACCTCTTATCTGCCCATATATGATTTCGAAAGACTTTTCATTCTCGTACAAATGCATTCGGTTCCAAAGTATCTTGAGTCAACGGATAGAGTTATCCTATTTATTTGCATAACCCAGATATCATGATTCAATGCTCCTAGCAGACATAGGATTTGTTTGTGTGTATCTCCATAGCCTCAAATATGCCATGCTTAGTCATACATGCCTGTTATCTCTGCTCCATCCGGTTGATGAATCAGAGCCGCGAATGAATCTAGTATGGTAGTATGTTGTGGAAAGTTAAGAGAATTTGATTAACATGATCTAAAGGTGTGGATGACGAGACCACAGAGGGTCTGTGGTGGTTGTCTCGTTCATGCCCCTAGGAGCGAGTTCTCGTCTTCGAGCCAAGACTGAGCGTGCATCCACACGGGGGATTGGATTCCCCTCGGTCTCAACTTGCCTAGTTTGTTCCATGAGTTGCCTAGTTCGGGCTTTCCATTTGGATTTGCAGGGATATCAAAACCTTTTCAAAACTAGGACGTGGCGATGTATCGGCGCTCTGCGGGTAGGTAACCGTCGAGCATTGCGCACAACGATAGAGACCCGGCAGGAGATGGCCACTCCCTATTGGCGGTCCATCTCTACTCGGAGCTACTCATGGAATAGGCGAAGCAAGGGAAAGGTCGTGGTCGACCTCCATCTGCCGGCACTTCCCGGACTAGTGCTAATGATCTGGCATTAAGAGTTGGTTGATACGTGTGGTTAAAGTTGTACACCCCTGCAGGGTTAAATCTTTTCGAAAAGCCGTGTTCGCGGTTAAGGACGACTTGGTGACAGATTCTGTGATCATAGATAACTTAAACGGAATGATTAAAACTTGCTGACAACGAATGAAGGATGCCTCCTCGGAGATGCCGAGAGGGGTTACCTTGTAGCATGAGTTACCGGAAAAACTTGACGTGGTGATCTTTGAAGCACGAGGTGCTGAAATTGTTCGGTGGATTAAAAAGATGATGATATCAGTAGTTGAGTAGCTTTCTCATCTGTTTTCAAAATACTCTATGAGACGTGCTATTCCTTCCTCAACTTGGAAAACAAAGATGGCTTTACGCAAAATAACCTTCATAACTCTTTCTAAAAGAAGCAGATATATAATAGGTTAACTAAGTCTTGTTGAGTACCTCCCGTACTCATGTTTGCTTCAACTTGGTTCAGGTGGAGTTCCTCACTTCAGTGGTGAATCAACGTGGACATCGACGAGTAGTTTGGGGTTCCCAGGTAGCAGCCTGGAATCTATGGGCTGGGACGTCACCTTATGTTGCGGCCTCTTAGGCCTTTTTGGTTCTTGTTGATTAGCAACATAATTTGCCTTCCGTTGTCTGATGTAATGTTGGGTTGTGTGACCTCTGCTTGTAAGCTATACTCTAGTAACATCTGTTTAATAAAGCTTCATGTTTAGAGTACTGCTTTGATCGGTTGTTTGTTTCGAGCTCATTGTTATACAGTTTTGGCTATGCCTGCATAGTTGTCGCAGTCGAGGGGTTGTGGAGCCGATGATCCATGTCCGAGCCCGCCTGTCGATGTGATCGGCCTGGGGCGAGGTAACCCCAGTAACCCTCGATTGTTGTTGCACTTTCTGGACACATAGCAGCTCTGTATAGCTTTGGTCCCGTTTCCTTCAGTTTCATCCGACTCGTGGACGTTTTGATATGCATAGTTGGTTATGACTAGCATGGATACAAGGAGTAGTAGATCGGGGATCCGGACTACGTGCCGATGAATCCGGTCTGCCTGCCGTTGTTTGTTGCGGACGGGGCTGGTACCCCTGAAGCCCTTGTGAGTCCATGGCTAGGAGCACATAACAGTATGTATATCTCTGGGTCCGGGGTCTGACAAGTCATGGTATCAGAGCAGGACTGCCTGTAGGAAAACCTTACTGCTTGGTCGATGTCGAATCTAGTGTTTGTGAAAACTATTTTTAAAACTCCAAATGGATTGTGAAAAACCTTCTTAGGATTCTTTTTACTCCTTATCTGGTATCGCTCTAACTCTGGGTCTTCTTATCTGTTTTGGATTTGAAAATGTTTTGCTATCTCTCCTAGTCATTCAAAACTCAGGTGCCTTCTTTGGCAAGGACGTCTGTTACCCAAGTTGACTTAGTGTTCAGTTTCTACAGTCGTGTGTGTTCCATACTTCGTTATCTCTTGAACTAGGAGGTTTCCGTTCCATCGTAATCCCTCAGAGATGTGTGGGTTCCACATACTCCTGTTCTAATGTATCAAAATCCTGAACCTCGAGTTTTTCTTTTAATCTCGAATGTATCCGTTATTCTCTGCTCAAGTTCTTCCGGAGCTATGCTTGTCTTTTGAAAGATATTCCGTGATTGCTATTCGTAGTGTCCTTCAAGGCACTCAGATAGTAGTTACTCCTTTCTTTTGGTTTTCAACCTTGGACTTGAACCGAAGGTCCCGGAATGTGCTGAATTGTGGTGGGTTGAACCATGTGGTTTTATAACCATGTGATGCTCACGCTATCAGTACAGGATGTTGACCTTTAACCCAAGTTATGTTTCGTTAAATCCTGAGGAATCTGTTTTACCTCAGGGTGGCTAGGCAATTCCAACTCTCATAGCCATAGGTTTCCTCTAGGAATCAAAAGGATCACGACAAGAGTGTTCTTTATGATTCTCGTATCTTTGTTCTTGGTTCAGCTATACCAACCTTTTGGCATGGGTTCTACACATGAGTATTACCCTGTGCAATCAACATGATCTTAGGAATTCTCCTGAGCATGTTCCTATCTTCTAGTTGCTTCCCGAACTTCGTCCGTTGTTCTGGAACATAAGTTGCATATGTGTATTGGATTCCTCCAATGCATTTTCTCTTGTTTTCCGTCAGAACGTTCCACTGTGGAATGTCAGGAGAAACAAAATCCAGTACCTCGTTCATCTTAAGAACCAGTTCAAAGTTTGTAATCCACAGAATAAAGAAGTTTCATTAGCTTCTGTTCTGTTCTACCTTCGCGTGTCACACTCTTTTATATCAAGAGGTTGTGTTCAGTTTCATGGCCTTCTCGATGAAGTGATGCTCTCACACATCTTCACTCCCCCTTCATCCAATATTGAATGCTTGAGTATCCCGCGACCAATATGAAGAAAGCCGGCCAATGTATACGGCTGCGAATCCGGCTCCCAAGGTACAATTCTTCGCCTTTTGGGTTTAAATCCTTTTCGTTTACTCGGTTTTCGTGCTTTTAACTCAGCTTTTGCCTTCTTAACAGATTGCCCAACTTCCTGAGTTGGAACTTGCTTCCGATGCCGATCTGGAGGCATTGCGCGCCACCTTTGCCGGTGGACGTAAGCGCAAGAAGGTTTCCTCTTCCCAGGAAATCATTGATCTTGACGGGGTCCTCGTCGTCACCTCCAGGTTTGAACATCTGGGTTGTTTTACTTTGTCGTGATTTTCTTCCTTTACCTCGGAGTTTAACCTTCCGGCTTTTCTCCTTTTTAGCCCGCCTCCCTCTACTCGGAAGACGAAAAAGCTGAAGAGGCACAAGGCTGTGGCCAGCGGAGGCCCACATCCTTCTCCTGCTACCGCTCCAAATACACCGATCGCAGCAACAGAAGAGCATGCTGCAGTCCCCCAACACCGACTCCCTGCAGACCAGCCAGCCCATTGTGCCGGAAACGGACACGAGGGAAAGGGCGGTTCCTGAGGTGGGAGGTCCTTCTCGGATAATTGAGGAGGATATTCCCACATTTGATAAGGAATTCAAAAATATCAACGAGGGCCTTAGCACGGTTGGGACTCTTTTTGCCGACTACGCAAAGGAGTTCACTGAAAATTTGGCAGGTTTACAGCGGATGAGCCAGGTATTATCTCTAGCCCCCAAGCAATAAGTCGAATGCATGTTTTTCACTTAATGCTTTCATCTTTATCATGCTTGTTTCTAACTTAAGCGTTCTGGTTCATTTCCTTGTTTCAGCAAACCGCTGAAACCATAAACATGGAAGTTTTCAACAAGCTAACTGTCAAGAATAAGGAGGTTAGAAGCCTTCTCTCTATTCTTTAAGTTAAGAAACGGACCTGGCATCATCTCAGCTACAGCTGAAGGAAACAACAGGTATATTTTTAATTCTCTGAAGTTCCTTGTCCATAATTTTTTCTAAGTAATTTTTTTCCGATTTTCTTATCCCGGAATTTTTTCCTTGCTTTCCAGCTGCTTTGGCGAAAGCCAAGCAAATAGCTGAAGATGTCGGCAATGCCTAGAATCTCCGCCGGGAGAACTTGGACCTTCATAAGGAACTTATGAAGGTTCAAAAAGATCTGGAGGCCAGCAATCTGGCTCTTGGAATTGCTCAATCCAAGGCCTCCCAACAAGCGGACAAGGACAAGGCCACTATCCAAGATTTGGAGAACGCCTTGACCCTGCGACTGGAGGAAGGCTCCGAGATGGACAAGATCCTCGGTAAGTTATCAACTTTTACCGGATTTTCCATGTCTTAACTTCTTTCTCTCCTTTTCCGCTAACCCTTTGGTTGTTTTGTCTTGAAAAAACAGGAGATAACCCAGATCTTACTCGGATTGAGAAAATCCAAGCTTTCAGGAAGGTATTCACTGCGATCCGAGCTGCAGGCATGCACCTGGTCAACAAGTACCTTCCCGCAAGAACTGGGGAATTCTCGGAAGTTGAGAAACTTCCGGAAGCTATCCTGGAGGTGGCGGAATCCAAGGAATCCACCTTGCGCTCCGCAGCACGGGGTGGCGCACGCATGGCCTTAGGCCTTATGCGTATGCATTACCCCAGTGCCAAATCCTAGCGCGTGGCGTCCGGTATCCCTCTTGGATATTCGGAGACCCAGCGAACCACCATCTTTGATGAAATCCAGGGTCACGCCACCAAGATCACCTCTATGGTGAATATCTCCATCACCTATCCGGAAGAAGAGATTCCAGAAGCCCCCGAGGATGACAGCACTGAAGAAGACTTAGATGCTTGAAGAATTCTCTCTGCCCTAGATAGGAGAAAATAGGAAATAGGAGCATTACTGCACTTTACAATGTAATTTATATTGTAATGGTTCTATTATTTTGTATAAACAAGTACTCAGCCTTTTGCAGTTTAACTTTTATGAAATCATTTGCAAGTTTTCCGGGTTTTATATTCCTTTATCTTCCAAGTTCTCTGGCTTGTGTGCTTTAACTGTCCTTAGCGTTTGAAATGGCTCAGTAGTACTTTAATCTTCACGCCAAGTTACTGGGTAAAACCGATCAGTTTAAACTTGGAAACATGGATCATACTAAAGGCATTTTTACTTACTAGCTCTAGTGACCCAACACATAAACAATCAGATAATGCTTAGAGAAAAGTAAGGAATTTTTTGAATGAAGCTCGGGCACGCAGGCACAATCCGAGTTTCCTTTAACCTTTAGTAGGCTGAAAATCATTCAGTTTTTAAACACCGAGCACGCAGGCACAATTCAGGTTAACATTGAGTATTTTGTAAGATCATTGGGAAATAGATAAGACGGAATCATGTTTTGTACTATAATAAACTTGTAAAAACATGGATGTAAGAATTCTAACAACATTATTTCATGATCTCAAAGATGTTTACATAGAAATTGAACTAAGTATAGAAGGGACGTAACTGCTGGATACTCCAGGGCCTCTTTGTCTCTCCTAGTTCATCATCTATCTTTCTCTTTCTTTTGCGATTCGGCTTCTCGGGATCATCTTCCGTATCGCGAATGTCTACAAGATAATATGATCCATTCTTCATGGCTTTACTGATGACAAATGGTCCTTCCCATACTGGGGCTAGTTTGTGCTTTCTTTGCTGCACCAATCTTAGCACTAGGTCACCTTCTTTAAAAGAACGATGCCTGATTTTCCGACTATGATAACGCCGTAAACCTTGCTGATAGATGGCGGATCTTTGAAGCACAAGTTCTCGTTCTTCTTCTAAGAGATCGACGGCATCCTGGCGTGCGTTTTCGGCATCTGATTCATCAAAATTCTGCACTCTTGGGCCGTCATGGATCATGTCCGTTGGCAGAATTGCTTCCGCACCATAAACTAGGAAAAACGGGGTTTGCCCACTTGACCTGTTTGGTGTTGTTCGGATGCTCCAAAGCACGGAAGGTAACTCTTCTACCCATGCTCCAGCTGCTCTATGAAGAGGAGATTCGAGTCTTGGGTGTATTCCTTGTAAGATTGAGCTATTCATTCTTTCAACCTGACCATTGGATTGCGGGTGTGCCACAGATGCGAGATCTAGGCGAATTCCCGTTTGTCGGCAATATTTTGCCAACTCTCCAATAGAGAAATTTGTCCCGTTGTCGGTTATTATTCTGTGTGGAACGCCGTATCTCATGACTATGTCAATGATGAAATTTCTGGCAGTTACACCGTCAAGTTTTTTGATGGGTTTGGCCTCCACCCACTTGGTATATTTATCCACTGCCACGAGTAGGTGTGTAAGTCCGCCTCTTGCAGTCTTGAATGGTCCCATCATATCTAGCCCCCAGACCGCAAACGACCATGTAATGGGGATAGTTTTGAGTGCTTGGGCTGGCATATTTGTCTGCTTGGCGTAATATTGACACCCTGCACATGTGTTTACTATGTGATCAGCGTCTGTCTTGGCTGTTAGCCAGAAAAACCCGGCGCGGAATGCTTTTTTGACTATGCTTTTTGATTGAGCATGATGTCCGCAATCTCCGGCATGGATTTCTTGCAGGATTTCTCGTCCTTCTTCTGGTGAAATACATCGCAGAAAAATTCCGGTAGTGCTGCGTTTATACAGGCAATTATTAATTACCGTGTATCCTTTGCATCGATGCTGAATCTGTCTTTGCAAGACTTCGTCTGCTCCATCCAGGTACTTCTGATCAACTAAGAAGTTTAAATATGAGATTGTCCAATCCGGGTTAACGAGCATGACTTCAATTGACTCAGAAGCCAGAGGATAATCAACATCTCACCTTTTATCGATGGTTCGTACAAATATTGGACGAATACACCTGGTGGTAGGGTTTTGACCCTTTCTGATCCCATGCGAGCTAAAGCATCCGCGTTACAATTTTCCTCCCTTTTAACATGGAGCACTTCGAATCCAAAGAAACAGATGGCAAACTCATCCACCGTTCTCCGATATTCGGCCATTATAGGGCTTTTGGCGTCCCAAGTTTGGTTGAGCTGGTGTTGTACCAAATCTGAGTCGCCATAGCATAGGATGTGCTTGACACCTATTTCCTTTGCGATATGCAAGCCGTGAAGCAGAGCTTCGTATTCTGCCACGCTATTACTGGCGTTGAAGTGTATTTGTAATACATACTCCATTGTATCTCCTTTAGGGGATTTTAGAACTACACCAGCTCCAGCGCCCTCCTTCATCTTGGATCCGTCAAAGTGCATGATCCAGTACTCGGACTCCGGCATCGGTGTTTTTTCCATTGCTTCCATCCAGTCGGCGACAAAATCTGCCAGAACCTAGGATTTTATTGCCGTCCTGGGTTGGTACTTAATGTTGAATGCTGCTAGCTCGATACCCCATTTGGCTACTCGGCCAGTTGCTTCCGCATTGTTTATTATATCCCCTAGCGGTGCTTTACATACCACTGTTATGGAATGTCCTTGGAAGTAATGACGAAGTATCCGTGATGCGAAAAATACGCCATATGCCAGTTTTTGATAGTGTGGATACCTTTGTTTGGACTCGGAGAAAACTTCACTTATGTAATATACCGGATGTTGGTCTGAATGCTTTGTTCGTCTTTCTTCCTTTCCACAACAATTACTGCCCTAATAACCCGATTTGTAGCCGTAAGGTACAATAACATAGGTTCTTCGTCTTTTGGGGATGCCAAAATCGGAGCCTTCATCAAAGTTTCCTTCAACTGGGTTAGCGCTGCATCTGCCTCCTCTGTCCACTCAAATTTGTCGGATTTCTTCAACAATTTGTATAATGGCAAGGCTTTATCCCCCAGCCGGCTAATAAACCTGCTGACGGCTGCAGCGGAACCCGTCAATCTTTGCACATCTTTTATGCACGTGGGCTTGGAGATGTTTAAGATTGCTTTGATCTTTTCCGGGTTTACTTCTATTCCTCTATGAGAAACGATAAAACCCAGAAGTTTTCCTGAGGGAACCCCGAATACGCACTTTAATGGATTTAACTTCATTTTATAAGCGCACAAATTTTCGAAGGTTTCTCGCAAATCCTCAAGGAGTGTTTCTTTTTCCTTGGTAACTACAGCAATGTCGTCCACGTAAATGTGGACATTTTTGCCGATCTGACTACGCAAACACCGTTGCATGCAACGCTGGTAGGTTGCACCTGCGTTCTTCAGGCCAAATGGCATGGTTATATAATAGTACTTTCCGTAAGGGGTTATGAACGAAGTTTTGATTTGATCTTCCTTTTTCATGCGTATTTGATGATACCCGGAATATGCATCCAAAAAGCATAAAAGCTCAGAGCCTGCAGTGGCATCTATTATTTGATCGATTCGCGGTAACGCAAACCTATCTTTTGGACACAGTTTGTTCAAGCCGATGTAATCTATACACATTCTAAGGGTAGTAGTATCTTTCTTCGGGACTAATACTAGATTTGCAGACCATTCAGTATGTATAACTTCCCGGATAAAATCTGCTGCCAAAAGCCGGATAATCTCCTTGCCAATAGCCTTCCGTCTTCTTCCGTCAAATCGACGGAGACCTTGTTTGACGGGTTTGGATCCTGGAATCACCTTGAGTTGATGCTCAGCAAGTTCCCTGGGTACGCCTGGCATGTCCGCTGGACACCAAGCGAAAATATCCCAGTTCTCACGGAGGAACTTGATGAGCTCGCTTTCCTATTTGTCAGTCATCCCAGTTCCCACTACGACAAATTTTGTCGGATCTTTGGGATCTAGGATTACCTGTCTTGTGTTCTCGGAAGCCTTGAAGCTATCTGCTGGCTTCCGGCTTTCTTTGCATGCCGGCATTTCTGTCGGCGATACCTCTTTGGCCAGCTCCTTCAACTCTTCCTTTGCTATGACTTTCTCAGCGCAAAGGGCGTTTTCTTTTTCCAGCTCGTTTTCCAATTTGAAGTCTCCAGATATGGTGATTACTCCTCCTTTGGGTCCTGGCATCTTCAGCTTGTTATAGATATAACATGATCTTGCCATGAATTTGGCGAAAGCTGGACGTCCGAGTATCGCGTGATACACGCTTTCGAAAGGCACAACCTCGAAGGACACTTTTTCCTGCCGGAAGTGATCTTTGTCTCCAAAGGTTACATCTAGGTAAATTTCTCCCAGGGATCGTGCTTGTCTGCCAGGGACGACGCCATGAAAACGTATGTTGCTGTGGTTGAGTTGGATCTCGGAAATTTTCAGATGCTTCAGTGTATCCAGGTACATTATGTTAATGATGGATCCTCCATCCATCAGCACTCTTTTTATCCTAATGTTTTGAACAATAGGACTTACGATTAGAGCTTGGGTGCCGGGTTCAGGGATATTCCCGGCATGATCGGACTGATCCCAGGTAATTGGTGTATTTGAGTACTTCAAGAATTTCGGGGTTGTAGGGACAACCACGTTCATTTCTCGAAGCGTTCTCTTTGCCACCTTTGCTGAGGGAGTTGCCTGGAAAGTTAGGTTGCATTCTCCATCAAGTCTCGGAAACTTAGGCTCGCCTTTTCGCTGTTGTTCCTGGATTTTTTTGTCAGTGTCCGATTCACTGTCTTCTTTCTCAGCTTCTGGCTTTTGCTTGGAAAACTTCCTCTTGGAATTCTTCCCCTTGTTTCCGGATACTGCACTGCCTTTCATATGCTTGTTCAAGAGGCATTGTGCGTTAGTATGAGTAGGCTTCCCAAATTGCGAGTGGTGGACACAGTTTTCCGACTTTATTTTCTCCCACTCTTCGTTGGTGTAGTTTATCGGTTCCGTACTGCGTCCTTTCCACCTATTCCCATTTTCCCTTCCAAAGGCTATGTTGACCTCTTTGGGATTTTGTGCTGCATCTGGAGTTCCTTTTTTCTCAGGGCGAGGGTTCTTTTTAGCCTGTATCAGTGTATCGATATTGCCACCTCTTGCCCTGATGTCATCCTTGGCTGCAGCGTGTTCGTTGGCAGTTGTAAGCATAGATCCAAGATCTTTGTGCTTTTTGGAACCAATCATGAACGGTACAAGTCCGGGTTTTAGGCCATTCACGAAAGCATGCATTGCTTGAACGCCAGTTACTCCAGAGCAACTATTCTTAATTGTCGTCCATCTTGAGATGAAATCCACGTATGGTTCGTCCTCAAATTGGGTGCAACGGTTTAGTTGGTTGATGCTATTCGGGCGTTTGTAGGTTCCCCGGAAATGCTGAGTAAATACTCGAGCCATATCATCCCAGTTGTCGACAGTTCTGGAGGGTAATCCATTGATCCAATCTCTGGCTCCATCCAGTAACATTAGGGGAAGAAACTTTACAGCTTCCAAGTCTGTCCCATTGTTGATCTGGACGGCTGTATGATAGTCTGAGAGCCAGGTATCCGGGTTTGTACTACCGGTATATTTTTGGTATGTTGGACCAACTTTGGCAAAGCCAGAATGTAGGGTTATCCTTCGGATCCTATCTGTGAAGCACTTAGGTCCAACGTATAGATCGTCTCTTTCCACTCTATCCATGTGTGCGGAGTACCTGCCGGCTGAATGGACTGAAGGGGATATGCTCCTTTGTTTTTCATTGTGGCGCGAACGCGCTTTTCCGGGATTCTATCTGTTTCTTCCGAGATCTTGCCCCTTTGGATAAGGTGGAGTTGTACTCCTGTTTCTTTCCTTATTTCTGGGGGGTGTCCGAGATCTCTCACGCCTGTGAGGTATATCATGTCTTCCAGCTTTTTTAGCTGGGCGTCTCGGAGGCAGCATTGCTTTTCCGTCATTCCGGTGCTTTTCTTCCCGATCGCGAGGATTAAGTCCATCTTTCGGGAGATGGGATCCGGTTCTAGACGCTTCATCCTTGTTGTCGGGATTTTTCTTGTTATTTCTCGGATCCGCTTTCTTCCCTTTTGAGTTGCTTGAATCTCCAGGCTCTTCCGGTCCAGGTGCTCCAGCGGCGCATGTAGCTGTTTTACATAGGGCTGAGTCGTCATGCAACTTCCCTGATCGTTGCATTGCTTTTCCTAAGAAAGCATACACCCCTTGAATTTTTCGCCGTTGGAGTACATATCATTGTTAAGGATGGCGAACGCTGCTTCCGCATTTTCTGCTGCGGTTTTGTATATTGGTTCGCCTCTGGCATCTTTGTCGTTTACCTGCTTTTTCCAAGATGGGTTGTGAAACCTTTCTTTTGGCGGCAGTACTTCCGGTCTTACAATTCCGGGTAACTTTGTAGGTTTAATTCCAGATCTATTCTTTCTCTCGTATTCCTCGATTTCTTCCTTCATGAGCTTAATGTCGTCCTGGGTTTTTTCGAGGTGTTCGCGAGTTCTGAATAGATGTTGCTGCTGCCTCTGGAGAGCTTGTCTCCTGGCTTCTAGCATTTCAGGGGGTTCGTGCAATCCCACTGGTGTTTGCAGTAACTCATGTTCTTCTTATTCTGTCATTGGCGGAACAAGGATTTCTTTTGTTTTCTTCTCCGAAGGTTTCACTCCGCTTGCGTCTCCTACTTCCGGGCTTTCATTGGCTGGATCAGCCAATTTCTTCTTCCGGAGTTTATATTGGAGCTTTTTAGCAGTTTTGTGTTTCTTCTTGGAAGATGGAGGTTTCCTGCAGGGTTCTTCCTCTGTCAATTCTTTGACATCGGGGAAATTTGGAGAGGTTTCTCCTTCTTCTCTCTCTTCCTCTGGCGGAGGCGTTCTAGGGCTTTCCTGACTGTCGGCATCCGTGTTTTCAGCCGGTTTTGCCATTAGTACTTCATGGAATCCCTCTTGGAAGGATTTGACCTTTCTTTTGAAAGTGTCTTCATCTTCGTCTTCGGTATCGAAGTGATCCGATCCGGTTTCCGACTCTAATCTCGCCTCAATGGCGGCTAGTACAGAGTCAGCTTCCGAGTGCGTCGTGATGTTGACGGATGTCGGATCTTCCACCTCTGTTGTGGGAGTGTTGTTTTCTGCCTCTTGCACGGGATTACTTTCATCCGTGTTTTCGGCGATCTCGGATCGCACCATGCCAATAAAGTGTGATTCACTTGTATGTCGGCGATCTGAGCAGAACCCGGTATCGTAGTCATTTTCGACTGGGTATAGGGCGGGTGGAATAAATTTACTTCCACCGCAAAACCCCATGGCCTCTGCAGTTAATCCGATAAAGATATTTGCAGATCCAATCGGTAACACGCAGGCACTTACCAGATGATTTTGCGCCGGTATGTAAGATCCGTTGTCGAGGAAGCGTCCAACGTTGTTGTCGAACTCCAAGCTTCCGACAATTATGGAACTGCCGATCCCGTCGAGTATCCCAGATCGAAACTTAACGCCTGACGTCGCTGGCCCCACGGTGGGCGCCAACTGTCGAGACATCATAGTGGAATTCATAGACGGGGGTGCCATGAGACTACCGATAGAGTCGTGGGGGGACGTGGTTGTGAGAAGGACGATGAAACAGGGTTTTTACCCAGGTTCGGTACGGCGAAGTAATGCGACGTTCCTACTCCTGGAATCTCACTATTCAGGACTAAAGCCTAGAAATACAGAGTACACCGTGAGGTTCTATTAGCTTCTCGTCAAGGATCAACCTCTCGGCGAGTTAGCCTGTAGCTTCTTGTCTATCTATCATATCTCCCGCCCGGCTTTATATAATAGCCAGATTAGGGCATACAGAATAGAAAACTCAGAGGACTACGGCAACTATTAACTTGGAAAGTAAGGAATCCGCCTTCTACTCCAAGCCAGATCGCGTGGGCCGCGATCCGGGTTCTTCTAGAATCCGACTTCTGTGCATCAGCTTACTGGGCCGCCTAATGGACCATAGCCCATTACCATTTAGGCCACCCTGGTAATCCGGCACTTTAGACTACCATCTGATATACCCCTAGTTGGTATATATCCGACACCGGTTACAGGAGCTGCATTTGCGGCGGCTCAACGTGTACATGATGTAGCTGCTGGACCGACTAATATAGCTAAAGGTTTGGATGCTGTTTGTGAAGATCTTGGTGATGATGGTGCTGCGAAAAAGGTTAAAAAACGGATAAGGCACGATGTTATCAGTGCGGGGTGGAGGGACATTTGAGTGTGGACTATCCAGAGGAAGTGTGCGAGTATTGCGAGCTTGCTGGTCACGTTCTTGAGGAGTGTCCATTGCTCACTGTGGCCAAGCAACAAGTGGTAACTCATGGGTTCATTAACGAGGGCCTGATGTTTTATGAGGCAGTGCCTACGGAAACTTACAGGCCGAAAATTGACTCGGCTAGGGTGGCAAAACTCACAGTTTCTGGTGGTAATCTTTCGGTTGAGGAGGTTGTTTCCCATTTGCAGCGCCTAGTCCCTACAGAGCAGTTTCGGTGGGATGTAGTCCAAGTTGGGCAGCAGGTTTTATTACTTTTCCTTCTAAGATTGAGTTGGAGCGTATGTCGGTTTTTGGGGCGTGCCATATCCCAAAGAGTACCTGTGTGTTGACAGTGGAGGCGTGGGCAATGGAGATGCGGCCTCTCTGGTTGCTCCCGGAGATTTGGATACGGATTTCTGACATCCCTCCTATCTATAGAGGAGATTTTTTGTGGTTGTGCATTCTTGGCTCTCTGTTTGTGAAAATACTTAAGGTGGACATGAAATTCACCAGAAAGCACGAAGTGTTGAGGATTTTGGTGGGTTGTATGGACTACACTTTGATCCCGAACAAGTGTGCGGTGTTTATTAGGGATGTGTTCTAAGAACTTAAATTTTCTGTGGAGAATCCAAATTGATGAGGAGGATGACATGGTGTTGGATAAAAAGGATGATGCTGAGTTTGATGATGATGCTCGTGATGGCTCCAATCTCGAGTCGAATAAGGGGGTGTCTGGTGGTAATGATGCGCCAATCGCCACTAAAAACACTCAAGCGGATGGGGCTTCAGCTTGGGGTCTGTGAGTTCTTCGGAGCCGAAGGGAGTTCAAAAATTGTTTTCTTCGGGTGTTGTTCTCCATTGGAGGCTAGGTCATTGAGTGATGCTAAGGCGTAGCTAGTTGCTTTGTACCATCAGAATTCGTCTATGGAGCCAGTTTCGGAGGCTCCTGTGTCGGTTTCTCATGGCGATGCATCCGTCTCGGTGCACACAGGAGTACTTGCGGTGGCTCCTCTGCATGTTGTGACCGTGGATCACTTCGAGGAAGTGGAGGTGGCTCGTACTGTTGTGTCTGAGAGCATTTAGACAGAGGGTCGGTGGTCCGGGGATGGTCCCTCGTCGGGTGTGGAGCTAGTGCGACACAGCCCGACGGAGTTGCGTATGGTTTCATCTCCGGGTGTTCTCGCTAACGACCAGCAGCAGCCTTGCGATGGGAAGTTGGGGGTACCAGGCGGGTCTCCGAAGCTCTCCACACTGGAGTGTACTGGTTCGCCGCTTGGTACAGCGGCTATCTCCCCTCGGTGTCTCCAAGGGGACTTCTTCGGAGCGGCATCACATACCCCCAAGTCAGGCGGGGTGGGGGGCATGTGTCTATGGCAGCGAGCAGTGGAGCGGGGTACTACTCACCTCAACCAGGCGGGTTGGGGTTGAGTGTAGTATCTACACCCACTAGGAGACCGACAGAGGCGGAGGTGATGGCGTACGGGGGTATTGGCGCCGAGGTTTTGGAGGTGCCCTCCAGCGCCCGTCTTCGCGCTAAACCTGATGCGTATCTTCCTCAGCCGGAGAGGGCGATGGCCTTAGCTGATAGGAAGGACTTGGCATTCGTGTCAGGTACGACCTCACCTACTAAATTATCTTTACTGTCGTTTTCTCCTACTTAAATTAATACTAGAGCGGATAGACTTGGTATCTCACTAGGGAAAAGGAAGGAGCAAGTGGCTTATTCTATAGCGGGTCTTTACAAACAGGAAAAGGATAGAAGTGTTATTTTTCTTAATCAAAATGTGTTGGCTGCTAATAATGGTTCGGGTTCTAGTTTAGTATTGAGAAAGGCATCTAATTTATTTGAGGATTTACATGACATAGATGAGGCATTAGAAGATCATGCGGATCTCCTAAAACAATCTCTTACGGTTAAACGTAACCGAAAGAAGAATGTTGGTTGTCTTTCAAATCCTATAAGAAGTGCTAGAATTAAAAAAAAGTAAAATGAAAGGGATGATTTGAAATAGTAATGGTTCAGGGATCATGCTAAGCATTTAGCTATTAATGAGTCTGTGAAGGATCATAATTTGGATTTTGTGGCTTTGTTAAAAACTTGTAGATCTTCATTTGCTACTCATTTTTCTACAATTCTTAGCTGGTGGTAGAGATTTCACTTGGTACTATTTACCTCCCCACGGGCGATCTTGGGGAATGCTTGTTGGTTTTAATAATGCCTCTCTTTCGGCACAAACAGTTGTGTCAGAAGAGTTTTGCGCTAAGTTTTATATCAAAACTAAAGTGGATGGCTTCTTATGGGCTTTTGTTGTAGTTTACGGAGCCGCACAAGATGCAAAGAAGCCGGTATTTCTAGCCGAGCTGGTTCGAATTTGCGAAAATGAATCTCACCCGCTACTCCTTGGGGGTGATTTTAATATTATTAGACGAAAGGAAGAAAAGAATAATGATAATTTTAATGCACGATGGAAATTTATCTTTAATGCTATTATCGAAAGTTTAGATTTAAAGGAGTTAAGATTGCTGGGACGTCAATACACTTGGGTCAGCTAGCAGGACAATCCAACTTGCGAAAAATTGGATTGTTTTCTTGCTAGTATTGAGTGGGAGCAGAAATATCCTCTCGTTACGGTTCATGCGTTGACTCGTTCGGGGTATGATCACACACCTTTAGTTTTAGATTCAGAAGCTCAATCTCATATTGGCAATAAGAGCCACTTCTCTTTCGAATTATCGTGGTTGTGTCACGAAAAATTTGAGGAGATTATTCGTAGGGAATGGATGTCGATTCATTCTGGTGGCTCACCTATTGAAGTTTGGCAGAATAAGATTAGACATTTATGTCAGTTCTTGCGTGGTTGGGCTAAGAATTTGAGTGGAGAATATAAGAAGTTAAAAGATAAAGTCATTTTGTTAATTGATCAACTTGATATTAAAGCTGAGACAACCCCTTTAAATATGACTGAGCAAGTCGCTAAAAGAGAAGCGAAAGTTAGTCTCGCTAAATTAAAAAGAGATGAGGAATCTAAATGCGATCAACGGGATAAGATTAAGCAAAGGAAAAAGAGGATATTTCAGTTGGAATAGGACGAGGGCACGATCGTAGGGGAAGCAAACCTGCGGGTTTTTTTCTCTGAATACTATAAGAAATTATTTGGAGCACCGCCTCCGATTTTTGTCTCCTTGATCTAAGATATGACGGGGGACATGTCTAAGATCTTGGATGAGGAAAATGCCATCCTTACCACCCCTTTTTCAGAGAAGGAAGTAATGGAGGCTATCATGAATATGGAACATAATAAAGCCCCAGGAGTAGACGAGTTTTACCAGAGATTTTGGGGTATTATTAAGGATGACTTGATGAGAATGTTTTCTCAGTTGCATACTCGACAGCTACCTCTGTTCAAGCTCAATTTTGGGATCATTACTTTGTTACCCAAAAAAGAGGATGCAAGTCGGATTGAACAATATAGACTTATTTGTTTACTCAATGTTAGTTTCAAGATTTTCACTAAAGTGGGAACCAACCGAGTAACCTCTATTGCGAGTAAGGTTATTCGGCCTACCCAATCCGCGTTCGTCCCATGTCGTAATATTCTGGAAGGAGTGGTAGTGTTACATGAAACGATCCATGATTTGAAACGGAAACTTTGGATGGGGTACTTTTTAAGATTGAGTTTGAGAAAGCGTATGAAAAAGTTAATTGGTCCTTCTCCAACAAGTGTTGCGGATGAAGGGTTTTTCACCTATTTGCTGCCAATGGTAGCAAGGTTTGTGCAGGGCGGCAGTGTTGGGATAAAAGTTAATGATGATATCGGTCATTATTTTTAGACTCTCAAAGATTTAAGGCAGGGGGATCCGTTATCTCCCATCTTTTTTAATCTAGTTGCGGATATGTTGGCTGTCTTGATTGAGTGTGCAAAACAAGATGGCCAAGTAGGAGGATTGATACGACATCTAGTCGAAGGTGGGGTTTCCATTCTTCAATATGTCGATGATACTATTTTATTCCTGGAGCATGACCTCCAAAAAGTTCTTAATATGAAGCTCATTCTTGCGATGTTTGAGCAACTCTCAGGTTTACAAATTAATTTTCACAAGAGCGAGATATACTACTTTGGAAAAGCAAAGGAGTCTCAAGATGCATACCACCTTATTTTTGGTTGTGAGGTGGGGGAATTGTCTTTTAAATATCTAGGCATTCCAATTCATTATAGAAAACTTCTTAACAAGGAGTGGAAACCAGTTGAAGATCGTTTTGAGAAGAAGTTAAGTTCTTGGGCAGGAAAGTTGCTTTCATATGGGTATCGTCTCATTTTGATAAACTATGTGCTCATGAGCTTACCGATGTTTCTTCTTTCTTTTTTTGAAATCCCTGTGGGGGTGCGGAAGAGACTAGATTTCTTTGGTTCCAGGTTCTTTTGGCAGAGTGATGTTAATAAGAATAAGTATAGGTTATCTAAGTGGAATATTGTCTGCCGTCTTAAAGATCAAGGGGGTTTGGGAATTGATGTGTTAGAGATTAAGAATATGTGTTTATTGAGTAAGTGGTTATACGAGTTCTTGCATGAAGAGGGAGTGTGGCATGAACTGCTGACTAATAAGTACTTAGGGGATAAAACGTTATCCCAAGTACAATCTAAACCATCCGATTCACCTTTTTGGAAAGGTATTATGAGAGTTAAGAAGGAATTTCTTTCCTGATGTGCTTTCTCTTTGGGAGATGGTCAGAATGTGAGGTTTTGGGAGGATATTTGGTTAGGTGATGAATCGTTTTCACAACAATATCCTGCTTTTTATAATGTTGCTTCTCATAAAAATGTTACGCTAGCAAGTGTGTTATCTCATAACCCTCTCAATGTCACCTTTCAGAGACCAATTGTGGGACATCGGAGAGATTTATGGTTGCATTTTGTTGAGAGGTTAATGGGCGTTTCTAATCAGCCTGATGTTTTTCGCTGGCACCTAGCCACTCATGGTGTGTTTATAGTTAGATCTTTCTATGCGGATTTGCTCCATGGTTCCACTGTACGTAAATACCCGTGGAAATGAAAGATACCATTAAAGATTAAAAATCTTTCCTTGGCTTCTTAATAGTTATTCTTACGAAAGACAATTTGATTAAAAGAAAATAGATAGGATCTAAAAAATGTGTTTTTTGCGATACCGATGAGTCTGTTGATCACTTGTTTATATCTTTTCCTTTTGCTCGAGATATTTGGCGCCTTATACATTTTACTTTTAGCATCTATCCCCCGAATAGTATTACGAATATGTTTAGTAGTTGGCTAAAAGGTATTGGTAGGAAAACAAAGGCATGCATTCGAATTGGTGTTGCTGCTTTCCTTTCGAGTATCTGGAATTCTCGTAATGATGTGGTTTTTAACAAACAAAACAATGTTCAGTTCTTGCAGGTTGTAAACAAGGCGGTCTATTTTATTCAGATGTGGTCCTACCTCCTCCCTACCGATCAGCGAGGACTTATGGATACAGGCTGTGTCCGGCTGATGGCGGTTGTGCGGGCTATCTACAGCTTGGCCGGGTGGCTTCGTTCTAGACGTCTAGATGTTTAAGCTTTTTATTTTTGAGTGGCTAATGTTTGTGGCCAACTTGAGCTACTCTTGAGTTGTAACTGGTTCAAAACTTGGATGTTTTATTTTTAATAAAAAAGGGCTATGTGCATCGTCGTGATGCAGAGGCTGGGGCGCAGGATCCCATTTCTAAAAAAAAACGACCATGACAAAAATACATCGGCAACTTGCTACAACAGCCATGTAAAAATCATATTACTTCAATTCTTAGGATGCAATGTCTAGACAAACTAGTGCTACATTGTATATGCGAACATCTTCCGCAACTGCTTCTAGGCCATCGAAACTATTCCGACAACATAATGATTTTTTTTATGCAGACCCAAGTTATAACTAAAATTACTACTACATCGGATCCGATAATAGTGTCGTATAAAATTCATTGTCCTAGTATAAAACTTGTATATAAGCCACCACACATATTTGGGATCGGAGGGAATAATATTCAGATTCATTGCTTTAGAGCATCTCTACCGGCACCCAACAAATATGCGTCTGACACCCATCGAGTATGGTCACTTTGGGGGTGCCGAATATGTGTCCGTTTTTTGATAGTTGTGTTCTACAGCGGAACCGCTGAAGCCACGCCCGCTAAAATCGTTGTCATTAACACAAACATATCGTGGGTAGCTAGCAGCAAACAACATCTAAGCAAAAGGTTTGATTTTCTTTGAAATTTTAGAACAGAAATTACAACGAGCACCCTAAACTACGCCTCCTCGCCATCGCTGCTCTCGGCCTCGCCATGCTCAGCCTCATCATCCTGGCAGCACTCGTACCGGAGCATGGTGTCGTCGAACATCTTGATGTGCAGATTGGCCCCGTCGTGGCGGAAGGTTATCCAGCCCTGCTGCAACTGGTTCATGCGGGTGAACACCGCCCAGCCATTCACGAGGAACATCTCGCCACTGTGCCTCACCACGACGTCGTCCATGTGGTGGGGCAGTCTTCGAGCTGCAGAGTGAAAAACTCTAGCTCGGTGCCTACGAGCAGGGCGGCGATTCTATTGGGTAGCCTCAGGAGGTTCCTGATGGAGGGATGATAACCCGGTAGGCTAACGTCAAGGTGTAATTCGGCCCAAAGGGAGCTGCGCAAGACCCGGCTTAAGGAGTTTCTAGAAGGCCCAAGAGTGTAGGCCTTGTAACCCGGATTGTGGGTTTCGATAAGGAAACTTAGGGTTTGTAAACGGTGCCTAGGAAGGACTCCGAGTATGCCTTGGATAGGAGGCCATGGGGGCCGGATATTATATAAGCCGACCCCTAGGGTTAGATTAGACACGAGTTTTACTAGCTATTCGAGTATCCCCTGTAATACCAGAGTTGAGATAACAAACTTAGATCGGAGACTCGGCGACTTGATTGTCGGCTACCAGGTCGTTTATCGCCATGATTTCCCCTTAGCAAAACCCTCTCCCAAACACTAGAGTCGAATTGCCCCTAGATAAGTTACACCCGGTAACGTCTGCCGTGATTATCCCACGACAGTTGACGCCCACCGTGGGGCCTGCGTCCAAAGGTGTTTACATCACGGGAGAAGCTCGGGAGAACATGAAGAACCTCGTTGTCAGCAAGATCTACACCAACCCGGAAGGAAAGAAGATGGTGGACGATTTTGGCTGGGGGCCAGAGTCGGATCTGCTCGAATCCGGATCTGTCGTCACAATCGGCCGGGTCAACGTCTTCGTCGGCATGGTACGTACGTCCGATTTAATCCCTGATTATTTTGGATGTGATTCTGTGTCAGGAGAAGCAACCTGCGTTCAGTCGGATGGAGAAGAATCGGTCGGAACGGTGGATCCGATAGAAGAGCCCACCACGAAGAGGGAACAGCCGGAGGAGCTGGCATGGACCCCGCGTGGCCGGGTCATGAGAGAAGATGATACCGAGTCTATCCTGCACTTGCTGGAGGACCGGTACGAGGAGGATAGCTGTGATGAGGAGGAATACGAGTCTTCACCAGGCGTCGCGCGCCAGGTCGCGGTCTACACGGCCCCTGCAACCAATCTCAATCAGGGAGACGTGACTACGGCCGCGGTCCGAGCGGCGCGAGCGCTGGCCCAGCAGCAAAATCCGGCTGACGGAAATCCGGTCCTGACCCGGGTTGACGGAGAGTCGGCTTCAGTCACTAGCCGAGCGGCGGATAGCGAGTTGCAGGCGAATATGTTTGGGTTCATGGCGAACAGGACTCCAGGGGCGGGTCCTTCAAACCCACAACACCCAGCTCTGTTCAGTAACAATCTAATCTTGGATCCCACGGTGCTAGCTACCGTGATAACCCCGGAAAACACCGCGGCACGCGCCAGGGATCTGGACGTAGCACGCCGTGCATTGGAGCAGCAAAGGAGAGATGTGGAAGCAGAGAAGCAAGGAGTAGCCACGCGCCAACGTGAGCTGGAAGCATTGGAGAACCGGCTCCGGGTTGAGACGACTAGGATGCATCAGAGATACCAAACTAGACTACCGGCAACGGGTGGAGTTCTAAACCCGGCCACGCTATTCGACACACCCCAATATCAACCAATTCCGGCTGTGAATCAGGAGACTTTACATCAGCCCGCGACTGGTGGGGGACAGCCGACAAATGTACAAGCCGGGTTACCCACGTTGCAGACAGGGGTTGCTGCTGCCAATACAGCGCCACCACCACCACCATCACGATTTCGTACGCCACCAGGTCACTTCAACAACCCCATGGATAATTTATATGCAGCGACATTGGCATTGGATCGAATCCCCGTAAGAGAGTCACCCCATGCGGAGGAGACCCGGCGGGCGATAGATTTATTGCGCACGGCAGTGGCTCAGCAAGTCAATTACCCGGATAATAGGAGCGGAATGCATGGAACGCCGTATATAAGCCGGCATAATGGAAACACCGGTAATATCCAGACAAGCTCAGCACGGCGGAGGGCAGAGCAGCAGCAAATGCCGCCTCCTCCCCGTAGACCGGCAACACCTGCAGTATCAGCCGCGCAAGCTATCGTGGACAGTTCAAGAGCCAGGCGCGCAGCAGCCGGGTCAGCGGTACGAGGGCCGGTAGCGGTTGCACCCCCCGCCGCACCCGTCGCCGGGTCGCATGTTTCCCGGGTAAGGCCAGTACCGGCGGTTGTAGCCGGACCCAAGTGTTTATCGGACGCCATCAGAGCCGAGCCCTACCCGGATAAGTTCAAGGAACCGGGTAAAGTGGTAAACTATGAGCCGACTATGGATCCAGAAACCTGGCTGAGCAGTTATGAGATGGCCATGTCGATTCGCAACGCGTCTGAAAATCTTCAAGCCAAGTTCATGTACTTAATGATGTCAGAGGGAGCAGCAAAGTTATGGTTCAACAATTTACCGGAAAAATCAATCAATTCGTGGGATGAGCTGAAAGTCGCGTTTGTCAAGCACTTCCATGGGACGTGCAGGAAGTTATTCACAATTGATGATCTAGAACGGTGCGTCCAGAAGAAGGGAGAATCGGCGCTCAGTTGGGTGCGCCGGGTTATGGAGATACTTCACTCATCCACGGATATTCTGCCAAAGGATGCGGTACAAGCTATGGAAAAGACATGCAAGTATATACCCTTAGTGCAAAAGCTAACACACATGAAATCTAGTCGGAATGCTTCAGAGGTTACAATGGGAGAGTTGATGGACGCGTGCAACAAGCACGCTGCTACGGATACAACAGAGGAGGATGTTGATGACAAGAAAACCAAAGCCAACGTAAACAACAGTGGAAGACCCAGCAATGGATCTGCGCCGGGTAACAATGGAGGAAATAATGGAAACAAACCAGAACAAGCGCCCGTACGAGGGAAATTCCGAGTTTGTCGCCAACACAGAAACCGGGTTTGCAAGACCCAGGGTAGAAGGAAATTTCAACGGAGGAAACTTTAATGGTGGAAATTACCAAGGACCGCCAAGGCCGGCTAACCATATAGAGGCCTTCAGGATGCCCTGTCCGCGCCACAGCAGGAACGGCAGGCCGGCAAATCATTCACTAGAACAATGCGTAGATTTACAAAGATGGAAGAACGAGGAAATACAGAAAGCAATGTGAGGCGCAGGCCGGGGAGCAGGACCGGGTCCGGGTGGTAACCCGGGCAACGGCCCACCCCCAGCAGGCAACCTGGGAGGCGGTAATCCGGGTAACAATCAGGGAGGAGCTGGAGGTTTCCAGGCCAACCCCAAGCAATTGGGCCAGTACCATGTTCACACCACGGGAACTTCCAACAAGGATAGAAAGATACTGAAAAAGGGAGTCTTAGCATTGGTGGTCGCGCCACAGGTCAATGGTTATGAACTTAAAAAGGTCTTAATGGATGGCGGAAGTAGCATAAACATCTTATATTGGGAAACTTTCTTACGCATGGGTCTCAAGGAGTCTCAGCTAAAGAAAAGTTCAACAGTTTTTCACGGGATTGTGCCGGGTCACTCGGCGTGCCCTGAGGGAAAGATTACCTTGGAGGTTGCTTTTGGAGAATCAAAGGATAATTTCCAGGTGGAGTGGCTCACGTTCGAGGTGGTAAAGTTGCGCAGCCCTTATCACGCGCTATTTGGAAGGTCGGCTTACGCCAAGTTCATGGCCAGGCCGTGTTACGTATACCTACAGCTAAAAATCCCGGGTCCCAAGCAGACCATCACCATCCATGGGAGCCGGGTTATAGCGGCTGAGTGTGACGAAGGAGACGCGGCAATGGCAGAACAAGCTTGTAGAAAGGAAGAGCTCAAGTATTATCGGTCTCAAGTAGACCCGGATGACAGAACAGCGTTAAAAAGGCCGAATATGGAGGATGAGAGGGCAAAGTTCAAAGCAGCACAAGATACCAAGATGGTGGCTTTTGTCGAGGGTGATCCCTCAAAGCAATTTGCCATAGGATCTAACCTGGACAATCAGCAGGAAAAATCACGCGTGGAGTTTATTCGTTCAAATCAAGATGTTTTTGCGTGGACGCCTAGCGATATGCCGGGTATTCCTACCGAGTTAGCGGAGCATAGCTTGCATGTTGATCCCAAGTCTAGACCCGTGAAGCAAGGCCTGAGAAAAATGAATGAGGAAAGAAGGAGGGCTATAGGAGAAGAGATTGCCCGGCTATAGACAGTCGGCTTCATCATGGAGGTATTTCACCCGGACTGGCTGGCAAATCCGGTTCTAATACTGAAAAAGAGTAATGAGTGGAGGATGTGCATAGATTACACGAGTCTCAACAAGCACTGCCCAAAGGATCCATTTGCCCTTCCAAGGATTGATCAGATCATAGATGCAGTGGCTGGAAGTGACCTATTATGCTTCCTGGATGCATATTCCGGGTATCATCAGATTAATCTCAAGAAGGAAGATTGGGAGAAAATATCGTTCATAACCCCCTTTGGGGCTTTCTGTTACAAAACTATGACTTTTGGGCTAAAGAATGCTGGTGCAACTTATCAGAGATGCATACAGAAGTGCTTTGAGGACCAGATTTGGCGCAACGTTCATGCCTATGTGGATGATGTGGTGATCAAGACCAGGAAAGCGGAAACATTCATTGATGATCTAAAGGAAACATTCAAGAATTTGAGAAGGTATCAGATGAAACTTAACCCTACAAAGTGCGTGTTTGGAGGTCCAGAAGGAAAGTTACTCGGGTTCATTGTTTCCGAGAGAGGAATCGAGGCAAACCCGGACAAAATCAAAGCTATCCAGAGTCTGAAAAAGCCGGAAAACCTAAAGCATGTTCAGAAGCTTACAGGGTGCGTAGCAGCGCTGAGCCGGTTTATATCCAGACTCGGAGAGAAGGCAATACCGCTGTACCGGCTCTTGAGGAAATATGATAAGTTCGTTTGGGACCAAGAGGCAGATGAGGCGTTCGAGACATTAAAGAAGCAGTTATCTGAGGCACCAGTCTTAGCAGCCCCGGGTCCCAAAGAGCCCATGCTACTATACATTGCGGCCGGGCCTCGGGCGGTTAGTGCAGTGGTTGTCGTTGAGCGCAAAGAGGATGGGAAGGATCACCCGGTTCAAAGGCCGGTTTATTACGTCAGCGAGGTGTTGTCCGAGGCAAAGCAGCGCTACCCACATTGGCAGAAGTTGGTTTTCGGGGTCTTCATGGCCAGCCGGAAATTGGAACCCTATTTTCAGGAACACCCCATAACAGTGGTTAGCTCTATACCAATGTCGGATATCATCAGAAACTCGGATGCAACAGGTAGAATAGCCAAGTGGGCCATCGAGATGGGAGATTATCACATTAACTACGAGCCCAGGTCAGCAATCAAGTCTCAAGCTTTAGTTGATTTCATTAATGATTGGACTCACACTAGTATGCCCACAATGGCACCAAGTTCCGAGTCTTGGGTAATGCACTTTGATGGTTCCAAGCAATACGAGGGATCAGGAGCTGGAGTGGTACTTACATCGCCTAAAGGAGATAAACTGAGCTACATGTTGCAAATTCACTTCGATTGCTCCAACAACGTGGCCGAGTATGAGGCATTATTGCACGGTTTGAGAATAGCCAAGGAGATGAACATCAGGCGGATACGATGCTATGGAGATTCGGATCTTGTGGTACAGCAGGTCTCAGGAACCTGGGATAGGAAGGATGCAACTATGGCAGCATATCGCAGGGAGGTGGACAGGGTTGCCGGGTGTTTTTCCGGGTATGAGGTGGAGCATATTGATAGGCGAAAGAACGAGGAAGCAGATGCACTCGCAAGACTCGGCTCGCGTAGAGAGCCGATTCCACCCAATGTTTTCCTGGACGAGCTATGGCGGCCGTCGGTTAAAACCGAGTCTGAGGAAGAGGTGGCTAACCAAGACCCGGATATGGAGCTCGTGGCCACAATACGTGTTGTCCCCGAGTGGACAGAGCCGTTTCTGGCTTACCTATCACGGGGCGAGTTACCACAATAGGAAGTTTTAGCAAGGCAAATTCTGAGACGAGCAAAGGGCTATTCCATCATCAATGGCGAGTTATACAATAGGAGTGCTGCAGGAGTATTTTTGTGCTGTGTAGCACCAGAAGAAGGCCGGCAGATCCTGAAAGAGATCCATGAAGGCGACTGCGGGCATCACGCATCCACAAGATCCCTTGTGGCCAAAGCGTATAGGCACGGTTTCTTCTGGCTCACGGCCTTAGCAGACGCGGAACGCTTGGTGGAAAGGTGCGATGGATGTCAAAGGTACGCTCGCCAAATCCATGTGCCGGCTATGGAGTTGCAAACAATTCCTTTAACCTGGCCGTTCGCCGTTTGGGGCATGGACATGGTGGGCCCCTTCCACATGTCACCCTGCAAAAAGACCCATCTCTTGGTGGCTATTGACAAATTTACCAAGTGGGTGGAAGTTATGCCAGTTACCAATTGCGAAGCAATCACAGCAGTCAAGTTCTTAAAAAGAATCATCTACAGGTTTGGGTATCCTCACAGCATAATAACAGATAATGGAACTAACATGTCCCTTGGTGAGATGGAGAAATTCTGTGGGAACAATGGAATCCGGCTTGACATAGCTTCAGTAGCCCATCCGCAAACTAATGGACAAGTGGAAAGGGCAAATCAGGAGCTACTTCGTGGATTAAAACCACGGCTGCAAGTCCCGTGCATCAGAGCTGCTGGCGCATGGGTTGAGGAGTTACCATCAGTGGTTTGGGGAATCAACACCACACCTAACAGATCTACTCAGATGACACCGTTTTTTATGGTTTATGGCGCAGAGGCAGTATTGCCGAGTGATATCATCCATGATTCGCCTCGAGTATCGGCTTACGTCGAGGTGGAGAACGAGAAGACCCGGCAGGACGCCGTGGATATGCTAGAAGAACACATGGAACAAGCTTTGGACAGATCGGCCATATACGAGCAGGACCTGAGGAGATATCATAGCCGGCGGGTCAAAACCCGGGTCTTCCAGGAAGGAGACCTGGTTCTGCGCCTAGTACAGTCAAAGGAAGGAAAGCACAAGTTATCCCCGCCATGGGAAGGACCGTTCATCATAAGCCGGAATCTGCACAATGGATCGTATTACTTGGTAGATGCAATGGACGAGTCGGCTACTGTCAATGACACCGCTCATACAACTTCATCTATGCAAGAAAGAGAAAGACCATGGAACGTGGCTCAGCTGCGTCCCTACTACACTTAGAATAGACTAGATTCACAAGTGGAATTACACGATGTAACAGGCAGCAGGTTTCGGACGCACTCTTTTCCTATCCAGAGTACCTAAGGGGACTGGAAGGTTTTTAATGAGGCGGCTTGCTGACTTAACTTTTCTCATATCAATAAAGAGATGGTTGAACAAAATATTCATTTCTATGTGTTTTTTGTCAAGTTGTTATATTTCTGTTAGTTTCTATTTCTTTTCCAGGTAAGTATTATTTATTGTTCTTAATATGTTAGTTTTTCTAGTAAATTGCATATATATAGGTATTGGGGGTTGATTGCTTGAATAGCACAGTTGCAAACCCAAAGACCCGGCTACGATGCCATTAGGTTATAAGGGCCGATTACTTGTAATAAGTACGGCTGCAAGCTTATAACCGGACAATAGAGCCAAATTTTCTTGACTTTTCTTGCTTAAGCTCGATGTGACTCGCACAAAAGTGGCATGCTTTGCTAGCGTGTAATTACAATCAGTCATGATGCCCAATGGGACTTGCCTGACCCTGTCTTTATACAGTTATAGCAGTATTGATCATCCACGCGAAAGCAGGCTTATAGTAAAAGAAGAGCAAAAGGGTCATCCAAACCACAAGTTATGCAGAGTACAAGGTTAACAGCCGGAAACTCAAAGTATATTAAGCATAGCTTCAAACCTATGTGAGCGGCTCTAGGTTTTGGGCCTTAGCAGATACAATTTGTTCTTTTGAAAAAATCTGAAACCCTAGACTCGGAAATTCGGGCCTTGGGGACTGGGAATTTGAAAAAATAAACAAATTATCTAGCTATTCAGCTCAAAAACCCAAAAATCCGAGTCTTGGGGACTTGGGGACTTAGAAAAAAGTCCACTCGTCAAAAACCATGACACCCGGAAACCGAGTCTCACAAAAGGAACCATAGTAAAAGTCGGAAAACCAGAAATGAAAAAGCTCAAAGTTAAGAAATATAAAATTCACGCAAAGGCAGAAGGGCCATGAAAGATATTAAGGTTTTAAACGTATTATAAACCAGGATAGTAGTATCAAAAAGTGCACAGGCGCACTATCAAAAGAATAATTGTTTTAAAGGCCCATTGGCCGAATGAAGTGTTTGAGACGGTAGCGGATAAAAGTTTACTCGGCCTCCTGGGTCGAGTCGTCAACCTTGTCCTTGGCAGCCGGGTCTTGGTCTTTGACTTGCTCTCCAACGGTCTTTGCGGCAGCAGCATCCGGGTCAGCAGCACCGGCGCGCGCGGGAGGAGGAACAACCGGCGTAGAGGTTGTAGGCGCAGTATCGGCCTCAGCCTTCTTCTTCGCGGCCTCTTCCCTCATTTGAGCAGCTTCCGCCTTCCACCGTGCTAGCATGTCATAAGGCTTAGGAAGATCTGACTGAATTGGCTTATCTTCAGCGTCGTATGGTGGAACAATCAGACTGACATCGAGCCTATCGGCAATTAGACTAGCCGAGTGACGAACCTCTTTTTGGATGGCTTTGCAGTTCTTGGCTGAAAACTTGGATCCGTCATTGTTGAATTATGGAAACCCGCCAACGAGCTTTGCTGGCTCAAGCTTGGGAAAGTACGCTTTAGCCAGAGCAAGCCCCCGGGTTACTCCAACCCGGCACGACGAGCGTTTCCAGTGCTCGATCCACCCGGGGATGGTGGAGCACGCATCAAGCAGTGTGCTCAAACCACCACGTCCAGTACCCGGCCACTTCAAAGCTTGCAGAACCCATTTGGTGTCGGCTCAGAGTTGCCGGATTGTGCTCTTTATGGTCTTCAGCTTCGCTATGTCATCTTTATCCGGAATCTCATCATCCGGCCCTACAGAAAAATAGAAAGGTTTAAGTAAGGAATTCCGACTATTTATCAGAATGAAAATCCGGGTTACGATTAGTGAGTCGGGAATCATTACCAATCAAAACACGGTGAGTATCGGCAATCTGGGCAGATAGCTTGGTCAGTTCATCCTCCGCAGCATGGGATCTCTTTCTATACTTTCTCGCAAGTTTCCCCAGTTTCTTGGCATCAGCTTCAACTAATTCACGCAGCTTCGTCTCCACCTCGAGGAGCTTGGTGGTTTTAGCCAACAGTTCCTCAGAGAGGGTTACGTATGCCTGCGTGGAAACACAAGGAAGTGTTAGTCGGACAAAAAAAAACTATCAGTCGGATATATGCTATGAAAGTTCCAAGTAAATTATGCATAAGTTCACTCGGAACTTGCGGACTAGACAAATATATGGGCAGTATTAGTTGAATTTACCTCGTGCTTGGCTATCAAGGCTTCTACAATGCCTTCTTCGTCAGCTCTCAGGGTATGCAGAGCGTCAAGCATCTCGGCAAAGCTCATATCATCAGGTTTGGTACCGGAAGAGCCGGCGGCCGGGTTACTTGGAGGTGGAGTCCTTTCCTGCCTCGGGGGGGATACCCGGGTTGCCTGGGTGTCAGGATTGGGATCACCCATCCTCGCGCCCACAACCTCGACGTCGTCATCCCCGGGTCCATCTGATGGATTGGGAGACTCGCCCTCCTGCCTGGCCGGGTCTGTCAGCGGGTCTCTTCCTTGGTCTTCTTCTTCAGCGCCGCCAGTCGCGGCGTTCACATTATCAACCGGATCCTCAGTTTCCCGGTTATCCAGATCCATGTTGTCCGGGTCACTGATCGTGACCTGGACGCTAAGGAAAGTAACAGAAATGGTCAGTAGTAATGTGTGAAGGTTATCGAAAGAGCCAGTATATCGGATAGCAAGAAATACAACTTACCCAGTATTCACCACGAAGTCCGCTGGAAGCTCGTTGCTAGATCCGGACGAGGCTGATAAAGATTGAGAAAGTGAGACTCGGATTTGTCCAGCTAGGGGGTGATTGGGAGAAGGATATCTTCGGGGTGAATTGGAAGGATGAGATTGGGAAGTATGGGCGCGGCGAGTTGGGGACGTAGGGATACCCGGGTTGAGGGGATCCTCACCCGGGGAGTTCTGGGTTACCCTGCGCTTGACCTTAGGGGGCTCCTTCAATGGTGAGTCGGACAATTGTTGATTAAGCTCGCGCATGTTAGCAAATGAATATGGTTTGGAAGACATGGAGGAATATGGAACCTTGAATACGACCCCTCGGGGTTTCCTCTTGGCCCCAACTTCAGCTTCCGGTTCTGCCTCGCTCTCGTCGCTCTCGGTCTCCTCCGGGTCTTCCTTATCTTCTTTGTCTTCCTTGTCCTCCATTCCTGAGAAGCATAGCACACAGTCGGAAAAAGAGAAAGTATAGAAAGGCAAGTTAGCAGAAATTAAGATGGGTGAAACCCGGATGGTACCTTCTTCTGAGTCATCAGCCGGCTCCTCATCCTCTTCCGGGTTTGCGGAGGTCGGGGTAGTCTCGATGTTCCAGAAGGCGCTGCCCTCCTGAGATAAAGGTGTAAAGATGAAAGTTAGTAGTTGCATCGGGTAAAAGCACAAGTACAGAAGAGTAAGGACCGGATCTTACCGCTGGAGCTGGGTTGTCGCGAGTGTATGGCTCTAAGCCGGCTATGTTCCGGATCACTTCCGCTTTCTCAGTCAAGAAACTTTTGATAATCTTATTTGTATCAGCAGCCGGATAGTTCCTCAAAGAGTAGCAGAGCGAATCCGTGACGTGCCCGGAATACTCGGACATCAGCTTAGACCGGATGGCATTAGGTTGGATTCGGAAGTTCACCCAGGTTTTAACTAAATTAAGCCCAAGGAGACCCTAGGCGGAAAGGACAGCAAGTTTAGCTAAGAGGAGCTGGATGGACTCCCTGTCCGACTCAGAAGCAAAGGCATTGAAAGTATCGGAGAGATCGAGGAGGCCTTCGGAGAAACCCGGCAATCTCTTTTCGCCGGGTGGGGAGGTGTCCCGGCAATAGAAGAAGGACTTCTGCCAGTGCTTAACATGGGAGTTGAGGCTCAGAGTCGGCATCGGCGAATTCTTCCGCCTCTGGATTGACACTCCGCCGCAAGCTAGGAGGGCGTCGTCACCGCTTTCGCGGCACGGTTTGCATTGGAACAACTCAAGGAACAAAGCAAGGTTTGGGGGACGCATAGAACGATAAAGTGGGTGATGTTTAACATAGAGTTGGGCCCTATGTCAAAGACTCGGAGGCCATAGTGGCTAAGAAGTTCACAGAAAAAGGAGTGACCCGGGGGACGGAACCCCCGGATCACGTTCTCAACAAAACAGATTACCTCATTAGGACCAGGGGTGGGCCGAGTCTCATCACCCGGGACTCGCCAATGGATATCCTCCTGGGAAGGGAGGACGCCCGACTCAGCGAGCTCATCTAATTTTGCCATGGTCACGGTGGACCTTGCCCAGTTGGCAGAAATGGACTGAGTCGGCCTTGCTTTCGCCGGCTGTTTTCCCTTAGTCTTACTGGCCTTGGGTGCCATGTGCGTAGTCTACAAAACAGGAGATAAAAGGTGCAGAGTATAAGTGATTAAGACCCGGAAAATGGTTGATTGTCCGGTTAACCAAAGAGCGACTAAAAGATCCGGCAATTACAGGTTATCTGAGTATCAATGAGCAGTTACGGAAATTTTTTGACAGATTATATCTAGACGGAGAAATCCACGAAGAAATCTACGGAGAAGTTCATGGCCACGAGTGATAGAAGAATGCTACCGAACCTAGCTTAAGCGATTGAATAAGAAAGAGTGAAGCATGAATGATCCAAGTGGATGCGGAGCAAGAAGGTTACCTACGGGTGAGTTTAGATCCAATCTAGATCGAACAAGATTAAAGGTAAAATTCATGGAAGAAGAGGGCTTACCGGCGAGGTCCGGAGGAGAGCGCGGTGGCGGCAGATGGCGCAGTTGCGGTGGCCCTTTGGATCTTCCGGTGCACAGCTCGTGGGCGCAGTGGCGGTGCTTGACGGCGGCGCGGCGCGGGCGGAAGCGGAGCGCAGGCGGCGGCGGCTCGCTTCCGGCTGCTCCCCCGTGGGCTCCGTGGCGGCGCGACGTCGAGCTCGTGCAAGGGAGCGCCAATGGAGGTTGAGGGTGAAGGAGACAAGTGAGATGGGGGAAATGGGGCTCTTGGTTTAGGGTTACCCCTTAGGCGCTTATTTATAGGTGCGGGTGGGAAAACCTAGATTGAGGAGCGGGAGCCAAAAATTTCGGGAGGGATACCCGCCCGGATTTGTTGGGATAAGTGATTAATTGGTTGTGCGTGATATCCGGAAAGGATCAGAGCAAATTGTTTCCGCGATATCCGGATAAATTAGTGAACAGAGTGAGCCGGGTCTTCTGTGTTTTCCTCGGAGTGTTGACCCGGGAAGATAAAGATGGATTCAGAGAAAGCCGGGTTATTATATGGACCACCAGTGGAGTTAGGCCTAGCTGTTTATCAAAGCAACCTAACCCGGCCTTTTATGAACTTGTATGCTTGTTATTTTTGCAGGGAATAGCATGCGCTTCAAGGAGGGTCCCGTGAAGCCCAAGCTATTATGGGGACTACTGATGGAGGGATGATAACCCGGTAGGCTAACGTCAAGGTGTAATTCGGCCCAAAGGGAGCTGCGCAAGACCCGTCTTAAGGAGTTTCTAGAAGGCCCAAGAGTGTAGGCCTCGTAACCCCGATTGTGGGTTTCGATAAGGAAACTTAGAGTTTGTAAGCGGTGCCTAGGAAGGACTCCGAGTATGCCTTGGATAGGAGGCCATGGGAGCCGGATATTATATAAGCCGGCCCCTAGGGTTAGATTAGACACGAGTTTTACTAGCTATTCGAGTATCCCCTGTAATACCACAGTTGAGATAACAAACTTTGATCGGAGACTCGGCGACTTGATTGCCGGCTACCAAGTCGTTTATCGCCATGATTGCCCCTGAGCAAAACCCTCTCCCAAACACCAGAGTCGAATTGCCCCTAGATAAGTTACCCCCGGTAACGTCTGCCGTGATTATCCCACGACAGTTCCCCAACGGTTGGAAGAGCAGGAGGAAGAACTCCGGAAGCGCAACTCCTCCATCGTCAGCTACGCCGCCACGGCCTCCTCGCGCTCCTCACCATCCTCGGGTTCCTCGTCCTCCGTGACTGCCTCTTGGACCTCTGGCCATCGCTCTCCAGCGAGAGGGGATTTATGAGAGGTGGGAGGGAAGGGGCAGAGATGATCCCCTCTCTGGCGAGAGAGGATTTTATAGGGATATGGATCGTGGGACATGGGCGGCATGGGAGTGGCGGCTCCTCGGTCTACGCCATGCATTGGGACATGGGGAAGTGGCGGCTCTTCGGTCTCCGCCATGCGTTGGGACGTGAACACGTGGGGAAGTGGCGGCGTCTCCTCGCCTACCTGCAACCGCGTCACCTCGCCTGCCTGCAGCCGCATCGCCTCGATAGACGACTGATGAGCCACAAGTATATGAGATCGCAACAGTCTTCGAGGGAAGTAAAACCCAAATTTATTGATTCGACACAAGGGGAGCCAAAGAATATTTGTATGCCTTAATAACTGAGTTGTCAATTCAGATGCATCTGAAAGTAGACTTTCTCGCAACAGTTTATCAGTGGTAACAATTTTATAGCAGCAGTAGAAATAAAATAACTGCAGTAGTAAAATAGTAACATCAGTAGCTATCGCGGAAAATAGCAGTATAGGAAGTACCGTAGGCGTAGAGGGAATGGATGGACAGACGTTGCATGGATAACATAGGTCATGTAATAATCTAACATGGGCATTGCAAATAATAATATAAAGTATCAAATATTTAGGCAAACGATAGGCATGTGTTCCAATATAGTCATACGTGCTCGCAATGAGAAACTTGCATAACATGTTTTGTCCTACCAGCCCATGGCAGCAGGGCCTCTAGGGAAACTACTGGTAATTAAGGTGCTCCTTTTAATAAAGCACCGAAGCAAAGCATTAACACTCTATTAACACATGTGATCCTCACATCACAACCATCCCCTCCGATTGTCCCAATTTCTGTCACTTTGGAGCCTCGGGTTCCGGACAATTATATGTGTAAAACAACTTGCATGTATGATCAAGAAACAATATTATACTCATGAAACAATAACATGTTCAGATCTGAAATAATGGCACTCGGGCCCTAGTGACAAGCATTAAGCATAAGAAGTTGCAACAACGGTAGAAAACACTAACAATGGATACTAGGCACTATGCCCTAACAATCTAGCATTATTACATGATCAATCTCATCCAATCCCTTCCATCCCTCTCAGCCTACAGCGGTGTTTACTCACACATGGACGGGGGAAACATGGATGGTTGATGGAGAAGGAGCGGCAGTGTCTATGGCGATGATCTCCTTCGAATCCCCGTCCCGGCAGGGCGCCAGAACAAGAACTTCTGATCCCCGAATCGAGGTTCGGTGTGGCAGAGGCGCTCTGTTGTGATTCTGTGGAATATGGCGAACCCCCTCATTTTTTAGGGTTGAAAGAAATATGTAGTCTAAAGGGGAGTCCGAGGGGGTGCCTGGGTGGCCCACACCACTAGGTGGCGTGGCCTAGGGGGGTGGTGTGGCCCCCTCCTGGCCCCTCTTCTGGCCCCCTTTTGACTCCCGGGGTCTTCCAGTGTTTTAAGACCAATGGGGTCTTTTCTGGGCATTTTCCCGAAAGTTGATTTTTCTGCACAAAACCGAGACACCAAGGTAATTCTGCTGAAAACAGCGCTAGTCGGTGTTAGTGGTATCCAAAACTCACAAGTTTAGAGGAGAACAATAAGAAAAGTGTTCGGAAAAGGAGATATGTTTTCGATGTATCAACTCCCCCCAAGCTTAGCTTATTGCTTGTCCTCAAGCAATTCAGTGACAACTAAGTACGATAAAAGACTTTTACGAACACATTTGTTTCATCTGATGTAAATATACTCACTACACGATGAAGTGCTGAGGCAATTCATAATAACATATATGGAAAATAAAAGTTACTCACAGTTATGCAAACCATGAAGAGATGCCAACAAACTAATAATAGACAACATGAAGTACTTCAATCTACAAGATTGCAATGCTCATAATAGGGTATGATAAAGTGTACTCTCTTGCCCTTAATAGTGGAGCAAAACATAAATGCCAAGGCACCTCTGAAGTTCAAATCAAGACTAGAAATATCTTTAGCTAATAATAAAGAGAGGAAGACTTCTTCCGGTCCAACCTGGTGTTTTACTGTTTTGCCCTTCCACCAAAATATTCGTCCGTCTGTTTCCTTTGTTTGATCTTTTGGTTGGTACGTTGTCTGTGGCGTATACGTTACCAAACCTGAATTGGGGGTCCATCGTTTCACCGCTTTCTCGGTTCTGGATCGAACTCAGCCCTTGGCCGGAGTCAAGAGAGGAAAGGGACACAGAGTCCTCTTGCCAGCCCGTAATTTGCATCTATAAATAACTACCTAGGGAATACACGACAACAACCGATAGCGATGTATCCCATGGAGCTCGCGATGGGAGCCATATGGGCGCACTGGTGCTAGAGCTGGTGGAGTTTCTAAAGGCGGAGTACAAGCTGCAGGACGGGGCTAAGGAAAGACGTCGAGTTGCCAAGAGGGACATGAGCAGCATGGATGCCGCCGTCCGCAAGCTGGCGAAGGAGCGGCCTGACCAGCTCGATGAGCTAGCATATGAGATGCAAGATGTTGTCGTTAGATTCCTTATAAGCTCGAAGGCTCTGCACTGACCCCCGAGATAGATAACTTCAGGGGATTCGTATGGAACGTGCTAAGCTTAATCATATCCGGGTGCAATCAAAGACATACGGGATCAGGTCCATGAGGGATGGAGCCCAGCAAGGCAACAACTCCTGAGCGTGGATCAAGGTAATCGTGGGCCACGCGGATCCTTCTCGGCGGCCGCCGAATCGCCGACCAATGAAGCAATGATGATTGATTGGACTGGGACGAGGAGCTGTTGTCGTTCGCGCCGGAGGAGATGACGGTCATGCACAGTGATGGCGAGACGTGGTCAACGACCATGGTCCGGGTGCGATTAAGGAGCAGGACATACAACTTCTGCCATTGGCGCAGAAGGAAGAACCGGTCTTGCATTACATGCTCGGCGCCGGTAGCCAGTGCGACCCTCGCGTCCATGGCCAGGACATGGTCGATATCAATGGTCCGGACGCGGTGAAGGACATGGACATGGAACTTCGGCCGTTGGTGCTGGAGGAAGGTCTGCTCATGCACGGTGAGCTTGGCTCCGGTAGCTAGGGCAACCAGACCGTCCATGGCGAGGACCATGTCGACGTCCACGGTGTAGGAGCGGCAAAGGACTAAGGCATAGAACTGATGCCGGTCGCACGGGAGGAGCTCGGCACCGGCAGCACGATCGACCATGGCGTCCTTGGCTTGCACGCGGTCCACATCCATGACGAGGAGCTGCTGCCCTGTCGCACCCTGATTTCTAGGGGATACTCACCGTACGAACTGGATAGCAGATGCTTGGATTATGGGGCATAACTGCTCCCACGTCCCAGCTTCCTGGTAGGCCTGCGCTTATGCGCGACGACACAAGCCCTGCTATTCCATCGTCGATGTAAACTATCCACTAGAGATCAAAGGCACTTCCGTCGACGTACTTCAAACCATACACACATGGTACGTCAACGGCGTTGAACAACTGATATCACAACAGATCTCTACGACACAAAAGATTGAAATAAGTTGCAAAAGGCTCTCATTAGAGCAGAGAATAGCAAATACAATCATTCAGAGGGCACATGCCCCAACAATACATCATTACATCACATCGGAAGCATTCAACATGTCTGAGTACAGACAAGAACCAAATAGGCCTAAGAGGCCGGAAACAAACAGACGGAGACCATCCACGAAGTCTCGGATCCTGCCCGGGTCCGCTATCTACTCGTCAGCAGTCTCGTCATACTCCACGTAGTTGCCACCATGTAGATCCTCGGAAACGTAGGTCTGCGGAAACCACAGCCCCAAAGGGGTCAGTACATAAACGTACTGGCAAGCAAGACTCACAGTTCACCAAAGTGTAACCCGTCAACACCAAGCACAGATGCCTTGGGTCCAACGGAAGAGAGGGGATATAAAAGATGCTGCAACTGGATGCGCTAACCAACTACAGAGATTCTACCACTTCCGGCTAACAGAAAGGAGATAAGATCGAGGATTGTAACCAACTGAAAGATACCTTCAAGCAAACCCATCCTGGATCTCGCCCCTTATCCAAAGAAGCAATCCGAGGATAACTCACATAGTTGAGTTAATGATGGTTCAGATTATTGTGTCAATAAGCCTATTACTAGTCAAGTTATTAATCATGGGGTGTAACATGTTTGATAATTATGTTTAAGTTGTCCTGAGTACTTGTTAGCCAGTACTTTCACCAAGTAATCCATAACCGCGGAAAACACGGCTTCTCGAGAAGATTATCCCTGCAGGGTTGCACCAATTTGGCCGTACACTCATGAATAACCCGCCAGATGGAAAGGCCCTTCCACCAAGCGGGGTACTCAACACAACCAACCATTCTTCGCATCAAGCCCAAAGCACCTTGGGCGCACGGCTAATCAAGCCCAGAAGAAAATGGACCATCATAGCACTCTAAGACCGTGTCCCCCTATATGCCGACTACAAAAGTTCCACCCTGCGCTGGGCTCGCAAAAACATGCATGCGGCAAATGGAAAACACGAACTAAATGAGGCGATTTGGACGAGATGCGAATCAGGTCAAGTTGAGGGGGGCGCCCATACTCGCTTCCCAAATGCGGGTAGTGCGCTCATCATGGATTAGTAGACAAGACCCTTTTCCTATTAGGGTCGACACTAGCAGGCTCCAAAACCTCTCATGGGCCTCCTGCCGGTGCCTTATCATCAAATTTATTATTAATAGTAACATTAGCATGATTGATTGATTAAACATCGAGCCCCCAGATCATAATAGAAATAGTAACAGAAAGTAACGGGTAACAGACTCGAGCAAAAGCAACCTAAGCATGCTAGTAAGACACTGGCTCAAACAATGGGTGATAGGAGTGGAGGTGAGGCAATATCAAGGTTAAGGGATTCATGTGATGGGTTCGTAACAGAATCAACTACTACTAAGGCTAGCAGAAAAGAACAACGGAAAGTATCGGTAATCAATGTTGAAAGGAACACAGTGGTTCATGTGAGTGATAACTTGCCTGCAAAACCCAGTAGCCTGGTACTGAGCTAAATCCTTAGGAGGGATGTCGTAAGTATCGTCGGTCTCAACGTCGTCGTGTATCCGAGAAGAAGCAAACAGACATTGCAGAAAGATAAGCAATCATTATCATGGCATTGTGCACAATCAAATATGATGCATGACAAGTTAATAGATGCAACATAATAAACTAGTTGATAGGATAGCACAATTTAAATGGACAGATATGCAATTTTGAGTTGCATATGAAAAGCCCATGGAATCTGGTTAGATTGTTTGTTTTCCAACTATTCAACAGGTGCTAGTGGTTTAGTATGATGCATGCAACAGGAAAACAGCAAAATAACAACATAAGAATCAAATTTAAATAGGGTGTAGCAATTTAGAAGTTTATTAGTGATTTAGGGAAATTTTGGGGTGCATTAGAGGTGACACACAAGTATTTGTTGTTTTCAACCAATTAAATTGTTCAAAACAATTAACAAGGTTGATATTTGAATAGATCATCAAATTTTGGTTGGATTACATGTTTCACATTTTGAAATTGGACTTAGGATTATTTAATTATGAATTAAACAATAATAAACAATTTTTAATTGGATTAAACAAGATTTAAATTGTTTAGGCATTTTAAATTATTCAAACCAGGAAACAAAAATTATATTTGAATAGGTTATTCAAAATGGTATGGAAAACATATTTTATTTGCATTTATTGGATTAATAAATAATTAGTTATAGAATTTAAGAAATTGCATTTGAATTATTCAAATTTGAATTTTAAATGTATTTGGAAAACTCAAAACAGAATACAAATAGGTTATTTGGCAAGATTAGGAAATTTGGAGCAATAAACATATGCAAGTTTTATTTATTTGATTTACAGATTAAAAGTTATTGAATTTCCAAGTTTGTTGTTTATTCTGCCATTTTAAAAGAAAAATAACAGATTCGATTTAATACTTTTTGTTACCGAGTGGACTCTACACGCTGCCACTGCCCAGTGGGCCACATGCCACTGTGGCGCTGTGAGTTGGCACCAGGGTGAATGACCCGTGGGCCCAACGTGGTGCGCGTGAGGGGAAAAAGAATGGGGCAACAATTGCGCCCCGCGGGACTTGATCCCGCGAGCTAGCGCTTCAGCGCGGAGGCAGTGACCAGTGCGGCTGGTGCGAGTTTCTGTTGGTATATGATACGGTAGCAAGGAATATTATGCAGTGGCCACTTAACTGAATTTGTAACAGCAACATACAGACGAACAGGTTCAGAGAGCAAGCGGCAGCTGCTGGGATCGATCGCGAACGGGGCGACCTCGAGGCGCAGCAAGGGTTCCCGTCGGCCAGGGATTGTAGACGGCGGTGGAGGACGTCCACGTCTACCCACTGGTGCCAGGGCGAGTTGCAGGCGGCGCCGGACCGGTGAGGCGACGATCTGGCGAGCTCTACGCCATGGCGGACAAGGAATTGGTCAGGGAACATGACGGTACAGAGTACCTAAAGGGCTCGATCTCGACGGGAATTGGGTAAGTGGCTTACCAGGAGGGTTCTAATGAGGTTTAGCAAGCTCGCGGTCGACGATGGAGGCCAAACGGAGTCGAAGACGACGGCGCCCTTGCTGTGCTCCTCACGGACGGCGCAGCTGTTCCGCAGCTCCTCTGGCTCCCGTGTTTGGGTGACGAAGCAGAGTCATCGCTCTTGGCGCGACGATCGGAGAGTACAAGGTTGAAACGAGATGGCACCGAGCTCCTCCAGCTCTCCCATGGACTCATGGCTTAGGTTGTGTTGGAAGAAAAGGAAAAGGGCAGGAGATGGAGGATGGTGGCGGCGGGGAATGAGATGAAAGCTAGGTTTAGGTCGAGCAGGAGGGAGGAGGATTTATGGGGTTCGGTGCGCGTACGGCTGGGCATCGGTGTGAGGGAGGAGGATCGCACGGTCGGAAGGGAAGGACAGCGACAGCAGCTGTCCTTCTGCGTCCGTACGAAGACGAAGAACAGAGGTGGGCTGGGGGTCAGTAGATCGGGGTGGGCTGGAAGATGGGCTGGGTTTTTCTTCCCCCCCCCCATGAACCGTTTGCTTCTTTTTATTTACTTGCTTTCTGTTTTTTTTTTGCAGCAAGACTAATTGGAAGAAAAATGGTAATTTTGGAGTTAGCAAAATTGTTAGAAAAATTAGGGTGAGATGTTTGGGTCAACAGTAAACAATGCCAAGTTGTGTTTTACAAATATTTCAAATACTTTTGCTGTTTACAACAATGGTTTAAATTTTGAGTTAATTTGGGTATTGAAAGAAATATGGAAAACAAAGGTTTAAGCATTTGGAACCCTACTGATTTAATACAAACAATTGATTTGGATTGTTGTACAATTTGCATAAAGTCAATTTGGTTATTGTTTGATGCTTTGATTCGAATTTGAATGCAATTTGGGAATTTATTTATTTGAAACAAAAGCACCATTTATTAGTTGATCAAACCTGGAAATAATTGGAAACAAAAGATTAGATTGTTTTGGTAATTTTCATAATTTTCCAATTGGGTGTTGTTTAAAGATGCTTTGAATTTGGAAACAGTTTAAAATTAATTGATTGAATTACTTGTTTGATTAAAACCAACAATTTAAGGAGTGATCAACATGGAATAAAATGGAACAATTTGGTTGTTTTCATTTGTTATTTTTATTCCAAAAGTTGTAACAGAGCAAGTATGAAAACATTGTTTGAGTAAGGTTTGAATTTGAGTTGTGAAAACAGTGGAAAACAATGCACCAAATAAGAAACAAATGCAAACAACATGATGACATGATGCAATACTTTAATTAAACAGGAAATCAAACATTCTATAGGGTAGTTTTCATACTTGGGATGTTACAAAACGCCCCCCCTTGAAGGAATCGCGCCCCGAGATTCCTACTGAGAAAAGAAAAGGTCCGGAAACTTCTTGGGTGGACGTCAGGGAATTTGGAAACCACCGGAACATTTTCAAGTAAAAGGGGAGAGATTTTGCACCAAGGTTGTATAGCTGGATAGAATTTGGTTCACTTGGAGAATAGACTATCTGTAATAATGGTGGAACAGAGTTTTTGACATTAATGGAACACCAAGAATGAGATCAATGTCAGAATCATCAACATGAGAGTAACGAGGAATATGTGGCCTCCCATTAGAATTGGATTGAGATTCCGGAGAGTGAACAGAGATTTGATTGTTTTAGTGGAACCAGAACTATGTTGTATGTTGTTGAAAAGATTGTTGACACAAAGGAATGTGATGCTCCGGTATGAAACAACACTTTAGCTGGATAAGAGTTTTACGAGGAAGTTTTGATTAGACGCCGGTAGAAAAATTGAATTGGAAAACAACAACAAGATTTGAACGGACGAAAAGGATGTTTAGACGAACAGGATAACGAAGCAACACCGGGAAAACGAGATCAAAACTCCTGAGGTACTACGGAAAACCCATCCGGGCTTCTAAAGGATCAATATCTACTGCTTAAGGAATAGAGGATCTGCTTCCGGGGCCTATTTGCCACCGTTCTCAATCGTGAGTAGGCAACATGATAAATCATGTCAGAACCACGTCCATTCCTATGGTCTAGTAGATATAACCATCCTAGAGAAAACCAGGATTCGTGAAATCCTAACTTGAAAGTTTAGATGAGAAGGGAGAAATCAACGTTGCACTTCCTTACCAGAAAAGGGAGGGAGGGTGGGGAAAGAAGAAAAAGAACAGAATTCCTACTCTCACGTTTCATTTTTCCTATATAGCTACAAAATAGTTTCTAGACTCAACTGCGACCAGTAAAAAGGGATCCTACAGGCAGACAGGCTCTGATACCATTTGTCGCACCCTGATTTCTAGGGGATACTCACCGTACGAACTGGATAGCAGATGCTTGGATTATGGGGCATAACTGCTCCCACGTCCCAGCTTCCTGGTAGGCCTGCGCTTATGCGCGACAACACAAGCCCTGCTATTCCATCGTCGATGTAAACTATCCACTAGAGATCAAAGGCACTTCCGTCGACGTACTTCAAACCATACACACATGGTACGTCAACGGCGTTGAACAACTGATATCACAACAGATCTCTACGACACAAAAGATTGAAATAAGTTGCAAAAGGCTCTCATTAGAGCAGAGAATAGCAAATACAATCATTCAGAGGGCACATGCCCCAACAATACATCATTACATCACATCGGAAGCATTCAACATGTCTGAGTACAGACAAGAACCAAATAGGCCTAAGAGGCCGGAAACAAACAGACGGAGCCCATCCACGAAGTCTCGGATCCTGCCCGGGTCCGCTATCTACTCGTCAGCAGTCTCGTCATACTCCACGTAGTTGCCACCATGTAGATCCTCGGAAACGTAGGTCTGCGGAAACCACAGCCCCAAAGGGGTCAGTACATAAACGTACTGGCAAGCAAGACTCACAGTTCACCAAAGTGTAACCCGTCAACACCAAGCACAGATGCCTTGGGTCCAACGGAAGAGAGGGGATATAAAAGATGCTGCAACTGGATGCGCTAACCAACTACAGAGATTCTACCACTTCCGGCTAACAGAAAGGAGATAAGATCGAGGATTGTAACCAACTGAAAGATACCTTCAAGCAAACCCATCCTGGATCTCGCCCCTTATCCAAAGAAGCAATCCGAGGATAACTCACACAGTTGAGTTAATGATGGTTCAGATTATTGTGTCAATAAGCCTATTACTAGTCAAGTTATTAATCATGGGGTGTAACATGTTTGATAATTATGTTTAAGTTGTCCTGAGTACTTGTTAGCCAGTACTTTCACCAAGTAATCCATAACCGCGGAAAACACGGCTTCTCGAGAAGATTATCCCTGCAGGGTTGCACCAATTTGGCCGTACACTCATGAATAACCCGCCAGATGGAAAGGCCCTTCCACCAAGCGGGGTACTCAACACAACCAACCATTCTTCGCATCAAGCCCAAAGCACCTTGGGCGCACGGCTACGCCGCCACCATCCTCCATCTCCTGCCCTTTTCCTTTTCTTCCAACACAACCTAAGCCATGAGTCCATGGGAGAGCTGGAGGAGCTCGGTGCCATCTCGTTTCAACCTTGTACTCTCCGATCGTCGCGCCAAGAGCGATGACTCTGCTTCGTCACCCAAACACGGGAGCCAGAGGAGCTGCGGAACAGCTGCGCCGTCCGTGAGGAGCACAGCAAGGGCGCCGTCGTCTTCGACTCCGTTTGGCCTCCATCGTCGACCGCGAGCTTGCTAAACCTCATTAGAACCCTCCTGGTAAGCCACTTACCCAATTCCCGTCGAGATCGAGCCCTTTAGGTACTCTGTACCGTCATGTTCCCTGACCAATTCCTTGTCCGCCATGGCGTAGAGCTCGCCAGATCGTCGCCTCACCGGTCCGGCGCCGTTGCCGGGGATTGTAGACGGCGGTGGAGGACGTCCACGTCTACCCACTGGTGCCAGGGCGAGTTGCAGGCGGCGCCGGACCGGTGAGGCGACGATCTGGCGAGCTCTACGCCATGGCGGACAAGGAATTGGTCAGGGAACATGACGGTACAGAGTACCTAAAGGGCTCGATCTCGACGGGAATTGGGTAAGTGGCTTACCAGGAGGGTTCTAATGAGGTTTAGCAAGCTCGCGGTCGACGATGGAGGCCTAACGGAGTCGAAGACGACGGCGCCCTTGCTGTGCTCCTCACGGACGGCGCAGCTGTTCCGCAGCTCCTCTGGCTCCCGTGTTTGGGTGACGAAGCAGAGTCATCGCTCTTGGCGCGACGATCGGAGAGTACAAGGTTGAAACAAGATGGCACCGAGCTCCTCCAGCTCTCCCATGGACTCATGGCTTAGGTTGTGGTGGAAGAAAAGGAAAAGGGCAGGAGATGGAGGATGGTGGCGGCGGGGAATGAGATGAAAGCTAGGTTTAGGTCGAGCAGGAGGGAGGAGGATTTATGGGGTTCGGTGCGCGTACGGCTGGGCATCGGTGTGAGGGAGGAGGATCGCACGGTCGGAAGGGAAGGACAGCGACAGCAGCTGTCCTTCTGCGTCCGTACGAAGACGAAGAACAGAGGTGGGCTGGGGGTCAGTAGATCGGGGTGGGCTGGAAGATGGGCTGGGTTTTTCTTCCCCCCCCATGAACCGTTTGCTTCTTTTTATTTACTTGCTTTCTGTTTTTTTTTTTTTTGCAGCAAGACTAATTGGAAGAAAAATGGTAATTTTGGAGTTAGCAAAATTGTTAGAAAAATTAGGGTGAGATGTTTGGGTCAACAGTAAACAATGCCAAGTTGTGTTTTACAAATATTTCAAATACTTTTGCTGTTTACAACAATGGTTTAAATTTTGAGTTAATTTGGGTATTGAAAGAAATATGGAAAACAAAGGTTTAAGCATTTGGAACCCTACTGATTTAATACAAACAATTGATTTGGATTGTTGTACAATTTGCATAAAGTCAATTTGGTTATTGTTTGATGCTTTGATTCGAATTTGAATGCAATTTGGGAATTTATTTATTTGAAACAAAAGCACCATTTATTAGTTGATCAAACCTGGAAATAATTGGAAACAAAAGATTAGATTGTTTTGGTAATTTTCATAATTTTCCAATTGGGTGTTGTTTAAAGATGCTTTGAATTTGGAAACAGTTTAAAATTAATTGATTGAATTACTTGTTTGATTAAAACCAACAATTTAAGGAGTGATCAACATGGAATAAAATGGAACAATTTGGTTGTTTTCATTTGTTATTTTTATTCCAAAAGTTGTAACAGAGCAAGTATGAAAACATTGTTTGAGTAAGGTTTGAATTTGAGTTGTGAAAACAGTGGAAAACAATGCACCAAATAAGAAACAAATGCAAACAACATGATGACATGATGCAATACTTTAATTAAACAGGAAATCAAACATTCTATAGGGTAGTTTTCATACTTGGGATGTTACATGCCCTACGTTCGTGTCGAACCGGTGGTCGTCCATGCTGAAGATGTGAAAAAACATGTTGATACTGAGTAGGGACTGGTGCGTGTGCAAGGCTATGCCGAAGATCGATGTGCTGAAGTTCCATGTCGAGCAGGTCCCTGCTGTCCACATAGTCTATAAAATCGATTTGATTTTTAGACTTATTCTGCTGCGAAAATAAAACAAGTGAATTTGCTCATGTGTGTGGCTGTTTGCGTTGCATGATGTGGAGCGATTTCTTTGACATGCGTTGAAGGTATGCTTACAGAAACGACAAAAAAGAACGGATTCATCTTTGTTGTTTTTATTTCCTTTGTACTTTTGTGTTGGTATATATAGAGAGGTGCCATAAATTGAATTGCATTTTGCAGAATTTTTTTTATTTATTTTTAGTTGAATTTTATGTAAAGCATGTGCAAAGTTGTTTACCCTACACGAAACTAGACGATGTATCCAGATTTTTAGTTCTAATAAAAGGATTCATACTTACAAAGATTGAAAAATATTTAAATCTAGATTAAATAGAAAATTAATAACAAAAGAGTAAATCAAATAAAATTAAAGAGTTAATCAATAGTATATTGAATAAAACATATTTAATATTATTATGTGTACTTTTATTATTATGTGTACTTTTAGTCCATTGTACCACTCATATATGTGTTGTATCGTAATTACAAAAATATCAATAAATACGATTGATGGAATTTGAAGAGTGAGAATTGGACGGTCCTTGAAACGTCGATGCAAACCGAAGAGCTAAACTTTCATGAATCTCTCCAAGGTGGTGCTTGTGTTAGACTTCCACTGTCACTCGTGCTCTATTGGAGTAGAAAATGAAAAATAGGCGAGGTGGGCCTAGGGTTGGATAACCCAAGGATTGTAGAAAAAAATGAAAGTAATTGTGGCAAAAAAATCCATTTAAAAGTTTAATTTTTGTTCACCCGTTGCAACGCACGGGCATGTTTACTAGTAGATATCAAAGATACAAGCATCAAAGTTATACCACTATCAACCGTGTTTTGGGACAAGAACATTACACTAAGAATAACAACCATGCTCTCAAGAACATGCATAAAGTGAGAAGGTGAAGACTCAACATAAAAATAAAAGAAAGGCCCTTCGTAGAGGGATGCAGGGATTAACTCATGTGCTAGAGCTTTTTATTACTCCCTCCGGTCCATATTAATAGGTGCTGAAGTGGATGTATTTAGACATGTTTTATTGCTAGATACATCCACTTCAGCACCTATTAATATGGACCGGAGGGAGTATATTAAACAGAGGTACTGAAAATATTTTTGAGAGAGGTGTATGCTTATGTCAACGAATGGTAAACAAAGAATATAGTATGTCACAAGCCAACTAGACTTCACAAGAGCGGCTCCCATAGAAGGACACATTTGGGTAGAAGGTCATCCCTCTTTCTCTTCTGTTTACACAATTATGCTTTGACTGATAAATCACGGGGAAAAGAGTGAAGAGAATTTGTGTTATTAATTTGGGGCTGGGCACCCCGCTACCGGCTCTTCTATCATTGGATAAGCGGATGAAGCCACTAGTCCAGGGTGTGAAAGTCCAATCAACAAGTGAGATAAAGATTCTCTATTTACGTTCTCATGAGCTAAAACAGGGGCACAAAACATGAATAATTTTTAGAAAGTTTTAAAGGTAGCTGATACGTCATAAACGTATCCCTAATTTCTGATGCTCCATGATCATATTATGCCAATTGCTACATGTTTTCTCCCTTCTTTATGTCATTTTTATCGATTTTCCGGACTAACCTATTAACAAGATGCCACAGAGCCAGTTCCCTGTTTTCTGCTGTTTTTTTGTTTCAAAAAAGTTGTTCTGGAAATATTCTCGGAATTGGAAAATTTGAAGCCCGGAAGTCCTATTTTCCCTGGAAGCATCCAGAAGACCGAAGAGCAGCCGAAGAGAGGCACAGGGGGCCACACCATAGGGTGGCGCGGCCCCCTTGGCCGCGCGAGCTATGGGTGTGGGCCCCCCAGCCTCCACCACCTTTGCCCTTTTGCCTATTTAAGCTCCCCGGATGGAAAACCTAGGTATCTGATCAAAATCCCCGAAAGTGTTCCGTAGCCGCCGTCACCGTCAACCCCAGATCAGGGGGGGTTCTGAAGCTGTTTCCAGCACCCTGCCGGAGAGGAGATCATCACCGGAGGCCTCTACGTCACCATGCATGCCTCCGGAGTGATGGGTGAGTAGTTCAACGGGTTCGTAGCTGTAGCTAGATGGTTGTCTTCTCCTCATATGCCTCCATGTTTAGATCTTGTGAGCTGCCTATCATGATCGAGATTGATCTATGTAATTCTCTATGATGTGTTTGCTGGGATGCGATGAATATTGACTTTTGCCAAGTTGATTATAGTCTTTATTTGCATATGTTATTTGTGATCTTGCATGCTCTCCGTTGCTAGTGGTTATTCTGGCCAAGTAGTTGCTAGTGACTCCAAGAGGGAGTATATATGCTCGATAGTGGGTTCATGCCTCCTTGTTGCCTTGCTCGAGTGACAGAACGTGAAGATGGAGGATGTGTTGTTTCCATTAGGGACAAAACAACGGTGAGAGTGCCCTCATGCATAATAATTGCTTACAGTACACACTTTGTTTAATGCAATTATCTGTTGCTTGCAACTTAATACCTGAGGGGGTTCGGATGATGACCTGAGGGTGGATTATTAGTCATAGATGCAGATTGGATGTCGGCCTATGTATCTTGTTGTAATGCCCATACTAAATAGCATACTAATCTTCATGTCATATTGTGCACTACGGTGCAACCTTTATTTGTCAATTGCACACCAGTAATTTGTTCACCCAGCATGCTATCTTTTATGGAGAGACACCACTAGTGAAACTACGAACCCTTGTCCATTTTTCCACACTGTTAAACAAACCACAACAATTTCCTGCTCTCTTTACTTTCTGCAAGCATACATTGTTTTTCCACACTATACGTATAATCTTTGTTTTCAGCAAGACCGGTGAGATTGACAACCTCACTGTACCGTTGGGGAAAAGTATTTTGGTTGTGTTGTGTGCAGGTTCCAAGTTGTTGCTGACACCGGTGAAGCGCCAGCACCACCGTCAGTGGCATCAACCTTCCGAAGATTCTCTTTCTCCTACTGGATTGATAACCCTGGTTCTTAACTAGAGGGAAAACTCCTACCGCTGTGCTCATCATACCCTTCTCTTGGGGTTCCCAACAAAGTGCATCAGTAGCACATGAAAATTTTACTTAGATTGGCAGTTAAATACCACATATATAGGTAGGTATGGTGGACACATTTGGCAAACTTTTTGTGTCTGGGAGTTGGATGCATGTGTAGATCTCATACTCAGTACAGGTGGAGGCTAGCAATAGACGGGGAGCGACAATCAAGAGAGCAACAACTGTCATAATCATGCTTGCGACAAAACAAAATTAACAGGGGCATAAAAATGGTACAAATACTCTAAGGAAAAATAAATCATCGAGGCTTAAGCAACTTTTTGTTTTCAGTCATAGCATGTGTGAGCAGTGCCAAGTCGACTCAAGTGAAACAATCAGAGGGAGATACCACAATGTCATACCCTTCTATGAATAAAAAAATGCAAGCAAACATTGATACAACATGCTATCTTATATTAATAAGTTGGAACTAACACGTGAGAGCATGAACTACCAAGCATCAATTAAATAACATAAACCTTACATGAACGGACTAAGCATGTTCACACAACAAGTATATGTACAAAAATAAAACAAATAGAGTTCATACCAGCCTCTCACCACAACTCGGATTGTCGTAAATCATCATTAATGCTCTTCACTTGTGGATTGAATAATATATAACGATAATCAAGCTCCAATGGAGGCACAAACGTCCGGTGAACTCTGCAACAAACTTTTCAAAACCAAAGAAGAACAACAAATATTTTTGGATTTTCGATTTAAAACAAGAACAGAAAGAAGCAAGCAAACAAAGCAACATATTTTTGGATTTTTGAATACTAAACCGAAACGAGAAAAGAAAGAAAACCAAATAAAGAAACTAAAGAAGCGAAATAAGAGAAACAATAGAAATATTTTTGGTCTTTTTGTGTTTTAGAAAACAAGACCAAAACAATAAAACGAAGAGAAACGAAAGAAAACAAAAACAAACAAAAGAAGAGAAAACCTGGATATACAAAGAACCGACCGAACATGATATATAAATGAGTGTGATGTTGGTATCACTACCGAATTCCGTGCGATCAGGGACGTTTTGAGCGGAACGTTTTGATAACGTCGCTTGTTTCCGTCGCGGATGGCTGAAAAGTGGAGTTTTCTCTCGACGAATTGGTTTGGTCCATCGTAGACAGGTTTTGTCCGACTTTTTGCTACTTTTAGGTCGCAGATTTTCGTCTCCGGCCAAGTAGCCCACTAAGAGCCCAGTTTCCTTCGATGAAACTGGCTTGGTCACGTAGAACGTCGCGAATTTTCATCGGACCACACATCCTGCCATGTTTGTCTGCTTTGACCGGCAACGACCGTGCTCTCTCAAGGTTGTTCCTAACGTTTTTTTTTGCACGGGCCCAGCTGTCAGTCTAGTCTGACCTTTTTGTTGGATAGTATGTCATTTCCTCCAAATATAAGAATTCACATAATCTTCCAAATTATCACAAAAATAACTAGCCTATTTTGTGAAACAAATCACAAGTCACCACAATCAATGATTAACAGTCGTACTTAGAAGAGAGACAATAAGGAGATATATAATAACTAGAATTAGCACTAGTTTACACCAGCATCACAAAGGTTACCCGCCATCATCACAACAGGCTCACATCATAAACTAAATAGTTTCATGTCATCGATAGGGTTCACATCACAACAGGTGCACCTCAGCATCTAAACAGGTGCACATCATAAAATAAATAGTTTCTCATCGATACGGTTCACGTCACTTTTTCCTACTGATCCATCCATTCCAAAGGCACATCCACAGGTTCCACGTCACTTTTCCTAGTCACCAATCCATTCCAAAGGCACATCCACAGGTTCCACGTCACTTTTCCTAGTCATCAATCCATACCAAAGGCACATCCACAGGTTCCACGTCACTTTTCCTATTGATCCATCCAATCCAAAGCCACAACCACAGGTTCGCAAACCCTACAAAAAGGCAGCATACATGTTTAGCACATCATCAACTACAATGCCAACCATCAGCACAGTCTAATTGTCAGCACATGCAACAAAACAGATAGAACAGTAATAGTGAGCCTCATTGCCAACCATGGTATATACAAATGACACGCAATAATTCTAACAGATGTGCCTACCATAGTAAAATGAGGCACAACTAAACTTGTTCTGCATGCTATTTGCTATAGTAGCCAAACTGCTAGACACATTGCTGCATATTAATCATCGGCGGAGACAGTTTAATCATTGGCACACGTATAAAGCACAGATGTTTAGCAATGGAAAACAAGAAAAGTAGTGTCATACTAATAAGCACAAAACAAAATTAATGAGATCATCGAATATTTTACCAAGGAAGATGCAGAACCAATGTGGTAGTACACAACACTAGGTAAAATGCTCGATGATCTCAACAATATCGAGTGCACAATTTAATCATTGGCACACGTATAAAGCACAAATATTTAGCAATGTAAAAACAAGAAAAGTAGCCTCGTACTAATAAGCACAAAACAAAATTAATGAGATCATCGAACATTTTACCAAGGAAGATGCAGAACCAATGTGGTTGTACACAAGACTAGGTAAAATGCTCGATGATCTCATCAAGATCGAGTGCACAGTTTAATCATTGGCACATGTATCAAGCACAGATGTTTAGCAATGGAAAACAAGAAAAGTAGCCTCATATTAATAAGCACAAAACAAAATTAATGAGATCATTGAACATTTTACCAAGGAAGATACAGAATCAATGTGGTTGTACACAACACTAGCTAAAATGCTCGATGATCTCAACAAGATCGAGTGCACAGTTTAATCATTGGCACATGTATCAAGCACAGATGTTTAGCAATGGAAAACAAGAAAAGTAGCCTCATACTAATAAGCACAAAACAAAATTAATGATATCACTGAACATTTTACCAAGGAAGATGCAAAACCAACGTGGTTGTACACAACACTAGGTAAAATGTTCGATGATCTCAACAAGATTGAGTGCACAGTTTAATCATTGGCACATGTATCAAGCACATATGTATAGATTTTACCAAGGAAGATGCAAAACCAACGTGGTTGTACACAACACTAGGTAAAATGTTCGATGATCTCAACAAGATTGAGTGCACAGTTTAATCATTGGCACATGTATCAAGCACATATGTATAGCAATGGAAAACAAGAAAAGTAGCCTCATACTAATAAGCACAAAAAAAATTAATGAGATCATCGAACACTTACCAAGGAAGATGCATAGACAATGTGGTTGTACACAACACTAGGTAAATGCTCGATGATCTCATCAAGATCGAGTGCACAGTTTAATCATGGGCACATGTATCAAGCACAGATGTTTAGCAATGGTAAACAAGAAAAGTAGCCTCATACTAATAAGCACAAAACAAAGTTAATGAGATCATCAAACACTTACCAAGGAAGATGCAGAACCAATGTGGTTGTACACAACGCTAGGTAAATGCTCGATGATCTCACCAAGATCGAGTGCACAGTTTAATCATTGGCACATGTATCAAGCAAATATGTTAAGTAATGGAAAACAAGAAAAGTAGCCTCATACTAAAATGCACAAAACAAAATCAACAAGATTATCGAACACTTACCAAGGAAGATGCAGAACCAATGTGGTTGTACACAACACTAGGTAAATGCTATTAATCTCATAAAGATCGAGTGCACAGTTTAATCATTGGCACATGTATCAAGCACATACAGATAAAACAATAACAGTGAGCCTCATTGGCAAGCATAGTAGGTTGAAATGGTCTAATTAAAGAGCAAAGTTATTTACCTCAGTTGAGGCAAACAACAGAAGAAATAAAGCCATCTCTTCCATTGTAGAAGGTGAATACACACATAGCACCCTCCTTGATTCCAGTTAAATTGACGACCTTTGATCAGTTGGTTGTCATCTCGGCACCATCTGTCTTGCCCTTGATGAACATAACATCTTGATCATCGTAATTGTTGGTGCATATGACAGGAAGTCGATCCATTGGCGTAAACCTGTTGAGGTAGGCCTGGCTGAACTTAATTGAGAAGTACTGGACAAGAAGTATATAGTTAGCTGTTGACTAATATTAATGTGCATAGGAAGAGTAAAAGAATAATATGTTTACCATCTTGGCCTTCCTAGGGAAGACATTAGACTTTGTCATCATACAGACGTAGTGCGGTATAGATGGTTGTGGTCCAGCAACTTGGCTTCGGAGATGCGCGACTTGGTCTTCAGTCATTTCCACCTTGTTTGCAAAAAAACAGTGCTCCTCATAGTCTTGATTCCCTTGGATTTTGTGACCTATATTGCAAGAAATAAATTAATCCTGGCTAATCTCTAGGTGCATAAGAGAGTAATAAAACATTTGGTTGGACCTGTCACCTCTATGAGTGACCTTTCCTTCACTGACTAGATCCTCCCGAGTTGGACTTTTACCAACTCCATCAACCAGAATGCAACGGGACTCAGGAAAGAGAAGATACTTTGGATCTATTTCAACTAGCGCCTCCATCCAATTACGAGTTTCATAAGGAGACATGGTGCAAAAGCTACAGCCTCGACTAGAGTGCTACATCCAAATATGAAAGAAGAAAAATCAAACAAGTAGCTACGAAGGCGAAAGGAGATACTAATTTATATGCTAGTATTTACCTTGGTTGTCTGAAGAAGAGGGGACCTTGCGAGCTTCGAGACCTTGTTCAGGTGGATCTCCATCTGGGTGGGGGAAGCGATCTTCGAGATACCTGTGACGGTAGCGTGAGCTAAATCCATGGCTGGTGGTGACCTAAAACACGTCAACGACAGTGGCCGCTGGCATCTAACCTACATCCACCGCCATCTAACCTAGATCGAATCGTGTGGTTGAGGATGGGGAAGGAAGGCAACCAGCACTTACCAGTCATTGGTTGAGGACGTCGGTGAGGACGGGGAAGCTAGGGAGGGTGCCGCCGTGATAGCCGCAGCCCAGTGGGCGAAGTGGAGGCACTGGGTTTGGGGGGGCAGAGTGATCCCTTTCAGTGGGAAGTAGCCGAGTGGGCGAGGGAGCGCGGCGGCCTATGACGCTGACGAGTGGGACCCCGTGTGAAGCTGTTTTGGTGAAGATTTAGCGCGCGCGCGGCTGTGACGCTGACGAGTGGGACCCCGTGTGAGAATGTTTCGGTTTTTAGCGCACGCGCGGCTGTTAGCGGTCATAATTTAGGCAAGCAGATGTTAGGTTTAGATGTGAATTTTTTGAAATTGAGGGTCTATGTGTTAATTAGGGTACAAAGGGCTATCGCTGCCAATTGTGGCATGTTGCCCCGTAAATTGAAAGTTTTTCAAATGTAAATCTTTGCTAATGCGAAAAAGGTTGCATTCTGACCATTAGTTCTTTATTTTCTACTAATTAAATGAAGAATAAAAAACCATTGATCCATCAGATCAACGAGTTTTCGACAAGGAATTGCTTATTGGGCATGATCGAGTACTAAATGGACGTGACACATTCACTTATTACTAATTTATACCAAATAAGTTTTTAGGCATCCTAATAACATGATCGCTTTAAGCAACATAGTATAGAAGTACTACATATATAGTATTTAAATTCTTACACACACGAGGAATTCTTCCACAATACTAATAAAGTTCTTATATATACTACTTGTCCAAACCAGAACATTATCTAGTAGCACAACTATTCAAATTAAGTTCATCAGGAAACCATTGCAGCATTCGGCACAAGCAACCCCATTACTGGCTCCTCCAAGGATTCCTGTCCTGGTGATTGGGGTTCAGATGAGGATGCGCGAGCCCTAAGCGGATATTGCGCGCGAGCAACTTTTTTAGGAACACACCGTAGGCAGCGTGCTTGGCCCTAACAGCGGACCCGCGGTTTTCCGAGCCACGGCCAACGCCGCTGGCATGCTGGATCATGCTGACGATGCTCGTGTCAATGTTCCTGCAGCAGAAGGGGCAGAACAGCATACCGGCGCGACGACGGTACCTAATCTGCCCATTCTGCAGCTTCCTAAGAACATGTCTGCTCTTAGCATCGCGGAACTCCTTGTTAGATGATACGCCGTCATCGGATTGCTTCAAATTAGCAATGAAACAAAATTTAGCACCACACTCTAATTATAGGTCATTTTTAAAATGCACGTACTAACACTAGTTTAAATCAAATAGCCATGCCATTGATAAACTAATGGCATAAATTTTTGCTTAAATAGCATACAAAAATTTAAACAGAACATAAATGGTACCACATATATACGGTTAGTTAATGGACTTAATATATAATAACAAGCCTAGAATTTAAGCCCACATTCGAATGGGACAATAGAACTTGCAGATAGACAAAATGCCATCAAAATTATGTATAGCTAATTCCTAGCTTGCATATACCAATAGCTCTATTCTACAAGCTCTAGAATCCAGGACCTAAAATCATTAGCGAACCCGGGAAGAGATTAAAGCTCGGGCAAACAGTCAGTTACAAGGCTTAATGTGTATTTTTTTCTATTAAATAAATTCGACTACACTGTTCCAACCGTTGGGTAATAGGAGCGCTGGGTTCGCAGTTGCATATGTAGAATCCCCGTCTACAGATCCAACTACAAACCCGAGAATCACTAACTTGCTTGCATGTCTCTACAAACCATTGGATCTTCAATACTAAACTAGGGCTAGATATATCTATTTAGGGAAGCACCTCAGAGTCCTCGTCGGAGACGACCTCCTGGAACGCCGGTACCTCCCACATGGGGTCCCCCATATCAGGCAGGAGAGGGAGTCCCGGCGCTTCCACCGCCGGAGAGGCGATGACAACGAACCACCATGGCCAGCAGCACCTACGGCGACGACAGAAGATGCCGCGCCGGCGTTATTCCGCTACATCGGATCCAGCCATGAGGTCCAACCGACAAGGTGGGCCGCACCTTCGGCGCCGACAGCAGATGATGCGACGACGTCCGCCATTCCTCGCGGAATCGCCTCAATGCTGTGTGCTCGGCAGTTGGGAGAGAAGGAGGGAGGCGTTGGGGCCGGAGCAAAGTGGATTTTTTTCCTAGATTTGGGGCCGGAATGGTGGGGGAGGGAGGCGATGCAAGCAGAAGGGGCATATCCGCATGGCTTTCCCGTGGGCTGACTTTGTCAAACACAGAGTGGTGACATTTAGTCACTGTCAAACAAGGCCACAACGAGTCAGGGCCACTTATAAGTGGAAGAAATTCAGCCAAACCAAGCTAACGAATTGCTCTCTTCACATGTACGTGAGAGGTGGACGCAGCCACGGTGTGAGTGCAGTGTAATTACCGGTTTAATTACGGTCATTTGCGAGGGAGGTCAAGCACTCTGCCTCGTTTTCAGTTGCCATTTGGTTTCCCGCTTGTTCATCTACTCGCCTGGGTTCACACGCCTTCGTTACATACGCACCTTTTTGATCCGTGTAAATTTAGTCAGTTGCCATTTGAAGTTGCCATTTGCGCTCCTTCCGTTCATCATCTTTGGCCACTCTTCTTCCAAACCCATTGAACCCATCAGTCCACGACGGAGACTTGCCATGGACAATCGCGTACCAACCACGGAGGTTCTCGACGTCCCTGTCCACGGCGGCACCGTGCTGCAGGTGATTTACACCAATGAGGAACGTGTCTTGGAGACTGCCCTGGCCAACTTCGAGCAATGGCTTCAGCCTGAAAGGCACAAGTTCTTGGGCCTCGACCTTGAGTACACACGTAGCCATGCTTACAAACCCCATGCTGTCGCCGTCGTGCAAATCGCCATGCGCAAACACGTCCTCGTGTACCACTGGTGCAGGTCGCCGCAGAAAGATCATGGACGCAAGTTGCTGCAAAATTTCTTTTCAACAAATAAGATCATGTTTGCAAGCGTGGACACGACGGGCAACAAAAAGGATCTTGCCCAATCAGGCTTCTTTCTGCCACCACAGTACCACCATGACATCCAGATGGAATTCGGGGTACCCAGAATTGGAATGGATACTCTAGCAGAAAATATCATAGATAGTTCGTACCTCAAGATGAAGTATGGATTCCCACCAGACCTGGAAAAATATTGGGAATGGAAGATGGCTCGAACAATCCTCAACTATGCAGTGGTGGACGGATATGTCAGCTACGAGCTATACAGAAGGATCCGAGACATGAAAAACAGTTTAGGTCCAACATGGATGGAGAAGATCCGCCCCTAGTGCAAGAGCGAAGATAGAGCTTCATGCCGCCACCGCGGCAACGACGGCACGAGCAAAAGGATACGCAGGAAATAGTTATTTAGGTGTTTTAAGCCCTTGATAATAAGTGTTCTTATTTGTGTTCTGGTTTGTGTGTGCGAAAAATAGAGGGTCCAGACAGCAGTTCCGTTCTTTTTTCTCTAACGGGCCTAGGGTTTCTCCGGAGAGGAGCTCTGGAGCGTCTGAATCTGACCCAAGCCTAGGGTATTCCATACCATTTGTGTTAGATTGTGGCATGGTTCTTGGATTCCGAATATTCCCTAACTCTCTGTGTTATGGCTTCACTGGTGTCGGATTCTCTCTCGTGGGTTCCAGGACTACTCATAACCCGAAACTCCCAGATCTGACGGAGAACGGGGGGAATCTTGCCAAGAGGTGGGCCCTACCATTGTCTTGGTTGTTACTTGGGCCTAACCTAACACAACGAAGCAATTAGTTCACCTTTGCTACCCCCTTCGGCTCACGTAGAGGGTCCAGAACAACAGTTTTGTCCTTTTTTCTCCAATGGGCCTAGGGTTTCTCTGAAGCGGATCTCTAGAGCGTCTTAATCCCACCCAATACTAGGGTATGTCATACCATGTGTGTTAGAGTGTTACATGGGTCTTGTATTCCCAAGATTGCCTCAATCTCTATGTTATGGCTTCACCGGCGTCGGATTTTCTCTTGCGGGTTCCAGGATACTCAGAGCCTGAAACTCCAGTATCTGACTGGACGGGGGGCGGGGGGAATCTTGGCAAGATGTGGGCCCTACCATTGTCTTTGGTGTTATTTGGGCCTAACCTAACACAAAAAATCAATTAGTTCCACTTTGCTACCCTTTTCCGGCTCACGTAGAGGGTCCATAACGACAGTTCCGTCCTTTTCTTTAGCGGGCCTAGGGTATCTCCGGAGAGGAGATTCAGAGCGTCTGAATCCCACCCAAGCCTACAGTATGCCATAACATGCATCTATATTATAGTGTGGCATGTGTCCTCGATGACCAAGATTGCCTCAATCTTTTTGTTATGGCTTCACCGGCGTCGGATTCTCTCTCGCGGGTTCTAGGGCTACTCAGAGCCCGAAACTCCTGGATCTGACGGAACGGGGGGAATCTTTCCAAGAGGTGGGCCCTACATTTTATTGGGTGTTCCTTGGGCCTAACCTAACACAGTCAAGCAATTAGTTCCACTTTCCTACCCCCTTCCGGCTCACGTAGAGGGGCCAGATCAGCACTCCCGTCCTTTTCTCCAACGGGCCTAGGGTTTCTCCGGAGAGGAGCTCCAGTGCGTCTTAATCCCACCCAAGCCTAGGGTATCACATAACATGTTTGTTAGAGCGTGTCATGGGTCTTGAATGCCGAAGAGTCCCTCACTCTTTGCGTTAGGGCTTCACTGGCATCGGATTCTCTCTCGCCGGTTCCAGGGCTACTCAGAGCCCGAAACTCTCGGATCTGACGAAACGGGGGGGATCTTGCCAAGAGTGGGGCCCTAACATAGTCTTGGGTGTTCTTTTGTCCTAACCTAAAAGAACCAAGCAGTTAGTTCCGATTTGCTACCACCTTCTGGCTCGCGTAGAGGGGCTAGATCGAAAGTTCCGTCCTTTTCTCCAACTTGCCTAGGGTATCTCCGGAGAGGAGCTCCAGAGCGTCTTAATCCCACCTAAGCCTAGGATATCACATATCATGTTTTTAGAGTGTGGAATGGGTCTTGGATGCACAATATTCCCTCAGTCTTTGTGTTAGGGCTTCACCGGCGTGAGATTCGATCTCTCTAGTTGTTGCATGATTACTCAGGGACCAAAACTCCCGGATCTGACGGAACGGGGGATCTTGCCAAGAGGTGGTGCCTACCATTGTCTTGGTTGTTCGTTGGGACTAAACCAACACAACCAAGCAATTAGTTCCACTTTGCTACCCCCTTCGGCTCACGTAGAGAGTCTAGAACGGCAGTTCCGTCCTTTTTCCAGCGGGCCTAGGGTTTCTCCGGAGAGGAGCTCCGGAGCGTCTGAATCCCACCCAAGACTAGGGTATGCCATACCATGTGTGTTAGAGTGTGTCATGGGTCCTGGATTCCCAATATTCCGTCACTCTTTGTGTTAGACCTTCACCGGCGTGCGATTCTCTCTAGTTGTTCCATGACTACTCAGGGACCAAAACTCTCGGATCTGACGGAATGGGGGGATCTTTCCAAAAGGTCGGCCCTACCATGGTCTTGGTTGTTCCTTGGGCCTAAACCAACACAACCAAGCAATTAGTTACACTTTTTCTACCCCTTTCCGGCTCACGTAGAGGGTCCAGAACGACAGTTTCGTCCTTTTTCCAGCGGGTCTAGGGTTTCTCCGGAGAGGAGCTCCAGAGCGTCTCAATCCCACCCAAGCCTAGGGAATTCCATACCATGTGTGTTAGAGTGTGGCATGAGTCTTGGATGCCTAAAATTCCCTCACTCTCTATGTTATGGCTTCACTGGCGTCAGATTCTATCTCGTGGGTTCCAGGACTACTCATAGCCCGAAACTCCCGGATCTGGCGGAGAACGGGGGGGGGGGGGAATGTTGCCAATAGGTGGGCCCTACCATTTTCTTGGGTGTCTCTTGGGCCTAACCTAACACAACCAAGCAATTAGTTCCACTTTGCTACACCCTTCCGGCTCACGTAGATGGGCCAGAACGGCAGTTCCGTCCTTTTCTCCAACGGGCCTAGGGTTTCTCCGGAGACGGGTTCCAGAGCGTCTGAATCCCACCCAAACCAAGGGTTTGCCATACCATGTGTGTTAGAGTGTGGCATGCGCATTGGATGCCCAATATTCCATCACTCTTTGTGTTAGGGCTTCACCGACGTTAGATTCTCTCTAATGGGTTCCAGGATACCGAGAGCCCGAAACTCCCGGATCTGACTGAACGAGGGGAATATTGCGAAGATGTGGGCCCTACCATTGTCTTGGGTGTTCTTTCGGCCTAACCTAACACAACCAAGCAATTAGTTCTACTTTGGTACCCCTTTCCGTCTCATGTAGAGGGTCCATAACGACAGTTCCGTCCTTTTCTTTAGCGGGCCTAGGGTATCTCCGGAGAGGAGTTTCGGAGCGTCTGAATCCCACCCCAGCCTAGGGTATGTCATTCCATGTGTCTTATAGTGTGTCATGTGTCTTCGATGCCCAAGATTGCCTCAATCTTTGTGTTATGGATTCACCGGCGTCGGATTCTCTCTCGCGGGTTCTAGGGCTACTCAAAGCACGAAACTCCCGGATCTGACGAACGGGGGGAATCTTTCCAAGAGGTGGGCCCTACACTGTCTTGGGTGTTCCTTGGGCCTAACCTAACACAACTAAACAATTGTTTCCACTTTGCTACCCCCTTCCGGCTCACGTAGAGGGGGCCAGATCGGTAGTTCCGTCCTTTTCTCCAACGGGCCTAGGGTTTCTCTGGAGAGGAGCTCTAGAGTGTCTTAATCCCTCCCAAGCATAGGGTATCACATAACATGTTTGTTAGAGTGTGGCATGGGTCTTGGATGACCACGATCTCCACATTCTTTGTGTTAGGGCTTCACCGGCGTTAGATTCTCTCTCGCGGGTTCTAGGGCTACTCATAGCCCAAAACTTCCAGATCTGGCGGAACAGGGGGAATCTTGCCAAGAGGTGGGCCCTACCATTGTCTTGGGTGTTCCTTGGGCCTAACCTAACAGAACCAAGAAATTAATTCTACTTTGCTACCCCCTTTCGGCTCACGTAGAGGGGCCATGTCGGCAGTTCCGTCCTTTTCTCCAACATGCCTAGGGTTTCTCCGGAGAGGAGCTCCGGTGCGTCTTAATCCCATCCAAGCCTAGGGTATCAAATAACATGTTTTTTAGAGTGTGGAATGGGCCTTGTATGCACAATATTCCCTCACTCTTTGTGTTAGGGCTTCACCGACGTCAGATTCTCTCTAGTTGTTGCAGGACTACGTACTCAGGGACCGAAACTCCCGGATCTGACGGAACGGGGGGGTCTTGCCAAGAGGTGGGACTTACCATTGTATTGATTGTTCCTTGGGCCTAACCAAACACAACCAAGCAATTATTTCCACTTTGCTACCCCCTTTCGGCTCACGTAGAGGGTCCAGAATGATAGTTCTGTCCTTTTTTCCAACGGGCCTAGGGTTTCTCCGGAGAGGAGCTCCGGAGCGTCTGAATCCCACCCAAGCCTAGAATATTCCATACCATGTGTGTTATAGTGTGGCATGGGTCCTGGATGCCCAATATTCCCTCAATCTCTGTGTTATGGCTTCACCAGCGTCGGATTCTCTCTCGTGGGTTCGAGGACTACAAACAACCCGAAACTCCTGGATCTGACGGAACGGAGGGAATCTTTCCAAGAGGTGGGCCCTAATATTGTCTTGGTTGTTCCTTGATCCTAAACTAACACAACCGAGCAACTATTTCCACTTTTCTACCCCCTTCCGTCTCACGTAGAGGGTCCAGACAGCAGTTCCGTTCTTTTTTCTCCAACGGGCGTAGGGTTTCTCCAGAGAGGAGCTCTGGAGCGTCTGAATCCGACCCAAGCCTAGGGTATTCCATACCATTTGTGTTATATTGTGGCATGGGTCTTGGATTCCCAATATTCCCTAACTCTCTGTGTTATGGCTTCACCGGTGTCGGATTCTCTCTCGTGGGTTCTAGGACTACTCATAACCCGAAACTCCAGGATCTGACGGAGAACGGGGGGAATATTTCCAAGAGGTAGGCCCTACCATTTTCTTGGTTGTTACTTGGGCCTAACCTAACACAACGAAGCAATTAGTTCAACTTTGTTACCCCCTTCCGGCTCACGTAGAGGCTCTTGAACAATAGTTCTGTCCTTTTTTCTCCAACGGGCCTAGGGTTTCTCCGAAGCGGATCTCTAGAGCGTCTTAATCCCACCCAATCCTAGGGTATGTCATACCATGTGTGTTATAGTGTTACATGGGTCTTGTATTCCCAAGATTGCCTCAATCTCTGTGTTATGGCTTCACTGGCGTCGGATTTTCTCTTGCGGGTTCCAGGATACTCAGAGCCCGAAACTCCCGGATCTGACTGGACGGGGGGCGGGGGGAATCTTGGCAAGATGTGGGCCCTACCATTGTCTTTGGTGTTCTTTGGGCCTAACCTAACACAAAAAAATCAATTAGTTCCACTTTGTTACCCTTTTCCGGCTCACGTAGAGGGTCCATAACGACAGTTCCGTCCTTTTCTTTAGCGGGCCTAGGGTATCTCCGGAGAGGAGATTCGGAGCGTCGGAATCCCACACAAGCCTACGGTATGCCATACCATGCATCTGTATTATAGTGTGGCATGTGTCTTCGATGACCAAGATTGCCTCAATTTTTGTGTTATGGCTTCACCGGCATCGGATTCTATCTCGCGTGTTCCAGGGCTACTCAGAGCCCGAAACTCCTGGATCTGACAGAACGGGGGGAATCTTTCCAATAGGTGGGCCCTACATTTTATTTGGTGTTCCTTGAGCCTAACCTAACACAGTCAAGCAATTAGTTCCACTTTCATACCCCCTTCCGGCTCACGTAGCCAGATCAGCAGTTCCGTCCTTTTCTCCAACAGGCCTAGGGTTTCTCCGGAGAGGAGCTCCAGTGCGTCTTAATCCCACCCAAGCCTAGGGTATCACATAACATGTTTGTTAGAGTGTGGCATGGGTCTTGGATGCCGAAGAGTCCCTCACTCTTTGTGTTAGGGCTTAACTGGCGTCGGATTCTCTCTCGCCGGTTCCAGGGCTAGTCAGAGCCCGAAACTCCCGGATCTGACGGAACGGGGGGATCTTGCCAAGAGTGGGGCCCTAAAATAGTCTTGGGTGTTCCTTTGTCCTAACCTAAAAGAACCAAGCAGTTAGTTCCGATTTGCTACCCCCTTCTGGCTCGCGTAGAGGGGCCAGATCGACAGTTTCGTCCTTTTCTACAACTTGCCTAGGGTATCTCCGGAGAGGAGCTCCAGAGCGTCTTAATCCCACCCAAGCATAGGATATCACATAGCATGTTTATTAGAGTGTGGAATGGGTCTTGGATGCACAATATTCCCTCAGTCTTTGTGTTAGGGCTTCACCAACGTGAGATTCGATCTCTCTAGTTGTTTCATGACTACTCAGGGACCGAAACTCCCGGATCAGACGGAACGGGGGATATTGCAAAGAGGTGGTGCCTACCATTGTCTTGGTTGTTCGTTGGGACTAAACCAACACAACCAAGAATTAATTTCCACTTTGCTACCCCCTTCGGCTCACGTAGAGGGTCTAGAACGGCAGTTCCGTCCTTTTTTTCCAGCGGGCCTAGGGTTTCTCCGGAGAGGAGCTCCGGAGCGTCTGAATCACACCCAAGACTAGGGTATGCCATACCATGTGTGTTAGAGTGTGGAATGGGTCCTGGATTCCCAATATTCCCTCACTCTTTGTGTTAGACCTTCACCGGTGTGCGATTCTCTCTAGTTGTTGCATAACTACTCAGGGACCAAAACTCTTGGATCTGACAGAATGGGGGGATCTTTCCAAGAGGTGGGCCCTACCATTGTCTTGGTTGTTCCTTGGGCCTAACCCAACACAACCAAGCAATTAGTTACACTTTTTCTACCCCATTCCGGCTCACGTAGAGGGTCCAGAACGACAGTTCCGTCCTTTTTCCAGCGGGTCTAGGGTTTTTCCGGAGAGGAGCTCCAGAGCGTCTCAATCCCACCCAAGCCTAGGGCATGCCATAACATGTGTGTTAGAGTGTGGCATGGGTCTTGGATGCCCAATATTCCCTCACTCTCTATGTTATGGCTTCACTGGCGTCAGATTATATCTCGTGGGTTCCAGGACTACTCATAGCCCGAAACTCCCGGATCTGGCGGACAACGGGGGGGAATGTTTCCAATAGGTGGGCCCTACAATTTTCTTGGGTGTTTCTTGGTCCTAACCTAACACAACCAAGAAATTAGTTCCACTTTGCTACACCCTTCCGGCTCACGTAGAGGGGCCAGAACGGCAGTTCCGTCCTTTTCTCCAGCTGGCCTAGGGTTTCTCCGGAGAGGGGTTCCAGAGCGTCTGAATCCCACCCAAACCAAGGGTTTTCCATACCATGTGTGTTAGAGTGTGGCATGCGCCTTGGATGCCCAAGATTCCATCACTCTTTGTGTTAGGGCTTCACCGACGTTAGATTCTCTCTAATGGGTTCCAGGATACCGAGAGCCCGAAACTCCCGGATCTGACTGAACGGGGGGAATATTGCAAGGATGTGGGCCCTACCATTGTCTTGGGTGTTCTTTGGTCCTAACCTAACACAACCAAGCAATTAGTTATACTTTGGTACCCCTTTCCGTCTCACGTAGAGGGTCCATAACGACAGTTCTGCCCTTTTCTTTAGCGGGCCTAGGGTATCTCCGGAGAGGAGTTTCGGAGCGTCTGAATCCCACCCCAGCCTAGGGTATGCCATACCATGTGTCTTATAGTGTGTCATGTGTCTTCGATGCCCAAGATTGCCTCAATCTTTGTGTTATGGATTCACCGGCGTCGGATTCTCCCTCGCGGGTTCTAGGGCTACTCAAAGCACGAAACTCCCGGATCTGATGAACGCGGGGAATCTTTCCAAGAGAAACGTCAGGCAAACAAAAGCCAGAAGCTGACAAAGATTTCCAGGATACTCAGAGCATCCGCCAAACAAAAGCCAGAAGCTGACAAAGAAGATAGTGAATCGGACACTGACGAAAAAATCCAGGAACAGCAGCGTAAAGGCGAACCCAAGTTTCCGAGGGTTGATGGAGAAGCAATGCTAACTTTCTTAGCAACCCCATCAGCAAAGGTGGCAAAAAGAACACTTCGAGAAATAAACGCGGTTGTGCCGGCAACCCCGAAATTCTTGAAGTACTCTAACACACCGATAGTCTGGGATCAGTCTGATCATCCCGGAAATATCCCTGAACCCGGCACACAAGCTTTTGTTGTAAGCCCTATTGTTCAAAATACCAGGCTAAGAAGAGTGCTGATGGATGGAGGATCCAGCATTAATATAATGTATCTGGATACACTGAAGCACCTGAAGATTTCCGAGTCCCAGCTCAACTACAGCAATATACGTTTCCATGGTATCGTCCCTGGCAGGCAAGTACGATCCCTAGGAGAAATTTCCCTAGATGTCACCTTCGGAGATAAAGATCACTTCCGGCAGGAAAGAGTATCCTTCGAAGTAGTGCCGTTCGAAAGCGTGTATCACGCAATACTCGGACGTCCAGCTTTCGCCAAATTCATGGCAAGATCCTGTTATATTTATAACAAGCTGAAGATGCCAGGACCCAAGGGAGGAGTAATCACTATAGTTGGTGATTTTAAGCTGGCAAATGAGTTGGAAAAAGAAAATGCCCTTTGTGCTCAGAGAGTTATAGCAAAGGAAGAACTGAAGGAATTAGCCAAGGAGGTATCGCCGTCAGAAATGCCGGCAGGAAAAGAAACTCGGAAGCCAACAGACAGCTTCAAGGCATCCGAGAATACAAGACAGGTAATCCTAGATCCCAAAGATCCGACAAAATTTGTCGTCGTAGGGACTGGGATGACTGACAAATAGGAAGGCGAGCTCATCAAGTTCCTCCGTGAGAACTGGGATATTTTTGCCTGGTGTCCAGCGGACATGCCAGGTGTACCCAGGGAACTTGCTGAGCACCAACTTAAGGTTATTCCTGGATCAAAACCCGTCAAACAAGGTCTCCGTCGATTTGACGGAAGAAGACGGAAGGCTATTGGCAAGGAAATTATCCGGCTTTTAGCAGCGGATTTCATCAAGGAAGTGATCCATACTGACTGGTCCGCAAATCTGGTATTAGTACCGAAGATAGACACTACTGCTCTTAGAATGTGTATAGATTACACAGGCTTGAACAAATTGTATCCGAAAGATAGGTTCGCATTACCGCGAATCGATCAAATAATAGATGCTACAGCAGGCTCTGAGCTTTTGTGCTTTTTGGATGCATACTCCGGGTACCACCAAATACGCATGAAAAAGGAAGATCAAATTAAGACTTCTTTCATAACCCCATACGGGACGTATTATTACGTAACCATGCCGTTTGGCCTGAAGAACGCAGGTGCAACCTACCAGCGTTGCATGCAACGTTGTTTGCATAGTCAGATTGGAAAAAATGTCCATGTTTATGTGGAAGATATTGCTGTCGTAACCAAGGAAAAAGATACACTCCTTGAGGATTTGCGAGAAACTTTCGAAAACTTACGCACCTACAAGATGAAGTTGAATCCATCTAAGTGCGTATTCGGGGTTCCCTCAGGAAAACTTCTGGGTTTCATCGTTTCTCACAGAGGAATAGAAGTTAACCCGGAAAAGATCAAGGCAATCTTGAACATCACAAAACCTACCTGTGTCAAAGATGTCCAAAGATTGACGGGTTCTGCAGCTGCCGTTAGCAGATTTATTAGTCGGCTGGGGGCTAAAATCTTAACATTATACAAGTTGTTGAAGAAATCCGACAAAGTCAAGTGGATAGTAAAGCTTTGGGATACATAGCAGTTATGTCTCTTCTATACTTAGTTCAATATCTATGTAAACATCTTTTGAGATCATGAAATAAAGTTGTTGGATTTCTGGTATCCATGTTTTTTACATGTTCATTATAGTAAAAGCATGTTTCCACCTTCTCTATTTCCCAATGATCTTACAAAATACTCAATGTTAACCGGAATTGTGCCTGTGTACTCGGCGTTAAGTAACTGAATGTTTTTTCAGCCTGCTAACGGCTAAAGGAAACTTGAATTGCCTGCGTGCCCAAGTTTCGGTTAAAAAAGTTCCTTGTTTCTCTAAGCATTATCTGATTGCGTATGTGTTGGGTTGCTGGAACTAGTTAGTAAAAATGCCTTTAGCATGGTCCATGTTTCCGAGTTTAAACTGATTGGTTACTCCCAGTTACTCGGCATGACGATTCATATTGCTATCTGAGCCATTTCAAACACTAAGGACAGTTAAAACATATATGCCAGAGAACTTAGAAGATAAAGGAATAATAACGTCCGAAAAACCTTGCAAAATTTCATAACTAATAATTGCAAAAGGCGGAATTTTTCATTCATACAAATAGAGGCATTACATTGCAGATTACATTGAAAGAACAGTAATGCTCCTATTGTCTATTGTTTGCCATCCAGGTCAAAGGTAGCCCTTCAAGCATCGGATTCTTCCTCACTGCTGTCGTCTTCGGGGATTGGAGGGATCTCTTCTTCTGGATAGTTCATGGAAATATTCACCATGGAGGCAATCTGGGTGGCGTGGCCTTTGATTTCATCAAAGATGGTATTTCGCTGAGTGTCCGTGTATCCCTGAGGGACACCGGACGCCACACGCCAGGATTTAGCACCGGGGTAGTGCATGCGCATAAGGCCGAGTGCCATACGCGCACCACCCCGTGCAGCGGAACGCAGGATAGAATCCCTGGATTCCGCCACCTCCATGATGGCTCCCGGAAGTTTTTCAACCTCCGAGAACTCCCCAGTCCTTGTGGGAAGAAACTTGTTCACCAGCTGCATTCCAGCAGCACGGATCGAAGTCCACATCTTCCCAAAGGCTTGGATCCCTTCAAGCCGGGTACCATCTGGGATATCTCCTGTTTTTTTCCGACAAAACAATCAAAAGTGTTAGGCAAAAAACAAAGAAGAAAAACAAGATATGGAAAAATAAAAAAGGTAACGGAAAATTACCGAGAAGCTTGTCGATCTCGGAGATTTCCTCCAGGTGAAGGTTCAGAGCATTCTCTAAATCCTAAATGGTGGATTTATCCTTCTCCGCCTGTTCAGAAGCCTTGGAGTTGGCAACTCCAAGGGCCAAGTTGCTGGCCTCCAGATCCTTTTGAGCCTTCACAAGATGCCTGTGAAGCTCCAAATTCTCCTTTCGGAGATTCTCGGCATTGCCGGCATCTTCAGCTATTTGCTTGGCCTTAGCCAAAGCAGCTGAAAAGCAAAGAAAATTCCGGATTTAGAAAATTTCTGGAATAAGTACTTAGACAAAAAATTGAATTGCAAACCTCAGAAGAATAATGTATACCTGATGTTTCCGATAAAGCGAGCTGAGACGATGCCAGTTCCGCCTCTCTCTCCTCAAGAATAGAAAGGAGATTTCTAACCTCCTTATTCTTGATGGTGAGTTTGTTGAAAACTTCCATGTTTATGGTTTCGGCGGTTTGCTGCAACATAGCAAGGAAAAGAATGGTTACAAAAAGCATCAAAGAAAAACAGGCATGCAATTTTGTTTAATGCTCGGGGGCTAGAGTTACATACCTGGCTCATTCGGTGCAAACCCGCCAAGTTTTCCTGGAACTCTTTTGCGTATTCCGCAAAAGCAGTTCCGGCCGCGCTTAGGCCGTCGTTGATAATCTTGAAGTCTTTGTCAAAGGTGGGAATCTCTTCGTCGAAAGTCCGAGAAAATTTCTCCACCTCTGGAGCCGCCCTTCCCCTCGTGTCCGTGTCCGACACAACGGGCTGGCTGGGCTCTGAGGGCTTGGTGGTGGGGGCTGCAGTTTGCTCTTCCGCCATTGTGGACGGCGTGTTCGGAGCAACGGCGGAAGAAGGTTGACCGCCTCGGCTGGAAACAACCTTGTGTTTCTTCAGATTCTTTGGTTTTAAACTAGAGGGAGGCAGGCTAAAAACAAAAAACCCGGAAAAGTTAAAAAACCGAGGATGGATGAAAAGTTCTCATGAAAAAGAATCCAGAAGAAAGAACCTGGAAGTGGCGACGGGGATTCCGTCAAGATCGATAATTTCTTCCGAGGAAGTTATCTTCTTGTGCTTGCGTCCACCTGTAGCGGCGGTGCGCAGCGCGTCCAGCTCAGCCTCGGATACCAAGTCTGAATCTGAAAGATCCGCGAACTGTCGGACGAACAAGATCAAAATCAGAAGCTAGAAAATCCGAGAAAAAATAAAACTGTACACAAATGACTGAAAAATTACCTTGGGAACCGGATTTTCGGCCGTATACATTGGCCGACTCGCTTCGTATTGGTCGCGTGATGCGACCAATTGGTTGATGCGCCGTCGAAGCTCCTTTGCGGGCCAATCTTTGGTGGTTGTCCGCATCGGATCCTTGACTCCCGTGTATTCGCACAGGAGACGGCCGTTGTGGTTGGCCAATGGCTGGATCCGCCTAATCAGCCAGCATAGAACCGTGTCCATGCCAGTTAGAGGCGGATCCATGGAGGTGAGCTTGGCGATGCGCCGCTTGATCTTTAGTAGATCTGGCGGCAGAACCTGGACGGCTTCCGTTCCCCAGTTGTCTTGGGGAACGGCGGCAGAGTTCACGAAAGGAGGAACCCCGACAGCTTCCTTAAGGAAAGGCACGTCGGGGTGATAAAAGAAGGAACCCGTCCAAAATTTGACGGATTCCGAAGTTTTTATCTTGGGGAACCAATCTTCTCGGAATCTCCGAAGAGTGAAAGATATGGTCCCGCAAGTCGGGAGTGCGCCCTCCGAAGAGTTCCGCTTAACCCCGAAGCAGTAAGTCCAGAAATCTAACCTAGGTTCTAGCCCTAAGTAGCCCTCGAACAAAGCCTGGAAGCCGGCCATGTAGAGGATGGAGTTGGGAGGAAGGTTATGGGGCTGGATGTTGTAGTGAGAAAGGATTTGGAGGAAGAAGGAAGAAGGTGGAAGTCCCATACCTCGAAGAAGGTGGGAACAGAGAAGGACCCTTTCGCCATTTTTTGGCGTAGGCTCGGTCTCGTCTTATGGAAGCCGCCATTTCTTCTTAAGAACCAGGCCCTCCTTTTCCAGGTTTGGAAGGAGAGCCGGAGGAATGCTGCAGGCAATCCAGTTTCCTGCAGACTCCGTTTCTTCGTCTGCTCCGGCGGCGGCAGAGGCGGCGGCCTCCGCGGCGGCGAGTTCGTCGCCAAGGAGTTGGATTTTCTCCTCCGCCGTTTCTGGAGCTAACGGCGGGGAGGCTGCAGAGCTTGATCCCGCAACGTCCGCGGCGGCGGAAGAATTCGCGTCGCCCGCCGCGGAGGCCGTGGTCTTCTCCGGCTCGTCGTCGGTGTGCTTGGGCGATCCCAGTTGCGGAACTAGATCGCTGATAAGCTCGTTGATGGCGGCGCGGGTCGGCGATGACGGCGAGGAGGCCATCTTGTGGTGGTGCGTTGCATTCCGGTGTGCTTGGATGCTGAGAGCGCCTGGGACAAGTGCTTTGCTCTCGAGCTCGTTCGCGTCAATGGCGTGGGCAGTGGGGAGTGAGGAAAGTTTTCGTTGAGGACGAGGACGGCTATTTATAGCCGGAAAACCGTTTAGATGCGTGCCAACGGCTATTTTGACCGTTGGATATTTGCCGCGTGTCGCTCGCCGGAAAATCCGTGAAATGAAACGACGGAGTAATGATGATTATCTCCTCGTTTCCCGCGTGAATCTGTCAGAGATACGTTTCTGAGTTTTTCCGAGTAAATCTCAAACGTCGCTTACGTCAGCATGGTTGAGTGCGCTGACGTAGGAAGTTTCTTCTCCACGAAGGATCGTGAGAAAAAAGCCGGATTTTCAGGATTCCGAGTTTCATGTCACCGTCTTTTTCAAATGAAGAATAAGAAGAATCAAGACTGCTGAATCAGTATTTCTCGGACAAAGAACATTTGGCGAATAGCGGAGAATCAGAGTTTTGATCCTTCTTGGGGGCTACTGTCGGATATATACCAAATAGGGGTATAGAAGATGGTGGGCCAAGTGCCGGATTACCAGGGTGGCCTAAGTGGTAGTGGGCTTAGGTCCATTAGGCGGCCCAGTAGTCCGACGCGCAGAAGCCGGATTCTAGAAGAACCCGGATCACAGCCCATGTGATCTGGCTTGGAGGAGAAGACGGATTCCTTGCTTTCCAAGTTACAAGTTACCGTAGTTTTCTAGGTTTCCTATTCTGTAAGCCCTAATCCGGCTATTATATAAAGCTGGACGGGAGATAAACAAAACAACGAGAAAGCAGAGAAGCTCTACGCCAACTCGCCGAGAAGCTCATCCTCGTCGAGTAGCTTAGATCCATACCCTCACATTGTAACCCTGTTTACGGGCTTTAGTCCCAATTAGTGAGAAGTGCAGGAGTAGGCACGTCGTACTGTCGCGACGTACCGAACCTGGGTAAATCCTGTGTTTTGTGTTTACTACGCGATCCCGTTACCCCACGTCTCTACCGTAGTCTCCTGGCACCCCCGTCTATGAAAACTACTACGATGTCTCGATAGTGGGCCCTACACTGGCTTGGGTGTTCCTTGGGCTTAACCTAACACAACTAAACAATTGGTTCCACTTTGCTACCCCCTTTCGGCTCACGTAGAGGGGGCCAGATCGGTAGTTATGTACTTTTCTCCAACGGGCCTAGGGTTTCTCTAGAGAGGAGCTCTAGAGTGTCTTAATCCCTCCCAAGCATAGGGTATCACAGAACATGTTTGTTAGAGTGTGGCATGGGCCTTGGATGACCACGATCTCCTCATTCTTTGTGTTAGGGCTTCATCGGCGTTAGATTCTCTCTCGCGGGTTCCAAGGCTACTCATAGCTCGAAACATCCAGATCTGGCGGAACAGGGGGAATCTTGCCAAGAGGTGGGCCCTACCATTGTCTTGGGTGTTCCTTGGGCCTAACCTAACAGAACCAAGCAATTAATTCCGCTTTGCTACCCCCTTTCGGCTCACGTAGAGGGGCCATGTCGGCAGTTCCGTCCTTTCCTCCAACGGGCCTAGGGTTTCTCCGGAGAGGAGCTCCGGAGCGTCTTAATCCCACCCAAGCCTAGGGTATCAAATAACATGTTTTTTAGAGTGTGGAATGGGCCTTGTATGCACAATATTCCCTCACTCTTTGTGTTAGGGCTTCACCGGCGTCAGATTCTCTCTAGTTGTTGCAGGACTACGTACTCAGGGACCGAAACTCCCGGATCTAACGGAACGGGGGCTTCTTGCCAAGAGGTGGGACCTACCATTGTCTTGATTATTCCTTGGGCCTAACCCAACACAACCAAGCAATTATTTCCACTTTGCTACCCCCTTTCGGCTCACGTAGATGGTCCAGAATGATAGTTCTGTCCTTTTTTCCACCGGGCCTAGGGTTTCTCTAGAGAGGAGCTCCATAGCGTCTGAATCCCACCCAAGCCTAGCATATTCCATACCATGTGTGTTAGAGTAAGCCGGCCTAGGGTTTCTCTAGAGAGGAGCTCCGGAGCGTCTGAATCCAACCCAAGCCTAGCATATTCCATACCATGTGTGTTAGAGTGTGGCTTGGGTCCTGGATTCCCAATATTCCCTCACTCTCTGTGTTATGGCTTCACCGGTGTCGGATTCTCTCTCGTGGGTTCCTGGACTACTCATAACCCGAAACTCCCGGATCTGACGGAGAACAGAGGGAATCTTGCCAAGAGGTGGGCCCTACCATTGTCTTGGGTGTTCCTTGGGCCTAACTTAACACAACCGAGCAATTAGTTCCACTTTGCTACCCCTTCCGGCTCACATAGAGGGGCGAGAACGACAATTTCGTCTTTTTCTCCAGCGGGCCTAGGGTTTCTTCGGAGAGGAGTTCCGGAGCGTCTGAATACCACCCAAACCAAGGGTTTTCCATACCATGTGTGTTAGAGTGTGGGATGTGCCTTGGATTCCTCACTCTTTGTGTTAGGACTTCACCGATGTCAGATTCTCTCTAATGGGTTCCAGGACTACTTAGAGCCCGAAACTCTCGGATCTGAAGGAACGGGGGGAATGTTGCCAAGAGGTGGGCTGTACATTGTATTGGGTGTTCCTTGGGCCTAACCTAAAACAACCAAGCAATTATTTCCACTTTGCTACTCCCTTCCGCCTCACGTAGAGGGGCCAGATCGGCAGTTCTGTCCTTTTCTCCAACGGGCCTAGAGTTTCTCCGAAGAGGATCCCCAGAGCCTCTTAATCCCACCCAAGCCTAGGGTATCACATAACATGTTATTTAGAGTGTGTCATGGGTCTTGGATGCCAAAGATTCCCTCACTCTTTGTGTTAGGGCTTCACGGGCGTCAGATTCACGATCTCTCGCGGGTTCTAGGGCTCTTCATAGCCCGAAACTCCCGGATCTGACGGAACGGGGGGAACCTTGCCAAGAGGTGGGCCCTACCATTGTCTTGGTTGTTCCTTGGGCCTAATTAACCTAACAGAACCAAAAACTTAGTTCCACTTTTCTACCCCCATCCGGCTCACGTAGAGGGGCTAAACCGGCAGTTCCGTCCTTTTCTCTAATGGGCCTAGGGTTTCTCCGCAGAGGAGCTTCGGAGCGTCTTAATACCACCCAATACTAGGGTATCACATAAAATGTTTGTTAGAGTGTTGCATGATTCTTGGATGCACAAGATTCCCTCACTCTTTGTGTTAGGGCTTCACCGGCGTCAGATTCTCTCTCTCTCTCGAGTTCTAGGACTACCCAGAGCCCAAAACTCCCGGATCCGACGGAACGGGGGGAATCTTGCCAGGAGGTAGGCCCTAACATTTTATTTGGTGTTCCTTGGGCCTAACCTAACACAACCAAGCAATCATTTCCACTTTTCTATCCCTTTCCGGCTCACATAGAGGGGCTAGAACGGCATATTCATCTTTTTCTCCAGCGGGCCTAGGGTTTTTCCGGAGGGGTTCCAGAGCGTCTGAATCCCACCCAAACCAATGGTTTGGCATACCATGTGTGTTAGAGTGTGGCATGGGCCTTGGATGCCCAAGTTTCCCTCACTCTTTGTGTTAGGGCTTCACCGGCGTCAGATTCTCTCTCGCGGGTTCCAAGACTACTTAGAGCTTGAAACTCCCCCTTCGGACACACCCGAGGGAATACTATGAGAACATGTGATAGATATTACTTTTCCATATACCTATAGCCTACCATAACACGACCAAACAAAATATTCCATTAGGACACCCCCTTCTGACGTCGGTGGAAAGGGTAGACCAAAAGCTGACTTTTCGGTCAACATTCCAGAGTTTTGCTGAAGCGGGGGCTCCGGAGCATAAGAATCCCTACAAAACCTAGATGGGGTCCAATCATGTCTATACAAGTGTGTTTGGAGGCGGAGAGAGATCCAAGATCCTAATAAGAGGTGTGACTGGTTTCACCGACATCACTTGTACAGAGGAAAGGTTCTTGCACTACATCTCGAAACTCCCCTTTCACACGAACTTGAGCGAAAGTCTTATCGGAACTAGTGGTAGATATTAGTTCTCCATGTACCTATGGCCTACCCTAACACAACCAAACGAAATATCCCATTGGGACACCCCCCCTTCCGACGCCGGTGGAAGGGGTAGACGAAAAGGTGGACTTTGAGCATGAGAAGCCCTACCACATGCAAACTAAATATACAATTGGGACACCCCTTCGGAGCTGAAATTTAGGGAGTTTCAATCAAACTTGAGTCAAAATAAAGATAATACACTCACACTGAAGGGAACTTAATTAAGATAATAATAATTACAGACAATAAAAGCCTAAACTAGGTGGTGGCACTCCTCGGACCCGCAGTTCGGGCAGGTTCTCGGTTGTGCAAGTGCCCAGCTGCAAATGGGGCACTTACATCGGAGGAAGAAGGCGTTTGCTGGCGGGGCGGCAGGTTCTGGCGGTTCCAAGGGGCGCCACTCTGTCTCGGGCGAGTCCTCTTCCTCCTCCTCCTCATCGGAACACTCCGTGTCGCTGGAGTGCACGTTGTTGTCGATGCAGTAGGAGTGGAGCCGCCCTAAGTGCTCCAGCTCCACTTGCTTGTCCCAGTACAACGAAGACATGGCGTCCTGGGGGTCATGACGCCTCGTCTGCCACGACATGTTCTCGTAGCACTGGTTGATGTATTCAACGCGTGCCTAGCCGGAGAGACGCGGCGCCACCGGGACGAAGATGGCGTTGGTCTTCCAACATTCCGGGAGGCGTAAAGCAGATGGCATGGGAGTGTTCGTGCGGATAAGTGAGCGCACGTCCTACTCCATCAGCAGATTATCGTAAGATGGAGGCGCATGGGCACCCGCAGGGTTATGGGGAGCTCATTGGCCGGCCGCGTCGCGTCGGCGTTGGTGCATAGTGGAGGCCGAGAGAAGCTAATGGATGAGTGGATTTTAGGAGTGGAGGAGGAGAGAAGCTAATGGAGGAGTGGACTTTAGGAGTGCAGGAGGAGAGATGCCCGGCCCCGTAAAATTTAACTCTGGCCAAAATAGCTCTCCACGGTACGTGCATTAATGTCTCAGTGCATGGGAAAGACGGGACGTCGCCACAGTTCTGTCTACATGCGCGTTGAGCCTGCTTTGGGGCTAGCTAGCTGTTGCACTTCATGCCTGCAAACTTTGGGCGAGCTAGCTGCATGCCGCGTGAGACGTGCACTCTTTTCCTCCGTGCGCTGCGTGTTGTGCCTCCGTGACCCATCGCGTCTTGATCTTAATGCGTGCCTGCGCGCGTGCCCGGCCATGTGCATGCATGCCCATGCCTCGCTTCTACTATTGCATGTTTTGCCGGCTAGCTGTGGACTGCTGGGTCGAAATCGGCGCCGGCCGTATGCGTACTGGCCCGTGCTGCATGCGTTGCTCCGCACCTGCATGACCTGGCCGTTTATGTGTGCTCATTGTCATTGCTGCTCCTGGACAGCAAATTCAATGGTAAAGGCCGGCCTCGACACCAATTAATGGTGTTTGGTGATCCGCCGGTCGGCCTCTCCCCGCCGCTATATTTCCCGATCGGTGCATTTGGAGGCCTCCGCAAAACGCACCCCCTTCATCAACACGTCTCGAACAGATAGCTTGTGCAAAACATAATAGCTAGGTAAGCTTTGTGCTCTCTGTGCGCGCCATAGCCTGAACGACCATCGAGCTGATCGGGGAGAAACCGCTCGAGGACGCACGCCAAGTGGAGTACGTCCGCCCTGACGGATATGACAACTCCGACATGGTGTAGTTCTTCACCGCTGGTGGAAATATCTCTCCTTGGAGCGCCGTGCACATCGTTCTTGGCGCAAAGTACGCCGATCGGCGGATGTTCATCATCGACCACGGCAAGGACGGCGGCGGGGTCTATGCAAGGCTTTGGGAGCATGACTCGAGAGCAAATCTGCACGGCAGCCTCGACTGGCTGAGCGACACCCCGGTGTGTTGTGTCCAGGTCAACCCTTTGCTCCTCTAGAACGAGTACGTCCCACTGGTGCGTCCGGTTGTTCATGTCCTTCATCGTGGCAACTAGTGTGCTTATTGAGCATATGTGTAACCTAATACGTCGTCGACTCATCGTGTTTTACTTGTCGACACGTCTGTGTGTGCTGTCATTGTGTTTTGCTACTCTATAATTAAGTTAATACTCCCTCCGTTCCAAAATAGATGACTTCGATTTGTCAAAACATGCACGTATCTAGACATATTTTAGTCTACATACATGCTTGTTTGGACAAATGGAAGTCATCTATTTTGGAACGGGGGGAGTATGTGTTGTGTTGCAAGTACTCAGTTATCTGTAGTTCTTTAGTTGTCGTTGGTTTCACATAGAAACGTTCCGCATATTCTAACGCGTTTTATGCCCGACGACCTCAACTCCAAAATTATTTCATAATACTTTTTTATTTCCTCACAAGGTCCCTTTAGTAAATTATTGCATAAATGGTCCATTTGTTTAAGCCACCCATCAGCATCTGACGGCTGTTTCCCGCACTTCCGCCAAAATTTCGCGTCCCTCCGAAAATTTGGCGCCAGGACAGCCCACTCAAGTTTTTTTACGCAAGAATATTACTTCTCAGCCCTCCCGCACACAACGGTCAAACTTTATCATGGAGGGCATTTCTGTAATCATTTTGAAACCCTCCCTTACCCCCTCGGCCCTCGCCCAAAGAATCGACTACTCCACCTTCTCCCCTCCAGTCCCCGTCCTGCCAGACCAGATCCCATCCCACTTACATATCGCCATATAGCTCGCTTGCCAGATCTTCCACGTCGCCGTCGAGATCCCCCACCCCGCTCAGGTCACCGTCCAGGACCACCACCCCGCCGTCGTGCTCACCGGTCTGCCACATCGTCACCAACCTCGCCGGCGTGTGCTCTCTGGTGTGCCACCTCGCCGTCGTGCTCACATGTCTTCCACATCGTCACCAACCTCGCCTTCGTGTGCTCGCTGGTGTGCCACCTCGCCATTAACCTCGGCGTACGTCCAGATCTGCCACCTCGTCTCCAACCTCGCCGCAACTTTACCGTCAATATCTGCAACCACGCCGAGATGGGTAAAGGTTGAAGGTGAGAAACGCAGTAAGATTGATGGTTTTTCATATGTTCGATGCAATTAATATTTCCGAATTAGTTGTCTGTTTAATTGTATGCTTGATCCTTCTTATGTTCGATGCAATTAATCTCTCAAAATTGTTTGATCGATGCTTCTTAATTATCCTGCTAATGTTTGATGTAATAAATCTCTCCAAATTGTTTCTCTGTTTAGTTGTATGATCGATGGTTCCTTATGTCCGTCTTTGTTCTTGGCTTTGCATTTATAACTTTGTATAGTGGTAAACAGAGCATTGTCCATGTGTTAATTCTGACAAATCTGTAGCGGAAATGGATGTGTTGCCCTCCTGATGCTCCTTTTTTAATTATTTGCTTTCGTAGTAGAAAAGACTGCACAGTTTCTTTTAATGGAAATCGATAGGGGGACCTTCTTGCTAATCTTGCATAAAAATAAAAATAGAAGTATCGAGCTTTGTTTTCCTACGGTAAAAGTTTGCATATTTCCAGCATGTATACTATTAGGTTTAAGCTCACTTTGCTTATGAACCTATCAGTCTTAGTTACGAATCTATGATCAGAATTTCTATTACTTACACTGGACTGTTCTTACAGGATGAGTACCTTAATTTTTGATGATGTATTAGGTTCTTACCAAGTGTTTATATTTGGATCTTACTTTGAGTTATTTATTCATGTTAGGATCACCACTACACCCCATGGAAGAAGAGCGTGCCAGAACTATCGTGGCAAATAATGCAAGGATGCATCAACTGGGTGTAAAGTCTTTAGCAAGTATTCTTTCATGTTGTAAGGACCCCAGACCGGCAGTCTGAAACCCTCCGTATGCATACATTCACGATCCCAGAAAGATCAGTCGTGAACAACATACAAAGTTGGCACACAGAAATACATCATCCATTACACGAATACATAAAAGTATTACATAAAAGATCACATGATCAAGTCTAACACAACTGCCACAAAGGGCAGGCAACTTAACAAACACAGCGGAAGACAATTAAAACACAACGTAGTTGAGCCCAAGTCACGCCTTAACCTACAGGCTGCTGACCCGGAGACGATCCTAGTTCGCAAAGCCGTCAACTCCGTACTTCTCTTCATAGATCTCCTTCGGAGGCTCCTTCTCAAAATCTGATAAGTAGATACCAGGGGCGAAACCATAATGAGTACATTTGAATGTACTCAGCAAGACATCCATCATGTAACTTACCAAACATGCAAATATGCTTATATGGTGGAATAGGTAGGCTATAAATAGGGTTCACTATCAATGGTGTTCATATAGGATGACACCACAGTTGCAGTCAAATTAATCTGTACCTTCGTTGAAGAAGATACTTCAGAAGAAAAATAATATAGTTTTATTTCTCTTGTAGATATCACATGTACAAGAGGTTTTGTAAAACTTTGTTAAAGAATATTTTCTCTTTGCAAAACTTCTTGGAATCAGTTTCCAGAATTCTTGCTTAGAGTAGAAAAGGTTTTCTTTGCAAAACATTTTGTTTTGTAGAACAACATCTGGCTTTTCATCATCGATGATACCTCCACGGTATAAGTTTCCATTTCCTTTCCGAACTTCACAAGTTCAACACTTCCCTTCTAAAATTCCTTTTCAAAAACTTCCTCTTTTGAAAACATTGACACAATGCTAGCTACATGGCCATTCAACTGTCCATATCCGAGGACGCGGCTTCTTCGAAAAAGTTGTACTCTGCAGAGGTGTACACATCCACCAGATCCAGTACACCTCCCGTGAACAATCACGGACTGTAACAACAGTATGTAAACATCAGGTATCTGATCATAACCATACACTATGTTCAAGCTAGAATATGCCTATCTCTCAGTTGAGTTTTACCACATCCCCGGCACCGAGCTAATCCCCGCCAAGCCAGGATGCCTCAACTGATGCATCCGGAGGGAAAATTAATCCCACACTTTATATGTCTCCACGACATTCGGTTTAGAGGATCGCATCCCCTATAGCACATTGAGATAGCACACACTAATAAGAACAAACTTCAAGTTAAGCCCCTTGCCCATGTTGGGGTAGAGTGGCAGTACGGTAAAGGTTGTCCGGCGAAGACTAGGTTATGTGTCATTTTTGAAAACACCACTTTCTCAAAAATGACCACTTCCACATTCCTCCGGAGAATAAGGATCCGCCTTTTCTCCGGGATTTTTTCTGTAAAGCCTTTGTTTTGTAGAATCACAATTTTAGGGTGTCCACTTAGGGACTAGTATATTTGATGGTAATAAATACCATGTGGTGGCTTATGGGCTTGGTATTACCAAGTTTAACTATTGGCATGATAGTAACCTATAATATAGTATAGTAGTAATTTCCACATCAAAAATAGTTTTGATAATCAAGTTTTTGTAAAACTTCAGAGGTAAAACATGCATGATAGTTAATGATAAGTATTGTATCAGCAAGCATCAGGATGGCTTGCCTGGTATCTCCTTGTGTCCCTAGTTTTGGAGTGACTGGAACTTGAAACAGAGCTTCACGACACTTCCTTCCTCTTCGTTTTCTAACGTCGTAAAAAGAATAAAGGACACACGTTCAGAACCAATCAAGGCAAGCAACGATACATAACAATACATACAACAAGGAAACTAATAATAACTAATCACACAATTATTAATGGAGCAAACAATCAAACAAACACACTTGGCAGAAATGCCATTTAATAAGACAACTTAAGGTTGGAGGAACATATCTCACAACCTCAATATCATGGATTCAGTGGTGTGCCACTCTCATACCAAGATATTAATAAACCCAAAATAAACTTAGTTTCACAAGGGTGAGACTACTAAAAGTATATAAAACATGCACAATAATAATCATGGCAATGGGTCTATCAACCAAACCACAAAAAGAACAAGGTAGCTAATCTGCTAAGCCTAAATTCACACCAAGAATAAATAAGGCACATGATTTGCAAAAGTTACTTGTACAAATCAGTGAGCCTACACAAGTGTAACAAGGTAACAGACTCATCACAAAACACACAATTTCTCATAGTGAGAACAATAGAAACAATGACTAAAAAGGAGGAATCCTAGTGACATGTTTCTACTAAAAGTTTGCTATGCAAGCAAGCATAATAAGTAAAGTACTAAAATGCAAACAAGGAACCATGTTATCATAATGGAAAATGAAAACATGTCCCCATGCAAGGATACACAAATATCTACCAAACACAAGTTGGCAGGAAAAATAATTCAATACAAAAAACTGCTAAGGAAAACTAGTACTACTCACACATGAAGAATCAATGGATGCATTTTAATCAAGTAATTGAAAAACAACCAGAGGGTCCATGTCATAAAAACAGTAGTGAAAATCATCTATACCTGCTATAACAAAAATATCCCATTTGATAAAACAAGGCATCAATTTGCAGGGCAACTCCTACATACTAGTAGTAATAAAAAGGGCATTACTAGAGGAATCAAACAACACTCCAAATATGGATTTTTCCTAGCAAGCCACACATGATTACAACCACTTACAAACAGAAGCATACACATTTTCATTTAGCACTAAAAATCCAAAGCAAAAAAAATACTAGGCACTCAATAGTTAGAGAACTATATAAAAGAAACACATCTAGTGTGGGGGAAATAATGTTTCCACCAAAAATGCAATGACACCAGTGGGTGTTCCACTAGCATAACAAAGCATTAAGAGGTCACAATGCCTCTGGTCATACTTGATAAAAAATAACAAAAGACTAAACTAGCACCTAGTGCAATAACAATACTAGCAGAAAATAATAGGGTGCTAACACAAGCAAGGTAATGCTACTCATGCTATTATTTTCACACAAGTGAAAAATCTAGGGATCAAGTACTCATAAGAATATAACCAAAATTCTACTGGTCCTATGAATACAACACAAAAATATGTGGCTACACAACCACAAATGTTTATGACAAAAATTCCACACATGAGGGAATTTTTCCATAACATTCTCATAGTCATGTCAAAGCTACTCATGCTTTTCTACCAATTCAAATGAAAGCTAGCAGAGGTGATAACACACAATAATAAGTACCAACATGGTACTGGATCCAATCAAGAATCCAAGTGTTTGCACATAAAGCTAACACTCAAAAATGCTATGCAAGTATTACTAGAGAATAATCATATGTTAATAACAAAAATCATATTTCTTCTCCACTCAAGTCCACACAATCTAACATGCTAAAATAGTTAAGTAACACTTAGAAAACAAGTTCACGCAACTTTTACATGCTAGAAAACAACATTGCAACACAAGAATATATTCACACAATTTAATTTCCTAAAATGCCAAAATGGCAGAAACATGCAAAACAAAGATCTGTCCATCAAATTTTATAGGATGCTCTAAAAATTAAACCCATCTAGGTTTGGATAGCCCTAAACATATACAAGACCATACATTTGAGTTTGCATCAAAACTCATTTTTAATAATTTTATACAAATCACCAAAGTGCTCTCTGGTGTTTTACCAAATTGCATGCCATTTCAAAAATACAAGGAACTTGGAAGCAAGGTTAATTGATCCTGTTAGGAAATTTCAAGGGATTTCCAATTCAATTGGCCTCACTCCATTCTGAGTTGTGAAATACAAATGGTGCTCATTTTGGTGTTTCTGGTACCTGTTGCCAAATCATTTTTCATTTCAAAACTATACATCCAAATGTAGATCTACAAGTTGTAGATGGTTTAGATTTTGTTTATTCACCACTGTGATTTTTGGCTTTGTCAAAATCATCTTTTAGGTTGCCTTTTTGAGCCAAAAGTAAACAGGTCTGTCTCTGAAAAAAATAAAATGGGAAACAAAGCATTATTGGGCTAGATCTCGTATTTGGCCGGCCAGATCTGTCCTACCGCGGCCAGTACTAGCCTCAGGGGCTGACTAGCGGGCCAGAGGCCACGGTGGCTGCCACGCAGGCAAGCACGGGGCCACCAGCCGGTTCAAAATCCACGCGCGCGGGTCAAGGGACTGCTGACGCCCGCATGACGCGTGCGCGCGTCATCCCGCCGGCGGGAATGCTCCGGCGAGCTCCAATCTCGCGTTTCCGGCCATCAAAACTCGAACAAAAAGTAGCTATGCGTTGTACTCGTTGCGGGGAACCACCTAGTCGCTGCCTCGTTTCCAGGGAAGGCCGGAGAGTGGCCGGCGACGAGGGCACGCCTGCGGCCGGACAGCGGCCTCGACTCGGCGGCGATTTAGAGCGAGAGGGAGAGGGAAAAAGCACGGCGGGGGGCCGCCTCCTTACCCTAGACGCGTAGGGGTGCTCGGAGAAGAAGGAGGGGGCTCGAGTCGCCGGGAATCCGTCGCCGGAGTGCGTCGGGGTCGGAGAAGAAAATGGACGGCGCGGCCACCACGATGCGTTCTGGCTCGATTTCTTCAGCAGGGAGGACTAGGACGACGAGGCGGAGACGATGGGACCACCGGCGACCGGCGGCGAGCCCTCCAACCACCGAATCGACGGCGAGGCCTTTTCTAGGGTTTCGGGTTTAGATATTTTCAGAGGAGAGAGAGAGTTAGTCCGAGGGGGAGAGAGAGATGGGACAGGTAGCAGCACATGGGGGGGTTTAACCATCTAGAAGACTTCCACTCGAAGGCAATGGAGCATGGGCTTCCATGCCTCAACTTGCAGCTACAGGAAGAAGAAGAACAAGAAGAGGTGAATCAGCTCACATTTTGGTCCCTGGTAAATTACAAAAAGGTCCTTTTCTCTCTTTTCCCTCTCTGGAAAAAGCTGTTTTCACCAATCAAACAAAGTCAAAATTTGAAATCCTTTTGCCAAAAATTCTTATTAGTTAAGATACACAACATATGTGAAAATTGGCTCAATTGGAGAAACTTGATAATTCAAAGTTGTTCAAATTTGAATTCTTACATAAATGGACATTGAATTTATTAACCTACTTAGGAGCTTCCAAAAATGATAATTTTTGGCACACATTCCTTATTTGATGTGCTACTTATGTGGTAGAAAATTCAAGTCATTTCGATTTACTTCATAGAACAAACTTGTTCAAATTTCAAAAAGGTGCTGTCAAGAAAACAGGGGTTTTTGGCAACTTAAACAATTCAAAAACTTGTTACCTTTTGGTTTTCATCCTTATTTATCATGTAGAGCATGTGGTATTTATTTCATGGAATTTGAAAAATGTTTGTAGAACAAACGTGTTCAAAATCCCAAATGTTGCTGTGGAGAAAAACCATGTTTTCAGGACTTTAGTGGATTCAATTTTTGGTCTCCTCTTGTGTGTGTTCCTTATTTGATATAAGGAAGCAATGGTATGAATTTCAAATCATTTGAAGAAAGTTTCCAATAGTAACTTGTTTGAGTTTTCTGTTTCTAGAAATATTGGAAATTCAATTTAATAAGGCACTTTGCTTTTCTTTAGCAATGCTTTGCCAAAATATTTATGTGGCTAGAGATAGCAAGTCAATGCTCTCCAATACCTTTGTTTTTAAGCTTGCAAGGTTGGAAAAACATTTTATAAAATTTTGGTGAAGCATCTAAGAATGCCTCTTTTTCTGATAATCTTTTAGGGAAATTTATTAAGTGTTTCCTCTTTCTTAATTTTAGAACTTGGAATAATATTCAACAAGTATTGGATTCATAAGATGTTTTTGTAAAACTCTTTGATCAATATTTACTTTAGAAAATATTGTCAAAGTCATTGGAACAATATGTTGAATATTTTTAGATTACTGCTTTGCAATCTTTTTAAGTTTGCAAGTTTATATAATTAATTTGTTTAGTTGCACTCAAACAAATACAACCAAAGTTTAATTGTCAAGCAATTAGCAAAACAACTGTGTTATCAGGTATTCCAAAATTGGGATGTGACATGTCTTCCCCCCTTAAAAAGAATCTCGTCCCCGAGATTCGCAAGCGAGGACTAAGGGAGGGCCAACAAACACAATGTTAGTGTTGGAGTGTAGGTGCTTCCCCCCTTTGATTTTTCTTGGGAGGAGGGGTACTTCCCTAAATTAGCAAATTCACTTTAAAAAGTACACCAGTACTGTTTTAGGTCCAAAACTTTTGTTTCCTTGTTTGAACAAAAATTAAGGTTAGTGCAGAACTACCTGGAAACGTACCGTCAATTATTACATGAGTTCCTAGCTATATCCCACATCTTACATAACACATATGGAGTGGTGTACCACTCTCATAACAAGGTATATAAGAAGCTAAAAATATAGCTTGTGGGTGCAAAGGTTAGGTTGCTAAGGTAAAACAAACAGACAGAACAATAGCCACGGCAGTGGGTGTTACTCCCCACAAGCAACTATCATTTAAATATGTTCATGATTTTAGTTGGATGTTTTAGTTTCATAAGATACTCTTAAGCACAATCATAACACAATATAAACTCATGCTAAGGTAAAACATTTAAACAAAATCCAATAAGCAAGCAAACAACACCACAGATGAATAGACTATTTATTCACTAGGTTATCGTTTACTAGAGGTTTTGAAATCCATCAATCATGAACAATTAGAAAACAAACAGTAGCTAAAAACCAATGAATCCAATCATAAAGGTACTCTAAAACACCATCTTTACACAAGATAAAAACTCCTATTACACAGGCATAAAAAAAACAGGACTGCACAAATAACACACTAGTATGAAAAATCTACACCAGCATGCTATGAGAGATAATCATATCCTATAACCATAGAACATGCAACTAAATAGTTCATGGCATGATAACAGAAGTAATAACTTCCTAAACATGCTATATCCACACATATACTCATAAAATAAAAAGAGGGTAATACTAGAGCAAAAATCACCATTTTCTAGTGGTGAAACTAGTTTCGCCCTAGAGAAGCAAACAATGCTATCATGATGTTTAAACTTAAACAATCAAGTCATGAATATAAGTGTACCTAATAACAGTACACCAATCCTACTCATGTTAGTAAACACAAACATCAAAAAAATCCCATGATACAACTATTAAACATGCATAAATTAATTCTAGCAATTTATGTTTTTCTTAAACAATTACTAGCAAGCAAGCAAGGTATAACTCACACAACCAGTAGCTATGCAAGTAATGAAAAGTTATCTAAACCTTTTCAAAAATCCATACACTCAATTTAAAATTATTCACAAACAATCTACCAATCAAGAGGAATTTGTTTTATTTGCGAACAATTTAATTTTAGCACACGATAGTGAAACATTTCTTAACATGATACCCCTAAGGAATATTATGCTAACAAAAGGATCACACCTAAATATACTAGTATTTACTAATAAGAAATAAACTTCTCACTTGCATAGGTTAGAACAAACAATTATATTTTCCATGGTGGAAAATAGAAATCAATCACATAGTGAAACATGCTATTTTCACACATGTGTATGGTTGGGGATTTTCATCCTCAAGCCAAAATGCAATGGGACCAGTGGGCTATGGCCTACTAATACCAAGGAAAAATAGGTACTAAGCCTCTGGTTACTCATGAAAAACTTTGCATACAAGATAAAAATATAAGGCTATTTAATCTAGTGAAGCAATACTAGTGCACATTGATAGCAATTCTTACACATGCTTTACTATTAAGAGACATGCAAGATAACATAGGTACAAGCATCAAAATAACAGTACCTAAATGGTACTGGACTCAAAGAAACATAGCACAAAATTTACTAAGAAAGTATACACAGATCTAGTTCTCACAATACTTCCAATTAATAAACTAGAAGGTAACAAATGCTATTTCATTTTTATTCGAGTTTTCCAATCATGCACACACTTTCTAGGGTAGATTTATTGTAATAAAACAACATAATAACAAGTCCTAACAAGTCCATATAAGTTAGGAAGCAAGATTGAATAAAACACAAATTCATTTCAATCAAGAGCACTCAAAGAAACAAAGACAGGAAAACTGCTGTTTTCTATATCTATTATAACTATTCCATCGCTCACTTAATTTCTAAACCCCGAATATCATAGTACTTACAACGCCTACTAAGATTTGGTTTCCAAAGTAGATACACCTGATATCCTATTGACTAGTAAACGAATAGGTCATCATCTTATTTTCTCGTGACTTCTCCTTTTTACCAACTAGATTAAAAAGTGTCGTAAGTCACTTAATTCTTTGGTTTAGAAAGAGTTGTCAGTAGTTCGCATGCTTTGGTTAGGTGTCAACCTAAGATTAGCCAAAGCATGCTAGTCTTGTTAGCTTTCTATATAATATGTTTGTCCGACAAGACACGACTAGTGTCATACGTCGAATATTAAATTGTGCTCTTCGGATTGGTTTTTGTGGGGGTTGCGCATCATGGCATGTGAAGACTTCTTTTGCACCTTTCTCCAGAGGAGGGAGGTATATAAATTTTTAAAAGGGGATTTCTCTTGTTTGGTCTTTTAAAAGGGGACATAAAAAGGTGCAACGTTTAGCCAACAGGGCAAAACGAGTCTTTTGCAAACAGGCAAACATAGAGGTTTTGGTCAGTAGTGGTTGGTGCATTCACGCCTTTCTTCTTTGAGGGTTGTCGTTGTTGGATCTTTATCTGTTGGAGTGCATCACTGGTAGCAACACTAGCAGCTCGTGTGGCTTGATGGTCCTCTATATAGGCCCAACGGTGCTTTCATTGATTGTGGGGGAGATGGTGGTGGTTCACGACGGTGGCATTTCGAAGCGAAAACAAGTATAAGTCTAAGCAACAAATCCTTGTTTTTGAATATTATACAAACATTTTTTCTTGCAAAAACCTAACAAGAGGCGATTCAAAAACAAGAGCGGGGCAATCACAAATTTGCCAATTTTGAGCACCCCACAAACATATAGAAGCCTAGATGAACCAAAATTCTACACCACACAATAGCACAAAGTCCTACGGACACACATAAGCAAGCCATAACACACAAGCAAGACTCTATTGGAGCTACGTCGGGGAATGATCCAAAAATCCTAGAAGTGGCTGAAGAACTATATCTACTTCTGACCATCATCACTGTAGAGCTAGGCAATTAGTTTGGTCTTCTCGGGACATCGGCAAGTATAAAAGTTTTTGTATGGAAACAAGATAATAGAAATAAAGTTTTGATAAACCTTTTTAACTGAGAGAGGTAATAATATGCAACAATCTGTTTTTGAAACCCCAACTATTTTCTGGACAGAAAACTTCAAATACGAGAGATGTTTCAAAAACAGAGCGGAGCAGTTGCAAACACGTAAGAAATAAACTCTTAACCGAGAGAGATACTAACTCTGTAAGGCCCGCCCTTCGAACCACTGTTCAAGGACGCCCTTGATATGCATTTAGAATCTTTTGAAAAGATCAGAAGGAGGGAAAATATACTAAAATTCCCTTAGATAAAAATAATGTCGATAGTAAATAGGTTTTTACTCAAAAATACTTTTCTTTCCTAACTGACGTCCATGCTAACTAAGGTCTCCTAAGGTCAGGATGGCTCTGATACCAACTCTGTAAGGACCCCAGACCGGCAGTCTGAAACCCTCCGTATGCATACATTCACGATCCCAGAAAGATCAGTCGTGAACAACATACAAAGTTGGCACACAGAAATACATCATCCATTACACGAATACATAAAAGTATTACATAAAAGATCACATGATCAAGTCTAACACAACTGCCACAAAGGGCAGGCAACTTAACAAACACAGCGGAAGACAATTAAAACACAACGTAGTTGAGCCCAAGTCACGCCTTAACCTACAGGCTGCTGACCCGGAGACGATCCTAGTTCGCAAAGCCGTCAACTCCGTACTTCTCTTCATAGATCTCCTTCGGAGGCTCCTTCTCAAAATCTGATAAGTAGATACCAGGGGCGAAACCATAATGAGTACATTTGAATGTACTCAGCAAGACATCCATCATGTAACTTACCAAACATGCAAATATGCTTATATGGTGGAATAGGTAGGCTATAAATAGGGTTCACTATCAATGGTGTTCATATAGGATGACACCACAGTTGTAGTCAAATTAATCTGTACCTTCGTTGAAGAAGATACTTCAGAAGAAAAATAATATAGTTTTATTTCTCTTGTAGATATCACATGTACAAGAGGTTTTGTAAAACTTTGTTAAAGAATATTTTCTCTTTGCAAAACTTCTTGGAATCAGTTTCCAGAATTCTTGCTTAGAGTAGAAAAGGTTTTCTTTGCAAAACATTTTGTTTTGTAGAACAACATCTGGCTTTTCATCATCGATGATACCTCCACGGTATAAGTTTCCATTTCCTTTCCGAACTTCACAAGTTCAACACTTCCCTTCCAAAATTCCTTTTCAAAAACTTCCTCTTTTGAAAACATTGACACAATGCTAGCTACATGGCCATTCAATTGTCCATATCCGAGGACGCGGCTTCTTCGAAAAAGTTGTACTCTGCAGAGGTGTACACATCCACCAGATCCAGTACACCTCCCATGAACAATCACGGACTGTAACAACAGTATGTAAACATCAGGTATCTGATCATAACCATCCACTATGTTCAAGCTAGAATATGCCTATCTCTCAGTTGAGTTTTACCACATCCCCGGCACCGAGCTAATCCCCGCCAAGCCAGGATGCCTCAACTGATGCATCCGGAGGGAAAATTAATCCCACACTTTATATGTCTCCACGACATTCGGTTCAGAGGATCGCATCCCCTATAGCACACGGAGATAGCACACACTAATAAGAACAAACTTCAAGTTAAGCCCCTTGCCCATGTTGGGGTAGAGTGGCAGTACGGTAAAGGTTGTCCGGCGAAGACTAGGTTATGTGTCATTTTTTAAAACACCACTTTCTCAAAAATGACCACTTCCACATTCCTCCGGAGAATAAGGATCCGCCTTTTCTCTGGGGTTTTTTCCGTAAAGCCTTTGTTTTGTAGAATCACAATTTTAGGGTGTCCACTTAGGGACTAGTATATTTGATGGTAATAAATACCATGTGGTGGCTTATGGGCTTGGTATTACCAAGTTTAACTATTGGCATGATAGTAACCTATAATATAGTATAGTAGTAATTTCCACATCAAAAATAGTTTTGATAATCAAGTTTTTGTAAAACTTCAGAGGTAAAACATGCATGATAGTTAATGATAAGTATTGTATCAGCAAGCATCAGGATGGCTTGCCTGGTATCTCCTTGTGTCCCTGGTCTTGGAGTGACTGGAACTTGAAACAGAGCTTCACGACACTTCCTTCCTCTTCGTTTTCTAACGTCGTAAAAAGAATAAAGGACACACGTTCAGAACCAATCAAGGCAAGCAACGATACATAACAATACATACAGCAAGGAAACTAATAATAACTAATCACACAATTATTAATGGAGCAAACAATCAAACAAACACACTTGGCAGAAATGCCATTTAATAAGACAACTTAAGGTTGGAGGAACATATCTCACAACCTCAATATCATGGATTCAGTGGTGTGCCACTCTCATACCAAGATATTAATAAACCCAAAATAAACTTAGTTTCACAAGGGTGAGACTACTAAAAGTATATAAAACATGCACAATAATAATCATGGCAATGGGTCTATCAACCAAACCACAAAAAGAACAAGGTAGCTAATCTTCTAAGCCTAAATTCACACCAAGAATAAATAAGGCACATGATTTGCAAAAGTTACTTGTACAAATCAGTGAGCCTACACAAGTGTAACAAGGTAATAGACTCATCACAAAACACACAATTTCTCATAGTGAGAACAATAGAAACAATGACTAAAAAGGAGGAATGCTAGTGACATGTTTCTACTAAAAGTTTGCTATGCAAGCAAGCATAATAAGTAAAGTACTAAAATGAAAACAAGGAACCATGTTATCATAATGGAAAATGAAAACATGTCCCCATGCAAGGATACACAAATATCTACCAAACACAAGTTGGCAGGAAAAATAATTCAATACAAAAAACTGCTAAGGAAAACTAGTACTACTCACACATGAAGAATCAATGGATGCATTTTAATCAAGTAATTGAAAAACAACCAGAGGGTCCATGTCATAAAAACAGTAGTGAAAATCATCTATACTTGCTATAACAAAAATATCCCATTTGATAAAACAAGGCATCAATTTGCAGGGCAACTCCTACATACTAGTAGTAATAAAAAGGGCATTACTAGAGGAATCAAACAACACTCCAAATATGGATTTTTCCTAGCAAGCCACACATGATTACAACCACTTACAAACAGAAGCATACACATTTTCATTTAGCACTAAAAATCCAAAGCAAAAAAAATACTATGCACTCAATAGTTAGAGAACTATATAAAAGAAACACATCTAGTGTGGGGGAAATAATGTTTCCACCAAAAATGCAATGACACCAGTGGGTGTTCCACTAGAATAACAAAGCATTAAGAGGTCACAATGCCTCTGGTCATACTTTATAAAAATTAACAAAAGACTAAACTAGCACCTAGTGCAATAACAATACTAGCAGAAAATAATAGGGTGCTAACACAAGCAAGGTAATGCTACTCATGCTATTATTTTCACACAAGTGAAAAATCTAGGGATCAAGTACTCATAAGAATATAACCAAAATTCTACTGGTCCTATGAATACAACACAAAAATATGTGGCTACACAACCACAAATGTTTATGACAAAAATTCCACACATGAGGGAATTTTTCCATAACATTCTCATAGTCATGTCAAAGCTACTCATGCTTTTCTACCAATTCAAATGAAAGCTAGCAGATGTGATAACACACAATAATAAGTACCAACATGGTACTGGATCCAATCAAGAATCCAAGTGTTTGCACATAAAGCTAACACTCAAAAATGCTATGCAAGTATTACTAGAGAATAATCATATGTTAATAACAAAAATCATATTTCTTCTCCACTCAAGTCCACACAATCTAACATGCTAAAATAGTTAAGTAACACTTAGAAAACAAGTTCACACAACTTTTACATGCTAGAAAACAACATTGCAACACAAGAATATATTCACACAATTTAATTTCCTAAAATGCCAAAATGGCAAAAACATGCAAAACAAAGATCTGTCCACCAAATTTTATAGGATGCTCTAAAAATTAAACCCATCTAGGTTTGGATAGCCCTAAACATATACAAGACCATACAATTGAGTTTGCATCAAAAATCATTTTTAATAATTAAGTGCTCTCTGGTGTTTTACCAAATTGCATGCCATTTCAACAATACAAGGAATTTGGAAGCAAGGTTAATTGCTCCTGTTAGGAAATTTCAAGGGCTTTCCAATGCAATTGGCCTCACTCCATTCTGAGTTGTGAAATAAAAATGGTGCTCATTTTGGTGTTTCTGGTAACTGTTGCCAAATCATTTTTCATTTCAAAACTATACATCCAAATGTAGATCTACAAGTTGTAGATGGTTTAGATTTTGTTTATGCACCACTGTGATTTTTGGCTTGGTCAAAATCATCTTTTAGGTTGCCTTTTTGAGCCAAAAGTAAACAGGTCTGTCTCTGAAAAAAATAAAATGGGAAACAAAGCATTATTGGGCTAGATCTCGTATTGGGCCGGCCAGATCTGTCCTACCGCGGCCAGATCTAGCCTCAGGGGCTGACTAGCGGGCCAGAGGCCACAGTGGCTGCCACGCAGGCAAGCACGGGGCCACCAGCCGGTTCAAAATCCACGCGCGCGGGTCAAGGGACTGCTGACGCCCGCATGACGCGTGCGCGCGTCATCCCGCCGGCGGGAATGCTCCGGCGAGCTCCAATCTCGCGTTTCCGGCCATCAAAACTCGAACAAAAAGTAGCTATGCGTTGTACTCGTTGCGGGGAACCACCTAGTCGCTGCCTCGTTTCCAGGGAAGGCCGGAGAGTGGCCGGCGACGAGGGCATGGCGGCGGCCGGACAACGGCCTCGACTCGGCGGCGATTTAGAGCGAGAGGGAGAGGGAAAAAGCACGGAGGGGTCCGCCTCCTTACCCTAGACGCGTAGGGGTGCTCGGAGAAGAAAGAGGGGGCTCGAGTCGCCGGGAATCCGTCGCCGGAGTGCGTCGGGGTCGGAGAAGAAAATGGACGGCGCGGCCACCACGATGCGTTCCGGCTCGATTTCTTCAGCAGGGAGGACTAGGACGACGAGGCGGAGACGATGGGACCACCGGCGACCGGCGGCGATCCCTCCAACCACCGAATCGACGGCGAGGCCTTTTCTAGGGTTTCGGGTTTAGATATTTTCAGAGGAGAGAGAGAGTTAGTCCGAGGGGGAGAGAGAGAGGGGGCAGGTAGCAGCACATGGGGGGGTTTAACCATCTAGAAGACTTCCACTCGAAGGCAATGGAGCATGGGCTTCCATGCCTCAACTTGCAGCTACAGGAAGAAGAAGAAGAAGAGGTGACTCAGCTCACATTTTGGTCCCTGGTAAATTACAAAAAGGTCCTTTTCTCTCTTTTCCCTCTCTGGAAAAAGCTGTTTTCACCAATCAAACAAAGTCAAAGTTTGAAATCCTTTTGCCCAAAATTCTTATTAGTTAAGATACACAACATATGTGAAAATTGTCTCAATTGGAGAAACTTGATAATTCAAAGTTGTTCAAATTTGAATTCTTACATAAATGGACATTGAATTTATTAACCTACTTAGGAGCTTCCAAAAATGATAATTTTTGGCACACATTCCTTACTTGATGTGTTACTTATGTGGTAGAAAATTCAAGTCATTTTGAGTTACTTCATAGAACAAACTTGTTCAAATTTCAAAAAGGTGCTGTCAAGAAAACAGGGTTTTTTGGCAACTTAAACAATTCAAAAACTTGTGACCTTTTGGTTTTCATCCTTATTTATCATGTAGAGCATGTGGTATTTATTTCATGGAATTTGGAAAAAGTTTGTAGAACAAACTTGTTCAAAATCCCAAATGTTGCTGTGGAGAAAAACCATGTTTTCAGGACTTTAGTGGATTCAATTTTTGGTCTCCTCTTGTGTGTGTTCCTTATTTGATATAAGGAATCAATGGTATGAATTTCAAATCATTTTAAGAAAGTTTCCAATAGTAACTTGTTTGAGTTTTCTATTTCTAGAAATATTGGAAATTCAATTTAATAAGGCACTTTGCTTTTCTTTAACAATGCTTTGCCAAAATATTTATGTGGCTAGAGATAGCAAGTCAATGCTCTCCAATACCTTTGTTTTTAAGCTTGCAAGGTTGGAAAAATATTTTATAAAATTTTGGTGAAGCATCTAAGAATGCCTCTTTTTCTGATAATCTTTTAGGGAAATTTATTAAGTGTTTCCTCTTTCTTAATTTTAGAACTTGGAATAATATTCAACAAGTATTGGATTCATAAGATGTTTTTGTAAAACTCTTTGATCAATATTTACTTTAGAAAATATTGTCAAAGTCATTGGAACAATATGTTGAATATTTTTAGATTACTGCTTTGCAATCTTTTTAAGTTTGCAAGTTTATATAATTAATTTGTTTAGTTGCACTCAAACAAATACAACCAAAGTTTAATTGTAAAGCAATTAGCAAAACAACTGTGTTATCAGGTGTTCCAAAATTGGGATGTGACACATGTCCTACTGTATTCACACCCAAAAAGATCAAGAAGGAAGACTCTGAATCTGAGTACACTCCTAAGGATGACGTTGAAGAGGAATCAGATTCCTGTGAAGGAGTCTGGTCATGTCAATCCCTATTCAGTGAGGACAATGAGTTGCAGGTTATACCCTAATTCGGCAGCTCAACATTCTTCCATGATATCACAACAACTAGGGTGCAATGCTTAAAAATCTTTAAGTAATAAAAACTCCCTTTAGTTAAAAAAAACAACAACTAGGGCGCAACTTACGTATCTTGTGTTGAACAGTTTGATTACTATTGTGTCATATATATTGTGATACTTCATATATTCCATACCATAAGACGTTTTGGCAAGTAAAAGAGATGTCAGGCCTCGTCGCGCTCGCAAGGTACATGAGTGAACCGATTATTTGAGAGTATCTCAATTGATCTCTCGCAATTCTCTTGTTCTTTCGAAGTGTCACATTAGGATCATAAGGTGTTGGAGATGGCTTGCTACCAATAAAGCCAAAACGGCTCAAGACCTTCTCAACATAGTGTGATTGCGTCAACGTAATCTCACTCTCATCCTTAATAAGCTTAATATTCATAATTACATCAGCTTCTCCCAGATCTTTCATATCAAAGCACTTTGATAAAAAAAAGACTTGACCTCATTTATCACAATTATGCTCGTAACGAAAATCAGTATGTCGTCAACATACAAGTATAATATAACACTATCGCCCCCACCATGGCGGTAGTATACACACCTATCAGCCTCATTAATGACAAATCCCGCAGAAGTTAAAGTTCTGTCAAACTTCTCATGCCATTGCTTAGGTGCTTGCTTGAGTCCATACAAAATTTTTAACAATTTGCACACCTTTCTCTCTTCACCTTTTACCACAAACGCATTAGGCTGATCCATATAGATTTCCTCTTCCAACTCTCCGCTAAGGAAATTTGTCTTTACGTCCATTTGATGAATGATAAGACCATAAGAGGCAGCCAGGGAGAGTAGTATACGGATGGTGGTCAGTCTAGCAACAGGTGAATATGTGTCAAAGTAATCTTTGCCTTCTCTTTGGGTGCAGCCCTTGGCTACAAGCCTTGCCTTGTACTTCTCAATAGTACCATCAGGCCTTAGCTTCTTCTTGAACACCCACTTGCAACCCACTGGCTTACAACCATACGGTAATTTAGAAAAATCCCACGTCCCATTAGAAAGAATGGAGTCCATCTCATTGTGGACAGCTTCTTTCCAGTCATCTGCATCTGGAGATGCAAATTCCTCTGCAATAGACGTAGGAGTATTGTCCACAAGGTACACAATGAAATCATCACCAAAGGATTTTTCAATCCTCTGTCTCTTACTCCGTTTAGGAGATTTATTTCCATCCTTCTCAAGGACTTTCTCATCATGTGGTTGTTCAGTATAATTACTAGATGTACTAGATTCCTGAATTAATTCAGAAGAAAAATCAGCAAAGCTATGCATATCTTTCATAGGAAACATATTCTCGAAAAAATGTCGCATCACGAGATTCCATAATAGTATCAACATGCATATCAGGTACATCGAATTTAACCACTAGATATCTACAACCAATGCCACGCTGAGCATAGCCCATAAAGATACAATCCACTGTTTTTTGTCCGAGTTTGTGTCTCTTTGGAATTTGAACATTGACTTTTGCCAAGCATCCCCAAGTACGCAAATAAGAAAGTGATGGTTTTATCCCAACCCACTCCTCATAAGGGGATTTATCTTTATTCTTGTTAGGAACTTTATTCAGGACATGACAGGAAGTCACCAAAGCCTCCCCAAACCATGCCTTAGATAAACCAGCAGTGTCCAACATGGCATTCACCAAGTCGGTCAGCGTGCGGTTTTTCCTCTCAGTAATTCCGTTTGACTGGGGCGAGTAGGGAGGCGTCCTCTCGTGAATAATACCGTGTTCCTCACAGAATTCATCAATTACTTTCGAGAAATACTCTCCACCACGATCCGACCTAAAACGTTTGATCTTTCTGTAAGGACCCCCGAACCACTGTTCAAGGACCTCCGATATGCATATATTCACGATCCCAGATCACACCAATCGTGAACAACATATCAAGTTGGCATTCAGATACAACATCCTTACACGTTTACAACAAGACTTACACAAGGAACATGGTCACATGACCAAGTCTACACAACTGCCACGCAGGGTAAACACACAACACACATAGCGAAGACTAAAACACATACAACATAGTAGAGCCCAAGTCACGCCTTAACCTACAAGATGCTGACCGGGAGACGGTCCTAGTTCGCAAGGCCATCAGCGCAGTACTTATCCTCGTAGATCTTCTCCTGAGGCTCCTCCTTGAAGTCAGGCAAGTAAATTCCAGGGACGAAACCAATATGAGTACGTTTGAAGGTACTCAGCAAGACACCCATCATGTAGATTACCAAATGAAAGTATGCTTATATGGTGGAATAGGTAGGCTATACATAGGGTTCACTATCCATGATATATGAAAGATACATCATAGTTGATTTTAAAAATTCTCTGTATCTTTGTTGAAGAAGATACTTCAAAAGAAAATAATATAGTTTTCTTTCTCTTGTAGATATCACATGTACAAGAAGTTTTGTAAAACTTTGTTAAAAAGAATGTTTTCTCTTTGCAAAACTTCTTGGAATCAACTTCCAGTTTTTGTTTAGAAAAGAAAGATTTTCTTTGCAAAACTTCTCATAAAACAACTTTTGGCTTTTCTTCAACAGTACCTCCACGGTACAAAGTTTCTTCTTTTCAGCACTTCACAAGTACAACTCCTTTTTCCAAACATCCTTTTTGAAAACATTGACACAATGCTAGCTACATGGCCATTCAACTGTCCATATCCGAGGACGCGGTTATTCAGAATAGTTTGACTATGCAGAGGTGTACACAATCCACCAGATCCAGTACATCTGCCCTGAACAACCACAAACTGTAACAACATTATGTAAACATCAGATAAACGATCCTAACCATCCACTATGTTCAAGCTAGAATATGCCTATCTCTTCAGTTGAGTGTAATCTCCCCGGCACCAGCTCCCACCCCGCCACGGCAGGAGACTCAACTGTCACACCCGGAGGAAAACTTAATCCCTCATTGTGTATGTCACGTATTCCCCTCCTAGCGACATTTCAGTTCGAGGGAGTATGTCCCCTCATAGCAAGTTGAGAAAGAACAAACACTAACAAAAACAAACTTCAATTTAAGCCCCTTGCCCATGTTTTGGTAGAGTGGCAGTACGGTAAAGGTTGTTCGGCGAAGACTAGGTTATGTGTCATTTTTGTAAAACACCTTTTTCCCAAAAATGACCACTTCAACATTCCTCCGGTGGATAAGGCTCAGCCTCTCCACCGGGTTTTCCATAAAGCCTTTGTTTTGCAAAAAACATATTTTTAGGGTGTGCACTTAGGGACTTATACTTTTGATGGTAATAAATACCATATGGTGGCTATGGGCTTGGTAACACCAAGTATCAACTACTGGCATAATACTATAAATTAATAGTAGTAGTAGTCACTCAAAAATAGTTTTTGGATAAACAAAGTTTTCGTAAAACCTTCAGAAGTAAAACATGCATGATAGATAATGATAAGTGTAGTAACAGCAAGCATCGAGATGGCTTGCCTTAAAACTCTTTTGTGTCCCTGGCCTTGAAGTAGCTTGAACTTGACACACAACTCTACAACGCCTTCTTCTTCTTCGTTTTCTAACGTCGTAAAAGAAATAAAGACACACGCTCAGAACCCATAAGGCAATCACATAAACAAAACAACACATACAGCAAGTTAACATATACTAGCGCAATCGCTCAAAAAGCTATCAAGAAAACTACCTCAGAAACTCTTAGGGTACAAAGCTATTGTCAGAAAACATATGGTCGAGAAATCATATCCCACATCTCAAATATCATAGATGGGGTGGGTGTACCACTCTCATAATGATACTCAAGAAGCTAATAATATAGTTTGTTGGTCATAGGGGTGAGACTACTAAGGTACTAACAATCAATCAAAGCAATACCCATGGCAGTGGGTATTAACAACCACAAGCAAACACCAAACAAGTGTACCACTAACCTAATGCATAGATAACAAGGTAACTTAGCAATTAAGGCAACTTAGTAACTCAAGAAAATTCTACACAAGCATGCTATAAGAAATAATGTATTCTACAATTAAGGCAACTTAGCAACTCAAGAAGTCAAGTCATAATAACGAAAATGAAAACCTCCTAAACATGCTAGGATAATCATACACCCATATATAGAAAAGCAACAATACCAGAGCAACTCAAAATATCTAGTGGTGACACTAATGCATTACTAGAGGAGAAAACAATACTACAAGGATGCATAGTCCTAAACAAGCAATGTATGAATGTAATTACCTACTAACAACACATACATCTTACACATGCTAGTAAGTAAATACACTAAAATAATTCTATGAAAACAACTATAAGCAAGAATCAACCTAGTCTAGCAAAACATGCTTTTCTAATCAACCAAATAACAAGGAATCAAGGTACAAGCTATACAGCAGTAGCTATGAACTCTATGCAAGCTCAAACACTTTCAAAAATCCAAACACTCAAAGAATCCTATACACACATAAATTACCAATACTAGGAAAATATTTTTATTTGCAAACAACACTCCATTAACTCAAAATAATAGTCAAACACTTCTTCACATGATATTCCCTGTAACAGCCCAATTTTTGGAAGACAGGAAAAACTTGTTTTCAATAACCCAAAAATCAGGGCCAACAATTTTTTTTAAATATGTTTGACATATGCTTGTGTTTTCATTTCTACTTGGTTGTTGTATGTGTTTGTGTTTGAGTTTGTTAACAACTAACATTAAAAACAATGATCAGAACTTTCTTAAAACACAACCCTGGTGATCAAGTCATGACAAGAAAGCTTATCATCTTTATCCATCACACTGTTTTGGCAAAAACCTTTTTGAAAGTGTTTTGATTTTAAAAGAAACCCAAAGACCAAGTTTTGGGGAAAACAAAAGATAATTTCCAAAACTATATGAAAAGTATTTTGGAGCTAATCATCTCCAACCTGTTTTCAACCAATATGTTTTTGCAAGTATGTCAAAAACTCTTTATCACTTCCTTCTTTTGCAAAAATAATAAAAGGGGACTATGTTACCCCTGTGTTTAACCTCAAATATATTCATTTGGAAATAACAACTTCTGAGATGAACCTCTTTATAAAATTCTCTTGTCATGGTATGTATTGATCACTACCTAAAATTAACACATGAGAGAAACACCTGGAAATTAAATTGAAGAAATCAGTTGTTTGGGTGATCTTGTGTGTCTTGTTATTTTATCTGCTTGTTGTATGATCTTATCTTGTGTTTGCTTGAAGTGTTTATTTCTGTTTGTTGATAAGTGTGTGTGTTGTTTTAAAGATAATAAAACCTAGTAATAGCAAGATCAAACATCAATATCATATTCCATCTCATGTCCATAATCATCCTTTGTTTTCTTAAAAATTTCCAACTTTGGAGACATGCTTCAATGAAAAATCTTGAACTTATCATCAATGCACCATCATACACCTCATTGTTTATACCTATGCTATATATCCAAGTTGTTATTCTGAATATTGAAACCCTTTGACATCATCCTTCAAAGTCCTTTAGAAGGCATCCCTAAATATTGATCATATTCCTGTTATCTTGATGCACTTTTTCTGTGTTGCTCAAAAACACTCCTATTTGCTTTCAAGCCCAATCACCCTAACCTTGTCATCTTCATGAATTATATATCACCTCTATGTGGTCCAATTATTTTTCAAAGACCATTTAATTATTTATCTCTCATGGTTTTTAACCTATTAAATGAACTCCTGTTTTCACCCTTTTTCCACTTGGTGCCTCAAATCTTTTCCAAAGAGTTGCTTATTAAAAATCACTTTTGATACCTATATTATGTACTCTCTCATACCAACTCAAAAATATTTGTTTTAGAAGCATTTTACTATTTATTATTTTCAATTTTCCAAAAGGCCAGAAATGCAATTTAAAATATTTTGTGAAGAAAAGTATTTCCTAAAATCTTGGAAAAATTAATCAACATGCCTATGGTCATTTGGGACTTATTTACAGAAAAACATTTGCAAGTTGTTTTGAAAATTTTGGAGAAGACATTTAAAAACAGTTTCTGCCATTTTTGAATTTCCAAACTTTTGTGAAAGAAAAGTTTTCATAAAAACTTGAGATCACCACCCTTAGACTCCATTTTTGATACTCTATCTTCTAGACATGTTTTATTACATGTGTCATATTCTTTTTTTTAAGAAATCCAGCACAAACACCTTCTGGTGAAAACCAAGATCTCATTTTTCTTGAACTTCTCTCACTCCATTTTCTGTCCCCTTGCTTCCTGGTACTCCTTGACACCTGGACTCACATGTGAACCACCCCTGGAGCCTCATTGTCTCTTTCTCCTTGGCTATCACAAGGTGGCCAGCCTTGCATGCCCATCCTGGCCGAGCTGGCCGCGCAATGCCTCCATCTGTCGAAACCAACTTGTCTAATAGCCTCACGAGCACTCCAGGAGCATGCCCATGAACTCCATTTTCCCCAGAGTGCCCTCCTTCCCCTCCTTCTTCCTAACAAACACCTTCGGGTGCCGGGCACTCGCTATCGATTGCCAACACTCCCATGCCTCTCCTGACCCCTTCTCTCGCCAGGATCAACATATCACCACGCCCTACCTCCTTGGCAACCTCGAACCCAAAGAAACCTATGAGAGCATCCCGCTCGCACGCCGGCCGTGGCCACCATGGACGTCGGGCGCCGAGCCACGAGGCCAGGACTCTCCAAGCCGTAGCCTTGATCTTATCTATGCCTAGACACCCCCAATACTACCTAATTGCACTGCTAAAACAAAGGCCCCATCCTTCCCTCTCCAAATCACCGGATTCGAGCTCGACTTCGCCGCGGATGAGCACCCCGTTGAGTCTTCGATTCGGGCAATCCCTGCGGGTGATTCTTCCCTTTTCATCTTCCCCTAGGACCGTGTTGATCCTCTACAACGCTGAGACTTCTTGGTTTCCATCCTCTTCCCTCGCAGGTTCACCGCCGTCCTCGACCGAGGTCATGCGCCGCGGGGCCTCGTGGCGTGACCTCCTGGAGGCATCTCCTGCACGATCCTATGGGAGCAACGGCTCCGCCTCGTCTCTCCGATCCTCCTGGTGCAACCGAGCTTGTAGGAGGCAACGAGATACACCGGCGGCGAGCTCGCCGGCCGTCATCAGCATCGAGGGGGCGGACACCGCCGTGTCTTCTTGGTCGTCGCCGGCCTCTGGTGACGAGGAGCCTCCCAGACCGTCAGATCTGAATCCGACGAGAGCGTACCGGTTCAGACGCCCCCGCCACTGACTGCTGGGCCCAGCTGCGGCCCACTTCCCTCTGTTTGGATTCGCCTCCGCGCGGGAAAGCCGCCTGGGCTGGCCCAACTGGTAGATCCGGGCCTTGCGCTGTTCTCCGCTTCAGATCTGGCCCGATAACTTTTTCCTGCAGGTTGTTTATTGTTTTCCCTGCAGGACTATTTCTGTCTGTTTGCTTTTATTCAATACAAAAATGTTAACAAGTGAATTATGCCAAACCAAAAATCACAGATGTATATCTACTAATTCCTAACCATCTCCAAGTTGCAGATCTGCATTTTGTGGTATATTTTAGGAGAAATAAAATAAATGACAGAGAGACTCATTAACACCTTTTATTTAATAACTTGAGTTCTAAGTATCCAAATCTTGCAAACTCAACTGTTATGAGTAGCCCTTGTTAATATCTATCTATTGCAGTTGGACTTGTGTTGACTTGGTTTTTTATGTGAAAATGGCATGCATGTTAGTTTTTAGGCCAGAGAGCACTTCTGTGAATTGTTTAATTTTATTGGTGTTGAATTTTGATGTGAATCCAATTGTGTTGGTTTGATAATGACTAGGAGCACATTATACTAGATTTTCATGTTGTTAGGAGTTACAAAATAGGATTGGTGAAATATTTAGTGTTTAGCCATTTTCTGCATATTATTGCTATACCTTTATTAAATTGTGTGTTATATTGTTCTTGTTATAAAATTGATTCCTAGCATGTGTAGGTTATTTATACATGTTTGAAATGTGTCTTGAGTGTTTCACTAGTATTATAGGGTTTGTGTGTGAAAGCCATGCTTGTTATAGTTAAATCTCAATATGTTGTTTTCCTAGTATTAATAGGTTAAATCATGTTGTTCTTCTTATTGGTGTGATGACTTGAATAAATGCTTTAGTATTTTTATCCATAGCATAGCTACTGTTATTTTTATTTTTTTGCATGTTATACTTGCTTGCTTGATTGAATAAGTTCTAGATCATGTTGGCATGCCATGCTAGTTTTAGGTGATTTCTGCCATAATAATTATTTGCATGCTTAGTTTTTGATAAATTGATTAGATTGTTATTTTGTTATTAATAGCATGTATAGGTGTTGTTTTCTCTGTTATTTGGATGCCATCTTAAATATCCATCATGTTAGAATAAATCATGTTTAATGGTCTCTTATGGTTATGCATGTCTGCTTGTCTAAATAGCCTTTTTTCATGTCTAGTTTTAATAGTTGTTTTGCTCCATGATTATTTTCATGTATTGAGTGATGCCATGATATGTTTGGTACTGTTTTGTCTCTGTTATTAGTTTGCTTAGCTACTGGTTATATTATTTCTCCATGTTTAGGAAAGCATGTGTTACTATGGGCTTGTATTATTGCTTGTTATTATTTTCCTATGCATGTGTATGTGCTCCTAAGTTGTTTTCTTGTTATTTTGCTCATCCTCATGAATGACTAGAGAGTCATTAAACCTTAATTGAGCATGATATGAGAGTGGCACACCCACTGGACTCATGCCATATTGGTTGAGGATCCATAACATTAATTCTAGTGCCATTCATGTGGGTTGTCTGTGCATGTTTTGCTTGTTGGTGTGCACCCTAGTATTTTTGTTTGTGAGTGTACTTGTTTGATGAAATGCTTGCTGTATGTTTACATTTTATCAAGTGCTTGCCTTTGTTTGGTTCTGATTGGGTGTTTTCCTTTTTATGTTTACGACGTTAGATAACGAAGACGGTATTATTTCCCGGAGAGGTTTTTATTGCAACTCTTGTTTATTTCAAGAGCAAGACCAAGACCAGTGCCAAGGCAAGCCATTATAAATGCTTGCTGTTGTTTTACTTATAATTATCTATCATGCATGTTTTACTTCTGAAGTTTTACAAAAGTTTGATTCAAAAACTATTCTTTTAAGTGGAATATACCACTATCCATTTTATGTATCTAATATGCTATATCCACTATATAATCTTGGTGTTACCAAGCCCTTTAGAAATTTTAGTATCATCACTTAATCAACTTAAGTCCCCTAGTGGACATTTTAACTTGAGGTTTTTGGAAAGCAAAAGCTTGGAAAAAAAAGAACCCCGAGGAAAGGTGGGACCTTGTCCAAGGGAGGTTTGTGAAGAAGGAAATGTTTTCGACTTGTTTTTCCAAAAAAGACACATAACCTAGTCTTCGCCGGACAACCAAGCAGTGCTGCCACATTACCCCAATATGGGAACGGGGTCTAGCTAATTGCTTGTCGGTGTTAGTCCGTGTCTACCTCAAAGTGCTATAGGGGTTAGAGTCCCCCGAACCGAATTGTCGCTAGGAGGGAGAAATGGGACATTCAGAGTGTGGGGATTAAGTTCGCCACCGGTTGCAACAGTTGGGTCTCCTGCCATGGCGGTGTGTTGTCAGGGGAAACCGGATCGATACGGCTGACTCACTCGGTGCCGGGGAGAACAAACCCAGTTGAAGAGGTAGTCATTTACTAGCACTGACATAGTGGATGGTTAGGACCAGTTATCCGATGTTTGCATACTGTCTCGGACAGTCCATGGTTGTTCACGGCGGATGTACTGGATCTTGTGGATTGTGTACACCTCTGCAGAGTAAAACTATTTAGAATAGCCGCGTCCTCGGATATGGACAGTTGAATGGCCATGTAGCTAGCATTGTGTCAATGTTTTCGAAAAGCTGGAAAAGTGTTTTGGAACTTGTACCTGGGAGGTACGTTGAAAGGGAATGATTGTACCTTTGAGGTACCGGATAAATGATGATCTTAAAGATGTGTTTTTCCAAGAAGTTTTGCAAAGAGAAATGTTTTCTTTATCTAGAATGTTTTATCAAAACCTTGTGGACATGCTTTGTCTACAAGAGAAATGAAATAGCTTTTGAAGTATCTTCTTCAACAACGGAGAATAAAACTTGTGCAACTATGATGAGTCTTAAATTCATCATGGCTAGTTGAGCCCTAATTAAAGCCTTCCTACCACCTTTATATCTGCATTCTTGCATGTTTAGATTTCATTTAGGGTGACTTGCAGGAGTACATTCAAACGTACTCATGAATGGTTTCGTCCCTGGCTATTGTCTTAGCCAGACTTTGAGCAGAAACCCGGAGAACCTGAAGAAGATGGTGTCGCTGACGGCTATGCGAAATAGGAACGTCTCCGAGTCAGTAGCATGTAGGTAGTCAAGGCGTGACTTGGGTTTACCACGAGTGTGTTTTGTAGTCTTCCGCTGTTTTTTGTATGTGTTCCTGCCCTGCGTGGCAGTTGTTTTCAATTGAGTCAAGTGACCAGTTGTGTAAGCCGTGTATTCGTGTAGTGGATGTTGTAATATGCAATGCCAACTCGAGTATGTTGTTCACGACTGACTGATCATGGGATCGTGAATGTATGCATACTGGAGGTCTCGGACTGCTAGTCTGGGGTCCCCACAGAGTTGGTATCAGAGCCATCCTGACTTTAGGAGACCTTAGTTTAGCATGGACGTCAGATAGGAAAACAAAACTATTTTGGTAAAAACTATATTACTGCCAAAAATGTTTCTATCTCATAAAAACCTAAGCATGGTTTCCATTTTTCTTATATTTTCAAAAACCATTGACTTGTTTATAAAACAAACTTTTGAAGAAAAACCAGAGAAAATAGTAAACATATCTTATTGCCTTTTGTTTTCATGGCTAAAAAGGGGTTTGGTAAATAAATAAACATGGGTTTATAAAATTTTGGTTTTCATTTAAAAGTATATCAAAAAGTTTTCTTATGTTATTTTCTCTATTAAAAATTACATACTTGGCGATGTCCCGAGAAGACCTTAGTAGTTGACAACCCGAAGAAAAAGAAGCTTCCTTCAGAAGACCTCAACATCAAGATGAGATAAAGAGAAGGCCTCAACAATCCTCTTTGTCGACCCAGCCCCATAGGAATCGATAGGTTTCGCTCAGTTGTTTTTGCTACCCGTTCTTCATCGATTCTAGACGTTTGCTTGTGCTTAAAATACCTGGTTTGCCTTTGATGGTGTGCTGTTTGTTAAATGAATTGTGTTTGTTGGATTGTCTTGCTTTGTTCTGATTGAGTAGTTTTTCACAACTCTCTTTATCAGTATGAAAAACTTTCCTTTTTATCTTTGGCACCAGTGTTTCAACATGTTAACAAGTTAGTGCACCCTTATCCCTCTGTTTTTCCCCAGCATCCAGCAGCAGAAGAAGAATCATTTCAGAGCTACAATTTTTCACTTGAACTTCAAAGGGTTACATGATTCGAGGGATAACATTGCACCAGGCTAATGAAAGTTTCAGAAAGTACGATACAAGTCTGTTTCCAAACACAGACCACTACACCTACCCTGGTGTAGACACTAACATTGCCTAGCCCTCGCTGGCTGGAACCTGGTCTGACGGTGAGCTAGTCTCACCTGACGCTGAACACCGAGTCAGGCGACGGCGAAGCCCCTCTAGTCTTCCTGGCCTTGTGCCGCCAGCTTGGACCTCCACAACCGCAGCCACCGGCGCCACTGCTCGTCCTTCTTCCATCGCGGTATCACTCCTGGCGCCAGACCACCAGTCATGGATGTCCCAGGCTGCAAAGATCATGGCTAACAGGATCACCGTGACTGATCCCACTAGGCAAACACTGAAGAGTAGCACGATAAGCACATGCTCCAAGAAATTTGCTCGCTCCAGCAGAGAGACATACTCCCTGAAGAAGTCATTGATTAACTGGGAAATGAAGCTCATCGTGTGGTGCGATTTAGAGAACCTCGGCTACCTTTTTATAGCAGCAAGAGCAGAGCCCTCTCCTTCATCAAGCACTACGCGGGAAAAGCCGAAGAATCCAGCTGCAGTACTCGCAAATGGCGCGAAATCACCAGCGCGCCCCCCACCAAGTGGTCAAAGAATCGACATGTCTCACTCACAACAGTCTCATGGCGAGGTGTCAGCCCACCCTGAGCTCAAAGTGGGCGGGACGCCCTGATACCAAGGGTGTGTGCACCAGGAGAGAAGGCCAGGCAAGAAGAAGAAGAGGAAGAGAGAAGGGCATCGACTGCCAGGTGGGCCTGGTCCCACACGTCAGTGTATGACTCCAGAGAACTCCGGGTGTACCAAGCCTCTAACTCTCTTTCTAATCGTGAGAAAAATACTGACAAGATCACCAGTTGTTTGTAGCCTCTACCCTACACAACTAGGTCTCCGTGACCCCTTTTGTGAGTATCCAGTCTTAACTTCAGGGTTGAACCAAATTTTGGTTTTCTTAAAATCTGAAAAAAAAAATTAAAAATTTGGTTAAAAGAGTTTTGTATTTGTTGTTGCTTGTTAAGAAAACCCTCTTCCTTGTTTTCCCTTACGAATCTCGAGGACGAGATTCATTTTAAGGGGGGAAGAGCTGTAACAGCCCAATTTTTGGAAGACAGGAAAAACTTGTTTTCAATAACCCAAAAATCAGGGCCAACAATTTTTTTTTAATATGTTTGACATATGCTTGTGTTTTCATTTCTACTTGGTTGTTGTATGTGTTTGTGTTTGAGTTTGTTAACAACTAACATTAAAAACAATGATCAGAACTTTCTTAAAACACAACCCTGGTGATCAAGTCATGACAAGAAAGCTTATCATCTTTATCCATCACACTGTTTTGGCAAAAACCTTTTTGAAAGTATTTTGATTTTAAAAGAAACCCAAAGACCAAGTTTTGGGGAAAACAAAAGATAATTTCCAAAACTATATGAAAAGTATTTTGGAGCTAATCATCTCCAACCTGTTTTCAACCAATATGTTTTTGCAAGTATGTCAAAAACTCTTTATCACTTCCTTCTTTTGCAAAAATAATAAAAGGGGACTATGTTACCCCTGTGTTTAACCTCAAATATATTCATTTGGAAATAACAACTTCTGAGATGAACCTCTTTATAAAATTCTCTTGTCATGGTATGTATTGATCACTACCTAAAATTAACACATGAGAGAAACACCTGGAAATTAAATTGAAGAAATCAGTTGTTTGAGTGATCTTGTGTGTCTTGTTATTTTATCTGCTTGTTGTATGATCCTATCTTGTGTTTGCTTGAAGTGTTTATTTCTGTTTGTTGATAAGTGTGTGTGCTGTTTTAAAGATAATAAAACCTAGTAATAGCAAGATCAAACATCAATATCATATTCCATCTCATGTCCATAATCATCCTTTGTTTTCTTAAAAATCTCCAACTTTGGAGACATGCTTCAATGACAAATCTTGAACTTATCATCAATGCACCATCATACACCTCATTGTTTATACCTATGCTATATATCCAAGTTGTTATTCTGGATATTGAAACCCTTTGACATCATCCTTCAAAGTCCTTTAGAAGGCATCCCTAAATATTGATCATATTCCTGTTATCTTGATGCACATTTTCTGTGTTGCTCAAAAACACTCCTATTTGCTTTCAAGCCCAATCACCCTAACCTTGTCATCTTCATGAATTATATATCACCTCTATGTGGTCCAATTATTTTTCAAAGACCATTTAATTATTTATCTCTCATGGTTTTTAACCTATTAAATGAACTCCTGTTTTCACCCTTTTTCCACTTGGTGCCTCAAATCTTTTCCAAAGAGTTGCTTATTAAAAATCACTTTTGATACCTATATTATGTACTCTCTCATCCCAACTCAAAAATATTTGTTTTAGAAGCATTTTACTATTTATTATTTTCCATTTTCCAAAAGGCCAGAAATGCAATTTAAAATATTTTGTGAAGAAAAGTATTTCCTAAAATCTTGGAAAAATTACTCAACATGCCTATGGTCATTTGGGACTTATTTACAGAAAAACATTTGCAAGTTGTTTTGAAAATTTTGGAGAAGACATTTAAAAACAGTTTCTGCCATTTTTGAATTTCCAAACTTTTGTGAAAGAAAAGTTTTCATAAAAACTTGAGATCACCACCCTTAGACTCCATTTTTGATACTCTATCTTCTAGACATGTTTTATTACATGTGTCATATTCTTTTTTTTAAGAAATCCAGCACAAACACCTTCTGGTGAAAACCAAGATCTCATTTTTCTTGAACTTCTCTCACTCCATTTTCTGTCCCCTTGCTTCCTGGTACTCCTTGACACCTGGACTCACATGTGAACCACCCCTGGAGCCTCATTGTCTCTTTCTCCTTGGCTATCACAAGGTGGCCAGCCTTGCATGCCCATGCTGGCCGAGCTGGCCGCGCAATGCCTCCATCTGTCGAAACCAACTTGTCTAATAGCCTCACGAGCACTCCAGGAGCATGCCCATGAACTCCATTTTCCCCAGAGTGCCCTCCTTCCCCTCCTTCTTCCTAACAAACACCTTCAGGTGCCGGGCACTCGCTATCGATTGCCAACACTCCCATGCCTCTCCTGACCCCTTCTCTCGCCAGGATCAACATATCACCACGCCCTACCTCCTTGGCAACCTCGAACCCAAAGAAATCTATGAGAGCATCCCGCTCGCACGCCGGTCGTGGCCACCATGGACGTCGGGCGCCGAGCCACGAGGCCAGGACTCTCCAAGCCGTAGCCTTGATCTTATCTATGCCTAGACACCCCCAATAATACCTAATTGCACTTCTAAAACAAAAGCCCCATCCTTACCTCTCCAAATCACCGGATTCGAGCTCGACTTCGCCGCGGATGAGCACCCCGTTGAGTCTTCGATTCGGGCAATCCCTGCGGGTGATTCTTCCCTTTTCATCTTCCCCTAGGACCGTGTTGATCCTCTACAACGCTGAGACTTCTTGGTTTCCATCCTCTTCCCTCGCAGGTTCACCGCCGTCCTCGACCGAGGTCATGCGCCGCGGGGCCTCGTGGGGTAACCTCCTGGAGGCATCTCCTGCACGATCCTATGGGAGCAACGGCTCCGCCTCGTCTCTCCGATCCTCCTGGTGCAACCGAGCTTGTAGGAGGCAATGAGATACACCGGCGGCGAGCTTGCCGGCCGTCATCAGCGTCGAGGGGGCGGACACCGCCGTGTCTTCTTGGTCGTCGCCGGCCTCTGGTGACAAGGAGCCTCCCAGACCGTCAGATCTGAATCCGACGAGAGCGTACCGGTTCAGACGCCCCCGCCACTGACTGCTGGGCCCAGCCGCGGCCCACTTCCCTCCATTTGGATTCGCCTCCGCGCGGGAAAGCCGCCTGGGCTGGCCCAACTGGTAGATCCGGGCCTTGCGCTGTTCTCCGCTTCAGATCTAGCCCGATAACTTTTTCCTGCAGGTTGTTTATTGTTTTCCCTGCAGGACTATTTATGTCTGTTTGCTTTTATTCAAAACAAAAATGTTAACAAGTGAATTATGCCAAACCAAAAATCACAGATGTATATCTACTAATTCCTAACCATCTCCAAGTTGCAGATCTGCATTTTGTGGTATATTTTAGGAGAAATAAAATAAATGACAGAGAGACTCATTAACACCTTTTATTTAATAACTTGAGTTCTAAGTATCCAAATCTTGCAAACTCAAATGTTATGAGTAGCCCTTGTTAATATCTATCTATTGCAGTTGGACTTGTGTTGACTTGGTTTTTTATGTGAAAATGGCATGCATGTTAGTTTTTAGGCCAGAGAGCACTTCTGTGAATTGTTTAATTTTATTGGTGTTGAATTTTGATGTGAATCCAATTGTGTTGGTTTGATAATGACTAGGAGCACATTATACTAGATTTTCATGTTGTTAGGAGTTACAGAATAGGATTGGTGCAATATTTAGTGTTTAGCCATTTTCTGCATATTATTGCTATACCATTATTAAATTGTGTGTTATATTGTTCTTGTTATAAAATTGATTCCTAGCATGTGTAGGTTATTTATACATGTTTGAAATGTGTCTTTAGTGTTTCACTATTATTATAGGGTTTGTGTGTGAAAGCCATGCTTGTTATAGTTAAATCTCAATATGTTGTTTTCCTAGTATTAATAGGTTAAATCATGTAGTTCTTCTTATTGGTGCGATGACTTGAATAAATGCTTTAGTATTTTTATCCATAGCATAGCTACTGTTATTTTTATTCTTTTGCATGTTATACTTGCTTGCTTGATTGAATAAGTTCTAGATCATGTTGGCATGCCATGCTAGTTTTAGGTGATTTCTGCCATAATAATTATTTGCATGCTTAGTTTTCGATAAATTGATTAGATTGTTATTTTGTTATTACTAGCATGTATAGGTGTTGTTTTCTCTGTTATTTGGATGCCATCTTAAATATCCATCATGTTAGAATAAATCATGTTTAATGGTCTCTTATGGTTATGCATGTCTGCTTGTCTAAATAGCCTTTTTTCATGTCTAGTTTTAATAGTTGTTTTGCTCCATGATTATTTTCATGTATTGAGTGATGCCATGATATGTTTGGTACTGTTTTGTCTCTGTTATTAGTTTGCTTAGCTACTGGTTATATTATTTCTCCATGTTTAGGAAAGCATGTGTTACTATGGGCTTGTATTATTGCTTGTTATTATTTTCCTATGCATGTGTATGTGCTCCTAAGTTGTTTTCTTGTTATTTTGCTCATCCTCATGAATGACCAGAGAGTCATTCAACCTTAATTGAGCATGATATGAGAGTGGCACACCCACTGGACTCATGCCATATTGGTTGAGGATCCATAACATTAATTCTAGTGCCATTCATGTGGGTTGTCTGTGCATGTTTTGCTTGTTGGTGTGCACCCTAGTATTTTTGTTTGTGAGTGTACTTGTTTGATGAAATGCTTGCTGTATGTTTACATTTTATCAAGTGCTTGCCTTTGTTTGGTTCTGATTGGGTGTTTTCCTTTTTATGTTTACGACGTTAGATAACGAAGACGGTATTATTTCTCGGAGAGGTTTTTATTGCAACTCTTGTTTATTTCAAGAGCAAGACCAAGACCAGTGCCAAGGCAAGCCATTCTAAATGTTTGCTGTTGTTTTACTTATCATTATCTATCATGCATGTTTTACTTCTGAAGTTTTACAAAAGTTTGATTCAAAAACTATTCTTTTAAGTGGAATATACCACTATCCATTTTATGTATCTAATATGCTATATCCACTATATAATCTTGGTGTTACCAAGCCCTTTAGAAATTTTAGTATCATCACTTAATCAACTTAAGTCCCCTAGTGGACATTTTAACTTGAGGTTTTTGGAAAGCAAAAGCTTGGAAAAAAAAGAACCCCGAGGAAAGGTGGGACCTTGTCCAAGGGAGGTTTGTGAAGAAGGAAATGTTTTCGACTTGTTTTTCCAAAAATGACACATAACCTAGTCTTCGCCGGACAACCAAGCCGTGCTGCCACATTACCCCAATATGGGAACGGGGTCTAGCTAATTGCTTGTCGGTGTTAGTCCGTGTCTACCTCAAAGTGCTATAGGGGTTAGAGTCCCCCGAACCGAATTGTCGCCAGGAGGGAGAAATGGGACATTCAGAGTGTGGGGATTAAGTTCGCCACCGGTTGCAACAGTTGGGTCTCCTGCCATGGCGGTGTGTTGTCAGGGGAAACCGGATCGATACGGCTGACTCACTCGGTGCCGGGGAGAACAAACCCAGTTGAAGAGGTAGTCATTTACTAGCACTGACATAGTGGATGGTTAGGACCAGTTATCCGATGTTTGCATACTGTCTCGGACAGTCCGTGGTTGTTCACGGCGGATGTACTGGATCTTGTGGATTGTGTACACCTCTGCAGAGTAAAACTATTCAGAATAGCCGCGTCCTCGGATATGGACAGTTGAATGGCCATGTAGCTAGCATTGTGTCAATGTTTTCGAAAAGCTGGAAAAGTGTTTTGGAACTTGTACCTGGGAGGTACGTTGAAAGGGAATGATTGTACCTTTGAGGTACCGGATAAATGATGATCTTAAAGATGTGTTTTTCCAAGAAGTTTTGCAAAGAGAAATGTTTTCTTTATCTAGAATGTTTTATCAAAACCTTGTGGACATGCTTTGTCTACAAGAGAAATGAAATAGCTTTTGAAGTATCTTCTTCAACAACGGAGAATAAAACTTGTGCAACTATGATGAGTCTTAAATTCATCATGGCTAGTTGAGCCCTAATTAAAGCCTTCCTACCACCTTTATATCTGCATTCTTGCATGTTTAGATTTCATTTAGGGTGACTTGCAGGAGTACATTCAAACGTACTCATGAATGGTTTCGTCCCTGGCTATTGTCTTAGCCAGACTTTGAGCAGAAACCCGGAGAACCTGAAGAAGATGGTGTCGCTGACGGCTATGCGAACTAGGAACGTCTCCGAGTCAGTAGCCTGTAGGTAGTCAAGGCGTGACTTGGGTTTACCACGAGTGTGTTTTGTAGTCTTCCGTTGTTTTTTGTATGTGTTCCTGCCCTGCGTGGCAGTTGTTTTCAACTGAGTCAAGTGACCAGTTGTGTAAGCCGTGTATTCGTGTAGTGGATGTTGTAATCTGCAATGCCAACTCGAGTATGTTGTTCACGACTGACTGATCATGGGATCGTGAATGTATGCATACTGGAGGTCTCGGACTGCTAGTCTAGGGTCCCCACATTCCCAAGGGAACATTATGTCAACAAATGTAGCACAACTAAACATACTAGAAGTCAAAAGCATTACTAAATACTTTAACCAACCAAGTAGAGCAATCATTTATTTTCCTTGGTGGAAAATTCTAAAAACACATATAAAAATATATGCTACTAGCAAACAAGTGCATGGTAGGGAATGTGTATTCCTAACCAAAATGCAATGGGACCAGTGGGTTATGGGCCCACTAACACCAAGGCAACACGAGGTAACGAGGCCTCTGGTCACACTTGACACAAACCCAATCTAAAAACAATCACCACACTACTACTCATACTAGTGAAAACAACTAAGTGAAACAAACAAACAATAGTTAGACATGCTTTACTATAAAATGAAATGTAAGCTAATAGAGGTGATAACATCACACTGACAATACCAAAATGGCACTGGACTCAACCAAGCCACAACAAAATCTTGGGTAACAAACACACAAAATCTTGGGTAAAATGGTACTGGGCACTTCCCCGTCCCGGCAGGGTGCCAGAACAGAGATATGTCCCCCGAAACTTGGGTTGCTGATGACGGCGGCTGCGGAAGGTTTCGTGGAATTTCACCGATTCTTCTAGGGTTTTTGCATCGGGGTGATTATATAGGAGAAAGGGCAACATCGGTGGGCCACCAGGGTGGCCTCAACACCCCCATGAGGGGCCAAGGTAGGCACGCGCCTGGCTATGGTGAGGGCCCCTGGTGCCTGTCTTCGACTCCTCTTCAGACTTCTGGATGCTTCCGGGGAAAATAGGAACTTCGGGATTCGTGGGGTCCAATTCCGAGAATATTTCCAGAACAACTTTTCTGAAATAAAAAACAGCAGAAAACAGGGAACTGGCACTTTGCATCTTGTTAATAGGTTAGTCCCGGAAAACATGTAAAAATACTATAAAGAAGGGAGAAAACATGTAGCAATTGGCTTAATATCAACATGGAACATCAGAAATTATAGATACGTTGGAGACGTATCAAGCATCCCCAAGCTTAGTTCCTACTCTTCCTCGAGTAGTTAAACGATAAAACAAAATAATTTCTGAGGTGACATGCTACCACACAATCTTGATCATAATAATGTAAAAGCATATGTAAGCTGAGATCATAGAACTTAAACACAAGCATGATAAATAGAACTTTAACAATAAAGCATAGCAATCACTTTGCATCATGAGAAGTAACTCAAATAAAAGATCATGAATAACAATGCAAAGAAAGATATACGTTTGTTTCAACTATAGAGAAAACATGGCAAAGTGGTATTTCTCTAGTCCTTAAGAGTGGGGCAAAACATAAATGCCAGGACACCTTCAAAGTTCATGAGGAAGAATAGAACAAATAATTAGAGAACAAGCAATAACACATCATGAATCAATTAATAATGTTTTCTGGGACAAATGTGCATAAAGTTAGAAGATGGAGACTCAACATAAAAGTAAAAGAAAGGCCCTTCACAGAGGGAAGCAGGGATCACTCATGTGCTAGATCTTTTATTTTATTAAACAGAAGTATTAAAGTTTGACACTCCTCCCATCCATCTTACACAAACCATGGCTAACCGAATCCTCGGGTGCCTGCAAACAATCACATACCATGGAGGAGTGTCTATATTTTGGGAGATGTATGCTAATGTGAACGAATGGTAAACAGAAAATACAGTACGTAACAAGCCAACAAGATTTCACAAGAGCGGTTCCCATATGAAGGATGCAACTGGTGTAGAAGGTCATCCCTCTTTCTCTTTTGTTTACACAATTATGATTTGACTGATAAATCAGGGGCAAAAATAGTGTATGTGTATTAATTTGGGGCTGGGCACCCCGCTGCCAGCTCTTCTATCAATTGGATAAGCGGATGAAGCCACTAGTCCAGGGTGTGAAATCCAATCAACAAGTGAGATAAATATTCTCTATTTACGTCCTCATGAGCAAAAACAAGAACACAAAGCAGGAGTAATTTTGATGGTTTTAAAGGTAACACATGAGCAATTTACTTGGAGTGGCAGTTAAATACCACATGTAGGTAGGTATGGTGGACACAATGGGAAAACTTGGTTTTAGGGAGTTTGATGCACGAGTAGAATTCCATCCTCAGTATAGGTGGAGGCTAGCAAAAGACTAGCTAGGAGTGACACATCAAGATAGCATAAGAGCCATAATCATGCATAGCAACATAAACATCATTAATCAAAGCATATGTGGTATCACAAGTTCAAAAACTAAATTATCATAGAGGCTATTAGTGACTGGTTCATAGTCATAAACATGGTGTGATCATGTGCCAAGTCAACCAAATAAAACATCCAAAAGAGAATACAACAAATTTATGCTTCAATATGACAAGAACAAGTCATGATTCTTTCAATGGCACATTAAACACTCTTGGCTATTTGAGGCTAATAATTCTACTCAATAACCACAAAGCTTTAAAACTAAAATAACATCTAGCATGATATGAAAAAGTTCTAGCCACAGTCTATACAAGCTTCTACTTGCACCATTAAAAATTCTACTTCAAGCAGCAGTTTCTTTTCCCAACAAGCACCATACAAGATATGTTTTAACAAAAATACTCTACATGATACATAAAGAAAAAAATGAGAGTACTCATATAACACTACTAAAACTAACAGCTCTTAGATAAGAGATGCATCCAAAACAAGAGATAAATAAATGCAGCAGCCAGACAAAGATTAAGAATACAAAGTATTCCCATGAAAAATCGGAGCGTGTCACTCTCCAATAAAAGAATGCTGGGGTCCAACCAAGCTTATTGAAAAAATAAAATAAACTGAAACAAAAAATAGAAGACGCTCCAAGTAAAGCAAATAAGATGTGACCGAATAAAAATATAGTTTCACTAGAAGTGACCTGATAATTTGTCGATGAAGAAGGGGATGCCTTGGGCATCCCCAGTATTAGACGCTTGAGTCTTCTTGGAATTTGCTAGGATGTACCACCGGGGCATCCCCAATCTTAGGCTTTTCACTCGTCTTGATCACGTCATATCATCGTCTTCTATTGACCCTTGAAAACTTCCTTCACACCAAACTTCTCACGATCTTCATTAGCAATGTTAGTGCAATCGAAATAATAAATTCACATGGTTCAGTTTCAACACAAGCCTAACACTAATAAACACATTAGCTACTGTCACAACTTCTTTTAGAACTCTTTTTCTTAAAAGAACACCAAAAGAAAGAGATTAAGATGCAAATGCAATTATTGGCAGAAATCTGTCAAAACAGCACAACTGGTAAAGATAATTTTTGTTCGAAAATCTTCTCTTGCTCACATAAAAAAGTGTTCAACTAAAAAAAGTTGTGTATATAGCCCAAAATTACGCACAAACAAAACTCAGGTCATTTTGAAATTTCTGTGATTTTATACGAATTTAACAGTGGACAGCAGAAATTTGTTTCCTGCGCAGAAATCCGAAATATAGTCTCAACTTTCCACTAGAGTCTTTACTTGGCTGATCAAAGACACAAAAGAAAAGATACATAGGGGTTTCTAAGGAAATATACAACACCCAGGTGTAAAGCACACAGAAAGAAACGACGGAAAACGGGTTGAAAACGGAGAAATAAAACGGGTTGTCTCCCGGAAGCGCTTTTCTTTTAATGCCTTTCAGCTAGGCATAGAAAGCAACTCAAGTATTTTCAAGTGAAGAAGATGCTCAGATAAGAAATATGCATTAAGTAAAAGAGAGCATCAATAAGCAAGTATAAAACAAATTTTAAGTCTAACCCACTTCCTATGCATAGCAATCTTGTGGAGAAATAAATTAAAGAAGCTCAACTAGAGAACAAGAGCAATTTCAAAACTTTCAACAAAAAGAGAGGGGTTTTAGTAACATGAAAATTCCTACAACCATATTTTACTCTCTCATAATAATTTCCAGTAGCATCATGAACAAACGCAACAACATAATTATCACATAAAGCATGTTTGTCATGGTCTGAAAGCACTTAATTCATATCAAACTCAAAAACAGTGGGATCAAAATTTAAAATCAGCTCCTCTTTTTTTCCACTTTTAGCAATATCAAAACAAGATGACTGGTCACTCTTCAAAGGTATAGGACGCATTATACCAATCCTATTTTCAGTAGTATTATAATTTATAACATCAAGTAACATAGGACCATCATCTAGAGAATTATCATATAAATTTTCTAAACAAACTTCCTCATTATCATGCATATCAATAGTTGGATTAAATAGAGGATTCTCATAGCATTTATCAAAGTAGCATGGATTATCATAAGTAACAGTAGCAATATCATTCTCACAGGTTTCATTCATAGTAGTATCAAGGTCACAAGTATAGCAAGTATCAACTTCATCAAAAAGGGATATTTCAAAATAATCAATAGGATCATCACTTTCATCAAATAATGCATGAGTTAAAAGAGTTACTATCATTGGAAGGTAGACATGGGATCCATTATTCCTCCTCTTGATCATCACTCTCCTCCTCTTTTTCATCCGATGAGATTCTAGATTCAGCAGTTCCTTCTTCCATAGGTTCCTACAAGGCATTAGTCTCTTCCTTAGGTTGAGAGCATTTATTAAGATATTCGATTATGTAGTAATTACAATCCTTGTAATTATCAAAGAAATATTCAAGTATAGCATAAATCTCGTATTTATAAGGTGCATCATCAATACTTTCAAGTAAATAGGCAATTTCGAATGCACCCTTCCAAGCAATAAATTTTTCAATTTGTTCCACATCATATAATTAATAATTTCCCTTAACATAAGAAGATATGGTAACATCATCATTATACTCACACTGAAAAGGGAGGTTTTTATACCACCTACAGTAGCAAGATTTGTCAAAGCAATAAGTAACATTGTAAGTAGAGCAAAAGTTTTTAGCATAGTCATGCAATTTATTGCTCCCATAAGTGTATCCCTTTTTGTGACAAGCGTTGTTCCTTATAATATTTTTGTTGTTTATCCGTGAACCCACCTTGCCTAAAAGATCTAGTTTCGAAGACACCAAACATTGATAGCAAGCATGATAAAGTAAAAAATAACAACTAGAATAAGAACTAATTTTCTTGTGTTTTTGATAAAGAGAAACAAAACAAGACAAAAAATAAAAACAATACAATAAACAAAATAGAGAGGTTGAGAGTGCGAGACTCCCCTTGCTAGAGGACTTCTTTCTCCCCGGCAACGGTGCCAGAACTTCTTTGATGCAAACGTTTATGGTGCCTTGACGGGGAGACTTCTTGATGATGATTAAGTCCCCGGTAAGGGCACCAGAAATTCTTGTTGCTATGGACCGTGTGTTGGAAACCCCAAGAGGAGGGTGTGATGAGTGCAGAGGTAAGAATTTCCCTCAGTTAAGAACCAAGTTTATCAATCCAGTAGGAGAAAGAGGATCTTCGGAAGGTTGATGCCACTGACGGTGGTGATGGCGCCTCACCGGTGTCAGCAACAACGCGGAACCTGCACACAACACAACCAAAATACTTTGTCCCAACGGTACAGTGAGGTTGTCAATCTCACCGGTCTTGCTGAAAACAAAGATTAGACGTATAGTGTGGAAAATGGTGTATGCTTGCAGTAAGTAAAGAAAGCAGGAAATTGTAGTGGTTTGTTTAATAGTGTAGGAAAATGGACCGGGGTTCATAGGTTCACTAGTGGTGTCTCTCCATAAAAGATAGCATGTTGGGTGAACAAATTACAACTAGGCAATTGACAAATAGAGGTTGCACCGTGGTGCACATTCATGACATGATGACTACTATGATATTTAGTGTGGGCATTACAACAATATACATAGACCGTAATCCAACTTCATCTATGACTCCATCCTCAGGTTATCATCCGACCCCCCTTAGGTATTAAGTTGCAAGCAACAGATAATCGCATTAAACAATGTGTGTAACGTAAGCAATGATTGTGCACGCAGGCACTCACACCGATGTTTTCTCCCTAGTGGCAACAGCACATCCTCCCCCGTGACGTTTCTGTCACTCAAGCACAGGAGAAAAGGAGGCATGAACCCAACAATCGAGCATAAATACTCCCTCTTGGAGTCACTAGCAACTACTTGGCCAGAGCAACCACTAGCAACGGAAAGCATGCAAGATAACAAATAACATAAGCAATAAAGACTATAATCAACTTGGCATAAGTTCAATATTCATCGGATCCCAGCAAACACAGCACATAGAATTACATAAGAACAATCTCGATCATGTTAGGCAGCTCACGAGATCTAAACATTGAGGCATAGGAGGAGAAGACAACCATCTAGCTACTGCTATGGACCCGTAGTCCAAGGATGAACTACTCATGCATCACTCCGGAGGCAGGCATGGTGATGAAGAGGCCTCCGGTGATGATCTCCTCTCCGGCAGGGTGCCGAGAGACAGCTTCAGAATCCCCCTGGTCTAGGGTTGACGACGACGGAGGCTACAGAACTTTTTGGGGATTTTTTTGATCACGTGCCTAGTGTTTTCCTTTGGAGGGGAATAAATAGGCGACAGGGCAAAGGCGGTGGAACCCTGGGGGCCCCACACCACCCCCCCCCCCCCCCGGCGTGGCCAAGGGGGATCGCCACCCTATGGTGTGGGCCCCCGGAGGCCCCTCTCCGGGTCTCTTTGGGACTCCGTGGAACCTTCGGGAATTCTAAGACTTCCGGGCTTCGAATTTTCCAATTCCAAGAATATTTCCAGAACAACTCTTCTGAAACTAAAAACAGCAGAAAACAGGGAACTGGCTCTGTGGCAGCTTGTCAATAGGTTAGTCCGGAAAATCGATAAAAATGACATTAAGAAGGGAGAAAACATGTAGCCATTGGCATAATATCATCATGTAAAAAACAAAAATTATAGATATGTTGGAGAAGTATCAGATATCAAACTAGATTATCAATCAACTATTATCTCCTTTGGGGCATAAACTCTCTCATCACCATATAGATCAATCACCCGGATATCCACCAATCTTTATTAAGCATGAGATTTCTATTGCTCAATTTCTAAGATCCAGGAAATCCACTATCTTCTTATTGATTTAATAAACTCCTAGAAAATGAAGTATCAATTCATTTGTCTCCCTCAAGGTTATTTTCTCCATGATCATATTGCTAAGGCTAAACCAACAAACCCAACAATCACATACCAATTCTGTACTACTTATATAAACCTTTCCAACTCTCCAGACTCTTATCTGATTATCAATGCTAAACCCTTTTCCTCAAAATAATCCCAACAGAGCGTGACAAGCTCCGAGAATATATCACCAAGAATAATCATCTACTATCTCCAAGCCATATTGATTTTTCCTAGAATCCAAAATCATTCTTTTATGTCCACCAATGTCTCCCTATATCAAACCCAATATTCCTCCAATCCATCTTTGATCAAAATCAAAAATTCTATTTCAACCCAACATAATCTTTTTACTGCAATCCAGATTTCTACTAAAATCCAGTATATGAATTTTGTATGCAAAACCTTACCAGCATACAGCAGGGCTTCCTAAAAATCCAATAGTTTCCACAAATATTTCTAAACCTCAAATCATTCCTTCTATGCTACATATTTTAGATCCAGATAATCTCCAAAGTTTTGGATCCACAACTGGTTAGCCCCAGTGTAAATCTACTATAATTCAACTCAAACAACTTCCATAATATCCTCAAACTTTCACTCCTAAGCTAAACCTCAAATACATCTCCGCAATATCGTATCCTAAAAATCTGGTTCGTCCAAAATAGATACACGAGAGATCTTACTGACTGGTAGAATCACAGCCCAAAAATCCAAGGTTAGACAAATTACGCTACTATCGTTAGTTCTTAAGATACGTTTTATTAGTCCGACGAGACACTACTAGTGTTCCACTACATCGAATTTCTCAAGGTACGAAGTCAAACAAAACTAGGGTGGTCACAGATCTGGTTTTGAAAACGTACTATTAACTATGGCATGAGTCGCAGGTGCTTCTGCAACGTCATCTTGGTCTCGAGGTCCACTCATCGAACTCTTGTGCTTCTTCTGGGTTGGACTCAGGGTCTCTTGGGTTTCATCATGATGAACTAGAACATGGTCCTTCTAGGGACACTCGCGAGCTAAATTTCCTTCCTTTCCACAGGTATAGCAACCCGTGGTTCTAGACCTGACATTCACACGCTTTCTTGGGGGTCGTGGCATCGCAGGTAAGGTACTGCGATTCACGGGGGAACTAGGTTCTCCGGGTTTCACTATCTTCCTTTTGCGACTATCTCCGGTAAGCAGACGCTGGTATTCCCTCATAAGGATAGCATTATTCTCAGCATTGATGGTGACAAGCTGAGTCAAATGCTCCAGGGTGGCAAGGGTGGCATTGTGCTCTGCATGAGCGGCTTCACGGTCTTCCTTTAACGGAGCAAACAGTTGGGAAACTGTCGGCTCAGGTGGGGGGGTAAATCGCTGGCCATACTGAAGAAAAAGAATGGTATAAGACGAGAGCAGACAAAAAGGTAGTTTTGTTTTGAAAACTTGTGAAACATACCGGCTCATAACAGAGATGAGAACAGTTGAAAACGCAACAGCAACAAACATCTAGGAAACAACCACAATCACGAACAAAGACTAACATATACTTAAAACAGAGTCTTAACAGGCATAACACCACTTAGGGTTCACATGGCAAAAGCATAAGGCTTACAACACACCTAGCACACACATATCTCTTAGCAGAGTTCACACAACACAACACGAACATGCCTCTTGGGTGGGAGCAACACAACTCCTAATATCCTGCGTTAATCCTAAGTGCTTGAGGCTGCGCGTAGCTGTTCCTCCACCTCTTCAACTCTAGCATGACTGGTTGCAAGCTGATATTGAAGGCTTCTCACTTGTGCACGAAGGTGGGAGTTAACATACCTCATGGTCTTCCTCTGTGCTGCGAGACGGCGCTCAGTAGCAGAGGAAACTCTCAGGTGTTTCTCCAGTTGAGCTATCTCTCTTCCTCGGGTGTCGAACTCTCCTCTGGGTCTATCAAGGGAAAACTGGGTGTTCTACAGTTGTCCCTCCATGTGCTGGAAATGACGAGCAAAGACAAATTATGCAGTGAAAAACTAAAGGCTTGTCATCCTCATCGCTCCTCCCATAGTATCTATAGGGGGTGCCTTCAAACTTGCTGCGAAAGAAGTTCGCGAGCTTCGCGATAGTCAGCTGCATCACTCTAAGGATACCATCTTCCCAATTGTTCTCCACTACTTCATAGGTGATCTCTGGGGTCGGCGGTGCTAGCAAAGGTGCACGAATGGTACAGACCACCAACCAGGACAATTCTCGTCCATCATGGTGAATCTGAGCTCCCTTCAACTCATGTACTGGCGACCGATAAGACGAGCCATCTTGATCAAATCCTCCTCAAAGCGGCGGTAGCAAGGTGCATGCATACCTACCTGGTAGGATTCGGTGAAGACAACCGCCATCTATACCAGATGTTTAGGTATAGTTTAAGTTAGGTAACAGTGTGCAAAATTTTAAGATGCTCAAAGGTAACTTAGTATAAGTAGAGTTTTCAAAAACACAGAGGGGATGGAGTATGTAGAATATTTTGGCAAATAGTCACCATAGTACTTAGTATTATATACTAACTTTTCAGAGTAATAGCTAACGTCCATGCTAACTAAGGTCTTCTAAGGTCAGGATAGCTCTGATACCAACTCTGTAAGGACCCCGAACAACTGTTCAAGGACCTCCGATATGCATACATTCACGGTCCCAGTCTCCCAGATCACACCAGTCGTGAACAACATATCAAGTTGGCATTCAGATACAACATCCATTACACGTTTACAACAATACTTACACAAGGAACATGGTCACATGACCAAGTCTACACCACTGCCACGCAGGGAAAACACACAACACACACAGCGGAAGACTAAAACACACGCAACATAGTAGATCCCAAGTCACGCCTTAACCTACAAGCTGCTGACCTGGAGACGATCCTAGTTCGCAAGGCCATCAGCGGAGTACTCCTCCTCATAGATCTTCTCCTGAGGCTCCTCCTCGAAGTTTGGCAAGTAAATACCAGGGACGAAACCAATATGAGTACGTTTGAAGGTACTCATAAGGACACCCATCATGTAGATTACCAAATGCAAGTATGCTTATATGGTGGAATAGGTAGGCTATACATAGGGTTCACTATCCATGATATATGAAAGATACATCATGGTTGATTTTAAAAATTCTCTGTATCTTTGTTGAAGAATATACTTCAAAATAAAATAATATAGTTTTCTTTCTCTTGTAGATATCACGTGTACAATAGGTTTTGTAAAACTTTGTTAAAAAGAGTTTCTCTTTGCAAAACTTCTTGGAATCAACTTCCAGTTTTTGTTTAAAAAAGAAAGATTTTCTTTGCAAAACTTCTCGTAAAACAACTTCTCTCTTTTCTTCAACAGTACCTCCACGTTACAAAGTTTCTCCTTTTCAGCACTTCACAAGTACAACTCCTTTCTCAAAACATCCTTTTTGAAAACATTGACACAATGCTAGCTACATGGCCATTCAACTGTCCATATCCAAGGACGCGGTTATTCAGAATAGTTTGACTATGCATAGATGTACACATCCACTAGATCTATTTACCATTTCATGCCATTCCTCACTGTGACCACAATTTTCCAGTCTCGAAAATACCCTTCGCCAAACCTTCTAGAAGCCATCCAAGGAGCCAAAGTGGAGTCCAAATAATGGTCAACACAAGTGAAAAAGTGGCATATCAAGTTGTGAACAAAAAGTGATTGAAAACAATTATCAAACTTTGTAATAGCAATTGTTTTAAGAAAATTCAGAAAAGTTCAGTTACAGACTTAGAGAAATTTTTTAAGTGTTGGAAAACGGATAAAATGAGCAAAAAGTTCAGAATGTTTTCAGAGGGCAAATGAATTCCAAATTTTGTTTTCAAAATTGGAGTTTGTTAAACATGTTTTAAACTTTCAGAAACATCTTTTGAAAACAAATTGGAAAAGTGGAAGGCTAAGAAAACAAAGTGGAAAAGGGGTACTTTCTGTTTATCTCTGTTTTTCTAAAAATGCATTTTTCTGTCTTATTTTTCTTCCACAAAAACAACAAGAAAAAGATTATTTTTCTTATTCCAAAATTCAAACCAAGCTTATGGATTTGTAGTCCATATATCAAGGAACAAATACAAGTCAAGAAAACATAAAATGGAATATTATAGCCTAGTTAAAACAAGTGTGGAAAACAGGTACTTGGTTATATTATCAGGGAATAGCTTCTATAGAAAACTTAGAAGAAAACTTCCATAAATCATTTTCAAATTTTGTTTTCTTCGATCCAACAAAGATAATTTTTTTTCAAGATGCAAGCAAGCATGATCCAAGTTTTGGAACAAAAATCACTTAAGTAACCTAATGAAAAACATCAGAGAAAAACATAAAGGTGTTTTCAGAAAAATTGTTTGAGTTGGGTTTTCAAATTAAACAAACCTTGCATTGCATATATGACTATTGTCATATACACATGTTGGTTCAAACAATCATGTTGTTAGAAAAAAATTATTGGCCCACATTCTTGTCTCCTTGACCCATAGTACAAGAATCCAAAAACTGGGGTGTGACACTTTCTCTCTAATTGATTTTCAACTTCAGACTTATAGATTTTAAAGTAGTCTAAAGCCTCATATTTAGTTTGCAACAAATAAAAATAGCAGAATCTAGTAGCATCATCAATGAGTGTCATGAAATATCTCTTTCCACCTTTTGTCAACACACCATTCATCTCACATAGATCAGAATGTGTGAGTTCTAGAGGTGTGATACGTCGTAAACGTATCCTTAATTTCTGATGTTCCATGTTGTTTGCATGTTGTTTCCTATATGTTTGCTATACACTTTATGTCATTTTTATCGATTTTCCGGACTAACCTATTGACAAGATGCCACAGAGCCAGTTCCCTGTTTTCTGCCGTTTTTAGTTTCAGAAAAGTTGTTCTGGAAATATTCTCGGAACTGGAAAATTCAAAGTTCGGAGGTCCTATAATTCCCGAAGGTTCCACGGAGTCCCGAAGAGGCCCGGAGGGGGCCACACCATAGGGAGGCGCACCCCCTGACCGTGCCATGGGGTGGTGTGGGCCCCCAGACCTCCACCGCCTTGCCCTTTCGCCTATTTATACCCCCCCCCCCCGATATATCAACCCTAAAAAGATACCACTTCGTACCGAGAAACACCCAAGGATGTCGTCATCGTCATCCCGAGATCGGGAGGGTTCTGGAGCTCGCCCTGGCACCCTGTAGGGAGGGGAATTCATCACCGGAGGGGTCTACACCATCGTGCCTCCTCCGAAGTGATGCGTGAGTAGTTCATCCATGGACTACGGGTCCATAGAAGTAGCTAGGTGGTTGTCTTCTCCATTTGTACCTCATGTTTAGATCTCGTGATCTGCCCTACATGATCGAGATCATCTTTATGTAATGCTACATGTTGTGTTTGCTAGGATCTGATCAGTGTTGAATGCTATGTCTTTTGATTATCAATCTATCATGTTATCTTCATGCATATGTTATTTATGATCTTGCATGCTCTCCGTTATTAGTAGATGCTCTAGCCAAGTAGATGCTAGTAACTCCAAGAGGGAGTATTTATGCTTGATAGTGGGTTCATGCCTCCTTCGCATCAGTGCGCGAGTGACAGAAATGTGACGGATGGAGGATGTGTTGTTGCCATTATGGGATAAAACGACGGTGTTTACCTAGTTTACATTGTTTACGTTACACACTTTTCTTACTACGATAATCTGTTGCTTGCAACTTAATACCCAACGTTTGTTCGGATGATATTCAGAGGGTAGATTATTAGACATAGATGCAGTTGGATGACGGTCTATCTATTTTGTTGTAATACCCGCATGAATCACATAGTAATTTTTATGTCTTGCATATGCACTACGGTGCATACTTCATTTATGTCAATTGCCCAGCTGTAATTTGTTCACCACACATGTTATTTATCCTTCACGGAGAGACACCACTAGTGAACTGTGGACAACGCTGCATTTTCTCATACTAATAATACACACACTATTTCCACTGCTTTCATACTGTTACTACTGCTTTCATATTGTTCTCCTACTGTTTTCCACACCATACGTTTAACCTCTTTGTGGTCACCAAAACCGGTGAGATTGACAACCTCAGTGCTTCGTAGGGGAACAATGATTTGATTGTTTTGTGTAGGTTCCACGTTTCTGCTGAACCGGTAGTGCGCCCTGTCATTCAGCTGCATCAACCTTCTGAAGTTACTCCTTCCTCCTACTGGTCGATTCAACCTCTTGGTTTTTTTCCGAGGGAAACTTGCTGCTGCACTCTTCATACCTTCCTCTTGGGGTCTCCCAACGAACGTGTGTTCACACGCATCAAGCACTTTTCTAGCGCCGTTGCCGGGGAGGAAGATAATTTCTACAAGGGGAGTCTCTCACTTCCAATTATTTTTCTTTGTTATTGTTTTGCTTGTTACTTGAGTTATCATGCTTCCTATCAATGTTTGATATCTCTGAAACTAGATCTTATTGGCAAGGTGGGTTCACGGATGAACAACAAAAATATTTTAAGGAACACCGCTTGTCACAAAAAGGGAAACACTTATGGGAACAAATTAATAAATTATATATCATTACTAGAAACTTGTCCTCTACTTATAATGCTACCTATTGCTTTGATAAATCTTGTTGCTGTAGGAGGTATAAACACCTCCCTTTTCAATGTGAGTATAATGATGACGTTACCATATCTTCTAATGTTAAGGGAAATTATGACTTTGATGACGTGGAATAAATTGAGGAATTTATTGCTTGGAAGGTTGCATTCGAAATTGCTTATTTGCTTCAAAATATTGATGATGCACCTTATAAATATGAGATTTATGATATAGTTGAATATTGCTTTGATAATTACAAGGATTTTAATTACTACATACTTCAATACCTTAATCAATTCTCTCCCCCAAAGGGAGAGACTAATGTTTTGTAGGAACCTATGGAAGAAGAAACTACTAAATCTGGAAGCTCATTAGATGAAAAAGAGGAGGAGAGTGACGATCAAGAGGAGGAAGAATGGAGTACCTACCCATGTCTACCTCCCAATGAGAGTAACTCTTTAACTCATACATTATTCGATGAAAGTGATGATCCTATTGATTCTTTTGAAATATTCATGCTACTATACTTGCTACACTTGTGACCTTGATACTACTATGAATGAAACTTGTCAGAATGAATTGCTACTGTTATTTATGATAATCCATGCTACTTGGATAAATCTTATGATAATCCTCTATTTATTCCAACTATTGATATGCACGATAATGAGGAAGTTTGTTTAGAAAATTTATATGATAATGCTCTTGATGATGGTCCTATGTTACTTTATGTTATAAATTATAATGCTACTGAAAATAGGAATGCTATAATGTGTCATGTACCTTTTAAGACTGACCAATCATCTTGTTTTCTATTGCTAAAAGTGGGAAAAAAGAGGAGCTGAATTTAAATTTTGATCCCACTGTTTTGGAGCTTGATATGAATTGTGTGCTTTTAGACCATGACAAACATGTTTTGTGTGATAGTTATGTTGTTAATTTTATTCATGATGCTACTGGAAATTATTTTGAGAGAGGAAAATATGGTTGTAGGAATTTGCATGTTACTAAAACACCTCTCTTTTTGTTGAAAGTTTTGAAGTTGCTGTTGTTCTACCTTCCCATGATTTCTAGTTTGAGATTCTTTAATTTATTTATTTACAAGATTCCTATGCATAGAAAGTGGGTTTATACTTTCTTCCTGATGCTCTCTTTTTCTTAATTCACATTTCTTATGTGAGCATCTTCTTGTTTTCGATGCCTAGCTAAAAGGCGTTAAAGAAAAGTACTTCTTAGGAGATAAACCATGGTTTTATTTTTGCTTTGTTTTTCTCTTTTTTCTTTGATTGAAGGGGCTGTATACTTCTGTAGAGACCTCTTTGTATCTTTATTTTCATGTTTTGGTTGTGCCAAGTAAAGTTTCTGACGAGAATTGGAGTTGGTTTTGGATTTCTGTGCAGGAAACAGATTTCTGCTCTCCACCGTAAAATTCGTGTAATTCATAGGAAAATTAGAATGACCTGAAATTTCTTGTGCTTGTTCCTCAGCTAATTCTGCAAAGTTTTTGTTGTTTAAGTTTTTCGATCTGAGCAACATATGTGCCCCGAAAAAATTCGTCTTTACAGACTGTTCTGGTTTTGACAAATTATGCCATTTTTTTGCATTTGCTCTTTTACGATGTCAAGTGGATTTCTCTGCTTCATGAAACATTAGTGGTTGCAGCTAATGTTTTAAAGTATCAATAGCACTTGTGCCAATACAGAACCCATGGATTTTTGAATGTTTCACTAACCCTCTAATGCGAATTACTCTTTGAGTGTGGTGTGAAGGAAGTTTTCAAGGGTCAAGAGAAGAGGGTGATATATGTGATCAAGAAGAGTGCAAGGTCAAAGCTTGGGGATTCCCCCGTGGTTCATACAAGAAAATTTTAAGAATACTCAAGAATCTAAGCTTGGGGATGCCCAAGGCATCCCCTTCTTCATCAACAATCTATCAGGTCACTTCTAGTGAAACTATATTTTTATTCGGTCACATCTTATGAAGTTTACTTGGAGCGTATGTTTGTTTTTCTTTTTTTTTCTCTTATTTTCTTTTGTTTTCCTTACTGCAATAATATAGTTGGACCCTAGGATTTTTTGTTTGGGAGAGATACACGCTCCGCTTTTTTGTTTGAATACTTGCTATGCTCGTATTCTTAGTCTTTCTTTTAGCTGCTGCAAAATTCATGTTTAGCTCTTGTTTTCTTTGCATCTCTTATTCAGAGTTGTTAGTTTTAGTAGTGTTTTGTGAGACTCTCATGTTTTCTTGTTGTATCACTTAGAGAGTTTTTGTTAAAGCATATTTTATATGGTGCTTTTTGGGAAAAGAAACTGCTGCTTGAAGTACAATTTATAACGGTGCAACTACAAGCTTATATAGACTGTGTCTAGACTTTTTCATATCATGCTAGATGTTATTTAATTTCTAAAACCTAGTGGTTATTTAGTAGCATGATTAGCCTCAAATAGCTGAGAGTGTTTAATGTTCCATTGAAAGAATCATGAGTTGTTCTTGTCATATTGAGCATGAATTTGTGGTGTTCTCCTTTCAATGGTTTATTTGGTTGACTTGGCGCATGCTGACACCATGTTTATGACTATGAACCAGTAACTTATAGCCTCTATGATCATTTAGTTTTTGAACTTGTGGTACCACTTATGCTTTGATTAATGATGTTTATGTTGCTATGCATGATTATGGCTCTTATGCTCTCCTGATTATGACTATGTACCACTTATGCTCTCCAGTCTTTTGCTAGCCTCCACCTGTAGTGAGCATGAGCTCTACTCGTGCATCCAACTCCCAAAAACCAAAGTTTTCCCATTGTTTCCACCATAACTACCTACATGTGGTATTTAACCTCCACTCCAAAGAAAATTGGTCATGTCTTACCTTTAAAACTTTCAAAATTACTCCTGTTTTGTGCTCCTGTTTTAGCTAATGAGGACGTAAATAGAGAATCTTTATCTCACTTGTTGATTGGACTTTCACACCCTGTACTAGTGGATTCATCCGCGTATACAATGATAGAAGAGCTGGCAGCGGGGTGCCCAGCCCCAAATTAATAACAACAAATTATCTTCACTATTTTTCCCCCTGATTCATCAGTCAAAGCATAATTGTGTAAACAAACAAGAAAGAGGGACGACCTTCTACCCAGATGCATCCTTCTATGGGAGCCGCTCTTGTGAAGTCTAGTTGGCTTGTTACGTACTGTATTTTCTGTTTACCATTCATTGTCATAAGCATACACCTCTCTTAAAAATGTTTTCAATATCTCTATTTAATAAAATAAAAAGCTCTAGCACATGAGTTGATCCTTGCTTCCCTCTGCGAAGGGCCTTTCTTTTAATTTTATGTTGAGTCTCCACCTTCTAACTTTATGCACCGTTGAGAGAGCATAGTTGCCATTCTGAGTTTTATGTGCATTTGTCCCAGAAACATTATGAATTGATTTATGATGTGGTATTGCTTGTTCTCTAATTATTTGTTCTAGTCTTCCTCATGAACTTTGAAGGTATCCTGGCATTTATGTTTTTTCCCACTCTTAAGGACTAACTAAATATCACTTTTCCATGTTTTCTCTATAACTAAAACAAACGTATATCTTTCGTTGCATTGTTATTCATGATCTTTTATTTGTGTTACTTCTCATGATGCAAGGTGATTGCTATGCTTTATTTTTTAATTTAATTTATCATGCTTGTGTTGAAGTTCTATGATCTCAGCTTACTTATGCTTTTACGTTATTGATTATCAAGTTTATGTTGGTAGCATGTCACCTCAGAAATTATGTGTATTTATCGTTTACCTACTCGAGGACGAGTAGGAACTAAGCTTGGGGATGTTGTTACGTCACAATCGTATCCTTAATTTCTGATGTTCCATGTTGTTTCCGACATGTTTGCTATACACTTTATGTCATTTTCTCTCGATTTTCCGGACTAACCTATTGACAAGATGCCACAGAGCTAGTTCCCTGTTTTCTGCTGTTTTTTAGTTTCATAAAAGTTGTTCTGGAAATATTATCGAAATTGGAAAATTTAAAGTACGGAGGTCCTAGAATTTCCGAAGGTTCCACGGAGTCCCGAAGAGGCCCGGAGGGGGCACACCATAGGGCGGTGCACCCCTGGATGCGCCATGGGGTGGTGTGGGGGGCCCAGGCCTCCACCGCCTTTGCCCTTTCGCCTATTTATACCCCCCTGATATGTCAACCCTAAAAGATACCACTTCGTCCCGAGAAACACCCGAGGCTGCCGTCCTCGTCATCTCGAGATCGGGAGGGTTCTGCAGCTCTCCCCGGCACCCTGCCGGGAGGGGGATTAATCACCGGAGGGGTCTACACCACCATGCCCTCCTCCGAAGTGATGCGTGAGTAGTTCATCCCTGGACTACGGGTCCATAGCAGTAGCTATATGGTTGTCTTCTCCACTTTGTACCTCATGTTTAGATCTCATGAGCTGCCCTACATGATTGAGATCATCTTTATGTAATGCTACATGTTGTGTTTGCTGGGATCTGATGAATGTTGAATGCTATGTCTTATGATTATCAATCTATCATGTTATCTTCATGCATATGTTATTTATGATCTTGTGTGCTCTCCATTATTAGTAGATGCTCTGGCCAAGTAGATGCTAGTAACTCCAAGAGGGAGTATTTATGCTCGATAGTGGGTTCATGCGTCCTTTGCATCTGTGCTCGAGTAACAGAAACATGAAGGATGGAGGATGTGCTCTTTCCATTAGGGAGAAAAGAACGGTGTTTGCCTAGTTTACATTGTTTACATTACACACTTTGCTTACTGCGATAATCTGTTGCTTGCAACTTAATACCCAATGTTTGTTCGGATGATATTCGGAGGGTGGATTATTAGACATACATGAAGTTGGATGACGGTCTATGTATTTTGTTGTAATGCCCGCATGAATCACATAGTAATCTTTATGTCTTTCATATGCACTATGGTGCAGCCTTCATTTTTGTCAATTGTCCAGTTGTAATTTGTTCACCACACATGTTATTTATCCTTGACGAAGAGACACCACTAGTGAACTGTGGACCTCGGTCCATTTTCTCATACTAATAATACACATACTATTTCCATTGCTTTCGCACTGCTTTCATACTATTACTACTACTTACATATTGTTCTCCTACTGTTTTCCACACCATACGTTTAACCTTTTTGTGTTCAGCAAAACCGGTGAGATTGACAACCTCACTGCTTCGTTGGGGCAAAGTGATTTGATTGTGTTGTGTAGGTTCCACGTTGCTGCTGAACCGGTAGTGCGCCCTGCCATCTCAGCTGCATCATCCTTCTGAAGTTACTCCTTCCTCCTACTGGTCGATTCAACATTACTTTCTTTCTGAGGGAAACTTGTTGCTGCACTCTTCATACCTTCCTCTTGGGGCCTCCAAACGAACGTGTGTTCACCTGCATCAAGGTGCCAAGTGTCTAGCCTCAGCTGCCGTGTGTGAGGCTTCCGAGGTTGCTTAGATTGCACACAACTATGGCACTTAGAACTTTGGCAATAGTGAAATTCGGAATTAAACTTAATATGGATAGCCGAGACAGTACACCAAAATTAACATGACATAAACGAGAGTGCCAAACACTAGCATTTTAATCAACATTGCCACAAATATGGTTTATTGACATTTTGCAAAATTCGGAAAGAGAAAAACGGAACAAGCCTCCACACTCATAGACTTACCAATAAATTGTCCAAATCTCGACACAACTACTTTATTGGACTCAAACACTGCTTTAAACCCATGTCTGCAAAGAAGGGAGCCGCTGACGAGATTCTTATTCATAGAAGGGACATGCTACACACCTCCTTAGCTACACGATCTTCCCCAAAGTAAACTTCAGATCTACCGTGCCAACACCACGAACAGAACCATATGATCCATTCCCCATTAGGACGGAAGAATCCCGCGCGACCTGATAAGAACTGAAGATGTCAGCACACACATGAACATTAGCACCCATATCAATCCACCAGCATGGAGATTGAAAAACTGAAAGTACCATCGGTATATTACCGTACCCATCAGTGTTGCTAGAAGTCACCACATTGACATTCTTGGAGCCTTTCTTCCCTTTCTTGTCTGCACGGTCTGGGCAGTCAACAGAAAAGTGGCCGAGCGCTCCACATGTAAAGCACTCGAGCCCAGCTTTGTTCAACACCTTCTTCTTATTATTCTTAAAGGCAGTAGTGTTCACAGGACCATTGAATTGGGACTTATAGTTCCTTTTGTTCTTGCTGTTGTTCTTGACGTGATGATTTTTCTGCACCATATTGGCGCTAGAGTGCAAATAATTACCTCTCTCAGTTGTGTCCTTTGCCCGAGCTTTCTCAACAACATCAAGAGACGCTATCAGATTTTCAACTGATATCTCCTGTCTCTTATGTTTGAGAGATGTGTCGAAACTCCTCCATGAAGAAGGCAGTTTTGCAATAATGCATCCATCCACAAACTTATCAGGAATCACACTCAGAACACAGCCTCTGAAATTAGTATTGGCTTCCTTGAACTTATTCTGAACATCGTCAGAAGCTCCTTCAGGAAGGCCATCCATAATCATGTCCCACACTTTCATGGACTTGAGCCACAGTTGGCATGGCAGTTGTCATCTCTTAAAGTTGGTACCATTGAACCTTTACGGTCTCATTGCATCACTTAAATTGGCCATACTCAGTTCAAAAAATTGCCTACAATTAAGTTTTTGGATTGTTGAATAATTAGGATAATTTTCACGATTAATTCCATAATATAAATCATGACAAAAGCAGCTATTAACATGTGAAACTCGAACATACTAGATGCGGTAGACAGCATGAATAACAGCAACACGATCTCCCTAAACATGTTAAACAAACAGACCAGGACACAGATTCCATACCGATCGTTTGTAGAAGTGTTGTTGATGACAACGTTGGCGATGACGGGGCGGAGTAGACGATGCTTAAGGAAGCGGTATACAGCACCGCTTGACTTGCTAGGCAGACGAGCCGTTGAGGAAGCAGTGAGCAGACGCGCGAACCGCCTCAGCTGTGACGCGTCCGTCACGACACGAACTCAGTTTTCCAAAACAGAAAATAAAGACAAATGTTGTCTCAGCTCGAGGCTCGATTCACGAAACGTGATCGCGACGTGTCGAGTCGATTCGAGACGAGCGAGCGGCGGAGGAGGAGTGCGCGAGAGGCTCTCCTCTTCTCACTCACATACAATCCCTACAACACTCCACCTTATAAGGTGGTGTGCAACTCCTCCAACTTCCAATGTGGGTCATTTTGAGATTTCAGAATTTCGTATTTGGCTTACCCATATTGGCCCCAATATTTCAGCAAGTGCGACGACCGGCAGAAGACGATGATGGTGGAGGTGGCGTGCTATCAAAGGGTATTTGTGCTTGTTTTTACCTGCAGTGTGATGTCTGGAGCTACAGGGCAACGCCCGCAACAAGAAGTTCAAGAGGCCTGGTGTCGCGAGATGGCTGGCGCGGGGCCTGGTGATAATGGCTATGCAGGAATGAAGAACATCTTTGCTTGGTTTATTTAGTATGGACCCTGAGTTTGACGTCAAGTTCAGTGATGTGTGCTATCTCTGTTTGTATTCGGGTTCGTAATGTGTTGCTGCTGAACATGCAATCTTAGTGTGCTATCTAATGTTTGTTGTTAAGTGGTGTTAGCTGATACTATATAAGCTATGAATTTGTCTATATATGAATCTGACTATCTTTGAATTGGCTGTATGAATTTGGATATCTCTACATTTGGCTATGTATTTGTTGAGTGCTTTGTCGAGAGCTGAATAATGCAACAATATGTGTTGTTCAACCTATGAAAATAAATGGATGTCTGGCATGTCCAGAACTGAATAAAATTCGGCTTTGTCAGCATATACGCAAAAATTGCTGCTTGGCATGTCCAAAAATGAATAAAATTTAGTTTTGACAGCATATAAGCACAAATGTTTGCTTGGCATGTCTAAGCCGAACATAAATTTATTTGGACAGCACATAAGCAAAAAAAAAGGACATACTTGCAATATACATAACTCTATACATAACCATTCTTCATATGATCCTTAAATATAACAATGGTCGTCATGAAAGTTTCTAGAGTCTAACACATGAACTCCACAATTTTTTCCATGGACAAGATCTATAAGGATATCTCAATACAAACATTAGTCCATAAGGATTGTCATTAATTACCAAAATCACACATGGGAGCACCATGCACTTTCACTTGTTTCTTCACATGAAAGGGTTGTGAAAATTCTTCCTGGCAGGTGCAGCTTGTTCCATTCTTCTAGCCATCCACATGGCTTGTTGCATTGCAAGTGTGCCTGAATATAGTCACTTAAGACAGATATGAAACTATTGATGTAATAATGTTTTGGCGAGCCTGGATTATCTCTTCTCATCGGGTTAAGTGCAACTTCAAATTTCAGAATGTAAGATGTCACTATTGATGTCTGTTGTAAGGCATGAAAGGCCCTAACATTGTCACAGATGGAGGATTCTGCAAAACTTTCATATAAGTGTATACAAAGTCTATGTCAGGGGATATTTTGTGCATTGTACCCAGTTCCCCTCCACCATTTAATGGCATCGTTTTTGTAGGTAAGTCACTGCTACTTCTGTTCTCTGGTCGAGAGGACTTCTTGCTGCATCGGAATACATCTCAATTGTTTGTAGGCACGAGTCTGCATCTCTTCCATCAAATTCCGGAATATTCATATTAGCTGGTTTGACAGGAGGGACAGTTCTTTTGTTATCCCTTTCATTGAATTGTATTCTGGTCTTTGCTGACTTCTTTTCCTCTATGTCTTCAGGATCTGTGTCCTCTATGTTTTTGACATAGTGTTGTGTCCCTTTTTGCCTTGCCTTTTGGGGTATTTCATACACGGCTTTAGTCACTTTTCCAAAGTGTGGGTGCTTGTAAGTATGCTTGGGTGTGCCATCCAAGTTGAGCTCTTTTCCAGTTGCATCATGCAGAGTTTGTTGCCTTGTGATTTAGTAGTTCCCTAAACATGCTTGATAGAGCTTGCCGATTGCCCAATTGGGAATTTATCTGGTTCATTGCTGGAGTGAGTAGACAAAGAATTTTCCAAGATGTCTTCTTTCTTTGTTGCAAACAATCTTTCAAAGTTTGTCTAAATTGTCGAGAAATTGTTTTGTATATATGAAAACTTTCCTGCGCTGATTGCTGAAATTCGAAGAATTCTTGCTTATCCTCTTCCCTATTTTTCTGGAGGGTTTTAACATCTAGCTGCAGGGACTCTAGTTCGAGCATGAATGTGTCGGTAGAATTGCAGAGGTTGCTATCTGACTGCTAGGGATTTTACTTACTAGTAGTGGACTAGCAAAACCTACAGCCTAGTAAATCGACAAGGAAAGGAGATGTTGGCGAGTTTCCGAAAACATGATCCTTGTTGTGAATCCTGCCGCCGCCTGTCACCGATGCCTCTGCCGCCCTTCGTCGAGATGCTACACACGTATGGGTAGGAGGTGGGATTTTACACGGCCAAAATTTTTGTCTGAAACCAATTCCTGAACCCTGATCAACAGCTGAGCAAATTCCCCGCCGCCAAGTCGCCTCCCAAGTGGACACCGCCGCTAGGATCTGGTGCGAGAAGAGGGTTACAGATCTGATCGCCTCTGAGGAAAGTGGGGCTTCCGATACCAATTGTTATGCTCAAGCAAGAACTAAAGTCGAACTCGACAGAATTACAGAGAAACAATTAGAGACGGATGAAGCCAACCACGAACAGTGGCGGCTGGGAGGGGGATAAACCCTAATACATGGCAATGATCCTTCTGCGGCCGGGGTCGGTTAAGATAGCTAAAGAAAAAGCTACACGACAGTGGAGGGATTGGTTGGCGGTAAAGCGTTTTCAAAAAAACGACGTCTCGGGGTCTCTCAGCCGTGGGACGGGACATCAGCGGTCCAAATGTGCGTCTGCAGCTCGAAGCGGTAAGGTTGCACGGTGGAGTGTCGAGATGCCATCCTACGGTTGTAGTTCCATCCGACACGAGCGTTGTGTTGCGTGAACACGAAAACGGCTTCAGTTTACTGACGGTTACAATTGGGGTATGACACTGCCCAGGTTATACACACGCGTCTCGACGGATTATATCGAGCGAGCTTACTTTGCTAGTTCGTGTACATGCGCATTTTGCCGGAGACCACTTGGTCGTCGGAGCCGGGACCAAATTAAAGCCAACAAGGCCGCTGACGTTGGAACCTGATGGCGCGCCACGAGTGAGATCAACGGCCAAGGCTTGCGAGATGATGATGGAATTTATGGGCTGCAGTGTGGCCCAACTAAGCCCAATAAATCCTGAAATTGTCATGGCCCATTCATGAATAATGAGTGGAGTGAGTGGGATTAAAGTTTAGTCCCATACTGCTAGTTTGGAGAGAATGGAACCACCTTATAAGGTGAGCGATTCTAGCTCATGTATGAGTTGGCAAGGCAAGAGGAGAGGTGTGCCACACGCGCGCTCCTCCTCCGCCGCCCGCCTCGCCATGCCTCGCCTCGTCACGACGCGCCGCGGGTTGCGGGAATGAGCCGAGCCGAGAGCGTTTATTTTGTCGGTTGATAAAAACTTAATGAGTCATTAAACTTGGTAATTAACGGACGCGTTAAATTCCTAATCTGTTTCCGTTTCCTTTCTGGATCGTGAAACCGAACCGACTCAGACGTCGAGTTACGTTCACGTCTCTCCTAGCCGCATATAAATACACGCATACGGTAAACCCTAGCCGCCACTTCGTCTTATGGTTTCGCACCGTTCCAAAGCACTGCGCCGCCAATCAAGCCTTCTCCATCCCTTCTTTCGGCGTGCACCGCGAGGAGGGACAGTAGGCCTCCGGAACCCCGCCTCTTGTGATCCTGTACGGGAGAGGGGCGATCAGGTTTTTGGGGAGCGCACTCGCGTGACTGCTGACGGCGACTACTTCCCCAACGACGATTTCTTCCCCGACCTCGGCAACCTATTCATCGACGACATGGCCGACGTGGACAACAACAACGGCGGTGCCGCTACCGCTGCATCGTACGTATCTCTCTCTCATCTGTACGAGATACAACTGCAATTCTTTTGTCTATTGCTTGTTGTAGATTGGATCGGTTTTAATACAGCACTAGATTTCGATATTTGCATGCTTAGTATAATTGCTACTGTCATGATTTATGTCATGCTATTTCGGATTAAATCATGTGCTAAATTGCTAATATATTCAACAATCCAAAAACCTGATTATAGGCAATTTCTTGCACATGCGCCGTCTGTCATTGCGGCGACAAGGCCAATCCCTTTCAAGGGTGTGGACTATAAGAGGTGGCGCACGAGAGCAGTGCTATGGTTTCAAACCTTGCGCTGCTATGCGGCCACCAAGGGCAAGCCTGAGGGCGATCTCAATCCAGCACAGCTGGAGGCCTTTGAAAATATGGACACTATGTTTAAAAGTGCCCTCCTCGGTATTATTGATGATTCCATTATGGATCCATATATGTCGTTTGATAACGGCAAGGATATGTGGGCTGCACTCGAGGCCAAATTTGGGGCCTCGGATGCTGGCAGCGAGCTGTATGTTATGGAGCAATTCTATGACTATAGGATGACGGATGAGCGCTCTGTTGTTCAACAGGCTCATGAGATACAGTCACTCGCTAAAGAACTTGAGCACTTTAAGTGTATGTTACCGGACAAATTTGTGGCCGGAGGCATTATTGCCAAGCTCCCATCTTCATGGAGCACCTTTACTACTTCTCTGAAACACAAGAGACAGGAGTTTTCCGTTACGGACCTCATCGGATCTCTTGATGTGGAAGAGAAGGCGAGAGCAAAGGATACACGTGCTCGGGTTGCTGAGGTAGGTTCTTCTGCTCATGTGGTACAGAAGAAACACTACCCGCCCAACAAGTCTAAATATAACAAGAAGAAATCCGAGGGTAAAGGCAAACGCGATGGCAGGTTTAAGCCATCGCACTCTACCAATTTCAAGAAGAGGAAGGGGTCATGTCACGTTTGCGGTGAACTGACCCATTGGGCTCCAAAATGCCCTAAGAGATATGAGTTGCAGCAGCAAGAGAACAGCGGCAAGACCGCTAACATTGTCATTGGTGATACTGAGATGAAGGATACTGGGTACGGTAGAGTTCCTACTATTCTTTCAGTTTGTCATTCACCTGAATGGTTAATTGACACAGGTGCCAATGTACATGTTTGTGCTGATGCTTTCATGTTCTCTTCTTATCAGATCACAGGGACTTCCCACGTGCCTATGGGGAACGGGTCACATGCTAATGTTCGTGGTGTTGGTACGGTCGATCTGAAGTTTACTTCGGGGAATGTCGTGCGACTGAAGAACGTTCATCATGTGCCCTCCATCAATAAAAATCTCGTCAGCGGCTCACGTTTATGTCGAGATGGTTTTAAGTTGGTTTTCGAGTCCAAAAAGTTGTAATTTCCAAATATGGACAATTTATTGGTAAAGCCTATGAGTGCGGAGGCTTGTTCCGCTTATCCTTGTAAGATATTTGCACCAAAGTTATTAATAATGTTTGCCATGGTAATGATTGTGATGTTTGGCATTCACGACTTTGTCATATTAATTTTGGTTGCATGACGCGGTTAGCAAATATGAGTTTAATTCCGAAATTCAGTACGATTAAAGGTTCCAAATGTCAAGTGTGTGTTCAAGCTAAGCAACCTCGCAAATCTCATAAGACTACGGAGGCGAGAGACTTGACACCACTAGAACTTATACATTCTGATCTTTGTGAGATGAATGGCGTATTGACAAAAGGTGGAAAGAAATATTTCATGACACTTATTGATGAATCCACTAGATATTGTTATGTGTATCTTCTGAAATCTAAAGATGAAGCTTTAACTTATTTCAAGAACTATAAGGCCGAAGCTGAGAACCAACTTGATCGTAAAATTAAACGGCTTAGGTCTGATCGTGGTGGAGAGTATTTTTCCAACGAGTTTAATTCTTTTTGTGCTGAACACGGTATTATTCATGAGAGGACGCCTCCCTACTCACCTCAGTCAAATGGGGTGGCTGAAAGAAAGAACCGAACATTGTCTGATCTGGTTAACGCCATGTTAGATACTTCGGGTCTCTCCAAGGCATGGTGGGGGGAGGCGCTAATGACTGCATGTCATGTCCTAAACCGAGTTCCCACAAAGAATAAAACCATTACTCCATTTGAGGAATGGGAAAGGAAAAAGGTTAAAACTCTCCTACCTACGTACTTGGGGTTGTTTGGCGAAAGTCAATATACCAATTCCCAAGAAGCGCAAGCTTGGACCTAAAACCGTAGATTGTGTTCTTCTGGGCTATGCTTTTAATAGCATTGGTTATAGATTCTTGATAGTAAAATCTGAGGTATCCGACATGCATGTTGGTACGATTATGGAGTCGAATGATGCGACTTTCTTTAAGAACAGATTTCCTATGAGGGATATGTCTAGCTCATCAAATCAGGAGAAACTTGTTTCATCTAGTCAGGAATTAGCTGAGATTCCTGAATCCACCATTCCGATAGAACACGTTGAGAATACCGAGGAGGATGACAATGAAGTTCCTGTAAGGAGCAAGAGATAGAGGACTGCAAAGTCTTTTGGTAATGACTTCATTGTGTACCTCGTGGATGACACACCCAAGACTATTTTAGAAGCCTATGCGTCTCTTGATGCTGACTACTGGAAGGAGGCTGTTCGTTGCGAGATGGATTCCATCTTGGCTAACGGAACCTGGGAAATCACTGATCGTCCTTATGGGTGTAAACCTGTAGGATGTAAGTGGGTGTTCAAGAGAAAGCTTAGGCCTGATGGTACAATTGAAAAGTACAAGGTAAGGCTTGTGGCCAAGGGTTATACCCAAAAAGAAGGTGAAGACTTCTTTGATACTTACTCACCTGTGGCTAGACTGACCACTATTCATGTGCTACTCTCACTGGGTGCCTCACACGGTCTTCTCGTCCATCAAATGGACGTTAAGACGGCTTTCCTTAATGGAGAGTTGGACGAGGAAATTTATATGGAGCAGCCAGATGGTTTCGTAGTACCCGGTCAGGAAGGCAAGGTGTGCAAGTTATTGAAGTCATTATACGGCCTCAAGCAAGCACCTAAGCAATGGCATGAAAAGTTCGAAAGGACTTTGACTGTTGAAGGCTTTGTTGTAAACGAAGCTGATAAATGTGTGTACTATCGCCATGGTGGGGGCGAGGGAGTTATTCTATGTCTATACGTTGATGACATATTGATCTTTGGGACCAATCTTGATTTAATCAAGGAAGTTAAGGATTTCTTATCTCGCTGTTTTGAGATGAAGGATCTAGGAGTAGCTGATGTTATATTGAACATCAAGCTATTGAGAGATGATAATGATGGGATTACACTGCTTCAATCTCACTATGTGGAAAAGGTCTTGAGTCGCTTCGGGTACAGTGACCGCAAGCCTTCTTCGACTCCATATGATGCTAGTGTGTTGCTTCGAAAGAATCAACGGATTACTTGAGATCAACTGAGATATTCTCAGATTTTAGGCTCGCTTATGTATTTGGCGAGTGCCACGAGGCCTGACATCTCTTTTGCTGTGAGAAAATTGAGCCGGTTTGTTTCCAATCCGGGAGATGATCATTGGCGTGCGCTTGAGAGAGTTATGCGCTATTTAAAAGGCATTGCGAGCTATGGAATTCACTATACTGGAAACCCGGGGGTTCTGGAAGGATATAGTGACTCTAATTGGATATCTGATGCTGATGAGCTTAAGGCCACTAGTGGTTATGTTTTTACACTTGGTGGTGGCGCTGTTTCCTGGAAGTCTTGCAAGCAGACCATCTTAACGAGGTCAACTATGGAAGCAGAACTCGCAGCATTAGACACAGCCACTGTTGAAGCAGAGTGGCTTCGTGAGCTGTTGATGGACTTGCCTATGGTTGAAAACCCAATACCCGCAATCCTAATGAACTGTGATAATCAAACTGTGATCATCAAAGTGAACAGTTCTAAGGATAATGCAAAGTCATCAAGACATGTGAAGAGGAGATTAAAATCTGTCAGGAAATTGAAGAACTCCGGAGTTATTGCTTTGGATTATATCCAAACATCTATGAACTTGGCAGATCCCTTCACAAAGGGTTTATCACGGAATGTGATAGATAATGCATCGAAGGATATGGGTTTGAGACCCACGTTATGAGTTGCCCACAGTGTTAACCCACTCTATGTGATCGGAGATCCCGTGAATTAGAAGTGGGAGACAAACTGTTGGTCGGCTGAGAGGAGAGTATCCTTATATTTTAATTCCACTCCATAAAAGATGCAATACTCTCCTGATCTGTATGGTAGGTTGACATTTGTCTTAATGTGTTCCAAGTGGCTTATTTATATAAGCAGAGATGTGTCCTGCAGAACATCTCCTGAGGAACTCACCTATATGAGTCAGACTGTTAAACGTCGCAGTCTATGAGAATCGGGTGCTCTCTAGTAAACTCATGAAAGGCCTTCGGAGTATGACGCATACGCTCCAAACCGCGGGGAAGCCTTGCGGCAGCCTAGTATCGGTTCAGACGTTGTGTGAAACTGGAATCACAGCAAACTTGTAGTTCAAGGCGTAGTCCACTATTCAAGTTGTGAACTAGTGTAGCATGATGATCTAAGTGGAAGTTCAACTTAACAGTCTCCACTAACACCGGTATATAAACAATGTTTTGGAACAGAGTTTACGAAATGTGCTAATGACACTTTGTGGGGGATTGTTGGAATTTATGGGCTGCAGTGTGACCCAACTAAGCCCAATAAATCCTGAAATTGTCATGGCCCATTCATGAATAATGAGTGGAGTGAGTGGGACTAAAGTTTAGTCCCATACTGCTAGTTTGGAGAGAATGGAACCACCTTATAAGGTGAGTCATTCTAGCTCATGTATGAATTGGCAAGGCAAGAGGAGAGGTGTGCCACACGCGCGCTCCTCCTCCGCCGCCCGCCTCGCCTCGCCTCGCCTCGCCTCGCCTCGCCTCGTCACGACGCGACGCGCCGCGGGTTGCGGGAATGAGCCGAGCCGAGAGCGCTTATTTTTTCGGTTGGGAAAAACTTAACGAGGCATTAAACTTGGTAATTAACGGACGCGTTAAATTCCTAATATGTTTCCGTTTCCTTTCTGGATCGTGAAACCGAACCGACTCAGACGTGGAGTTACGTTCACGTCTCTCCTAGCCGCATATAAATACACGCATACGGTAAACCCTAGCCGCCACTTCGTCTTACGGTGTCGCACCGTTCCAAAGCACTGCGCCGCCAATCAAGCCTTCTCCATCCCTTCTTTCGGCGTGCACCGCGAGGAGGGACAGCAGGCCTCCGGAACCCCGCCTCTTGTGATCCTGTACGGGAGAGGGGCGATCAGGTTTTTGGGGAGCGCACTCGCTCGACTGCTGACGGCGACTACTTCCCCAACGACGATTTCTTCCCCGACCTCGGCAACCTCTTCATCGACGACATGGCCGACGTGGACAACAACAACGGCGGTGCCGCTACCGCTGCATCGTACGTATCTCTCTCTCATCTGTACGAGATACAACTGCAATTCTTTTGTCTATTGCTTGCTGTAGATTGGATCGGTTTTAATACAGCACTAGATTTCGATATTTGCATGCTTAATATAATTGCTACTATCATGATTTATATCATGCTATTTCGGATTAAATCATGTGCTAAATTGCTAATATATTCAACAGATGATGCGTCGGTGGGACGGCCGGTGCCGCGTTGAATTTGGATGCGGTGGCACGAGGTCGTGGCTGGTAGGAGCTGGGTCTCGTTTCTGGAAGGAGGGAGGGAGAGGTGGATCAGAATGGAAAGCGCGAGCACCCAAAAATGTCTGGACGTTGGGGGCTACGTACGTGATCGAAATCATATCTTCTGAAGCTGCACTCGCCGACAGCATGCATCCCGCGCGTAGCCTGGATCGATGCGACGAAACAGGCTTTCATCACATGCTAGACAGCTACGGAGAGCATTTGTTAATCTGGGTCATGGACCTCGCGATGGATTAATTAACGTACAAACTGCCCTATAAATTGGCCCCCGTTCACCCCTTCACTTCCACACAGCTAGCTGCTACCATAGACACATACACGACCGATTGAGTTTGCTTCCCCTAGCTGCATATACATATTCAAGCCGTGTGTGTTAGTACTGTAGTAGTTTTGGCCAATATGGCATCCAGCCCTAAATATCTCCAAACTGGCCTTGTTACCGCCCAGGTCCAGCAAAGGGAGTATAACCTCCACTTGTACTTGTACCAGATGCTGGAAGGAGCGGCAGATGGTGGTAACCAGAAAGTTATAGTAGACCCAGACCTTCCCAATTATTTCGGTATGGCCGTCGTTAACGACTGGGCCATATACGATGGGATCCTGCCCAATGGTTATCTCGTGGCACGTGCTCAAGGAATTCACGTCGGCGCTGGGAAGACCCAGGAAAACTGGTTCTATTCTTTCAACATGATGTTCGTCGACGACAGGTAAAGTTTCTAAGCAAAACTGGTTCTATTCTTTCAACATGATGATGATTTGCTTTGGAAGCGTGCATGTTTACCTTTGTTTGTTTGCTTGGATCTAGTCTCAAGGGGTCTGTGCTTAAAGTGGAGGGACTTAACGGAGTTAACCCAGGAGCCGGTGGTCAATGGGCAATTGTTGGCGGGACTGGAGAGTTCGCCCATGCTCAAGGGACTATCACCTACACCGACACCCCTGTAAATGACGGATACAGAGTTGGGGGAGTTATGAAGGAGCTTCGTATCCGTGCGGTGTGCCCCAACTTTGCAGGACCGGTAACACCTCCCTTCCATCGGAAACTGCCCATGAATTACTCTTCCATCAAATGATTTGCAGACTACTCCCACGCTGCGCTTGGCGCCCTGGCCATCATCAGGATATATATATGCATGCTAACCATTCCATCTTATGCACAGATCCTCAAGGTTCTTCCGCTGATTGGTGGGATTAATGGAGGGCACGCTGTTGATGTTACAACCAAGCCTCAGCGTCTAGAGAGTGTGACAATTCGTGCCGGGGATGTGATTGATTCCATTTCATTCTCTTACACCGATGAAGCGGGAAACAAGCAAACCTCTGGACGGTGGGGTGGTGATGGAGGCGGGGCTCCCGTCACGGTGAGTACATTTTCCAGCGTACAATTTTTCATTTCAAATGAGGTAGCTAGCTAGGAGTATTACTTTGGATGGATAATGAGATCGTATCTATATATATTCTCTACACTCGTTGATACGCGCCCCAATGGGAATTAATGAAAGGTGATTTTCTTATATGCAAAAATAATATACTCCTATATTGGAATGTACTTTGTCAAAATACCTTGTGCGCATGCATAGTCACGCAGATCTTTTCCACGAAAAAGATTCATGGGTGCATGGTACTCGCATGCACTTTGTCAAGAAAAAAACGCATATATACATGGTCATGTAGCGCCTGACGATTAGGACATTTTGCATGTGGTCAGAAAAAACTCATGCATGCATATGGTCTGTGGGGCTAGTTACCGATGAGGACACTCTGCACATGGAGCTTTCAAATATTAAACGAAGATAGTTGGAATAAACTTTACAGATTTTTACAAAGTAACCCATCAATCAATGCCTACCTGACAAAGCACCATTAAATAAAATCTGCGTAGAGACTCACGCGAGATGTACTTGTGCATATAAAGAGCACGTAACTGATTTGCAGTTTCACATTTCTTGCAGATCAACCTTGAACCTACTGAGAGAGTGAAGCAAATTGTGGTAACAACGGGAAATTTTGGACCCTATGTTGTTGTTGGCTCAATCAAGATTGTTACCAATTTTGACTCATATGGACCTTACGGAAAAGCAAATGGTACTCAGTTCGTCATTCCTGAGCAGGACAATGTTAGCGTGGTGGGCTTTCATGGACGCGCTGCCTCAGTTCTCGACGCAATTGGAGTGTACACTACTGCATTCCCATAGTCTACTAGTGTTTCATACAAATAAGTATGGCTTTACTTGAAGCCTTATCTACGGCTTTATCTGAAGCCTTGTCTTTTTTAGCGTTCAATAAGAAGTTAGGATAAGCATTGTCCTCATCTCATGTATTACATGTTTACCCTTCCTTCAATTATGTGATTTTGTTATCACCAACCATGTCCTTTTAAAGAAATATTAGTTTGCGTTGTGATAAACATCATGTCTTTCCTATTAATTTATCTATCTAGATACGTTCTAAGCACGCAAATAATATATTTTGTCTTTCACTAATCGATATCAAATGGATCATTAAAATTTGTTTATGCATCTCCTTAAGGTTATTTTTGCCTAAAAAATGGTTGTCTGCATGATATCATATCTAAGCTGGCCAGATGAAATATCACCATGATTGGTTGCTTGGATAAAGTATTTTGTGATCACCTCTCTTGTGAGTGGTGACTTTATCAACCAGCTCTATCAAAATTGAATTAAAATTTGGCCAACTGCTCCAAACTCAGAAACTTCGAGTGGTGACCTTTTCATGGTAATCACGACCATGACAGAAATACACCGGCAACGGATTACAATAGCCATGTAAAAAAAATCACATTTCTGCAATTCAAAGGATGCAGTTGCTAGAAAAAAACTTGTGCCACACTGTATCGGCGGACATCTTCGACCAGTGCCTCTAGGAAACCAGAACTCCTGCGGCAACATCATGTGTTTTTATCTGCACACCAAGTTAATGCTATAATAAAAAAAATCAAAGTCATTGCCATACACAACTATAACATGAATTCTTCGGTGTTCAGTGAAATTACCTGTACAAATGTACCATCGTTTGGTACATGACGTAGCTGATCTTCAAACTTCCTCCAATCACTATCAAAGTTAAGAGACAAATTAAACAAACACATTTTCATCCCATCAGTCACACTATTCCGAAACATTAAGAAGGTTGACATTCAGACACATCTGATGGAGGGGTTAACCTCTTGGGTGGTTCAATCTTCACGAATCGACCAAGAACACGACGAACGAACGATGAACACGAGAGGGGAATCGAGGCAAAATCGTGGGAAAACAAAGGGAGATAACTAGCAAGAACTGAAAAACCCAAATCTCCCGTCAACTAAGCCGCAACGGCCGCCTACGGGACGATCGATCCAACCGAACTCACCTCATCGAAAACCGCTTCAACACCACGTGCCGGTCCGGAACGCCAATAGAACCTCAAGGATTAGTTGAGATAGATTGGAAAGTCCCTAACTGATTCCCAAGGGGAAAGAATAAGTAACCTAGTGTAATCTTGATACAATCCTAGATATACATCATAGGAGTAGCCTTGATACGATACTAGGTACAAACCATAGGAGTAGCCTCACAAGATGGGTACAAGAGCAAAGCTCAAATGTCTAAATTCATCTCCAACCCTAGATCTCACAAAATTGAACTAAAATTTGGCCAACTACCCCAAACTCAGAAACTTCGAGTGGTGACCTTTTCATGGTAATCACGACCATGACAGAAATACATCGGCAACTGATTATAATAGCCATGTAAAAAAATAACATTGCTGCAATTCAAAGGATGCAGTTGCTAGAAAAAACTTGTGTGGTCATTCATTGACTCAACGGGTGGGGGAACCGTTTGCTCGCTCGCCCCTCCCCCCCCCCCCCCCCCCGGCGGGCGACGGGCGAACCCTCGAGCCCCTTCTTCCTAGGCATCTCCTCCCTTCTTCCCCTCCTACCGCCGTCGGTGAGGGCTGTCGGGCAAAGCCCGCGCGGCTCCGGCGGCGGCGGGCGTGTATTCTCCCGTGCGTGTGAGGGGCAGAGCGGGGTCCCCCAGTCCACGACGGTGGTTGTCGTCGCAATTCGGCCTGGGTGGAGGCGTGGGGTCGCGGGCGGCGGGGTTGACAACATGGCAGCGTGCGTGGCGGGTGTCTGTTAGGGACGGCGACCGGTGGTGCTTGGTGCGGTGCTTCTGGCGGCGCGGGATTGCTGGCCCAGATCTGGGCCCCTTCGGGCCCGATCTAGGTCGGGCGGGCCCCGGCCAGTTGCCAGATCTTCCAGAACCCAGCGCTCCTCCTGGTTCTGTGTGACTAGGAGGGTCAGATCGGGGCAGGTGGGCCCAGATCTGCCGGCCGACCGACAAACCCGTTCTGGGTTCTGTTCAAGCTGAAACCTGCGGGTGGCACGGAGGCGATGTGCTTGTCTTGATCGTTTCGGCTCCGCGTCCTGCTGATCCAACACGGGCCTATCATGTCCACATCCTCTCGGGTTGTTGTGGTGATTGTCATGCCCCCTCCCAGGTACGATATGGATGCCGGGGTGGCGACTCCGGAGGGTGGACTTGCGCGGCCGGCTCTACGGTGAGCGGCGTGGCGGTGGTGATGGATTCACTCTTTGGCCACTTGGGTGGTGAGGAGTGAGAGGCGGGGATTCCTGGTGTTGTCGGGCTTCGGCGTTGGCGGCTCCCAGATCGGGCTTTGGAGGTCTATTTTGATGGTACTGGGCAGATCATGGTGTCATACTGTGGTGCGAAGGCTGTTCCAGGCAAAAGCTCAGCGCTTCGGCGCCAACGGTGGCGATGCCTGTGGGTGTCGTATCCCTCTTGGGGGCGCCGTTGAGGTTACCTTCCCCGCCTTAGGGCTCCAGGTGAAAACCCTTTGACCGTTTCGGTCTCGATGATGGCAGTGTGTTGCGTCGTCACCTTGATGAGGGCATCGTCGTGGAGCTGTGGTACCTCTTTGGTCTTGACCCGGTGGCACCGGTGGACAAGTTAGGATCCTGCTTTGAGGCTCTTTCGGCTCTAACGTGGGCGGTCTCGACGGCCTCCTATCTTATACACGTGACCATGTCTTCACCTCGCCGTCCTTGTTGTCTACTGGAATGATCAGCGCTCCACGGCCCGGAGCGAGAGGGCTGGTGGCCCTCTCCGGTGACAACTTGTTTGGTGTGGTCTGACTAAGTCCGGTGCTTTCTCAAGGAGACGTGGTGGCTTCTCTCGATAGTTGCCTAGGATGTTTCTTCAGGGTGTGGCTACTCCTGTTTTATTTTGTTTATCTTTGATCTGCTTTGTAAGATGTTTACCTCATCACTTTGTATCCGTTCGGCCGTGTGGTTTTATTTATAAAACGGGGGCAAAAGTCTGTTTCGAGGAGAAAAAACTTGTGCCACATTGTATCGACGGACATCTTCGACCACTGCCTCTAGAAAACCAGAACTCCTGCTGCATAGCAAGTTAATACTATAATAAAAAAATCAAAGTCATTGACATACACAGCTATAACATGAATTCTTCGATGTTCGGTGAAATTACCTGTGCTAATGTACCATCGTTTGGTACATGACGTAGGTGATCTTGAAACTTCCTCCAATCACTATCAAAGTTAAGAGACAAATTAAACAAACACATTTTCATCCCATCAGTCACACTATTCAGAAACATTAAGAAGGTTGACATTCAGACACACCCAAACAGAACAAAGTGAATTGAACAAGAAAATCGATCTTAGATGTGCCAAAATTGGTTTGAGGAGACGAGCAATTCTTGAAAAATTATGGAGTCTTACGCTAGCTTGGTTATCCAATTACTTGAAAAATTATATGCGATTCAAGAAATAGCTCGTTTAGGAATTACTTCAGAAAAATACCTCGACATATCTCTTTCTTTGACTGCTCTACTCTGCTCCGCTCTCATCACCCGCCAATTTGGGCCCGATCTGGGTCGGGAGGCCAACTACGGTGGCACGCTCTACGGTCGGTAGATGCCAGCAGTGGCGTGGCTCGGGATGACCGCGCGTCGGTTTGGCCTAGGTTGTGTTATCTACTGCCGCTCAGCGGGTTAGGAGGCTTCAAGGTTGTGTCGGCGTTCAGATTAAGGGCGGTTGGACCTTCTTGTTCTTCGACAACAAAGTGTTGGTCTGTTTCATGAAGACTTCATTGATCTGGCTGCCGACGAGTTCCGGTTTTCCTCTCGGAGATTTCCGCAGTTTGACGATTTGCTACTGGATATCGAGAGTGGAATTGATGCGGTCGTGCGCGTCCTCCTGTTCAGCCAATGTGGCTTCTGTTGGGCGACGGGCGAAGATTAGCCTTACAACGGTGCTATGGGATATTCTTATCATAGATTTCCATGAAACTGACATGGGCGGAGAAAGTTTATGGTGGTTGGGATCAGAGGTTGGTAATGGCAGAGAAGGTATTGGCTGTGTCGAGGATTATGCGGCACAGTTTCTGTGTGTCGGGTGATTGGAGACTTTAAGCAGCAGTCTTGGCAAGCGGGGGTGGCAACACAGGCGGATTGTATTCTTCGTGGTGCTATTTGAGTACCATGCCACAATTTCCAGGGTGAAAACTCAAGGTCTGGCGTTCACTGGTTGTACCTGGCAATGACTTTGCTTACCTGGCAATGACTTTTCTGAATGCATTGTTTGGAAAACTCAGATTTTCTCCGGAGTGCAAACCTAAGATCTACAATTAGGCGAAGACAATGTGTGTGCTTTGTTTCCTTCTTGGAGGCGTTGCTATTGGAGAATCTCATTTGTAGTCCCGGTGTTGTCTTCAGTGGTGGTTAGAGTGCTTCTGTTGTGAGTGCTTCATCACCGCGACGGGTCTCTGTTTTTTCATTTTCTCTCTTTTTTATTGTTTTATGGTTGTGTGCATCCAGGACGTCTTTCGACATTTTTATGGTGCAGAGGCTAGGTGTAATTGGTATCTTTTTTATATTAATATATTCCCTTAATCAAAAAAATCATCTGCCACACATCTTGTCTGCCAGCTGCGCCGTAGGTCTTCACGACCTGCCGACAAGCATGGTCTGCCCAAGTTTGATTCGAGATCATGCATTCAGAGACGTTACAACAACAACTTGTTATTAGAGCATCTCCATCCGTTGTTGTCCCTAGGCCGTTTTTGTGCTGAAAAATGCGCTGCTCGGGTGGCCGTCGGCGTGAATTTCGCGTGGAGGATGTCGTTCCTACTTCCTCGGTCGTGTTTCCAGGCGACAGTACAAAAAAAGTTCAAACACAACAAAAATCAACGAAATTCGAACAAAATTTGGGTGATTCCATTAATTTGGTCAAAATATAAACGATTACATAATAGGGCGAATAAATAAACTAAAAGCAAAATAAATCGTCTAGTTCATGTCGAGCATGCGATAAATCTCGCCATGGTCGCCATCGTTGTTGTTGGAGTCACTCCGCGGCTCGTACTTCGGGACGTGGCTGGAGCTCTGCCCTGAGTCGCCAACATGCGTCCGAAACGGCGTGGCGTCGTCCTCGTCATTGTTGTCGATGACAAAAAAAAATCTCGTGCCTCCTCCTTCGACGTGAGGAAGTGCAGACGGGGAGGCGATGACGCCCGCCTTTCGTCGATGATGATGTTGTTTCAAGCCCGACGGCGCGACCGCTCCTCCCCTGTCTCCTCCTTGACGCGGGCGAGGGGCGCCAGTCTGTAATGCGGCAATGTCGCCAATGAGGTGTTCCGGTGAAGTTACTATGAGAGAGAAATAATGTCGGGAGAGGGCAGAATTATTTCAGAGAGATTACAACGGACCTGAGGTGTCCCGGGATGTTATAAATATGTTTCTGACATTATTAGATAAGGTCGATGGTTTTATCTCTAGGGTTTATAGTGTTCCGGAAATGTTTTGGAGGAAAACCCGAGAAGGGGGGTACTGAAAGGGGATGGAATTTCCCCCCAAGGCCGCAACCATTAATGGCGGGGGGGGGGGGGGAGGCTGACATCTGGGCCACATGACATCTACTTTACGCATCTACATTCGAAATCTCAGAGGTCGTGTCACCAGCAAATCATGTCAGGAATTCGACACAGTACACACAACACTCGAGGGCTGCTTCTTCGCGGCTACAGTGTTTGGCTTCTTCTTCAACTCGGAGTCTTAATGGACCTCCGCCTTCCATAACACCGGGTACCTCCACATGTGCTTCATCCTACTAGGCCGCCTTATAAATCCTCCTGCTTTATAACCTCTTCGTCCACCATGGCATTCCGTCTTAGGGACTATGGTGAATGGTACCCTATGCGCCATAACCCCAATAGTAGCCCCTGAGAGGTTCAAACTTATGGTTTTTTTATTTCGTTTTGTCGAACTTATCGAACTTCCTAAGCTCGAATCTTTCCCCAAAGTAAAAAACTTTGCATTCGTCTTTCCTGCAATAAGACGGAAACAAAATTCTATTTTAAGCCAGAATCACTAATCCACCTTATGAGAGATCCTCTTCATGAATCGACCCTTTGCCAGGTTTGGTGGCGTCACCTCTCATCTATGTTGGGCCATAGGGTGTTAACACGGCGTGAAGATGTAAGGTGACCTCATGCCACCGCTTATCTCGCGGGTAATCGAGGCGGCGTGGAGCTACCCACGTTCGCGAAGTTACGGCTTCACGCATGGTGTCCATTCGCCCCGTCACCAACAGGCGGCACGAATCGCCGCACATGGCCATACAGAGAGGATTTTTACCCCACTCCTTCTCACTTCCATTACCCAGCTTCACCATGCACTCTCATCTCACTTGTCAACCCTCGAGCGCTCCGAGAAGAACTCCAGCGAGAACCAGAAACTCCCGCATGCATCCATCCCAATGGCATCTCCGGCAGCAAATCTTGACCCTCATTCCGGCGCCACGTGCGACAGAGCTTCTTTCCCCACTTCTCCAAAGAAAGAGGTTCCTCCAAGCGGAGGCGGCTTGATGTCTACTAAATGTTACTACTCTTGTAGACTATGTTGGGCGTCCAAGCGTAGAGTTTTGTAGGACAACAACAAATTTCCCTCAGGTGAGTAACCCAAGGTTTATCAAACTCGAGGAGGTATAGGTTGAATGTATCCCTCTCAAGTAACCCTGCAATTAAGATACAAGAAGTCTCTTATGTCCCCAACACACCCAATAGAATTGTCAGTTGTATAGGTGCACTAGATTGGCGAAGACATGATAAAATATGGGTAATATGGGTGGTAAAACAAGGTTTTGTAAATCTGTAATATAAATGGCTGCAAGCAAACAAGTAGTAAAACTGAAAGAAAACGGTATAGCAATGGATGGAAACACGGCCAACGGATCGTAGTTTCACTAGTAGCAATCCTCGACAACATTAGCATAATTAAACATATGATACTTCCTCTAACAACATGCATGAAAGACATAGCTCGAAAATCGTTCCTCGTGAATCAAGTAGGATGAGAATCGCGTAGTGCTACATAAGACACCTTAAAGTTCACGTTTCCATCAATGAACACCCCAGAATGGTCACTTTGAGCATCCAAAGATAGTACTAATAAACACCACAACATATGTCTTGGATGGTATCTTTCTAATTAATCCACATCACCCGCATTGTCACCTTGGCACTATAGAGATTGTACTAAACACAAGAATCAAGAAACCTCATGATTCCAATTCAATCCAACGTAGTAAGAACAACTTCATGATAAGTATCCCTGTAATTCAAGGTCCATAGAGTCACACACGGCACCCGCACTGTCACCGTGGCACCGTGGAACAAAGGTGATTCCGGAGAATTATACTAGACAAAACCAATTGAGTACATCGTATCCATTACATAATGAAGGGGAAACATCATAGATTCAACAATGATAACATAACACACGATTACATTGAAGCACATCATGAGAGAGAGAGAGATAATCATATAGCTACTAGTGCGATCCCTCAGCCCCGAGGAGTGACTACTCCCGTATCATCGTGGGAGGCAACAACGTCGATGAAGATGGCTCCGGGGGCACTTCCCTATCCCGCAGAGTACCAGAACAGAGACTTCTATCCCCGAATTAGGGTTTGGATGGCGGTGGAGCTCGGATGCGTTTCTGGAAAAATCCTCTGGTGTCCTCCCGAATTAGGAAAAGAGTGAATCTATAAGCGAAGAGGCGCCGTGAGGCCGTGGCCGAGGCCCCCAGGTGCAGGTAGGGAGTGTCCGCGCCTGGTGGGGCCTGGTGGCCCCTGGCTCCCCTTCGGGTCTCCATCTGGCTTCTGGAGTCTTCCGATGAATAAAAATCCTCGTAATTTTCTGCCAATTCTGAGCACTTTCATTTTTTGGACCTTTTGTGCAATTCACAGACAAAATAGATAGAAACTGGCACTCAGCATTTTGTTAATAGGTGAACGGATAGTGAGGGCACCTAGAGGGGGGGTGAATAGGTGCTACGACCAATTTTAATTTTTCTTCAAGTTTAGGCTTGACATAAAGGTAAATTCTCTAGATAATGCAACTATGGTGAACTTACCTATATGACAACAACAAGAACAAATACAATACAAGCACAAGTAAAGGGGAAGGGAACAAGGTAACCGATATGAAGCACGCGGAGACACAATGTAATCCCGAATTCCTCCTTGTTAAGGGAGTACGTCTCGTTGGAGGGGTGTGAGCTTTCCACGAAGGCCTACTCAACGCCATAAAGGCCTCACCCTATTCTCTGATGAACCCCGCCACAAAGGCCTACTCCACATTCCACTATTGATCCCCATTGAGGCGGGAATCGAATCCTTTACAAACAACTTGGGGCACACACCCACAACCAAATTGGGGGCTCCCAACACCAAGAATCACCAAGAGTAGTAAGAGGTCTAGGTTCTCCACAAATGAAAACCATAGACTCAAATCCCTCAAGTGAATGAGGGGGAAATGAAGAAAAGCTCGGTGAAGATGTAGATCGAGGCCTTCTCTTTCAATCCTCCAAAGATCAACATGTTTGGTGGGATTGATTGGGAGTAATTGCGGATTAGGTGAGCTTAATAAATGCTATTGAATGCTAATGGACGACCTAGATCTCAAGGAGGAAGAGAAGGGTTATTTATACCCCCTCCTCAATTCTAGCCGCTTGAGCTGAAAAAGAGGTACCGGAATATCTGGTCCAAGTTTGGACCGGAATATCCGGTCGGGGTATTTCTCCAGTTCTAAACGAACTTGTTGACTTCAACCAAATATTCCGACTAGGGCTGAATAATCCAGTATGAATAATCGGTTAGCTTATGTACCGCGCAGGCACCTGAACCGGATATTCAGGTTGGCACGTAATAATCCGGTTCAAATAATCCGGTTGGCTTCTATGAGTTGAGGATTCAGTCCTTAGTCGATTTTGAGCAAAACTTCCTCAACCAGAATATCTGGTATGTTATGAATAATCCGGTTCCAATATTCTAGCTCGTCTCTGTCTCGAACTGGACGGAAACCATCCTAACCATAATATCCGGTTTCCCAGAATAATCCGGTTAGAATAATCCGGCTCCTCACTGTCCCAAATATCTTAGCCCAATCTTCAGCGATCTTTTTGGTGATCGATGACGATGTTAAAGATAACACATGCACACTTAACACATTGATAAATAATGTACTTAGTATTGTTAACTAACAGACAAAACACGGGGAAAACGAAATACACTTTCAATCTCCCCCTTTTTAGTGTTAGATGACAATACTAAGATTTGCAATAAAACCTTGATGAGTACATGTTTGAAACAAAATGGAAATGTCTCCCCATATCAATATGCACATATTTTGTTTGCCTCAAATGCAAAAATGCAATAATACAAGGGGAGCAACTTCCAACAAGTAGCAAACATGCCAAAGCAATCAATATGTTGAGGAAGTGAGAAATATATACCTTGTGCGTAGACATGTCAACAAGAATACCCAAGCACAATAATAGATAATATCCTCAACATATATAATAGATGATCATAGATAACCATAGATAATCAAATACCCATAGTAGATAACCATAGTCACCATAGTCTCACAACATATAGCACATAGTTTTAAACGAGGCAATAACAAGCAAATTGTTCACGAATAAGACTAAATGGACACAAGCTCTCAGAAATGGTAAAAGCATATGCTTGTCCAAGAAACCCATGCAAATCCCGTAGGCTTAATACTACTTCTCCCCCTTTGGCATCGAGACACCAAAAAGGAGATAGGTAGTGGTGCTACCGTCCCAACAATGATCTAAGCATCCGAATGCTCAGACGACTCTCCAGCTGACGCATCAGAAGCACCCTTGGCAGCCCTCTCTAGATCCTCGTCCGCATCCTCGTCTTCCTCATCGAAATCATCTCCAACATGAGTACTGGAAGAAGCAGCTATGGCATGAAGAGCCTCCTCAATCTTCTCCCAAGGGGTACGGTCTCTGGATGACCACTAAGTATAGGACTAAGGGACAAGAGCAGCAGGAAGATCACCAGTAGCACCACTCACGTGGTGAAGAATCTGACGCTAAGAGTTGGACATGGCAGTGTCCCTGCGGTAGGCCTGGTACTGCTCCTTGTAGATATCCACCTTCATGCACAACACATTGCGCTAAAACCAGGAGCGCTTCCTGACATTGCACAGAATAGTGGAAGAATCAGACAAGCGAGCACTACAAGGGGCCACACCTCCCATAGAGGAACCACCCTCAGGAGGAGGAACCGGAGCACGTACAACCTTCTTCCTCTTGACATATAGCTTCTTGAAGGCATGTTCTTCCAATGGAAGCTCATGGAAATCGCTCTTCATGGTATCCTTGGTCAGCATCATAATATATGATCTATAGGGTATGGTGTTCCCACCAATCATGGCATTGCGAAACTCATGGAAGATAATGTCCATGACATTCACAGTATAGGAGGCAGTAGGATCCTCATCCTCCATACACTTCTTAGAGCATCTCCAACAGCTCATCTATATTTGATCATCTATAACTCTATATAGAAGATCATCTAAATAGATTCAAGTATAGATGTTATTAGTTTCACAGCTAAACATCTATATTTGGGACATCTATATTGTCTCTCCTATATTTTAATATTATCTTATAACTACCATTCATCAATTTTTTCCCAACGGCTCTATTTTGAACAATGACTTTGCGAGCGACTATATTTTATGTGGCACCCCAATTCCTATCAATAAATCCTCCGTTCAACAAGTCCATAAATTCAATAATTTTAGTACAAGCAAATGGTTCTAGTACATGTAAAAAAATTTAGTGTCTAGTACATGTCTATTTTGTACAATTTTTTCCCTTTGGTCTGCATAAAATAAAATAACACGACTAGTGCATGTCAAAATCGATAAAATATTCCCATATTTGGTTTGGATGATCATCTAGCCATCCCCCAAATGTGGATGACGAGTAGGAGAATTTGGGGACATGTATAAATAGATGATGCTATAGATGATCTGCTGGCAACGTTATTTTGACCCCTCCGTCATCTCTATTTGGTTTAGATGCCCATATAGATGAGATGTTGGAGATGCTCTTAGCCAAAATGAGAAGATTGCACAATGGACTGGTGAGAGCATCATTGTTACCACCACTAGGCACCAAGAAGGACCGGAAGAGGCACACAAGCTGATCATAGAAAGGGAGGAGCCCTTCCAGCCTCCCAACAGTGAAACTTGGAGCATACATCTCAGACATGGACCTCTCTCGTTCTGGTCTCTCCACATCATGCATACGATGACCAAGTGGAGGATGAGAACCAACCTTGTAACCAAGCAGACGACCCAGTCTGTGGAATGGGGCCTCACAAGGAGTGGACTGGGTCATCCACTTCAGACCACATGGAACACTGGAATCAAACACCAGAGTGGACATGAACTGAACAATTAGCTCGGTGTTGTAGGGGCAACGGGTCTCCAGAAGCCTCACAAGACCAAACCTCTCAATGATACTAGCAGCATCAACGAACTCTTCCTTGTCCCTGATCACCTGAAACCTGGTGGGATGCATCTGACGGATAGGGAACTTGTAGTCAGAATAGATGTCCGCATAGATGTAGGACTGCTCCATGCACCAGAACTGAGCATCCTCACAATCAACATCATGTGGAGTGTTGTACCAATCCTTCTGACGGATTTGAGCATATTCCTGAGTGGTGACTTCCAGCTTGTAATTCTTCCTTGCTTCCTTGCCTTTCTTCTTCCTCGATGGCTTCAAAGCGAGCGACTTTCTCTTGGAAATAGCTTTCCTTGGAGGACGAGAGTCACCGGGATCCTCATCACTAGTGTCCTTGTACGAAGCACACTTGTGAGGGCCCAACTTGTCAGCGTGAGAGCTACCTGTGAAGGAGAATCATAGAGGGAGCAATGGGGGTAAGTGCACACATGTCAACAAAAAGTAAGGAATCATATGACGAAACAATAGGGAAGAGTCCACGGAACGATCGAGAAATAATTCTAGTTAGGATCAAACCAGTATTAGTGAAATTTGGGACAGAACTCAACCGGATATTCTGGTTCAGTTCTGTACCGGATATTCCGATTTCATAACAGAACATAGCCGGATATTCCGGTTCAAAACCGAACCGGATATTCTGATTGCACGACAGAACACAACCGGATATTCCGGTTCAATACTGAATCGGATATTCCGAGTGCACAAAACCAGCAATAGATTTATCCTTACCTAGATTTGAAAACTAGATCGGTGATATGGGAATCTAACCTATTATCTCTAGCATGCATAAGATACCTTAAGGAGAAATCACTACCAAGCATTGACAAAAAGAACACAAATCCATGGAGAGGTAGGGTTATGGCACCAAGATTCAAAAGATTTGAACTTTACCGGCGTCCATGGATGAAGATTCTTGGATGGAAATGCTCCCAAGGTGATGGAGAACAAGATCTAGGCAAGAACTCGCAGACCCCGTGGAGGAAGTGGCCCAGGAGGCCAAGAATCCGAGAGGCGGCGATGTGGTGGAGGAGAGGACTTGGGGAAGAAAAGGCACGAACTGCCTCTCCCCCTGTGCCCCTCCGAATATGTTGAGATTCACCGGACCGGATATTCCGGTTTAAGTATGAAACGGATATTCCGGTACCACCCGGATATTCCGGGATAGAAACACCAAACTGGAAGTAGTACTTATCTCGCTCAATTACAAGAATCAAACAAACAAAAAGACCAATTGAGTGAGATGCTCCCACGAAAACACTTAGCGAGGGAAAACAAGAGAAATGAAATGAAATATCAAATCAACCCCAACTAAGATCCAACTCTTCACAAAGAAAAGGTTGGTGGACTAAGCCACCATGTAAGAGATCATGGTATGACACCACGAAGATATATCTTGGGTGCATGGCCATTACTCGACATTGAAGCTCACAATTCAAACATTAGAAAAAAGAGAGATAACAATGAATGTTTGCTTTGGGCATAATGGGGGGAGGGAGAACCCAACGTGTTAGGATAACACTCCCCCTATGTCCATTCCTAACCTAAACCCAAAAACGTCACAACTAGGGGTGTGTGCAAGATCTTCAAGTCAAACTCCCAGAATCAATGATATTTAGCTCATTCCTCAAGAACATGAATCTTGCATCATCGAGAGGGTTCGTGAAGATGTCCGCGAGATTATCCTTGGTGGGGACATATGCTAGCTCAATATCACCTCTTGCCATATGATCCCGGATGAAATGATGACGAATCTCAATATGCTTCGTCCTTGTGTGTTGCAAGGGGATGGCACTTCCATTGTCACACATGAGGGGTACCTTATCCAAGTGAACATCGTACTCTTTGAGGGTTTGCCTCATCCATAGAAATTGGGTGCAAGCACTAGCGTCCGCCACATACTCGGCTTCGGCGATGGATAGAGATATGCAATTTTGCTTCTTGGAAGACCAACTCACCAAGGACCTACCAAGAAATTGGCAAGCCCCGGATGTAGACTTCCTATCATCTTGATCATCGGCCCAGTCCGAGTCCATTTAGCACTTGAGAGAGAATTGTGCCCCCTTTTGGTACCACAAACCAAACCTTGAGGTATCAACCAAATACTGAAAGATCCTATGGACCGCCACTAAGTGGCTTTCCTTAGGAGCTGCTTGATACCTTGCACACACACCTACACTCAAAACGAAATCGAGCCTAGATGCACAAAGGTAAAGCAAAGAACCAATCATAGAACGATACAACTTTTTGTCCACTTCGTTACCATTTGGATTGCGCTTGAGGTGGCATTTGACTTGCATAGGTGATGGCTTCATCTTTGCACCTTGGAAATTAAACCTCTTGATCATGTCTTGGGTGTACTTGGCTTGATAAATGAATGTCCCACGAGCCAATTCCTTGATCTCAAAGCCAAGAAAGAATTTAAGCTCTCCCGTCATGGAAATCTCAAACCTGTCAGTCATAAGCTTTGAGAACTCATTATTAAAATCCTGGTTAGTTAATCCAAAGATAATATCGTCCACATAGAGTTGGCATATGGAAAGCTCTCCCTTTACCCTCTTTGTGAAATGGGTGGGGTCGATCTTCCCAACTTTGGAACCACGGTCTTCCAACAACTCTCTAAGGTGCTCATACCACGCACGTGGTGCTTGTTTAAGTCCATAGAGCACCTTATCAAGTTTGTATACATGGTTAGGAAAGTTGAGGTTCTCGAACCCCGGAGGTATCTTAACATATACCTCTTCTAGTGTACCATTCAAGAAATCACTTTTGACATCCATTTGTTGTAATTTGAAATTATGCGAAGATGCATATGCAAGGAGGATACGAATGGACTCAAGGCAAGCTATGGGAGCATAGGTCTCATCAAAGTAAATGCCTTCCACTTGAGTGTATCCTTGAGCCACCAATCTTGCCTTGTTCCTTATGACAATGCAATGCTCATCTTACTTGTTCTTGAATATCCACTTTGTGCCAATAACATTGTGGCAATCTTTGGGCTTCTCAACTAGCTTCCAAACTTTATTGTGCTCAAAGTTATTTAGCTCATCATGCATAGCTTCAACCTAATCGGAGTCCTCAAGATCTTCAAACACTTTCTTTGGTTCCACCATAGATATGTGAGCTTGATGCTCACTAAAATGTGCTAATTGCCTTCTTGTGGATCTTTGCGCTTGAACATCTTCCAACACTTTGTTGTCTTGAGAATCAGTATGCTTCAAATCTCTTCTTATCCTTCTAGCACGAGGAGCTTCGATCTCCTCATTACTGTGAGGAGGGATCACTTGATCATCTTGATCATTTGGGTCCCCGTCTTGACCAAATTGTCCTTGATCATCATCATCATCAACAACAACAACAACAACATCTTCAACACTAGCTTCAACTTGAGGAGAGGAGGATGAGGATGGTTGATCTTGGCCTTGACCTTTACTAGCATGAATGATAGGAGTGGTTGCATCTTGCGTAGTAACTTGGTCAATGAGAGGAGGGTCTTCAACATGTTCTTGGTTAGGTGCATCACTTGGCTCCTTGGCTTGTTCTTCTATTGTAGAGGAGGGCTTCACTTGAGTAGAGCATAGTCCTTCTCGATTCACCATAAGGTGTCCCTCACTGGGGCAGAAAAATCCCACACCAATCCTTCCTGTGGCTTCTTGAGGCATTTCAACATCTACATTAGAAACATGAAATTGCGCCACTTGCGAGTCATCATTTTCCTCGAAAACCACACTACAAGATTCTATGAAAATCCGTGAGGCTTTGTCAAAGACTCTATAAGTGTGGGATTCGACACCGTAACCAAAAAATATACCCTCAATAGTTTTGGATTGAAATTTAGACAACCTAACACCCTTGATCAAATAGAAGCACTTACAGCTGAATACACGGAAGTAGGAGACGTTGGGCTTGTTGCCGGTGAGGATCTCATATGGAGTCTTGTCCAAGCCCTTGCGGATGTAGAGGCGGTTGGAGGAGTGGCATGCGGTAGAAATAGCCTCCGCCCAAAGATATTGGGGAGAAGAATACTCCTCCAACATTGTCCTTGCCATATCCTATAGAGTTCTATTCTTCTGCTCGGCTACACCATTTTGTTGAGGGGTGTAGGTGTAGAAATATTGATGACGAATACCCTCATCACTAAGGAATTCATTCAAAGTGTAGTTGTCGAACTCAGAACCATTATCGCTCCTAATGGCCATGATTTGGACACTATGTTGGCGTTGCACTTGGTTGGTGAAGTCGATGATAGTTTGTTGGGTCTAACTCTTGCACTTGAAGAAATAGACCCATGTGTATCTTGAGTAGTCATCAACAATAACCAAGAAATACTTCTTGCCTCCAAGACTTGCCTCGGGCACGGCACCAAAGAGATCAACATGGAGAAGCTCCAAGATCCTCTTTGATGAGATAATAGTCTTGGCCTTGTGGGCGGCATCATGCATCTTCCCTTCAACACACGACCTACAAATGCGATCTTTGGAAAATGAAACATTTTCTTTTAGTCCGAGGATAAGGTCACCTTTGTGAAGACTTTGAAAAGTTCTCATGTCGACATGGGATAAGCGGTGATGCCACAACCACCCCACGTCCTCCTTTCCAAAAAGACACATTGATTGAGAGTTGGTAGACTTTGAAAAGTCCACCACGAACAACTCATTTTCAACATGTCCCACGTATGCGACATAAAGAGTCTTGCTCCTCAAAAGGACCACAATGTTTTTATCAAAGAAGACGGAGAAACCCATCTTCCCAAGAGAACGAACCGAAAGTAAATTGAAACCAAGGGATTCAACAAAAATGACGTCCATGATAGTAATATCGGGAGCAATCTCAACCTTGCCAAAGCCTGATACCTTAGACGAGGATGTGTCTTGATAAGTGACGGTTGCATTAATATTATTTGGGCGCAACTCCGTCACAAGTTCTTTTCTTCCGGTCATATGACTAGTGCATCCACTATCAATTATCCATTTAGACCCACCCGAAGCATAGTCCTGCAAGAGATCATTGACTAGATTTAGGACCCGAGGAGGGTCCCTTCATGTTAGCAACAAGGGTCTTTGGAACCCAAATGGTATAGTCAATGTAACCCTCAATAGGACCAACCTATTTAGCTTGCACAACACCATAATAATCAACATATAAGAAAAGGTGTGGATTGTTAGTTCCCGCGTAAATGCTACGAGTAGTGTTGTCCCTCATAACCCCACTACTTTAAGCAACATTTCTAGCTTGTGCGGGAGTCCCACGAGTAGTGTTGTCCCTAATGACAATACCACCCGAAGCACCATTGTTGGCATTCTTATTGCTCTTCTTCTTCTTGTTATTCTTCTTGGAAACATAGCCAAGACATTGCTTGCCCACTTGTTTCTTTGGAGCACTCACTTGTGGTCTAGAAATAACCACATGAGGTCTAGGGCAACCACTTGTGGGTTAGAGGCCACAACCTTCTCAACTTGAGGGCTCTTGCCCTTGAGCCTTGTCAGCTCATCCTTCAACATAGCATTTTCCTCCATAATATTTGCATTATCACAAGAAGAAGTAGAGGTGCTAGGGTTGTTAAGGTTATTAAGTTGAGTTTGAAGTTGTTCATGCAACTCTTTTAGGGAAGAATGTTGACTCTCCAAGGCCTTGTGAGCCTCGGTTAGCTTTTCAAACTCCTCGGTTAGTTTACTATGACAAACACCAAACTCAACTTTATCCTTTTTAGCCTTTTTATATTTAGCAATTGCAAGGTCACGTTCCTTAGTGATATTAGAAACAAGTTCATTATGTGACTCTTCAATAGATTCAAGTTCCTCCTCAAGAGAAACTCTACCATCATGCTCTTCCTCAAGAGTCATAGAGAGGGATGCTATCTCATCCGCATCCCTCCTTTCAATCTCACCTTTCTTCTCAAGAGCTTCATGGGCCTCTCCCAATTGGCTCATGAGATGATCAAAGTACTTCTTGGTCTCCCCTTGTATGTTATACATAAAACGTTCCAAAGAGAGAATTTCATCTTCTACTCTAAGACTAGCACGATTTTCTAGTTCACTTGGGGTCTTAGAGTTGGGAGAAGGTGATACCTCCGAGGCATTAGCCATGAAGCACTTGGCATTTGGGTGAGGATGATTCTCATTGGGGGATTCAAAGAGAGATGAAGATGATGGAGTAGAGCGGCCACTTCACTTGTGGTTTGTTCTTCTTCATCACTTCCCGAATCATACTCCTCTTGAGTCACAGGCACAAACTTGGTGGGCGACTTCTTGTTGAACGATTTCTTCTTGAAGTGAGCTTTCTTGTAAGAAACCTTGGACTTGTCCTTGCGAATGAGCCTGCCACCATGGAGTTCTCTATTTTCATAGGGACACTCCACAATGAAGTGGTGCTTATCTTGACAATTGAAGCAATACCTCACTCGCTGAGTCCTTGCCATAGCGAGACTTGGTCTTATCCTCAACATATGCCTTGGCCTTGGGGGTATTCCTCCAAAACTTTTGCACGGTAAGAGCAAAGATATCTTTGAGCATGGGATCATATTCTTGAGCCTTAAATAGAGCCAAATCCTCATGGCACTCTTCTTCATACTCAACCCCCTTGACACAACCTTGGCCTTCAAAGAAACCGATGCCCTTTGTGCATTCCTATGGCTCTAGCACGGTTGTCAAGAGCATTCTTGGTTTGTACTTGATAGGAGCACACCTCTTGCATAACTTGGGTCGAGGTCAAAGAAGCAAAGTCATGTCTTCCTTGAATTCTATTCAAATCCGCGGGCTCAAATGGCATGAGAGCAATCATGTACTTCCTCTTGATCCAAGCATCATCAATGTACTTGGCACCAACATTGGAGAATGCAGTGGCAAGATTCTTGAGCCTTCGGTACATGTCTTCATGGCTCTCTCCATCATGCATATAGAACCCTTCGGCCTCATTTCTCAAGGCATCATACATATTACTTTGCATGCTTTCATTTCCCACAAATATGACGATAAGAGAGTCCCATGTTTCCTTGGCGGTGGAATATTGTTGAAGATGAGGCATGTGGTTAGGACCCATGGCTTGTTGAAGAATAGACTAGGCGGTGTAGTTGAGTTGACAATCTACGGCTTATCTTCTTTTCAAGTTCTTGGGGTCATGAGACTTGTATCCATCACGAGTGACCCTCCAAAGTTCTGTACAAGAAGAGTTCAAGTGATTTTCCATGTAATATTGCCATTCGCAAAAAGAATGTGCATCAATTTTAGGTGGATCTCCTCTAGGAATTATATGGGGATGTGGGACGGGAGGATCGGGAGATTAGCGTCCTTCGATGGCAAGGAAATCTCCTTTTCCTTCCGAACCCTTATCGGTGTTGTTCTTAGCGGAAGCATCTTTAAGTGGTTCCCCATCTTTCCCAACCCCGGCATCCTCCGGTGGTTTAACCGTATGGGATGTAGTGGAGGTTGCCGGTTCCTTGGCTTTCATGAATTGCAACATGAGTGTTCGCAATTCATCGATTTTGCTCTCCATGGATGAGGTCAATGAATTTTTCAACTCATTGAGATCATCCATCGAGACACTCGCCACGGAACCAGCGACATCCGGAACATCGGTCATAGTAAACTCTTAGGCGGTTAAGCCCAAAAACAAGAGCCGAGGCTCTGATACCAATTGAACGGATAGTGAGGGAACCTAGAGGGGGTGAATAGGTGCTACGACCAATTTTAATTTTTCTTCAAGTTTAGGCTTGACATAAAGGTAAATTATCTAGATAATGCAACTACGGTGAATTTACCTATATGACAACAACAAGCACAAATACAATACAAGCACAATTAAAGGGGAAGGGAACGAGGTAACTGATACGTCTCCGACGTATCTATAATTTGTGATGTTCCATGTTGATATTATGCCAATTGCTACATGTTTTCTCCCTTATTTATGTCATTTTTACCGATTTTCTGGGACTAAACTATTAACAAGATGCCAAGTGTCAGTTCCCTGTTTTTTTGCTATTTTTAGTTTCAGAAAAGTTGTTCTGGAAATATTCTCGGAATTGGACGATTCGAAAACCAGAAGACTTAGAAGTCCCGGAAGCATCTAGAAGACCCGAAGAGCCCCGGAGGGGGGCCACAGGGTGGCCACATCATGGGGTGGCACGGGTCCCCCTGGCCGCGCCACCTAGGGGTGTGGGCCCCCTGGCCACCCCCGGCATCGCCCTTTCGCCTATATATACTCCCCGATGCATAAACCCTAAAGAATCGACCTTTGCCACAAAATACATCTGTAGCTTCCCCGCCGCCGCCGACAAGTTCCGGGGGACAAATCTCTGTTCTGGCACCCTGCTGGGACAGGAAAGTGCCACCGGAAGCCATCTCCATTGACTCCACCGCCATCTCCATCGCCGTTGCTGTCTCCTATGATGAGGAGGGAGTAGTTCTCCCCCAAGGATGAGGGCTCTACCGGTAGCTATGTGGTTCATCTCTGTCTCCCATGGTGTGATCTTTATGTGATCATGAGCTTTGTATCTAGTTGAATTAGTAGATGTTTCTCCTCATGTATTATTCTACTCAAGTGGTTTTGTTATGAGATCTCCGTAAACACTTTGATCACGGTGTAAAGGTGACAGTGTGTGCACCGTGTGGTTTAGCATGATATTTATATCTTGTGTTGGATGACCCTATGAAATTGTGGAGTTTTCTTAGTACCTTCTAGGGCGCTCATAGTGACAGCGTGGGGTTAACTAGACATGGGAATACAAACTTGAGGAGTGCTGTTATAGCCCTACACAATGAAGTGGTGTTTGTTATTCGACCGGAGAGTGGTTAGGAGTAGCATATTGAAGAGAAGATATTTATGCATTCAATTATGTGATCATTGTTGAGAGTGTCCACTAGTGAAAGTAGGATCCCTAGGCCTTATTTCCAAGCATTGAAACACTGTTTTCCGCCTGTTCTGCTACATGTTTGCTTGCTGCCATTTTTATCTCAGATTGCTATTATCACTTATTATCATCCATATTACTTGCATTTTACTCTCTCTTCACCGAAGTAGTGCACCTATATACCTGACAATATATTGGATGTGTTGGGGACACAATAGACTTCTTGTATCTTGATTGCAGGGTTGCTTGAGAGGGATATCTTTAACCTCTACCTCCCTGAGTTTGGTAAACCTTGGGTGATCCACTTAAGGTAAACTTGCTGATGTTCTACAAACCTCTGCACTTGGAGGCCCAACACTGTCTACAAGAATATAAGCGTGCATAGACATCAAGCTCTTTTTTGGCGCAGTTGCCGGGGAGGTAAGGTAAAAGGTTCTCACATCCTCGGGTGTGTGTGCTCAAAGTTATTTCGTTTAGATTCTGCAATTATATCTTTTTGTTTTTTGTTTTTATTTTCACTAGTTAGGCTTATTTTTACTTGTTACTTTTTTAATCTTTATGCTTAAATGGAAAACAAAAAATATGAGAGAGCTTTATAATATTTTTCTTGAGTTAGGACATGAAGTGTTTGAAGAGAAAATTAAAAAACCTATGGAGCTTTATTTGCATGCTAGTAGAGATGTTATTAGTATGAATTCTTTGAACACAATTATTGCTAATGCTATGGAAAATTCTAAGATTGGGGAAGCTAGTTTTGATGAATATGATATTTTTAGTCCCCCAAGTTTTGAGGAGGAAATTTTCTTTGATGATACTTTGCCTCCAATTTATGATGATTATAATGATTGTGGTATTCTAATTCCACCTGTTTACAATGATGAATATGATATTTTCAGTCCACCTACTATTGAGGAAAAAATTAATTATGATTACAATATGCCTCCTATATTTAATGATTATGGTGATGAGAATAATAATGATAGCTATTTTGTTGAATTTACTCCCACTACTATTAATAAGAATGACTATGGTTATGTGCAAGGTATTTATTATTTTATGCATGTGGCTCGTGATAAGAATGTTTTATGTGATAGCTATATTGTTAATTTTATTCATGATGCTACTTAAAGTTATTATGAGAGAGGGAAACATGGTTTTATGCATCTCAACAATATGAAGTTTCCCCTCTTTATGTTGAATTTTTTGATGTTTCACTTATTTTGTCTTCCTATGCTAGTCACTTTGTGCTTCGTTGACTTGTTTTTCTACAAGATTCTTTTTCATAGGAAGTGAGTTAGACTTAAATGTGTTTTAAATTTGCTTCTTGATGCTCTCTTACTGGGCTTCAACTATTATTCTTATGTGAGCATCTTTTAAAAAATCATTGTGCGTAGCTGAAAGGCATTAAAAGAAAAGCGCTTCCGGGAGACAACCTATTTTATTTCTCCATTTTCAACCCGTTTTCCTTTGTTTTATTTGGTGTGCTTTGCACCTGGGTGTTGCCTATTTCCTTAGCAACCCCGCTGTATCTTTTCTTTTGTGTTTTTGTTGAGCCAAGTAAAGCCTCTAATGGAAAGTTGAGGCTATATTTCGGATTTCTGCGCAGGAAACAGATTTCTGTTGTCCACTGTTTATTCCGTATAAAATCACAGAAAATTCAAAATTACCTGAGTTTTTTTGTGCGTAATCCTGGGCTGTATATGCAACTTTTCTTAGTTGACCACTTTTTGATTTAAGCAACAGAATATTTCTTTAAAAAAAATCATCTTTACCTGCTATCCTGTTTTGACAGATTTCTGCCAATAATTGCATTTGCATCTTAATCTCTTTCTTTTAGTGTTATTTTGAGAAAAAGAGTTTTAAAAGAAGTTGTGACAGTGGCTAATGTGTTTATGATTGTTAGGATTGTGTTGAAACTTAACCATGTGAATTTATTATTTTGATTGCACTAACGTTGCTAATGAAGATTGTGAGAAGTTTGGTGCGAAGGAAGTTTTCAAGGGTCAAGAGAAGAGGATGAAATAATATGATCAAGAAGAGTGAAGAGCCTAAGCTTGTGGATGCCCCGGTGGTACATCCCATAAAATTCCAAGAAGACTCAAGCGTCTAAGCTTGGGGATGCCCAAGGTATCCCCTTCTTCATCAACAATTTATCAGGTCACTTCTAGTGAAACTATATTTTTATTCGGTCACATCTTATGTGCTTTACTTGGAGCGTCTTTTATTTTTTTGCTTTAAGTTTGTTTAGTTTTCTTTGTTGTAGTTTATGGTTGGATCTTAACATACTTTTGTGGGAGAAAGACACGCTCCGTTTTCATTGCTTATAACACTCTAGTTTTCATTCTTATTGTTCTGTGAGTATTCACTTTTTCCTAGTACTGTGTTTAACCTTTGTTTTCATGCATCTCTTATTTAGAGCTGTTAGTACTCTATAGTTTTCATTGCTATATGCTTATAGAGAGTTTTTGTTGTCATATATATGTGCTTGGTTGAGAATAGAAATGTTTATGTGGTAGTTGGTATAGTGGAGAAAATTTCATGGTCTTGTAGATCACTAAAGTGCTTCACTTGAATCACTGCTGTTGTTTTGAGATATTAATTTGCTTAATGGATAAACGGGAAGGACTAGTAAGTAAAAAACTTTTAATGGTTGGTCTAAGAAACTTGAAACTGTGTCACACTTAAATTCCCAGCTGATAGAAACAATGGTATATGATTGCTACGAGTGATACATTTATGATCGGCCTTTTGTTACGCGGTACGATCGGGGTAGCTAACAGTGACTTGTCACTGCCACAGACCCTCTTGGAGTGATTTTCATTGTTCCTTGTAAGATGATTTGCTTGTTGTAATCTTTTAACTTGTGAGTCTATGTTGCAGTTCCTAGCACTTCCACCATCCATATTTGCTAGCCTCTTCGGTACTGTGCATTGCCCTTTCTCACTTTGAGAGTTGGTGCAAACTTCGCCAGTGCATCCAAATCCCGTGGGAGTACTTTGTTCTCCTGCACATAAGCCCATATATTCTTCCTCAAAACAGCCACCATACCTACCTATCATGGCATTTCCATAGCCATTCCGAGATATATTGCTGCACCACATCCACCTCCATTATGTTACTTGATGCTGACCTTCATGGTTATTTATGCATACTGCTACACTGGCAGGAGCATGCAGTTAGAGACATGAGAGATATTTATTTATGAGTTATGAGTACTAAAAGTGTGATGATTCATTGTAATATAGGATGTTGCCCCTACTGGTGAGGATATATAAAATATAAAATAAAATAAAAAAATGAAAAAGCCCAGAAAAAAACAAAGGGCCAAAGAGAGAATAAAGAGAGAGGGGCGCATCTCTATCCTTTATATACCACACTTGTGCTTCATGTTTAGCACCAATACTTCAGTTTGGACAGAGTTTTCATATTATCATTCATTCATAACTATGTGGGGAACTTTACATTATAGAACTTGGCTTGTATATTCCAATGATGAGCCTCCTCAAATGAGCTCTAAGTCTTCGTGAGAAAGCAAGTTGGATGCACCCCCACTAGTTCCATTGGAGAGCTTTCATACACTTATAGCTCTATGTTCATCCGTTGTGTGGCAATCCCTACTCCTTGCATAGCTTCGGTTGTAAGACTTTCTCTTGTCTAATGACCACTTTCAGCTTTGTGAGCCTTTCTTCCATTGACCTTCCAAACCCCCCATAATGTTCTCTTTGCCATAAACACCCCGGTGCCAGGGACCAACGCAGAACACTTGCTTTTTTTTAGTGCGAGAATAGTTTAAGATTCAAGCATTGCATCGTGTGGAAAGCTTGACTTGATCCTAACAGGGGTTGTGAAGATCGTTTGATGTGCATGATATTGTTGTACTTGAAAGCTTAAATCATCTCTAATAAACTTTGCACGGTTGATAGTCTTTTAGTATTGGTTCATTAAAAAATTTACTTCTTTTTTCTTTGTTTATGCATTACTTGTTGATATCAAATATAGATCACAGCTTTAGTTCATTTGAGCCTAGTTTACATGCTCTACTTTACAAATTATGATCAAGATTGCGTGGTAGCATGTCACCTCAGAAATTATTTTGTTTTATCGTTTACCTACTCGAGCAGGAGTAGGAACTAAGCTTTGAAAGTGCATTTCGTTTTCCCAGTGTTTTGTGTGTTAGTTAACAATACTAAGTACATTATTTATCGAGGTGTTTAGTGTGCAGGTGTTATACTTAACATCGGCATCGAGCACTGAAAAGTCGGTGAAGTTTGGCCTGAGGTTTTTGGGACAGAACTCAACCGGATTATTCGGACCGGATTATTCATCCTGGACCGGATATTCCGGTTGCTGAGAAAGGAGCTCAAAAATGGCTAAGGACTGAGGATTTTGCATATTGGAATCAACCGGATTATCCGGACCGGATATTTCATCCTGGACCGGATATTCCGGTTACTGCGAAAAATTGCTAAGGACTGAAGTTTTGAGCTACTGGAGTCAACCGGATTATTTGGACCGTATTATTCATCACGGACCGGATATTCCGGTTGCTGCGAAAAACTGCTAAGGACTGGAAGTTTTGAGCTACTGGAGTCAACCGGATTATTTGTACCGGATATTTCATATCTACCGGATATTCCGGTTGCAGTTGAGGAAGTGGAAAAATGGCTAAGGACTAGAAGATTTGCGTACTGGCATCTACCGGATTATTTGTACCGGATTATTTCAAATCAACCGGATAATCCGGTCCAGCACTGCAGTTCAGCGTGGAGCAAACTAACCGGATATTCCGGTCCAAACTTGAACCGGATATTCCGGTACCTTTTTTCCTGCACAACGACTAGTTGTGAGGAGGGACTATAAATAGCCCTCCTCTTCTTCCTCAAGATCTAGTTCTTCCCCTTAGCATTGATGAGCATTTAAGAACTCACCAAATCCCTCATAACTCCCAATCCCTCCACCCAATCTTGAAGATCTTTGGAGGATTGAAGGAGAAGGCCCCGATCTACATCTTCACCGACCCGTTCTTCATTTCCCCCTCTCTAGCTCGAGGGATCTTGCCTAGGGTTTCCTCTTGTGGAGAACCTAGGCATCTTGTTTCTAGTTGGTGATTCAAGAGTTGTTGGGAGCCCCCAATTAAGTTGTGGGTGTGTTCCCCAAGGTGTTTGTAAAGGATTTGATCCCCGCCTCAAAGGGGTTCTATAGTGGAAGGTGAACTAGGCCTTTGTGGCGAAGTTCATCGGAGAATAGGGTGAAGCCTTAGTGGCATTGAGTAGGCCTTTGTGGCGAGCTCACACCCCTCCAACGAGACGTACTCCCCTAAAAAGGAGGAACTCGGAAATACATCGTGTCTCCGTGTGCTTCCATCGGTTACCTCGTTCCTCCCTCTCTTTACTTACTTGTACTTGTTGCATTGATTGCTTGTCTTGTCATATAGGTAAATTCATCACTAGTTGCACTATCTAGAGAATTTACCTTTCTTGTCAAGCCTAAATTTGAGAAAAATTAAAATTTGCCGTAGCACCTATTCACCCCCCCTCTAGGTGCCCATACTATACTTTCAATTGGTATCAGAGCCTCGGCTCTTCTATCGGGCTTAACCGCCTAAGAGTTTAAGTATGGGTGATGAGGATGACGCTCCGTCCGAAGGAAATGTGTCCATGAATGATCTCAATGCTTTGAGAGAATCATTGACCTCATCCATAGACACTAAATTTGAGGAGTTGCGTCTACTCATGACAACGCTCCTCAAAGCCAAGGAACCGGAGGTGGTCGACTCATCCCCTCCGGAAACGGAGGGTGCCAAGATTGGGGTTGATGGTGAACCACCTAAAACTGCTTCCGCCGAACAATCCGCTAAGAAGGGTGTGAATGGAAAGGAAGGATATCATGCCGTTGAAGGCCATTATTCTCCCGATCCTCCCATCCCTTTTCCTCATATAATTCCTAGGGGAGATCCACCTAAAATTGATGCATATTCTTTTCGTGAATGGCAATACTACATGGAGACTCACTTGAACTCTTCTTGTATAGATCTTTGGAGAATCACTCGTGATGGATACAAGCCATATGATCCCAAGAATCTCACAAGAAGAGAGGTTGTAGATTGCCAACTCAATTACACCGCCTTGTCCATCCTTCATCAAGCCGTGGGCCCCAATCACATGCCGCATCTTCAACACTTCTCCACCGCCAAAGAGACATGGGATGCCCTTGTCGTCATGTTTGTTGGGAATGAAAGCATGCAAAGAAATCGCTATGACACCTTGACCAATGAGGCCGAAGGATTCTTCATGCGTGATGGAGAAGATCACGTTGACATGTATCGGAGGCTCAAATCTCTTGCCACCGCCTTCTCTAATGCGGGTGCAACACATATTGATGATGCTTGGATCAAGAGGAAATTCATAATTGCCGTGATGCCTTTCGAGGGCACGGATATGAAGAGCATTCAAGGGAGACATGATTTCTCCACCATGACCTCTACCCAAGTCATGCAAGAGTTGAGCTCCTACAAAGTGCAAACCAAGAATGCTCTTGACAACCGTGCTAGGGCCATTGGAATGCATCAAGGAGCTTCCGTTGCTTTGAAGGCCAAGGTGTTGACAAGAGAAGTTGAGAATGATGAAGATGGTGAAGAAGCATTGCCTCCATTGAAGGAACAAGAATATGATCCCGTTCTAAAGGATCTAATAGCTCTCACCGTGCAAAAGTTTTGGAACAATCCCCCTAAAGGCAAGAAGTTTGTTGAGGAGAAGACCAAGTCTCGTTATGGTAATGATGGGGCTCAAAAAGTGAGATCTTGCTTCAATTGCCAAGACAAGTACCACTTCATTGCGGAATGCCCATATGAGAATAGAGAAAACCATAGTGGCAAGCTCATCCGCAAGGACAAGTCCAAGGTTGAATACAAGAAACCTCATTTCAAGAAGAAACCTTTCAACAAGAAGACTCCTACCAAGTTTGTGCTCTTGACTCAAGAGGAGTATGATTCCGGGAGTGATGAAGAAGAAGAAACAACAAGTGAAGTGGCCGCTCTAGCTATTGCTTCCACTCCATCTTCGTCATCCCTCTTTGAATCTCCCAATGAAAATCTTCCTCAACGCGATGCCAAGTGCTTCATGGCTAAGGGCACGGAGGTATCATCTTCTCCTAACTCTAAGACCCCTAGTGAACTAGAACATATTGCTTGTCTTAGAGAAGAAGAGGAAAGAGCCTCCTTGGATCGTTTTATGTCTAACATGCAAGGGGAGACCAAGAAATACTTTGAGCATCTCATGAGGCAATTGGGAGAGGCCCAAGAGGCCCTTGAGAAGAAAGGTGAGATTGAGAGAAGGGATGCGGATGAAATTGCATCTCTCTCAATGACTCTTGAAGAAGAGCATGATGGTAGAGTTTCTCTAGAGGATGAACTTGAAACTATTGAAACCTCTCATAATGAACTTGTCTCTAAAATCATTAAGGAACGTGATCTTGCTATTGCTAAATATAAAAAGGCTAAAAAGGATAAAGTAGAGTTTGGGGTTGGTCATGGTAAACTAACCGAGGAGTTTGAAAAGCTAACCATTGCTCACAAAGCTTTGGAAAGCCAACACTCATCCCTCAAAGAGTTGCATGAACAACTTCAAACTCAACTTACTCAAGCTAACCATCCTAGCACTTCTACTTCTTCTTGTGATCATGCAAATATTATTGAAGAAAATGCTAGGTTGAAGGATGAACTTGCAAGGCTCAAGGGCAAAAGCACTCAAGTTGAAAAGGTGGTGCTTGCCACCCCACAAGTGGTTGCCTCAAGCACTAATGCGGTCATCTCTAGACCACAAGTGAGTGCTCCAAGGCAACAAGTGGGCAAGCAAGGTCTTGGCTATGTAGCCAAGAAAAGGAACAAGAAGAAGAAGAACAAGAAGAAGAACAAACATGGTGCTTCGGGTGGTATTGTCATGAGGGACAACGCTACTCGTAGCTCCTCCGCGGGAACTAACAACCCACACCATTTCTTATATGTTGATTATTATGGTGTTGTGCAAGCTAAATATGTTGGTCCTATTGAGGGTTTTATTGACTACACTATATGGGTTCCAAAGACCCTTGTTACTAACATGAAGGGACCCAACTCGGGTCCTAACTCTAGTCAATGATCTCTTGCAGGACTATGCTTCCGGTGGGACTAAATGGATTCTTGATAGTGGATGCACTAATCATATGACCGGAAGCAAAGAACTTGTGACGGAGTTGCAACCAAATGATATCCAAGCAACCGTCACCTATGGGGACTCGTCCAAGTCTAAGGTATCCGGATTTGGCAAGGTTGTGGTGGCTCCCGATATCACTATCGTGAACGTCATGCTTGTCGAATCCCTTGGTTACAATTTACTTTCCGTCCGTTCTCTTAGTAAGATGGGTCTTTCCGTCTTCTTTGATGGTGATATGGTGGTCCTTTTGAGGAGCAAGACTCTTGACGTCGTTCACGTGGGACATGTTGAAAATGAGTTGTATGTGGTGGACTTTTCGAAGTCAACCAACACTCAAGCAATGTGTCTTTTCGGGAAGGCGGACTTGGGATGGTTGTGGCATCGCCGCCTATCCCATGTCAACATGAGTACTTTGCAAAGTCTTCACAAAAGTGGCCTTATTGTTGGACTAAAAGAAAATGTTTCCTTTGCAAAGGATCGCGTTTGTAGGTCATGTGTTGAGGGGAAGATGCATGACATTGTGCACAAGGCCAAGACTATTATCTCATCAAAGAGGATCTTGGAGCTTCTTCATGTTGATCTCTTTGGTGCCGTGCCCGAGGCAAGTCTTGGCGGCAAGAAGTATTGCTTGGTGATTGTCGATGATTATTCAAGATACACTTGGGTTTATTTCTTCAAGTGCAAGAGTGAGACTCAACAAACCATCATCGACTTCTCCAACGAAGTGCAACGTCAACACAATGTGCAAATCATGGCTATTAGGAGTGATAATGGGTCGGAGTTCAAGAACTACACATTGAATGAATTTCTCAGTGAAGAAGGCATTCGTCACCAATACTCCGCCACTTACACTCCTCAACAAAATGGTGTTGCCGAAAGGAAGAATCGCACTCTCTTGGATATGGCAAGGACCATGTTGGCGGAGTACTCTTCTCCCCAATATTTATGGGCCGAGGCCGTATCCACCGCATGCCACTCCTCCAACCGCCTCTACATCCGCAAAGGCTTGAGCAAGACCCCATATGAGATCCTCACCGGCAACAAGCCCAACGTATCCTACTTCCGTGTATTCGGTTGTAAGTGCTTTTATTTGATCAAGGGTATTAGGTTGTCGAAATTTCAATCCAAAACTATTGAGGGTATTTTTGTTGGTTACGGTGCCGAATCCCACACTTATAGAGTCTATGACAAAGCCTCACGGATTGTCATAGAATCTTGTAGTGTGGTGTTCGAGGAAAATGACGGCTCCCAAGTGGCGCAATTTCATGTTTCAAATGTAGATGTTGAAATGCCTCAAGAAGCCATAGGAAGGATGGGTGTGGGATTCTTCCGCCCCATCGAGGGACACCTTATGGCGACTCGAGAAGGACTATGCTCTACTCAAGTGGAGCCCTCCTCTACACTTGAAGATCAAGCCAAGGAGCCACCTACTACACCTAACCGAGAACATATTCAAGACCCTCCTCTCATTGATCAAGTGACTCCGCAAGTCGTACCCACTCCTCTCACTAATGCGAGTCAAGATCAAGGCCAAGATCATTCTTCCTCGTCATCCTCTTCTCAAGTTGAAGCTAGTGTTGAAGATATTGTTGGTGACAATGTTGATGATCAAGGCCATGTTGGTCAAGATGGGGACCCAAATGATCAAGATGATCAAGTGATCCCTCCTCGCAATAATGAGGAGATCGAAGCCCGTCGCATCAAAAGGATAAGAAGAGCTTTGAAGCAAATTGATGCCCAAGATAACAAGGTCTTGGAGGATGTTCAAGCTAGAAGATCCACTAGAAGGCAATTGGCTCATTTTTGTGAGCATCAAGCTCATATCTCTATGGTAGAGCCTAAGAAAGTGTATGAAGCTCTTGAGGACTCCGATTGGGTTGAAGCTATGCATGATGAGCTCAATAACTTTGAGCGCAACAAGGTTTGGAGATTGGTTGAGAAACCCAAGGATTGCCACAATCTTATTGGCACCAAGTGGATATTCAAGAACAAGCAAGATGAGAATGGCATTGTCATTAGGAACAAGGCAAGATTGGTCGCTCAAGGTTACACCCAAGTTGAAGGCATTGACTTTGATGAAACCTATGCGCCCGTGGCTCGCCTTGAGTCCATCCGTATCCTCCTTGCTTATGCTTCCTCACATAATTTCAAGTTGCAACAAATGGATGTGAAAAGTGCTTTCTTGAATGGTCCACTAAAAGAGGAGGTATATGTTAAGCAACCTCCGGGGTTCGAGAATCTCAACTTTCCCAACCACGTTTACAAACTTGACAAGGCTCTCTATGGTCTCAAACAAGCACCCCGTGCTTGGTATGAGCACCTTAGGGAGTTGTTAGATGATCGTGGTTTCGAAGTTGGGAAGATTGACCCCACTCTCTTCACCAAGAGAGTAAAGGGAGAGCTTTTCATATGCCAACTCTATGTGGACGATATCATCTTTGGCTCAACTAACCAAGCTTTCAATAATGAGTTCTCTAAGCTTATGACTGACAGGTTCGAGATGTCTATGATGGGTGAGCTTAAATTCTTCCTTGGCTTTGAGATCAAGCAATTGGCCCGTGGTACCTTCATTTCTCAAGCCAAGTATACTCAAGACATGCTCAAAAGGTTTAACTTCCAAGAGGCAAAGATCAAAACCACTCCTATGCAAGTCAAGTGTCATCTATCACGCAATCCAAAAGGGAGTAAGGATGTGGACCAAAAGCTCTATCGGTCTATGATTGGTTCTTTGCTCTATCTTTGTGCATCTAGGCCCGATATCGTTTTGAGTGTAGGTGTGTGTGCAAGGTATCAAGCGGCTCCTAAGGATTGCCATCTAATGGCGGTTCATAGAATCTTTCGTTATTTGGTTCATACCTCAAGATTTGGTTTGTGGTACCCAAAGGGGGCACAATTTACTCTCAATGGATATACGGATTCCGATTGGGCGGGTGATCAAGATGATAGGAAGTCAACTTCGGGGGCTTGCCAATTCCTTGGTAGGTCCCTTGTAAGTTGGTCCTCGAAGAAACAAAATTGCATCTCTCTCTCCACCGCCGAAGCGGAATATGTTGCCGCCGCGAGTGCATGCACCCAATTGCTATGGATGAGGCAAACTCTCAAGGAATATGGAGTTCATTTGGACAAAGTACCTCTTCTATGTGACAATGAAAGTGCTATCAAGATTGCATACAATCCGGTGCAACACACAAGGACGAAGCACATTGAGATTCGCCACCACTTCATCCGTGATCACGTGGCGAGAGGAGACATTGCACTCGGTTATGTGCCCACCAAGGACAATCTTGCGGATATTTTCACGAAGCCACTTGATGATGCAAGGTTCATGTTCTTGAGGAATGAGCTAAATGTGATTGATTCAAGGAGTTTGGCTTGACTATCTTGCGCACACCCCTATAGATGAAACTTGTTCGAGCTTAGATGTAGGCATGGACATAGGGGGAGTGCTATCCTAACACATTGGATTCTCCCTCCCCCCATTATGCCCATAGCAAAAATTCATTGTAACCTCTCTTTTTCTAATGTTGAATTGTGAGCTTCAATGTTGAGTTTTGGCAATGCCCCCAAGATATATCTTCGCGGTTGCATACCAAGAACTCTTACATGGTGGCTTCGGCCACCAACCTCTTCATTGCGAAGAGTTGGATCTTAGTTGGGTTTGTCTACTTGTCATTTTATTGCATTTCGTGTGTTTTTCCCGGCTAAGTGTTTCTTCCTAGGAAAATCCCACTCAATTGTTTTACTTTTTTGGTTGGTTGCTTCTTGCTCTTGAGAGGGATAAGTACTAGTCTCAGTTTGGTAATTCTATCCTAAGCCTTTCTCTCAAAAAGCCTTTCTTTCTAAGCACTAGTGTCGTCCGTTGAAAACGAGGAAATTTCGAATCTGGAGGCAGTCGGAATTTCCGGTTCAGTTTTGAACCGGAATATCCGGCTGTACCGGAATATCCGGTTCAAACTTGAACCGGAATATCCGGTTCGGCGAAATCCATATAACCTGGAGCCCGACGGGGATGGGCAGTTCTTGCCCTATTTCCCGTCCGCTCCTCCCCACCAAATCGCCGCCGCCGTGGTTCTTGGCCTCTCGGGCCGTTTCCTCCGCAAGATCTTGGAGATTTGACCCGGATCTTGATCTCCTCGCGTTTTGGATCGATTCTACCCAAGCTTTTCTCTCCATGGATCCCGGTATAGTTCAAATCTCTTGAATCTTGGTGCTATAACCTCACCTTCCATGGATGTGCGTTTTTGTTGGCTTGATTGGTAGATTTCGTTCCGAAGAGGACTCCCTATACATGCTAGAAATCATAGAGTAGATCACTTGTTAGCAATCCTTGTGGAAATCTGAGATCTAGGTTGATTTTGTGCTGTTCCGAAATTTACCGGAATATCCGGTCCACGACTGAACCGGAATATCCGGGTAACCGGAATATCCGGTTCAGTTTTGAACCGGAATATCCGGCTGAGTCCAGTACTGTTTTAAGGGCAGCCCCAAATGAATCTTTCCAAGATTTCCACCTCGATTGTTTCCTGTCATCTTCTCTATCGTTTCTATGTATGATTGTATACGTTGTATGACACTAGTGTACTCATCTTGTGCTTTTCCTACTATATCTTGTTTCACAGATGGTGACCACGATCGAAGCGTTCCAAAGCGCAAGAAGCTCGTCTCTACCCGTAACAAGAGGAAACCTCGGCTCAACTATAAGACCGACATTCCGATTCACGAGTTCAATGAGCTCAGAAAGAAGGATGCCTATCTGTCTCCAAGGGTTGGCAACATTGATCCTCGTTTCTGGAATCTGGAGCAGTCCTACATTTACACTGACATCTATTGTGACTTCCGCTATCCGTGCCGCCCTATGCATCCATATGACCATGCCGCTCTCAAGGCCAAGGATGAGTTTGCTGATGCTGCCAGTATTGTTGAGCGCTTCGGTTTGGTGAAGCTGATGGAGACCCAGTGCAACTACAACACGCAGCTGGTGATGCAGTTTATGTCCACCCTCGTGTACTCCACTGGTGATATTGTGACCCGTCTTAAGTGGATGTCTGGAGATACACCTTGTGAGGCATCCTTTGAGAGGTTTGCTCGGCGTCTTGGCTACTCTTACAGCGAGCACCCTCCTCTTGGTCACCGCGTCCATGAGGTTGATAGGCCGAGGAGGGAGGTGTCCATGGTTGAGCTTTACGCCCCTGGTTTCACTGTTGGGGGGCTTGAGGGACTGCTTCCTCTTTATGATCAGCTGGTGCGTATCTTCAGAGCTTTCCTTGTGCCGAGTGGAGGTAACAACGATGCTCTCACCACTCCTCTGTGCAACCTTCTGATTCTGGCTAAGGAGTGTATGGAGGAAGAGGACCCGGCTGTCTCATATACTGTGGATGTGATGGACATCATCTTTCACGAGCTCTATGCTGCGATGATTGGTGGCTACACCATACCCTATGCTCCCTACATCATGATGCTTATCAAGTATGAGATGCGGAAGGAGTACACCGAGCTTCCCATGGTTGAGCACAAGGTGAGGAAGCTGTATGTCAAGAGGAAGGTGAAGACTGCGGCTGCTTCTCGGAGTGCTCCATTTGAGGGTGGTTCCTCTATGGGTGGTCCTTCTAGCTCTCAGTCTGCTCCCAGGGTGCCTGTGTCTGATCTCACCACTTTGCGCAACGTCAGGAAGCTATCCTGGTTTCAGCGCAACGTGCTCTGCATGAAGCTGGACATTCACAAGGAACAGTACAGGGCATATCGCAGGGACACTGATTTGGCCAGCTCACAGCGTCAGATTCTCCATCACGTGAGTGGTGGCACTGGTGATGTTCCTGCTCCTCTTGATGCTCAGTCCTACTCTGCTTGGTCTGCTGAGGATTCCACTCCTTGGGAGAGCATTGAGGCGGCCCTCAGGTCTACTCGGGAGACTGCTTCACGAGCTCATGATGCTGCTGCTGATGAGGAGGAGTCTGATGATGAGCAGGGATCTGGAGACGAGTCGGATGCTTAGACCGTGTCTGGGGCGTTAGTTAGCTATTTCCCTCCTTTTTGGTGTCTCGATGCCAAAGGGGGAGAAGTAGCTATTATAGACTACGGGATTTGCATGGGTTCGGGCACAAGCATTTGCTTTTATCCTTCCTTTGAGCGCTTGTGTCCATTTTATCTTCATTTGTCGTGCTTGTGAACTTGTCGTTTATTGTCGTTTAAAACTATGTGTGCTTATGTGTGTGACTATTGGTTATCTGGATACTATCATGGTTATCTATTTATGGTGTGTTGGTTATCTATCGGATATGTTGAGGAGATTATCTATGATTGTGCTTGGTTATTCTTGGATATATCGCACAAGGTATATACTTCTTTACACTCAACATATCGGTGATGTTGTCTCATTGTCGTGTTTGCTACTTGTTGAAAATCTCTTCCTACATCATTGCATCCATTTGTGTTTGAGGCAAACAAAAGATATGCATAGAGATAGGGGGAGAGATTTTCATCTTGTTTCAAGCATGCTTACTGTCAAGGTTTATTGCAAATCTTAGTATTGTCATCTAACACCAAAAAGGGGGAGATTGAAAGTGCATTTCGTTTTCCCAGTGTTTTGTGTGTTAGTTAACAATACTAAGTACATTATTTATCGAGGTGTTTAGTGTGCAGGTGTTATACTTAACATCGGCATCGAGCACTGAAAAGTCGGTGAAGTTTGGCCTGAGGTTTTTGGGACAGAACTCAACCGGATTATTCATCCTGGACCGGATATTCCGGTTGCTGAGAAAGGAGCTCAAAAATGGCTAAGGACTGAGGATTTTGCATACTGGAATCAACCGGATTATCCGGACCGGATATTTCATCCTGGACCGGATATTCCGGTTACTGCGAAAAATTGCTAAGGACTGAAGTTTTGAGCTACTGGAGTCAACCGGATTATTTGGACCGGATTATTCATCCCGGACCGGATATTCCGGTTGCTGCGAAAAACTGCTAAGGACTGGAAGTTTTGAGCTACTGGAGTCAACCGGATTATTTGTACCGGATATTTCATATCTACCGGATATTCCGGTTGCAGTTGAGGAAGTGGAAAAATGGCTAAGGACTAGAAGATTTGCGTACTGGCATCTACCGGATTATTTGTACCGGATTATTTCAAATCAACCGGATAATCCGGTCCAGCACTGCAGTTCAGCGTGGAGCAAACTAACCGGATATTCCGGTCCAAACTTGAACCGGATATTCCGGTACCTTTTTTCCTGCACAACGACTAGTTGTGAGGAGGGACTATAAATAGCCCTCCTCTTCTTCCTCAAGATCTAGTTCTTCCCCTTAGCATTGATGAGCATTTAAGAACTCACCAAATCCCTCATAACTCCCAATCCCTCCACCCAATCTTGAAGATCTTTGGAGGATTGAAGGAGAAGGCCCCGATCTACATCTTCACCGACCCGTTCTTCATTTCCCCCTCTCTAGCTCGAGGGATCTTGCCTAGGGTTTCCTCTTGTGGAGAACCTAGGCATCTTGTTTCTAGTTGGTGATTCAAGAGTTGTTGGGAGCCCCCAATTAAGTTGTGGGTGTGTGCCCCAAGGTGTTTGTAAAGGATTTGATCCCCGCCTCAAAGGGGTTCTATAGTGGAAGGTGAACTAGGCCTTTGTGGCGAAGTTCATCGGAGAATAGGGTGAAGCCTTAGTGGCATTGAGTAGGCCTTTGTGGCGAGCTCACACCCCTCCAACGAGACGTACTCCCCTAAAAAGGAGGAACTCGGAAATACATCGTGTCTCCGTGTGCTTCCATCGGTTACCTCGTTCCTCCCTCTCTTTACTTACTTGTACTTGTTGCATTGATTGCTTGTCTTGTCATATAGGTAAATTCATCACTAGTTGCACTATCTAGAGAATTTACCTTTCTTGTCAAGCCTAAATTTGAGAAAAATTAAAATTTGCCGTAGCACCTATTCACCCCCCCTCTAGGTGCCCATACTATACTTTCAAGCTTGGGGATGCTTGATACGTCTCCAACGTATCTATAATTTCTGATGTTCCATGTTGATATTATGGCAATTGCTACATGTTTTCTCCCTTCTTTATGTCATTTTTATCGATTTTCCGGGACTAACCTATTAACAAGATGCCAAGTGTCAGTTCCCTGTTTTCTGCTGTTTTTAGTTTCAGAAAAGTTGTTCTGGAAATTTTCTCGAAATTGGAAGATTCGAAAACCAGAAGTCTTAGAAGTCCCGGAAGCATCCAGAAGTCCCCAAGAGCCCCGGAGGGGGGCCACAGGGTCGCCATACCATGGGGTGGCGCGGGTCCCCCCTAGCCGCGCCACCTAGGGTTGTGGGGCCCCTGGCCACCCCTCGGCATCTCCCTTTCGCCTATATATACTCCCCGATGCATAAACCCTAAAGAATCAACCTTTTCCACAAAATACATCTGTAGCTCCGCCGCCGCCGACAAGTTTCGGGGGACACATCCGTGTTCTGGCACCCTGCCACGACGGGGAAGTGCCCCGGGAAGCCATCTCCATTGACTCCACCGCCATCTCCATCGACGTTGTTGTCTCCTATGATGAGGAGGGAGTAGTTCTCCCCCGAGGCTGATGGCTCTATCGGTAGCTATCTGGTTCATCTCTCTCTCCCATGGTGTGATATTTATGTGATCATAAGCTTTGTATCTAGTTGAATTAGTAGATGTTTTTCCTCATGTATTATGCTACTCAAGTGGTTTTGTTATGAGATCTCCGTAAACACTTTGATCATGGTGTAAAGGTGGCAATGTGTGCACCGTGTGGTTTAGCATGATATTTATATCTTGTGTTGGATGACCCTATGAAATTGTGGAGTTTTCTTAGTACCTTCTAGAGTGCTCATAGTGACGGCGTGGGGTTAACTAGACATGGGAATACAAACTTGAGGAGTGCTGTTACAGCCCTACGCAATGAAGTGGTGTTTGTTATTCGACCGGAGAGTGGTTCAGAGTAGCATAGTGAAGAGAAGATATTTATGCATTCAATTATGTGATCATTGTTGAGAGTGTTCACTAGTGAAAGTAGGATCCCTAGGCCATATTTCCAAGCATTGAAACACCGTTTTCTGCCTGTTTTGCTACATCTTTGCTTGCTGCTATTTTTATTTCAGATTGCTATTATCACTTATTATCATCCATTTTACTTGCATTTTACTCTCTCTTCGCTAAAATAGTGCACCTATATACCTGACAAGTATATTGGGTGTGTTGGGGACACAAGAGACTTCTTGTATCTTGATTGCAGGGTTGCTTGAGAGGGATATCTTTGACCTCTACCTCCCTGAGTTCGATAAACCTTGGGTGATCCACTTAAGGGAAACTTGCTGCTGTTCTACAAACCTCTGCACTTGGAGTCCCAACACTGTCTACAAGAATAGAAGCGTGCGTAGACATCAGCAATCGATATGAAGCACGTGGTGACACGATGTAATGCTAAGTTCCTCCTTGTTAAAGGAGTATCTCTTGTTGGAGGGGTGTGAGCTCTCCACGAAGGCCTATTCAACGCCACAAAGACCTCACCCTATTATCCGATGAACCCCACCACAAAGGCCTAGTCCACCGTCCACTATTGATCCCCTTTGAGGTGGGAATCGAATCCTTTACAAACAACTTGGGGAACACACCCACAACCAAATTGGGTGCTCCCAACACCAAGAATCACCAAGAGTACCAAGATGTGACGCCCGGAGATCGGGCAGTATGCAGATTTCAGCATTTCCGCCAAAATCCACATAATAACCGATTCCAGGTTGCCACTTGTGATAACATTACAACGGTTCACGAATAATCCACAACAACAACAGAGGAGGTATATACAAGACGACTCAAACGAGTCAAGGATACAACTGATACAATACAAAGATCCACATGACAGCGGAAGAAACAACATAGTGTCCGACTACAGACAATATACAAATTGGACTAAGAGTCCTGAAGATAACCGATGGCGTCCAATCCCTGCCCAGGCCAAGCCGGAGGGATTCCCAAGCTAACGACGTCATACTTCAAACCTGTTGACTGCAATGTGGAATATGCAGCCACGAAATGGATTCGTGGGTCAGTACTATTAAGTACTGGCAAGTGGATAAACCATACTCACAAGATACCAGCGTAACCAATCATCAAAAGATACAAATACTTTGGGTACAACGGAAGGAAGGGATTATTGCAAAGAAGCGGCAGCGGGCTGCACTAACTAACTACAGAGACGCGCTACAATATCCGGCTAATAGAAAGGGATAAGAGAGTGTATCCGAACCAACTACAACTACTCACCAAACAATACCCATCCAATGTTACCCCCTACTAAGGAAGCAACCCAAGGAAACTCACCCTGTTGATTAAGGTGACATTCATTTTTATGGTGGAGGTAATCTATATTACTAGTCAAGTTATTATCGTTAAGTGTAAGTTGTCTGAGTACTTGCTAGCCAGCACTTTCACCAAGTCATCCATAACCGCGGACAACACGGCTTCTCGAGAAGATTAACCCTGCAGGGATGCACCAATTTGGCCGTACACGTAAGAATGACCCGCCAGATGGAAAGGCCCTTCCACCAAGCGAGGCACTCAACACAACCCAACTCTTCTCCGCATCAAGCCCAAAGAACCCCGTGCAATTGAGCGCACGACTAATCAAGCCCCACGAAGAAAAGGGGACCCTCATAGCACTCTAAGAACGTGTCTCCCTAAATGCCAACTACAAAAGTTCCACCCTAGCGCCAAGGGTTCGCACCTGCATATGCATGCGGCAAATGGAAAACCCGAACTAAATGAGGCGATTTGGACGAGATGCGAATCGAATCAAAGTTGCGGGGGGCGCCCATACTCGCTTCCCACATGCGGTTAGCGCGCTCATCATGGATCGGAGGAGAAGACCCTTTTCCTAATTAAGTTCGACACTAGGAGGCCTCAAAACCACGGCGGGCCTCCTACCGGTGCCTTATCATCAAATTATTATTACCCAAAACATTAACATGAAGTTGATTGAATTGAAACCCACTATCGACTAAACAGATGATAGGACAAAGGACAACAGGACTCGAGCGCAAACAAACCTAATCATGCAACTACGACACGAGGGCCAATGGGGTAAACAAACAACAGGTAATAGGAAGTGGAAGCAAGGCTATATCATGGTTGCAAGGTAAACATATGATAGGATCGAGACACAAGCATCGAATCATATGGCTAGCATAAAGATAACGGAAAGAATCGGTAACAAGTGATGAAAGGCAGCCATAGGTAGCAAGTGAGTATACTTGCCTGAGATCCAGCAAGTAGAGGTACATCCGCAGAACTTGTCATTGCTCACATTATCTCAACATCCTATCCGCGAAGAAGCAAGAAACTAGAACAAACACCGGATGCAACAATTACTACTACGACAAAAGATCCAGCATGATCCTATTTTATATGCACGACATGCGAGATGCAACGCATAAATGCAATTTAGACAATTTAATCGGACCCGGAGTCCGGACAATTTAATTATGGTTTAAGTTGTTTATCTAACCATCATATTAAATGTTGTTTAGCATGGAAAACAAATAATAGATGAGCTAAACCAAATTAAATGGAATAGGGACCAATTTAATTGAGCACCCCAACACATTCCATGTTTGTTATTTAGGTGAACCTAGTAAAATGAAATATGGAAGATGCAAACAAAGGCATGGATGGCATATTAATATTCCTTGCATTTTTCTGGTTGGAAAACATATTTTATTTGTTGAAATTGGATTTGAATTGCCCAAGTTATGAATTTTGCAATTTAAAAGGTGTAATTAAAGTATTGAATTATTGCACCAATTTTAATTAGGAAAAACAGTAAACAAAGTGCATAATTGAAAAGTACAGGAAATTTTGAATGGAATACATATTTTATTTGCCCAATTTGGATTTGAATTGGTGAAGTTATTCCTGTTTGAAATTTAGGGGCAAAACTGCAAAAGATTTTGAAATGGCAGGGGCCTCTCTGTGATTTTCGCGCAGATGTGGCTCTGACTTTCACCGCGCGCACGCATAGCCAGAGGGGCTGACCTGTGGGGCCAGGCCAGCGTGGTGCTGATTGGGTGCGGGTGAGGTGTGATTGGGCCACCGCAGCGCATGACAAGTGGGCCCTGCCCTTCCGCGAAGAAATCGGCAAAAAGGTTGGTTATTTGCGCCCGCGGGGATTCGAACACGGGACCTCACGGAAGCGTGCGGTGGGCTCTGCCACTGGGTTGGTGGTGCGTTTGGTGACAGAAGAGGGCACTGCATCTAGATCAAGCATGCACTCGAGTTAACTGACGAAACTGAAACTAAAGTTTCAGATGTGCGCACGGGACGGTGATGAACTCCCGTGGGGAAACGGCGGCTGCAGCTCGCGGGATGGGTCTCAGAGCACGGGAGGAGGACGGGGAGAGGCCAGGGGCGAGCTCACCTCGCGGAAGTTTTGATGCGGAGCGCGGAGACGTCGATGTTGTTGGCGACGATGGCGTTGAGGAAGCTGCGGTGGTCCACGGCGATGGAGGAAGCGCGGGGGGTCCCCAGGGCATCTCCGGCCCGGCGAGGCGGCGAGGAGGGAGGCCGTGCCCTCGGGGTCCCATTCCCCGCGGCGGCACGATAAGAGGTGGCTCACGGCGGCGACGGCGGAGGTTCTAACGGAGACGACGGACATGCGCAGACGGCAGTGGGTCCCCGGACTGAATTCGTGGAGGGCGACGGCGATGTAGTCGATCTCGGGCTGCTCCCTCTGCGCCTAGAGGAAGAAGGTGCCCCCGGGGTTCAATTTCTGTGCTTGGACGGCCTCGAAGACGACTCGATCGTTGGCGGTGCGAGCCTCAACTTCCGGCCATGGAGGGCTCACTCTACCGGTTCAGAGAAGAAACCTTCAGAGAAAGGAGGGAGCGGAGGAGGTTGACGGCGCACAGGGGAGAGGGGATGGGGCTAGGGCAAGCAGGGAGTGTGTAACACCCGGGGGATTTTCCCCCAACTAGATTTGTTTTTTTTTTTTGCATTGCACCCTTGTTTCCAAATCAAATTCCTATTAAAAATCAAACAATGCACCTTAGTTTCAAACTCAAATTGTTTTCAATAAAATTGAATTGGAATTAATATTTGCTTGGTTAAATAAATCACCTTTTATTAAAACCCTAATTTGAGTTTCAAATTCAAAGTCAAACCACAAACCAAAATTTGAAATTTTCAAAAACAAAACTTGGTGCACTTGGGCATTCAGTATGCTCAATGCAATAAAATTGTTTTCGAAATTTTTATAAAACCCTAAAACCCTTTCTTTCTCTCTTATCCCTTTGCTACAAAAAAAAAAGAAAGAAAAGAAATAAAAAGAAAACCAGTGGGGAGGCAGACCACAAAGGCCCACCTACAACCCACAGAGCAAAGCCCAGCCCACTTCCCACCTTTCTTCTCCGTACGGTGACGAGAGCAGGGGGAAGACGCACCTGCTCCCTCCCCTCCATGGACCCCTCCTCCACCTGCTCCCCTCCTCCATAAAGCCCCCTCTCCTCCTCCCAAACCCTAGCCCCTCTCCCTCTTCCTCCTTGCCCGCCGCCATCTCCCTTCTTCTTCCTCCTCTAATTTTTCCTCCTCTCTATATGTCTAAACCCAACCATCGCCTCCATGGCCGTGACTTGGAGCTCATGGCGCCGCCACCACGCTCGCCGTCGGGCTGTGCTAGCCGCGGGAATGGAAACCCCGTGGCTCCAGCTACCTCCTCGACGAAAACTCGGGCTCGGAGACGCACCACGCCGCCGGCAGCGACCTCCTTCTTCCTCCCTCCGCCGTCGGGTTCAGAGACCTGGTCGAGGTCCTCCTCTGAACCGCACCGCGGCGCCCCTCGAGCCCAAGGTGAGCGCCTCCGCCTTCGGGCCTCCCTCCCTCCCTCCTTGCTCTATGAGTGCACGTCGTCGCACTGCCCAGCCCCGTGTTGGCCGCCGCCGGTTTGTTCCCGTACATGTTACTCCGATCGGCAACCTGTAGAGTTGGGGCTCAGATTCGTCAGAAACCCCCGCGCAGCATCTCTTCATATCGGCCAAGCCCCCTTGTAAACCACCAACCGAGCAGCCAGCCCAGTGGATGCGCGCCCTGTCCCGCACCCTGGAGGCCCCGAGTTCGAATCCCCCCCCCCCCCCAGGCGCAAGCACCCCCTTTTTCTTCTCCATTTTCCTTTTATTTCTCGAACTCCAGAAAAACAGAACTGAATCTTTATTTGTAAATACATAACAAATTGAATATTGCTCCAATTTCAATGATTCAAGTTTCTATGGATTCAGAATGTTGTGCTCTTTCTATTAGTCACAAAGTTGCAACATGTTTCTGTAATAAATTTTGCACTAAATAATTAAATACAGAAAATGAAAAAAAAATTGGAAACTTTGGAAAATCATAACTTGAGTTCTGTTCATCCAAATTGAGCAAACTTGAGCTCTAAAAATTTTTCTTAACAAACTCTACACAGTGGTATTTTATTTGGTCACAATTGAATTAAATTTGAACATGTTTCCTTCTGTTTACTAAAAAAGGGCAGAATAAAAATGCTTATGAAAATTGCATAATAAATTCAATAATGATCCAAAAATTATGTTTAATAGCTCAAAATGTTCAGTGAAACATTTGCTACATGTTTTCAACCTTTTCAATACAATTTGTTTACTGTTTTTCCTAATTAAAAATGGTTCAATAATTCAATACTTTAATTACACCTTTTAAATTGCAAAATTCATAACTTGGGCAATTCAAATCCAATTCCAACATGTAAAATATGGTTTCCATGCAAAATTGAACAAGCTTTCCAAATATAAACTTTGTTTTCTGTTTTGAATAAATTAAATTGCTGAAAACAACTATTTCTTAATTAATGCCTTTAAAATTGTCAATTTAATAACTTGCTCATCAAAAATCCAAATTCAACAAATGAAATATGTATTCCATCTAAAATTTTGTGTTCTTTCCAAATACAAATTTTTTTATCTGTTTTTAACATTTAAAATTAGTGAAAACAACAAATGTTTGTTTAAATCATTTAAAATGCCAAAGTTCATAACTTAATAAATAAAATTTCCAAACTTGGTAAGCAACATATCAAACTGAAGCTATTGTTGTTTTCTTATTGTTTTCATCATCCATGCATCATTCTAATCAACTTTCACATGATGGTTATTTGTAGATCATTTAATTCAACATTAGTTCATGGGATTTTCCATATGCAATCCAAAATTGCATATGGGCCCATTTAAATATGTTTACCATGTCAACTGGTTTACTTTGATGCATCAATTAATTGTCATGCATATAAAATAGGATCATGCTGGATCTTTTGCCGTAGAAGTAATTGTTGCATCCGGTGTTTGTTCTAGTTCGTTGCTTCTTCGCGGATAGGACGCTGAGATGATGTGAGCAACGACAAGTTCTGCGGATGTACCTCTACTTGCTGGATTCCAGGCAAGTATACTCACTTGCTACCTATGGCTGCCTTTCATCACTTGTTACCGATTCTTCCCGTTGCCTTTATTCTAGCCTTATGATTTGATGCTTGTGTCTCGATCCTATCATATGTTTACGTTGCAACCATGATATAGCCTTCCTTCCACTTCCTATTAACTGTTGTTTGTTTACCTTGTTGGCCCTCGTGTCGTAGTTGCATGCTTAGTGTTGTTTGCTCTCAAGTCTTGATGTACGTCTTATCACCTGTTTAGTTTGATAGTTGGGTTTCAATTTAATCAACAACATGTTAATGCTTGGGGTAATAATAATTTGATGATAAGGCACCGGCAGGAGGCCCGGCGTGGTTTTGAGGCCTGCTAGTGTCGACCTTAATTAGGAAAAGGGTCTTGTCCTCCGATCCATGATGAGCGCGGTAACCGCATGTGGGAAGCGAGTATGGGCGCCCCCCGCAACTTTGATTCGATTCGCATCTCGTCCAAATCGCCTCATTTAGTTCGTGTTTTCCATTTGCCGCATGCATATGCAGGTGCGAACCCTTGGCGCCAGGGTGGAACTTTTGTAGTCGGCATTTAGGGAGACACGTTCTTAGAGTGCTATGAGGGTCCCCTTTTCTTCGTGGGGCTTGATTAGCCGTGCACTCAATTGCACGGGGTTCTTTGGGCTTGATGCCAAGAAGAGTTGGGTTGTGTTGAGTGCCTCGCTTGGTGGAAGGGCCTTTCCATCTGGCGGGTCATTCTTACGTGTACGGACAAATTGGTGCATCCCTGCAGGGTTAAATCTTCTCGAGAAGCCGTGTTGTCCGCGGTTATGGATGACTTGGTGAAAGTGCTGGCTAACAAGTACTCAGACAACTTACACTTAACGATGATAACTTGACTAGTAATATAGATTACCTCCACCATAAAAATGAATGTCACCTTAATCAACAGTGTGAGTTTCCTTGGGTTGCTTCCTTAGTAGGGGGTAACACTGGATGGGTATTGTTTGGTGAGTAGTTGTAGTTGGTTTTGTCGCGCTATCTTATCCCTTTCTTTTAGCCGGATGTTGTAGCGCGTCTCTGTAGTTAGTTAGTGCAGCCCGCTGCCGCTTCTTTGCAATAATCCCTTCCTTTCCGTTGTACCCAAAGTATTTGTATCTTGTGATGATTGGTTACGCTGGTATCTTGTGAGTATGGTTTATCCACTTGCCAGTACTTAATAGTACTGACCCACGAATCCTTTTCGTGGCTGCATATTCCACATTGCAGTCAACAGGTTTGAAGTCTGACGACGTTAGCTTGGGAATCCCTCCGGCTTGGCCTGGGCAGGGATTGGACGCCATCGGTTATCTTCAGGACTCTTAGTCCAATTTGTATCTTGTCCGTAGTCGGACACTATGTTGTTTCTTCCGCTGTCATTTGGATCTTTGTATTGTATCAGTTGTATCCTTGACTCGTTTGAGTCGTCTTGTATATACCTCCTCTGTTGTTGTTGTTGTGGATTATTCGTGAACTGTTGTAATGTTATCACAAGTGGCAACCTGAAATCGTTCATTATGTGGATTTTGGCGGAAATGCTGAAATCTGCATAGTGCCCGATCTCGGGGCGTCACAAATGGTATCAGAGCATGGTTTCCGATTCCCGAAGTTGTTTCGATACGAATGGTTATCGAAGCAACGGGTCCGCAAAGCCTGTAGGATAACCTCGCTAACGGTCGTGTTTCTAGAGTGTCAAGAACTATTTGTGCAAAACCTGTTTTGGAAACATCTCAATAGGACTCTTATTTTCTCCTTATCCCTATTCTATCCTCCTCCCATCTTATTTGTTTTGGAGTCTCCCCTCTTATCTATTTTCAAGGTTTAGGATCCTACGTGGGTGGCCGTTTTCTGAGCCTTTAACCTAATAGGTTCGATCTTCGGAAGGTTCTCACCGGAAGAGCATCATCATCAACAACGAGCAAGAATCTCTTGTTAGTGGTGTCCAGAAGCCCTTGTTAGTGGTGTCGAGGAGATCAACTAGAAGCGTGAAGAATCGTGGTCGAACTTCTTTCCCCTCCCGGGTTAGTGGGTGGATTGCGAGGGCGCAATCCCTTGTTAGTGGTGTCGTCTGTAACACCCGGGGGATTTTCACCCAACTAGATTTGGTTTTTTTTTTTGCATTGCATCATGCATTTTGCATTGCACCCTTGTTTCCAAATCAAATTCCTATTAACAATCAAACAATGCACCTTAGTTTCAAACTCAAATTGTTTTCAATAAAATTGAATTGGAATTAATATTTGCTTGGTTAAATAAATCACCTTTTATTAAAACCCTAATTTGAGTTTTAAATTCAAAGTCAAACCACAAACCAAAATTTGAAATTTTCAAAAACAAAACTTGGTGCACTTGGGCATTCAATATGCTCAATGCAATAAAATTGTTTTCGAAATTTTTATAAAACCCTAAAACCCTTTCTTTCTCTCTTATCCCTTTGCTACAAAAAAAAGAAAGAAAAGAAATAAAAAGAAAACCAGTGGGGAGGCAGGCCACAAAGGCCCACCTACAACCCACAGAGCAAAGCCCAGCCCACTTTCCACCTTTCTTCTCCGTACGGTGACGACAGCAGGGGGAAGACGCACCTGCTCCCTCCCCTCCATGGACCCCTCCTCCACCTGCTCCCCTCCTCCATAAAGCCCCCTCTCCTCCTCCCAAACCCTAGCCCCTCTCCCTCTTCCTCCTTGCCCGCCGCCATCTCCCTTCTTCTTCCTCCTCTAATTTTCCCTCCTCTCTGTATGTCTGAACCCAACCATCGCCTCCATGGCCGTGACTTGGAGCTCATGGCGCCGCCACCACGCTCGCCGTCGGGCTGTGCTAGCCGCGGGAATGGAAACCCCGTGGCTCCAGCTACCTCCTCGACGAAAACTCGGGCTCGGAGATGCACCACGCCGCCGGCAGTGACCTCCTTCTTCCTCCCTCCGCCGTCGGGTTCAGAGACCTGGTCGAGGTCCTCCTCTGAACCGCACCGCGGCGCCCCTCGAGCCCAAGGTGACCGCCTCCGCCTTCGGGCCTCCCTCCCTCCCTCCTTGCTCTGTGAGTGCACGTCGTCGCACTGCCCAGACCCGTGTTGGCCGCCGCCGGTTTGTTCCCGTACATGTTACTCCGATCGGCAACCTGCAGAGTTGGGGCTCAGATTCGTCAGAAACCCCCGCGCAACATCTCTTCATATCGGCCAAACCCCCTTGTAAATCACCAAACGAGCAGCCAGCCCAGTGGCTGCGCGCCCTGTCCCGCACCCTGGAGGCCCCGAGTTCGAATCCCCCCCCTCCCCGAGGCGCAAGCACCCCCTTTTTCTTCTCCATTTTCCTTTTATTTCTCAAACTCCAGAAAAACAGAACTGAATCTTTATTTGTAAAATCCATAACAAATTGAATATTGCTCCAATTTCAATGATTCAAGTTTCTATGGATTCAGAATGTTGTGCTCTTTCTATTAGTCACAAAGTTGCAACATGTTTCTGTAATAAATTTTGCACTAAATAATTAAATACAGAAAATGCAATAAAAATTGGAAACTTTGGAAAATTATAACTTGAGTTTTGTTCATCCAAATTGAGCAAACTTGAGCTCTAAAATTTTTTCTTAACAAACTCTACACAGTGGTATTTTATTTGGTCACAATTGAATTAAATTTGAACATGTTTCCTTCTGTTTACTAAAAAGGGCAGAATAAAAATGCATATGAAAAATTGCATAATAAATTCAATAATGATCCAAAAATTCTGTTTAATAGCTCAAAATGTTCAGTGAAACATTTGCTACATGTTTTCAACCTTTTCAATACAATTTGTTTACTGTTTTTCCTAATTAAAAATGGTTCAATAATTCAATACTTTAATTACACCTTTTAAATTGCAAAATTCATAACTTGGGCAATTCAAATCCAATTCCAACATGTAAAATATGGTTTCCATGCAAAATTGAACAAGCTTTCCAAATATAAACTTTGTTTTCTGTTTTGAATAAATTAAATTGCTGAAAACAACTATTTATTAATTAATGCCTTTAAAATTGTCAATTTAATAACTTGCTCATCCAAAATCCAAATTCAACAAATGAAATATGTATTCCATCTAAAATTTTGTGTTCTTTCCAAATATAATTTTTTTTATCTGTTTTGAACATTTAAAATTAGTGAAAACAACAAATGTTTGTTTAAATCATTTAAAATGCCAAAGTTCATAACTTAATAAATAAAATTTCCAAACTTGGTAAACAACATATCAAACTGAAGCTATTGTTGTTTTCTTATTGTTTTCATCATCCATGCATCATTCTAATCAACTTTCACATGATGGTTGTTTGTAGATCATTTAATTCAACATTAATTCATGGGCTTTTCCATATGCAATCCAAAATTGCATATGGGCCCATTTAAATATGTTTACCATGTCAACTGGTTTACTTTGATGCACCAATTAATTGTCATGCATATAAAATAGGATCATGCTGGATCTTTTGCCGTAGAAGTAATTGTTGCATCCGGTGTTTGTTCTAGTTCGTTGCTTCTTCGCGGATAGGACGCTGAGATGATGTGAGCAACGACAAGTTCTGCGGATGTAGCTCTACTTGCTGGATTCCAGGCAAGTATACTCACTTGCTACCTATGGCTGCCTTTCATCACTTGTTATCGATTCTTTCCGTTGCCTTTATTCTAGCCTTATGATTTGATGCTTGTGTCTCGATCCTATCATATGTTTACCTTGCAACCATGATATAGCCTTCCTTCCACTTCCTATTAACTGTTGTTTGTTTACCTTGTTGGCCCTCGTGTCGTAGTTGCATGCTTAGTGTTGTTTGCGCTCAAGTCTTGATGTCCGTCTTATCACCTGTTTAGTTTGATAGTTGGGTTTAAACTTAACCAACAACATGTTAATGCTTGGGGTAATAATAATTTGATGATAAGGCACCGGCAGGAGGCCCGGCGTGGTTTTGAGGCCTGCTAGTGTCGACCTTAATTAGGAAAAGGGTCTTGTCCTCCGATCCATGATGAGAGCCCTAACCGCATGTGGGAAGCGAGTATGGGCGCCCCCCGCAACTTTGATTCGATTCGCATCTCGTCCAAATCACCTCATTTAGTTCGTGTTTTCCATTTGCCGCATGCATATGCAGGTGCGAACCCTTGGCGCCAGGGTGGAACTTTTGTAGTCGGCATTTAGGGAGACACGTTCTTAGAGTGCTATGATTATCCGTGCGCTCAATTGCACGGGGTTCTTTGGGCTTGATGCGAAGAAGAGTTGGGTTGTGTTGAGTGCCTCGCTTGGTGGAAGGGCCTTTCCATCTGGCGGGTCATTCTTACGTGTACGGCCAAATTGGTGCATCCCTGCAGGGTTAAATCTTCTCGAGAAGCCGTGTTGTCCGCGGTTATGGATGACTTGGTGAAAGTGCTGGCTAACAAGTACTCAGACAACTTACACTTAACGATGATAACTTGACTAGTAATATAGATTACCTCCACCATAAAAATGAATGTCACCTTAATCAACAGTGTGAGTTTCCTTGGGTTGCTTCCTTAGTAGGGGGTAACACTGGATGGGTATTGTTTGGTGAGTAGTTGTAGTTGGTTTTGTCGCGCTATCTTATCCCTTTCTTTTAGCCGGATGTTGTAGCGCGTCTCTGTAGTTAGTTAGTGCAGCCCGCTGCCGCTTCTTTGCAATAATCCCTTCCTTTCCGTTGTACCCAAATTATTTGTATCTTGTGATGATTGGTTACGCCGGTATCTTGTGAGTATGGTTTATCCACTTGCCAGTACTTAATAGTACTGACCCACGAATCCTTTTCGTGGCTGCATATTCCACATTGCAGTCAACAAGTTTGAAGTCTGACGATGTTAGCTTGGGAATCCCTCCGGCTTGGCCTGGGCAGGGATTGGACGCCATCGGTTATCTTCAGGACTCTTAGTCCAATTTGTATCTTGTCCGTAGTCGGACACTATGTTGTTTCTTCCGCTGTCATTTGGATCTTTGTATTGTATCAGTTGTATCCTTGACTCGTTTGAGTCGTCTTGTATATACCTCCTCTATTGTTGTTGTGGATTATTCGTGAACTGTTGTAATGTTATCACAAGTGGCAACCTGGAATCGGTTATTATGTGGATTTTGGCGGAAATGCTGAAATCTGCATAGTGCCCGATCTCGGGGCGTCACAGAGTGTGGTGGGGTTTTAAGGAGGGGAGCGAGCTGCATCGACCGTCCCATTAGTGGCCATATCGATGTGGTGGTCTCCGATGCTCTGCCGTACAGTAAGATGACGTAGGGGAGGGAGATGAGCAGGAGGTGGGCTGCTTTGGCCTGCTGGTTTCGGCCTGGGATAGATGGGTCGTAGGTGGGCCTTTGTGGCCTGCCTCCCCACTGCTGGGTATTTTTTTGTAAGAGAATAGGGAGAGAAAAATAGACTTTGGGGGACTTGTAAAACTCAGAAAAATATGAGGTTAATTTCGATGGATTTAGAATTGAAAATGCCCACTTATACAATGTTTTGTTTTTCCCAGATTTTCAAAGTTGGTACTAATTTGAAATTTGAATTGAATTTGGATGAATTTCACATTACTTGCTTTAATTAAAATTTGGACAAATGGATGGTTTTGTAAATTCAAACTTGGAGAACCCTTTTGACATACTTTTGTTTGTAACATGTTTTAAACCCATTGGAACATACCAAGTATGAACCAAGTGGTGAGATTTGAATTTGAATTCAAGTTGAAGACAACTGGAAACACCAGAAAACAAGATGGAAACACATGCCAATGCAAATGATGCATGATGCAATGCAATGCCAAATGGAAAACAAGCAATTCTATCTGAGGGAAATCCCCTGGGTGTTACACAAGAGGTTTAGGTTCTCCACAAATGGAAACCCTAGACTCGAATTCCTCAAGTGAATGAGGGGGAAATGAAGAACAACTCGGTGAAGATGTAGATCGTGGCCTTCTCCTTCAATCCTTTAAAGATCAACTAGTTTGGTGGGAGGGATTGGGAGTAATTGCAGATTTGGTGAGCTCAATAAATGTTATTAAATGCTAATGGACGAACTAGATCTCAAGGAGGAAGAGGAGGGGTATTTATACCCTCTCCTCAATTCTAGCTGTTTGAGCTGGAAAAGAGGTACCGGAATATCCGGTCGGGATATTTCTCCAGATCTGAACGAACTCGTTGTCAACCGGTTATTCCGACTGGGGCTGAATAATCTAGTATGAATAATCCGGTTAGCTTCTGTCCGCGCAGGCACCTGAACGAGATATTCCGGTTGGCACGGAATAATCCGGTTCAAATAATCATGTTGGCTTCTATGAGTTGAGGCTTCAGTCCTTAGTAAATTTTGAGCAAAACTTCCTTAACAGGAATATCCGGTATCTTATGAATAATCCACTTCCAATATTCCGGATCTTCTCTGTCTCGAACTGGACAGAAACCATCCTAACCGGAATATCCAGTTTTCCAGAATAATCCGGTTAGAATAATCCGGCTCCTCACTGTCCCAAATCTCTTAGCCCAATATTCGTCGATGTTTTTGGTGATCAATGTCGATGTTAAAGATAACACCTGCACACTTAACACCTTGATAAATAATGTACTTAGTATTGTTAACTAACACACAAAACACCGGGAAAACGAAATGCACTTTCGATAGGTTAGTCCAATAAATGATAGAAAACATAGGAAAACATAGGGGAAACATGTGGAAAACAAGTATGGAGCATCAAAAATTATAGATACGTTTGATACATATCAACATCCCCAAGCTTAAATTCTGCTCGTCCTCGAGTAGGTAAGTGATAACAAAATAATTTTTGAGGTGACATGCATCCAACACAATCTTGATCAACGGTATATACAAGCATTGTAAGCTCAGATCAAATCACTTTAACAAAGGCATGATAAATATTATTTGAACTAATGTAAACTTAGCAACTATGTTGCACATGAAAAGTAGCACAAATAAATGACAATGAGAAATAATGCATTGAAAGTGATACGTTTGTTTGAATCATAATGAAAAACATAATAAAGTGGTATCCAACTTGTCCTTCATGGAATAGCAAAACATAAATGCCAGGACACCTTGAAAGTTCAAATGGTGACTAGATACAAACAATTTGAGAGCAAGCAATACCATAATCATGAATCAATCAATAATAAACTTTGGGACTATGCACATTATACTCAAAATGGAAACTATCCTCTCTTAATTGGTGCATAATGTAAGAGGATGAAGACTCAACATAAAAGTAAAAGAAAGCCCCGTTGCAGAGGGAAGCAGGGATTACTCATGTGCTAGAGCTTTTTATTTAAATAAAACAGAGGTATTGAAAATATAATTTTGAGAAAGATGTATGTCTACGTCAACGAATGGTAATGAAAAACTTATCTTAACCCATGTCAAGAAAAGTGTTTAGACTATGGAGAGCGGTTTCCATTAGCATGTTTTACTTTTTTCTTATGGTTGGCACTTCCCCCCACCCTGTCTTACACAAACCATGGCTAGTCGTATTTAGGGGTGCCCACCAACATTCATCAATCCATGGGGAAGTGCATTTTTTATATTATTTGAGTTCATATTATTTGGCGCCAGCTCTCGGCAAATTTAGATGAGCATAGATTCCATACTCATATGGTGAAATAAGGGAGAAGAACCTTGCTTGACATAAGACATGATAAAATTTAAACTACTTCCTCATGAGCTAAAACAAGAACACAAAACAGGTTTAATAATTATGAAGGTTTAAAGGTAGCACACAAGAAATTTACCTGGAGTAGCGGTGAAATACCACATATAGGTAAGTATGGTGGACACATAGGAAAACTTTGGTTTTTGGGAGTTGGATGCATGAGTAGAGCTCATACTCAGTACAAGGTGAAGGCTAGCAAGAGACTGGGAGCGACCAACTAAGAGAGCAATAACGGCCGTAATCATGCATAGCGACAAAACATTATTAATCAAAGCATGAAGTGATATTACAAGTCAAAAACTAAATGATCAGCAAAGATAAAGGTGCTTGGTTTGTAGTCATAACATGTTGTGAGCATGTGCCAAGTCAACCCAAATAAATCATCAAAGGAGAATACCACGATACCATGCTTCAATATGAGGAACCAACACATGATTAAATTTCAGTGGCACATTAAGCACTCTCAGTTATTTGAGACTAGTCATGATACATTATATACTACTAAGCACACAATTAAAATAACATTTACCATGACATTCCAAAGTCTAAGCCACAGTCAAAGCAAACTTCCTATTGCACCACTATAAGCATGAAATATGTTACTCTTCTCCAACACCAATCAACTTATTTAAAACAAATCTCAAAGAAAATAATCATTAAATACCAGAGAGATAATCATATATAACTAAAGAAAACCAACAACATCTAAAAAAAATTCGATTGAAAAAAAGAGCTAAACGCAGTACTAGCAAAAACTGAACACTCATAGAACAATAAGAGTGAAAACTAATGTGCTCTAGACAGCGAAAACAGAGCGTGTCTCTCTCCAAACTAAAATGCTAGGATCCAAACATTTATTACAGCAAGAAAACAAAACAAAACTGAAAGCAAAATAAAATGACGCTCCAAGAATAACAGATATCATGGGAAGGGATAAAATATATTGTTTTGAAAGAAACCTGGTATTTTTGATGATGAAGAAGGGAATGCCTTAGGCATCCCCAAGCTTTGACGCTTGTACTTATTGGATATGTCTTGGGGTGACATGTTCATCCCCAAGCTTGAGCTTTTGTCAATCCTTCATCTTCTCATATCATCCTTCTCTCCATACACTTGAAAACTTCCTCCACCTAAAACTTCTCACAATCTTCAATAGCAACATTAGTGCATCAAAATAACAAATCCACTTGGTTCAGTTTCAACACAAGACAAGCACTCCGTTTAAAGCATTAGCTATTGTCACAACTTCTTTTAAGTCTCTTCCCCCATAAAGAACACAAAAGAAAAAGATTTAGAGGAAAATGCAAGATATTGACAGAAATCTGTCAAAACAGATAAACTAATAAAGATGAATTTTTTCGAGGCACTTATGTAGCTCAAATAAAAAAATGCGAAACTAATGGAAGTTAGATAACAACCTGGGGCAGGTTCCCGGAAAATATCAAAAATTCTTCGCATTCTGGCTGAGAGAACCGAGGTTTTTGGTGAAGCGCGAAAATCTGGACATAAAACAACAAGTTGCACTTTCTTTCAAATAGAGGTTATTCTTGCCACAAAAACAAAATAAAAAGGATTAGGATATGTTTCTACAGATGTAAAAACTTCCGAGACTCAAAGGAAACAAAATAAGACATAAGAAAATATAAATAAAACATGAGAAAACAAAGTGGGTTGCCTCCCACGAGCGCTTTTCTTTTAAGCCTTTTAGCAAGGCATAATGATTTTAAAGATGCTCACATAAAAATTAGAACTAAAGCACAATAAGAAGGAGCATCAAGAAGAAAATATGAAACACCTTTAAGTCTAACCCACTTCCTATGCGTAGGAATATTGTAAAAAAACAAATCAATGAAGCATAAAGTAGCATGCATAGGAACGGAAAACAAGTGCAACTTCAAAATTTTCAACATAAAGAGAGGTGTTTTAGTAACATAAAAATTCCCATAGACATATTTTCCTATTTCATAATAACTTTCAGTAGCATCATGAATAAAATCAACAACATAAATATCGCATAAAGCATTATTATCACGAGCCACATGCATAAAAGAATTATTACTCTCCACATAAGCATAGTCATTCTCATTAATAGTAGTGGGATAGGAATCAACAAAATAGCTATCCTTGTAATCATCGTAATAGGAGGCATATCATAATAATAGTAAATTTTCTCCTCAATAGTAGGTGGACTGAAAACATCATATTCATCGTTGTAATCTTCATATATAGGAGGCCTAGTATCATCAAAGTAAATTTTCTCCTCCATGCTTGGGGAACTAAAAGATCATATTCATCAAAACCGGCTTCCCTGAGATTAAAGTTTTCCATAGCATTAGCAATGATGGTGTTCAAAGAATTCATACTAATAACATTTCTACTAGCATGCAAATAAAGTTCCATATGTTTTTAAGTTTCTCTTCAAACATTTCATGTCCTAACCCAAGATAAATCTCATAAAGATCTCTCATATTTTTGTTGTTTTACATTAATCGTAACTAGTAAAATAAAAACAAGAAACAAAAATATAAAATTGCAAGATCTAAAGAGACACCTTCAAGCGCTAACCTCCCCGCCAACGGCGCCAGAAAAGAGCTTCGTTGCCAAAGTGGTGAGCGCCTTTTACCGTACCTCCCCGGCACAGCGCCAGAAAAGAGCTTGATATCTACTATATGTTACTACTCTTGTAGACTATGTTGGGCCTCCAAGCGCAGAGGCTAATAGGACATCAGCAAATTTCCCTCAGGGAGGTATAGGTTGAATGTATCCCTCTCAAGCAACCCTGCAATTAAGATACATGAAGTCTCTTGTGTCCCCAATACATCCAATATAATTGTCAATTGTATAGGTGCACTAATTCGATGAAGAGGTGATAAAATATGGGTAATATGGGTGGTAAAACAAGGTTTTGTAAATCTGTAATATAAATTTCTGCAAGCAAACAAGTAGTAAAACTGAAAGAAAATGGTATATCAATGGTTTGAAACAAGGCCTAGGGGTCATACTTTCACTAGTAGAAACCCTCAACAACATAACATAATTAAACATATGATACTTCTTCTAACAACATGCATGAAATAAATAGCTCAGAAATCATTCCTCGTGAATCAAGTAGGATGAGAATCATGTAGGGCTGCACAAGCACACCTTAAAGTTCACGTTACCGTTAATGAACACCCCAACCCTGTCACTTTGATCATCCAACGACAGTACTAATAAACACCACAACCTATCTCTTGAATAGTACTATATGTGGACGATAATATATTTGGCTCAACTAATCAAGCTTTCAATGATGAATTTTCAAAGCTTATGTCTAACAGGTTTGAGGTGTCTATGATGGGAGTGCTCAAGTTCTTTATTGTATTTGAGATCAAGCAATTGGCTCGTGGAACTTTCATTTCTCAATCAAAGTATACCCAAGACATGCTCAACAGGTTCAAATTCCATCATGCAAAAGGCAAGGTCACTCCAATGCAAACCAAGTGTCATCTCAAGCGCAATCCGAATGGTAAAGATGTGGACCAAAAGTTGTATCATTCTATGGTTGTTTCTTTGATTTATCTTTGTGCTTCTAGACCCGATATTGTTTTGAGTATAGGCGTGTGTGCAAGGTATCAAGAGGCTCCTAAGGAAAGCCACTTGATGGTGGTTCATAGGATCTTTCGGGTATTTGGTTCATACCTCAAGATTGGGGTTGTGGTACCCAAAGGGGGAACATTTCTCTCTTAGTGGGTACACGGATTTGGATTGGGCAGGTGATCAAGATGATATGAAATCGACTTTAGGGGCTTGCCAATTCCTTGGTAGGTCCTTGGTGAGTTGGTCTTCTAAGAAGCAAACTTGCATATCTCTCTACACCGCCGAAGCCTAGTATATGGCAGCGGCTAGTGCAATATATCCACGGGAAAAATAATCCTTAATAAAATGATGACGACTCTCCCACCAAGCATCAACTTGCTGACATATTCACGAAGCCCCTTGATGATTCAAGATTTATGTTCTTGAGGAATGAGCTAAATATAATCGATTCAAGGAGCTTGACTTTAGGATCTTGCATACACACCTATAGTTGACTATCTATTTGGTGATGGTGCAGGTCTTGCACTCGTTGGGAGACCCCAAAAGGAAGGTTTTATGAGCACAGCAGCAAGTTTCCCTCGGAAAAGAAAACAAGGTTGAATCGACCAGTAGGAGAAAGAAGCAACTCCCGAAGGTTGATGAAGCTGAGGTGGCAAGGCGAACTACCAGTTCAGAAGCAACGTGGAACCAACATGTAACATCCCAATTTTTGGAAGACAGGAAAAACTTGTTTTCAATAACCCAAAAATCAGGGCCAACAAAAACTTTTTGATATGTTTGTCTTTTGCCAAAACCATATGTGGGGATTATATTACCCATGTGTGTTACCTCAGTTATATTCTTTTGAATATATCACGCTTTGAGTTGAATTTTTTTACAAAATCCTCTTGTCATTATGTGGCTTGATCACTACCTATAATTAACACTTGAGAAAAACACCTGGAAATTAAATTGGAGAATATAGTGGCTTGAGTGATCTTGTGTGTCTTGTTATTTTATCTTGTGTTTGCTTTGGAGTATTTATTTCTGTCTGTTGATGAATGTGTGATGTTTTAAGTAAATAATACCTAGTAATAACAAGATCAAGCATCAACATCCTATTCCATCATACTTATATTCCATCCTTGTTTCCTCTTAAATATTTCCAACTTTGGAGACATGCCTTTATGTCCAACTTTGTTCTATTCACCAATGTACCTTCATAAATCTCTTTGCCTATATATATATGATGTGAATCCAAGTTATTTATTCTGATATTGAAACCCTTTGGTATCATCTTTCAAAGCCCTTTTGAAGGCATCCCCAAATTAATGATCATATTTCTTTTATCAAGAAGAACTTTGTCCATGTTGCTCAAAACCACTCCTATTTGTTTTCAAGATCCATCAACCTACCCTTGTAATCTCCATGACCTATACATCGTATCCATGTGGTCCTTTTATATTTCAAAGGCCATTTACTTACTTATCTCTCAGGGTTTTTAGCCTATTAAATAAACTCATGTTTTCACCCTTTTCCACTTAATACCTCAAATATTTTCAAAAGAGTTGATTATTAAAAATCACCTTTTATATCTATATTATATTTGTTTTAAAAGCATTTTACTATTTATTATTTTCCATTTTCCAAAAGGCCAGAAATGGACTTTAAAATATTTTGTGAAGAAAAGTATTTCCTAAAATCTTGGAAAAATTACCCAACATGCCTATGGTCATGTGGGACTTATTTATACAAATACATTTGGAAGTTTTTTGAAAATTTTGGAGAAAACATTTAAAAACTATTTCTGCCATTTTTTAATTCCCAAAATTTTGTGAAAGAAATGTTTTGAGGAAAACTTGAGACCACCATCCCTAGACTCCATTTTTCATCCTATATCCAATGGACATGATATTTAATATCTGTTCTATTCAAAATTTTGGTGAAAACAATTAAAACCCCTCTCTACTCTTCCTGGTCACTAGTGAGTTCACTCATGTTCTGGCCAATAATTGGACTCTCTCTGCCTCTCTCCTGTTCTGAGAGATAAAAAAACCTCCCTCTCACCCTCCTAGACATGGTCGAACTGTTCCCACACCTCTCTCTCTCAGCCACTAGCAAGTGGAAAAGGATGGTGATCACCCTCCTCTTCTCAGTCCACCTCCACAGTGCATCCCAGGAGAAGGCCTCGCGCCAGGAGACTCCATTCGCACCCTGTGACCCTCTGGTGAAGCCTCCTCCCCTTCTCCTTGTCTCTTTCTTCGTATCCCGTGAGGTGGCCATGGTGCCCAGGACGCACGTGACACGTCCCTCGCGTTCCAACACCTGGGCCGCATGCCGCGCCTCCACTCCTTGTCAACAAGGTCCACGAGCCTCCTTGAAGCACGCCCGTGATCTCCATTCGCCCCCTCTCCCTTTCCTTCTCCCTAGCTTCTGTCGAACACCTGCGAGTGTAGGACGGCCATGCTCGAATCCAGCCACTTCCGGCCCTCTCCCTGTCTCCTCTCTCGCCTGATCGATCTTCTCACCACGGCCACCTCCCCAGACACGCTCTACGGTGCTGGACATTCCGTGAGCTTCCACGCCATGTCCTCCATGGCCGTCGTGCACCGAACACCAGCGCTGGACCAAACCAGGACTCTCCCTTGCCTTAAACCATTTCTTCCAGCCTCCTATCCTCCTCAATCGAATCCCAGAACCAAATACCCTCTCTTTTGCTGGTCGAGTCAACGAAATTGAGCTCCGACCGACATGGACGAGCTCCTCGTCGCATCTGCATCTCAGGACCTCTCCGCCCTCCTCGTTTCTTCCCCTAGTCCCCTCTCCATCCTAGTCGACTCGTGCCCATATTAATTTCTAAGCTCATCTTGTGCAGGGCCGCCGCCATCCATGATCTTGCTCGGCCACCGCCACCGTCCATCGGGGTTCCACTTGGGGACTCTCCCTTCAAGCGCTGAGGGCACGACGAGCTTGGCGGCGTCTCCGTGATCCTCCTAGTGCAAGCCTTGGGATCGCTCTACGGTGGAACTCTGGCGAGTATCCGACTCGTGCCACCGTAACTCGTGTTTCCGCGGCCAGTTTTTGGTCATCTCTAGCCAGGATTGACGTGGGCATCCGAGGACCCTCAGATCTGCATCCTACGGCTCCCTTTGAATCAAGGCCCTTTTAATCTCACGCGTTGGTCGCAAATCGGACGGCAGCTTACCGGCTCGCCGCGCGCGCGCTCGCTTGCAGGCTGGCCTGCCCCTGCGCGGCCCGTTTCTCTGCAGATCTGGCCCATTTATTGTTTTCCTCGCAGGTTAATCCCTTTTTCTACATATCAGTTTTCTGGTGCCTTACTTTAAATCAAAACAAAAATGCTACCAAGTGAATCTTGCCAACATAAAAAATCACAGTGCTAGATCTACAAATTCTTAACCATCTCCAACTTGTAGATCTAGGTTTTGTGTTGTATTTTAGGAGAAATAAAATAAATGGCAGAAGCACTCATTAACACCTTTTATTTAATAACTTGAGTTTTATGTATCCAAAACATGAAAAATCAACTGATCTGATTAGCCCTTGAGAATATCTATATGTGCAAGTTGGCCTTGTATTGACTTGAGTTGTGGTGTGAAAATGATATGCATGTTAGTTTTAGGCTAGAGAGCACTTCTGTGATTTATTTAATTTTATTGGTGATGCTTTTTAGATGAATCCAATTGTGTTGGTTTGATAATACCTAGGATCACCTTATACTAGGATTTCATGATTTTAGGAGTTACATAATAGGCTTGGCGAATTATTTAGTAAATAGTCCTCTTCTATCTATTATTGTTATTACTTGGTAAAATGTTGTGTTATATGTTCTTGTTATAAAAGTGATTCCTAGCATGTGTAAGGTATTACTACATGTTTGAGATGTGTCTTGAGTGTTTCACTAGCATGATAGGGTTTGTGTGTGAAAACCATGGTTGTTATAGTTTAAATTTCATAGGGTTGTTTTCCTAGTAATAATAGGTTAAATTATGTTATTCTTCTTATTGGTATAGTGACTTGAATATATTCCTTAGTATTTTTTCCATAGCATGCCTATTGTTATTCTAGCATATTATACTTGCTTGCATGCTTGAGTGAGCTCTAGATCAATTTTTCAAGCTATGTTAGTTTAGATGATTTTCTGCCATAAGATGTTATTTGCATGCTTAACTTTTGAGGCATTGATTAGATTGTTATCTTGATATTACTACCATGTCTAGGTGTTGTTTTATATGTTATATGGATGCTATCTTATGTATCAACCATGTTAGAATAAATCTTGTTTAATGATCTCTTATGGTTATGCATGTCTACATGTCTTAATAGCCCCTTTTGCATCTATAGTTTTAGTGGTCTTTTTGCTCCATGATTACTTTAATATATTTAGTGATGCCATGATATGTTTGGTATTAATTTTTCTCTGTTATTAGGTTTCTTAGCTACTGGTTATATTATTTCTCCATGTTTAGAAAAGCATGTGTTACTTTGGGCTTGTAGTATTGCTTGTTAATATTTTCCTATGCATGTGTATGTGTTCCTAGGTTGTTTTCTTGTTATTTTTATCATCCTCATGAATGACCAGAGAGTCATTTAACCTTATTTGATCATCATATGAGACTGGCACACCCACTGAACTCATGCCATTTTGGTTGAGGATCCATAGCATCAATTCTAGTGTTATTCATGTGCGTTTTCTGTGCATGTTTTGCTCGTTGGTGTGCACCCTAGTGATATTATTTGCGAGTGTACTTGTTTGATGAAATGCTTGCTGTATGTTTACTTTGATATCAAGTACTTGCCTTTTTTTTGGTTCTGATTGGGTGTTTTCCTTTTTGAGTTTACGACGTTAGATAACGAAGACAGTATTATTTCCCGGAGAGGGTTTTATTGAAACTCTTGTTTATTTCAAGAGCAAGACCAAGACCAGTGCCAAGGAAAGCCACTCTAAATGTTTGATTTTGTTTTACTTATCATTATCTATCATGCATGTTTTACTTCTGAAGTTTTACAAAAGTTTTGATTCAAAAACTATTCTTTTAAGTGGACTATACCACTATATGTTTCATGTTTATATTATGCTTTATACACTATATAATCTTGGTGTTACCAAGCCCCTTAGACATTTTAGTATCATCATTTAATTAACTTAAGTCCCCTAGTGGACATTTTAACTTGGTGTTTTTGGAAAACAAAAGCTTTGGAAAAACCCCGAGGAAAGGTGGGACCTTGTCCGAGGGAGGTATGTGATGGAGGAAATGTTCTTCAACTTGTTTTCCAAAAATGACACATAACCTAGTATTCACTAGACAACCAAGCCGTGTTGCCACATTACCCCAAAATGGGAAATGGGTCTAGCTAAAATCTTGTCGGTGTTAGTCTGTGTCTACCTCAAAGTGCTATAGGGGTTAGAGTCCCCCGAACCGAATTGTCGCCAGAAAGGAATAATGGGACATTCGGAGTGTGGGGATTAAGTTCGCCACCGGTTGCAACAGTTGGGTCTCCTTCCATGTCGGTGTGTTGTCAGGGAAACCGGATCGATACGACTGACTCACTCGGTGCCGGGGAGAACAAACCCAGTTGAAGAGGTAGCCATTTACTAGCTCTTGCATAGTGGATAGTTAGGACCGGTTATCTGATGCTTGCATACTGTCTTGGACAGTCTGTGGTTGTTCACGGCGGATGTACTGGATCTTGTGGATTGTGTACAACTCTGTAGAGTAAAACTATTCATAATAGCCGCGTCCTCGGATATGGACAGTTGAATGGCCATGTAGCTAGCATTGTGTCAATGTTTTCTAAAAACTTGAAATGTATTTTGATATTGTACCTGGGAGTTACGTGGAAAGGGAATGACTATACCTTTGAGGTACTGGAAAAATGATGATTTTGAAGTTGTGCTCTTCCAAGAAGTTTTGTAAAGAGAAATGCTTTCTTCATTTAGAATGCCTTATCAAAACCTTGTGGACATGCTATATCTACAAGAGAAATGATATATATTTTGAAGTATCTTCTTCAACAAAGAAAAATAAAACTTGTGCAACTATGATGAGTCTTAAATTCATCATGGCTAGTTGAACCCTAATTAAAGCCTTCCTACCACCTATCTATGCATACTTTCATGTTTAGCTTTCATTTGGGGGTGTCTTGCGAGTACATTCCAATGTACTCACAATGGTTTCATCCATGGCTATTGTCTTAGCCAGACTTTGAGCAGAAACCCGGAGAACCTGAAGAAGATGGTGTCGCTTACGGCTGTGCGAACTAGGAACGTCTCCGGGTCAGTAGCCTATAGGTAGTCAAGGCATGACTTGGGTTTACCACGTGTGTGTTTTGTAGAATTCCGATGTTTAGTGTGTTTTCCTGCCCTGCGTGGCAGTTGTTTTCAACTGAGTCATGTGACCAATTGTGTTAAGCCGTGTATTCGTGTAGTGGATGTTGTATCTGTAATGCCAACTCGAGTATGTTGTTCACGACTAACTGATCATGGGATCGTGAATGTATGCATACTGGAGGTCTCAGACTGCTAGTGTGGGGTCCCCACAGAGTTGGTATCAGAGCCATCCTTACTTTAGGAGACCTTAGTTTAGCATGGACGTCATATAGGAAATAAAAATATTTTGGTAAAAACTATATTACTGCCTAAAATGTTTTTATCTAAGGAATCCTAAGCATGGTTTCCATTTTCTCATATTTTCGAAAAAATTATCGCCTTGTTTGTAAAACAAAAAATTTGAAGAGAAAAAGAGAAAATAGTAAACATACATTTTTGTCCTTTGTTTTCATGGCTCAAAATATTTTGTAAATAAATAAACATGACTTAATGAAACTCTGGTTTTTATTTAAAGTTATACCCAAAAAAAATGTTTCTCTTTTTCTTCTTTTCAAAAATTGCCTACTTGATGATGTCCCAATAAGACCTTAGTAATCAACAACCTGAAGGAAAATAAATTTCCTCCTGAAGACCTCAACATCATAGTGAATGCTACACTAATATTGAAGACCTGTTACAACCTCCAACACTGAAGTGATCTCACCGTCAAGTCATTTTCAATCCAAAACAATATGAAGGAAATCCTCGAGATCACAAGACCCTGCCAAGTATCAAGCTCAAAAACGACAATCTACAACGATGTTAACAACATGAAGGCTTCAACCACTCTGGTTGACTCAGACCCAAGGATTTGTCAGGTTTTGCTTAGTTGTTTTGATTGAGCTACCGGTTCTTCTTCGATTCTAGACGTTTGATGTGCTTAAAATACCTGGTTTGCTTTTGACTGAGTGCTGCTTGCTAAAATTAATTGTGTTTGTTGGATTTCCCTGCTCTGTTTTGATTGAGTAGTTTTTCCACAACTCTGCTTATCAGTATGAAAAACTTGCCTCTTTAATCTCTTTGCACCAGTGTTTCATCGTCTTAACAAGTTAGTGCACCCACATCCCTCTGTTTTTCCCCAACACTCCAGAAGCAGCAGAAGGATAATTTCAGAACTACAAATTTCATTGGAACTTAAAAATGGATACATGGTTCGAGGGATAACATTGCACCTGACAAATGAAAGTTTCAGAAAGTAAGATACAAGTCTGTTTCCAACACAGACCACTACACCTACTCCGGTGTAGACACTAACATGGCCTACCCCCCTCGCTGGCTAGAACCTGGTCTGGCAGTGAGCCAGTCTCACCTGATGCTGAGCACCGAGTCAAGCGAAGGCGAAGCCCCTCGAGTCTTCCTAGCCTTGTGCCACCAGCTTGGACCTCCACAACCGCAGCCACCGGCGCCACTGCTCGTCCTTCTTCCACCGCGGTCTCGCTTCTGGCGCCAGACCACCAGTCGTAGTTGCCCCATATGGTGCAGACCATAGCTACCACGATCACGGTGACCCATCCCACCAGGCCACAGCTGAAGAACAACACGATGACGAAGTCCTCCAGGGGATTTGCTCGCTCCAGCAGGGTGACGTACTCCTTGAAGAAATCATCGATGAGCTGAGAAATGAAACCCATTGTGTGGTGCGATTTAGTGAACCTCGGCGACCCCTTTTATAGTAGAAGGAGAAGAGCCCTCTCCTCCATTGAGCACTACGCGGGAAAAGCTGAAGAATCCAGCTGCAGTGCTTGCAAATGGCGCGAAATCACCGAAGCATCCCTCCATCGAGTGGCCAAAGAATCGACATGTCCCACTCACAGCAGTCTTATGGCAAGGTGTCAGCCCACCATGAGCTCATAGTGGGCGGGACGCCCTGATGCCAAGGGTGTGCACACCAGGAGAGAAGGCTAGGCAAGAAGAAGAAGGAGAAGAAGAAGAAGAGAAAAGGGCATCGACTGCCAAGTGGGCTTGGTCCCACACGTCGGTGTATGACTCCAGAAAACTCCGGGTATACCAAGATACTAACTCTCTTTCAAATCGTGGGAAAAATCTTGACAAGATCACTAGTTGTTTGTAGCCTCTACCACTACACAACTAGGTCTCTGTGACCCCCTTTGTGAGTAGCCAGTCTTGTCTTCAGGCTTGGAGAAAATTTTTGGTTTTCTTAAAACCTGAGAAAAATTAAAAAATTTGTTAAAAAGAGTTTTGTGTTTGTTGTTTGTTAAGAAAACCCTCTTCCTTGTTTTCCTTTGCGAATCTCGAGGACGAGATTCATTTTAAGGGGGGAAGAGCTGTAACAGCCCAATTTTGGAAGACAGGAAAAACTTGTTTTCAATAACCCAAAAATCAAGGCCAACAAAAACTTTTTGATATGTTTGTCTTATGCTTGTGTTTACATTTTTATTTGCTTGTTTTTTGTGCTTGGGTTTAAGTTTGTTAACAACTGATATTAAAACCAATGATCATGACTTTCTTAAAACACAACCCTTGTGATCAAGACATGACATTAAAGCTTATCACTTTCATCTATCACCCTCTTTTGGCAAAAACCTTTCTGAAAATGTTTTGATTTTAGAAGGAACCCAAAAGCCAAGTTTTGAGAAAACAAAAGACAATTTCCAAAAATATATGAAAAGTATTTTTGGGGTAAACATCTCCTACCTGTTTTCAACCAAAATATGTTTGCAAGTATTCCAAAAACTTCATCTCACTTTCTCTTTTGCCAAAACCATAAGTGGGGATTATATTACACCTGTGTGTTACCTCAGTTCTATTCTTTTGGATATATAAAGCTTTGAGTTGAACTTGTTTACAAAATCATCTTGTCATGATGTGGCTTGATCACTACCTATAATTAACACTTGAGAAAAACAACTGGAAATTAAATTGGAGAATACAGTGGCTTGAGTGATCTTGTGTGTCTTGTTATTTTATCTGCTTGTTGTGTGATTTTATCTTGTGTTTGCTTTGGAGTATTTATTTCTGTTTGTTGATGAATGTGTGATGTTTTAAGTAAATAAAACCTATTAATAACAAGATAAAGCATCAACATCCTATTCCAACATACTTATATTCCATCCTTGTTTCCTCTTAAATATTTCCAACTTTGGAGACATGCCTTTATGTCCAACTTTGTTCTATTCACCGATGTACCTTCATAAATCTCTTTGCATATATATATATGCTGTGAATCCAAGTTATTTATTTGGATATTGAAACCTTTTGGTATCATCTTTCAAAGCCCTTTTGAAGGCATCCCCGAATTAATGAAGGCATCATATCCATGTGGTCCTTTTATTTTTCAAAGGCCATTTAATTACTTATCTCTCAGTGTTTTTAGCCTATTCAATAAACTCATGTTTTCACCCTTTTCCACTTAATGCCTCAAATATTTTCAAAAGAGTTGATTATTAAAAATCACTTTTGAGATCTATATTATATACTCTCTCATCCCAACTCAAAAATATTTTTTTAAAAGCATTTTACTATTTATTATTTTCCATTTTCCAAAAGGCCAGAAATGGACTTTAAAATATTTTGTGAAGAAAATTATTCCCTAAAATCTTGGAAAAATTACCCAACATGCCTATGGTCATGTGGGACTTATTTATACAAAAAAAATTGGAAGTTGTGATGAAAATTGTGGAGAAAACATTTAAAAACTATTTCTGCCATTTTTTAATTCCCAAAATTTTGTGAAAGAAATGTTTTCAGGAAAACTTGAGACCACCATCTCTAGACTCCATTTTTCATCCTCTATCCAATGGACATGATATTTAATATATGTTCTATTCAAAATTTTGGTGAAAACAATCAAAAACCCTCTCTGCTCTTCCTGGTCACTAGTGAGTTTACTCATGTTCTGGCCAATAATTGGACTCTCTCTGCTCTCTCCTGTTCTGAGAAATAGCAAACCTCCCTCTCACCCTCCTAGACATGATCCACCTACTCCTACACCTCTCTCTCTCTCTCTCAGCCACTAGCAAGTGGACAAGGATGGTGATCACCCTCCTCTTCTCAGTCCACCTCCATAGTGCATCCCAGGAGAAGGCCTCGCTCCAGGAGACTCCATTCGCACCCTTTGACCCTCTGGTGAAGCCTCCTCCCCTTCTCCTTGTCTCTTTCTTCGTATCCCGTGAGGTGGCCATGGTGCCCAAGACGCACGCGACACGTCCCTCGCGTTCCAACACCTGGGCCGCATGTCGCGCCTTCACTCCTTATCAACAAGCTCCACGAGCCTCCTTGAAGCACGCCCGTGATTTCCATTCGCCCCCTCTCCCTTTCCTTCTACCCCTAGCTTCTGTCGAACACCTGCGAGTGCAGGATGGCCGCACTCGAATCCGTCCACTTCCGGCCCTCTCCCTGTCTCCTCTCTCGCCTGCTCGATATTCTCACCACGGCCACCTCCCCAGACACGCTCTACGGCGCTTGACATTCCGTGAGCTTCCCCACCATGTCCTCCATGGCCATCGTGCACCGAACACCGGCGCTGGACCAAATCAGGCCTCTCCCTTGCCTTAAACCATGTATTCAGCCTCCTATCCTCCTCAATCGATTCCCAGAAACCAAATCCCCTCTCTTTTGCTGGTTGAGTCGACGAAATCAAGCTCCGACCGCCGTGGACGAACTCATCGACGCATCTGCATCTCAGGACCTCTCCCCCCTCCTTGTTTCTTCCCCTTGGCCCCTCTCCATCCTAATCGACTCATGCCCATATTAATTTCTAAGCTCATCTTGTGCAGGGCCGCTGCCATCCACGACCTTGCTCGACCGCCGCCACCGTTCATCGGGGTTCCACTTGGGGACTCTCCCTTCAAGCGCTGAGGGCACGACGAGCTTGGCGGCATCTCCGTGATCCTCCTGGTGCAAACCTCTATCTCAGGCGACCTCAGGATCGCTCTACGGTGGAACTCCGGCGAGTATCCGCCTTGGGCCGCCGTTCCTCGTGTTTCCGCCGCCAGTTTTTTGTCATCGCTGGCTAGGATTGACGTGGGCGTCCGAGCACCCTCAGATATGCATCCTACGGCTCCCTTTGAATCAAGGCCCTTTAATCTCATGTATTGGTCGCAAATCGGATGTCATCTTACCGGTTCGCCGCGTGCACGCTCGCTCGCGGGCCGGCCTGCCCCTGTGCGGCCCGTTTCTCTGCAGATCTGGCCCATTTATTGTTTTCCTCGCAGGTTAATCCTTTTTCTACATATCTGTTTTCTGGTGCCTTACTTTAAATCAAAACAAAAATGGTAACAAGTAAATCTTGCCAAAATAAAAATCACAGTGCTAGATCTACAAATTCTTAACCATCTCCAACTTGTAGATCTAGGTTTTGTGCTATATTTTAGGAGAAATAAAATAAATGGTAGAAGCACTCATTAACACCTTTTATTTAATAACTTGAGTTTTATGTATCCAAAACATGCAAACTCAACTGATATGAGTAGCCCTTGATAATATCTATATGTGGAAGTTGGCTTTGTATTGACTTGAGTTGTGGTGTGAAAATGACATGCATGTTAGTTTTAGGCTAGAGAGAACTTATGTGATTTATTTAATTTTATTGGTGATGCTTTTTGAGGTGAATCCAATTGTGTTGTTTTCATAATGACTAAGAGCACCTTATACTAGGTTTTCATTATTTTAGGAGTAACATAATAGGCTTGGCGAATTATTTAGTAAATAGTCCTCTTCTGTCTTTTATTGTTATTACTTGGTAAAATGTTGTGTTATAATGTTCTTGTTATAAAAGTGATTCCTAGCATGTGTAAGGTATTACTATATGTTTGAGATGTTTCTTGAGTGTTTCACTAGCATGATAGGGTTTGTGTGTGAAAACCATGCTTGTTATAGTTTAAATCTCATAGGGTTGTTTTCCTATTAATAATAGGTTAAATTCTCTTATTCTTCTTATTGGTATAATGACTTGAATAAATTACTTAGTATTGTTTTCCATAGCATGGATACTGTTATTCTAGCATATTATACTTGCTTTCATGCTTGAGTGAGCTCTAGATCAAATTTTCATGCTATGTTAGTTTTAGATGATTTTCTGCCATAAGATGTTATTTGCATGCTTAACTTTTGAGGCATTGATTAGATTGTTATCTTGATATTACTACCATGTCTAGGTGTTGTTTTATCTATTATATGGATTCTATCTTATGTATCAACCATGTTAGAATAAATCGTGTTTAATGATCTCTTATGGTTATGCATGTCTACATGTCTTAATAGCCCCTTTTGCATCTCTAGTTTTAGTGGTCTTGTTGCTCCATGATTATTTTCATATATTGAGTGATGCCATGATATGTTTGGTATTGATTTGTCTCTGTTATTAGGTTTCTTAGATACTGGTTATATTATTTCTCCATGTTTAGAAAAGCATGTGTTACTTTGGGCTTGTAGTATTGCTTGTTAATATTTTCCTATGCATGTGTGTGTGTGTTCCTAGGTTGTTTTCTTTTTATTTTGCTTATCCTCATGAATGACCAGAGAGTCATTTAACCTTATTTGAGCATCATATGAGAGTGGCACACCCACTGAACTCATGCCATTTTGGTTGAGGATCCATAGCATCAATTCTAGTGTTATTCATGTGTGTTTTCTGTGCATGTTTTGCTCGTTGGTGTGCACCCTAGTGATATTATTTGTGAGTGTACTTGTTTGATTAAATGCTTGATGTATGTTTACTTTTCTATCAAGTGCTTGCTTTGTTTGGTTCTGATTGGGTGTTTTCCTTTTTGAGTTTACGACGTTAGATAACGAAGACGGTGTTATTTCCCGGGGAGGTTTTTATTGCAACTCTTGTTTATTTCAAGTGCAAGACCAAGACCAGTGCCAAGGCAAGCCACTCTAAATTCTTACCGTTGTTTTACTTATCATTATCTATCATGCATGTTTTACTTCTGAAGTTTTACAAAAGTTTTAATTCAAAAACTATTCTTTTAAGCGGACTATACCACTATCTATTTCATGTTTATATTATGCTTTATCCACTATATAATCTTGGTGTTACCAAGACCATTAGACATTTTAGTATAATCATTTAATTAGCTTAAGTACCCTAGTGGAAATTTTAACTTGGTGTTTTTGGAAAACAAAAGCTTTGTAAAAACCCCGAGGAAAGGTGGGACCTTGTCCGAGGGAGGTATGTGATGGAGGAGATTTTTTCGACTTGTTTTCCAAAAATGACACATAACCTAGTCTTCGCCGGACAACCAAGCCATGCTGCCACATTACCCCATTATGGGAAAGGGGTCTAGCTAAACAACAGATGCATAGGAGGCATGAACCAACTATCAAGCATAAATACTCCCTCTTGGAGTCACTAGTATCTACTTTGCTAGAGCATCTACTAACAACGGAGAGCATGCAAGATTATAAATAACATACACGTGAATATAACATGATAGAGTGATAATCAAGAGACATAGCATTCAATAATCATCGGATCCCAGCAAACACAACATGTAGCATTACAATAAAATGATCTCGATCATGTGAGGCAGCTCACGAGATCTAAACATGAGGCATCAACAGGAGAGGGCAACCATCTAGCTACTGCTATGGACCCGTAGTCTAAGGATGAACTACTCACGCATCACTACGGAGGCAGGCATGGTGGTGTAAAGCACTCCGGTGATGATTTTCCCTCCAGCCAGGGTGCCGGGGAGAACTCCAGAACCCTCCCAATCTCGGGTTGACGATAACGGCGGCCTCGGGTGTTTTTCGTGGAAAAGTGGTATCTTTTTAGGGTTCACGCATCGGGGATAATTTATGGGCGAAAGTGCGATGGCCGTGGGTGGCCGAGGGGCCCACACCACCCATAGGCGCGGCCAAGGGGCGCGCCGCCCTATGGTGTGGCCCCCTGTGTCCCCCCCCCCCCCCCGGGTCTCTTCGAGACTCCATGGAACCTTTGGGAATTCTAAGACTTCCGGGCTTCGAATTTTCCAATCCCTAGAATATTTCCAAAATAACTTTTCTGAAACTAAAAAAAAGCAGAAAACAGGAACTTACACTATGGCATCTTGTTAATAGGTTAGTCCCGGGAAATCGATAAAAATGACATAAAGTGTAAGGAAACATGTAGCATATGGCATGAAAACAAAATGGAACATCAGAAATTAAGGATACGTTTATGACGTATCAATATCCCCAAGCTTAGTTCCTACTCGTCCTCGAGTATGTAAATGATAAAAACACAAAATTTCTTAGGTGACATGCTACCAACATAAACTTGATCATCTAAATTGTAAAATATAAGCATATCTGAGATCATAGAACTTTAACACAAGCATGATAGATATAATTCTAACAATAAAACATAGCAATCACTTTGCATCATAAGAAGTAACACAAACAAAAGATCATGAATAATAATGCACTCGAAAGTTATACGTTTGTTTCAAGCATAGAGATAACATATAAAAGTGATATTTCGCTTGTTCTTAAGAGTGGGGCAAAACATAAATGTCAGGGGACCTTCAAAGTTCAAGTGGAAGACTAGAACACATAATTTGAGAACAAATAATAACACATCATGGATCAATTAATAATATTTCTGTGATAAATGCACATTAAAGTCAGAATGGCAACTATGCTCTCTCAACTGTGCATAAAGTTATAAGATGGAGACTCAACATAAAAGTAATAGAAAGGCCCTTCGCAGAGGGAAGCAGGGATCACTCATGTGTTAGAGCATTTATTTTGTTAAACAGAGGTATTGAAAACATTTTTTAGAGAGGTGCATGCTTATGTCAACGAATGATAAACAGAAAATACAGTACGTCACAAGCCAACTATACTTCACAAGAGCGAAGGTTGAAGGTCATCACTCTTTCTCTTTTGTTTACACAATTATGCTTTGACTGATAAATGAGGGGGAAAATAGTGAAGATAATTTGTTGTATTAATTTTGGGTTGGGCACCCCGCTACGAGCTTTTCTATCAATTGGATAAGTGGATGAAGCCACTAGTCCAGGGTGTGAAAGTCCAGCCAATAAGTGAGATAAAGATTCTCTATTTACGTCCTCATGAGCTAAAACAGAAGCACAAAACATGAGTAATTTTGAAGGTTTTAAAGGTAACAAATGAGCAATTTACTTTGGAGTAGCGGTTAAATACCGCATGTAGGTAGGTATGGTCGACACATTTGGCAAACTTTGGTTTTTGGGGTTGGATGCACGAGTAGAGCTCATACTCAGTATAGGTGGAGGCTAGCAAATGACTGGAAGCGACAAATCAAGAGAGCAATAATGGCCATAATCATGCATAGCGACAAAAACATCATTAATGAAAGCATAAGTGGTACTACAAGTTCAAAAACTAAATGATCATATAGGATATAAGTGAATGGTTTGTAGTCATAAACACGGTGTGAGCATGCGCCAAATGAACCAAATAAAACATTCAAAGGAGAACACCACAATTTTATGCTTAAATATGACAAGAACAACTCATGATTCTTTCAATGGCACATTAAGAACTCTCAGCTATTTGAGATAAATGATGCTACAAAATAACCACTAGGGTTTAGAATTAAAATAATATCTAGAATGACATGAAAATATCTAGCCACAGTCTATACAAGCTTGTATTTGCACCGTTAAAACCACGAAAACTGTACTACTGCTTTCCAACACCAAGCATTTTATCCTAAACAAAAACTCTTCAAGAGATACAAAAATGAAACAAGAGAGTACTAACACAACTCTATTAAAACTAACAGCTTTGAGTAAGAGATGCAAGAAAAACAGGAATTTTGCAGCAACTAGAAGAACACTAAGAATGCGAGTGATACGTCATAAACGTATCCTTAATTTCTGATGTTCCATGTTGATTTCTTATTGTTTCCCACATGTTTGTTATACACTTTATGTCATTTTTATCGATTTTCCGGACTAACCTATTGAAGAGATGCCACAGAGCCAGTTCCCTGTTTTCTGCTGTTTTTAGTTTCAGGAAAGTTGTTCTGGAAATATTCGCGGAATCGGAAAATTCAAAGCCCGGAAATCTTAGAATTTCCGAAGGTTCCATGGAGTCCCAAAGAAACCTAGAGGGGTCCACAGGGGGCCCACACCATAGGGCGCCGCGCCCCCTGGCCGCGCCATGGGGTGGTGTGGGGCCCCCCGGCCTCCACGGCTTTGCCCTTTCGCCTATTTATACCCCCCGAGACGTAAACCCTAAATATATACCACTTCGTTCCGAAAACATCCAAGGCCGCCGTCATCGTCATCTCGACATCGGGAGGGTTCTGGAGCTCTCCCCGGCACCCTGTCGGGAGGGGAATTCATCACCAGAGGGGTCTACACCACCATGCCCTCTAGCGAAGTGATGTGTGAGTAGTTTATCCCTGGACTACGGGTCCATAGCATTAGCTAGATGGTCGTTCTCTCCTCTTTTTACCTCATTTTTAGATCTCGTGAGCTCCCTCACATGATCGAGATCATCTTTATGTACTGCTACATGTTGTGTTTGCTGGGATTTGATGAAGGTTGAATTCTATGTCTTCTGATTATCAATCTATCATGTTATCTTCATGCATATGTTATTTATGATCTTGCATGCTCTCCGTTATTAGTAGATCCTCTGGCCAAGTAGCTGCTAGTAACTCCAAGAGGGAGAATTTATGCTCGATAGTGGGTTCATGCCTCCTTTACATCTGTGCTCGAGTGACAGAAACATGACAGATGGGGGATGTGTTGTTGCCATTAGGGAGAAAACAACGGTTTTCACCTAGTTTACATTTTTTACATTACACACTTCGCTTACTGCGATAATCTGTTGCTAGCAACTTAATACCCAACGTTTGTGACCCCGGTCCATTTTCCTCATACTGATAAAACACCTACTGCTTTCATACTATTGCTACTGTTTTCCACACCATACATTTAACCTCGGTGAGATTGACAACCTCACTGCTACGTTGGGGCAAAGTGATTTGATTGTGTTGTTTAGGTTCCACGTTGCTCCTGAACCGATAATGCTTCCTGCCACCTCAGTTGCATCAACCTTCAGAGATTGCTTGTCCTCCTACTCGTCGATTCAACCTTGGTTTCTTTTCTGAGGGAAAACTTGCCGTTGCACTCTTCACAAGCTTCCACTTGGGGTTTGCCAACGTTTGCATCAAGAGTTTTCTGGCGCCGTTGCCGGGGAGGAATAGAATTTCTGCAAGGGGGGCTCTCACTTCCAATCTCTTTTCTTTGTTTTAGTTTTGCTTAGTTTATTTTATTTTATCTTGTTTGCTTCTCTTTATCAAAAACACAAGAAGAATTAGTTCTTATTCTAGCTGTACTTTTATTCCTTTTTTTAGTCTTGTTAAAATGAATAGTCTTGTTTCTGTTACCTTGTTGCATGAGAAAATTATTTCCACTTTCAAACAAAGGAATGATGAAAGTTTTAAGGAAGCTTGGTCTAGATTTTTTGATTCCTATTGCAAAATTGAACCTAAAATGACTCTAAGCATGTTTGTGCGTAGCTTTTATTTAGGTCTTGTTCTTTACAATAGATGTGCTTTGGATACTGTGGTAGGAGGGGATTTCCTTCATTGTGATGAAGACCAAGCTTTTGATGCTATAAAAAAATTCACCTACAACTCACCTAGGAGCTCTGATAAAGCCTTTGCAAGTATTTATGCTAGATTGAATACCCTTGAGACACATGTTTCTTGCTTAAGTGAGGGTCATAATTGGATTCGAGAACACCTTGATCATGTTCCAATAAACTATGAAGCCTCAAATATAATCCCTACTGTGAATTTTACTATTAATGGTGAAACCGTTCATGCTCGATGTGATATTATGTCTGAATTTTGTCTTATGCCTAAAGAAATTTACGAATCTTTGAATCCTTGGAGACTTACTGAGGAGGAGAAGAAATACATCTCACTAATAACACCACTATATTTCCCATTGGGATAGCTGAGGGAATATTTACAAAAATCCTAGGAAGAATGGTATCCACTGATTATCTTGTTATTGAATGTGTAGGAGAGGGCCAAATTACTCTTGGAAGATCTCTGTTGAAGCTCTTAGGAGCAACTATTGATATGGGGAGAGGTACCATGAATTTTACTCCAAAATCATGTGCATACATTCAGTTCCCTAAAAACAAGAATAAGAAAGGTAAACGCAAGCCTCGTAACAATTTGAATGCTTCTTCACTTGAAAATACTTGATTCCACTTTTCTGGGCCTAGCTAAAAGGCGTTAAAGAAAAGCACTTCTTGAGAGATAACCCATGGTTTTATTTTTGCTTTGGTTTTCTCTATTTTCTTTGAGTCAATAGGTTGTATACTTCTGTAGAAACTCCTTTGTAACTTTCCTTTTATGTTTTAGTAGTGCCAAGTAAGGTTTCTGACGAGAGTTGGAGTTGGTTTTCGGATTTCTGCGCAGAAAACAGATTTCTGCTGTTCGCCGTAAAAATTTGTAAAAATCACATAAACATCAGAATGACCTAAAATTCCTTGTGCTTATTCCTCGTCTAATTTCGCAACTTTTTAGTTCTTTAATTTATTCGATCTGAGAAACCTAAGTGCCTCTAAAAAATGCGTCTTTACAGATTGTTCTGGTTTTGACAGAATCTACCATTTTTCTTGCATTTGCTCTTTTGCGATGTCATGTGGATTTCTTTGCTTCACGAAATATAGGTGGCTGTAGCTAATGTTTAAAAGTATTAATAGAACTTGTGCCATACAGAACCAATGGATTTTTGATTGTTGCACTAACCTTCTAATGTGAATTACTCTTTGAGTGTGGTGTGAAGGAATTTCAAGGGTCAAGAGAAGAGGGTGATATATGTGATCAAGAAGAGTGCAAGGTCAAAGCTTGGGGATGCCCCCGCGGTTCATCCAAGCATATTTTTATAAGACTCAAGCATCTAATCTTGGGGATTCCCAAGGCATTCCCTTATTCATCAACAATCTATCAGGTCACTTCTAGTGAAACTATATTTTTATTCGGTCACATCATATGAAGTTTACTTGGAGCGTCTGTTTGTTTTTCTTTTGTTTTATTTTGTTTTCCTTTGTTTTAATTTATGCAATAATATAGTTGGACCCTATCACTCTTTGTTTGGGAGATAGACACGCTCCGCTTTTTCGTTTGAATACTTGTTATGCTAGTATTCTTTGTTTCTCTTCTAGTTGCTGTAAAAATTCTTGTTTAGCTCTTGTTTTCATTGCATATCTTGTTCAGAGTTGTTATTTTTAGTAGTGTTATGTGAGTACTCTCATGATTTCTTGCTGTATCATTTAGAGAGTTCTGGTTAAAGCATGTTTTGTATAGTGCTTGTTGGGAAAAGAAACTGCTGCTTGAGGTAGAATTTTTAACGGTGCAAGTAGAAGCTTGTATAGACTGTGGCTAGACTTTTTCATATCATGCTAGATGTTATTTTAGTTCTAAAGCCTTGTGGTTATTTAGTAGCATGATTAGCCTCAAATATCTGAGAATGTTTAATGTGCCATTGAAAGAATCATGAGTTGTTCTTGTCATATTGAAGCATAAATTTGTGGTGTTCTCCTTTGAATGTTTTATTTGGTTGACTTGGTGCATGCTCACACCATGTTTATGACTATGAACCAGTCACTTATAGACTCCATGACCATTTAGTTTTTGAACTTGTGGTACAACTTATGGTTTGATTAATGATGTTTATGTCATTATGCATGATTATGGCTCTTATGCTCTCTTGATTTGTTGCTCCCAGTCTTTTGCTAGCCTTCACATGTACTGAGTATGAGCTCTACTCGTGCATCCAACTCCCAAAAACCAAATTTTCCCATTGCGTCCACCATACCTACCTACAGGCGGTATTTAACCGCCATTCCAAAGTAAATTGCTCATGTGTTATCTTTAAAACTTTCAAAATTACTCATGTTTTGTGCTCCTGTTTTAGCTCATGATGACATAAATAGAGAATCTTTATCTCACTTGTTGATTGGACTTGCACACCCTGGACAAGTGGCTTTGTCCGCTTATCCAATGATAGAAGAGCTGGCAGCGGGGTGCGCAGCCCCACATTAATAACACAAATTCTATTCACTATGTTTGCCCCTGATTTATCAGTCAAAGCATAATTGTGTAAACAAAAGAGAAAGAGGGATGACCTTCTACCCAGATGCGTCCTTCTATGGCAGGTGATCTTGTAAAGTCTAGTTGGCTTGTGACGTACTGTATTTTATGTTTACCATTCGTTGACATAAACATACACTTCTCTTAAAAATGTTTTTTATACCTCTGTTTAATAAAATAAAAGCTCTAGCACATGTGTGATCCATGCTTACCTCTGCGAAGGGCCTTTCTTTTACTTCTATGTTGAGTCTCCATCTTCTAACTTTATGCACGGTTGAGAGAGGATAGTTATCATTCTGAGTTTTATGTGCATTTGTCCAAAAAACATTATTAATTGATTCATGATGTGTTATTGCTTGTTCCCTAATTATTTGTTCTATGAACCTTGAAGGTGTCCTGGCATTTATGTTTTGCCCCACTCTTAAGGACTAGTGAAATATCACTTTGACATGTTTTCTCTATACTTGAAACAAACGTGTATCTTTCGTTGAATTGTTATTCGTGATCTTTTATTTGTGTTACTTCTCATGATGCAAGGTGATTGCTATGCTTTATTATTAAAATTCTATTTATCATGCCTGTGTTAAAGTTCTGTGATCTCAGCTTACTTATCCTTTTACATTATTGATGATCAAGTTTATGTTGGTAGCATGTCACCTCAGAAGTTATGTGTTTTTATCGTTTACCTACTCAAGGATGAGTAGGAACTAAGCTTGGGGACGTTGATACGTCATAAACGTATCCTTAATTTCTGATGTTCCATGGAGTTTTGTTATTGTTTCCCACATGTTTTCTATACACTTTATGTCATTTTTATCGATTTTCCGGTCTAACCTTTTGACAAGATGCCACAGAGCCAGTTCCCTCTTTTCTGCTGTTTTTAGTTTCAGAAAAGTTGTTCTGAAAATATTCTCGGAATTGGAAAATTCGAAGCCCGAAAGTCTTAGAATTCCCAAAGGTTCCACGGAGTCCCTAAGAGACCCGGAGGGGGGCCACAGGGGGCCCACACCATAGGGCAGTGCGCCCCTGGCCGCGCTATGGGGTGGTGTGGGACCCCCCGGCCTCCATCGCCTTTGCCCTTTTGCCTATTTATACCCCCTGAAATGTAAACCCTAAAGATATACTAGTTCATCCCGAAAAACACCCGAGGCTGCCGTCATCGTCATCCCGAGATCGGGAGGGTTATGGAGCTCTCCCGGCACCCTGTCGGGAGGGGAATTCATCGCCGGAGGGGTCTACACCACCATGCCCTCCTCCGAAGTGATGTGTGAGTAGTTTAACCCTGGACTACGGGTCCATAGCAGTATCTAGAAGGTTGTTCTCTCCACTTTTTACCTCATGTTTAGATCTCATGAGCTCCCTCACATGATCGAGATCATCTTTATGTAATGCTACATGTTGTGTTTGCTTGGATCTGATGAATGTTGAATTCTGTGTCTTTTAATTATCAATCTATCATGTTATCTTCATGCATATGTTATTTATGATCTGGCATGCTCTCCGTTATTAGTAGATGCTCTGGCCAAGTAGATGCTAGTAACTCCAAGAGGGAGTATTTATGCTCGATAGTAGGTCCATGCCTCCTTTGCATCTGTGCTCAAGTGACAGAAACGTGACGGATGGAGGATGTGTTGTTGCCATTAGGGAGAAAACAACAGTGTTTACCTAGTTTACATTGTTAACATTACACTTTGTTTACTGCGATAATCTATTGCTAGCAACTTAATACACAATGTTTGTTCGGATGATATTTGGAGTGTGGATTATTAGACATAGATGCAGTTGGATGATGGTCTATGTATTTTGTTGTAATGCCCGCATGAATCACATAGTAATCTTTATGTCTTGCATATGCACTATGGTGCAGCCTTCATTTCTGTCAATTGCCCAGCTGTAATTTCTTCACCACACATGTTATTTATCTTTCACAGAGAGACACAACTAGTGAACTGTGGACCCCGGTCCATTTTCCTCATACTAATAAAACACCTACTGCTTTCACACTGATTTCATACTGCTGCTACTGTTCTCCTACTGTTGTCCACACTATACATTTAACCTCTTTGTGTTCAGTAAAACCGGTGAGATTGACAACCTCACTGCTACGTTGGGGCAAAGTGATTTGATTGTGTTGTGTAGCTTCCGCGTTGCTGCTGAACTGGTAGTGCACCCTGCCACCTCAGCTGCATCAACCTTCAGAGATTGCTTGTCCTCCTACTAGTTGATTCAACCTTGATTTCTTTTCCGAGGGAAAACTTGCCGCTGCACTCTTCACAACCTTCCACTTGGGGTGTACCAACGGTTGCATCAGTGAGTATAACGACTATTCAAACGAAAAAGAGGAGCGTGTCTCTCTCCCACACAAATAATGCTAGGTTCCAACAATATTATTGTAGAAAAGAAAACAAAATAAAACAAAGGAAAAAAAACAAATGGACGCTCCAAGTAAATTTCATATGATGTGACAGAATAAAAATATAGTTTCACTAGAAGTGACCTAATAAATTATTGATGAAGAAGAGGATGCCTTGGGCATCCCCAAGCTTAGATGCTTGAGTCTTCTTAGAATTTTATAGGATGAACCTCGGGGGCATCCCCAAGCTTTGACCTTGCACTCTTCTTGATCACATTGTATCACCCTCTTCTCTTGACCCTTGAAAACTTCCTTCACACCACACTCAAAGTAATTCGCATTAGAGGGTTAGTGCAACAATAAAAAAATCATGCGTTCTACATGGGCACAAGTTCTATTGATACTTTTAAACATTAGCTACAGCCACTGGTGTTTCGTGAAGCAAAGAAATCCACTTGACATAGTAAAAGAGCAAATGCAAGAAAAATGGCAGAATCTGCCAAAACCAGAATTGTCTGTAACACGAATTTTTTCGGGGCACTTAAGTTGCTCAGATCAAAAAACATAAAAAACAAAAAAGTCTTGGAATTAGCTGAGGAATAAGAAGAAAAGGTTTCAGGTCATTTTGATCTTTTTGGAATTTATATGATTTTTACGGTGGACAGCAGAAATCTGCTTCCGGCGCACAAATCCAAAACCAACTCGAACTTTCGCTAGAAACTTTACTTGGCACAACTAATACATGGAAATAAAGATACAAAGGAGTTGCTACATAAGTATAAAACCCCTTGACTCAAAGAAAACAGAGAAAAACAAAGCAAAAAAATAAAACCATGGGTTATCTCCCAATAAGTGTTTTTCTTTAACGCCTTTTAGCTAGGCCCACAAAAGTGGAATCAAGTGTTTTCAAGTGAAGAAGCATCCAAATCAATAATTTCCTCCAAAACACCACTTGTAGAAATTGGTACTTTAGGTACCCCTAAATATGATTCAACATGCAAATCACTTTTAGTTTCACTAAAAGTTTTATTAATTTTATGCACATTAGGGGATTTTGGTTTAGGCACCTTGGGGACATACACGAATTTTTTCTCTTTCCCATAGAAGGTTTCTCCCTCTTAAACTTATGAGAATAAAAAGTTGAGCTTAAAGTTTCCATATCCTCCTCTAATTTACTAATCCTCATGTTTTGACTATCATGGATATTACTCGCTTCTATAACAATAATTCTCTTGTTGATACTTACTATTGATTTATTAACTTTACTATCATTATCAAGGAAATTTGGCAAATTTATCTCCATAGAGTTTAGCTTTTTAATAACATCATCCAAATTGATCTCAGTTTAACAACCTTTGTAGTGATCCAACTAAAATTTCAATTAAATTACAGGCTTCCAAAGCAGGTGTTCCGAGAAAATTACCGCCTGTAAGAGTGTCTAGAACATACCTATACCAGCTAGTAATTGCAACATAAAAATTCCTAAGAAGGATTAGAGTGGAATATTTATTAGTGCATCTATGATGAGCATCACTTATTCTATACCAAGCTTCTTTCAAACTTTCTCCCCCTTGTTGTTTAAAAGAACGAACCTCAACTTCAGGAACACTCATTTTAGCAGGACTAAAAACAGGATAAAAACAACAACTAGAATACGAACTAATTTTTTTTGTGGTTTTGATAAAGAGAAGCAAACAAGACAAAATAAAATAAACTAATCAAACCAATAATAAAGTAAAGAGATTGGAGGTAAGAGACTCCCCTTGCAGAAATTCTCTTCCTTCCCGGCAACGGCGCCAGAAAAGTGCTTGATGGGGGAGTGGTGGCTTATTGATGACTTTAAGATCTCCGGCAACAGCGCGAGAAAAGTGCTTGATGGTGCAGGTCTTGCACTCGTTGGGAGACCCCAAGAGGAAGGTTTTATGAGCACAACTGCAAGTTTCCCTCAGAAAAGAAACCAAGGTTGAATCGAATAGTAGGATAAAGAAGCAACTTCCGAAGGTTGATGCAGCTGAGGTGGCAGGGCGCACTGCCGGTTCGGCAACAACGTGGAACCTGCACAACACAATCGATTCACTTTGCCCCAGCGAAACAGTGAGGTTGTCAATATCACCGGTTTTGCTGAACACAAAGAGGTTAAACGTATGGTGTGGAAAAAATTATGAGAACAATATGAAAATAGCAGTAGCAGTGTGAAAACAGTGGAAGCATTGGTTGTATTATCAGTATGATAAAATGGACTGGGGTCCACAGTTAACTAGAGGTGTCTCTCCATAAAAGATAGCTAATTACAGCTGGGCAATTGATAGATAATGAAACATGCATGACATGATGATTACTATGAGATTCATGCCGGCATTACAACAAGATACATAGACCGTCATCCAACTGCATCTATGACTAATAATCCACCCTCTGAATATCATACGAACAAACGTTGGGTATTAAGTTGCAAGCAATAGATAATCGCACTAAGTTAGGTGTGTAATGTAAACAATGTAAACATCGTTGTTTTCTTCCTAATGGCAACAACACATCCTCCATCTGTCACGTTTCTTTCACTCGAGCATAGATGCAAAGGAGACATGAACCCACTATCGATCATAAATACTCCCCCTTGGAGTCACTAGAATCTACTTGGCCAGAGCATCTACTAACAATGGAGAGCATGCAAGATCCAAAATAACACACACATGAAGATAATATGATAGATTGATAATCAAGAGACATAACTTTCAAAATCATCGGATCCCAGCAAACACAAGGGCGCACTACCAGCAAAACATCAATGTGGAACCTGCACAACACAATCAATTCACTTTGCCCCAACGAAGCAGTGAGGTTGCAATCTCACCGGTATGAGAAAATAACATGATAGATTGATCAGTATGAGAAAATGGACCGGGTCCACAGTTCACTACAGGTGTCTCTTCATAAAAGATAGCTAACATGCGTGGTGAATAAATTACAGCTGGGTGATACATCATAAATGTATCTATAACTTCTAATGTTCACTGTTGTTTTAATGCCTTATGCTACATGTTTTCCTTACACTTTATGTCATTTTTATCAATTTCCCTGGACTAACCTATTGACAAGATGCCACAGATCCAATTCCCTGCTTTCTGTTGTTTTTAATTTCAGAAAAGTAGTTCTGGAAATATTCTCGGAATTGGAAAATTTGAAGCCCGGAAGTCTTAGAATTCCCGATGCACTTTGTTGGGAACCCCAAGGGGAGGGTGTGATGAGCACAACGGTAGGAGTTTTCCCCTTAGTTAAGAACCAGGGTTATCAATCTAGTAGGAGAAAGAGAATCTTCGGAAGGTTGATGCCACTGACGGTGGTGCGGGCGCTTCACCGGTGTCAGCAACAACGTGGAACCTGCACACAGCACAATCAAAATACTTTGCCCCAACGGTACAGTGAGGTTGTCAATCTCTCCGGTCTTGCTGAAAACAAAGATTAGACGTATAGTGTGGAAAAACATTGTATGCTTGCAGAAAGTAAAGAGAGCAGGAAATTGTTGTGGGTTGTTTAACAGTGTGGAAAAATGGACCGGGGTTCGTAGTTTCACTAGTGGTGTCTCTCCAAAAAATATAGCATGTTGGGTGAACAAATTACAGCTAGGCAATTGACAAATAAAAGTTGCACCGTAGTGCACAATATGACATGAAGATTACTATGTTATTTAGTGCGGGCATTACAACAAGATACATAGACCGACATCCATATGCATCTATGACTAATAATCCACCCTCAGGTTATCATCCGAACCCCTTCAGGTATTAAGTTGCAAGCAACAGATAATTGCATTAAACAAAGTGTGTAATGTAAGCAATGATTATGCATGCGTGCACTCTCACCACTGTTTTATCTTTAATGGCAACATCACATCCTCCCCCTTCACGTTTATGTCACTCGAGCAAGGCAACAAGGAGGCATGAACCCACTATCGATCATAAATACTCCCTCTTGGAGTCACTAACAATTACTTGGCCAGAATAACCACTAGCAACGGAGAGCATGCAAGATCACAAATAACACATGCAAATAAAGACTATAATCAACTTGGCATAAGGTCAATATTCATCGGATCCCAGCAAACACAGCACAGAGAATTACATAAGATCAATCTCGATCATGATAGGCTGCTCACGAGATCTAAACATGGAGGCATATCGGGAGAAGACAACCATCTAGCTACAGCTACGAACCCATAGTCCAAGGATGAACTACTCACGCATCACTGTGGAGGCAAACATGGTGATGAAGAGGCCTCCGGTGATTATCTCCTCTCCGAAAGGGGTGCCAGAAACAACTTCAGAACCCCCCTGATCTGGGGTTTACGGTGACGGCGGGTACAGAACTTTTTCGGGGATTTTGATCAGGTGTCTAGGGTTTTCCATCCGGGGGCTTAAATAGGCGAAAGGGCGAAGGCGGTGGCGCTCCAGGGGGCCCACACCCCTAGCTGGCGCGGCCAGGGGGCCGCGCCACCCTATGGTGTGGCCCTCCTGCTGCCCCTCTTCGGTTCCTCTTCGTTCTTCTGGATGCTGTCGGGGAAAATAGGACTTCTGGGCTTCGAATTTTCCAATTCCGAGAATATTTCCAGAACAACTTTTCCGAACTAAAAAGTAGCAGAAAATAGGGAACTGGCTCTGTGGCATCTTCTTAATAGGTTAGTCCAGAAAACATATAAAAATGCTATAAATAAGGGAGAAAACATGTAGCAATTGGCATAATATGATCATGGAGCATCAGAAATTAGGGATACGTTTATGACGTATCATTCCCCACATAGTTATGAATGAATGATAATATGCAAACTTTCTCCAAACTGAAGTATTGGTGCTAAACATGAAGCACAAGTGTGGTATAAAGGATAGTGATGTGCCCCCTCTCTCTTTAATCCCTCTTTGGCCCCTTTTTTGGGCTTTTTCATTTTTTTTATATATCCTCACCGGTAGGGGCAACATCCTATATTACAATGAATCATCACACTTTTAGTACTCATAACTCACAATTAAATATCTCTGATGTATCCAACTGCATGCTCCTGCCAGTGTAGCAGTATGCATAAATAACCATGAAGCTCATCACCAAGTAACATAATGGAGGTGGATGTTGTGCAGCAATATATCTCAGAACGGCTATGGAAATGCCTTGATAGGTAGGTATGGTGGATGTTTTGAGGAAAAATATATGGGCTTATGCGTAGGATAACAAAGTCCTCCCACGGGATTTGGATGCACTGGCGAAGTTTGCACCAACTCTCAATGTGAGAAAGGGCAATGCACAGTACCGAAGAGGCTAGCCAATATGGATGGTGGAAGTGCCAGGAACCGCAACATAGACTCATAAGTTAAAAGATTGCAGCAAGCAAATCATCTTACAAGGCAAAGTGCAAATCACTCCAAGAGGGTGTGTGGCAGTAACAAGTCACTGTTGGCTACCCCGACCGTAGCGCGTAACAAAAGGCCGATCAGAAATGTATCACTCTATCAGCTGGTAATTTTAAGTGTGGCACAGCTTCAAGTTTCTTAGACCAACCATTAAAAGTTTCTACTAACTAGTCCTTCCCGTTTATCCATTAAGAAAATTAATGTCTCAAAACGACATCAGTGATTCAAGTGAAGCAGTTTAGTGATCTACAAGACCATGCGAATTTTCCACTATACCAACTATCACAATAGCATTCCTATTTCCAAGAAAAAACATATATATGACAACGAAAACTCTCTCTAAGCATATAGAAATGAGAACTAGAGAGTACTAACAGCTCTAAATAAGAGATGAATGCAAAACAAGAGCTAAAAAATGCAGCAGCCAGACAAAGATTAAGAATACAAAGTATTCCCATGAAAAAGCGGAGCGTGTCACTCTCCAATAAAAGAATGCCGGGGTCCAACCAAGCTTATTGTAAAAAATAAAAACAAACTGAAAGCAAAAATAAAATACGCTCCAAGTAAAGCACATAAGATGTGACCGAATAAAAATATAGTTTCACTAGAAGTGACCTGATAATTTGTCGATGAAGCCTTGGGCATCCCCAAGTTTAGACGCTTGAGTCTTCTTGGAATTTGCTGGGATGTACCTCCGGGGAATACCCAATCTTAGGCTCTTCACTCTTCTTGATCACGTCATATCATCCTCTTCTCTTGACCCTTGAAAACTTTCTTCACACCAAACTTCTCACAATCTTCATTAGCAACGTTAGTGAAATCGAAATAATAAATTCACATGGTTCAGTTTCAACATAATCCTAACACTCATAAACACATTAGCTACTGTCAAAACTTCTTTTAAAACTCTTTATCTCAAAAGAACACCAAAACAAAGAGATTTAGATGCAAATGCAATTATTTGCAGAAATCTGTCAAAACAGGACAGCGGATAAAGATGATTTTTTTCTAAAATATTCTATTTCTCAAATCAAAAAGTGTTAAACTAAGAAAGTTGCATATATAGCCCGGGATCATGTACAAAAAAACTCATGTCATTTTAAATTTTCTGTGATTTTATACGATTTTAACAGTGGACAGCAGAAATCTGTTTCCTGCGCAGAAATCCGAAATATAGTCTCAACTTTCCACTATAGTCTTTACTTGGATCAACAAAGACACAAAAGAAAAGATACAGAAGGGTTGCTAAGGAAATAAACAACACCCAGGTGCAAAGAAAACAAAAATAAACGACGGAAAACAGGTTGAAAACGGAGAAATAAAACGGGTTGTCTCCCGGAAGCGCTTTTCTTTTAATGCCTTTCAGCTAGGCACAATGATTTTTAAAAGATACTCACATAAGAATAAGAGTTGAAACACAATAAGAGAGCATAAAGAAGCAAATATAAAACACATTTAAGTCTAACCCACTTCCTATGAAAAAGAATCTTGTAGAAAAACAAGTCAACGAAGCACAAAGTGAGTAGCATAGGAAGACAAAATAAGTGCAACTTCAAAAATTTCAACATAAAGAGGGGAAACTTAATATTGTTGACATTCATAAAACCATGTTTCCCTCTCTCACAATAACCTTCAGTAGCATCATGAATAAAATTAACATTATAGCTATCACATAAAACATTCTTATCATGATCCACATGCATAAAAGAATTAATACTCTCCACATAAGCATAGTCATTCTTATTAATAACAAGGGGGGTAGGATTATCATAAAGAACTCGAACATGATAGCCAAGTTGCATATTAAAGAGATGGTTTTGGCTAATCCCACCATAATTATGGCAAGTTTCATGAGGATGATTGTAATTATAGCCTATGTTATAACTTTCTTTATAATAATTATCAAAGACTGGAGGCATATTGAAATCATAATTAATTTTCTCCTCAATAGTAGGTGGACTAAAAATGTCATATTCATCATTGCAATCATCATATATTGGAGGCATAGTATCATCACAAGCAATAAAATAGTTTTCTTCCAAAAGGCGTTCATTTGTAAACATATCATCACTTTTACTAGGAGGAGATGTATCAAGCATATAATCATTAATAGCAAAGGGATTTTCAAACACATCATCCACAAGTTTAGAGCTTTCTATATTATCATTGGAAGGAGTATGGATAGTACTAATAGTACAACAATTATTAATATCATCATTTTCAGAATTGGTACCAAACATATTTTTAATATCAAAAGTAGTGTGTTTCTCCCAATCATGATCACTTTCATAAATAACAGGCATAGGAAAATCATCGAGTTTAGACTCATAAGCAAAAGCTATAATATGAGCAACATGCTTAGGGAGAGATATCGTTACCTCTCTCCTTTTACTCCTCTTTTTCTTCTTCTTCTTCTTCTCCTCTTTAGGAGGGAGAGGCTTAAATGGAAGCTTCTCCACATACCCTGGTTTAATGTCAGGAACAATAGAAATAACTTTGGAGGATTACTCCTCCTCATTAATAAGAACAAAACTCATATTAGTCCTGTCATACTTTGGTAAAGTGTCCTCTTTTAGAATATTTTGTATGTAAGTATTTGCATGGCAATTTTCAACACAAAAGATGGCATTCATGCAAGACACTATTCATATCAAAAGCACTCATATCAATCAAAGAAGTTTTTCTTAATAACTCTTCACACCCCAAAAATAATGTAAGTTCATCATACTCATTAGGGGTGATCATGTCATCACAATACAAACTTGCAGTACTCATAGGATTCAAAAGGGTACTATCATGGCTTGAACATTTAAAATTAAGATGACCCACTTTATAGCAAAGTTCATAAATAAAAGGATAGAGGGCACAAACTTTTTCACCAAGATCATTTAGAGACCTATCCCACATTCTAGTTTTTTCATTCCTATGATGGATACAATATTATTGTTTGGTTTGATTCTTTTCACAAGGTCTAAGTGCTCCATAGATATTAACATGCTTATAAGAAATAGTACTTTCAGAAGTTTGAGCATGTTTATTGCGATCATCAATAACAATTTCATGTTTCATGCAAGTGTCTTTAAAAGGTTCATGATATATGTCCCCATTTTTAGGAAGATTAATATAAGAATCAAAGGATCTATACCAACCGACAGCTATTTGAGGATCAAGACCATATTTAGCATTAAGCTCATGAAAATCAGCAGTTTCAGCAAAAGTCTTTATGCAATCATACTCATAGTTTATACCTGATTCTTTACCTTTATTGTTATTCCAATCCTCACTATTGATTCGAATTCCCTCAAGAAGATCCCACTAAGCTTCAACCTTCTTACTACAAAAAGAACCCTTTTATCCCACTAAGCATAAAAATTAGTAACAATTATTTCCTCAGGAAGCTCATGGTTAGGACATTTGAACATTAATGTTTTCAGTATCCCCCAAGCTTCGGCAATTATTTCTCCATCATGAGGCAAAAAATTATAAATGTAATTCCTATCTAAATATAGTTTATGAGAAGGATAAAATTTAGAGTAAAAGAGAGATTCAAGTTCCTTCCACTCCAAATGATGAGGATCATCTAGTAGTTCATACCACTCCCTTGCTTTGTCCTTAAGTGACAAAGGGAATAGCCTCCTCTTAACTTGGTCCGTTGAGATACATGCACACTTGAATAACTCGCATAATTCATGCATAAAGTGTTAATGATCACTAGGATGGACAGTTCCATCTCCAAAATAACGGTTATCCATGACAAGTTCCACAATTTTCTTGGGTATTTTTAAAGGAATGATTTCAGTAGGAGGATTTAAAATATCACAAGAATCATTAGGTTTATCACATATGGGAGATAAAGTATCATCAGAGCAAATTTTCTCTTCTAAAGCTGGAATACTAAAAAGATCGTAAAAACTAGCTTCCCCAAGCTTAGACTTTTTCCTAGCATTAGGAATGATGGGGTGCAAAGAATTAATGTTAATAACATGGCTATCACTATTATGCAAACAAACTTCCATAGGTTTTTTATTTTTCTCTTCAAAAGCATCATGTCCTAATTCAAGATAAATATTATAAAGTTCTATCATATTTTTGTTGTTTTCCATTAAGACTACTAGTAAAAAATAAAAACAAGAAGCAAGTAAAAATAAGCCTAACTAGTGAAAACAAGAAACAAAAAGATAAAATTGCAGAATCCAAAGGAAATAACTCCGAGCACTCACACCCGAGGATGTGAGAACCTTTTACCTTACCTCCCCGACAACGGTGCCAGAAAAGAGCTTGATGTCTACGCACGCTTCTATTCTTGTAGACAGTGTTGGTCCTCCAAGTGCAGAGGTTCGTAGAACAGCAGCAAGTTTCCCTTAAGTGGATCACCCAAGGTTTATCGAACTCAGGAAGGTAGAGGTCAAAGATATCCCTCTCAAGCAACCCTGCAATTAAGATACAAGAATTCTCTTGTGTCCCCAACACACCCAATATATTTGTCAGGTATATAGGTGCACTAGTTCGGCGAAGAGATAGTGAAATGCGAGTAATATGGATGGTTATAAGTAATAATAGAAATCTGAAATAAATATGGCAGGAAGCAAAAATGTAGCAGAACAGGCGGAAAACGGTGTTTCAATGCATGGAAACAAGGCCTAGGGATCCTACTTTCACTAGTGGACACTCTCAACAATGATCACATAATTGAATAACTAAATATCTTCTCTTCGCTATGCTACTCTTAACACTCTCCGGTTTGATAACGAACACTAATCATTGCGTAGGGCTGCAAAAAGCATTCCTTAAAGTAAGCATTCCCATGTCTAGTTAGCCCCACATTATCAACTTGAGCGCCCTAGAAGGTACTAGACAAACACCACAATTCATAGAGGAGACACACACGATGTGCACACTGTCACCTTCACACCGCGGGACAAGGTGACTCCAAAGTTCATATTAATAAAACACTTGAGCAGCACAATAGATGAAGATTAACATCTACTTATTCAACTAGATTACAAAGTTGACGATCACATATAGATGACACCATGGGAGAGAGAGATGAACCACATAGCTACCGGTAGAGCGCTCGGCCTCGGGGGAGAACTACTTCCTCCTCATCATAGGAGCCAGCAACGGCGATGGATATGGCGGTGGAGTCGATGGAAATGGCTTCCAGGGTCACTTCCCCGTCCCGGCAGAGTGCCAGAACAGAGATTTGTCCCCTGAAACTTGGGTTGACGATGACGGCGGCTGCGGAAGGTTTCGTGGAATTTCGCCGATTCTATTAGGGTTTTCCCTCGGGGGAGTATAAATAGGCGAAAGGGCGACGTCAGGGGGGCCTCGGGGGCTCCTCACCACCCGCACGCGCGGCCAGGGGTGGGCCCGTGCCTGGGCATGGTGAGGGCCCTCTGGGGCCCGTCTTCGACTCCTTTTCGGACTTCTGGAAGCCTCTGAGGAAAATAGGAATGATGGAGGGATAATAACCCGGTAGGCCAACTCCAAGGTGTAACCCGGCCCAAGGGACACGGCGCAGGATCCGGCTAAGGATAAAGAAACTTCTGGAAGGCCCAAAGTTTGTAGGCCTCGTAACCCGGATTGTGGGTTGCGGTAAGGAAAGCTAGGGTTTGTAAGCAGTGTCCGGGTAGGATTCAGGGTGTGCCTTGGAGGGCAAGTCAGGGGGGTACGGTGCTTTATAAACCGACCCCTAAGTCTAGTTTAAAGAAATCTAAGAACCCTAGCAATATCGCTTGATATCGAGCATCCAGTGTAACCCGAGAGTTGAGTTATTGTATCAAGATCGGAGACTCGGCGACTTTGATTGCCGGCTACCAGATCAATTATCATCATGTTTTCCTCTAGGCTAAACCCTCTCCCAAACGCCTGTGTCGTCTTGCCCCAAGATCAGTTACCCCCGGTAACGTCTGCCGTGATTATCCCACGACAGTTGGCGCCCACCGTGGGGCCTGCGTCCAAAGGTGTTTACATCACGGGAGAAGCTCGGAAGAACATGGAGAATCTCGTCATAGGCGAGATCTACGTCGACCACGAAGGAGAGAAGATGGTGGACGATTCCGGCTGGGGGCCAGAGTCGGATCACCTCGAATCCGGATCTGTCGTGACAATCGGCCGGATCAGCGTCTTCATCGGTATGGTATGTACTTCCGGTTCGATCCCTGACAATTTTGGATCTGATTCTGTGTCAGGGGAGGCTACCTATATCCAATCAGATAGAGAAGAATCAATTGGAACAACAGATCAGGTAGAAGAACCCATCACGAAGGGGGAACAGCCGGAGGAGCCAGCATGGACCCCGCGTGACCAGGTCGGTGGAGAGGATGATACCAAGTCTATCAGGGATCTGCTGGAGAACCGGTATGAGGAGAATAACAGCAAAGAAGAACAGCATGAATTCACACCAAGCATCGTACGCCGAGTTGCGGTCTACACGGCTCCCGCGGCCAACCTCAACCAAGAGAACGCAACCGCGGCAGCAGTCGGGGCGGCTCAGGCATCGGCCCAGCAGCAGGGCGCGGCTAACGGAAACCCGGTTCTGGCTCGGGTTGATGGAGAATCGGCATCAGTGACCAGCCGCGCAGCAGACGAGGAGTTGCACGCAAATACGTTCGGATTCCTGGGAAACCGGACACTAGGGGCGGGTCCTTCGAACCCGCGTCACCCGGCCTTATTCGATAATAATCTGATCCTAGACCCCACGGTTCTTGCTACGGTTATCACTCCAGAAAACGCAGCAGAACGTGTCAGGGATCTGGATGTGGCTCGTCGTGCGTTGGAACAGCAAAGAAGGCAAGTAGAAGCAGAAAGGCAAGGGATGGCCACACGGCAACGTGAGCTGGATGCGCTGGAAACTCGGCTCCGAGAGGAAACATCTAGAGTACATCAAAGGCATCAAACTAGGTTACCAGCAACGGGTGGGGTTATTAATCCGGCTGCTTTATTTATCACACCTCAGGATCAGCCGATACCAGTGGTGAACCAGGGAACCGCACCCCAACCGGCAACAGCGGGGGCACATCCGGCAAATGAGCGGGCTGGGTTACCCCTACCACAGACTAGAGTCACAACCGGCAACGATCTACCACCACCGCCACCATCACGATTTCGCACACCAGCAGGTCACTACAACAATCCCATGGACAACGTGTATGCGGCAACACTCGCATTGAATCAAATCCCCGTGGGAGAGTCGCCCCATGCAGAGAAGACCCGGCAAGCAATCGATTTGTTGCACACTGCGGTGGCGCAGCAAGCCAATTATCCGGATCATAGAAGTGGGATGCACGGGACGCCATACGCCAGTCAGCAACAAGGGAATATCCAAACAAGTTCAGCACGGTGGAGGGAAGAGCAGCAGCAAATGCCGCCTCCTCCCCGCGTTCAGGCAGCATCAGCAGCACAGGCTGTTGTGGACAGTTCCAGGGCTCGGAGGGCCGGGGCCGGGTCTGCAGCGCATGGACTACCTGCAGCGCCGCGCCCAGCTGCGCCCCCCGCTGGATCACACGTTTCTCGATCAAGGCCGGCCTCGAGCATTCTTGCAGGACCCAAGTGTCTCTCGGACAATATCAGAGCTGAACCTTACCCGGAAAAATTCAAAGAGCCAGGAAAAGTAGTGAATTACGAGCCAACTATGGATCCAGAAACATGGCTAAGCAGTTATGAGATGGCAATGTCGATTCGCAACGCATCCGAGAATCTCCAAGCCAAGTTCATGTACTTGATGATGTCAGAAGGAGCAGCAAAGTTAGGGTTTACCAATTTGCCGGAAAGATCGATCAAGTCCTGGGAGGAATTGAAGACCGCGTTTGTCAAGCACTTTCATGGGACGTGCAGAAAATTGTTCACTATTGATGATCTAGAGCGATGCGTCCAGAAGAAGGGAGAGTCGGCGCGCAGTTGGGTGCGCCGGGTTATGGAGATACTTCACTCGTCCACAGATATTCAGCCCAAGGATGCACTACAAGCTATGGCAAAAACATGCAAGTATATACCTTTAGTGCAAAAGTTAACTCGCATGAAATCCAGTCGGAATGCGTCGGAGGTTACAATGGGAGAATTGATGGATGCGTGCAACAAACACGCTGCAACAGATACTACAGAGGAGGAAGTTGATGACAAGAAGGCAAAAGCAAACACAAGTAATAGCGGAAGAACCGGCAATGGATCAGCACTGGGTAATAACGGAAATAGCCAGAACAAGCGCCCGTTTGAAGGAGGCTCCGAGTTTGTCGCCAACACAGAGGCCGGGTCTTCGAGACCCAGATCTGAAGGGAATTTTAACACTGGAAATCACAATGGAGGACATTATCAAGGGCCTCCAAGGCCAGGTAACAGTTGGGACATCTTTAGAATGGCATGCCCAAAGCATAGCAGGAACGGCAAGCCGGCTAATCACTCCTTGGAGCAATGCACCGACTTACAAAGGTGGAAGAACGAGGAAGTGAACAGAGCCATGCGAGGTGCGGGTCGGGGAGGAGGACCGGGTCAGGGTGGAAACCCGGGCAACGGCCCGCCCCCAGCCGGTAACCTGGCAGCCGGAAATCAGGGCAACAATCAAGGGGGAGCTGGAGGTTTCCAGGCCAACCCCAAACAGTTGGGTCAATATCACGTGCATACTACAGGAGGTTCCAACAAGGATAAAAAGATACTGAAGCAAGCGGTCAACTCAATCTCTTCGGCTATCCCGAGATATTTGAGGTGGTCAGAACAAGATATAACATGGAGCAGAAGAGATCACCCGGAAAGAGTAGAACACCCGGGAGTCTTAGCATTAGTAGTTGCACCACAGGTCAATGGGTACGAGCTGAAGAAGGTCCTGATGGATGGAGGAAGCAGCATCAATATCCTGTACTGGGAAACCTTTCTACGCATGGGTCTCAAGGAATCTCAGCTCCAAAAAAGTACGACAGTTTTCCATGGCATAGTACCGGGTCACTCAGCATGCCCCGAGGGAAAAATCGCATTGGAAGTAGCTTTTGGGGAATCAAAGGACAATTATCGAGTTGAGTGGCTTACTTTCGAGGTGGTTAAGTTGCACAGTCCGTATCACGCGTTGTTTGGAAGGCCGGCTTATGCTACATTCATGGCGAGGCCATGTTATGTGTACCTGCAATTAAAAATTCCGGGTCCTAAGCAGACCATTACCATACATGGAAACCGAGATATAGCAGCTGAATGCGATGAAGGAGACGCGGCAATGGCCGAGCAAGCCTGTAGAAAAGAGGAACTCAAACATTACCGGTCTCAAGCAGACCCGGAGGACAGGATCACCTCAAAAAGGCCGAGCACTGAAGGAGAAAAAGCAAGACCCAGGTCCGAGCAAGATGCCAAGATGGTGGCTTTCATCAAGAACGATCCCTCTAAACAATCTGGCATAGGAGAAGAAACCACACCACCGTTCACGGCTAGCCGCGTTATGGGAACACCTCACCCGGATTGGCTAGCAGACCCGGTACTCATCATGAAAAAGTCCAACAAATGGAGAGTGTGCATCGGTCGCGTCAGCCCAGGACCGACTCCCAAGAAGAACTAAACAATGTAACAGGAAGCAGGTTTTAGACGCGCTCTTTTCCTACCCAGGGTACCTAAGGGGACTGGAAGGTTTTTAATGAGGCGGCCTGCTGACCCAAATTTTTTCGTATCAGTAAAAGAGATGGTTATCAAGTCTTATTATGACCTTTGCTTCGATCACAAGTAAGTAGTATTCACTGCTACCAGTACATCAGTATCATCAAGTATGTTGCATATATATATAGGTCTTGGGGGCTGGTTGCTTGAAAAGCACAGTCACAAACCCAAAAGGCCCGGCCTTGATGCCTATGAGTTATAAGGGCCGACTACTCGCAAGACGAGTACGGCTGCAATCTTATAACCGGACAAAGGAGCCAAATTTTCTTGACTATTCTTACTTAAGCTCGATGTGACTCGCACTAAAGTGGCATGATCTGTTCGCTTACGATTACAATCAGCCGTGCAGCCCAATGGGACTTGCCTGACCCTGTTTTTCGTATAGATGTAACAACATGGTATCCACGCGAAAACCGGCTTACAGTACAAGATAGTCAAAAGGGTCATCTAAACCACAAGTTTATGCAGAGTACAAGGCTAATAGCCGGAAACTCAACGACTATCAAGCATAACTTCAGTACCTACACGGAATGGCTATAGGTTTTTCTGCTCGGTAAAAAACAATTTGTTCTCTGAGAAAGGCCAGACCCCCCTGACTCGGACTTTGGGCCATGGGGACTGGGGACTTCAAAACAGAAACAAACTACTTGGCTATCGAAGCTCGAAAGGCCCTAGCATCCGAGTCTTGGGGACTTAAAGAAAAGTCCACTTATCAAAACCCGTGATACTCGGAAAACCGAGTCTCACAAAGGGAGTCAAAAAGAGAGTCGGGTATCGAGAATAAGTTCAAGAATAGACAAGTATCACGATTATCAAAAGGCCAGAAAAGGCGCAAAGTATATCACGGGCTAAAAGTACGTTACAAATTACGATACCAATATCAGGGGTGCACAGGCGCACCATCAAAAGTATACTAGTTTTGAATACAAAGTATCATGTGATCGAGGTACTATGATGGCATTGCCCTATTCGGCCTCCTGAGTACGGTCTTCCGGGTCTTGGTCCTGGGCTTGCTGCTTAGCTTTCCCGGCAGCATTACCCGGACTCCCCGCATCAGGGCGGACAGGCGGAGGGACAGCTGGTGTAGAGGCAGATGGTCCTGATCCTAACTCGGCATCTCTCTTCGCAGTTTCTTCTTTCTTCCTGGCCAAATCAGCCGCCCATTTTTCCAAAATATCAAAGGGAGGGGGTGCCTCCTCCAGTATGGTTTTGCCTTCAGCATCGTATGAACTCATAATCGTGCCCAGATCTATCTTATCGGCCAAAGCGGTTGCCGAGTGGCACACCGCATATTGTATGGCCTTGAAGTCTTTGGGTACAAACCTGGAGACATCAGCTTTATATTCCGGAAACCCGGAAGTTACCTTTTTCGGGTCAAGCTTCGGAAAATAAGCTTTAGCCAGCGTAAAGGCTCGGGTCATGCCGATCCGGCAGGCTGAGCGTTTCCATATCTCGATCCAGCCAGGCACTGTGGAGCAGGCTTGAATAAGGTTTTCCTCACCCGGGTATACCTCGGTAGGCCACTTCACGGCATCCAATATAAACTTTGTACCGGCAAAGAAGGTCCGGAGTACAGTCTTCAATGTTTTAGCCTTGGCAACGGCATCTTCTTCTGGGGTCGCAAGGTTAGCGCCTGCAGTTGAAAAAAGGGAAGAACACATCAGTAATCCCGAGTATCATATGATAAAGTAAAAGCACGAAGTCAGTCGGAAGCAAAAACGCACTAAGCAAGATACGATAAGTATCCGCAATCTGGTCCGATAAATTCTTCAGTGAAGTTTGGGCAGTATTGCACTTCTTCTTGTATTTGGAAACGTCTTTCTTCAAAGTTTTAACATCAGCTTCAAGGGCCTCTCTTCGTTTTACCTCGGCAAGCAGGAGTCGTTCGGTCTTGAGTAAAATCTCATCGGACCGGGTCACCTCCGCCTGTAAGGAGCAGAGAGCGAAAGTGTCAGTCGGGCATTATAGCAAGCCGAATGTTGCACAAAGTACCAAGCACAACTTTAACAAGTTATGCTCGGAACTTGGGGACTAGGCGTATACTAAGAGATATCAAGTATTGTTACCTGATGAGCTGCGGCCATGCGCTCTAGGATACTGCGCTCTGAGGCCTTCATGGTGAGGACAGCGTTCATCAGCTGATCAAAGTTATCATTACCCGAGTTAGAAGACCCGGGGTCGTGGAAATTTGGATAAGAAGTTTTCTTCTTAGCAGGAGACGGCACCCGGGTCATCCGAATGTCGGAGTCTGCTCCTCCTCCTCCCGCGCCCAAAGTCGCAGCTTTTTCCCTCTCGCTTGCGTGCGAGGCTATCGGATACCCGGCTTCTTGCCTGGCCGGGTCTGTTGGTGATACTTGTTCTTCGTCGCCAGCTGTGGCGAACGCATCGTCAATCGGTCTCTCTTTACCCGGGTCATCAGTCTCCATGTCTTCCTGGTCACTAGCAATGACCGTGGCCCTATAGAAAGTATGAGGGAGCAGTTAGCGTATAATCATGAAAAGGCGATGGAAGTGTGGTATAACATCGGGAAAAGAACTTTACCCGAGATTCACCGCAAGGTCCGCAGGGAATTCGCTGCTGGACCCGGATGAGACTGAAAGATACCAAACAAGACATGAGATTACCCTGTGAAGGAATAGTTCGGAAGGATTTCTATGTTTAAAGAGGGGTATGGTTAATACCAGCGTGCCGAGCCGGAGACGACGGAATACCCGGGTTAAGGGGATCATTACCCGGATAATTCCGTGTCGCCCTGCGCTTGGTCATAGGCGACTCCTTCAGGTACGGCCAAAAGGGTAATGCCAGGGTTAGTTCATGCATGTTATCGCAGGAATGCGAGTTGGACACAAGGAAATCGTATAGAACCTTGAAGACGATCCCTTGAGGTTTTCTCTTAGATCCGACTTTGACTGTCGGTTCTGCTTCGTCCTCATCGCTGGCGGACTCCACCTTGCCGTCAGCCTCCTCTTCCTCGTCCCTGTCTTCTTGTTCTGGAAGTTACCAAAGTTACAGTTGGGAAATGAAGAACAGGATACGACGAACTCAAAGGAACTAAGTAAAATTTAGAACGTACCTTCATCCGAATTAACGGCATCCTCTTTCTTCTCCGGGTCTCCGGAGTTATGAGGAGTGTCAATCTTCCAGAAGTCATCATCGGCCTGAAACGAAGGCATAAGAACAAGGGTTATTAGCTGTATCAAGTGGAAGGGATGAAGTTGAAAATGTGAAAACCAGGTCCTTACCGCGGGGGCCGGGTTCTCGCAGGTGAAGGGCTCCAATCCGGCTATATTCCGGATTACCTCCAGCTTTTCTGTCAAAAAGCCTTTGATGGTTTTATTGGTATCACCGGGCGCGAAGCTGTGGTTGGAGTACCGGATCGGGTCCGTGGTTTGCCCCGAGTATTCGCACATTAATTTCGTGCGGATGGAGTTGGGCTGGATACGGAAATCGACCCAAGTTTTCACCAGGTTAAGCCCGATGAGACCTTGGGCCGAAAGAATGGAGATTTTAGCCAATAAAGGCAGGATTGCTTCCCTGTCCGAGTCAGGGGCAGAGGCACTAAACGTCTCGGAGATATCAAGCAGGCCTTCCGAATAACCCGGCAACTTCTTCTCGCCGGGTGGGGAGGTGTCCCGATAGTAAAAATACGAAAGTTGCCAGTGCTTGACGTGGGAGTTGAGGGTGAGAGGAGGCATTAGAGAATTCTTGCAGCGTTGGATAGAAACCCCGCCTTGGGGAATAAGCCAGTGCTTGACGTGGGAGTTGACCAGGGTGCGCCTTGGGGAATAAGCCAGGGGGTATGGGTGCTTTATAAACCAACCCCCGAGTCTAGTTTTAGACAGAGATCTAAGAACCCTAGCAACATCGTGTGATATCGAGCATCAAGTGTAATCCCAGAGTTGAGTTATTATATCAAGATCGGAGACTCGGCGACTTTGATTGCCGGCTACCAGATCGAATTGCACCATGTTTTCCTCTGAGCTAAACCCTCTCCCAAATACCTGTGTCGTCTTGCCCCAAGATCAGTTACCCCCGGTAACATCTGCCGTGATTATCCCACGACAGTTGGCGCCCACCGTGGGGCCTGCGTCCAAAGGTGTTTACATCACGGGAGAAGCTCGGAAGGGCATGGAGAATCTTGTCATTGGCGAAATCTACATCGACCACGAAGGAGAAAAGATGGTGGACGATTCCGGCTGGGGGCCAGAGTCGGATCACCTCGAGTCCGGATCTATATTGACGATCGGCCGGATCAACATCTTCATCGGCACGGTACGAACGACTAATTTAAAAGGACAATATCATGTGCATACTACAGGAACTTCCAGCAGGAACGAGAAGACATTAAAGCAAGCGGCAAACTCGATTTCGTTGGCCGCGCCGGGACATCTCAGATGGGCGGAACAAGAGGTAACATGGAGTAGAAAAGACCATCCGGAGAAAATAGAGCGTCCAGGAGTCTTGGCATTGGTGGTTGCTCCACAGGTTAATGGTTACGAATTGAAGAAGGTCCTGATGGACGGTGGAAGCAGCATCAACATCCTTTATTGGGAAACCTTCTTACGGATGAGTCTCAAAGAGTCTCAGTTACAAAAAAGTTCGACAATCTTTCATGGGATCGTGCCAGGTCACTCGGCGAGCCCCGAGGGAAGGATCACCTTGGAAGTTGCTTTTGGAGAATCGACGGATAATTATCGAATTGAGTGGCTCACGTTCGAGGTGGTCAAATTGCGCAGTCCTTACCACGCACTGTTTGGGAGGCCGGCTTACGCCCAATTCATGGCTAGGCCGTGCTACGTGTATTTGCAGCTGAAAATCCCGGGTCCTAAACGGACCATCACTATACATGGGAACCGGGATATAGCGGCCGAGTGCGACGAAGGAGATTCAGTTATGGCCGAGCAGGCATGCAGGAAGGAAGAGCTCGAATATTACCGGTCTCAAGTAAATCCGGACGATAGAACAGCCTTGAAAAAGCCGAATACCGAGGATGAGAGAGCAAAATTCAAGGCAGCGCAAGACACCAAGAAGATAGATTTTGTCGAAGGGGATTCTACTAAGCAGTTTACCATAGGGTCTAACTTGGGAAAAGAGCAGGAGGAAGCGCTCGTGGAGTTTATTCGTTCGAATGCAGATGTGTTTGCCTGGACACCTAGTGACATGCCGGGTATCCCTACAGAATTGGCTGAGCACAGTTTGCATGTGGATCCCAAGTCCAGGCCCGTGAAGCAAGGTTTGAGGAAAATGAATGAGGAAAGAAGGAAGGCTATAGGCGAAGAGATCGCTCGGCTATTGGCAGCCGGCTTTATCATGGAAGTATTTCACCCGGATTGGTTGGTTAACCCGGTTCTAGTGATGAAAAAGACCAATGAGTGGAGGATGTGCATTGACTTCACGAGTCTCAACAAACATTGCCCAAAGGATCCGTTCGCGCTGCCGAGGATAGATCAGATTATAGACACAGTAGCTGGAAGCGATCTGTTATGCTTCCTGGACGCATATTCCGGGTATCATCAGATTAAGCTCAAAAGGGAGGATTGGGAGAAAACATCATTCATAACCCCTTTTGGGGCCTTTTGTTATAAAACTATGACGTTTGGGTTGAAGAACGTTGGCGCAACTTACCAACGGTGTATTCAAAAGTGCTTTGAGGACCAAATCGGACGTAACGTCCATGCCTATGTGGATGACGTGGTCATCAAGACTAGGAAGGCGGAGACATTTATCGATGATCTAAAGGAGACGTTCAAAAACTTGAGGAGGTACCAGATGAAGCTTAACCCGACAAAGTGCGTGTTTGGAGTTCCAGCTGGGAAATTACTCGGCTTCATAGTTTCCGAGAGAGGAATCGAGGCAAACCCGGATAAAATCAAGGCCATCCAGAGTCTGAAAAAACCGGAAAATTTGAAGCATGTTCAAAAGCTCACGGGCTGCGTAGCAGCCTTGAGCCGATTCATATCCAGACTCGGAGAAAGAGCAATACCCTTGTACCGGCTCTTGCGGAAATCAGATAAGTTCGTGTGGGATCAAGAGGCGGACGAGGCATTTGAGGCACTAAAGAAGCAGTTATCTGAAGCACCAGTATTAGCGGCGCCGGGTCCTAAAGAGCCTATGTTACTATATGTGGCAGCTGGCCCCCGATCCGTCAGCGCGGTAGTTGTTGTGGAACGCAAAGAGGACGGGAAAGGATACCCGGTTCAGAGGCCGGTTTATTACGTCAGCGAGGTATTATCAGAAGCAAAGCAGCGCTATCCACATTGGCAAAAGTTGGTGTTCGGGGTCTTTATGGCCAGCCGAAAGTTGAAGCCGTATTTCCAAGAACATCCCATAACAGTGGTTAGTTCAATACCAATGTCGGATATCATCAGAAACTCGGACGCGACGGGAAGAATAGCCAAATGGGCGATAGAGATGGGGGATTATCACATCAACTACGAACCCAGGTCAGCAATCAAATCTCAAGCTTTAATTGATTTCGTTAACGACTGGACACATACAGGCATGACTACAACGGTTCCAAATTCCGAGTCATGGATCATGCACTTCGACGGATCAAAGCAGTACGAGGGATCAGGAGCTGGGGTGGTGCTAACATCACCCAAAGGAGACAAATTGAGTTACGTACTACAAATTCACTTCGACTGTTCCAACAACGTGGCCGAGTATGAGGCCCTATTGCATGGCTTAAAGGTAGCCAAAGAGATGAACATCAAGAGGATACGATGCTTCGGAGATTCGGACCTTGTGGTACAGCAGGTGTCAGGAACGTGGGATAGAAAGGACGCAACTATGGCAGCATACCGCAGGGAAGTTGATAGGGTTGCAGGATGTTTTTCCGGGTATGAGGTGGAGCATATAGACAGAAGAAAGAATGAGGCAGCCGACGCCCTCGCCAGACTCGGCTCGCGCAGAGAGCCGGTTCCACCTAACGTTTTCCTGGACGAATTATGGCGACCATCAGTTAAAATCGAGTCAGAAGAGGAATTGGCAAATCAAGACCTGGATTCAGGACTCGTAGCCACTGTACGTACTATTCCCGAGTGGACAGAACCGTTTTTGGCCTACATATCACGAGGCGAGTTACCACAACAGGAGGTATTAGCAAGGCAAATTTTGAGGCGAGCAAAGGGATATTCTATCATCAATGGGGAATTGTACAAGAGAAGTGCAGCAGGAGTCTTTTTGCGCTGCGTAGCGCCGGAAGAAGGCAGACAGATTCTCAAGGAAATCCATGAAGGCGACTGTGGACATCATGCGTCCACAAGGTCTCTTGTGGCTAAAGCTTATCGACACGGGTTTTTCTGGCTCACGGCCCTAGCGGATGCGGAACGATTGGTAGCAAGGTGTGACGGATGTCAAAGGTACGCTCGCCAAACCCATGTGCCGGCTATGGAGTTGCGGACTATCCCGTTAACTTGGCCGTTTGCTGTCTGGGGTATGGACATGGTTGGCCCCTTTCATATGTCACCATGCAAGAAGACACATCTTTTGGTGGCTATTGATAAGTTTACCAAGTGGGTTGAGGTTATGCCAGTTACTAATTGCGAAGCAGCTACAGCAGTCAAGTTCCTGAAAAGGATTATCTACCGGTTCGGGTACCCCCACAGCATAATTACCGACAATGGAACCAACATGTCCCTTGGTGAGATGGAGAAGTTTTGTGGCAACAATGGAATCCGGCTCGATGTGGCATCGGTGGCTCATCCGCAGGCCAATGGACAAGTGGAGAGGGCAAACCAAGAATTGCTTCGCGGATTAAAACCACGATTGCGAGTTCCCTGCGTCAGGGCTGCTGGTGCATGGGTCAAAGAACTTCCTTCTGTGGTTTGGGGTATCAACACTACACCTAACAGATCCACTCAGATGACACCCTTCTTCATGGTCTATGGTGCGGAAGCAGTGTTACCGAGTGACATTATTCACGATTCGCCTAGAGTATCAGCTTACGTCGAAGTAGAGAACGAAAAAACCCGGCAGGACGCCGTAGATATGTTAGAAGAGCAAAGAGAACAAGCCCTGGAAAGATCAGCCATATATCAGCAAGATCTACGGAGGTATCATAGCCGGCGTGTGAAGACCCGGGTATTCCAGGAAGGAGACTTGGTTCTGCGCCTGGTACAGTCAAACGAAGGAAAACACAAATTATCACCACCATGGGAAGGACCATTTATCATAAGCCGGAATCTGCATAACGGATCATATTATTTGGTAGATGCAAGGGAAGAGTCGGCTACAGTCAACGACACCGCACACACCACTTCATCTATGCAAGAAAGAGATAGACCATGGAACGTGGCTCAGCTACGTCCGTATTATACTTAGTAAAGACTATATTGGCAAGTGGAATTGCACGATGTAATAGGCAGCAGGTTTTCAGACGTACTCTTTTCCTATCCAGGGTACCTTTGGGGACTGGACGGGTTTTTAATGAGGCGGCTTGCTGACCTAGATTTTTCATATCAAGTAAAGAGATGGTTATCAAGAAAAGAGATGGTTGTTATCAGGTTATGTACTCTCAGTACGATGCGTATATCTAGGTCTTGGGGGCTGGTCGCTTGAATAGCACAGTTACAAACTCAAAGACCCGGCCATGATGCCTATGAGTTATAAGGGCCGATTACTTGCAAACGAGTACGGCTACAATCTTATAACCGGACAAAGAAGTCCAAATTTCTTGGCTGTTCTTACTTAAGCTCGATGTGACTCGCATTAAAGTGGCATGATTTGTTCGCTTACGATGGCAGTTAGTCATGAAACCCGACGGGGATTGGCTGGCTACGTCTTCGTATTGATGTAACAACATGGTATCCACGCGAAAGCCGGCTTACAGTACAAGACAGTCAAAAGGGTCATCTAAACCACAAGTTATGCAGAGTACAAGGCTGAATAGCTGGAAACTCAACGACTATTAAGCATAACTTCAAAACCTATGTGAAACAACTCGTGGATCTTTGTGAAATTAGCAGTAAGCAGTTTGTTCCCTTTTCAAGATCAAGTGTCCTAGACTCGGCAATCCGGGCCCGGTAGCTTGAAATCTTGAAAAGAGAAAAAGTGGCTTACTTGTATAGTTGCAAAAATCCAAATATCCGAGTCTTGGGGACTTGGGGACTTCGAAGCAAAATCCGCTTGTCAATACCCATGAGACCCGGAAATTGAGTTTTCACAAAAGGAACAATAAATAAAACCAGATATCGAGAACAGATGAGCTTAAACTTAAAAGGCCGGAACAGGCATCGAGCATATCAAGGCCTTAGCGTGCATTACAAAATCCTGATGAAAAAATATCATAGGTGCACAGGTGCACCAAACAAAATATAACTCTTTCAAAAAGTATGTTGACCGACTGGCGCTTAAGAAGGGGCATTAGAAACCACATATCACTCGGCGTTCATCTTGGCCTTCCCCTTGCCATCATTGGTGGTAGCAGCAGCACCCGGATCAGCGGTACCAGCCCTTGCAGGGGGCGGAACGACTGGTGTTGAGGTAGCAGGAGCAGAGTCGGCTTCAGCTTGCTTCTTGGCAGCCTCCGCCCTTATTGCAGCAGCTTCCTCCTTCCACCGGGCCAGCATGTCATACGGCTCAGGAAGATCCGACTTAATTACTTTACCGGCAGAATCATATGCTGGAACAAGTATATTAACGTCCAGCTCATCAGCAATTACGCTGGCCGGGTAACGGACCTCCTTCTGGATGGCCTGAAAATCCTTCACCGAAAACTTGGATCCGTCAAGCTTGAACTCTGGGAATCCGCTCATAAGCCTCGCTAGCTCGAGCTTGGGGAGATAAGCCTTGGCAAGTGCAAGCCCCCGGGTCACTCCAACCCGGCAAGACGAGCGCTTCCAGTGCCGAATCCACTCGGGAACAGTGGATAAGGCGTCCAGCAGCCTCTTCAGATCAACATGTCCTCTACCCGGACACCGCAACTCGTCAAGGATCCATCTGGTTCCGGCACATAGTTGCCGGATAGCACTATTCATGATTTTCAGCTTGGCCAGGTCGTCCTCTTCCGGCATGGTTTCGTCCGGGCCTGAGGAAATGGAGACATAAGTCGGGAAACTGTTGCTATTTATCAAAAAGATAAACCGGAGGAGGAAACGTACCAAGTAAAGCACGATATGTGTCCGATATTTGGACGGAAAGGCTCGTTAGGTCATCTTCTGCTCGGTGAGCCCTTTTCCTATATTTCCTCATTAGCAACTTATTCCTCCTAGACTCGGCCTCGGCTGCCTCACGTAAAGCTACCTCCTTTTCGATGAGCTTGGTGGCGTCCGCCAGTTTTTCATCGGATTGCGTAACGAAAGCCTGCAGGCATGCAAACAAAGGATCAATTGGGTAGAGGAGTAAGTTATCAGTCGTTTGTATAATAAAGTCCCAAGTAAATTATGAACCAATTCACTCGGAACTTGGGGACTGGACAAAGGCATAAGCAACATTAGTTGGATTTACCTCGTGTTTGGCTATCAAAGCTCCCAAGATGTTCTCTTCATTAGACCTTAAAGTGCGAAGGGTTTCTAGCATCTGGGTAAAGGTCAGTTCCTCGGATCGAGCACCGGAAGAGCCGGCAGCTCGGTCGTCTAGTGGAGGGGCTCTCCCCGCCCTTGGAGTTGAGACCCGGACAGTTTGGGTGGCCGGGTTGGGAGAACTCATCCTTGTATCTAGAACTTCGATCTCCTCGTCTACTGGTTCTGATGAGGAAGGAGATCCGGCAGCTCGGGGAAGTGGATTGTTCAGAGGGCCTTGTTCCTGGTTATTCGCTGTATCATCGCCAGTCGCGGCGTCTGCATTGTCAGTCGGTTTCTCTGCCTGATGGTTATCTGCTTCTATATTTTCCGGGTCACTGACGACGGCTTGAGCGCTAAAAGAAGGATGGGAAAAAGCGGTTATCAGTGATGATGGTGGCTTGAGTGGAAATTTGTAGGCGTAAAAAGAAATCATGTAGCGTAAACTTACCCGGCGTTCACGGTGTAATCAGGCGGGAGCTCGCCGCTGGAAGCGGATGAGGTCGCCACGGGAACTACCAACGGGACCCGGAATTGCCCGGCGCGTGGATGGTTAGGAGAAGGGTGGCGTTGGGGAGAGTCGGAAGGACGAGGCGGAGGAGCGCCGCCACGAGGAACCGAGGAAATAGAGATGCCCGGGTTAAGGGGATCTTCACCCGGGGAACTCCGAGTTACTCTGCGTTTGGCTGGGGAGGAGTCCTTCAAGCACGACGAATTTGATAATTGATGGTTAAGTCGTCGCATGGCGTCAAAGGAGTAAGGTTCAGAGGATAACGAGGAAAAAGGAACCTTGGATACGGCTCCTCTGGCTTTCCTTTTGGCTCCGACTGTTGTTTCTTGGTCTGATTCAGTTGCCTCCGGGTCGTCCTCGTTGGCCTCGCCTTCGTCCTCCAGTCCTGCGAGTCGGATGTGTGTTAGTTGGAGAAAAGATAAACGAAAGGGAAGTAATACAAGTAAAGATATACAGATCCTGTGCAAATACCTTCGCTGCCATCAGCCGGCTCGTCCTCGTCTTCCGGGTCTCTGGAAGGGGGAAAGGGTTCAACTCTCCAGAAAGGGTCATCAGCCTAAGACAAAGGAATGGGAATAAGGGTTAGAAGCTGTATCGAGTCAAGATGCGGAAGTAAGTTATGGATATCAGGTATTACCGCTGGAGCCGGGTTGTCCCGAGTAAACGGGGGTAACCCGGTGATGCCCTTTATCACCTCCAGCTTCTCCGTTAAGAAGCCTTTGATGGTCTTGTTAGTATCGCCGGCTGCAAAGCTTTTGGTGGAGTATCGGAGTGTATCTGTGGTGTGCCCTGAGTACTCGCACATCAGTTTGGTGCGAACGGAGTTGGGTTGTATCCGGAAATCGACCCATGTTTTTATTAAATTGAGCCCGAGGAGGCCTTGGGCTGAGAGAATGGCCATCTTGGTTAGCAAGGGAAGGATTGTCTCCCTGTCCGAATCTGATGCAAAGGCACTGAAAGACACGGAGGGCTCGAGGGGGGTCTCTGAGTAACCCGGCAGCTTCTTTTCACTGTCAGGGGAGGTATCGCGGCAATAAAAGAAGGACAGTTGCCAGTGTTTGACGTGGGAGTGTAGGTTGAGGGTTGGCATCAGAGAATTCCTGCGGCGCTGGATGGATACCCCGCCACAGGTTAGGAGCGCTCCGTCGCCGCTTTCGCGGCACGGCTTGCATTGGAATAACTCAATGAAGAGAGTTAAACTCGGCGGCATGCACAAGTACGATTCGGAGAGAACAATGAAGTGGGTGATGTTCAACATAGAGTTAGGCCCTATGTCAAACATTCGGAGTCCATAGTGATCTAGGACCTCCCTAAAGAAAGGGTGACCCGGAGGACGGAATCCCCGGGTCACGTGCTCTACGAAGCAGATTACCTCGTTTTCTGTGGGTGTGGGCCAGGTCTCACTGCCCGGCGCCCTCCAGTGAATGTCCTTCTGAGAAGGGAGAGTTCCTAATTCGGCTAGCTCCTCCAACTTGGCTTTCGTAGCTGTGGAACGCCCCCAGTTGGCGGATATGTTTTGGGTATTTCTCGCCTGGGTCGGTTGTTTTCCTTGTCGTTTGGGAGCCATGGGGTCAACCTGCAAAGCACCAGAAAAAGAGGCCTATCAAATAAGACCCGGGAGTGTTGAAGTATCCGAGTGTAAGGTGTCAAGAAAGTATGAAGTTGAGAATTATCCGGGTATCATGCTATGGTGCGGAAATTACAAAGTATCCGGGTGTTGAGTGCAACTGTGGAAATTATAGGTCACTTACGTGAGGAAAAGCATTTGGGGTCGATGGGTGGTTGCCCATGTATCTATTGCAAGTAAAGTAGCTGGAAAGGGAGGATTTTCCGGGTGTTAATGCAGAGAGCGGAAAATCGAGGAGGAACGGATCTAGATGGGAAAGTTTGCGAGCAATCCTACAGGAGTTTTGATGGTTAATATTGATAGGGGATGAGTTGCGACTATATAGCAGGTGGTTAAAAGAGTTGGTGGATGTCGAATCGATCTAATTTGATGAAATCAGAAGAGTGGTTCACGGGTTGACCTAGATCCGATCCTAGTTGAAATTGGAAAAATTGCAAGGATAAATTAGGCAGATATAAGAGGCTTACTGAAGAGATTGAGGTATGGAAGCGACGGTGTTGGGTGGCGTGGCTCGAGTGCCCCTTCACGATTCTTGGCGAGAGGAATAAGGGTGCGATGGCGGAGCTTGGCGGCGGCACGGGACGGCTCGAGGGCGAGTAAGGCTGGGGGCAAGTTCGCTTTGATGATGTGCGTGAGCCTCTGGCGGCGGAGCTGCGAGGAAGCAAGGAGCAAGGAGAGAAAGGGGAAGTTGAGGCGTGGTGACGAATTTAGGGTTACCCTCTGGGTGTTATTTATAGAGTAAGGGTGAGCTTATCGCGATGGCCAGAAGCCGGAAATCGTGGGGTGACGGTTGTTCACGAGGATTTTGCGAGATACGCGCCAAATATTGAGCAGGGCATCTGGATAAAAGAAAGAAGGAGGTTAACCCCGGGATATCAGGATTGATTATCGAGCACGGGATCCTGGCGTTTTCATTATGATTTGGACCTGGAAATTTGAGCCAAAATGTTCGGAGGAAAAACCCGGGTTATTATATGGCCACCATGGAGTGAGGCCTGGCTGAATATCAAAACATCTTAACCTGGCCTCTATATGCCTGTATGTTTGGTACCTTTGCAGGGAATAGCAAGCGCTTCAAGGAGGATCCATGAAGCCCAGGCTATTCTGGGGACTACTGACGGGGAGATGATAACCCGGTAGGTCATACACCAAGGAATAACCCGGCCCAAAGGACACTGTGCAGGATCCGGCCGAGGATAAGGAAACCTGTGAAGGCCCAAGTTTGTAGGCCCGGCGACCCGGGTTGTGGGTTGTTGTAAAGGAAAGATAGGGTTTGTGTGCCGTGTCCGGGTAGGAACCAGGGTGCGCCTTGGGGAATAAGCCAGGGGGTATGGGTGCTTTATAAACCAACCCCCGAGTCTAGTTTTAGACAGAGATCTAAGAACCCTAGCAACATCGTGTGATATCGAGCATCAAGTGTAATCCCAGAGTTGAGTTATTATATCAAGATCGGAGACTCGGCGACTTTGATTGCCGGCTACCAGATCGAATTGCACCATGTTTTCCTCTGAGCTAAACCCTCTCCCAAATACCTGTGTCGTCTTGCCCCAAGATCAGTTACCCCCGGTAACATCTGCCGTGATTATCCCACGACAGTTTGCACTGGAAAAGTTCAACGAAAAGAGCCAAGCTTGGCGGAGTGCACAAGTAAGACTCGGAGAGAACGATAAAGTGAGAGATATTTAACATAGAGTTAGGCCCTATGTCAAATATGCAAAGGCCATAGTGGCTCAAAACATCGCGGAAAAAAGGGTGACCCGGAGGACGGAAGCCCCGGGTCACGTGTTCCACAAAGCATATTACCTCGTTTTCTGCTGGAGTAGGCCGAGTCTCGTTACCCGGCACCCTCCAGTGGATGTTTTCTTGAGGGGGAAGGACCCCTAACTCGACCAATTCTTCCAACTTGGCCTTGGTAACCGAAGATCGCGCCTAGTTGGCGGATATGGAGTTTGTAGTCTTGACCTTGGTTGGCTGCTTCCCCTGCTTCTTGGGTGCCATGGGGTTAACCTGTAAAGCATCAGGTAGAAGAGCATGAGGAATGAGACTCGGAAGCTGCCAGTAGGTCGGGTACTGATAAGCGGTATCAAGACAACATGGAAGCTGAATATTATCCGGGTATCATTCTGCGGAGCGAGGTATAAACTATCCGGGTATCATGCATTGTTATAAAAGCTATGGAGGTTTATGTATTGATAAGCATCTGGGGGTGATGGATGGTTACCCGTGTATCTATTGCGAGCAAAAGAACCGGAAAGGGAGGATTTTCCGGCTGATAGAAGCAAGGGCGGAAAATTTGGACGGCCCGAGCCCGGATTGGAAATTCCATTTCTAGATTTCTGGCGAAATTAATGATTACAGGTAGTAGGAGAGTGAACTAAAGTCTATATCTTATCTATTGGGCGAGCTAGAACGAATACTAGCAACCTAATTTGGCGTGGCCGAGAAATCATTGGCGGGTCGATTTAGATCTAATCTGAGGTGAAATCAAGAAATTGCAAGAGCAAATTAAATGGATGCAAGAGACTTACTGGAGGAGATCTAAGTGAAGCTTTGCGGAGGCAAATAGCGCAAGCCTGTTGTCCCTTCGCGATTCCTGGCGGGCAGGTCGGAGGCCTGGCGGCGGATCTTGGCAGTGGGGCGGAGCGCGCTGTGGCGGAGCGCAGCCGACGACAGATGGGCTCCGGTGATGCGCGTGAGGTTTCCGTAATGGCGCTCCGTGGGCTTGCGCACGGAGGAAGGAAGGAAGAGAAATGGGGGAAAGTGAGCCGTTGGGGTTAGGGTTATCCCCAAGGGCCTATTTATAATGGCTCGGGTGGAAAAACTCAGTCCAACGGGCGGGACCCGGAAATTACGGGGTAACAGCTACCTGTTCGAGGTTTGCGAGATATGCTTCAAACACTGAGCAAGAGATCCTCTCTGGGGTATCAGGATCAACTATCGAGCAAAGTATGGAGTTTTGGCATTTTATCAAAGCTTAAACCAGGAAAGTTAAGCAAAGTATCTGGAAGGAAAGCCGGGTTACTATATGGCTGCCATGGAGTTAAGCCTAGCTACACAACAAAGCACTTTAACCCGGCCTCCCTACACTTGTGCATTTGATATTTTTGCAGGGAATAGCCAGTGCTTCAGGGAAGAATCCGTGAAGCCCAAGCTATTCTGGGGACTACTGATGGAGGGATAATAACCCGGTAGGCCAACTCCAAGGTGTAACCCGGCCCAAGGGACACGGCGCAGGATCCGGCTAAGGATAAAGAAACTTCTGGAAGGCCCAAAGTTTGTAGGCCTCGTAACCCGGATTGTGGGTTGCGGTAAGGAAAGCTAGGGTTTGTAAGCAGTGTCCGGGTAGGATTCAGGGTGCGCCTTGGAGGGCAAGTCAGGGGGTACGGTGCTTTATAAACCGACCCCTAAGTCTAGTTTAAAGAAATCTAAGAACCCTAGTAATATCGCTTGATATCGAGCATCCAGTGTAACCCGAGAGTTGAGTTATTGTATCAAGATCGGAGACTCGGCGACTTTGATTGCCGGCTACCAGATCGATTATCATCATGTTTTCCTCTGGGCTAAACCCTCTCCCAAACGCCTGTGTCGTCTTGCCCCAAGATCAGTTACCCCCGGTAACGTCTGCCGTGATTATCCCACGACAAGGAACTTCGGGATTCGTGGGGTCCAATGCCGAGAATATTTCGAGAACAACTTTTCTGAAATAAAAAAAAGCAGAAAACAGGGAACTGGCACTTGGCATCTTCTCAATAGGTTAGTCCCGGAAAACGTAAGAAAACGTAGGACAAAATACGGAAAACATGTAGCAGTTGGCATAATATCATCATGGAACATCAGAAATTATAGATACTTTGGCGACGTATCTGGCGCGCCTGGGGGTGGAGAGGCCACCCTGGTGGCCCACCGGTGTATCCCTTTCGCCTATTTATTCCCCTCCAAAGGAAAACCCTAGGTACGTGATAAAAAATCCCCGAAAAGTTCCGCAGCCGCCGTTGTCGTCAACCTTAGATCAGGGGGGTTCTGAAGCTGTCTCCCGGCACCCTGCCAGAGAGGAGAACATCACCGGAGGCCTCTTCATCACCATGTCTGCCTCCGGAGTGATGCGTGAGTAGTTCATCCATGGACTACGGGTCCATAGCAGTAGCTAGATGGTTGTCTTCTCCTCCTATGCCTCAATGTTTAGATCTCGTGAGCTTCCTAACATGATCAAGATTGTTCTTATGTAATTCTATGTGTTGTGTTTGCTGGGATCCGATGAATATTGAACTGATGCCAAGTTGATTATAGTCTTTATTGGATATGTTATTTGTGATCTTGCATGCTTTCCGTTGCTAGTGGTTGCTCTGGCCAAGTAGTTTCTAGTGACTCCAAGAGGGAGTATTTATGCTCGATAGTTGGGTTCATGCCTCCTTTTCGCCTGTGCTCGAGTGATAGAAACGTGACGGGGGAGGATGTGTTGTTGCCACTAGGGAGAAAACAGCGGTGTGAGTGCCCACGTGCACAATCATTGCTTACATTACACACATTGCTTAATGCGATTATCTGTTGCTTGCAACTTAATACCCAAGGGGGTAGGATGATAACCTGAGGGTGGATTATTAGTCATAGATGCAATTGGATTATGGTCTATGTATATTGTTGTAATGCCCGCACTAAATATCATAGTAGCTAGTCATCATGTCATGAATGTGCACTATGGTGCAACCTCTATTTGTCAATTGCCCAGCTGTAATTTGTTCACCCAGCATGCTATTTTTATGGAGAGATGCCACTAGTGAACCTATGAAGCTCGGTCCATTTTCCTACACTGTTAAACAAACCACTACAATTCCCTGCTTTCTTTACTTACTGAATGCATCATCCACCATTTTCCACACTATACGTCTAATCTTTGTTTTCAGCAAGACCGGTGAGATTGACAACCTCACTGTACCGTTGGGACAAAGTATTTTGGTTGTGTTGTGTGCAGGTTCCGCGTTGTTGCTGACACCGGTGAGGCGCCATCACCACCGTCAGTGGCATCAACCTTCCGAAGATCCTCTTTCTCCTACTAGATTGATAACCTTGGTTCTTAGCTAAGGGAAATTCTTACCATTGTATTCATCACACCCTCCTCTTGGGGTTCCCAACACGCCATCCCAAGCATCATGAATTCCTGGCGCCGTTGTCGGGGACTTAAAAGTCATCATCATCAAGAAGTCTCCCCGTGAAGACACCATCAAGGCGTAGCAAACAATTTCTGGTGCCGTTGCCGGGGAGGAAGAAGTCTTCTGGCAAGGGGAGTCTCTCACTCTCAACCTCTTTATTTTGTTTATTGTCTTGTTTTTATTTTTTTCTTGTTTTGCTTCTTTAGATCAAAAACACAAAAAAATAGTTTACTTTATAGTTGTTATTTATTTGCTTGCTTTTATTTTGCTAAAATGAGTTCCTCTGAGAATATTAAGTTGTGTGACTTCACTAGCACAAACAACAATGATTTTATTTGCACACCTATTGCTCCACCTGCTGCTACTGCTGCTTTCTATGAAATTAAACATGCTTTATTAAATCTTGTTAGGAAAGAGAAATTTTCTGGTGTTAGTACTAATGATGATGCTGCTCACCTTAATAATTTTGTTGAACTATGTGAGATGCAAAAATATAAATATGTGGATGGAGATATTATTAAACTGAAATTATTTCCTTTCTCTTTGAGAGGAAGAGCAAAAGAATGGTTGCTATCTTTGCCTAGAAATAGTATTGATTCATGGACTACATGTAAAATGCTTTCATTGGAAAATATTATCCTCCTACCAAGATTATATCCTGAGAAGTGACATAATGAATTTTAAACAATTAGATAATGAACATGTTGCTAAAGCTTGGGAAAGAATGAAAACTATGGTGAAGAATTGTCCCACTCATGGACTGCCTACTTGGATGATTATACAAACCTTTTATGCAGGTCTGACTTTCTCCTCAAGGAACCTATTGGATTCAGCTGCTGGAGGTACCTTTATGTCCATCACTTTGGGAAATGCAACAAAGCTTCTTGATGATATGATGATAAATTATTCAGAGTGGCACACTGAGAGAGCTCCATAAGGTAAGAAGGTAAATTCTGTTGAGGAAACCTCCTCTTTGAGTGAAAGGCTTGATGCTATTATGTCTATGCTTGTTAATGGTAAAGCTCAAATTGATCCAAATAATGTTCCTTTAGCCTCTTTAGTTGCTCAAGAAGAGCATGTTGATGTGAACTTTATTAGAAATAATAATTTTAACAACAATGCTTATAGAAATAATTTTGGTGGAAAAAATTATAAGTCCTATCCTACTAATAATGGTTATGGTAATTCTTATGGAAATTCCTACAATAATAATAAAATCTCTACCTCTGATCTTGAAAACATGCTTATAGAATTTATTAGCACACAAACTACTTCTAATAAATGTGTTGAGGAAAAGCTTGGTAAAATAGATGTTCTTGCCTCTAAAGTAGATAGCCTAGCTATTGATGTTGATTTTCTAAAACTGAAGGTTTTGCCACATGATGTTAAAGAAAGTAAAACTTTGAATTCCATCCAAGTTCGAATTGATAATAATGTTAGGTTGATGGCTGAATTACGTCCTAGGTGGGAAAGAGAAGATGAATTGGCTATAAAGAATAATATTGCTAGAGTTTGCACTATCACCACCACTAGTAAAATTAAAGCTCCAAGTTCTAGTAAACCTCCTACTATCAATGGTAAAGTAGTTGGTGTTAACAAAGTGTCCACCCCTTCGGTGAAACGTGCTAAATTGCCTCAAATAGCTGAAATTGCTTCTCATAAAAGTGCTAAATTTTTTAGAGATGTGGGAGATAATGGTCCCATTACTTTTGATGATAATAATTTTGATTTTTATGATTACAATATCTCTGAAGTTATTATGTTTCTACAAAATCTTGCTGGAAGTCCCAATGCTAGTGCCATGAATATGGCATTTACTAAACATATTACCAATGCTCTCATGAAAGTTAGAAGAAAAGCTGAAACTTGAAACATCTATCCCTAGGAAATTAGATGATGGTTGGGAGCCCATCATTAAGATAAAATTAAATGATTTTGATTGCAATGCTTTGTGTGATCTTGGTGCTAGCATCTCTGTTATTCCTCATGAGCTTTATGATATGCTTGATCTACCACCGTTGGAACACTGTTATTTGGATGTTCATCTTGCTGATAATGCTAAGAAGAAAACTTTTGGTAGAATTGATGATGTTCTTATTATGATTAAGAACAACCTTGTCCCTGTTGATTTTGATGTTATAAACATTGAATGTAATGCTTCTTGTCCTATTGTTTTGGGAAGACCTTTTCTTACAAATGTTGGTGTTGTTATTGATATGAAAGAGGGGAGTATTAAATATCAATTCCCACTCAAGAAAGGTATGGAACACTTTCATAGAAAGAGAATGAAGCTAACTTTTGACTCTATTATTAGATCAAGTTATTATGTTGATGCTTCCTCACTTGAAACTACTTGAATTGCTTTCTATGCCTAGCTGAAAGGCGTTAAAGAAAAGCGCTACCGGGAGACAACCCGTTTTATTTCTCCGTTTTCAACCCATTTTCCGTCGTTTCTTTCTGTGTGCTTTACACCTGGGTGTTGTCTATTTCCTTAAAAACTCTGCTGTATCTTTTATTTTGTGTCTTTGTTGAGCCAAGTAAAGCCTCTAGTGGGAAGTTGAGACTATATTTCGGATTTCTGCGCAAGAAAAGCCTTTACTTGGAGCGTCTTTTATTTTTTGCTTTCAGTTTACTTTTATTTTTGCAATAATCTTTTTTGGACCCCAACATTCTTTTATTGGAGAGTGACATGCTCCGCTTTTTCATGGGAATACTTTGTATTCTTAATCTTTGTCTGGCTGCTGCATTTATTTAGCTTCTGTTTTGCATTCATCTCTTATTTAGAGCTGTTAGTACTCTCTAGTTTTCATTGTTATATTCTTAGAGAGAGTTTTAGTTGTCATATATATGTGCTTGGTTGAGAATATAAATGCTTATGTCGTAGTTGGTATAGTGGAAAAATTCGCATGGTCTTGTAGATCACTAAGCTGCTTCACTTAAATCACTGCTATTGTTTTGAGATATTAATTTGCTTAATGGATAAACGGGAAGGACTTGTAAGTAGAAACTTTTAATGGATGGTCTAAGAAACTTGAAACTGTGCCACACTTAAATAGCCAACTGATAGAAACAATGGTATATGATTGCTATGAGTGATACATTTCTAATCGGCCTATTGTTACACGCTACGGTCGGGGTAGCTAACCATGACTTGTCACTGCCACAGACCCTCTTGGAGTGATTGCATTGTGCCTTGTAGAGATGATTTTGTTGCTGCAATATTTTCACTCGTGAGTCTATGTTGCGGTTCCTGGCACTTCCACCATCCATATTTGCTAGCCTCTTCGGTATTGTGCATTTCCCTTTCTCACATTGAGAGTTGGTGCAAACTTCGCCAGTGCATCCAAATCCCGTGGGAGGACTTTGTTCTCCTACACATAAGCCCATATATTCTTCCTCAAAACAGCCACCATACCTACCTATCATGGCATTTCCATAGCCATTCCGAGATATATTGTTGCACAAAATCCACCTCCATTATGTTACTTGATGATGAGCTTCATGGTTATTTATGCATACTGCCACACTGGCAGGAGCATGCTGTTGGATACATCAGAGATATTCCATTATGAGTTATGAGTACTAAAAGTGTGATGATTCATTGTAATATAGGATGTTGCCCCTACCGGTGAGGATATATAAAAAATGAAAAGGCCCAAAAAGAAAAGGAAAAAAGGTCCAAAGAGAGAATAAAGAGAGAGGGAGCACATCACTGTCCTTTATACCACACTTGTGCTTCATGTTTAGAACCAATGATTCAGTTTGGAGAAAGTTTTCATATTATCATTCATTCATAACTATATGGGGAACTTTACATTGTAGAACTTGGCCTGTATATCCCAATGATGAGCCTCCTCAAATGAGCTCTAGGTATTCATGAGCAAGCAAGTTGTATGCACCCCCACTAGTTCCATTAGAGAGCTTTCATACACTTATAGCTCTATGTGCATCCGTTGTGTGGCAATCCCTACTCCTTGCATAGCTTCAGTTGTAAGACTTTCTCTTGTCTAATGACCACTTTCAGCTTTGTGAGCCTTTCTTCCATTGACCGTCCAAACCCCCCATAATGTTCTCTTTGCCATAACATCCCGGTGCCAGGGACCAACGCAGAACACTTGCTTATTTTTGGTGTGCAAATAGTTTAAGATTCAAGCATTGCATCGTGTGGAAAGCTTGACTTGATCCTAACAGGGGTTGTGAAGATCGTTTGACGTGCATGATATTGTTGTTCTTGAAAGCTTAAATCATCTCTAATAAACTTTGCACGGTTGATAGTCTTTTAGTATTGATTCATTAAAAGTTTTACTTCTTTCTTCTTTGTTTATGCATTACTTGTTGATATCAAATATAGATCACAACTTTAGTTCATTTGATCCTAGTTTACATGCTATGCTTTACATATTATGATCAAGATTGTGTGCTAGCATGTCACCTCATAAATTATTTTGTTTTATCGTTTACCTACTCGAGGACAAGTAGAACTAAGCTTGGGGATGCATGATATGTCTCCAACATATCTATAATTTCTGATGTTCAATGTTGATATTATGCCAATTGCTACATGTTTTCTCCCTTCTTTATAGCATTTTACACGTTTTCTGGGACTAACCTATTAACAAAATGCCAACTGTCAGTTCCCTGTTTTCTGTTGTTTTTTATTTCAGAAAAGTTGTTCTGGAAATATTCTCGGAATTGGACCCCACGAATCCCGAAGTTCCTATTTTCCCTGGAAGCATCCAGAAGTCCGAAGAGGAGTCGAAGATGGGCACCAGGGGGCCCTCACCATAGCCAGGCGCAACCGCCCCCCCTGGTCGCGCCTGGGGGTGGTGAGGCCACCCTGGTGGCCCAACGAGGTCTCCCTTTCTCCTATTTATTCCCCTCCGAAGGAAAACCCTAGGTACCTGATAAAAAATCCCCGAAAAGTTCCGCAGCCGCTCTCGTCGTCAACCCTAGATCAGGGGGGTTTCTGAAGGTGTCTCCAGGCACCCTGCCGGAGAGGATATCATCACCGGAGGCCTCTTCATCAGATGCCTGCCTCCGGAGTGATGTGTGAGTAGTTCATCCTTGGACTACGGGTCCATAGCAGTAGCTAGATGGTTGTCTTCTCCTCCTATGCCTCAATGTTTAGATGTCGTGAGCTGCCTAACATGATCGAGATTGTTCTTATGTAATTCTATGTGCTGTGTTTGCTGGGATTCGAAGAATAATGAACTTATGCCAAGTTGATTATAGTCTTTATTGCAAATGTTATTTTTGATCTTGCATACTTTTCGTTGCTAGTGGTTATTCTGGCCAAGTAGTTGCTAGTGACTCCAAGAGGGAGTATTTATGCTAGATAGTTGGGTTCATGCCTCCTTTTCTCCTATGCTCGAGTGACAGAAACGTGACAGGGGAGGATGTGATGTTGCCACTAGGGAGAAAACAGCAGTGTGAGTGCCCGCGTGCACAATCATTGCTTACATTACACACATTGATTAATGTGATTATCTGTTGCTTGCAACTTAATACCTAAGGGGGTTCGGATGATAATCTGAGGGTGGATTATTAGTCATAGATGCAGTTGGATTACGGTCTATGTATATTGTTGTAATGCCCGCACTAAATATCATAGTAGTCATCATGTCATGAATGTGCACTATGGTGCAACCTCTATTTGTCAATTGCCCGGCTGTAATTTGTTCACCCAGCATGCTATCTTTTATGGAGAGACACCACTAGTGAACCTATGAACCCCGGTCCATTTTCCTACACTGTTAAACAAAGCACTACAATTCCCTTGTTTCTTTACTTACTGCAAGCATACACCATTTTCCACACTATACGTCTAATCTTAGTTTTCAGCAAGACCGGTGAGATTGACAACCTCACTGTACTGTTGGGACAAAGTATTTTGGTTGTGTTGTGTGCAGGTTCTGCGTTGTTGTTGACACCGGTGAGGCGCCATCACCATCGTTAGTGGCATCAACCTTCCGAAGATCCTCTTTCTCCTACTGGATTGATAACCTTGGTTCTTAACTGAGGGAAATTCTTACCGCTATACTCATCACACCCTCCTCTTGGGGTTCCCAAGACGCAATCACGAGCATCAAGAATTTGTGGCGCCGTTGTCGGAGACTTAAAATTCAGCATCATCTAGAAGTCTCCCCGTCAAGGCACCATCAAGGCACAGCACCGTTCCACACTCAAATAACCAGTTGACAGGATAATGGTATATCACTTCCTTTGCTGATAGCAATCATAATGGCTTTTTGTTACGCGCTATGGTCGGGGTAGCTACAATGACTTGTCACTGCCATGGACCCTCTTGGAGTGATTTTCATTATGCCTTGTGAGATCATGATTTTATTTGGAATATTTTAACTTGTGAGTTCTATGTTGCGGTTTTCTGGCACTTCCACCATCCATATTTTCTAGCCTCTTCGGTATTGTGCATTGCTAACTCTCACATTGAGAGTTGGTGCAAACTTCGCCAGTGCATCCAATCCCCGTGGGAGAACTTTGTTCTTCTACACATAAGACAAAATTTTATCTTCCTCAAAACAGCCATCATACCTACCTACCATGGCATTTCCATAGCCATTCCGAGATATATTGCCATATAACATCCATCATCATTATGTTACTTGTCATGTTTCATTGATATTTTGCATACTGCTACACTGGCAGGAGCATTTAGTTCTATTTTCATCAGAGATATTTCAGTTTGAGTGATGAGTACGAAAAGTTTGTTGATTAAATGTAAAATAGAGTGTTGCCCCTACCAGTGAGGTTATATACCAAAAAAAAAAGACCAAAGAGAAAAAAGAAAGAAAGAGGCAAAAGAGATATAATAAAGAGAGAGGGGGCAGCACTACTATCATTTATGCCACACTTGTGCTTGTTTAGCATCATTACTTCAGTTTGGAGAGAGTTTTCATATTGTGACTTTCATAACTATGTGGGGAACTTACATTATAGAAATTGGCTTGTATATTCCATTGATGAGCCTCCTCAAAAGAGCTCTAGGTATTCGTGAGCATGCAAGTTGGATGCACTCCCCACTAGTTCTATTGGAGAGCTTTCATACACTTATAGCTCTATGTGCATCCTCTGTGTGGCAATCACTACTCCTTGCATAACTTCGATTATAAGACTTCCACTTGTCTAATGATCACTTTCAGTTGTGTGAGACTTTCTTCCATTGACCATCCAAACCCCCATAATGTTCTTTTAGCCACAACATCCCGGTGCCAGGACCCAATACAGAACGCTTGCTTGTTTTGAGTGCACAATTATTCGAATGATTTTCCTATGTGCATATTGTTGTCACTTGACTTGATCCTAACAGGAGTTGTTGTGAGAGTTTGATGCCTTGGATGATTATATTGTTTTTTTGAAGCTTAAATCATCTTTAATATACTTTGCACAGTGGATTGTCTTTTAGTATTGATTCATTGAAAAGTTTTACTTTGTTCTTCCTAATGGTTTATACATTATTCTATTTGATATCAACTTTAAACTACAAGCTTTATTCATTTGATCCAAGTTTACATGCTTTACATTACTATCATGATCAAGTTTACGTTGGTAGCATGTCACCTTAGAAATTATTTGTTTTGTCGTTTACCTACTCGACGACGAGTAGGAACTAAGCTTGGGGATGTTGATACGTCATATACATATCTATAATTTCTGATGTTCCATGTTGTTTTCATGCATTATGTTATATGTTTTCCTTAGACTTTATGTCATTTTTATCAATTTCCCGGGACTAACCTATTGACAAGATGCAACAGAGCAAGTTCCCTATTTTCTTCTGTTTTTAGTTTCAGAAAAGTTGTTCTGGAAATATTCTCGGAATTGAAAAATCTGAAGCCCGAAAGTTTTAGAATTCCCGAAGGTTCCACGAAGTCCCGAAGGGGGGCCACACCATAGGGCAGCGTGCCCCCCTAGCCGCGCCTGGGGGTGGTGTGGGCCCCTCGGGCATCAACCGCCATCGCCCCTTCGCCTATTTATCCCCCCGATACGTTAACCCTAAAAAGATACCACTTTTAGCCGAGAAAAACCCGAGGAAGCCGTCATCGTCAACCCAAGATCGGGAGGGTTCTGGAGCTCTCCCCGACACCCTACCAGAAGGGAAATTCATCACCGGAGGGGTCTACACCACCATTCCCGCCTCCGGAGTGATGCGTGAGTAGTTCATCCCTAGACTATGGGTCCATAGCAGTAGCTAGATGGTTGTCCTCTACACTTTATGCCTCATGTTTAGATCTCGTGAGCTGCCTCACATGATCAAGATCATCAATTTGTAATTCTACATGTTGTGTTTGCTGGGATCCGATGATTATTGAATGCTATGTCTTTTGATTAGAAATCTATCATGTTATCTTCATGTGTATGTTATTTATGATCTTGCATGGTCTCCGTTGTTAGTAGATGCTCTGGCCAAGTAGATGCTAGTGACTCCAAGAGGGAGTATTTATGCTCGATAGTGGGTTCATGCCTCCTTGGCAAGTGACAGACACGTGACAGATGGAGGATGGGTTGTTGCCATTAGGGAGAAAACAACGATGTTTACTTCGTTTACATTTTCTACATTAGACACTTTGCTTATTGCTTTTATCCGTTGCTTGCAACTTAATACCTAATGTTTGTTCGGAAGATATTTGAAGGGTGGATCATTAGCCATAGATGCAGTTGAATGCCGATCTATGTATTTTGTTGTAATGCCCGCATGAATCTCATAGTCATCTTTATGTCATGCATGTTTCTTTATTTTTCAATTGCCCAGCTGTAATTTGTTCACCACGCATGTTAGCTATCTTTTATGGAGAGACACCTCTAGTGTACTGTGGACCCTGGTCCATTTTCTCATACCGATAATACAACCACCGCAATTACTGTTTTCACACTGTTGCTACTGTTTTCATTTTGTTCTCATACTGTTTTCCACACCATATGTTTAACCTCTTTGTGTTCAGCAAAACCGGTGAGATGGACAACCTCACTGATTCGTTGGGGCAAAGTGATTTGATTGTGTTGTGTAAGTTCCACGTTGCTGCTGAATCGGTAGTGCGCCCTAACATCTCAACTGCATGAACCTTCTGAAGTTACTCCTTCCTCCTACTGGTCGATTCAACCTTGGTTTCTTTCTGAGGAAAACTTGCTGTCGTGGTCATCAAACATTCCTCTTGGGGTCTCCCAACGAACGTGTGTTCCACGCACATCACTGGGCAATTGATAGATAATGAAACATGCATGACATGATGATTACTAGGAGATTCATGCGGGCATTACAAAAATATACATAGACTGTCATCCAACAACATCTATGACTAATAATCCAACCTCTAAATATCATCTGAACAAACGTTGGGTATTAAGTTGCAAGCAACATATAATCGCAGTAAACAAAGTGTATAATGTAAACAATGTAAACAAAGTAAACATCGTTGTTTTCTCCCTAATGGCAACAGCACATCCTCCATCCTTCACGTTTCAGTCACTTGAGCACAGATGCAAAGGACGCATGAACCCACTATCAAGCATAAATACTCCTTCTTGGAGTCACTAGTATCTACTTGGCCAGAGCATCTACTAACAATGGAGAGCATGCAAGATCATAAATAACATACATATGAAGATAACATGATATATTGATAATCAAGAGACATAGCATTCAATAATCATCGAATCCCACAAACACAACATGTAGCATTACAATATGATGATCACGATAATGTGAGGCAGCTCACGAGATCTAAATATGAGGCATAAAGAGGAGAGGACAACCATCTAGCTACTGCTATGGACCCGTCGTCCAAGGATGAACTACTCACGAATCACTCCGGAGGTGGGCATGGTGGTATAGAGACCTCCGGTGATGATTTTCCCTCTCGACATGGTGCTATGGAGAACTCCAGAACCCTCCTGATCTCGGGTTGACGATGACGGCGGCCTCGGGTGTTCTCGCGGAAAAGTGGTATCTTTTTAGGGTTCACGCATCAGGAAGAATATATGGGCGAAAAGGCGATGGCGATGGGCGCCGAGGGGCCCACACCACCCCCAGGGGCGGCCAGGGGGCGCGCTGATGTCTACGCACGCTTCTATTCTTGTAGACAGTGTTGGGCCTCCAAGTGCATAGGTTTGTAGAACAACAGCAAGTTTATCTTAAGTGGACTACCCAAGGTTTATCGAACTCAGAGAGGTAGAGGTCAAAGATATCCCTCTCAAGCAACCCTGCAATTAAGATACAAGAAGTCTCTTGTGTCCCCAACACACCCCCATATACTTGTCAGGTATATAGGTGCACTAGTTCGGCGAAGAGATAGTGAAATGCGAGTAATATGGATGGTTATAAGTAATAATAGCAATCTAAAATAAATATGGCAGCAAGCAAACATGTAACAGAACAGGCGGAAAATGGTGTTTCAATGCTTTGAAACAAGGCCTAGGGATCCTACTTTCACTAGTGGACACTCTCAACAATGATCACATAATTGAATAACTAGATATCTTCTCTTCACTATGCTACTCCAAACCACTCTCCGGTCGAATAACAAACACCACTTCATTGCGTAGGGCTCTAACAGCACTCCTCAAGTTTGTATTCACATGTGTAGTTAACCCCATGTTGTCACTATGAGCGCCCTAGAAGGTACTAAGCAAACTCCACAATTTCATAGGGTCATCCAACGCAAGATATAAATATCATGCTAAACCACACGGTGCACACACTGTCACCTTTACACCGTGATCAAAGTGTTTACGGAGATCTCATAACAAAGCCACTTGAGTAGCATAATACATGAGGAGAAACATCTACTAATTCAACTAGATACAACGCTCATGATCACATAAAGATCACACCATGGGAGAGAGAGATGAACCACATAGCTACCGGTAGAGCCCTCAGCCTCGGGGGAGAACTACTCCCTCCTCATCATAGGAGACAGCAACAGCGATGGAGATGGCTTTCGGGGGCACTTCCCCGTCCCGGCAGGGTGCCAGAATAGAGATCTGTCCCCCCCGAAACTTGTCGACGGCGGAGCTACAGATGTACTTTGTGGAAAAGGTCGATTCTTCTAGGGTTTCTGCATCGGGGAGTATATATAGGCGAAAGGGCGATGCCGGGGGGTGGCCAGGGAGCCCACACCACCTGGTGGCGCGGCCAGGGGGTGGTGGCGCACCCTATGGTGTGTCCACCCTGTGGCCCCCCTCCGGGGCTCTTCTGGACTTCTGGATACTACCGGGACTTCTAAGACTTCTGGCTTTCGAATCGTCCAATTCCGAGATTAATTCCAGAACAGCTTTTCTGAAACTAAAAACAACAGAAAACATGAAACTTGCACTTGGCATCTTTTTAATAGGTTAGTCCCAAAAAATCGATAAAAATGACATAAAGAAGGGAGAAAACATGTAGCAATTGGCATAATATTATCATGGAGCATTAGAAATTATAGATACGTTGGAGAGGTATCAAGCACCCCCAAGCTTAGTTCCAACTCGTCCTCGAGTAGGTAAATGATAAAACAATAATTTCTAAGGTGACATGCTACTAACATAAACTTGATCATAAAAACATAAAAGCATATGCAAGCTGAGATCATAGAACTTCAAAAAAAATGATAATAAAACTTTAATAATAAAGCAAAGCAAACAGTTTTCATCATGAAGATTATCTCAAATAAAGGATCATGAGTAATAATGCAAAGAAAGATAAACGTTTGTTTCAGGTATAGAGAAAGCATGGCAAAGTGATATTTCGCTAGTCCTTAAGAGTGGGGCATAACATAAATGTCAGGACACCTTCAAAGTTTATGAGGGAGACTAGAGCAAATAATTTTAGAACAAATAATATCACATCATGAAGTGATTATTGATATTTGTGGGGAAATGCATGCGGAACTAAGAATGGCAAAAATGCTCTCTCAACTGTGCATAAAGTTATAAGATGAAGACTCAACATAAAAGTAAAAGAAAGGCCCTTCGCAAAGGGAAGCAGGGATCACTCATGTGCTAGAGATATTTATTTTATTAAACAAAGGTATTAACAGTTTGACACTCCTCCCATCCATCTTTCACAAACCATGGCTAACCGAATCCTCGGGTGCCTGCCAACAATCACATACCATGGAGGAGTGTCTATATTTTGGGAGATGTATGCTAATGTCAACGAATGGTAAACAGAAAATACAGTATGTCACAAGCCAACTGGATTCACAAGAGCGGCTCCCATATGAAGGACGCATATGGGTAGAAGGTCATCCATCTTTCTCTTTTGTTTACACAATTATGCTTTGACTGATAAATCAGGGGCAAAAATAGTGAAGAGCTTTTGTATGTATTAATTTGCGGCTGGGCACCCTGCTGCCAGCTCTTCTATCATTTGGATAAGCGGATGAATACACTAGTCCAGGGTGTGAAATCCAATCAACAAGTGAGATAAATATTCTCTATTGACGTCCTCATGAGCAAAAACAGGAACATAAACCAGGAGTAATTTTGAAGGTTTTAGAGGTAACACATGAGCAATTTAGTTGGAGTGGCAGTCAAATACCACATGTAGGTAGGTATGGTGGACACGATGGTAAAAAATTTGGTTTAAGGGAGTTTGATGCACGAGTAGAGCTCATACTCAGTACAGGTTGAGGCTAGCAAAAGACTAGGAGCGACAAATCAAGAGAGCATAAGAGCCATAATCATGCATAGCGACATAAACATCATTAATTAAAGCATAAGCGGTATCACAAGTTCAAAAAATAAATGATCATAGAGGCTATTAGTGACTGGTTCATAGTCATAAACATGGTGTGAGCATGCGCCAAGTCAACCAAATAAAACAGCCAAAAGAGAATACAATAAATTTATGCTTCAGTATGACAAGAACAACTCATGAATCTTTCAATGGAACATTAAACACTCTCAACTATTTGAGGCTAATCATGCTTCTCAATAACCACAAGGATTTAAAACTAAAATAATATCTAGCATGATATGAAAAAGTTCTAGCCACAGTCTATACAAGCTTCTACTTGCACCATTAAAAATTCTACTTTAAGCAGCACTTTCTTTTCCCAACAAGCACCATACAAGATATGTTTTAACAAAAATACTATTCATGATACATCCAGCAAACATGAGAGTACTCACATAACACTACTAAAACTAATAGCTCTGAATAAGAGATGCATGGAAACAAAGGCTAAACGCGGTACTAGCAAAAAGTGAACGCTCACAGAACAATAAGAATGAACGCTAGAGTGTTCTAAACAATAAAAACGGAGCGTGTCTCTCTCCCACACAAGTATTATAAGAATCAACCATTTATTATAGAAAAGAAAACCAAACAAACTGAAAAAAATGCTCCAAGTAAAGCACATAAGATGTGACCAAATAAAAATATAGTTTCACTAGAAATGACCTGATAATCCGTCGATGAAGAAGGGGATGCCTTGGGCATCCCCAAGCTTAGACGCTTGAGTCTTCCTGGAATTTTCTGGGATGTACCACCAGGGCATCCCCAAGCTTAGGCTCTTCACTCTTCTTGATCACGTCATATCATCCTCTTCTCTTAACACTTGAAAACTTCCTTCACACCAAACTTCTCACAATCTTCATTAGCAACGTTAGTGCAATCGAAATAATAAATTCACATGGTTCAGTTTCAACACAAGCCTAACACTAATAAACACATTAGATACTGTCACAACTTCTTTTAAAACTCTTTTTCTCAAAAGAACACCAAAAGAAAGAGATTAAGAGGCAAATGCAATTATTGGCAGAAATCTGTCAAAACAGAACAACAGGTAAAGATCGATTTTTTAGAAAATCTTCTGTTGATCAAATAAAAAGTGGTCAACTAAGAAAAGTTGCGTATATAGCCCCGAATGACGCACAAAAAAACTCAGGTCATTTTGAATTTTCTATGATTTTATACAGAATAAACAGTGGACAGCAGAAATCCGAAATATAGTCTCAACTTTCCGCTAGAGGCTTTACTTGGCTCAACAAAAACACAAAATAAAAGATACAACGGGGTTTCTAAGGAAATAGACAACACCCAGGTGCAAGTAAACAAAAGAAAACAAAGGAAAACGGGTTGAAAACAGAGAAATAAAACGTGTTGTCTCCCTGTAGCGCTTTTTCTTCAACGCCTTTCAGATAGGCACAATGATTTTTTAAAAGATGATCACATAAGAATAAGAGTTTAAGAACAATAAGAGAGCATCAAGAAGAAAATATAAAACACATTTAAGTCTAACCCACTTCCTATGAAAACGAATTTTGTAGAAAAACAAGTCAACGAAGCACAAAGTGACTAGCATAGGAAGACAAAATAAGTGCAACATCATAAATTTCAACATAAAGAGGGGAAACTTAATATTGTTGAGATGCATAAAACCATGTTTCCCTCTCTCATAATAACTTTCAGTAGCATCATGAATAAAATTAACAATATATCTATCACATAAAACATTCTTATCACGAGCCACATGCATAAAAGAATTAATACTCTCCACATAAGCATAGTCATTCTTATTAATAGTAGTGGGAGAAAATTCAACAAAATAGCTATCATTATTATTCTCATCACCATAATCATTAAATATAGGAGGCATATTGTAATCGATAGTAGGTGGACTGAAAATATCATATTCATCATTGTAAACAGGTGGAACTCGAATACCACAATCATTATAATCATCATATATTGGAGGCAAAGTATCATCAAAGAAAATTTCCTCCTCAAAATTTGGGGGACTAGAATATCATATTCATCAAAACAAGCTTCCCCAAGCTTAGACTTTTCCATAGCATTAGCAATAATGGTGTTTAAAGAGATCATACTAATAACATTGCGTTTAGGATGCAAATAAAGTTCCATAGGTTTTTTAATTTTCTCTTCAAACACTTCATGTCCTAACTCAAGATAAATATTATAAATCTCTCTCATATTTTTGTTGTTTTCCATTAAGCCTAACTGGTGAAAACAAGAAACAAAAAGATTTAATTGCAGAATCTAAAGGAAATAACTTCGAGCACTCACACCCGAGGATGTAAGTACCATTTACCTTACCTCCCCGGCAACGGCACCAGAAAAGAGCTTGATGTCTACGCACTCTTCTATTCTTGTAGACAGTGTTGGGCCTCCAAGTGCACAGGTTTGCAGAACAACAGCAAGTTTCCCTTAAGTGGATTACCCAAGGTTTATCGAACTTAGGGAGGCAGAGGTCAAAGATATCCCTCTCAAGCAACCCTGCAATTAAGATACAAGAAGTCTCTTGTGTCCCCAACACAACCAATATACTTGGCAGGTATATAGGTGCACTAGTTCGGCGAAGAGATGGTGAAATGAGAGTAATATGGATGGTTATAAGTAATAATAGCAATCTGAAATAAATATGGAAGAAAGCAAACATGTAGCAGAACAGGCGGAAAACTGTGTTTCAATGCTTGGAAACAAGGCCTGGGGATCCTACTTTCACTAGTGGACACTCTCAACAATGATCACATAATTGAATAACTAGATATCTTCTCTTCACTATGCTACACTGAATCACTCTCCGGTCGAATAACAAACACCGCTTCATTGCGTAGGGCTATAACAGCACTCCTCAAGTTTGTATTCCCATGTCTAGTTAACCTCACACTTTCACTATGAGCGCCCTAGAATGTACTAAGCAAACTCCACAATTTCATAGGGTCATCCAACTCAAGATATAAATATCATGCTAAACCACACGGTGCACACACTGTCACCTTTACACCGTGATCAAAGTGTTTATGGAGATCTCATAACAAAACCACTTGAGTAGCATAATACATGAGGAGAAACATCTACTAATTCAACTAGATACAAAGCTCATGATCACATAAAGATCACACCATGGGAGAGAGAGATGAACCACATAGCTACCGGTAGATCCCTCATCCTCGGGGGAGAACTACTCCATCCTCATCATAGGAGACAGCAACGGCGATGGAGATGGAGGTGGAGCCGCTGGAGATGGCTTCCGGGGGCACTGCCCCGTCCCGGCAGGGTGCCAGAACAGAGATCAGTCCCCCGAAACTTGTCGGCGCCAGCGGTGGAGCTACAGATGTATTTTGTGGAAAAGGTCGATTCTTCTAGGGTTTATGCATCGGGGAGTATATATAGGCGAAAGGGCGATGTCGGGGGGTGTCCTGGGGACCCACACCACCTGATGGCGCAGCCGAGGGTGGTGGCGCCACCCTGTGGCCCCCCTCCGGGGCTCTTCGGGACTTCTGGATGCTTCCGAGACTTCTAAGACTTCTGGCGTTCGAATCATTCAATTCCAAGAATATTTCCAGAACAACTTCTCTGAAACTAAAAACAGCAGAAAACAGGAAACTGGCACTTGGCATCTTGTTAATAGGTTAGTCCTGGAAAATCGATAAAAATGACATAAAGAAGGGAGAAAACATGTAGCAATTGGCATAATATTATCATGGAGCATCAGAAATTATAGATACGTTGGATACGTATCACGCGCCGCCCCATGGTGTGGCCCCCCTTCGGGCCTCTTCGGGACTCCGTGGAACTTTCGGGAATTCTAAGACTTTCGAGCTTCAAAGTGTCCAATTCTGAGAATATTTCCGGAACAACTTTTCTGAAACTAAAAAACTGCAGAAAACATGAACTAGCTCTGTGGCATCTTGTGAATAGGTTAGTCTCGGGAAATCGATAAAAATGACATAAAGTTTAAGGAAAACATGTAGCATATGGCATGAAAACAACATGCAACATCAGAAATTAAGGATACGTTTATTTGGGTTTAGGAGTAGGCATGTAAATAGGGGGAGTGTCGTCCTAACACATTGGGCTCTCCCTCCCCCGTTATGCCCCAAGTAAAAATTCATTTACATCTCTCTCTTCTAATGTTAAATTATGAGCTAAAATGTTGAGAAGCGGCAATGCACCCAAGATACATCTTCGCGGTGTCATACCACAATCTCATACATGGTGGTTGATGTCTATGCACGCTTCTATTCTTGTAGACAGTGTTGCGCCTCCAAGTACAGAGGTTTGTAGAACAGCAACAAGTTTCCCTTAAGTGGATCACCCAAGGTTTATCGAACTCAGGGAGGTAGAGGTCAAAGATATCCCTCTCAAGCAACCCTGCAATCAAGATACAAGAAGTCTCTTGTGTCCCCAACACACCCAATATACTTGTCAGGTATATAGGTGCACTAGTTCGGCGAAGAGAGGAGTAAAATGCAAGTAATATGGAGGATTATAAGTGATAATAACAATCTGAAATAAATATGGCAGCAAGCAAACATGTAGCAGAACCGGAGGAAAACGGTGTTTCAATTCTTGGAAATAAGGCCTAGGGATCCTACTTTCACTAGAGGACACTCTCAACAATGCTCACATAATTGAATGTATAAATATCATCTCTTCACTATGCTACTCCGAACCACTGTCCGGTCGAATAATGAACACTAATCATTGCGTAGGGGCTTTAACAGCACTCCTCAAGTCTATATTCCCTCTCTAGGGCACCCCAATGTCACTACGAGCGCCATAGATTAGTAAACAAACGCCACCGTTTCATAGATTCACCTTCCAACACAAGATATAAATATCATGCTAAACCACACGGTGCACACACTATCACCTTTACCCCGTGATCAAAGTGTTTACAGAGATAACAAAACCACTTGAGTAGCATAAAAGATGAAGATTAATCTACAGATTCAACTAGATTACAAAGCTCATGATCACATAAAGATCACACGATGGGAGAGAGAGATGAACCACATAGCTACCGGTAGAGCCCTCAGCCCCGGGGGAGAACTACTCCCTCCTCATCACAGGAGACAGCAACGGCGATGGAGATGGCGGTGGAGTCGAAGGAGACGGCTTCCGGGGGCACTTCCCCGTCCCGACAGGGTGCCAGAACAGAGATATGTCCCCGAAACTTGTCGGTGGCGGCGGCGGAGCTACGGATGTATTTTTTGGAAAAGGTCGATTCTCCTAGGGTTTATGCCTCGGGGAGTATATATGGGCGAAAGGGCGATGCCGGGGGGTGGCTAGGGGTCCCACACCCCTAGGTGGCGTGGCCATGGGGACCCGCGCCACCCCGTGGCCCCCCTCCGGGGCTCTTCGGGACTTCTGGATGCTTCCGGGACTTTTAGGACTTCTGGCTTTTGAATTTTCCAATTCCAAGAATATTTCCAGAACAACTTTTCTGAAACTAAAAACAGCAGAAAACAGGGAACTGGCTCTGTGGCATCTTGTTAATAGGTTAGTCTCGGAAAACATAATAAAACGTAGGAAAACATACGGAAAACATGTAGCAATTGGCATAATATCAACATGGAACATCAGAAATTATAGATGCGTTTGAGACGTATCAAGCATCCCCAAGCTTAGTTCCTACTCGTCCTCTAGTAGGTAAACGATAAAACAAAATCATTTCTGAGGTGACATGCTACCACACAATGTTAATCATAATATGTAAAGTAGAACATGAAACTAGGATCAAATGAACTAAAGATGTGATCTATATTTGATATCAACAAGTCATGCATAAACAAACAAGAAAGAAGTAAAACCTTTAATGAATCCATACTAAAAGACTATCAACCGTGCAAAGTTTATTAGAGATGATTTAAGCTTTCAAGAACAACAATATCATGCACGTCAAACTATCTTCACAACCCCTGTTAGGATCAAGTCAAGCTTTCCACATGATGCAGTGCTTGAATCTTAAACTATTTGTGCACTAAAAACAAGCAAGTGTTCTGCGTTGGTCCCTGGCACCGGGATGTTATGGCTAAGAGAACATTATGGGGGATTTGGAAGGTCAATGGAAGAAAGGCTCACAAAGCTGAAAGTGGTCATTAGACAAGAGAATGTCTTAAAACCGAAGCTATGCAAGGAGTAGGGATTGACACACAACAGATGCACATAGAGATATAAGTGTATGAAAGCTCTCCAATGGAACTAGTGGGGGTGCATCCAACTTGCTTGCTCGCGAAGACCCCTAGAGCTCATTGGAGGAGGCTCATCATTGGAATATACAAGCCAAGTTCTATAATGTAAAGTTCCCCACATAGTTATGAATGAATGATAATATGAAACCTCTCTCCAAACTGAAGTATTGGTGATAAACATGAAGCACAAGTGTGGTATAAAGGATAGTGATGCGCCCCCTCTCTCTTTGGCCCTTTCTCTTTTTCTTTTCTTTTTGGGCTTTTTCATTTTTTTATTTTATATATCCTCACCGGTAGGGGCAACATCCTATATTACAATGGATCATCACACTTTTAGTACTCATAACTCATAATTGAATATCTCTGATGTATCCAACTGCATGCTCCTGCCAGTGTAGCAGTATGCATAAATAACCATGAAGCTCATCATCAAGTAACATAATGGGGGTGGATGTTGTGCAGCAATATATCTCGGAATGGCTATGGAAATGCCATGATAGGTAGGTATGGTGGCTGTTTTGAGGAATAATATATGGGCTTATGTGTAGGAGAACAAAGTCCTCCCACGGGATTTGGATGCACTGGCGAAGTTTGCACTAACTCTCAATGTGAGAAAGGGCAATGCACAGTACCGAAGAGGCTAGCAAATATGGAGGGCGGAAGTGCCAGGAACCGCACCATAGACTCACAAGTTAAAAGATTACAGCAAGCAAATCATCTTACAAGGCAAAGTGCAAATCACTCCAAGAGGGTATGTGGCAGTGACAAGTCACTGTTAGCTACCCTGACCGTAGCACGTAACAAAAGGCTGATCAGAAATGTATCACTCGTAGCAATCATATACCATTGTTTCTATCAGCTGGTAATTTAAGTGTGGCACAATTTCAAGTTTCTTAGACCAACCATTAGAAGTTTATACTTACTAGTCCTTCCCGTTTATCCATTAAGCAAATTAATATCTCAAAACAACAGCAGTGATTCAAATGAAGTAGTTTAGTGATCTACAAGACCATGCGAATTTTTCCACTATACCAACTACCACATAAGCATTTCTATTCTCAACTAAAAAAGCTAATAGCTCTGAATAAGAGATGCATGAAAACAAAGGCTAAACACGGTACTAGCAAAATGTAAACACTCACAGAACAATAAGAATGAAAACTAGAATGTTCTAAGCAATGAAAACGGAGCGTGTCTCTCTCCCACAAAAGTATGATAAGATCCAACCATTTATTACAGCAAATAAAACCAAACAAACTGAAAACAAAAATAAAAAACGCTCCAAGTAAAGCACATAAAATGTGACCGAATAAAAATATAGTTTCACTAGAAGTGACCTGATAATTTGTTGATGAAGAAGGGGGTGCCTTGGGCATCCCCAAGCTTAGACGCTTGAGTCTTCTTGGAATTTGCTTGGATGTACCACCAGGGTATCCCCAAGCTTAGGCTTTTCACTCTTCTTGATCACATCATATCATCCTCTTCTCTTGACCCTTGAAACTTCCTTCACATCAAAATTCTCACAATCTTCATTAGCAACGTTAGTGCAATTGAAATAATAAATTCACATGGTTCAGTTTCAACACAAATATAACACTTAAAAACACATTAGATACTATCACAACTTCTTTCAAAACTATTTTTCTCAAAACAACACCAAAACAAAGAGATTAAGATGCAAATGCGATAAATGGCAGAAATCTGTCAAAACAGAACAGCAGTTAAGACCGATTTTTTCAAAAATCTTCTGTTGATCAAATCAAAAAGTGGTTTTCTAAGAAAAGTTGTGTATATAACTCAGGATTAAGCACAAAAAAGCTCAGTTCATTTTGAATTTCCTGTGATTTTATACGAATTTAACAGTGGACAGGAGAAATCTGTTTCCTGCGCATAAATCCGAAATATAGGCTCAAGTTTCCACTAGAGGATTTACTTGGCTCAACAAAAACACAAAAGAAAAGATACAGCGGGGCTTTTAAGGGTGTGTTTGGTTGAAGAACCAAGTGGAATGTAACGTAATGGTTCCATTCCAGAGGAATGGGTTGGTTTCGTTCTTACGTTTGGTTGGGACTAAAATGAGGAATGGGTCGGTCCGTTTCCGCGTTTGGTTGAAGCTAAAACAAGAATGGAGTGGTTCTGCTCTGCGTTTAATTAGAGTGATGACATTGGACAAATTTTGGTTAGCTGCAAAAAAAGGCAATACCAGCTATGATCGGAACCTATATACCCCGAGTCTTTGCATGTCACCACGAGGGTGTGTTGCAGCGCAAGGAGGCAAGCCCTGTTACTGCCGTCTGGGCTTTGTATGTCGATTTCCTCCAACGGCGACTGAATTAACATGCTCCGTTAATTGCGAGCAACTAACAGACATGGCTAACACCAAGCTGCTGCACGCGTTTGCTCTCTTGCGGTCATATCCCACGTCCATGGCGTCTCCGCGACCAGTGTCACGCACAAGCATAAGAAAGCCCAGCGCCCGCGGCAGCTGCCACATCAACGGCTTCCTACACCGCAAGACAACAGGTCGCACGGCTCCGTCTGCTCTGCCGTCGGCCAACGCTACCTGCAGTTCATCACTTTATGTGCTCGACGACGCCGAGTTAACTGGTACCGGTCCTCCCACCAACCCGACGATTGGCTCGCTGCTCCCGCTCGTACCTGCCGGCGAACCGCTCCTAGCTGCCGCGGAACCGCTCGACTCCCTGGCTTCCGGTGAGAGGAGAGGCAAAGGACGCCGCCACGGCGAGAGGAGCGTGGGCGCCGCCGCAAGAGAGAGACGGGGGAGACGTGAGGGTTTGCGTGGTTGGGAGTGAGATGCGAAACGTGAGATTAGATTTTTTTCCTTAACCCGGCTCGGAACGAGGTGATTCCTTGGAATCGGTGGGGCGACCCAATTCCGAATATGAGGCGAATATGCCGTTCCTGGGAACGAGTGGGTTCTGATTCTAGTTGTCTACCAAACGCAGGAATGGGCTCTAGGGACGGGTCGGACCCATTCTATTCCACTTCATTACTCATACCAAACACACCCTAAGGGAATAGACAACACCCAGGTGCAAAGCACACCAAAGAAAACAAAAGAAAACGGGTTGAAAACAGATAAATAAAACGGGTTGTCTCCCGGTAGCGCTTTTCTTTAACGCCTTTCAGCTAGGCATGATAATTTGAGAAGATGCTCACGTAAGAATAAGAGTTGAATCACAATAAGAGAGCATCAAGAAGCAAATATAAAACACATTTAAGTCTAACACACTTCTTATGCAAAAGAATCTTGTAGAAAAACAAGTCAACGAAGCACAAAGTGACTAGCATAGGAAGACAAAATAAGTGCAACTTCAAAAATTTCAACATAAAGAGGGAAACTTAATATTGTTGAGATGCATAAAACCATGTTTCCCTCTCTCATAATAACTTTCAATAGCATCATGAATAAAATTAAAAATATAACTATCACATAAAATTTTCTTATCATGACCCACATGCATAAAAGAATTAATACTCTCCACATAAGCATAGTCATTCTTATTAATAGTAGTGGGAGAAAATTCAAGAAAATAACTATCATTATTATTATCATCACCATAATCATCAAATATAGGAGGCATATTGCAATCATAATTAATTTTCTCCTCAATAGCAGGTGGACTGAAAATATCATAATCATTATAATCATCATAAAGAACTCCAACATGATAGACAAGTTGTATATTAGGGAGATGGTTTTGGGTAATCCCTCCATAACTATGACAAGTTTCATAAGGATAATTATAATCATAGCCTATGTTATAGCATCTTTTATAATAGTTATCAAAGGCTTGAGGCATAGTATCATCATAGGCAATAGAATAGTTATCTTTCAAAGTGCATTCATTTGTGAACATATCATCATTTTTACTAGAAATAGATATATCAAGCATATAATAATTAGTAGCAAAAGGATTTTCAAACACATCATCCACAAGATCAGAGCTTTCTTTACTATCATTGGAAGGAACATGTGTGATACTAATAGTACAACAATTATAATCATTTTCAGAATTGGTACCAAAGAGATTTTCAATATCAAAAGTAGTGTGTTTCTCCCAATCATGATCACTTTCATAAATAACAGGCATAGGAAAATCATCGAGTTCGGACTCATCAAAAACTATAATAGGAGCTACATTCTTAGGAGGAGATACCGTTACCTCTCTCTTTTTATTCCTCCTCTTCTTCTTCCTCCTCTTCTTCCCCTCTTTAGGAGGGAGAGGCTTAAAAGGGAGCTTCTCCACATACCCTGGTTTATTATGAGGAACAATAGAAAGAACTTTGGATGATTTCTCATCTTCATTAATAAGAAAAAAACACATATTAGTCTTGTCATATTTTGGTAAAGTCTCCTCTTTTATAATATTTTGTATGTGAGTATTTGCATGGAAATTATCAACACAATAAAGATGGCAACCATGCAAGACACTATTCATATAAAAAACACTCATATCTATCAAAGAAGTTTTTCTTAATAATTCTTCACACCCCAAAAATAATGTAAGTTCATCATGCTCATTAGGGGTGATCATGTCATCACAATACAAACTTGCAGTGCTCATAGGATTCGAAAGGCTACTATCATGGCCTGAGCATTGGAAATTAAAATGACCCACTTCATAGCAATGTTCACAAATAAAAGGATAGAGGGCACACACTTTTTCACCAAGATCATTTAGATCCCTATCCCACTTTCTAGTTTTTTCATTCCTATGATGGATACAATATTGTTCTTCGATTTGATTCTTTTCACAAGGTTTAAGTGCTCCACAGAAATTAACATGCTTATAAGAAACAGTACTTTCAGAAGTTTGAGCATGTTTATTTCAATCATCAATAACAATTTCATTTTTCATGCAAGTGTCTTTAAAAGGTTCATGATATATGTCCCCATTTTTAGGAAGATTAATATAAGAAGCAAAGGATCTATACCAACTGACATCCATTTGAGGATCAAGACCATATTTAGCATTAAGCTCATGAAAATCAGCAGTTTCAGCAAAAGTCTTAATGCAATCATACTCATAGTTTATACCTGATTCTTTACCTTTGTTGTTATTGCAATCTTCATTATTGGTTTCAATTGTTTCAAGAAGATCCCATTTAGCTTCAACCTTCTTACTTGAGAAAGAACCCTCTGAACATGCATCTAGATAATCTCTGCAATGTCCTGAAAGCCTTGCATAAAAATTAGTAACAATTATTCCTTAGGAAGATCATGGTTAGGACATTTAAGTATTAATGTTTTCAGTCTTCCCCAAGCTTGAGCAATGCTTTCTCCATCATGAGGCAAAAAATTATAAATGTAATTCCTATCTAAATACAATTGATGAGAGAAATAAAATTTAGAGTAAAATATAGATTCAAGCTCCTTCCACTCCAAATGATGAGGATCATCTAGCAGCTCATACCACTCCCTTGCTTTGTCCTTAAGAGGTAAAGAGAATAACCTCCTCTTAACTTGGTCCATTGAAATACCTGCACACTTGAACAACCCGCATAATTCATGTATAAAGAGTAAATGATCACGAGGATGGACAGTTCCATCTCCAAAATAACGGTTATCCATGACAAGTTCAACAATTTTCTTGGGTACCTTAAAAGGAATGCTTTCAGTAGGAGGATTTAAAATATCACAAGCATCATTAGGTTTATCACATATGGGAGATAAAGTATCATCAGAGCAAATTTTCTCCTCTAAAGCTGGGGAAATAAAAAGTTTATAGAAACTACCTTCCCCAAGCTTAGACTTTTCCATAGTACTAGAAATAATGGTATCCAAATAAGCAATGCTAATAACATTGCTATCACTATTATGCAAACAAACTTCCATAGGTTTTTTAATTTTCTCTTCAAAAAGCACTGAAGATAAATATTATAAAGTTCTATCATATTTTTGTTGTTTTCCATTAAGACTACTAGTAAAAATAAAAACAAGAAGCGAGTAAAAATACGACTAACTAGTGAAAACAAGAAACAAAAAGATATAATTGCAGAATCTAAAGGAAATAACTTCGAACACTCACACCCGAGGATGTGAGAACCTTTTACCTTACCTCCCCGGCAACGGCACCAGAAAATAGCTTGATGTCTACGCACGCTTCTATTCTTGTAGACAGTGTTGGGCCTCCAAGTGCAGAGGTTTGTAGAACAGCAGCAAGTTTCCCTTAAGTGGATCACCCAAGGTTTACCAAACTCATGGAGGTAGAGGTCCAAGATATCTCTCTCAAGCAACCCTGCAATCAAGATACAAGAAGTCTCTTGTGTCCCCAACACCCAATATACTTGTCAGGTATATAGGTGCACTAGTTCGGCGAAGAGAGAGAGTAAAATGCAAGTAATATGGATGATTATAAGTGATAATAACAATCTGAAATAAATATGGTAGCAAACAAACATGTAGGAGAACAGGCAGAAAACGGTGTTTCAATGCTTGGAAATAAGGCCTATGGCTCCTATTTTCACTAGAGGACACTCTCAACAATGCTCACATAATTGAATGCATAAATATCATCTCTTCACTATTCTACTCCGAACCACTTTCCGGTCGAATAATGAACACTAATCATTGCGTAGGGGCTTTAACATCACTCCTCAAGTCTATATTCCCTCTCTAGGGCACCCCAATGTCACTACGGGCGCCATAGATTAGTAAACAAACGCCACAGTTTCATAGATTCACCTTCCAACACAAGATATAAATATCATGTTAAACCACACGATGCACACACTATCACCTTTACCCTGTGATCAAAGTGTTTACGGAGATAACAAAACCACTTGAGTAGCATAACAGATGAAGATTAATCTACAGATTCAACTAGATTACAAAGTTCATGATCACATAAAGATCACACCATGGGAGAGAGGTGAACCACATAGCTACCGGTAGATCCCTCAGCCCCGGGGGAGAACTACTCCCTCCTCGCCATAGGAGACAGCAATGGCGATGGAGATGGCGGTGGAGTCGAAGGAGATGGATTCCGGGGGCACTTCCCCGTCCCAGCAGGGTGCTAGAACAGAGATGTGTCCCCCGAAACTTGTCGGTGGCGGCAACGGAGCTACAGATGTATTTTTTTGGAAAAGGTCGATTCTCCTAGGGTTTATGCCTCGGGGAGTATATATGGGCGAAAGGGCGATGCCGGGGGGTGGTCAGGGGGCCCACACCCCTAGGTGGCGCGGCCAGGGGGACCCGTGCCACCCCATGGTGTGGCCACCCTGTGGCCCCCCTCCGGGGCTCACTTTAGATAAATAAGAGTTTTGAACCCAATGAGGAGCAAAAGGTGTTGATAAGCAGGTTGGATAGAGGATTCAGTGTAAACACTTAGCAAACAACTTTTTGGTGGTTGTTGATGTAGCAGATAAATAAAGTGCGAGTAAATAAAAGACAGTAATAATAATTGCAGCAAGTGGTCCAATCCTTTTTAGAGCAAAGGACAAGCTGGTTGGTTTACTTATGATGACCAAACGTTCTCGAGGACACATGGAAACTTCGTCAAGCGCTTCCGTTTATATAGTTGATTAATATTTATTATTTTGATAGGTGTTGTGTGGGTGAACCTATGCTAATGCACCGCCCAACTAGGACTAATACATACTTGTGATTATACCCCTTGCAAGCATCCGCAACTACAAGAAATAATTAAGATAAATCTAACACAAGCCTTAAACTCTGGGATCCTACACTCTCTCGTGCATCGGTTTCCTAACAGGGGTTCAGGTTTCTGTCACTCCGGCAACCCCACAATTAGTAGTCAAATACACAATGCATCCCTCTAGACCCATAAAGGTGAAGTGTCATGTAGTCGACATTCACATGACACCAGTAGAAGAATAGCACCACAACTTTAATATCAAACCATTAGATATTATTTCAACATAATTCCACTACTAACATATTGACTTCTCCCATGTCCTCAAGAACTAAACGAACTACTCACAATACATCATATGGATCATATTCATAGGTGATATAATGATGAATAACAATCTGGTCATAAACTACAAACACCGATAAATCTCGTAAGCATCAAGTACTAACAAGTAATCCACACCGGGAGAGAGATCTAGTGGAAAACAACAATATAGAACCATAATTGTTACAGCGGGACGGAGGTGGATGGTGAGGATGATAGTGCTGGTGATGATGATGATGATCTTGATGATGCCCGGTGCGATGACGGTGACGACGACGATAATTTCCCCTCTCCGAGGAGGAATTTCCCCGGCAGATTTCTCACTGCCGGAGAGCTTTTCTCTCTCTGTTGTTTTCCATCCCAAGGAGGCGGTGGAATATTTCCTCGATGGTTCTCCTCGTATTAGGGTTCCCTGGGGATGAAGTACGCGAGAGGGGGCTGCCAGTGGTGGGCCAGGGTGGCCACACCATGTGGCGGCGCGGCCAAGGGGGGCGGGGCGCGCCACCAGGTGGTGTGGGCTCCTGGTGGACCCCTCTGGCTCCCCTCCTGGCAGGCTTCCTCGTATGATGATATAAGAACTCTATGATGTCCCCCTTCTTCTTCTAGTCTTCAGAAATATGGTATCTTGACGGTGCTTTTTCCAGTAGATTTCTGGTCCCGGTGAATTATTCTCCAATAATTGTAAAACATGCAGAATAAATGAAATAACATAAGTATCATCTCTAAATATGAAATATATCGATGAATAACAATAAATTATGATATAAAATAGTGATGCAAAATTGACGCATCAACTCCGTAAATCATGCATCCTCTATATCTCTTTCATAATGACTCTGGAATAAATTCCGGTAGTAACAAAAAATGTTTCTATCGCTCTGGGAATTTTCATGCCCTTGTTCTAAATTCTATCTGATATATAAAAATATATGTCATGAAGAAACAATATTTTGATGATACTCCTAGTTGATCCGGACCTACCAATATACAAAAAATAAGCCCAAGCTTAAGTGTGTTTCCCCTACAGGTTCGATAGTTTGTGGGCATGAAACTGGAAACTCTTTCCTTTTCAATAATCAATAGCAGCGACGTGGACACTCATATTGACTCCCACATACTATATGAGTTAATTTTGAACCTATTGGTTATTACACAAATCTCCCATTACTCACGATACTGAACTTACCCGAGACTATTGATTTCGGTATTGCCTGTGAAACAATCTCTGGTTCACAAATACATTTGTCTCATCTTGTTATCCAGTAAGTTCCTTACTTCTCGTTACCGTATTATGATATCCCACATGATGTATCATCATCATGCATTGTCTGGAGAATTTATGGATATCAAGAATACCGAATGGGCCCAGGTATGTATCTCTCTTTTCATGGAGGAGTAATTCCCCTCTCAGAACATCGAGATAACATACTCCTTTAGAATTACCCAATAACTACCTTTATGTTCATCCAGTTTACGGTGTGACCCTTGATAGCACCAAAGTAAAACCTCCAAAATATATTATCAAGATAACCTTATGGTCAAAGGATGCATTATGAAATAACTGTGTCGTGATATGATTCTAAGGACAAAGATGTCTTAGTGGAATCTCTTAGCATATCAATCAACTTAGAGAATACCAAGCCATATTTTTCAATATGCTATTCATTGATGTTGACAAAAACAATGTCCATGACTAGGAAAACATAGTCATCAAACATCCAATGAATTAGTCGTAAAAGGCAAGACTAGGGTTTTTTCTGTGTTCATGTTACTACACGTGAGCGTGAGTTTTCCTCTGAATCTCATATTCAGAAACCACGTCAGTTATAACATTGTAATATGAATCATAATTATGAAACAGATGTATAAATATTATTGTCTTTTGGGCATACATCCAACAACGTGCACCTCGGCAAGGTACTCGGGGACGACGGCTACGAAGACGCGGTGATCGCCGAAGTGGATGATGGATCCGTCCTCGGGGAGGGTAGAGCTCGGGAAACATCCAGCGTTATGGATGACGCAGTTGAACGCACCGAACGTCAGTACGAGGCCCGAGGAGACGCGCTCGCCGGTGCTGGTGAAGGGTCCCGCGCGAAACAAAACTCTAGTCGCCGCCAAATGCCCCACGGTGGGCGCCAACTTTTGTGGTATAGAACACGACAACACCATCAAATCTCGTTCTCTAGGATGGAGTTTACAAGTGGGACACTTCAACGGGGCGATGGTGCTCGCACAGGATTGAGAACAAGCGTGACACATGATGTACCCAGGTTTGGGGCCCTCTCTGTGAGGTATAACCCCTACTCCTGCAAAGATGGGACTATGGTACATGGTACAGAGTTGCTCCTGGAGCTGTATCAAAGGAGGAGGCGATGAGAGCCTCTAGGGTTTCTACGATTGGACGATTGGTCGACCCCCTCTATAGAGATCCTGACTTGCCTTATATAGGTGTTGGCCGCTTACTGGTGGGGCCGGCTGCGCTACTGGGAACCGGTTGGGCCCCACGAACTAATGCAACAGTGTCGTGCCCCCTGCTGACAGGGTGCACAGTGCCTAGCCACCTGGTACGCCGGTACTGCTGAGGACGTGGGAGGCCGGCTCCTCCGGCTACGCCTCCTGGTCTTGGTCCCGTCGAGGTACTTGGCGACGTGAGGGCGCAGCAGGCGGTGCGGAGGCACACTGCCCATACCGTCGTGTCTCCTTTAACTTCTGGCAGCCGACGAACTGATTGTGTCGCCTGCGCCATGTCCGGCTATCCTGGTATCTGGTCTTTTTTATTCTCCCCTGGCCGGTACGACTTCCGGTCCTCATCCAGTATAGCCGTTTGATCCCGGAGTGAGGCTAATCTTCTGGGTCCTTTAAGCCACCCGGAGGTCACCCCCCCCCCCTCGACAAGTGGACTAACTGGATCATCTCCTTGCTAGCTACCATCTCAATGAAGATCATTGTGAATAAAGATCTCACTGAGCCCATCTGTCATTGTCACAGCCTCCGATAGGGGGACCCTTTATCCCCTATCCTATTTTTCCTTGTTATGGACTATTTTTCCAAGTTTTTTGTTGATACAGAGATCAACAATGTGCCAGGAAACATTAGCACCAGCAATCGAGGTTCATAGCATCTCTATATGCGGATGACGTTACGATCTTCATTAAACCAGAGCTCTCGGATCTATAGGCTACACTTGCTTTGCTAAACCTTTTTGGTGCTGCCTCTGGGCTTAGGCCAAACCTAAACAAGATTAGTATTCTACCAATTTTCTGTCGAACTGAAGATCTCTTCTCAGAGCCAATGATGCGAACTACAAATTTGCTTCATTCCCGGGCACATACCTTGGGATACCCCTCTCTGACAAGCGCCTAAAAAGATTCGAGTTCCAGCACATCATCGACAATTCCATGAAATGCCTTGCCTGCTGGAAAGCCAAGTGGATTTCCTTCATGGGACGGTTGACGTTGGTCACTTACGTCCTCTTGGACCTTCCGACCTATCAGCTGATCGCAATTATTCATCCGAAATGGCTCCTTAAGCAGCTGGACAAACTCCGGCGAGCGTTCCTGTGGGCTGGTAGTGACACGGCTACCGGTGGCAAATGTCGTGTCATCTGGACGGTGGTCCGCATGCCTAAAGACCTGGGTGGTCTATGTATCCCTAACCTTGGGATGTGGAGCATCGCCCTTCGTATGCGCTGGCTATGGCAGGATGCAACTGACAGCAATAAGCCGTGCCATGGCCTCCCCACCCCTGTTGACAAAGTTGCTCGATCAACCTTCCGTGCATCAACCACCATCTCGATTCATAATGGTAGAGACACGTCTTTTTGGAGATCTCACTGGGTCAATGGAATTCCACTCTGCCAGAAATTCCCCTCCCTCTACAAGCACTCCAAGAAGAAAAACCTGCTCTTTCAGAGAAGCCCTGCCAAACAGAAACTGGATCTCCTGGATTATAGCTCGTCCCGATCGTGCGATCCTCCAAGAATACATGCAGCTTTGGCCCACTCTCGAGCAACATTATGACATTATCTTCGACGAGCTCCCTGATGCTATCACCTAGAGATGGATCGGCAATGGCAGGTACACGGCCGCTTCGGCGTACCATTTCCTCTTCAGTGCCAACGTTCGCTCATCGGTTCTGGATGACATTTGGGCAATCAAGTCCACTCCAAAAATGCAAAACCCACGCTTGGATGATTCTTCAAAACAGAGCCCTAACTGATGACAACCTGGCTAAGGGGGGATAGTGCATCCCCCTTTATAGGCTATGCAATACGCAGCCGAAATCGGCCTACCACATGTTTGCCTCCTGCACCTTCAGCTCTCAAATGTGGCTGGACATTATCAGCCGCGCTAGGTTACCAGTCGACACCTCAATAACTGGTGGATTAGCTCCACGACATCTACTCCTTGTCGTCTTAAGACCAGATGGTGTTCTGTCGCTCTGCTCGCGTGGTGGATGCTTTGGGAGGAAAGAAATAAGCGCACCTTCAACAACAAAACGTGCATGGCCTCAATTCTTACTAACAAGATTATCGATGAGCTTAAGGACTGGAGTTCAACCGGTATCCTCGCCAAGTAGACTAAATTCCATCCTAAATCCATGTACATGGTGTAATGTAGTCTGCTTCGCCATCCCTCTATACTTCTCCGGCTTTTGTTCCTTCTCCTATCTATGTAGTCTTCAAAATCATCTCGAAAGCCTTTGCTTGGAGACTTGATCCTATCGCTAACAGAACAATAAGCCTAAACCAGACAGCCTTCATAAAAGGAAGGTTTATTATAGATGGGACGCTGGCCCTCCATGAGATTGTCCACGAGCTCTGTTCTAAGAAACTAGGAGGGATTTTACTGAAACTGGACTTTGAGAAGGCGTATGACAGGGTCAACTGGGACTTTCTGGTGGAGGCCCTTCGTCAGAAAGGGTTCGACTCATGGTTCATTCATCGTATCTCCCAGCTTGTGATGTGTGCCAAACCTCCATAGCTATTAACGGTGAAATGGGACCGTTCTTGAAAAACAAGCGGGAGGTCAGGCAAGGAGACCCCCTTTGTTGCGGGAGGGCTCTCCGCGATTCTCTCGGCCGCTAACTCAGCGGGACACATTCATGGCGTGGTGCCACACCTGATCCCAGGTGGTGTCACCCACCTCCAATATGCTGACGACACCATTATCATGATTCAGAATAGAGAGGCTGATGTGACGCACCTGAAATTCCTTCTCATGTGTTTCGAAGACATATCGGGGTTAAAAATCAATTATCATAAGAGCGAGGTGTTCGTTCTCGACCAGCAACACGACGACCATGTCAGGATTGCCAACAAGTTGAATTTCAAGCTTGGGAGCTTCCCTTTTTCTTACCTTGGGCTCCCGATTTCGGACAAAAAGCTCACTGTGGAGCAGTGGCTGTTTCTGGTTCAAAGATTGGCGGGCAGGGTGGAACCCGGGATGGGTAGATTCCTCTCCTCGGGTGGCAGGCTTATTCTTTCCAACTCCTGCCTTGATAGCCTTCCTCTGTATGTGATGGGTATGTTTCTTTTGCAAGAAGGGCTGCATGTGCAATTCGACTCCGTTAGGGCCCGTTTCTTTTGGGAAGGCTCTCGGCCCAAAAAGGAAGTACCACATGATTAATTGGCCCTCTCTGTGTAGACCGATCGAGTGCAGAGGCCTAGGGCTCCTCGACACTAGAGATGAACGAGGCGCTAATGCTTAAGTGGATCTGGAAGTTGTACCAGGACGACAACTCCATCTGAGCCGTTATCATTAGGGCCAAATACTTGCGGCACGGGGATATCTTTTTCTCCTCCTGCTGAGGAGGGTCGCAGTTTTGGCGGAGCTTGTAGAAAGTCAAGCACCTGTTTAAACTAGGCGCCAAACACTTGGTGCGAAACGGGGTACGCACTAAATTTTGGATGGATTGGTGGATAGGGGACGGGCCATTAGGACCAGGCTTCCTCGCATTTTCAACATCTGTGACGATGTCTCAGTTTCGGTGGCGGCGGTTGTGACGAATGGGTTCTGCCTCCGCCGTACACTTGACGCGGAGCGCCTGGCGCAGTGGCACGAGTTAGACGCGCTTATCGGTTTGATTGCCCTCTCGGAAGATCCGGATTCCATCTCGTGGGAGCTGGATGGCTCCGTGAAATGTACGGTCAACTCGATGTATAAAAAGCTGGTGCAAGGGTCTACGGTTGCTCCCTTGCAGGAAGTTTGGAAAAGTCGGGCCCCTTTGAAGATTAGGATCTTTACCTGGCAGCTGATTTTGTATAGACTACCCTCGGATTCCCAACTTGTAACGAGGCGGGGGGCCCTCTGATGGGAAGTGTGCGTTGTGTGGCGCAGTCGAGGACGCGGCTCATATCTTCTTTGCTTGTTCGATGGAAACTTTTGCGTGGTCGGTTTTCCGCCAAGCTCTTGGGAGAACTTGGGAACCGTCCAACTTTGCGCAATTGTTCGCCCTCTTAGACTCGTCCTCGGGTGGTGCCCTTAGATTAATTTGGCTCCTTTTTATGGCTCAGTCTTGCGCACTTTGGAGTGTTAGAAATAAACTTGCTACAGAGAGGATTACGGTGAAACGGCCCGTTGATATTATCTTCAAAACTATGCTTTTCTTGCAGTCTTGGCTCCCTCAGCTCAAGGCGCGGGACAGGGAGGAGGCAAGGCGGCTGGTCCGAAGGCTTAGGGCTCTCCATGCTTTGTGCCCACCTCCCGACATCATCATGGCGACTTGAAGGAGCGAGAGGGTCGTTGCTTCCTGGGCGCTACTGTTGTTTTTACCGCTTTCTAGTTTTGGCTAAGTTGTAATGTCCAGCTTGTTGTCCTTTCCTTTGGCTAAATTGTAATGCTGCAGCGTGTGTAACCGGATCGTTTGTGAACTCTTTGCTTTGTTAATTCAAAGTCGGGCCTTTTATCTAAAAAAAAAAATGAATCGAAGCAGCAACTTGCTGCCTCCTTAAAAAAAGTATAGGTTCAGACTTATTTTGTCGATTTCTCTTTATGTGTGCTTGCTATTGTCTGCATCCTGAAAGACAGCCATGACAGAAAGTTGTCAACAAAGAGTTGCTAAAACCCACTGCTAGGTACTTGGCTAAGCAAGCCGAAGGGTAAGACAGCCATGACAGAAAGTTGTCGACCAAAGAGTTGCTAAAACCCACTGCTAGGTACTTGGCTAAGCAGGCCGAAGGGTAAAAAACTTAAAACTTTTCTCTTGCATGTTAGCAGGTGATCTTTTGAGTGATTGGCTTGAGAGCTAGCGATGTACCTCCAGGCTACATTTAACTCTTCGATAGTGATAGTGCTACTGTTGTTACTGTATGAATTAAACGCCTACGGACGCTTTGTTTATGTTGTCTATGCGCTTTGCCACGTATATGTCCTTGCCAAAAGTTATTTCAGTCGGATCATGTTGTATCGGATAATTTCCCCATGCATCTCTTTCGGATCAACTGCAATTCTACTTTCAGATAACTTTTCAGCTGTGCTGCAAGGCGTGCCTTTCCTAGTTTGGTAGCAAAGTATTTTTAAAGTAATTCAAGAATACCACAGTTTAAAATACTTTGATGTGTTTGGCTATTATTAAAAACTGTGGTATCAATACTGAAGTATTGCTCAAACTGTGATATTTTTTAAGTATTGAAGAAATAACTTTGGACCTCTTTTTTCTGAAACGTTGAAAGCTATGTATAGTGTTGCCGGGGAATGCGGTAAAATACTTCAGTTTGTTATGTATCGCAGATAGCAAAACCAATATAGTTTTTTTCAGTGATCACAGACAGATAGCAAAACCAATATAAGCGCCGGAGTACATATTTCCCTACTATTAATCTTAAGCGGACCGTAAATTGATGGAGTACATATTTGAGAGATGTTGAAGAGGGATGAAGGCATTATTCGTCTATAGTTTCGGCTTGCCCAACCGGCGAAGCTTGTGGGATGCATGTCATGGCTGCCATTTCTAGGCCGACACTGGTGCTCTGCTTGGCTGCAGGCAGAGACTGGACCTGGTGTGCAAGATGATCCCAAACACCTCGCTCATGTCCAGCGTCTCCGGGTCAGCCCCACCAGGAACCGCCCAGTCGAAATGGTACAAGAGGTTAGCCAGCACAACCTCGAGGGTGGTGGTAGCGAACAGGGCTCCGGGGCACTGCCTACGGCCGGCTCCAAACGGGATGAACTCCATCTGCGTGCCCTGCTTGTACTCCACGCTGGTGGCGCCGCTCTCCTCGAACCTCTCCGGCCTGAACTCCGCCGCGTCCTCCCCCCAGTGTCTCGTGTCCCTCCCCACCGCAAAGGAGTTTATCGTGACGTGGGTGCCCTTGGGTATGTCATAGCCCATGACTTGGCAGTTCTTCTGGCTGGCCCGGAGGATGAACGCCGCGACGGGGTGAAGCCTGAGCGTCTCCTTGATAACCATCCGAAGGTAGCGGAGGTCGCCAACGTCTGCGCTCGTGACCGTCGACCTGCCCTGTCCCAGGCCCTGCCGGACCTCGAGCTTCGCCCTTGCCATCACGCGTGGGTTGCGAACCAGCTCCGCCATGGCCCATTCCAGCAGCGCCGCCGTGGTGTCGGTGGCAGCTGCAAATATATCCTGGAAGGAAGTAGCCATGCATGTGGCGAGCGTGAGAGGTGGATGTGGTTGCAGAGTGAGCGAAGGAAACGAAGAAGAATTTACTTACGAAGATGACGGCGCCGATCATCTCCGACGTGATAGGGAAGTCGAGCGTGTCTTCCTTGCGCAGCCTGAGGAGCACGTCCAGGAGGTCCTCGTCGCCGCTTGGCAACTGCTTCTCCTCGCGCTCCACGATGATTTCTGCCAGGATGCGCTGCACCCGGGCGTAGCTCATCCTGATGCCGCGCCCGGAGCCGCTCAGCCACCGCACCAGCCGAGACGACGGGAACAGGTCCACCAGGCTGAACCCTCCCAACAGCCTCGACATCGTGTTGAACTCCTGCAGGTACACCTCCTGCTGCGGGCACTTGCCGCCGAACGCTGCCCTCGCGATGACGTTGCTCGTCAGCTCCGCGAACGCCTTGCCGAGGTCAACGACGGGGGCGGCAGAAGACGCGGCTGCAGCGACGGACTCGACGAGGTGCGCGACTTCGTCCTGCTTGATGGACTCCATGCGCCCCACCTGCCTCGCGCTGAGCACCTCCATCACGCACACCTTGCGCATCTGCCGCCAGTACTCGCCGTAGGGCGCGAAGATGAGGCCTTTGCCGCCGCAGCCGACGACGTCCACGGTGGGACCGCTCGGACGGCTGGCGAAGACGAGGTCGTTCGTCTTGAGCACCTCCATGGCAGCCTCGGGGGTGGACACGATCACAGTGGGCACCTCGCCGAGCCTGAGCAGCATCAGAGGGCCGTGCTGGCGAGACAGGCCGAGCAAGGCGCGGTGCGCCAGCTTCGTGCTGGCCAGGTGGTGGAGGCTGCCGATGACGGGAAGGTTCCATGGACCTGGGGGAAGCTTGGCTCCGGTGTCCTTATTACCACCCAGAGCCAGCCGCCTCAGGACCAGCGAGAAGCAAATCGTGGCCAAGGCGATCAAGCCGAAGCTCCCGTAAGAGAGCTGTTCCATGACCATGGCCACCGGCTGCCGAGCTTCGTGCTGTGCCGGATCGACGTTGGCAGGCAATGTACTACTCCTAGCTGTTACTGCAATTATATAGTGCAGTGAAATTTAACCATGCATGCAAGAAAACATTGAGTGTACAAGTTGCTATCGGTCTCTCTCTTCTAGACCTCCGGAATGACGACAGCCGTAGCTAAAAGATCAAGCATGCGCCGATAGAAATCAAATAAGCAGACTTGTAAAGTAAACGGCCGGATAGGCTTTATCACGACCGCCATACTTGGCTTTCCACTGGCCACGGCCATTGCCAGAGTGGGGTTCTAGATGAAGATTAGACAGCACAAAACCAGACGCCTCCTCGCATTCATTTTATAACCTTAATAATACACCTTTCATGGTCTATTCTTGGGGAAAAAAATACACACACGTACCCATACAGTAGTGTTGAAGACTAGAATCGCGAAGCTCCAACATACATGCATGTCTCACTATTGACGGAATATATGCCCCTCACCGAAAAGTAATCCATAATCCACGATTGGAAACACGCAAGATTCAACATGTTCATCGTGGGATTTTGACCGGTTTCTGACTAAAAACCAAACCTAACTTAGAAGCACCGTACTAGGACAGATTTAAATTGCAAGTTGCACGCCTAGGAAAAGGAGCCAGAACGCAGTGTGGTGGAGAATTGGCGCTAGTTGGGAACGCATGTACCGTTGTACAGTACGCCCAGCACGATCTCATAAGGGCATCTTTAACAGTTTGTTGGTTAGCTTGTTGGTAAAATTGGACATGTCATCAACCAACAACGCATCTTACAACCACTTCAATGATTGTATGTAGTTTGGCCAATAGGAGGTGAGAGAATGTGCAAGACCTCTCTCTATTCTACCTCGGAGCTTGTGCAATGGTTGTTGGTTCATGAACATACAACCTCACTCTCTCACCTCATTTATTTTATGCCACATCACCAAAAATCCTATGTGGCAAAATATACCAACACCTATCTTACAACTATTGGAGATGCCCTAAGAGGATCTACGGCCGTATCGTTTTTCGGCGAAAAATAACGGCTCCTCGAGGCCGCGGGCGTTAATTTCGCCATAGGGTTTCGGTTTCCAGCCGTGACCTCAAATAACAAGTCAAGTTCTAATTTTTTGTTGACAAATTTAAATGAAATTTAGGCGATTCTATTAATATTGCCAAATATAGTCCGATTTACGTATGGGGCATTTTGGAATTAAAATCCTAAAAACTACACATATTCCACGCCGAGGAGGTGGTAGAAGTGCGAGTAGTCGCCATCGCCGTCATCGTCGGACTCACTCGGCGGCTCCTCCTTCGGGGGAGGCGTAGCTGCATCCCTGGCCGGAGTTGCCGCATTTCCACGGCTTGCTCGGCCCTGGAGCGTCATCATCCAGCACGATGACGCCGTTCTCCTCGCGATTGCGGCGAACTCCTCTAGCGTGTTACCTCGTCGGCAATACGGTCCTTGCAGGACCAGGCGAGGGCCGCCTCCAAGTCGAGCTCCATGTCGGTGTCCTCCTCCTTCTTCGTCCGGACGAGACGGAGGTGGCCTCTGGGTGGCGATAGCGGGCGTCTGAAAGTGCATTTCGGTTTCCTAGTGTTTTGTGTGTTAGTTAACAATACTAAGTACATTATTTATCAAGGTGTTAAGCGTGCAGGTGTTATACTTAACATCGGCATTGATCACCGAAAAGTCGGTGAACTTTGGCCTGAAAGTTTTGGGAAAGAACCCAACCGGATTATTCGGAGCAGACCGGATATTCCGGTTTGGCATTTTTCAGACCATATTTCGTACTGGAGTGAGCCGGATTATTCGATCCGGATTTTTCATCTCGAGCCGGATATTCCGGGTGCTGATGAAGGTGCGCGAAAATGGCTAAGGACTGGAAGTTTTGCGCACTTGAGTGAGCCGGATTATTCAATCCGGATTTTTCATCTCGAGCCGGATATTCCGGGTGCTGATGAAGGTGCGCGAAAATGGCTAAGGACTGGAAGTTTTGCTCACTGGAGTGAGCCGGATTATTCGATCCGGATTTTTCATCTCGAGCCGGATATTCCGGGTGTTGTTGAAGTTGCGCGAAATTGGCTAAGGATTAGAAGATTTGCTCACTGGAGTGAGCCGGATTATTTGAACCGGATTATTCCGGAGCAGCCGGATAATCCGGTTCAGATCTGCAGGACTGCGTGGAGAAAGCTGACCGGATATTCCGGTCCAAACTTGGACCGGATATTCCGGTCCCCTTTTTCCTGCACACCGACTAGTTGTGAGGAGGGGCTATAAATACCCCTCCTCTTCTTCCCCAAGATCTAGTTCTTTCCCTTAGCATTTATGAGCATTTAAGAACTCACCAAATCTCTCATTACTCCCAATCCCTCCACCCAATCTTGAAGATCTTTGGAGGATTGAAGGAGAAGGCCCTGATCTACATCTTCACCGAGCCGTTCTTCATTTCCCCCCTCTCTAGCTTGAGGGATCTTGCCTAGGGTTTCCTCTTGTGGAGAACCTAGGCATCTTGATACTTGTTGTTGATTCAAGAAGAGTTGGGAGCCCCCAATTCGGTTGTGGGTGTGTGCCCCAAGTTGTTTGTAAAGGATTCGATCCCCGCCTCAAAGGGGTTCAATAGTGGAAGGTGAACTAGGCCTTTGTGGTGGAGTTCATCGGAGAATAGGGTGAGGCCTTTGTGGCGTTGAGTAGGCCTTTGTGGCGAGCTCACACCCCTCCAACGAGACGTAATCCCTTAACAAGGAGGAACTCGGGAATACATCGTGTCTCCGTGTGCTTCCATCGGTTACCTCGTTCCTCCCTCTCTTTACTTACTCGTACTTGTTGCATTAATTTCTTGCCTTGTCATATAGGTAAATTCACCACTAGTTGCACTATCTAGAGAATTTACCTTCTTGTCAAGCCTAAATTTTAAGAAAAATTAAAATTGGTCGTAGCACCTATTCACCCCCCCCCCCCTCTAGGTGCCCATACTTTACTTTCAATTGGTATCAGAGCCTCGGCTCTTCTATCGGGCTCAACCACCTAAGAGTTTAAGTATGGGAGATGAGTTGGTTGACGCTCCGTCAGATGGCAATGTGACCATGGATGATCTCAATGCTTTGAGAGAATCATTGACCTCATCCATAGACACTAAATTTGATGAGTTGCGTCAACTCATGACACAACTCCTCAAAGCCAAAGGACCGGAGGTGGTCGACTCATCCCCTCCGGAAGAACCGGAGGGTGCCAAGAAAGGGGTAGATGGTGAACCACATAAAAATGCTTCGGCCGAAAAATCCGCTAAGTCTAGTACGGAAGGAAGTGGAGGATTTCATGCCGTTCCCGGAAGTTATTCTCCCGATCCTCCCGTACCACATACTCATATAATCCCTAGAGGAGATCCACCTAAAATTGATGCTTTTTCTTTTCGTGAATGGCAATACTATATGGAGACTCACTTGAACTCTTCTTGTATAGATCTTTGGAGGATCACTCATGACGGATACAAGCCATTTGATCCCAAGAATCTCACAAGAAGAGAAGCCGTAGATTGCCAACTCAACTACACCGCCTTGTCCATCCTTCAACAAGCCGTGGGCCCCAACCACATGCCGCGTCTTCAACACTTCTCCACCGCCAAAGAAACATGGGATGCACTTGTCATCATGTTTGTTGGGAATGAGAGCATGCAAAGAAATCGATATGATGCCTTGACAAATGAGGCCGAAGGATTCTTCATGCGTGATGGAGAAGATCATGTTGACATGTATCGAAGACTCAAAACTCTTGCCACCGCCTTCTCTAGTGCGGGTGCAAAGTATATTGACGATGCTTGGATCAAGAGGAAGTACATGATTGCCGTGATGCCGTTTGAGGGCACGGACTTGAAGAGCATTCAAGGAAGACATGATTTCTCCTCCATGACCTCAAATCAAGTGATGCAAGAATTGTGCTCCTACAAAGTGCAAACCAAGAATGCTCTTGACAACCGTGCTAGAGCCATTGGAATGCATCAAGGAGCATCCGTTGCTTTGAAGGCCAAAGTGTTGTCAAGAGAGGTTGAGAATGAAGAAGATGGAGAAGAGGCATTGCCTCCCTTGAAGAAACAAGACTATGATCCCGTCCTAAAGGATCTCATTGCCCTCACCGTGCAAAAGTTTTGGAGAAATCCTCCCAAGGGCAAGAAATTTGTTGAGGAAAAGACAAGGTCTCGCTATGGAAACGATGGAGCTCAAAAAGTGAGGTCTTGCTTCAATTGCCAAGACAAGCATCACTTCATTGCGGAGTGCCCCTACGAGAATAGAGAACACCATAGTGGCAAGCTCATTCGCAAGGACAAGTCCAAGGTTGAATACAAGAAACCTCACTTCAAGAAGAAACCATTCAACAAGAAATCCCCCACCAAGTTTGTGCTCTTGACTCAAGAGGAGTATGATTCCGGGAGTGATGAAGAAGAAGAAACAACAAGTGAAGTGGCCGCTCTAGCTATTGCTTCCACTCCATCTTCGTCATCCCTCTTTGAATCCCCCAATAAAAATCTTCCTCAACGCAATGCCAAGTGCTTAATGGCTAAGGCCACGGAGGTATCATCTTCTCCTAACTCTAAGACCCCTAGTGAACTAGAACATGTTGCTAGTCTTAGAGAAGAAGAGGAAAGGGCCTCCTTGGACCGTTTTATGTCTAACATGCAAGGGGAGACCAAGAAGTACTTTGAGCATCTCATGAGGCAATTGGGAGAGGCCAAAGAGGCCCTCGAGAAGAAAGGTGAGGTTGAGAGAAGGGATGCGGATGAAATTGCATCCCTCTCAATGACTCTTGAAGAAGAGCATGATGGTAGAATTTCTCTAGAGGATGAACTTGAATCTATTGAATCAACCCATAATGAACTTGTCTCTAAAATCATTAAAGAACGAGATCTTGCTATTGCTAAATATAAAAAGGCTAAAAAGGATAAAGTCGAGTTTGGGGTTGGTCATGGTAAACTAACCGAGGAGTTTGAAAAGCTAACCAATGCTCACAAAGCCTTGGAAAGCCAACACTCATCCCTCAAAGAGTTGCATGAACAACTTCAAACTCAACTTACTCAATCTAACCATCCTAGCACCTCTACTTCTTCTTGTGATCATGCAAATATTATTGAGAAAAATGCTAGGTTGAAGGATGAGCTAGCAAGGCTCAAGGGAAAAAGCCCTCAAGTTGAGAAGGTTCTGTTAGCCACCCCACAAGTGGTTGCCCCTAGCCCTAATGCGGTCATTGCTAGACCACAATTAAGTGCTCCAAGGCAACAAGTGGGTAAGCAAGGGCTTGGCTATATAGCCAAGAAGAAGAACAAGAAGAAGAACCAAAAGGGTGCTTCGGGTAGCATTGTCATTAGGGACAACACTACTCGTAGCACACCCGCACAAGCAAACAATGTTGCCTCGAGTAGTAATGTCATGAGGGACATCACTACTCGTAGCACCTCCGCGGGAACTAACAATCCACACCATTTCTTATATTTTGATTATTATGGTGTTGTGCAAGCTAAATATGTTGGTCCTATTGAGGGTTTCATTGACTACACTATTTGGGTTCCCAAGACCCTTGTTGCTAACATGAAGGGACCCAACTCGGGTCCTAACTCTAGTCAATGATCTCTTGCACGACTATGCTTCCGGTGGGACTAAATGGATTCTTGATAGTGGATGCACTAATCATATGACCGGAAGCAAAGAACTAGTGACGGAGTTGCGACCAAATGACATCCAAGCAACCGTCACTTATGGGGACTCGTCCAAGTCTAAGGTATCCAGGTTCGGCAAGGTTGTGGTGGCTCCCGATATAACTATCGTGAATGTCATGCTTGTCGAATTCCTTGGTTACAATTTACTTTCCGTCCGCTCTCTTGGAAAGATGGGTTTTTCCGTCTTTTTCGATGGTGATATTGTGGTCCTTTTGAGGAGCAAGAATCTTGACGTCGCTCACGTGGGACATGTTGAAAATGAGTTGTTTGTGGTGGACTTTTCGAAGTCAACCAACTCTCAAGCAATGTGTCTTTTCGGGAAGGCGGACTTGGGATGGTTGTGGCATCGCCGCCTATCCCATGTCAACATGAGAACTTTGCAAAGTCTTCACAAAGGTGGCCTTATTGTTGGACTAAAAGAAAATGTTTCCTTTGCAAAGGATCGCGTTTGTAGGTCGTGCGTTGAAGGGAAGATGCATGACATCATGCACAAGGCCAATACTATTATCTCATCAAAGAGGATCTTGGAGCTACTCCATGTTGATCTCTTTGGTGCCGTGCCCGAGGAAAGTCTTGGCGGCAAGAAGTATTGCTTGGTGATTGTCGATGATTATTCAAGATACACTTGGGTTTATTTCTTCAAATGCAAGAGTGAAACTCAACAAACCATCATCGACTTCTCCAACGAAGTGCAACGTCAACACAATGTGCAAATCATGGCTATTAGGAGTGATAATGGCTCGGAGTTCAAGAACTATACATTGAATGAATTTCTTAGTGAAGAAGGCATTCGTCATCAATACTCCGCCACTTACACTCCTCAACAAAATGGTGTTGCCGAAAGGAAGAATCGCACTCTCTTGGATATGGCAAGGACCATGTTGGCGGAGTACTCTTCTCCCCAATATTTATGGGCCGAGGCCATATCCACCGCATGCCACTCCTCCAACTGCCTCTACATCCGCAAAGGCTTGGACAAGACCCCATATGAGATCCTCACCAGGAACAAGCCCAACGTCTCCTACTTCCGTGTATTCGGTTGTAAGTGCTTCTATTTGATCAAGGGTATTAGGTTGTCGAAATTTCAATCCAAAACTATTGAGGGTATTTTTGTTGGTTACGGTGCCGAATCCCACACTTACAGAGTCTATGACCACGGATTGTCATAGAATCTTGTAGTGTGGTTTTCGAGGAAAATGACGGCTCCCAAGTGGCGCAATTTCATGTTTCTAATGTAGATGTTGAAATGCCTCAAGAAGCCATAGGAAGGATGGGTGTGGGATTTTTCCGCCCCATCGAGGGACACCTTATGGCGACTCGAGAAGGACTATGCTCTACTCAAGTGGAGCCCTCCTCTACATTAGAAGATCAAGCCAAGGAGCCAACTATTACACCTAACCAAGAACATGTTCAAGACCCTCCTCTCATTGATAAAGTGACTCCGCAAGTCGTACCCACTCCTCTCACTAATGCGAGTCAAGATCAAGGCCAAGATCAACCATCCTCTTCATCCTCTCCTCAAGTTGAAGCTAGTGTTGAAGATATTGTTGATGATGATGATGATGATCAAGGACAAGTTGGTCAAGATGGGGACCCAAATGATCAAGATGATCAACAGATCCCTCCTCGCAATAATGAGGAGATCGAAGCCCGTCGCATCAAAAGGATAAGAAGAGCTTTGAAGCAAATTGATGCCCAAGACGACAAGGTCTTGGAGGATGTTCAAACTAGAAGATCTACAAGAAGGCAATTGGCTCATTTTTGTGAGCATCAAGCTCATATCTCTATGGTGGAGCCTAAGAAAGTGTATGAATCTCTTGAGGACTCCGATTGGGTTGAAGCTATGCATGATGAGCTCAATAACTTTGAGCGCAACAAAGTTTGGAGATTGGTTGAGAAGCCCAAGGATTGCCACAATGTTATTGGCACTAAGTGGATTTTCAAGAATAAGCAAGATGAGAATGGCATTGTCATTAGGAACAAGGCAAGATTGGTTGCTCAAGGTTACACCCAAGTTGAAGGCATTGACTTTGATGAAACATACGCTCCCGTGGCTCGCCTTGAGTCCATCCGTATCCTCCTTGTTTATGCATCCTCTCATAATTTCAAATTGCAACAAATGGATGTGAAAAGTGCTTCTTGAATGGCCCACTAAAAGAGGAGGTATATGTTAAGCAACCTACGGGGTTCGAGAATCTCAAATTTCCTAACCACGTTTACAAACTTGACAAGGCTCTCTATGGTCTCAAACAAGCACCTCGTGCTTGGTATGAGCACCTTAGGTGATCGTGGTTTCGAAGTTGGGAAGATTGACCCCACTCTCTTCACCAAGAGAGTAAAGGGAGAGCTTTTCATATGCCAACTATATGTGGACGATATCATCTTTGTCTCAACTAACCAAGCTTTCAATAATGAGTTCTCTAAGCTTATGAATGAAAGGTTCGAGATGTCTATGATGGGTGAGCTTAAATTCTTCCTTGGCTTTGAGATCAAGCAATTGGCCCGTGGGACTTTCATTTCTCAAGCCAAGTATACCCAAGATATGATCAAGAGGTTTAATTTCCAAGATGCTAAGATCAAGACATCTCCTATGCAAGTCAAGTGCCATCTATCTCGTAATCCAAAAGGGAGTAAGGATGTGGATCAAAAGCTTTATCGTTCTATGATTGGTTCTTTGCTCTATCTTTGTGCATGTAGGCCCGATATCGTTTTGAGTGTAGGTGTGTGTGCAAGGTATCAAGCGGCTCCTAAGGATTGCCATTTGATGGCGGTCCATAGGATCTTTCGTTATTTGGTTCATACCCCAAGATTTGGTTTGTGGTACCCAAAGGGGGCACAATTTTCTCTCAATGGATATACAGATTCCGATTGGGCAGGTGATCAAGATGATAGGAAGTCTACCTCCGGGGCTTGCCAATTTCTTGGTAGGTCCCTAGTGAGTTGGTCGTCCAAGAAGCAAAATTGCATATCTCTCTCCACGGCCGAAGCCGAGTATGTTGCCGCCGCAAGTGCATGCACTCAATTGTTATGGATGAGGCAAACTCTCAAGGAGTATGGAGTTCATTTGGATAAGGTGCCTCTTTTGTGTGACAATGAAAGTGCTATCAAAATTGCATACAATCCGGTGCAACATACAAGGACCAAACACATTGAGATCCGCCACCACTTCATCCGTGACCATGTGGCAAGAGGAGATATTGCACTATCTTATGTGCCCACCAAGGACAATCTTGCGGATATTTTCACGAAGCCACTTGATGATGCAAGATTCTTGTTCTTGAGGAATGAACTAAATGTGATTGATTCAAGGAGCTTGACTTGAAGATCTTGCACACACCCCTATAGATGAAACGTGTTCGAGTTTAGATGTAGGCATGGACATAGGGGGAGTGTTATCCTAACACATTGGGTTCTCCCTCCCCCCATTATGCCCATAGCAAAAATTCATTGTGATCTCTCTTTTTCTAATGTTGAATTGTGAGCTTCAATGTTGAGTATTGGCAATGCCCCCAAGATATATCTTCGCGGCTGCATACCATAATCTCTTACATGGTGGCCTAGGCCACCAACCTCTTCGTTTCGAAGAGTTGGATCTTAGTTGGGTTGTACTTGTCATTTCATTGCATTTCTTGTGTTTTGCCTTCTAAGTGTTTCGTCCTAGGAAAATCCCACTCAATTGGTCTTTTGTTGGTTTGATTCTTGCTTTTGAGAGGGATAAGTACTAGTTTCAGTTTGATGTTCTATCCTAAGCCATTCTATCAAAAGCCATTCTTTTCTAGCACTTGTGTCGTCCATTGAAACGAGGAAATTTCGGATCAGAAGGCAGCCGGAATTTCCGGTCCAGTTTTGGACCGGAATATCCGGTTCAAGTATGAACTGGAATATCCGGTTCGGCGAAAATCACAAATACTGGAGCCCGACGGGGAAGAGGCAGTTCGTGCCCTTTTTCCCCATCTGCTCCTCTCCACCCCAAAACGCCGCCGCTCTGATTCTTGGCCTCCCGGGCCGTTTCCTCCGCGGGATCTTCAAGCTTTGGCCCGGATCTCGTTCCCCTCGTCCTTAGGAACGTTTTCATCCAAGCATCTTCCTCCATGGATTCCGGTAATGTTCAATCTCGTTGAATCTTGGTGCCATAACCATACCACTCCATGGATTTCTGTTTTTTGTTGACAATGCTTGGTAGAAATTGTTCCTTAGAGGTCCCTTTGCATGCTAGATACGATAGACTAGATTCACATGTCACTGATCTACTTTTGAAGTCTAGATCTAGATTGTTTTTGTGTTGTTTTCGCACTACCGGAATATCCGGTCCACGGCTGAACCGGAATATCCGGGACCACCGGAATATCCGGTTCAGTTTTGAACCGGAATATCCGGCTAAGTCCAGAACAGTTTGAGAACAGCCCAAAATTAACCCGTGCTAGATTTTTTCTTAGATTAATGCCTGGAATCTTTTCTACTGTTTTTATGCATGCTTCATCCATTGCTTGACACTAGTGTACTCATGTTGTGCTATCCTTTTATTATCTTGTTTCACAGGTGGTGGTTCTGCCAGGCGTGCTAGCAAGCGCCCCAAGCAGGTTTCCACTAAGCCCAAGAGGAAGGCTCGGCGCAACTATAAGACCGACATCTCAGTTTCGGATTTCACTGTGCTCAGGCAGGAGGATGTCTACCTCTCTCCTCGTGTGGCCAATATTGATACTCGGTTCTGGAACTTGGAGCAGTCCTACATCTATGTTGATATCTATTGTGACTTCCGTCACCCTATCCGTCTGATGCAGCCCTTTGACTTTGCTGCTCTCAAGGCGAAAGAGGAGTTTGCTGATGCCGCGAGCATTGTTGAGCGGTTTGGGCTTGTGAAGCTCATGGAGACCCAGTGCAACTACAACACCCAGCTCGTCATGCAGTTCATGTCTACCTTGGTGTTCAGTGATGATATAGTGTGCCGTCTCAAGTGGATGTCTGAGACCACTGCTTGTGAGGCTTCCTTCGAGAGGTTTGCACGTCTCCTTGGATACACTTACAGCTCTCACGCTCCTGTTGGTCGCCGTGCGCATGAGGTTGATAGGCCTAGGAGGGAGGTGGCCATGGCTGAGTTGTATGCTCCTGGATTCACTATTGGGGGCAGTGAGGGACTTCTTCCCCTCTATGATCAGCTGGTGCGTATCTTCAGATCTTTCCTTGTGCCAAGTGGAGGTAACAATGATGCTCTCACCACTCCTTTATGCAACCTTCTGATTCTGGCTAAGGGACCCGTCTGTTTCTTATTCTGTGGATGTTATGGACATCATCTATCACGAGCTATACACTGCTATGATTGGTGGAAACACCATTCCCTATGCTCCATATATCATGATGCTCATCAAGCATGAGATACGGAAGGAGTACACAGAGTTACCTATGGTTGAGCACAAGGTCAAGAAGCTATATATCAAGAGGAAGAAGAAGACTGCTGCTGCTTCTCAGGATGCTACTTTTGAGGGTGGTTCCTCTATGGGAGGTCCCTCTACTGGTTCTCAGTCTGTGCCCACTGCTGCTAGCACTTTGCGCCATGTCAGGAAGCTCTCCTGGTTTCAGCGCAATGTGCTCTGCATGAAGGTGGACATCCACAAGGAGCAGTACAGGGCTTATTGCAGAGACACTGCCATGGCTACCACACAGAGTCAGATTCTTCACCATGTGAGTGGTGCTACTGGTGATGTTCCTGCTCCTCTCACTGCTCAGTCCTACACTGCTTGGTCTGCTCAGGATAGCACTCCTTGGGAGCACATTGAGGCTGCGCTCCGGTCTACTCAGGCTACTACTTCTAGAGCTGGTTATGATGATGAGGAGGATGAGGACGAGGCGTCTGATGCTGAGCGTGAGGCACATGGAGAGTCCGAGTCTTCTGCTGGCGAGTCTTCTGAGCACTCTGATGCTTAGACCGTGTTTGGGACGTTAGATTAGTTATTTCCCTCCTTTTTGGTGTCTCGATGCCAAAGGGGGAGAAGTAGCTACTAGTCTACGGGGTTTGCATGGGTTCGGGCACAAGCGTATGCTTTTATCATTTCTTGAGAGCTTGTGTCCATTTAGTCTCTTCGTTTTCGTGAACTTTGTCAGTTTATTTGTCTCGTTATAACTATGTGTGCTATTGTGTGTGAGACTATGTTGGTTATTTGGATATTATCATGGATTATCTATGTTAGTGGCTATATGGTTATCTATCTTATATGTTGAGGATATTATCTATTGGTGTGCTTGGTTATTCTTGGATATATTATCTTCGCACAAGGTATATACTTCTATCTTTCTCTCAACATATTGGTGATATTGGTACGTTGGCATGTTTTGCTACTTGTTGGAAATTACTCTCCATACATCATTGCATCTATTTGCATTTGAGGCAAACAAAATATATGCATATTGATAGGGGGAGACATTTCCATCTTGTTTCAAATATGCTCTAGTCAAGGTTTTATTGCAAATCTTAGTATTGTCATCTAACACCAAAAAGGGGGGGATTGAAAGTGCATTTCGGTTCCCCAGTGTTTTGTGTGTTAGTTAACAATACTAAGTACATTATTTATCAAGGTGTTAAGCGTGCAGGTGTTATACTTAACATCGGCACCGATCACCGAAAAGTCGGTGAAGTTTGGCCTGAGAGTTTTGGGATTATTCGGAGCAGACCGGATATTCCGGTTTGGCATTTTTCAGACCATATTTCGTACTGGAGTGAGCCGGATTATTCAATCCGGATTTTTCATCTCGAGCCGGATATTCCGGGTGCTGGTGAAGGTGCGCGAAAATGGCTAAGGACTGGAAGTTTTGCGCACTTGAGTGAGCCGGATTATTCAATCCGGATTTTTCATCTCGAGCCGGATATTCCGGGTGCTGATGAAGGTGCGCGAAAATGGCTAAGGACTGGAAGTTTTGCTCACTGGAGTGAGCCGGATTATTCGATCCGGATTTTTCATCTCGAGCCGGATATTCCGGGTGCTGTTGAAGTTGCGCGAAATTGGCTAAGGACTGGAAGATTTGCTCACTGGAGTGAGCCGGATTATTTGAACCGGATTATTCCGGAGCAGCCGGATAATCCGGTTCAGATCTGCAGGACTGCGTGGAGAAAGATGACCGGATATTCCGGTCCAAACTTGGACCGGATATTCCGGTCCCCTTTTTCCTGCACACCGACTAGTTGTGAGGAGGGGCTATAAATACCCCTCCTCTTCTTCCCCAAGATCTAGTTCTTCCCCTTAGCATTTATGAGCATTTAAGAACTCACCAAATCTCTCATTACTCCCAATCCCTCCACCCAATCTTGAAGATCTTTGGAGGATTGAAGGAGAAGGCCCCGATCTACATCTTCACCGAGCCGTTCTTCATTTCCCCCTCTCTAGCTTGAGGGATCTTGCCTAGGGTTTCCTCTTATGGAGAACCTAGGCATCTTGATACTTGTTGTTGATTCAAGAAGAGTTGGGAGCCCCCAATTCGGTTGTGGGTGTGTGCCCCAAGTTGTTTGTAAAGGATTCGATCCCCGCCTCAAAGGGGTTCAATAGTGGAAGGTGAACTAGACCTTTGTGACGGAGTTCATCGGAGAATAGGGTGAGGCCTTTGTGGCGTTGAGTAGGCCTTTGTGGCGAGCTCACACCCTCCAACGAGACGTACTCCCTTAACAAGGGGGAACTCGGGAATACATCGTGTTTCCGTGTGCTTCCATCGGTTACCTCGTTCCTCCATCTCTTTACTTACTCGTACTTGTTGCATTAATTGCTTGCCTTGTCATATAGGTAAATTCACCACTAGTTGCACTACCTAGAGAATTTATCTTATTGTCAAGTCTAAACTTTAAGAAAAATTAAAATTGGTCGTAGCACCTATTCACCCCCCCCTCTAGGTGCCCATACTTTACTTTCAGCGTCGCTCCCCGATGACGATGCCCCAGGCGCACGCTCGTGTAGGCGGAGCCGAGGTAGGCTCGGCCTTCACAGGGCGCAGATCCGATGGCGGCGCCGCGCTGGACGACAACCGTAAAGCTGGCTCTAGAATATAGCTAGGCCCTGCGTGCCATTGCAAATGGAGCTACACTAGTCAGTTGCCCTGCCTAGCTAGCTGAAGAGAGGCCAGATCTGTACGTCCTTACCTAAGACAAAGCCTACTACTAGCAACCTGGGACACCGTTCTTCTAGATAGAACGATGAAAATCTTGGAGACATGCAGCCAATTTATTCACAGAAGAAATTCAGTTCGCCACCGGTTAAGAAGCCCAGTCAAGAACAGAGGAGAGATCGGAATGCGGAGCTTGCATATACTCTCCTCACGCCATACACAACCATCTCTATAAAAATAGATTTCCCTATTTGAGTTCTTGTAGGCAGAAGTAAGCAAGGGATTTTAGGGTTCTTACGGTAGAAACTCTAGCCATCCTAGAGCACATAAGGGTGAACTGCAGAGGAGTCGGGGAAGACAAGTAGTAGACGGCGTTGGCGGGGAGGCGCAGCTAGGAGGGCACCGCGACGGAGCCAGACAGAACTGGGGACGGCGATTCCGGCGATGGCCGGGAGGACACGAGTTGGGGGGGTGGGGAGTCGTGGAAGTACACAGGGCAAGGCACCGCCGAGGTGCTCGCTGAGGCGGAACGCTCCAACCGCAGCGCCGTCGAGATGCGGCTCCTGCGCCTCCGCCTCCGCCGTCGCTCCTTTTGCCCTCTCTCTCGCTCGATCTCTTTGCGGCTAGGTTTGGACCGGAAAGAAAACAGGACCTCCGATGGTCTGTCTCATTTACGGGGGTAAATGGGCCGTAAACTAGCAGTACGGATAATAAAAACGGCCAACCAAGTGGCAAAACTGGGCTCCGTCGGAAAAAATCCGGAAACTGTGAAATACCCCCGTTTTGGGCTAATATCCAGCAATCCAAGCGGCCCCTCATGGTCTATTCTTGGGGAAAAAATACACACATGTACCCATATAGTGTTGAATACCGGTAGAATCGAAGTTCCAACGTCGTCGTTGTTTTCCTTCTTGGAGGTGTTGTTTGGTACGCGACATTTCAGAGTGCTAGGATAGTGGTGGGACTTTGCCGGAGAGAGCGCAGCGGATGCGAGTCCCTTTTGTTTTCGTTGATCCACCTATGTCGGCTTTGTTTTTCTTTTCTTTTCCTCTCTTTTTTCTTTTGGGCGTGATTGTGCTGTTTTTGCCCCAGCAGTGGTCTCAAAACTTGTATCGGGTGGTTGCTATTAATATAGCGGGGCGAAAGCCTATTTCAAGAGCAAAATCACCGTACATGTCTCACTATTGACGGAATATGCCCCTCACCGAAAAGTAATCCATAATCCACGATTGGTGACACACAAGATTCAACATGTTCATCGTGGGATTTTGACCGGTTTCTGACTAAAAACCAAACCTAACTTAGAAGCACGGTACTAGGACAGATTTAAATTGCAAGTTGCACGCCCAGGAAAAGGAGCCAAATTGCAAGTTGTACAGCACGCCCCGCACGCTCTCCTAAGAGCATCTCCGGCCGTATTGTTTTTGGCGAAAAATAACGCGGGCGTTAATTTCGTCATGGGGTTTCGGTTTACAGTCGTGACCCCAAATAACAAGGCAAGTTAAAAAAATTGATAAATTTAGATAAATTTAAATAAAATTTAGGCGATTCTATTAATATTGCCGAATATAGTCCGATTTAAATAGGGGGCATTTTGGAAATTAAAATCCTAAAAACTACACCTATTCCATGCCGAGGAGGTGGTAGAAGTGCGACTAGTCGCCGTCGCCGTCATCGTCGTCATCGTCGGAGTCAATCGGCGGCTCCTCCTTCGGGGAGGCGTAACTGCATCCCTGGCAGGAGTCGCCGCCTTTGCACGGCTTGCTCGGCCCTGGAACGTCATCGTCCAGCACGATGACGATGTTCTCCTCGCGATTGCGGCGAACTCCTCTAGTGTGTTACCTCGTCGGCGATATGGTCCTTGCAGGACCAGGCGAGGGTCGCCTCCAAGTCGAGCTCCATGTCGGCGTCCTCCTCCTTCTTCAGCCGGCGAGGCGAAGGTGGCCTCTGGGCGGCGATAGCGGGCGTTGCTCCCCGATGACGATGCCCCAGGCACGCGCCCATGTAGGCGGAGCCGAGGTAGGCTCGGCCTTCACAGGGCGCAGATCCGGTGGCGGCGCCACGCTGGACGACTTGGAACAGGACTACGGGGTCGCCATCCTCCTCGCCGTCTAGGCGCTCCCGTCGCGCCACCGGGAGGAGCTCGGGACCCGCGGCGGGCACGGGGTACTCTAGGCGAGGGTTGTTGCCGTTCTCGATGTGTGCGAGAATGGCGGCCAGGGGTGCCCCACTAGCGGCGGCGGCCGTCTCTAATTTTGGCCTGGGTACGCCGACTCTAATTTTGGCGCAAGCCAGTGCTATTTGAACTTTTGGGGACGAGACTGGACGAAAATTGTTGCGCCGACAAAAGAAAAGATGGTCTGGGAGCTCTCGAGGCGGCTGGAGATGCTCTAATCTCCATTACCGCCCAAACCGGGACGCCTTGATTGTTCATGCTACATGATACCATCGCGTTGCTACAGGAACATACAGGTATACTATCAATCAAGAACTATATAGATAAAAGCAGCGTTGATATAATGTCTAGAAGATAAATAAAGAGTAAAAGAGCTAAATAGAATCTTTACAAGAGTACTTTTTGTCAACCTTTGAAATCAATATCGTGTATGATCTCAGAGTATGAAAACGCATGCTGCTATGTGACTCAATTTGGACTTTTCAGTGAATACATAAATTTAGTTCAGACAGCACAATAAGGACCAAATATCTAGTTTCGTTGGGAAATTGTTGCAATTTATGGAGACTTGGAGAGGTAGAGTTTCAAAAATAGGCAACCTTAGTGGCCCTCATGTTGGAAAATCTGCGATGGATTATTTGGAGGCCCCTATTTTCTAAGTGGACAAAATTAATATTGTCACATGTAGCAAGGTACTTGGCTTTCCACGGCCATTGCCGGAGTGTGGCTTCTAGATGAAGTTTTACAATCAATTCTAAGACTGTTTTGAAGGAAAACGGGGCACGTTTCAGACCATTCTTCCAACAGATTATGGAGACATGCATAGCATGCACATTCACGTGCGGAGGTATTGGCTGAACGACGAGCAAAAGTAAAAGAAAAAGGCCTGAAAACATAAGCTTACCTCACTAACTTCTTCGAGAAGAGGGGCAATCGCAGGTGGAAACCTCTTCCTCGCTTCCTAAAATAAGGCGCAATAGCTCCATGCAATCAGTCTCGATGGTGATTCAACTGAAGGTTTCTAGATGTTGACAGCACGAAACCTGACGCCTCTTCGCAGCCATTATTCTATAACCTTCATGGTCGATTCTTGGAAAAAAAAAATACACACTCGTACCCATATAGTGTTGAATACTGGCAGAATCGAAGTTCCAACATTAGCAAAATCACCGTACATGTCCCACTATTAACGGAAATATGTCCCTCATCGGAAAGTAATCCATAATCCACGATTGGTAAACACGCAAGATTCAACGTGTTCATCGTCGGCTTTTGACCGGTTTCTGACTAAAAACCAAACCTAACTTAGAAGCACCGTACTAGGACAGATTTAAATTGCAAGTTGCACGCCCAGGAAAAGGAGCCAGAACGCAGTGTGTTGGAGAATTGGTGCTAGTGGGAACGCATGTACCTAGTTATATGGCCAGCACCCTCTCCTGAATCTCCATCACACTATTGTCTCTTCAGTCTTCAGCTCCTGCACATATGTCTATATCACACGATGTCTCGGAAAGGCAACCATATCCAGGGTAGCTTGGGGTGTGCAACAACTCACACCGTCCAAGCCGTGGAGACCGGCAGGTGAGAGCTAGTTCAATTTCTTTCACAAATCCAATTCTCACTTCCAATATAGTAATTACAAAAAGCTCACGATACGCCGATCTGTCTCGAACTAAGCAGGACGCCGTGGTGTACAGCCTCTGATTAGCTGAAACCAGTTAAATTTGTGACCCCGATTTTGCGCACCCCTAATCCAGGGAAGTGAGAGAGTCTGAAACTTAGGACCGACTCAATATGTCAAAATAACTGAGGCGGATTTACTTAACGGGACACCTTGATTGTTCATGCTAGATGATACCATGCGCGTTGCTACAGGAACATACAGGTATACTATCAATCAAGAACTATATAGATAATAAAAGCAGCATTGATATAATGTCGAGAAGATAAGAGCTAAATAGAATCTTTCCCAGAGTACTGTGTCAACCTTTGAAATCAATATCGTCTGCGATTTTAGAGTATGAAAACGCATGCTGCTATTTGGCTCAACGTTAAGACTTTTCAGTGAATACATAGATTTAGTTCAGACAGCACAGTAAGGACCAAATATCTAGATTCATTAGGCAGTTATTGCAATTCGGGGAGAGGTAGAGTTTCAAAAATAGGCAAACTTAGTCGTCCTCATGTTGGAAAATCTGCGATGGATTATTTGGAGGCCCCTATTTTCTAAGTGGGCAAAATTAATATTGTCACATGTAGCTAGTCAATAATAACATACTCGGGAGGAAGTAGCAGAGAAGGTTTCCAACTAACTCTCTAGAAACACTCTCCAGATCATAGCTACATACAAAAGGGCGGGAAACAATATGCCAGCATACTGCACCACTAGTAGCGGAGGGGGTGATGAGAACCCATAAATGGAGGAGATGAAGAGAAAATGGTTCCATGCTGGTGAAATTTATTGACGACGTGGTGGATAACGTGGTTGCGACAACTTGCAGCAAAAATAGGTAGTGGGGTGCTACTATTTAGTGACAGTAGAGGATAACAATGAAGTGTAGATATCTATCAGACTCCCGAACATGCACAAACCTATCAGTCTAAGCAAAAGACAAACAAAAAGTTCGGCACACACCAGTGGCAAACAAAATTATGGCATGATTGAACTAACAACTGAAAGCAATCGATAAAACTGGTAGTTCCAATGGAGTGTAGCTGTAACTCTGAATGATGAATTGCCCTCCATTATGCTGGCATCAAAATTAACTGCTCCTGCGGAAAAACTTCGACATGGGATACAATCTGGCTGGGGTGCATGATTAAGATGCAGCAGATACAAGCTCTGCTTTTTTCTGCCTGACAAAATTTTGGACAAATATCTCCCCTGCACGATATGATGACCGGACCTGAAAAATGCCCAACAAACACAAGTAAATTCCTGTAATTTGCTAATGAAAGCAACTGCAAAATTGGATACAATTCTACCACCAACAACTAACAAGACTGGGAGTGCTATTTATTTTGCTTGTGTGATCCTACAAGCTGGATAGTCCAGGAGAGACATGTTTTGTTGATGGCGCAAGACAGGAACAATTTCCCCTTCTAGACTAGTAGTGGGCATTGGTAAAGTTATGATTTCTTTTTATGTACTCCCTCCGTCTCAAATTAATTGTCACAAAGATATACAAAATTTGATGTATCTAACACTAAATTATGTCTAGATACATCCACTTTTGTCCATATTTGTGACAATTAATTTGAGACGGAGGGAGTATATAAAAGGAGGTATCCTTGTATCAGATATTATCAAAAAGAATAACCAGTGATAGTTAAAGCTTACCAGAGGTCCACTAGCAACATACACAAATCCTAAAGATTCTCCATACTCCTTCCAGAAATCAAATTTCTCAGGAGTCACGTATTCTCTGATTCTCAAATGTCTTTCTGTTGGCTGCATAATCAAGGAGATTTGTATGTTACAGCACTAAAAATGGAAGGCCAGGAGGGTATAAACAGTACTTTGTAATGTGGTTAAACATTCCTAAAAACGGGGTTAAACATCAAACCTGTAAATATTGTCCCAAGGTCAGAATATCAACACCAACAGCCCTCAAGTCAGCCATGGTTTGCTTCACCTCCTCGTCAGTCTCACCTAGACCAAGCATGATAGAGGACTTTGTTACCATGCCCTGTTTGCTAGCTTTTGCATGTTTCAAAACTGACAAGCTCTGTTCATATCTGTAGAGATAATAGAATGTAAATAAGATGGAGGTTACAATGTCATATGCCAATAGGATGACATTAGTGATTTCTGTTAATCAAAGAAACACATACCCTGCTCGGGGATCTCTAACTATTCTCTGCAGACTCCTCACGGTTTCGATGTTGTGCGCATACACATCTAGACCAGAGTTTGCCAAAGACGCAACCGCCTCCAGGTCACCCCGAAAATCTGAAGTTAGACACTCCACCAATATCCCAGGCTTCAGTTCCTGAACAGAAGCCCCAAACCCCATCACATGATTGATTCACCACCTTAATTACCACATTGAGGCGCCAGGGACAAACCTTGAGAGCTCTCACTGTTTCAGCGAAATGCCCACTTCCACCATCAGGGATGTCATCCCTGTCGACGCTTGTCAGCACAACGTAGTCTACTCTGCAAAGGACACCATTTATCAGATAATCTGTACCATCGCCTTAAACACGCTGATAGTCATCGGTGATCGTACCCCCAACTTGCAACCGCCACGGCTGTCTTAAGAGGTTCGAGGGCGTCCGGCGGTGGAGGCTTGTTACTAGTTTTGACGGCACAGAATCGACAGCCGCGGGTACATGTATCGCCGAGGAGCATGATGGTCGCGGTGGCGATGCCATCCCCTTCACCGCCAGCCCCACCGCCTCCATTCCAGCACTGCAGGCAAAAATCATCACAAAACAGAGCCAAATTGTTCAGAATTTTTACCAGCACCACGAGTTCACGATGCAACGGATAATAAGAAATCTCATAGAGCATTTCCGTAAGCTTGACTCTAATAGTTAATACCTCTCCGATGTTGGGGCACTGGGCCTCGACGCAGACGGTGTTGAGCTTGAGCTCGCCGAGGGACTCCCTGAGCCTGGCGTACTTCTCCCCCTGCGCCGCCCGCTGCCGCAGCCACGCTGGCTTCTTCAACTCCGGGTCCTTCCCCGTGAAAGGCGTCGGCGGGGCCCACCCCGACGCTGACGCCACCGACGACGACTCCCCGTGGCATCGCACCACGGACGGGGGCCTGAGGCGAGCGGGAAATCCCACGCTGGCGGAGCCCGCCCGTGCCAAGGTCGGCGGAGGCCGCGCGAGCGAGCTCTGCATTGTTGCGCGCGGGCGGATCGAGGCGGCTAAACCCTAGGGCGCCATGGCTGCTGTGTAGTGTAGCGCGGCGGCGATGGTTCCGAAGCGGGGAACGGAGCTTGGTTGGTAGTTACGGATTTACCCCCTGAGATGCGGGAGACAGACTCCGCGGTGGGAAGGGTAGGATGGGTATTTCGTGGAACACGGCGATCAGACCAAAGCCCCGCCGGTTTTCTAACTGACAGCAGGGTTGCGTTGTTTAGGAGAACGGTTTTGATCTCTTCTGGCCGCAGACGGCAGGGCGGGGAGAGTCAGCAGGCCGTGACGTGGACAACGGCTCTGCCTAGAGGCTAGAGCTCCGGCGAGCTCGCCGTCGGCAAGGAGGAAGAAAGTCCGGGTAAGAAAATTCAGCCTGTTATGCTCTTGCTTGCCCGCTGCACAAATTTCCAGCAACAAAATCCGATTTTGTAGAACGAAGCAAAAAAGTACTATGAGGCAAAATAAAAATAAATACATTAGTACTTGTACATAAAGACAAGAGGCACAAATCATGTGAAGCTTACAAACCCATGAAAAGACCTCAAATCTCGTATCTCACGAATGCACATAAATAAAAGTGAACAGAGCTCAACGCTTTCACCACTCACCCATATCGCTTCTTTGATCCACCACCACCAAGAAACAGAAACAAGGTAGATGGCTTTAGAAATTGTACATCCACTTTTGTCCAACTTTGAAACAATTAATATGAGACGGAGAGAGTACTTGCACAGCCATTGCTAACCCACTAACTTCTTTTTCGCTGGGAGAAAATAAAGGGGTTAGGCTGGTCACAATGGGGAGGAATTTAGGAGTAACATCACACACTCCAATGCAACTTTGCTTATGTGGCACGTATTTAATGAAGAGAGAGGTGCTTGTGGTAACTAGCTAAGTTACCGGAACATCACACACTCCAAGAAACAATGAGTCTATAGCCTAATAAATGCATTGTTGCATGACACTACATACATGTTACTCCCCATTGTGGAGGTAGGAACATAGTCTAGAAAAGTGTGTAGGTTCCTACCTTATGTTACTCCCCATTGTGACCAGCCTTAAACTAGGATTTCTCCAAAGAGGCATCTGGTCCATCACTGCAGAGTCACAACAGGGCACATACAGCTAACAGTCTACCGTCAGGTGGGCATAAGGAGTTAAATGTAGGGGTTTGGTTAGGAGCGACCACCCTTCAACTCATCAAATTATAAGGAGTTAAATAAGATGCCAGAAAATGAGTTAAGTTTTAGAGTGAATTCCACTTTTTGCCCTATAGTTATGCATTTGTGGCGGTAATTACCCTATCTAGTGAAAAATCGTCTAGATTAACCATTTTATAAACTTTGGACCATGTTTTTCTGATGCATTTCCATTAGGCAGTGTGTGATGTGATGATTCGGCTAAAAAAATATCTGGAAAACGGCGAAAATTGAAAAGATGGAGTAGAGAAGGCTGGACATTATTGTCGATGCCGTCCTCGGCCAAACACAATGATCAAACTAACATTTCTTTAGAAGGACATGGCTGGTGATAACAAAAGCACACGATTCATTAAAAGAAAAACATGTACAACATGAGACGAGGACAATGCTTGTCCTAGCTTCTTATTGAACGCAAGAAAACACAAGGCTTCAGATAAAGCCATATATAAGAAACACTAGTAGACTACTAGTTTTCAGCAGCAGATGCGATTGTGTAAACTCCAATCGCGCTGAGAAATGCGCTAGCACGCCCATAGAAGCCCACCACGGTATAACTGCCCTTCCCAGGAAGGCCGAACGGAGTACCATCTTCTTTTCCATAAGGTCCATATGTGGCAAGATTGGTTTCAATCATGAGTGAGGTTACAATAACATGGCCTCGAAAATCACCCGTTGTTCCCCGAATTTTCTTCACGGTCTCAGTAGGTTTAAAGTTGATCTGCAAGAAATGTGGAACCACCAATCAGTTGCCACCTCATTATATGCACAAGTAGATATAGAAGAAACACGTATCTAATTATTTATCTGTAGCATAGCAGATATTTATTTGATGGTGCTTTGTCTGGCATGCAGGCATATATGCATTAGCCATTGATTGCATGTGTTACTTTGTGGGGATGTAGAGGCTATATGTATGCACACGGTTCGTCCAAACTAGTACTCCTACCTCATTTGAAATGAAAAACTGTGTGCTCAAAAATATACTCACCGTGACAGGTTTCCCACCCTCACCACCCCACAGGCCAGAGGATTGCTTCGCTCCTGCTTCGTCGATGTAGGAAAATGAAATGGAATCGATCACATCCCCGTAACAAATTCTCACACTCTCTAGACGCTGAGGCTTAGCTGCAATGTCAACAGCCTCCCCTTCAAACCCACCCACCTGCATAGGAACCTTGACGGCAGGGGTGACAGGGATCTGCACATAATTTGATGGAATGATTAGCATGTATATATATATCCTGATCATGGCCAGGGGTGCCAAGAAATAGTAAGCACAAACATATGGGAGTAGTCTGCAAATCATTTGATGGAGCAAAGAGTAAATAAACGTGCATGTTCCCGAAGGGGTGGATGCTGAATAGAGGTCTTATCTACCTGTTTTGCGAAGATGGGGCACACAGCACGGATACGGAGCTCCTTCATAACTCCCCCGCTTACTGATGTGTCGGTGTAGGTGATAGTCCCTTGAGCATGGGCAAACTCTCCAGTCCCACCAACAATCGCCCATTGACCACCGGCCCCTGGGTTAAGTCCGTTAAGTCCCTCCACTTTAAGCACAGACCCCTTGAGACTAATCCAAGTAAACAAACAAAGGTAAAGATGCATGCTTCCAAAGCAAATCAATGTATTCTACTTTGATTATCATGGCAGCTGGGAAAGCTTTGGTTAACTATATATAGACACGTACCGAAAGCAAACTCTCCAATGAAATAACACAATAAAAGCTTCATTTACCTGTCGTCGACGAACATCATGTTGAAAGAATAGAACCAGTTTTGCTGGGTCTTTCCGGTGCCAACGTGAATTCCCTGAGCACGCGCCACAAGATTGCCATTGGGGAGAATCCCATCATATATGGCCCAGTCGTTAGCGACGGCCACGCCGAAATAGTTGGGAAGGCCTGGGTTCACTATAACTCTCTGGTTGAGACCTGCCTCTCCTTGCGTTATCTGGTACAAGTACAAGTGGAGGTTATACTCCCTTTGCTGGACCTGGGCGCTAACAAGGCCAGCTTGGCACTGGCGGAGCGTGACTGCACACAAAGGATGGGCCAAACAGAGCCCGAGCCCATCGCAACTTCTATAGACTGGGCCATATGAATTAAACTGGGCCAATTATGGGTGAATACATGTGTAATTTAACCTAAAATTAGTGTTTTTCATCTTCCAAAGACTGGGCCAAGGCCCGGTATGGCCTCCATGACGCTCCGCCCCTGCAGCTTGGAGATATTTAGGGCTGGATGCCATGTTGGCTACAACTACTAACAGTACACACGGCTTGAAAGCTAGGGGAAGCAGCTCAAATATCTGTGTGGAAGTGAACGGGTGAAGGGGGTCCAATTTATAGACCGATTTGTACGTTAATTATTCCATCACGAGGTCCATGGCCCATATTTAGAAGTGCTCTCTCTAGCTGTCTAGCATGTGGTTTGACCATCTTTTGCATCGATCCGCGACGCGCATGATGCACGCTGCCGGCCAGTGCTTCAGATGTGATTTCACATGAGTGGCCCTCGGTTCCATCCTTCCTACCAGCCACCACCTCCCAAATCATTTTGAAGCTTCCTTTTAGGCTGGAGGGAACTAGAAGTCTAGAATACAAGTTAGGTTGCCGTCTTGTAACCATTATAGCGCGCCACATATAGCTACGATTTTGCTTTAGCTATTTGGTGGTTGGAAAGTGTCTTAATACAACATAGTTTATCTCTGATACCCCCCGTACACAGGCTTTCTGTGGTCTGCTCACATTTAGTATGATGTTGTGTTTAGAACCTGTGCATGCTTTGAGATAGAGCAAAATGCAGTTAAATTATGTACCTTTGTGTTCAAGATCATGGGTGGCTGTGATAAGCAGGGTTTCCCCATGAAGCAGGGAGTGCTACCATCTGGGTGTGTCCGCCTTCTTATGCATAGGGGTATACCTCTATGTCCATGGTACTTCTCACCTACATTTTCACCCCTCTTGAATCGAACTCTTACCTGCTGCGTTGGCCTCAATTTTGTAGGCACATCTTGCTTACGAGGGTACGGTAGTGTCCGTCCATGGTTGCATTGTCAGCCACAACATGTCTGGTTAAACTAGGATTCCTCCCAAGAGGCATCTGGTACATCACTGCACAGAGTTACAACAGGGTCCATACAACGAACAATCTAACCATCATAGATATATAGCCATCAGCTGGGTATTGTCTGAAATTACCCCACACGATGAACACTATTCGGTTCTACAAATTAATCTCGATCCCAGACACGGTCACAAGTCTGGGGAATGCTAACTTCATCGGAGCCAAAGGAACTTCTCCAAGCTCACATCTTGCAAGGCAGGAAGCATGCCTCCGTCTGAAGACAAGCTGCGCATAGAGTTTAACCGGGAACCGATTCGGAAGTAAAATGCCCACCGCCCATGCCAGAATGATTAGAGCCGAGCACGGGCATAGATTTCCGAGCGAAATCGAGAAGCATCTGGCGTTGCTGTTCGCTGGTATGCGGAAGGCTTCCGCGTAGCAGCTCGGCAGGCATCTCCCTGCTGACGGCCTTCGAGGCTTCAGGTCCGGCCATAGAACTAGATCCCTGCATGGCGAACATCTGCAGAATGCTTCCGTACTTGCTGTCGCAGTACTTTGTCAGGAGCCCAAAGAACGCGTCGAACGATGCCTGCCAAAGAGAACGGGTTGATCTGCTGTAGTTGGCTGCAGAGTGAGGATCAGCCAGTAGCTCAGTTGCTCTGTCCAGTACTGATTTGATGATTAGAGAAGCACCATCGCCAGCAGAGCTACCGAGAGGGCGCAGAGGTGGGTGTTGTGGTGAGCAGACGACAGCAGCAAGGCAGGCGCTGAGGGCACTTAGTTCCATGTGATGCACACAAGACGACACGGTCTTAGCAAGACTAACTGTTGTTTCTGCAGCACCAGAATCTGCCGACAAACCCCCAAACAGGCTTCTAAGATGTCGAAAGATAGCCATACAAACTATGCGGGTAAGCTCACTTCCAGGGGCCAGAAGTCGAAGATAACGGGCCATAAGCTTGCGTCCTTTAGAGAGAGAAACAATGCGAAGAAAAATAAGGTCATCAGGGGCCAGTCCAGATGAATTACCAGGCTTGTTGGGGCCAAAAGGGTCGACAAGCTCAAGTGATGTGGCTAAGCCTTCTAGGAGGACCTGTCGCCTCCGCCTGAGTTGGAAGCTGCTGTCCTGTGCCTGGCTAGACTGTAACAAGCGGTCAATGTCATTCACATCGAGAAGAAGGCACAGACCATCTTCAACAGTAATTCTGGCTGCCAGCATTGGCTCTTTCTCCAGTGGCCTTGTAGATGACTTGTGATCATGCAAACCATCACCAGATGCAGCCGTATCAACTTCAAGAAGAGGACGAGGCCTACGTATGGAAGAGAATGATACTCTTCCAACGGAATCAACCTTTAGATATGAATGCTGGTCACCACCAGACCGGGACTTTGAGGGGAAGTCTTTTATTGACACGGGGGAGAAATTGATCTTCTGCTGAGAATTGGCACATCTTTTGGCTATACAAGCTTGGTGGTAGTAGTCATCCACATAAGAATCATTGCCGTGACTTCCAGAGTGCTGCATTCTTAAAATAGAATCTATCTCATCGGATGACATATACTTTGATCTGAACTTTACTGTCCCATTTTCAACATTCTGGCCAGCTGTATCAGAAGGTTGTTGAGAAAAGCGTAGACTGTGTTTCCCTCTTCCTGACCTTGATCTCTTATCTCTTGGTGAAGGCACACTAGGAACATGATCAAACTTGCCTGTCATCTCTGGAGACTGATGGTGATAGAAGTGAGGCTGCATGTTTAGGTAATTGTGATGGGATGGCTGGACTAGTGGAAATCTCTGCTGCTGCTGCTGAGAAAATAGCAATGAAGAAACCGAACTGCTCGGAAAAGACAACTGTTGCTGTAATAAACTGGGTTGTAGATTAAGATGCTCAAAAGCATGTGGGCCAGCTTGATTTGGCCATTCATTTTGCAGAAAGTTGTTCGCCAACAGGTCACCTGCAGTGTAAGACATGCTTCGCCCATATCGCAATCCATGAGGTAGACTAGCCATATTATATGGAGAACCAGAAAGCGATGAACTTGGAGAACCCATTTGGTATCCAGCACCAGGTGACGGAATACTCGAGTGCCGTGTAAGACCCTGTGCAGGATAAGATAATCCACCACCACCTGGTGGAGGATAGGATGTAAATGAAGGAGATCTATGTCCCAGAATAGGTTCACTGGAGCGGTGTTGTAGTGGTTCCAGGGGATAAGACGATGTCCGGCTCAATGGTTTTGACTCTCCAAACTGAGGCAAATACTGCGGCTGTGAACACAATTGCTTGCTGTTCTGAAATTCGTTGCTGTCTAGTATATCCTGATCTACCCAATTTGTGAACTCTGCTTCCTGAACCCAGTCAGTAGTCAAAGAACCTAAAGAAACACAATAGTTAGCTCAGGAACACAGGCACATAACAATAAGGAATTAAAAATCTAGACACATATGTACTGTATTTAGGGTCTGGTTATCATTTCAACATTTACTCCTATTAAACATGTCTAAATTATTGCTCTTGGCATAGTGTTAAGTGTACCTATGTTTAGACTGCATGTAACATGGATAAACATTTCTAATGTTAAGCTTCAGTACTAACTGCGGGCAGAAATGTTACTTACTTTCCCTGGAAATTGATCGTCTATCACCAATAACACCTGGATTCCTTGTTCCGCTGAGACTTCGGTTCAACTGAAGACAAGGCATTTTTCAGTATGAACTCCATGATAAATAAGAATGCAAAAACATCAGGTGGTCCATGACCTCAGGGACTATACAACTCACAAGGCTTAAAGATCTCTCTACAAAGTACTATATCAACTCCACTTATGTTTGAAATATTAGAAAATTTGAACTGAAGTGTTTAGACATGTAAAATTGCAGCCCAAAACTTATATGCCATATTTCGAACTTATGTGACCAATTAAATCTGAAAATATGGTACTCCCTCCGATCCATATTAATAGGTGTTGAAGTGGATGTATTTAGACATGTTTTAATGCTAGATACATCCACTTCAACACCTATTAATATGGATCGGAGGGAGTATGATTTATGCACTTATAAGTGAACGGCTGAAACTGAAAAAGGAAGCGAGTGTCCCCCTAGTGTACTCCACAAATCTTTAGAAAGTCATTTTCAGTATTGCATATACTAATTAACTGTAGTACATGTTGCAAAGAATCATGAAAACATACAAAAAAAACTGAAAAATAATAAGCCTTCAATACTCAAAGGATCATTTGCCACCTTGGACACACTAATTGTTTAAGACTGGTAGATAATTAGACATTAAAACCATAGTAATGAAATATAGTACAGTAAGACACTAATTGATATAGTCAAGTTGGTGATATAAGTTGCTAACCTTTGCAAACGTGCTTGCAAGATCATCAATTTCAGATAAATTACTCATACAATCAATCTGCAAGAATATAAGAGCAAGACAAATTTTCATCATGAAATATAGAAGAAACGTGACTACAGGGGTTAACAAGAAAGCAGTGCTGAAAGAAATGTGACCAAAGTTACAAAGTAGGCAGGAAAAGACTTAAGAATAAACAATCCATGGAACAGCCAATCAAATAAATTGGGAACATTCAATATTAAAGTGGTGGAAATTTTGATGTTTCATAATGTAAAGTCAAAGGTTTTGATGGCTAATTAGGACGTAATATTGGGACGATTAAACTGCAAAGAGAGAAAATATAGCATGATGTTCCCAAACAAGTATTAAAGCTACAAATCGTTCATTCAAGTATAATAGCTTATATGCCTACCCAATTGGTCCACTAATTAAAAGTAAATCCATTAAGCAACATAAGCTCACACTTGCACCTTCAAATACTACAAGGTGTCACCTATAGCTCCATACTAAATAGTAATCTCTTTGAACTGCACCTGGTGGTCAGGCATGCTCGAAAGATGGATGTGGGTACTCATATCTCAATCCCAACAGCAAAAAATGAGGGTGTTTGTGCATGTGGTGAGGCGTAGTGCAACTAGCGCAGAGGAAAGAAAGCTTGAACCAACATTCCACAAAGGTGCAGGTCTGTAATTTTGAATTTTCCACAGAACATGATCCTACAGTCATAACATTTGATTGTGATTACTAACTCCTAATTCCATGGTGAAGCACATTTGGGCTAGAGAGCAATGGAAGCTGAAACTAAACCAGGGGAGGAAAGAGTTACAGCAACCAAGGAAGTTTATTGAATCCAAAGAGACAGTTTTGGGTACTGAGTTATTCTGAGAAAAGAATGTCCATAGTTGACACTAATCAGGTCATATATCAACAGTTTGCTTACGAAAATCAATCTTCTTGAGTCAAGTCTTAACCAATTAGAACCATCAAATTTTCCAGATTTTATTAGCCAGGCAAAAACACACAGAATTATACCTACACAATTACACAATTTGGAGAGATCATAATGCATTTAGGGACGCAATTTAGTATATAACTGTCTGATCATATTTTCTTATCTAAAACTGGGACAGATCTTTTGCACGATCCCACAGCAGGAAAAGTTATGACATATAGTCCAGATGCTTGATGTATCGTATCATCTACTGCAGGTAGGTCAAAACCACGAGCTATCATCCTACTGTGGAAAGGAGTATCCACTGAGCCCGACAGTAGTAAAAAGCACCAACAAAATCAAGACCGTGCCAAGCATGCAATACACCAAACTCATAGCTTTCCAACAGTAGCAAGCACCAACAAAATCAGAGCTTTAGGAATCATATCATATCAAGAGGGAGGTCGGCTTTGTGGGATACAAAGTCGCTGAGAGCGAAACGCACCTCTTCCCCGACAGGAGACAGCTGGTAAGCCCCATCGTCATGTCCACCGAACCCGCCGCCGTAGCCGTCCACGCCTCCATCATCCACCAGGCCGCCGAGCTCCAGCCCCTCCAGGGGCGCCTTGCCGAAGAACGTATACTGCGACGCGTCGAAGCGCGAGTTCTCTGCAGAAGGAAAGAGACACAAATTCCCATCGGTACCACGCGAGGAACAAGAAATTCAGCAGAGACACGCGGAGATACGTCGTCCGTAGCACAGAATGCACGATAAAGCCACTGAACCGAAGCAAAACCAGGCAGATCAAACTCAACAGCAGCCCCACCAGAATATACACCAACAGTAGTAGCCAGCGGAAGTAATCACCTGCGGTGGAGGACGTTGAGGAGGCGCCGCCACCGGCGCCATCTGCCCTGAGGCCCCTCATCCCTGCGGCGGGGCGAGTCGGGCGCTAGGGTTTGGATTTCCGGGGGCCGACGCACCTGGGTTTTGGATCTGGGAGCTGCGGGAGAAGAGAGAGAGGGGGAAGCTCCCTCAGTACGCCTTGCTTACTTCCCTTCCCTTCTTTCTTTGGACTCTGGAAAAAAAATGTGACGAAATAAAAAATAGAGACTGAAAATGATAGTTCGAGTTTTATATTTTCGAAATCGATCTCCTTTTTTTTATTGACATAGTAGCGTGTTGGCCTAGATAAAGAAATTTCTCGTGCAAAAAAAAAAGTGATAACAAGACTTTGGCCTTGCGTTGCGTCACGCAAGACTTTGACCTTGCGTGTGTGCTACTCTACGGCTCTACCGACCTCCTTTAAGTCTTCAAACAAAGTGTTTTTTTTGTGCGTGTGTGGGCTGTGGGGGCATTGTTTTGTTTTTATTTTTATTAAGTACTGTATATATTTTTTTGTTGCCACGCTAAGCGTCTTCTGCTAGCAAATGGCCAAGCAGGATGGTGTTTTCTGGCCTCACGAGGCTCACTAGGGAAAAGAACGATGTGCGTCTTGTAAAAAAAAAAAGGTCTTATCTATACATCTTATAAAGCAAAATCCCACTAATTTGCATTTATGATTTTTCTATCTCAACATGCAAGCTATCCACATCATCTATCCTTTTCACCAATCAATTGTCCACCTCATCCATCCTTCCAACCAACCAATTTCTCACATCACCCCATTAATATGTACTAGCATCCATTATTGTATCCATCTAATTGTCCATATCATTGTTTGACTAACTCTCCATGCAATCTATCTCATCGTCAAATATATTAGCGCTTGGTCGATTCAACCAACAAAGAAAATGTTCTACCAATTGTTTTCAATGATCAGAGTACATGTAATTGTTAAGTGTTATTCTATATGTAAGTTTTTAAGCAATTTCTAGAAGAAAACAGTTGCAACGAATCATGCATGTTTATGTAAATAATTTCAGATTCCTTGCATCTTATTCATTTTCATTCTCACAATAGAGTTCATAAAAGGATACCCGATGCAACGCGCGGGGTATTCCTCTAGTTAAGCAAATGACAGAGGTAAATATTCGAGCACGGCCACATGCACCGATCATCTATGTTGTTAGATGGATAGAATGGCATCGCGTGGAACGCTATTATTTTCGAGGAACTTTGCAGAAATTTGATTCGAGAAGCTTTGTGGTAATTCAAGGCACACAAAATGGTTATGAATTTTGACCCGTTGTTAACTAAATTTGGTGGATACGGTTGGTACTGTTACGACTCTCGGAGAGAAGAAGTCAGGAAACCTAGCTAGCTACTACGTACTACCTCCATTCCAAAATATAAGCCGTATATTGTTCCGTTTGACCGAGACTTTGACCAAGATTTACACATTTAATATGAAACTTTTGTGATAGAACTCATAATCATAAGAAAGTACTTTTGAATAGGAATGCAATGATATCACTTATGTGTCGCATAAATTACATATTGATAGATTAATTGTTGGTCAAAGGGTCGGTCAAAGCAAATGAAATACGCCTTATATTATGGAACGGAGGTAGTACAAGTTGGATCGAAGAAGTCGGGAACCCTAGATCCGCCGAATCAGCCCCGTCTCTGCTGATTCACGGACCGAATCCTCGATGTAGATGCATGTACCCGTCTCCCCCACCCCTGAGTCTCGTTGAGAGTCGACTTCCCTACCCCCGTCTCCGCCCCTTTCTCTTCTCTCTCCGGCGGCGTTGCCGTCAGGCAGGAGGATGAGATAGGAGATTGGCCACCCCTTGTACAGAGTAGATCTAGTTGTAGCTTAGCTTTAGAGTTGAAGTCTTCTCTGTGGCGTCTTGGAGTAGAGGGCTGGTTTCTTGGCCAGACCCAGCGCGTTCCATGGTTGTGTCTTCTTGTTGTGCTGCTCTGGCGGGAGTGGGCGTGCAGGAAGGTGCTGGCTGCGGAGATCTCCATGAATAAGGCCTTTTGGAGCTGTGCCGCTTTGGTGTTTCGACGCTGCACTTTGCGGTTGTGCTCGGTTTTCCTCTACTTGCTCTCATGGTGGGAGGAAGATCATGGGGACCAGAGGACGAGCTTGGTCAATAAGCGTCAGCTTCGTTGCAGCCCAGATTTGCAGGGGTTGGTTGCTCAGGCCTCGATGCGCAGCCATCATGGAGATGGTTCCTTCCGGGGTGATTTGGTTGGCCTTTCCCTTTCGTCTGTGCTGCGGGATTTCGGTGCTGCAGGAGTTCCAAGGAGTTCATCAGCAGGGGACCTGCGACGGCTGAAGCTGCCTTGCCCCTGCTCTTCATGGCCGAATGGCGGCCCTCCTCAGCCGCATACTGCTGGCTGCTTTTCAACCTCCAGGCGTGATGCCGATACGGAGGCTCTTCAGATGCTCCAACCTGGCGTCTCCTGGCGCCTCTGTTCCAAGTGGTTCGTCCCCGGCAACAAGGATGCCAGCCATGGTTGTGAGCTCAGTTCCGTTGTGCGGTGGATGTCGCACCCGGACTTCTAAAGGATACTCGCCGTTCCGTTGAACAGTAGATGATTGGATTACGGGGCTTACCGGCACCCGCGTCCTCTTACGAGTAGGCCAACACACGTATGTGTGACAACCAACCCCTATCTGTTCAGCGTCGACGTAAACTATCCCATAGAAATCAGGATACTTCCATTGACGTACTTCAAACATACACACATTGTACGGCAACGGCGTTTGAACAAGTGATATCACAACAGATCTCTACGACACAAAAGATGAAAATAAGGTGCAAATGGCTCTCATTAGAGCAGAGATAGCAAATACAATCATTCAGAGGGCACATGCCCCAACAATACATCATTACATCACAGCGGAAGCATTCAACATGTCTGAGTACAGACAAGATCCAAATAGGCCTAAGAGGCCGGAAACGAAAAGACGGAGCCCATCCACTAAGTCTCGGATCCTGCCCGGGTCCGCTATCTACTCGTCAGCAGTCTCGTCGTCATACTCCACGTAGTAGCCACCATGTAGATCCTCGGAAACGTAGGTCTGCGGAAACCACAGCCCCAAAGGGGTCAGTACATAAACGTACTGGCAAGCAAGACTCACAGTTCACCAAAGTGTAACCCGTCAACACCAAGCACAGATGCTTTGGGTTCAACGGAAGAAAGGGGATATGAAAGATGATGCAACTGGCTGCTCTAACCAACTACAGAAATACTACAACTTCCGGCTAACAGAAAGGAGATAAGATCGTGTATCGTAACCAACCTATCAACTAACCTCAAACAAACCCATCCTGGATCTCGCCCCTTATCCAAAGAAGCAATCCGAGGATAACTCACACAGTTGAATTAATGATGGTTCAGATTATTGTGTCACTAAGCCTATTACTAGTCAATGTGTTAATCATTGGGTGTAAGGTTGTTAATCATTAGGTTTAAGTTGTCCTGAGTACTTGTTAGCCAGTACTTTCACCAAGTAGTCCATAACCGCGGAAAACACGGCTTCTCGAGAAGATTTATCCCTGCGGGGTTGCACCAATTTGGCCGTACACGCAAGAATAATCCGCCAGATGGGATGCCTCCCACCAAGCGGGGCACTCTACACAACTCAACTCTTCTTCGCATCAAGCCCAAAGCACCTTGGGCGCACGGCTAATCGAGACCCACGAAGAAAAGGGGACCCTCATACCACTCTAAGAACGTGTCCCCCTATATGCCGACTACGAAAGTTCCACCCTGGCCTGGGCTCGCAAAAACATGCATGCGGCAAATGGAAAACACGAACTAAATGAGGCGATTTGGACGAGATGCGAATCGAATCAAATTGAGGGGGGCGCCCATACTCGCTTCCCACATGCGGTTAGTGCGCTCATCATGGATCAGTAGACAAGACCCTTTTCCTATTAGGGTCGACACTAGCAGGCCTCAAAACCACACAGGGCCTCCTGCCGGTGCCTTATCATCAAATTATTATTAACAATAACAGTAGCATGATTGATTGATTAAGCATCGAGCCCCCAGAACATAGAAGAAATAGTAACAGAAAGTAACGGGTAACAGACTCGAGCAAAACAACCCTAAGCATGCTAGTAAGACACGGGCAACAAGCATTGGTTATAGGTATGGAGGTGAGGCAATATCAGGGTTAAAGGATACATGTGATAGGTTCGTAACAGAAGCAACTAATCATAGGGCTAGCAAAATAGACAACGGAAAGTATCGGTAACCAATGTTGAAAGGAACACAATGGTTCATGTGAGTGATAACTTGCCTGCAAACCCAGTAGCCTGGTACTGAGCTAACTCCTTAGAAGGGGTGTCGTAAGGATCGTCGGTCTCAACGTCGTCGTATATCCGAGACGAAGCAAACAAACAACGCAGAGAACAAACAATCAATAACATGGCATAGTGCACAAACATGGGATGATGCATGACCATTTAATTGATGCATCAAAATAAACTAGTTGACAAGATAGCAACATGATTAAATGGACCCACATGCAATTGGATTGCATATGGAAAGCCCATGAATTATGGTTGAATTAATTGTTTTACAACTAATCAACTTGTGTAAGTGAATTAGCATGATGCATGGAAGAGGAAAACAAAAAAATAACAACAATAGAAGCAAATAGAAATAAGGTTTAACAAGTTTGGAAATTTGTTTATTAAGTTTTGGAATTTTGGTTTCTTAAAGGTGCCACACAAGGATTTGTTGTTTTCACCAATTTTATTTGTTCAAAATAGATAACAAAGTTTATATTTGATAAGAACGCACAATTTTAGGTGGATTACATGTTTCACTTGTTGAAAAAGGATTTCAAATAAATTATTTATGGGTTTAACAATTTTAAATGATTTAAACAAGGTTTAAATTATTTAACCAATTTTAATTATTCAAATCATGAAACAAATTTTATATTTAAAAAGGTGGGTTAATTTTGCATGGAAAACATATTTCATTTGTTGAAATTGGATTTAAAATGAGCAAGTTATTATTTTGGCAATTTTAAATCCAATAAACAAGAAACAGTTGTTTTCAGCAATTTAAATTATTCAAAACAGCAAACAAAATTTATATTTGGAAAGTACATGAAAAGTTGATTCGAAAACATATTTAGTTTGTGGAAATTGGAATTTTTATGCCCAAGTTATGAATTTTGCAAGTTTAAGTGATTTAAACAAGAATTCAAATGTTTCACCAATTTAAAATATTCAAAACAGTAAACAAATTTTATATTTGGATAGAGCATTTAATTTGGGACAGAAAACATATTTAAAAAGTTAAAATTGGAGTTAAGATGAATTAGTTATGCAATTTACAAGATTTGGTGCAAATCTGCCATTTTTTAGCTGCTAGGGACTTGGAAATAATTTTGCAGGGGCTAGAAATAATTGCCAGGGGCCTATGTGTGATTTCCTAGAAGTTTCTGGATCTGGAGAATTGAAATAAAAAAGAGGTTTTTATTCTGCAGGGGGTGGGATTCGATCCCCCCACCTCCTGGTGGCGCATAGGGTGCCTAACCAGTGGGGTGGATGCGGGTTTGTGATGGAGAGGGGCCTCGGGGGTGGATAAGGTGTGGCTGTCGGGTTGTTTTCTGAATGTTTGCACGTTAACTGCACCTGTACGTTCCATCGCTGCATCTCGACGGAGGGATCACGAGCGGAGATGGCGAGGGGGGGTGAGCGGCCGTGGGGTGTGCGTGCAGGGGCGTGTGGTGACCGAGAGTGATAGCGAGAGGGAAGGGGAGAGGGGAGGCGGTCGAGCTCACCTTGAGCGACCGGTCAGGAGGAGGGCGATGCAGGGAGACGCAGCAGGGGCGGACAGGGGCGATGGAGTCTTGGGGCGGACGGCGGCGGCGGCTCCAGTACTCCCGGTCCGCGCCGAGGTGATGGAGAGGAAGCCCGCGGTGAGGGCTTTCCATTCCCGCCCTCACCACGGCCGGAGGGGGCCCGGACGGCCGGCGACCACCGGAGGAGGAGGATGCAATTTCGATTCAGCTAGGTGCAGTTACAGAGAAAAGAGAGAGCAGAGGGAAGGGAGGAAGAAGAGATGGCGGCGGGGTAGAGGATGGAAGAGGGGACTAGGGTTAGGCAGAGGGGAGGAGGTGGTCTTATGGGGGGAGAGCTGGGTACGGCAGCACATCGGTGGAGGGGGAGGTTGATCAGAGGGTGGAGGTGGGTTCGTACAGAAGATGACGTAGGGAGGAAGAAGATGCTCATCGAAGAGGTACTGGGCCAAATTAGGAACAGAGGGAGATGGGCCACCAAGTGGGCTGGGGAAGAAGGGAGAGGGCTGAGGCTGGCCTCTCTCCTCAATTTTTTTGCTTTTGATTTTTCTTTCCAATTTTTTTTGTAAATGATGAAAGGATGAGAGAGATAGAAAAATGAATAAGGATTTGGGTTTATTTTCATGAATAATTTTTAGTACTTTGCAAAACAGTAATTAAAAGCAATTTACCATTAACTTCAAAATTTGGAATATTAGTTTGATTTTGTTAAATTGGTTAGTTGAATTTCAAATAATGTTTGATTTGGGAATTTTGGAAATAAGCAAATTCTATTTAATAATCTCAAGCAAGTATGAAAAGATTGTTGAATTTAATTGTTTGCAATAAATTGATGTTTAAACCACAATTTGAAACATGTCAATTATGAATTGATTTGAAATTTAAATTGCCATTAGGGTGTTGATAAATAGGAATGTTATTCACAAGCAATTTACATCAACTTCAACTATTGAAAACAATATTTGAATAGGGTGATCAAATGATTTTAATTGGAAACAAATGATTAATAATGGTGTTGCAATTTTTATAAGATCGACATGGTTGCTGTTTTGGACAATGTGATTTGAACTTGGAAGCAAATTGGAATTAATTGATTGATTAAAAAACCCCATTTTAATAGTTGAACATTATGGAATAATTGGAAACAATTAAGGTTTTGATTTGGAAACAACTATTTGGATGTTGGTTTGGAATTTCAAATGGAAAACAAATTGAATTTGAAAAGGGTTTGATATTAAATGAATTTTTGATAGAAACAAAACAACAGTTTTGAAATCACACTTTAATGGAAACAAACAATTGTTTTATTTTGAATAATCTTTTGGAAATTGTAACATCACAAGGATGAAACAAAAGGTTTGAATTTTGGTTTGAAATTCAAATAGAAAACAAAGGAAAACAACTGAAAACAGTTGGAAAACAAAGCAAAACAGAGGAAAACAAATGGAAAACAAACAAAACAAATGCAATCAACGTGATGCCATGATGCAAAACATAAAATAACAGAGAGCAAAACATTCTAATGGCTATTTTTCATACTTGGGATGTTACAAAACGCCCCCCCCTTGAAGGAATCGCGCCCCGAGATTCCTACTGAGAAAAGAAAAGGTCCGGAAAATTCTTGCGAAGATCCTCTTGAGCTGTGACACGTGAAACACATCGTGCACCTTGGATAGCTTTTCTGGAAGTTCAAGATGATAGGCATACCTGGCAACTCTTCTGGAAAAATGTCAGGGAATTTGGAAACCACCGGAACATTTTCAAGTAAAAGGAGAGGTTTTGTATTGAGGGTGTATAGCTGGATAGAATTTGATTCATTTTGGAGAATAGACTATCTGGACTGTGGTGATTCATGAATGCTTCCTCGAAACAACCCCAGGTGATAGGAATGCCAGCTCACATAGCCTGGAATCAACAACAACAACCTTTCTGGCCAGATAGACTTGATATTTGGGAAGCTTTGATTAGATGCCGGTAGAAGAATTGAAGTGGAAAACAACAACAAGATTTCAACGGACAAAAAGGATGTTGAGAAGAACAGGATAACGAAGCAACATCGGGAAAACGAGAACAAAACTCCTGAGGTACTACGGAAGAACCCATCCGGGCTTCTAAAGGATCAATATCTACTGCTTAAGGAATAGAGGATTTGCTTCCGGGGCTTACACGCCTCCGTTCTCAATCGTGAGTAGGCAACATGATAAATCATGTCACAACCACCTCCATTCCTATGGTCTAGTAGATATAACCATCCTAGAGAAACCAGAATACGTGAAAACCTAACTTGAAAGTTTAGATGAGAATAGAAAACAACGTTACACTTCCTTACCAGAAAAGGGAGGGTGGGTGGGGAAAGAAGAAAAAGAACAGAATTCCTACTCTCACGTTTCATTTTTCCTATATAGCTATAAAATAGTTTCTAGACTCAACTGCGACCAGTAAAAAGGGATCCTACAGGCAGACAGGCTCTAATACCATTTGTCGCACCCGGACTTCTAAAGCATACTCGCCGTTCCGTTGAACAGTAGATGATTGGATTACGGGGCTTACCGGCACCCGCGTCCTCTTACGAGTAGGCCAACACACGTATGTGTGACAACCAACCCCTATCTGTTCAGCGTCGACGTAAACTATCCCACAGAAATCAGGATACTTCTATTGACGTACTTCAAACATACACACATTGTACGGCAACGGCGTTTGAACAAGTGATATCACAACAGATCTCTACGACACAAAAGATGAAAATAAGGTGCAAATGGCTCTCATTAGAGCAGAGATAGCAAATACAATCATTCAGAGGGCACACGCCCCAACAATACATCATTACATCACAGCGGAAGCATTCAACATGTCTGAGTACAGACAAGATCCAAATAGGCCTAAGAGGCCGGAAACGAAAAGACGGAGCCCATCCACCAAGTCTCGGATCCTGCCCGGGTCCGCTATCTACTCGTCAGCAGTCTCGTCGTCATACTCCACGTAGTAGCCACCATGTAGATCCTCGGAAACGTAGGTCTGCAGAAACCACAGCCCCAAAGGGGTCAGTACATAAACGTACTGGCAAGCAAGACTCACAGTTCACCAAAGTGTAACCCGTCAACACCAAGCACAGATGCTTTGGGTTCAACGGAAGAAAGGGGATATGAAAGATGCTGCAACTGGCTGCTCTAACCAACTACAGAAATACTACAACTTCCGGCTAACAGAAAGGAGATAAGATCGTGTATCGTAACCAACCTATCAACTAACCTCAAACAAACCCATCCTGGATCTCGCCCCTTATCCAAAGAAGCAATCCAAGGATAACTCACACAGTTGAATTAATGATGGTTCAGATTATTGTGTCACTAAGCCTATTACTAGTCAAGGTGTTAATCATTGGGTGTAAGGTTGTTAATCATTAGGTTTAAGTTGTCCTGAGTACTTGTTAGCCAGTACTTTCACCAAGTAGTCCATAACCACGGAAAACACGGCTTCTCGAGAAGATTTATCCCTGCAGGGTTGCACCAATTTGGCCGTACACGCAAGAATAACCCGCCAGATGGGATGCCTCCCACCAAGCGGGACACTCTACACAACTCAACTCTTCTTCGCATCAAGCCCAAAGCACCTTGGGCGCACGGCTAATCGAGCCCCACGAAGAAAAGGGGACCCTCATAGCACTCTAAGAGCGTGTCCCCCTATATGCCGACTACGAAAGTTCCACCCTGGCCTGGGCTCGCAAAAACATGCATGCGGCAAATGGAAAACACGAACTAAATGAGGCGATTTGGACGAGATGCGAATCGAATCAAATTGAGGGGGGCGCCCATACTCGCTTCCCACATGCGGTTAGTGCGCTCATCATGGATCAGTAGACAAGACCCTTTTCCTATTAGGGTCGACACTAGCAGGCCTCAAAACCACACAGGGCCTCCTGCCGGTGCCTTATCATCAAATTATTATTAACAATAACAGTAGCATGATTGATTGATTAAGCATCGAGCCCCCAGAACATAGAAGAAATAGTAACAGAAAGTAACGGGTAACAGACTCGAGCAAAACAACCCTAAGCATGCTAGTAAGACACGGGCAACAAGCATTGGTTATAGGTATGGAGGTGAGGCAATATCAGGGTTAAAGGATACATGTGATAGGTTCGTAACAGAAGCAACTAATCATAGGGCTAGCAGAATAGACAACGGAAAGTATCGGTAACCAATGTTGAAAGGAACACAATGGTTCATGTGAGTGATAACTTGCCTGCAAACCCAGTAGCCTGGTACTGAGCTAACTCCTTAGAAGGGGTGTCGTAAGGATCGTCGGTCTCAACGTCGTCGTATATCCGAGAAGAAGCAAACAAACAACGCAGAGAACAAACAATCAATAACATGGCATAGTGCACAAACATGGGATGATGCATGACCATTTAATTGATGCATCAAAATAAACTAGTTGACAAGATAGCAACATGATTAAATGGACCCACATGCAATTGGATTGCATATGGAAAGCCCATGAATTATGGTTGAATTAATTGTTTTACAACTAATCAACTTGTGTAAGTGAATTAGCATGATGCATGGAAGAGGAAAACAGAAAAATAACAACAATAGAAGCAAATAGAAATAAGGTTTAACAAGTCTGGAAATTTGTTTATTAAGTTTTGGAATTTTGGTTTCTTAAAGGTGCCACACAAGGATTTGTTGTTTTCACCAATTTTATTTGTTCAAAATAGATAACAAAGTTTATATTTGATAAGAACACACAATTTTAGGTGGATTACATGTTTCACTTGTTGAAAAAGGATTTCAAATAAATTATTTATGGGTTTAACAATTTTAAATGATTTAAACAAGGTTTAAATTATTTAACCAATTTTAATTATTCAAATCATGAAACAAATTTTATATTTGAAAAGGTGGTTTAATTTTGCATGGAAAACATATTTCATTTGTTGAAATTGGATTTAAAATGAGCAAGTTATTATTTTGGCAATTTTAAATGCAATAAACAAGAAACAGTTGTTTTCAGCAATTTAAATTATTCAAAACAGCAAACAAAATTTATATTTGGAAAGTACATGAAAAGTTGATTGGAAAACATATTTAGTTTGTGGAAATTGGAATTTTTATGCCCAAGTTATGAATTTTGCAAGTTTAAGTGATTTAAACAAGAATTCAAATGTTTCACCAATTTAAAATATTCAAAACAGTAAACAAATTTTATATTTGGATAGAGCATTTAATTTGGGACAGAAAACATATTTAAAAAGTTAAAATTGGAGTTAAGATGAATTAGTTATGCAATTTACAAGATTTGGTGCAAATCTGCCATTTTTTAGCTGCTAGGGACTTGGAAATAATTTTGCAGGGGCTAGAAATAATTGCCAGGGGCCTATGTGTGATTTCCTGGAAGTTTCTGGATCTGGAGAATTGAAATAAAAAAGAGGTTTTTATTCTGCAGGGGGTGGGATTCGATCCCCCCACCTCCTGGTGGCGCATAGGGTGCCTAACCAGTGGGGTGGATGCGGGTTTGTGATGGAGAGGGGCCTCGGGGGTGGATAAGGTGTGGCTGTCGGGTTGTTTTCTGAATGTTTGCACGTTAACTGAACCTGTACGTTCCATCGCTGCATCTCGACGGAGGGATCACGAGCGGAGATGGCGAGGGGGGGTGAGCGGCCGTGGGGTGTGCGTGCGGGGGCGTGTGGTGACCGAGAGTGATAGCGAGAGGGAAGGGGAGAGGGGAGGCGGTCGAGCTCACCTTGAGCGACCGGTCAGGAGGAGGGCGATGCAGGGAGACGCAGCAGGGGCGGACAGGGGCGATGGCGTCTTGGGGCGGACGGCGGCGGCGGCTCCAGTACTCCCGGTCCGCGCCGAGGTGATGGAGAGGAAGCCCGCGGTGAGGGCTTTCCATTCCCGCCCTCACCGCGGGCGGAGGGGGGCCCGGACGGCCGACGACCACCGGAGGAGGAGGAGGCAATTTCGGTTCAGCTAGGTGCAGTTACAGAGAAAAGAGAGAGCATAGGGAAGGGAGGAAGAAGAGATGGCGGCGGGGTAGAGGATGGAAGAGGGGACTAGGGTTAGGCAGAGGGGAGGAGGTGGTCTTATGGGGGGAGAGCTGGGTACGGCAGCACATCGGTGGAGGGGGAGGTTGATCAGAGGGTGGAGGTGGGTTCGTACAGAAGATGACGTAGGGAGGAAGAAGATGCTCATCGAAGAGGTACTGGGCCAAATTAGGAACAGAGGGAGATGGGCCACCAAGTGGGCTGGGGAAGAAGGGAGAGGGCTGAGGCTGGCCTCTCTCCTCAATTTTTTTGCTTTTGATTTTTCTTTCCATTTTTTTTGTAAATGATGAAAGGATGAGAGAGATAGAAAAATGAATAAGGATTTGGGTTTATTTTCATGAATAATTTTTAGTACTTTGGAAAACAGTAATTAAAAGCAATTTACCATTAACTTCAAAATTTGGAATATTAGTTTGATTTTGTTAAATTGGTTAGTTGAATTTCAAATAATGTTTGATTTGGGAATTTTGGAAATAAGCAAATTCTATTTAATAAGCTCAAGCAAGTATGAAAAGATTGTTGAATTTAATTGTTTGCAATAAATTGATGTTTAAACCACAATTTGAAACATGTCAATTATGAATTGATTTGAAATTTAAATTTTCATTAGGGTGTTGATAAATAGGAATGTTATTCACAAGCAATTTACATCAACTTCAACTATTTAAAACAATATTTGAATAGGGTGATCAAATGATTTTAATTGGAAACAAATGATTAATAATGGTGTTGCAATTTTTATAAGATCAACATGGTTGCTGTTTTGGACAATGTGATTTGAATTTGGAAGCAAATTGGAATTAATTGATTGATTAAAAACCCCCATTTTAATAGTTGAACATTATGGAATAATTGGAAACAATTAAGGTTTTGATTTGGAAACAACTATTTGGATGTTGGTTTGGAATTTCAAATGGAAAACAAATTGAATTTGAAAAGGGTTTGATATTAAATGAATTTTTGATAGAAACAAAACAACAGTTTTGAAATCACACTTTAATGGAAACAAACAATTGTTTTATTTTGAATAATCTTTTGGAAATTGTAACATCACAAGGATGAAACAAAAGGTTTGAATTTTGGTTTGAAATTCAAATAGAAAACAAAGGAAAACAACTGAAAACAGTTGGAAAACAAAGCAAAACAGAGGAAAACAAATGGAAAACAAACAAAATAAATGCAATCAACATGATGCCATGATGCAAAACATAAAATAACAGAGAGCAAAACATTCTAATGGCTATTTTTCATACTTGGGATGTTACGGTGGAGAAGGACTCGATTGCTTTTCTGTGCTGAATCTCAGGGTCCTTTTTGTAATACTGTAGGTCCTGTGGTTATTTTTATTTCATTTTGGACCTCTTTGTATGATGTAACCCACCGCCGGAATGAATGCAGTATCTAGACCCTTCGGGGTCGTTCCTTGTTCAAAAAAAAACTAAATTATACTAGCAAGCATGCCCGTGTGTTGCAACAGAAGATTAAAAATCAATTTTTCAATAAACTGCTTTGTCACGTCCACGTTTTGTTCTAAAATCATCAACATGTCCAACTCTAGATCCACATGGGTTGCGGTTTAGTCCAACTATGAACTTGAAAACACGGTGCAACATATGAAACTTTTCAGCACGAAAGACATGGTTCGAGCTAGATAAATGTGCCACACTGCGGATATCATTGCTGCAATAATATCCTTAACACATTTAAGAAAACTTAATTAGATTGTTTCCAAAATCAATTTTCACAATCGTAGCCATGAAGGCATTATAATCAATTAATCGTGATTTAGGCTTCCGGTGTCAGCAAACATTAAGGAAAACACTAACAAAATAAATGAAATATGGTATTTAAAATGTTGCATTGCAGAATATGCTCAATGGTGTAGCTCGCAACGACGATGGAATATCTTAACTTCTTTGGCAAAAGCTCGTAAAAAATATTTGTAAAGCATGAAGCGGGAGCTAAAGGGATATTTTTACACACTATGGCAATCTTTATTAATTGCATGAGGAGAGTTTGATAATTGTATCATAATGGCAAAAAAATCCATTATTATTATTCAATACATCAAAACAAAAAAGATGGCCCAGTCGCAAAGTGAAACGAAGTTATTATATATGTCGTGGGGTACCTTGGTATATCCAATGTTTATCGAGTTAGGGTTCCGTAAAGGGAGATGAGCGAGGGTGGACTACTCGGTTTGACAGGACACGGGGGGCATGATTTACCCAGGTTGAGGGTCTGTGTGAGAAGGTAAATCCCTACTCCTCCTACATGTTTGTTTATTACTCTTCGAGTTCAAATCGATTACAGGGGCTGCGGCTCCCTCCTAGGATTTATATAGGAGGTCGGGTTCGAGGAGTTCGTACACGAGTAGGACTCAATCGGAGTCGGTTTCCTAAATCTAGTCTTGCCTTGCAAGTCACTTCTTCTTCGAGTTGATCTTCCACTCGTACCCGCGACGGGCTTTGATTCTGGTGCCTTGATGGACTTGTCTGAAGGTTCCGCAGTTGGGACATACCTGTATACTAATCGTGGGTGCCCATTTGGCATACCCACCTCAATAACCCTCGAGTGTCTGGTTGAATTGAAGACTTGGTCAGGGACTCTAACTCAAAATATCATACAAGTTTGTCTTGGTCGCCTAAAAAGGGAGATACGCTAGCCCGAAACTTCATCGGGGCTGGCTTTCAACTAACGGCCAGCAATTTCATTGGAGCCGAGGGAAGTGGCTTAGCAGGCTTGTTACATTAGACAGTTCGAGGCCGATTAATCTCACTCGGGAGAAAACACGCCTAACCTTGTCAGACTCGAGTCCCCGGGCTCGAGCCCAGAAATACCTAGGATAGCTCGATTCGTGCCACGAAGGCCTTACCGATTCGAACTCCAGTTTTTAGTATATTTTACCAAATGCGTTCGTTAGGATTTTTCATCATGTCGTGGGCATGGTAAAAAACAGGTAGTGCAAGAGTCGTGGGGAGCACTTTGATGTTTCCTCAAAGCACTTAGACGCAATGTTAGTACCTTAATTATGCTGTTATTAACTCCAAAATAATTAGAGAGATCGATGCACTTTCAATCTTCCCCTTTTTGGAGATTAATGACAACACAATTAAGAGAGCTAGTAAAATATATGCGGAGTATTTTTTTTGGGAAGATGTTATTTCATGGATTTGCTTTTGAGGCAGTTTCGTTCCTTTTAAGATGAAGCTCCCCCTATCTTTTAGAAGCCTAGCAAGGTAATGATATAACAAGAATAATAGCTTGCCACAACATAATAGATAAAACATAAAGATTCAAACCACATAACACAAATAAAGATTCAAAGGTTCAACTTAAACAACCAAACAAAATACCAAGTTTAACACACACCACCCATGCAAATAACCATCATGCGTAGCCTAATAGAATTATCTCCTCTTTGGCATGAAGACACCAAAAAGGGAGATGTGATGCTAACGATCCTAGGATATAACTTGCTTCGGCTAGAGGCACGTGCAGGGCTCATCATGTTGGCTTCATCATCAGTGTTGACATCTTCAACCCCATCATCAGTATCACCACGAGTCCATGTCTCATGAGGTGTGGTGGCATCATCCTCAAGATCAGAATCCACCCAGGTACCACCATGCTTGGACTTCCACTCCTTAGAGTCGGTGATCCTATCCTCAGACCCAACAACCACATGAACACCCAGATGTGCAAAACGGTCTCGAGTCAGATTGTGTTCCTTCTTGCTGCAAACATGAGCACGATAGGCCTTATCTTCCATATCAATCTGGTGACAGAACACCTTCTTCAGAGTCTCAGACATCCACTTGCGAAATTCATGCTTCTTTTCTTTGCCTCAAGCTCAAAGTCAGAGTCACTAGAGCCATCGGTATCACCCGCATCATCAGCATCACTGAAAAGAGGAGCCAAGTGTTTCTTCATACGGAGCTCCTTGACGCGGTGAGTAGTGAGCTCTTGGTCATTGTCCAAGAGAGCTGAAGGGTGTTGAGAACGGCGCCAAGAGTGAGAAATCAACCGCGTGACCATAGGAGAAAACACATGTACTCTCCTCCTCATCACAGAATTATACATCTCATTCCAGACAACATCCATAATGTCCAACTTCAAATCATCTCCACGGCGCCTATGGGTATAGACCAATATGTCAGTGAGTGAGCCATGGATCTGATCGAAGTTGCCAACTCGAGGAGCAAGAGTGTTGCGGTAGATCCTTTGCAAGATATCATAGACTGGAAGAAGGTTCTTGGAGAATCCAACCATAGCACGACCAGGAATGTATTGATCATATAGCTTCTGAGGAAACATAGACTTCTCCGGGTAGGGGATCCTGAAGTAGGTGGTGGAAAAGGCATGATCAGGAACTTCACCAAAATCCTGGAGGCCAAACAAAGCAGCAAACTCCACCCAAGTAGCGGTGAACCTCTGGTTCTTGGTCATCCAAGTAATCTTCCTCTCATCTGTATGGAAGTACAAAGTGGCATAGAACTGGCCCACTAGATGCTCAACATAATATTCATTGACCTCAATATAGTCCAACCGACCAAACTCCTCACATATTTCAAGAGCTTCTCCAAAGTAGCCAGGATTGGCTCTCATATAGGGAACACCGATGGAGTACTGGGTGACAACTTTGTTCTTTGCAAGTGGATACTCCTCATAGAAAATGCGCTCTTGGAAGCGCCTCTAGAAGAACTAATTTGCTCGAGCATCCTTGGTCTTGACATAAGGATTGGTCCTAAGCTCCTTCCTGGACTGCTCATCTGGCATAAGAGAGATGGACTGATTCCTAGCAGCTTGAGACTTTAGCAGAATGGAACGATGCTTGAGGGTCATATTGGCCTGAGGAATAACTTCAGGTGAATCATCCTCTTGGGTCCCCTTACGTGCCCTCTTTGTCGCTCGCTTGCGACCTCCACAAGAACTATCTGCAGCTGATAAAGCAAGGATGGGAAGCAATAAGGATAAGATGAAACATTAATACATAGACATGAGTACATATTCGAAACAGTAAAACACAAGTGCAAAAACTCCAGGTCCCGGTAGTACCGCTAGTACCAGCAGTTCCAGCCATAGCGGTAGTACCGCTACTGCGAGCAGTAGTACCGCTGCTGGCGAAGCCGCCATGGCACCCAAAGGTATTGTCGGGACAGTGAGGGTTTGTGTAATAGAGAATACTGAGGGATTATATCCAAGGAGGCATCACGTCGAACATGTTCAACACAAGGAGATCTCTAGAAAACCTAGCAGTGTCTTCTCGCAAGATCAACTCAAGGGAGAGAGATTGGGGGGTACCGGACCTCATCTTCGTGGAGAAGACGTAGGAGACGATCCCCGAACTCCTCCCGGCGAGAGAGTGGCATTCAACAACCAGAGGGGGACCTCCCCAATGGTGAGACGAAGCGGCGGTGGCTAGTTCCTGTGTGGGGTTCGGGTGAGGGAGAGTGTGGGTAAAAGAAACCTCCCTCTCCCAGATCTAATTTAACCCCACAAAAACCGACTGTAGCGGCTGTACCGTCCACCTGGGATTCGCGGTACCGGTAGGTAGTACCGTTCCTGGAGTTAGTACCATGCACTCATCCACTGGTGGTAGTACTGTGCCCAGTTACTTGTAGTACCGGTGCTTTGGGTACTACTGTCAGTTATCGCGGTAGTACCGCTAGCCAGTCTTCTTCTCTCCGACAAGGGGTCTAAATAGTGATATTTCGAGAAAGAGATAGGTTTTGAGAATGGAAAAAACTTGGGCTTGGGATTAAGAGCACAAACTGAGATGGTACTTCACACCCAACTTACAAGATGCAATCAAATAAAAGCCAAGTGGGAGTGTGTTTTCTATACAACAATGACACAAAGAGATAGGCGATGAAAACCAACTAAAAACCAAAATAAGAACCAGCTCTTCATGAAGCCACTGATAAGTCTCAAACGTATCTATAATTTATGATGTTCCATGTTGATATTATGCCAATTGCTACATGTTTTCCGTATGTTTTCCTAGGTTTTATTATGTTTTCCGGGACTAACCTATTAACAAGATGCCATAGAGCCAGTTCCATGTTTTCTGTTGTTTTTAGTTTCAGAAAAGTTGTTCTAGAAATCCTAAAAGTCTCGGAAGCATCGAGAAGTCCCTAACTACGATACACCCCCTATACTTGTGGGTCATCAAGACTATTTTCTGGCCCTATTGCCGGGGAGTGAAGAGTTATTGGTAAGAGAAACTTTTACTGTGGGTGCTGTTTTTATTTCTGTCTGCTGCTTTATTTTATTATGGAGATATCTCCATTTGGTTACCTATTTAGGAATACTGCTGCTACTGCTAATGTAGTGGATGACCCGATTTCTGCTCAATTGGATCCTTTTAAAATACCTATGAAAATTGTTGAACGTGTTATGGATAACTGCTATTTTGGAGATGGAACTGTCCATCCCGGTTATCATTTACTATTTATACATGAATTATTCGAGTTATGCAGGTGTGCAGGTATTACAATGGACCAAGTTAAGATGAAATTATTCTCTTTATCACTGAAGGGCAAAGCTATGGAATGGTTTAAAATGCTGAAGAATGGCCGATCTATTGGATGGGAGGAAATCGTAGCTCTCTTTTATTCTAAATTTTATCCTCCCAGTGAGATTCATAAAGATCAGAATAAAATATATAATTTATGGCCTCATGATGGAGAGAGTATTGCCCAAGCTTGGGGGAGATTGAAGTTATTAATGCTCAAATGTCCCATTCATGAGCTCCCCAGTAATATTGTTATTAATAATTTCTATGGAAGGCTTTCTCTTCATGATAAGGATTTATTGGATGCTTCATGTTCTGGATCGTTTACATGTATGAAAGGAGAAGCTAAATGGGATTTTCTTGACCGTATTCAAGAAAATATTGAAGGATGGGAGAATGAGAAAGGTAGAAAGTCAGGTATAAATTATGATTATGAATGCATTAAATCTTTTACGAAAAGCGATGATTTTTATAATGTTAGTGTTGTTTGTAGTCTTGACTCTCAAATCTTTGCAAACTGTTTTAAGGTCTTTGCCTCCTATCTTGATATTCCCTAAAAGGAGTGGAACAAGTACCATGCACCTTATAAAGATACTGTTAATTGTGTTCCTGCTAGAAACATAGAAGTTCATACTGTTAATCCTGCTGTGCATGAACCTTATATTGAGAAAATGTATTTCCCTACCAAGTTAAAGGAACATTCTATTATAGCTAGTGTGGTTAACAAAAGTACAAAGAAATCTATAGAACCTGATGAACAAATAACTGTAGAACCTACAATAGCAATAGTTAAAGACCTTGTCTCTGAAAATGTAGAAGATGGGCACATTATCTTCTGTGAGGATGCTTCTAATATTGTTTCACATCCTAGTAAATCTAGGAAAACCAGTGTTCCTGTGCTTTCTGTTAGGATAGGTGATCATTGCTATGATGGTTTATGTGATATTGGTGCAAGTTCTAGTGCTATTCCTTATGAGCTTTATAGAGAGAAATTATGCATGAAATTGGTTCTTGTGAACTTGAAGATGTTGATGTGGTTATTCAACTTGCTAATAGACAAACTATCTCTCCAATTGGTATTGTTAGAGATGTAGAAGTTCTATGTGGTAAGACTAAATATCCTGCTAGTTTTCTAGTACTTGGTGCAGCTGCTAGTAAAAAATTGTACTATCATATTTGGTAGACCTTTTCTTGAACACTTGTGGTGCTGTTATTGTTGGGAATATGCCTAGAGGCAATCATGTATGATATAATTCCCAATGTATTCATAAAGTTATTAAGTTGTCCTTGTTTTGAACATATGATATATGTCATTGAATATGTGATTCGATTGTGGAACTATGTACTCATGTTGTTCATGCTAAATTGTCCTTGGTCATTAAGGTTGTGCTGGACACGCACCCTAGACTAATGTGAGTGTTGGCTGATGACATGGTTCCACTTGTCATGGGCATGGCGATGCCATTCCAACGTTCACAGACTTGGCTAAAGAGTTTAGCAAGTCGGACTGACCCACATTGAGATGCAACGAGTAAGTCGTCATTTGCATGTCTCAATCAATGTAATCCTTAGACATGAGTTTGTCGCACAATCCGAGTTGTGGATCACGGACTTAGGTTCTGTCAAACGCTGTTCCGTGGTAAGGCATTTATATAGGCAGAGTTCGGGTCGAATGAGAAGCAAGCTACATGATGTGGATAATCAAGATGGGATTTTGCCCCTCCGAATGGAGAGATATTCTCTGGGCCCTCTCGAGTGATATGATTCCGGAAGCATGGCCATGCGCGACTCGGTTAAATTTTAACGGAGTCTGTTGACTAAGAGTTAGTCAGATGAATCATATATCACGGACTGAGAAGAGAGTTGAGCTATTTAAGGGATGACGATAATTCTCCTATAGTTCTACAAGGTATATCGTGAGGCAAAAGGGACTCAGATGAAAGTCACATTGAAAGGTATGTTGTCATGACTTTATGGCACTTGGGAGTCGGCACGTTCTGCTAGGAGCCGCTACCGATTGATCGATTGGGAGTCGGACTCCAAACGTGTCCAAGTCGCCATGAGACTGCAGGGTCACACACTTAAGAGCGGGAGCAAGTATATTGGTCGGGTTCGACCCGAACCGGAAATGAACTGAATTAGTGAGTTGGAATCACAGAGGGAATGGGCCACAAGCGTTGTGAAGAACATTTAAAGAGGGGCGCAGGTTGCCCAGCGGGCACGTGATTCTACTCCCATGCGTTGGGAACCCTAGCCCCACTCAGTCCAGCCGCCGCACCGGACCTAGCAGTCCACCGTCGGAGCTCCTCCTCGTACGTGTGGATACTGGTAGAGGTGCTGTACGATCAGCACTTTGACGTTCGTGGGATTGGATCGGTTGGATCGGATCGTGGGACTACACTGCATCGATGTGCTTCATCGATAATCCGCGCCCGCGCGTCTAGTTATAGATTGTAAGAAAGAGAAAATATTAACTAAATTTTATGGGAAATCTTATGAGTTTAATTTATCTAAATTTGCTAGAGCTCCTTATGAAACTGAATTGCCTAATGAAGACTTTAGAGTTGAACAGATTGCCTCTATTTCTCTTGCCCCTAACAATGTTTTGCAGCAATACATGGAGGACCACAATAGTGAGGTCTTTATGGAAGAAAGAAATGAGATTGACGATATTCTTCTTCGTCAACCAGCGATGCTGAAACACAATTTACCTGTGGAAGTCTTGGGTACCACATTACCATCCAAGGAGGATCCTGTTTTTGATTAAAAACCTTTACCTGATGATCTTAAATATGCCTATATTGATGATAAGAAGACATATCCTGTTATTATTAGTTCTAAATTTTCATGTAAAGAAGAGGAAAGGTTATTGGAAATATTGAAGAAACACCGAGGAGCTATTGGATATACTCTTGATGATTTGAAAGGGATTTCCCCTGCTATATGTCAGCATGTTATTAATATGGAACCTGATGCAAAGCCAGTTGTTGAACATCAATGAGTTTAATTCCTAAGATGAAGGAAGTGGTAAGAAATGAGGTATTGAAACTGCTTGATGCTGGTATTATTTATCCTATTGCTGATAGTAGATGGGTAAGCCCTGTGCATTGTGTCCCTAAGAAAGGAGGAATGACTATTTTGCCAAATGAAAATGATGAACTTATTCCTCGGAGAGTAGTAGTTGTTTATACAATGTGCGTTGATTTTAGGTAAGTTAACAAAGTTACTAAGAAAGATCATTATCCTTTACATTTTTACTGATCAAATGTTAGAAATGTTGTCTAAGAAAACACATTTCTGCTTTCTTGATGGTTATTCTGGGTTTTCTCAAATTGCTGTTAGGAAACAAGTTCAAGAGAAAACAACTTTTACTTGTCCTTATGGAACTTATGCTTATAGACGTATGATTTTTGGTTTATGTAATGCCCCTGCTACGTTTCAAAGATGCATATCTGCTATTTTTCATGGTTTTTGTGAGGAAATTGTGGAAGTATTCATGGACGATTTCCCCGTCTATGGGACTTCTTTTGATAACTGCTTGCACAATCTTGATAAAGTTTTGCAGAGATGTGAGGAAACTAATCTTGTTCTTTATTGGGAGAAATGCCACTTTATGGTAAATGAAGGAATTGTTCTTGGGCATAAAATTTTATGAAAGAGGTATTGAAGTTGATAGAGCTAAAGTGGAAGCAGTTGAGAAAATGCCCAGCCCCAGGGATGTTAAAGGGATTCGTAGTGTTCTTTGTCATGCGGGTTTCTATATGAGGTTTATTAAAGATTTCTCTAAAATATCAAAGCCTCTTACTAATCTTCTCCAAAAAGACGTACCTTTTGCTTTTGATGATGATTGCAAGGAAGATTTCGAAATTCTAAAGAAGGCTTTAACTACTGCTCCTATTGTTCAACCACCTGATTGGAATTTGCCCTTTGAAATTATGTGTGATACTAGTGATTTTGCTGTAGGTGCTATTCTTGGACAACGAATAGATAAGAAATTGAATGTTATTCATTATGCTAGTAAGAATCTTGATGCTGCTCAAAAGAATTATGCTACCACTGAAAAAGAGTTCCTAGCTGTAGTTTTTGATTGTGATAAGTTTAGACCTTATATAGTAGATTCAAAAGTTACTATTCATACTGATCATGTTCCTATTAAATACGTTATGGAAAAGAAAGATGCTAAGCCTAGGCTTATTATATCTGTGCTGCTTTTACAAGAGTTTGATTTGCATATTATTGATATGAAGGGTATTGAAAATCATGTTGCTGATAATTTGTCTAGATTGGAAAACATTGTTTATGACCCTATTCCTATTAATGATAGTTTTCCGAATGAACAGTTGGCTGCAATAAAAGTAAACTACCGAGATACTCCTTGGTATGCAAATTATGCTACCTTTATTGTTTCCAAGTATTTGCCGCCGACCTTTACAACTCAGCAAAGAAGAAAATTATTTTATGATTTGAGGCATTATTTTGGGATGACCCACACTTATATAAAGAAGGAGTAGATGGTATGATGCGAAGATGTGTTCCAGAACATGAACAACAAGAGATATTGAGAAAGTTACATGGTAGTGCTTACGGAGGACATCAAGCTGGAGATAGAACCACACAGAAGATTCTACAATCAGGTTTTTATTGGCCTAACCTCTTTAAAGATGACGAAATTTTATTTTTTCTTATGATGAATGTCAAAGAGTTGGTAATATTTCTAGACGTAATGAAATTCGTATGAATTATTCTCTTGTTATTGAACCTTTTGATTGTTGGGGTTTTGACTTTATGGGTTTGTTTCCTCTTTCGAATGGTTATACTCATATAATTGTTGTTGTTGATTATGTAACTAAATGGGTAGAAGCTATACCTACAAAGAGTGTTGATGGTGAAACCTCATTAAAAATGCTTAGAGATGTTATTTTTCCTAAGTTTGGTATGCCTAGATATCTAATGATTGATGGAGGTTCTCACTTTATTCATGGTGGTTTTAGAAAAACCCTTGATAAATATGATGTTAATCATAGAATTGCCTCAGCTTATGATCCTCAAACAAGTGGGCAAGTAGAATTATCAAATGGAGAAATTAAATCTATCTTGCAAAAGACTGTTAATAAATCTAGGAAAAATTGGGCTGAGAAGTTAAATGATGCTTTATGGGGTTATAGAACTGCTTAAAAAAATCATATGGGTATGTCTCCTTACAATATGGTTTATGGAAAAGCTTATCACTTTCCTTTAGAATTAGAACACAAAGCTTATTGGGCAGTGAGAGAACTAAATAGAGATTTTAAACTTGCCGGTAAGAAAAGGATGCTTGACTTGAGTTCTTTAGATGAGTGGGGAAGTGAAGCCTATGAAAATGCTAGACTCTTTAAAGAGAAAGTTAAAAAATGGCATGATAGGAGAAGTCTTAAAAGAGAGTTTCATGTTGGTGAGAAAGTTCTATTGTATAGGTCTCGTCTCAGATTTTTTGCAGGAAAATTACTTTCGAGATGGGAATGACCTTTTGTTATTGAAGTAGTGTATCTTTAGGGTGCAATCAAAATTGTTTCCCTTAAAGATAATACTACACAAGTGGTGAATGGGAAAAGATTCAGACATTATATTTCCAGAGATTCGTATGATGAAGATGTTGATACTATTCAAGTGGTGACTCCAGAGGAGTTTATTAAAGAGAAGATTCCAGAAACTACAGAGTCTATTTTCGAATAGGTAACAATTTTGGTAAGAAAAAGTTCGCGATTTATCTTCCAACCTATATTTTTGTTGTTTATGGAAAATATGAAAAATAATAAGCCAAAAAAGGGTAGGAGGCGGTGCCCGAGGGCACTACACCACCTGGCGGCGCGGGCCCACCCCTGGCCGCACCACCACATGGTGTGGGCGCCTCGAAGCCCCTCTCTGACCCGTTTTCGCCCTGCACCTTCCTTTTGTTACGTAACTTTTTGCTATATAACCCCCCGGATCCCCCGAGGTCCGTATATTGTTTTCTCGTCTTGTTTTCGTTTCTATCTGTTTTTGTCAGGATCTGTTTTCAGTTTTGGAGGCACCATGGTCTCCCACAACAACAACAACAACAACAAGGGGAAGTAGCCTAAGGAAGATGATCACCAAGACCCTGAGTTGGAGGAGGAGACCGAGAGTGGAGCTGAAGGAGATGTAGAAGAAGACTCGCGTGTATACCCAAGAGCCACCATTGCAAGCATTGGAGTGGTAGCAAACCCCTCCAAATTCAAGAAAGGGGCGCGGATGAGCACTGGAGGGAAGGTTCCACGTCACTTCTTAGCTCCAAGGTCACCATCCTCAGGCATAAAAAAACCCTTCCATACTCTAATCCGTAAGCATCAATTTCAGAGGGTACCGAAGGCAGAGTTGCCCTCTAGTTGGAATTTGGAACGTTCTAACAATGCAGGGGGAGGAAGCTCTCAGTTTAAAGAAGAGTGGGGGAGTAATTCCAAGAGTTGGGAATCACACCCGGACAAGTTCATGAACCGTATTGAGCACACTACGGAGTTGATTCATATTCTCACCTACAAGATTGATGAATTGAAGGAGTTAATTGAGAACCTTATTAAGGATTCACCATCACCACCGAAGAAGTAATTTGTCATGGGTATTGACATCCCCTTGGCTTGTTCCAAGCTTGGGGAGTTCCGCAGTATCACACCTTTATTTTTCACTTTTTTTTTTACTTTTTAGTAGAGTCATATCATGAGTAGAGAAGTTAACATATAGGATGGTTGGCAGTATGGAAGTATATCTCCTTTAGTTGGTTATCGACATATCCCTTGGTGGGAGGTGCCGTTATGGAATATTAATGGGAAGTTTTATCATTTACTTTCTGCACACCTTATTTTAGTTTGCAATTTCTGTTATATGATTGATCCTGTTGTTAGTATTGTATCAATTTGGGAGCATCAAGTTAATTTGTTTGGTTTTGGCAAACTTAGCATTGGTCAGTAGCAACAATACATTGAGGCTTAAGTAGAAAAGGAGGTGATGCATGCAGATATATTATTCCATTATATTTTTGTCTTGTTGACTCATAAGCTTGTTTTCCCGCAACTCTTATGCTTCCTACCTAGCCTTGCTAGCCAAAAACCTATACTGAGAGGGAATGCTTCTCGTGCATCCAAACCTTGAGCCAAAAACCATGCCAATTGTTTCCACCATACCTACCTATATGTGGTATTTAACCGCCACTCCAAGTAAATTTCTCTCGTGCTACCTTTTAAAACCTTCAAAATTATACCTGTTTTGTGCCCCTATTTTAGCTCACGAGGATGTAGGTAGACAGTATTTATTTCACTCGTTGATTGGAATTTACACACCTGGACTAGTGGCACATCCACTTATCCAACTGCTAGAAGAGCTGGCAACGGGGTACCCAGCCCCAAACTTAGTTACTATAAATTCTCTTTACTCTTTTCGCCCCTGATTTATCAGTCAAAGCATAATTGTGTAAACAAAAGAGAAGATGGATGACCTTTTGACCCCAGTTGCATCCTTCAATGGGAGCCACTCTTGTAAAGTCTAGTTGGCTTGTGACTTAATGTATTGTTTGCTTGCTGATTCATTTACATAGACATACACCTCTATCAAAATTGTTTTCATCAGATCTATTTATCAAATAAAAAGCTCTAGCACATGAGTTAATCCCTGCTTCCCTCTGTGAAGGCCCCATCCTTTAATTTTATGTTGAGTTGGTAACCTACTCCTTTCTGTATTAAGCAAGCATTTGAGTTGTTGTGATCCAACCATCTATATGTTGATTTATTCAATCGTGTCTTTTATCCTTCCTTGTTCAGTACAATGTTTTTATCTGAATGAATATCACTTTGAAAGTTATCAATGACTGTAAAGATACAATTATGATTGAGCATGTAAAACTCTGCAATATAAGATCTAATATAAAGACTCTGTTCGAAAGATAAATACAATCTGTTAATTGTTCTCTCACCAAGAGCAAAGTTTGCCATCACCAATTATGATTCCTTTTTGTACCTTTATAATGACTCCCTCTAATAGTTTCAAGTTGAGTTATATGAGAGAGGGTTGCTGTTTAAAATGACTTGTGTATTGATAAATTTGATGCTTCTTGTTCGTATTTTATTTATCGACACTTCACTCCATAAGCCTGTGGTCATGTTTACTGAGTTCAGTTTCACCTGGGGACAAGCGAGGTCTAAGCTTGGGGGAGGGGTGATACGTCCATTTGGCATCACTATTTTATATCGTTATTTACTATTATTCATCGATATATTTCATATTTAAAGATGATACTTATGTTATTTCATCTATTTTGCATGTTTTACAATTATTGGAGAATAATTCACCGGGACCAGAAATCTGCTGGAAAAAGCACCGTCAAGATACCCTATTTCTGAAGACCAGAAGAAGAAGGGGGACATCGAAGAGTTCTTATATCATCATATGAGAGAGCCAGCCAGGAGGGGAGCCAGAGGGGGACCACCAGGGGCCCACACCACCAGGTGGCACCCCCTGGCCGCGCCGCCACGTGGTGTGGCCACCCTGGCCCATCACTGACAGCCCCCTCTCGCGTACTTCATCCCCAGGGAATCCTAGGACGAGGAGAACCATCGAGGAAATATATTGCTGCCTCCTCGGGGAGGAAAACAATAGAGAGAGAAAAGCTCTCCGGTAGGGACAAATCTGCTGGGGGAAATTCCTCCCCGGAGAGGGGAAATCATCATGGTCGTCACCATTACCGCACCGGGCATCATCAAGATCATCATCGTCATCATCATCATCACCAGCACCATTATCCTCACCATGCACCTCCGCCCCGCCGTAACAATTAGGGTTCTATATTGTTGTTTTCCACTAGATCTCTCTCCCGGTGTGGATTACTTGTTAGTAGTTGATGCTTACGAGATTTACCGGTGTTTGCACTTTATGACCAGATTGTTATTCATCATTATATCACATTTTATTATGTTCCATACAATGTGTTGTGAGTAGTTTGTTTAGTTCTTGAGGACATGGGAGAAGTCAAGATGTTAGTAGTGGAATTATGTTGAAGTAATATCTAATGGTTTGATATTTAAGTTGTGGTGCTTTTCTTCTAGTGGTGTCATGTGAACGTCGACTACATGACACTGAACCTTTATGGGACTAGAGGTATGCATTGTGTATTTGGCTAATAATTGTGGGGTTGGCGGAGTGACAAAAACCTGAACCCCCGTTAGGAAACCGATGCACGGGGGAGTATAGGATCCCAGAGTTTAAGGTTGTGGTTAGATTTTTCTTAATTATTTCTTGTAGTTGCGGATGCTTGCAACGGGTATAATCACAAGTATATATTAGTCCTAGTTGGGAGGTGCATTAGCATAGGTTCGCCCACACAACACCTATCAAAACAATAAATATTAATCAACTGTATGAAACGAAAGTGCTTGACGAAGTTCCCATGTGTCCTCGAGAACATTTGGTCATCATAAGTAAACCAACCGGCTTGTACTTTGCTCTAAAAAGGATTGGGCCACTTGCTGCAATTATTATTACTATCTTTTATTTACCCGCACTTTATTTATCTGCTACATCAAAAACCTCCAAAAACTATTTGCTAAGTGTTTACAGTGAATCCTATATCCAGCCTGCTTGTCAACACCTTCTTCTACTCGTTGGGTTCGACACTCTTATTTATCAAAAGTACTACGATACACCCCTTATAGTTGTGGGTCATCAGGAGCAAATATAGGGGGTGTGAGATATCATCAGATTTTGGAAATATCTTTCTAACAACATTAGATAGTATCTATGATTTTATCTATAGGGGTAATGGGGTTCCGGAAAACTTCTAGGGGACTTTCCTCATATGGAAGCAGTGCCGAAGGAGGTAGATTTCCCCCCATGGGCAAAACCTAATTTTAGGGAATGCCAGGTGCGGCCTGTAGAGTTCATTGCATAGAAAACAAAAAGTTTCCTACACGAGAGACACCCGAAAGTCCAAGATCTAATCTAGGAGATGAAAGCAACGAGCATAAAGAGATTCTTAAGAAGAACATACCCTCGAAGACACAAAGCGTTACAAGATCAAATCTCATTGTTGGCGTAGTCGTACTCACACCGATCCCGAGATCGAGAAGATGTGCACAACAATCCGGCGGTGTCTCCGTGATCGGTCACACATACGGTTGATGAAGACCTCCTATCCCTTGATCCAGCAGGGCAGCAGAAGTAGAGGATCCCTCGGAACTCCAGCAGCACGACGACGTGGTGGTGGTGAAGAATCCCACGGTCAGGGCTTCGCCAAGCCGGAGACCATGGAATGGAGCAGCGGGTTGAGAGGAAGTGAGGTGGGCAAGTGTGTGTGAGAGAGGGAGCTCATGCCCTCTATTTATAGGACGGGGGGAGGCAGCCCAAGGGGGGTGCGGCCAGCCCATGGAGGTGCCCCACCTCTTCCCTCATCATGTGAGTGGACACTCCACTCACATCCACTCATCCTTCCTTTATTTCCCACTTAGAAAATCCAAGAGTTTTTCTTTAATAAATAAATAAAACATTTTTATTTCTTTATTTCAGCATTTGTTAATTCTATTAACAAACATTTGCATATAGCACCATTCGACGAAAAACCCCTTGAACTATTTCAATTTTCCCCGAAACAATTTCGGTGCTGCTCAAAACATTCTTCGTTATTTCGTATCCTCTCAAATGTGTCATCGAACCTTAAGTGTGTCACCCTACTGTTCAGGAATAAGATAGACATGATCGAGACTCCTCTCCGATCAATAATCAACAGCGGGATCTGGAGATCCGTGATGACTCCTATATATTCAACGATGACTCTCGTGATCGTGTGAACCATCAATGCCGTGAACTATTCCCTTTATCTCGCGATATTTTACTTCTCCAAGATTCGATCGTTGGTATCAACCATACCTTGTTCAATCTCGTTATCTGACAAGTACTCTTTTCTCCTTTCCGTGATATGACATCCTTGTGATCATATCACGTGCTTGCAAGCGGTGTCGATGTGAAATCAATGAGAGGGCCCAGAGTATATCTCTCCGTCATTTTGGATGGACAAATCCCACTCTTCATCCATGATCCTCAACTAATACTTTCCGAATACCTAACAACACCTTTATAGTCACCCTGTTCCGGTGTGACGTTTGATGACATCAAAGTACCCTTCCGGTACCAATGATTGGCATGATCTCATGGTCTAAGGAATAAGTTACTTCGTATGCAAGATATAAAAATATAAACTAAATGACTTGATCGTATTGTTATACTTAGTTTGTGTTTATGTTCATCACATCATTCTCCTAATGACATGACCTCGTTATTAATAACATCCAATGTTCATGATCAGGAAACTTTGACCATCTATTAATCAACGATCTAGTTAAAAGAGAGGCTTTACTAGGAACCATTGTTTGTTTATTAAAACACATGTATCAACGCTTCCGGTTAATACAATTCTAGCATGAGAAATAAACATTTATCATAAATAAGGAATAAGATAATAACCACTTTATTATTGCCTCTCGGGCATATTCCCTTAAGTATCCCACTTGCACTAGAGTCAATAATCTAGTATGTAAGCACTTAACACATATGGCGTTCCAGTGTTATTACCATGTTTCGCATGTGGTAAACATCATCAAAAAGATCTGAACTGTTCAGGTTCTATTGTATTTGCATATTCTTTGCGTCTACGTGCATCACTCATTCTCTAATGAAACGACTTTGTATATATTTGGTCAACCGGTGAAACCTTAAGTCCTCAGCTTAAACCAATGTTACTAACATTGTGTAAATGTAGCTTCATAGTGTGAGCATTCTTGGAAATTCACCAATTTCAATAAAGAACTCTTTGACACAAAATACTCATATTATTTATTCTCAACACAACGATATACTTAACCTTTATTGTAGTATCCGTCACAATACTTTAATTTTGAAACTCTTTCAAATCCAACATGGAACTTTCTTCAGCCTATTGTGCTACCCTTCATCACATATTGTAATTGAGATAAAATTATTTGAATAGATGACAAGACTATTAGTGTAACATATTACAACAAATAGTTTGTCATTACTACATAGGAAAACATATCCTTAGCATTTCTAAAATGGCATAAGGATCTCTCCCACTGTTGTCTAATCATCATATGAATTATCCTGCTATAACATTTTATAGCACAGGACTCATCTGGTTGTGTACATAGCATGGAACACATGACTTAGAAATCTTAATTTCAATTGCGCTCGTCATCTGTCAAAACACTTGAATCTTCCTCAATTCTTTTCCATGTGGCAAGAACTCCTTCTTGTCATTTCGATATTGACTTACTTCAATATTTTATCTATGTAATTTGGCTCAACCATATCAGGCGCTTCAATCCATCTCTTATAGATATCGATGCCCAATATTTCCTAAGCCTTTCATCAATATGAAAATCTTAACCGTGTTAATTTAAAATACATATTTTACAATCAACCATATGTCATCTACATAAAGCATTGGAAATATGTTATAGCGCTCCCACTTAATTTCTTGTAACTTTATAAGCATCTTTATCGTTTATGATGGAATCAAACTCTTTTGATAACTTCATTAAGGTAAAGATTCCAACTTCGTTATGCTTACTTCAACCATTGAAGTTTGCATACCTTTCCAACAACCTTTTGAATTCTACAAAACTCTCAGACTGTGTCAAGTACACATCCTCGATCAAACTTCCTCGAGAGGAGACTTGGTTTTGTTATTCAACTTCCATATCATAATATGTAACTTTTGCTAGAACTATCCGCAAAGACTAAAGCATCACTACGGAAGATCAAAAATCTTGTAGTAGTCAACTCTTTGAACTTCGTCGAAAACAACTTTTCGATAATTACAACTTTCAAAGGATGTAAAAATCCATGTCTTTGTCGCTATATAGACCCTTTTGCTATCATTAGGAATCATGCCTATCGAAAGGACTACCAAGTCACATACTTGATATTCATACAAGGATACTATGGCGGATATAATGACTCATAGTCAATTTTACGAAGTCAGGGCCCATCATTTGCTTCCTTTATAAGGTCTAGGTCCTTTGTTGTCAAAAACAACACTTTATTCTTAACCCACAAGTTGGTCTAAGTAGAAAGTTTTAGCACTTTTGTGGTTCAGTTCGCAAACTCATTCGAAGTATCTAGAACTCATGTAGCAAATCCCGGAACAACTTCCAGTGTTGCGCTACTCTTGACATGGTAACAAAGATTCTCTAATCTCGTTGAGTTTGTACTGTCCTCCCACTCACTTATTTCGCAAGAACTATTTTATCGAGAAATCAACCCTTTCTGACAAACAACATTTGTCTTTGGTTGGTGATAGGAGAAATACCCAATGTGTTCTTTAGGATAACCTTATGAACATATATTTATCCCATTTTGGTTGTAAACATTTTACATATGCTATGCATACCAAAACTTAAGAAAATGACAATTTGGGTCATTACCCAAACCATATCTTATATGGTGTCAATTTCAATGGATCATGATGGCGCTCTTTTCAGTGTAAAAGCGGTTGTCTCTAATGTATAAACTACAAAATTATAATGGCAATTTTATTAATCTTACCATGTCCAACAAGGTTTGATTTTGTCTCTTGAATACTCCAAACTAATGTGGGGTATTCGAGAAGTATAAGTTGTAGAACAATTCTGCAACTCCTCAGATGTCTTGCTAAACTTGTAACTCAAACTTTATCCTTTATGTCCAATCATAAATACTTGATTATCTTGTTACAATGATGTTTACTTCATACTAACAATAGTTTGAACCAATTCAAAAATGTCAAACTCCGTTCTCTTTAAATAGATATACTCTTATATCTACTCAAATCATCGACGGAATTTTATGAAGGAAAAATTAATCCACCACATATGACTATACATAATGGACTATATACATCAACATATAGAATCTCCATTAAATTAGTCGCCCATTCTACTTTGGCCTATGAACGGAATTCTAGTCATCTTTTGGAAGAGGTCTCACAAGCGTCAATTTATTCAAAACAAAACGACTCCAGAAGTCCATGAACATGGAGTTCCTTCATGTTTTCTTTTCCGATATGAACTAAAATGGCGGTGTCACAATTTAAGTGAAATTCTTTTACGTGTTGCAACATTTAGCATTTATTTTTATAGATGTTTACTTTACCAACATGATTTATCTTAACTCATCCATCAATTATGGAATATGGTCATAGTTTGAACAATCTCATTTGTTCTCACAAAAGACCAGAACAAAATAAAAACATATTAAGTTCTTAAAATAAATCTTGAATGTTTGGTTCGATACGACAATGAACACAATAACACTTTATTTATGTTCTTGTCATAATCGTTTCACATCTACTACTAGTTCCTTTTAGGCCCTTGTATTTCTTGCATTGCGTTGCTTTGTATGACAACTCATACCAACCAATATGGTATCAAAATACCCAAAAAAAAATACTTTGTTAACTAGTAATACAACTATAACTTGTATATCAAGCATATACTCCTGAGATGTACTTTACCAGTTATCTTCTTTTTCTGCCATATACCTTTTTGTAATTCTATTTTCAATATTTCCTTTTCTTTACAAGAAGAATCATTCAACATCAAACAACGCTAGTCGTACTAGCTCATTTTCCTTGGCGTGTTAGTCATATACTATCACCCATTGAGTTGTACTTTGAGTTTGATTGTTCTAATATCACCATATTAATAGCATTCTTCCGGATTCCACTCTTAGCAATATCCAGGCAAGGTAAACAATTTTTACCCATACTTTTAATCCATCCCATCATAACAATTTTATGATTAAGCTACTATAGCTCGAAGGAAGGAATTTAGAGGATAATGTTTAGCGCCCAATTTCTTGGAATATTCAAACGCCCAACATCTTCAATCATTGCATATATTCAAATAATATAAGCATACATTGTCACGCTAAATTATACTCAGTCATGTTGTTACAAGTAAGTTTCTAGATATCAATATATCTTTCACTTGATTGTTTCTGAAAACAATTCTTTTCAGTTCCTAAATCACCTTGATCAACAAAACATTCTTTTAATGATAAAGTAATATGGAAGCAACCATGACTCTGGATTCTAAGTAGAAATTATTTGCTCTCTAGATCAATCCATCATTAATCATATGGAGCTAGGTAGGAAATATCGATAATCTACAATAGGACTCAATTTTTAATTTCACTAATACGGTACCAATCTTAAATGGTATTTACCAGATGATAACAGTTATATCTCAATTAACAATCTAAGTGTAACGTAGTTTTGTGGATGCCAATGAATACTACAATTTGTGCAAATTCACTTTGATTGGTTGTTCATGATAAATAAGTTCAAGTTAATTCAAAATTATGCCATGAACTCCCACTCAAAAACAACATCCCTCTTAGTCATCTTTAGTGATTACACGAACCGAATTCACGACACCAAAACCGATCATCACGTTAGATGATGTAGCTTCAAAGGCGAACATCGATATGTTCATCATATCATCCATATGACTCATGCTTTACCTTTCGGTTACGTGTTCCGAGGCCATGTCTGTACATGCTAGGATCGCCAAGTAGAACCGTAGTATTGCGTGTGTTTCAAGGCCATGTCTGTACATGCTAGGCTTGAAAACACCCGTTGTATACGAACGTTGAGTCTATCACACCCGATCATCACGTAATGTCTCGAATCGACGAACTTTCTTAGGTGCATACTTAAGGAACAACACATTATTATCTTGATATTAAGTGAGAGGTATCATCTTATAATGCTACCGTCTCTATCTAAGCAAAATAAGATGCATAAAAAGGATTAACATCACATGTATGGATGATGTGATATGATACGGTCCTTCTTGCACTTGATCTCCATCATGTGCATCATGGTATGATCTCCTTCATTCCACCGGCATGGCACCAAGGTCGATGGCACCTCCATCTTGATTGTCCATCAATAATAAGACAACCATATGGTTCCTTCCGGTATATCAATAATTTACAAAAGAGATCATCTCATAATCAAATTTGTAACATTGATCATATCACATCACATGCCCGACAAAAAACTAGTTAGACGCCTCTATTTTATTTTTGCATATTTTACGTGGCTTAGGGCTTTCGAGGATAGAACCGTTCATACCTACGAACATCAACCACAACTTTGATAAAAATATTTTTAACAACCCTTCATAGATTAGATATTAACTATAGTTGGAGAAACGGACACCCCCTCAGCCACAAGTGAGACATGTCTCGCGTACATAGTACACGTAAAGTTTGTGTAGGGCAGCTTCATGCAACTATGCCACTAAGATCATAAAATACTCAAGGAATAAATAACATGATCATCAACGCCCACATACACCTATGTGTTCTACCAGTGCAAAACATCTACACATAGATTCGGCTCTGATACCACTGTAGGGTTTGTTGCATAGAAAATAAAAAAATTCCTACGCGAGAGACACCCGAAAGGCCAAGATCTAATCTAGGAGATGAAAGCAACGGGCATAGAGAGAGTCTTAATAAGAACATACCCTCGAAGACACAAAGAGTTACGAGCTCAAATCTCGTTGTTGGCGTAGTCGTACTCACACCTATCCCGAGAGCGAGAAGATGTGCACCGCAATCCGGCGGTGCCTCCGTGATCGGTCACATGTACGGTTGATGACGGCCTCCGTTCCCTCGATCCAGCAGGGCAGCGGAAGTAGAGGATCCCTCGGAACTCCAGCATCACTACGGCGTGGTGGTGATGAAGAATCCCACGGTTAGGGCTTCGCCAAGCCGGAGACCATGGAATGGAGCAGCAGGTGGAGAGCAAGTGAGGTGGGCGTGTGTGAGAGAGGGAGCTCATGCCCTCTATTTATAGGAGAGGGGGAGGCAGCCCAAGGGGGGTGCGGCCAGCCCATGGAGGTGCCCCCACCTCTTCCCTCATCATGTGAGTGGACACTCCACTCACATCCACTCATCCTTCCTTTATTTCCCACTTAGAAAATCCAAGAGTTTTTCTTTAATAAATAAATAAAACATTTTTATTTCTTTATTTCAGCATTTCTTAATTCTATTAACAAACATTTGCATATAGCACCTCAAATCATTTGTTAATTCTATTAAAAACCATTCGACGAAAAACCCCTTGAACTATTTCAATTTTCCCCGAAACAATTTCGGTGCTGCTCAAAACATTCTTTGTTATTCCGTATCCTCTCAAATGCGTCATCGAACCTTAAGTGTGTCACCCTACGGTTCGCGAATAAGATAGACATGATCGAGAATCCTCTCCGATCAATAATCAACAGCGGGATCTGGAGATCCGTGAGGAATCCTATATATTCAACGATGACTCTCGTGATCGTGTGAACCATCAACGTCGTGAAATTCCCTTTGTCTCACGATATTTTACTTGTCCGAGATTCGATCATTGGTATCAACAATACCTTGTTCAATCTCATTACCTGACAAGTACTCTTTTCTCATTTCCGTGATATGACATCCTTGCGATCATATCACGTGCTTGCAAGCGATGTCGATGTCAAATCACTGAGAGGCCCCGGAGTATATCTCTCAGTCATTTTGGATGGACAAATCCCACTCTTGATCCATGATCCTCAACTAATACTTTCCGAATACCTAACAAAACCTTTATAGTCACCCTGTTACGGTGTGATGTTTGATGACATCAAAGTACCCTTCCGGTACCAGTGATTGGCATGATCTCATGGTCTAATAAATAAGTTACTTCATATACAAGATATAACAATATAAACTAAATGACTTGATCGTATTGTTATACTTAGTTTGGGTTTATGTTTATCACATAATTCTCCTAATGGCATGACCTTGTTATTAATAATATCCAATGTTCATGATCAGGAAACCTTGATCATCTATTAATCAACGAGCTAGTTAAAAGAGAGGCTTTACTAGGAACCATTGTTTGTTTATAACACACATGTATCAACGTTTCCGGTTAATACAATTCTAGCATGAGAAATAAACATTTATCATAAACAAGGAATAAGATAATAACCACTTTATTATTGCCTCTCAGGCATATTCCCTTCAGGGCCCATGGTCTCTCACAGTGCATAAGGTTTCCATAGTATTTTTCCTGAATTTATTTGAAAATAAATGAGAGGGAAAAAGAAAAAGAAAATAAATGGGGAGGTGGGATTGGACTCCACTTGGATTCCAATCCGAAACCTCCTAGGAGGTGTGGTGCGGCCAAGCCTGGGAGGGGAAACCAACCCCCGTCCTATGGCAAGTGTCCTCTTGTCCCACTATATAATCCCCACCCCTCCTATTCTTTGGAGACATAACAATTGAGCCTTTGGCCTCTCTCTTTCTCTAGAGAATTAGAGCTTCTAATTAGGGCACTTCTAATTGATTAGAGATCTCTCTAATAATTAGAAGAATTACATAGAGAACTTCTAATAGGATTAGAACCTCTCTAGTAATTAGAAATACTAATTGGAGAAATCTAATTAGACCCCTTCTAATTGGTTTAGAGATCTTCTAATCAGGATTAGAGTCTCCTCTAATTAGATTAGAGTTTCCTCTAATTAGATTAGAGCTTCCTCTAATAGAGTTAGAGCTTCTTCTAATTAGGTTAAGGTCATCCTCTCCTGATTGTACCTAGCTTCTAATTACTTTCTCTCTCTCATGTGTTGAGAACTCCACCTTCATATACACCCGCAACGCCAATTCCTGAATGGTGAAGCGTTGCAGAATTTGCCCCGACGTATGTGGGCATACTCTCAGAGGGGTAACACATGAGACACTAAGTCTGCTCGATCGAGGTGCTGGATACAGGAAGTCAACAACATCCTAACCCATAGGCTTGTGCGTGAGGATCTTCTATAGGATTCATCAACATCGTCATCGACACCTCTTCTGCTTCAACGGTGTTTGGTACATGATACGTCTCAAATGTATCCATAATTTCTGATGTTCCATGTTGTTTTCATGCCTTATGCTACATGTTTCTTGTATACTTTATGTCATTTTTATGGACTTTCTGGGACTAACCTATTGACAAGATGCCATAGAGCCAATTACTGTTTTCTGCTGTTTTTAGTTTCAGAAAAGTTGTTCCAGAAATATTTTTCGGAATTGGACGAAACAAAACCCAGAGGTCTTAGAAAGTCGTCACGTACAAAGAGTTCGGAGGAAACCCGGAGGGGGGCCTCAGGGGCCCCATACCATGAGGCGGCACGCCCCCCTCTGGCCGCGCCCAGGGGTAGTATGGGTCCCCTGGCTGCCCACCAACGTTGCTCTCTCGCCTATTTATACCTCTCGGAGGGTTAACCCTAAATAGACCAGAATTTTCCACCAAAAACATCCGGAGCCGCCTTCATCATCAATACTAGTCCGGGAGGGTTCTCGAGCTCTCCCCGGCACCCTACCGGGAGGGGGAATCATCACCGGAGGCCTCTTCATCACCATGCCTGCCTCCAGAGTGATGCATGAGTGGTTCATCCCTGGACTACCGGTCCATAGAAGTAGCTAGATTGTTGGTCTCTCCTCTTTATGCCTCATGTTTAGATCTTGTGAGATGCCTAACATGATCAAGAGCATCTTAGTGTAATGCTACATGTCGTGTTTGCTGGGATCTAATGAATATTGAATGCTATGTCAAATGATGATCAATTTATTATGTTCTTTTCATGTGTATGTTATTTATGATGTTGCATGCTCTCCGTTACTAGTAGATTCTCTAGCCAAGTTGATGCTTGTAACTCCAAGAGGGAGTATTTATGCTCGATAGTGGGTTCATGCCTCCCTTTCACTCACGCTCGAGTGACAGAAACGTAACGAGTGGGGGATGTGTTGTTGCCATTAGGGAGAAAACAACAATGCTTTGTCTAAGGATAATTTTATTGTTTACATTACACACTTTGCTTAATGCAATTATCTACTGCTTGCAACTTAGTACCCAAAGTTTGCTCGGATGACACTCTGAGGGTGGATTATTAGTCATATATGTAGTTGGATAACAGTCTATGTATCTTGTTGTAATGCCCGCATGAATCACATAGTAATCATCATGTCATGCATATGCACTATGGTGCAGCCTTTATATCTGTCAATTGCCCAGCTGTAATTTGTTTACCCGGCATGTTATCTATCTATTTTGGAGTGACACCTCTAGTGAACTGTGGACCCCGGTCCATTTCTCTATACTGATATACAACCACTGCAACCTCTGTTTTACTACTCCAATTACTATTTTCCTACTGCCATCATTGTTATCTTTCATCTACTGCAAACAAATACTATTTTCCATACTATACGTCTAAACCTTTGTTTTAGCAAAACTGGTGAGATTGACAACCTCACTGCTTCGTTGAAGCAAAGTAATTTGATTGTATTGCGTAGATTCCACGTTGCTGCTGAACCAGTAGTGTTCCCTGCCAACATCAGCTGCATCAAACTTTGGGAGTGATTTCTTTATCCTACTGGTCGATTCAATCTTGGTATCTTTTTGAGGGAAAACTTGCCGCTACACACTTCACAACCTACACTTGGGTTCTCCCAACGAACGAGCATCAACCTCCATCAAAGTTGCGGGAGAAAGAGGATTTCTACAAGGGGAGTCTCTCACTTCCAATCTCCTTTGTTTTTATTTTGCTTAGTTTATTTTGTTTTGTCTTGTTTGCTTCTCTTTATAAAAAACACAAAATAGTTCTTATTCTATTTTTTATTTTGCTAAAATGAGTATTCCTGAAGTCGAGGTTCGTTCTTTTGTGCAACAAGGGGGAGAAAGTTTGAAAGATGCTTGGTATAGAATAAGTGATGCTCATCATAGATGTACTAATATTCTACCTTGATCCTTCTTAGGAATTTTTATGTTGGCATTACTAGCTGGTATAGGTATGTTTTAGACACTCTTACAGGTGGTATTTTTCTGGGAACTCCTGCTTTAGAATCCTGTAATTTGATTGAAAGTTTAGTTGGAACACCACCTACTAAAGTTGTTAAAACTGAGATCACTTTAGATGATGTCATAAAAAAGCTGAACTATATGGAGATTTTTTTCTCCAAAATTCCTTGACAATGCTAGCAAAGTTAATAAATCAATAGTAAGTATCAATAACAAAATTACTGTCTTAGAGGCTAGCAATAACCATGATAATAAAAACACTAGGATTGGTAAACTAGAGGAGGCTAAGGAAATTTTAAGTTCAACATTTTCTTCTCTTAAGTTTAAGAGGGAGAAAACTTTTATGGGAAAAGAGCAAAAAATTATGTATGTCCCCAAGGTGCCTAAACCAAAAACCCCTAATGTGCTTAAAATTGATAAAACTTTTAGTGAAACTAAAAGTGATTTGCATGTTGAATCATCCTCAGGGGTACCTAAAGTACCAATTGCTACAAGTGGTGTTTTGGAGGAAATTATTGATTTGAATGCTTCTTCACTTGAAAATACTTGATTCTAAGTTTTCTGGGCCTAGCTAAAAGACGTTAAAGAAAAGCACTTCTTCGGAGATAAGGTGTTGTTTACTTCTGTAGCAACTCCTTTGTATCTTTATTTTCTCGCATTGGTTGTGCCAAGTAAAGTCTCTAGTGAAAGTTCAGGTCAGATTTGGATTTCTACGGAGGAAACAGATTTCTGCTGTCCACCGTTAAATTCGTCTAAATTCACAGAACGATCAAAATGACCTGCAAATGTTTCTGCTTCTTTCTCAGCTAATTCCGAAACTTATTCTAGCTTTGCGTTTTTCGATTTGAGCAACGTAAGTGCCCCAAAAAAATTCGTCTTTACAGACTGTTCTGGTTTTGACATATTCTGCTTTTTTACTTGCATTCTCTCTTTTACTATGTCGAGTGGATTTCATTGCTCCACAAAACATTAGTGGTTGTAGCTAATGTTTAAAAAGTATTAATAATGCTTGTGTTCATGGAGAACATGTGAAATTTTTATTGTGCACTAACCCTCTAATGCGAATTACATTGAGTTTGGTGTGAAGGAAGTTTTCAAGGGTCAAGAGAAGAGGGTGATATAATGTGATCAAGGAGAGTGCAAAGGCAAAGATTGGGGATGCCCCCGTGGTTCATACCAGCAAATCCTAAGAATACTCAAGCGTCTAATCTTGGGGATGCCCAAGGCATCCCCTTCTTGATCAACAATTTATCAGGTCACTTCTAGTGAAACTATATTTTTGTTCGGTGACATCATATGCACTTTACTTGGAGCGTCTGTTTGTTTTTTATTTGGTTTTATTTTCTGCAATAAATATAGTTGGAACCCATAATTCTTTGTGTGGGATAGAGACACGCTGCACGTTTTCATTTGAATACTCGTTTCTTCCATGCTTGTATTCTTAGTTTTTCTTCTAGCTGCCGCAAATCCTTATAGCTCCTGTTTTTCATGCATCTCTTATTCAGAGATGTTAGTTCTAGTAGAGTTTTGTTAGTACTCTCTTATTTCTTTGCTATATTAGATGGATATTTTTTGTTGTTTGGTGTTTGGTGGAAATAGAAATTGCTACATGTGGTAGACAGTATGTTGGAAAAGTTTTGCATGCTCTAGTGGGTCATTAAACTATTTCACTTGATTATTCGCGGTTGTTTTGAGATATTAATATGCTTAATGGTAAACCTGCTGGTCTAATGAAGTAAAAACAATTAATGGTTGGTTTAGAAGCTTGAAACCGTGCCACACTCAAAAAACCAGTTGACAATATAATGGTATATGACTTCCTCTGCTGATAACAATCTGATGGATTTTTGTTACGCACTACGGTCTGGGTGGCCAACAGTGACTTGTCACTTCCATAGACCCTCTTGGAGTGATCTTCATTATTCCTTGGATAATCGATTTCTAGATGTAATCTTTTAACTCATGAGTTCTAAGTTGCGGTTTTCTGGCACTTCCACCATCCATATTTGCTAGCCTCTTCGGTATTGTGCATTGCCCATTCTCACATTGAGAGTTGGTGCAAACTTCGCGAGTACATCCAAACCCCGTGGGAGGACTTTTTTCTTCTACACATAAGCCTAAAATATCTTCCTCAAAACAACCACCATACCTACATATCATGGCATTTCCATAGCCATTCCTAGATATATTGCCATACAACATCCATCATCATTATGTTACTTGTTACATGTTCCATTGTTATTTTGCATACTGCTACACTGACTGACGAAGGAATGGATCTTAGAACCTGCGGGTAAGGACACCCCGTCTCAGACCCGACGTTAAGGCCCAAGAAGGGAAACACTTGGAGTATTCTAGAAGACCCAACAGAAGCCCACCCGCAAGACTTGCGGGTCAAGACAAGAACTCCTATACGTAATCTACTAGGACTCATATAACCCCCTCCTGGCTGCATATATAAAGCGAGGAGGGAGGAGAGAAAAAGAACATCCAATCTGGACAACGAATCTAGGGATCCAATCTAGAGAGAGGAAGATACAAGCCACAACTAGACTAGGCAATACACGGGATACCCTGTACGCCTCACCATGGCATCGCCATTGTAAACAGTTCGACTATCTTGCCATAATACAGATCAGACAAGCAGGAGTAAGGGTTTTACCTCTACGAGGGCCCCGAACCTGGGTAAATCTTTCTCCTTGTTAGCCGTCGAGATCACCAGCGCGTACATCGTTCCTCTACTCGAAACCCTACCGGATCATCCGAGGGATTTGTTGATACGACTCTTCGACAATTGGCGCCGTCTGTGGGAACGACACGCGCTGGATCTACGGTCTGGCCGGCCTAATCTACATCAAGCTTTGGGTCCTCGACCCCATGGATTGCATCTACTTCGGCTCCTTCAACTTCATCGAGCACTCGCCGGCCTCGCGCACGGCCTTCATCATCTACAATCGAAAATCGACATCGTTCTTCACGCGCAGGTTGCAGAACAGCAGCAACGTACATATTGCGAACATCATCAACGGCGGCTCGAAACTCATCTGGAAAATTCCTTCAGTGGAAAGATGCGAAATCAAATTATCTACCGACTCCAAAAAGAATCGGCCAATTCTGACGGTTAGATCTCCGTACACTGAAGCCCTGTCAGAATCTGACGGAACTCCGCGCGACTTTGGGAAAACAATTCTCACAGTCGACTCGGACATCCATTCAAAGATCACACCGTTGAAAAGCTGGGGAATACAATCCCGCACCACTCCGTCTTTTTTGAGCCAATTCCAACGGTTAGATCTCCGTCAGCGGCTCGCGCACTGCGACACGTTTTGGATTTCTTCGAGCTCGCGAATTCAAATCGCGGATCCGGATCCTATTTCGGCAATTTGCGAGTCGACACAAAGACCAAGCAAAGTTAACAAAACATGGCGACACGCCATACTAGTGCCCGGGGGCTCGACATCAACATTGCCCTCCGTGTACACACAACAAACATCGCGACTCCGCCGCGTCGACTCGGTCCGCCGCGTCGAGTCCTTCCGACGAACATCCCGACTCCGCCGCGTCGACTCGGTCCGCCGCGTCGAGTCCTTCGGACGAACATCGCGACTCCGCCGTGTCGACTTGGTCTGCCGCGTCGAGTCCTTCGGGTAAACATCGCGACTCCGCCGCGTCGACTCGGTCCGCCTCGTCGAATCTTTCGGGTAAACATCGCGACTCCGCTGCGTCGACTCGGTCCGCCGCGTCGAGTCCTTCGGACAAACATGACTCCGCCGCGTCGACTCGGTCCGCCGCGTCGAGTCCTTCGGACAAACATCGCGACTCCGCCGCGTCGACTCGGTCCGCCGCGTCGAGTCCTTCGGGAAGCATCGTGACTCTGCCGCGTCGACTCGGTCCGCTGCGTCGAGTCCTTCGGGAAGCATCGCGACTCCGCCGCGTCGACTCAGTCCGCCTCGTCGGGTCCTTCCGGGAAATATCGCGACTCCGCCGCACAACTCCGCTACATCGAATTCTCTCGACTAAGCGTCTCGGGGGCTGTCCTTCGCCGCAGCCACACTCGTTGCTCGGGGGCTATGCTGCAAAGTAGATGCACTCGAGAATTCGCCGCAGCTGCACTCGACACTCGGGGGCTGAGGCGCGAAACAGCCGCACTCGACACACGAGTCCAGATCATCGATTCCGGCAATATCACTCGGCACCGCCTCGTCGACTACGGCAGCGTTATACAAAGATAAGTTCCTCTCATACGAGTCGACATATTTACCTTTTTTATGTGTTTCTAATCTGCTGTGGAGCTACACCTGACACTCGGGGGCTGCGCCGCGTAAACTACATGTATACTCGACACCCGTCATTTTGCGCGTTACACTACCATATTTACACGCTACAACCAGAGTAGCTGATACTGCCTGACGTCAACTCTTGACTCCGACCCGGTTTGCAGCAGCAACTGACAGGTCAGCAAGGAGCATAGACAATGGCTGTCAGTCTAACGAAAGGGCACAGCGTACGATGCAAAAGTGTCGCGTAGGATCAAATCATTGCCTACCAACAGGCCATACTCGACTCTGCGAGTCGATAAATGTTGGTTCACAACCAAGATTAATCTGAGCAACAATTTGTTCCGTACATTTTGCTATACACAGCACTACTGATACATTATTTAACCACATCCGATTATATGGCTGCAACTGCAACATAGGGACCACAACGTCGACACATCCTCCGCTCGGAGTCGACGCAATCCTCGGAGTCAACACATATCCTCCGCTCGGAGTCGACAGTTGACACAATCCTCGCTCGGAGTCGACACATATTCTCCGCTCGGAGTCGACACATATCCTCCTCCGGGGTTCGAGACATGTCCTCCTCCGCGAGCCAACAGAAGACAAGCACAAGGGGTTAGCTTCAGAACAACTTGAGCCTATGCCCGACTCTCCGAGTCGAGCATAGCCTTGGGGGCTACTCCCATTGGGAGCACTGCCGTGCACCCGATAAATCGAAGAAGCAACGTTGGAAGATCTTTGAGTCTAAGCCCGATTACAAATAATCGCACATAGACTCGGGGGCTACTCCCATCAGGAGTGCTGGTCGCGCAACCGACGAACGCTACACGCTCACTCGACGTACTACCACGTCGGAAGCATCTAACACGCTGGCCGCGTATCTGAGGAGCTGTGTCAGATTTCTTCGTCCAGGTCCTTATTGTGGTCGTACAAACCGCATATTAACTCGGATGAAAAAAAACAAAACATCAAACTTGTCCGTCTCGATGAGACGCATAAGACAACGCGGACCAATTCGCGAAATCAGAACATCTTGATGACTTTTCGGGTCCATCTTCTTGTGTGGACTAGGTGGCTGGGCGTCCGCGTCAACTACACGACTTCCACGTCGTCGTGCGACTCCGCCACGTCCGCGTCAACTACACGACTTCCTCGTCGGCTCCGTCCGCCGTGTCGAGTACACCTCCACCGCGTCGATGTCATCCGCCTCGTCGACTCCGTCCGCCGTGTCGAGTACACCTCCACCGCGTAGACTCTGTCCGCCGTGTCGAGTATATCTCCACCGCGTCGACTCCCTCCGCCGTGTTGAGTACACCTCCACCGCGTCGACTCTATCCGCCGTGTTGAGTACACCTCTACCGCGTCGACTCTATCCGCCGTGTTGAGTACACCTCCACCGCGTTGACTCTATCCGCCGTGTCGAGTACATCTCCACCGCATAATTACGTCATGCGCACCTCATAACACGAAATCGCTTTCGTATGGGCACATCAAGACGCGAAATTTCTTTCGCATAGTCACCCTGACACGAAATCTCTTTCGTATGGGCACATCAAGACAAACTTTCTCTCGCGAAAACTTCATAACGCGAAATCTCTTTCGCACAAGATCAAGAAGGAAGATCTCTTCACCCGAAGAATTGCAAAACATGATTAAGGCAAAATCGCGAGTGTGCGGCTCCCGCAACTCTACCACACGATGTATTTACACATCCTTATCCTGGATCGTTCGGCCGACTAGGCACATCCGGATGCCGTATTCTCTCGAGTACGAAGGTAAGACCCAAAAGATCTCTCTTTTGGGCCTGGAATCGCACTCAAGCTGCGTCCTCCGGTAAACTTTCCGTGTCAACAACACGAAGAAAAATCCTAGCGGACGCGCCGGGTACCCCTTTAGGTTAAGTTCAACTCGGTAAGACCTCCATGGCCCAGTCGCAACGATCACCTCGCCGGATTCGAGTCGGAGGTCTCGAATTCATCTAGGCCAGAACCGTTTTTGCCCTAGATGCAATTAATTGGCCCTGATCTTTCGGGAGAGCCAAGCGACTGAGCCACATCCTTCTGCGAAAAAAGCCAACACCAGTCACATTTACCACTCGATACTCGAGTATGGGAAAGCGCATCGCACACAGGGTATACACCCTCACAACCAGACGATTGAATAACCAATCGAAGATATCAAGAACGAACTTTGAGCGTCCACCCGACAGATTCTCACTCGAGTAAACGCTCGGGGGCTAATGACGAAGGAATGGATCTTAGACCCTGCGGGTAAGGACACCCCGTCTCAGGCCCGACGTTAAGGCCCAAGAAGGGAAACCCTTGGAGTATTCTAGAAGGCCCAACAGAAGCCCACCCGCAAGACTTGCGGGTCAAGACAAGAACTCCTATACGTAATCTACTAGGACTCATGTAACCCCCTCCTGGCTGCATATATAAAGCGAGGAGGGAGGAGATAAAAAGAACATCCAATCTGGACAACGAATCTAGGGATCCAATCTAGAGAGAGGAAGATACAAGCCACAACTAGACTAGGCAATACACGGGATACCCCGTACGCCTCACCATGGCATCGCCATTGTAAACAGTTCGACTATCTCGCCATAATACAGATCAGACAAGCAGGAGTAAGGGTTTTACCTCTACGAGGGCCCCGAACCTGGGTAAATCTTTCTCCTTGTTAGCCGTCGAGATCACCAGCGCGTACATCGTTCCTCTACTCGAAACCCTACCAAATCATCCGAGGGATTTGTTGATACGACTCTTCGACACTGACAGGAGCATTTAGTTTTATACATCAGAGATATTTCAGTTTTAGTTATGAGTACTAAAAGTGTGATGATTCATTGTAAAATAGAGTGTTGCCCCTACAGTGAGATTATATACAAAAAGAAAAAAGAGAGGGCAAAAGAGAGATAATAAAGAGAGAGGGGGCATCACTACTACCATTTATTCCACACTTGTGCTTAGTTAGCACCAATACTTCTGTTTGGAGAGAGTTTTCATTTTATGACTTGCATAACTATGTGGGGAACTTACATTATAGAATTTGGCTTGTATATTCCAATGACGAGCCTCCTCGAAAGTTCTCTAGGTCTTCATGAGCATGCAAGTTGGATGCACCCCCACTAGTTCCATTGGAGAGCTTTCATACACTTATAGCTCTATGTGCATCCGTTGTGTGGCAATCACTACTACTTGCATAGCTTCGATTATAAGACTTCCTCTTGTGTAACGAACACTTTTAGATGTGTGAGACTTTCTTCCATTGACCTTCCAAACCCCCATAATGTTCTTTAAGACCTAACATCCTTGTGCTGGGAACCAATAAAGAACACTTGCTTGTTTTGAGTGACCAAATAGCTTGATGATTTTTCTGCGTATTGTTGTCTCTTGACTTGATCCTAACAGGAGTTGTTGTGAGAGTTGGATGCTTAGGATGATTATATTGTTGTTCTTGAAGCTTAAATCATCTTTAATATACTTTGCACAGTGGATTATTTTTAGTATTGATCGTTAAAAAGTTTTACTTTGTTCTTCTTAAATGGTTTATACATTACTCTATATCAACTATAAACCACAGCCTTTACTCATTTGATCTTAGTTTACACGCTTTACATTATGATGACCAACTTTATGTTTGTAGCATGTCACCTAAGAAATTATTTGTTTTTATCGTTTACCTACTCGAGGACGAGTAGGAACTAAGCTCGGGGATGCTTGATACGTCTCAAACGTATCCATAATTTCTGATGTTCCATGTTGTTTTCATGCCTTATGCTACATGTTTATTATACATTTTACGTCATTTTTATGGATTTTCTGGGACTAACCTATTGAGAAGATGCCACACAGCCAATTCCTATTTTCTGTTGTTTTTAGTTTCAGAAAAGTTGTTCTGGAAATATTCTCGGAATTGGACGAAACAAAACCCAGAAGTCTTAGAAAGTCGTCACGTACACGGAGTCCGGAGGAGACCCGGAGGGGGCCTCAGGGCCTCACACCATGAGGCGCGCCCCCCTCTGGCCGCGCCCAGGGGTGGTGTGGGCCCCCTGGCTGCCCACCGACATTGCCCTCTCGCCTATTTATACCTCTAGGAGGGTTAACCCTAAAGAGACCAGATTTTTCCACCAAAAACATCCGCAACCGCCGTCATCGTCAACCCTAGTTCGGGAGGGTTCTGGAGCTCTCCCCGGCACCCTGCCGGGAGGGAATCATCACCGGAGGACTCTTCATCACCATGCCTGCCTTCAGAGTGATGCGTGAGTAGTTCATCCCTGGACTACGGGTCCATAGAAGTAGCTAGATTGTTGTTCTCTACTCTTTATGTCTCATGTTTAGATCTTGTGAGCTTCCTAACATGATAAAGATCATCTTATTGTAATGCTACATGTTGTGTTTGCTGGGATCTGATGAATATTGATTGCTATGTCCAATGATTATCAATCTATCATGTTCTTTTCATGTGTATGTTATTTTTGATCTTGCATGCTCTCCGTTACTAGTAGATGCTTTGGCCAAGTTGATGCTTGTAACTCCAACAGGGAGTATTTATGCTCGATAGTGGGTTCATGCCTCCCTTTCACTCACGCTCGAGTGACAGAAACGTAATGGGTGGGGGATGTGCCGTTTCCATTAGGTAGAAAAGAAGAATGCTTTGTCTAAGGATGATTTTATTGTTTACATTACACATTTGGCTTAATGCAATTATCTGTTGCTTGCAACTTAATATCCAATGTTTGCTCGGATGACACTCTAAGGGTGGATTATTAGTCATAGATGCAGTTGGATAACGGTCTATGTATCTTGTTGTAATGACCGCATGAATCACATAGTAATCATCATGTCATGCATATGCACTACGGTGCAGCCTTTATATATGTCAATTGCCCAACTATAATTTGTTTACCCAACACGTTATCTATCTATTTTGGAGAGACACCTCTAGTGAAATGTGGACCCCGGTCCATTTCTTTATACCGATATACAACCACTGCAACCGCTGGTTTACTACTGCAATTACTGTTTTCCTACTGCCATCATTGTTCTCTTTCATCTACTAAAAACAAATACTGTTTCCCACACTATACGTCTAATCCTTTGTTTCAGAAAAACCGGTGAGATTGACAACCTCATTGCTTCGTTGGGACAAAGTAATTTGATTGTGTTGTGTAGATTCCACGTTGCTGATGAACCGGTAGTGCGCCCTGCCAACATCGGCTGCATCAACCTTCGGGAGTGATTTCTTTCTCCTAGTGGCCGATTTAACCTTGGTTTCTTTCTGAGGGAAAACTTTTCGCTGCACTCTTCACACCCAACACTTGGGGTCTCTCAACAAACGAGCATTATCCTCCATGAGTACACGATCTCGAAACTGAATCTTGGAATTTATATTCACTTGTATCTGCATAGCAAAATCTTGGTGGTTGCGTAGTAGTTTGGCGAACATTTTAAATTCCCGTTGCGTAACCCAGCACACGCATGCTCACTTCTCCTTGTTGAGGAGGCTGACTGCGAAAGCAGTGTCGAGCCTCGCATCTTTGCGAAAGTCATGGTGGGTCTGCGCCCCTGGACGGTGACCAAACGAGTAGCAGCCACCCCGAGGCGACATGGATGCCCTCCTGCAAGAGCTCAACTCCCCATCCCTCCGGACGCGGATCCGGAGGCAGCCGCCGCGGTGCTGGAGCACAAGCGCAAGCTCCTCCTAGATGGCTTTGACACCATCAATTCGAGGTAGCACCGCGTTGAAGCGCAAGTTCACAAGTTCAACAAGGCCCACGGCTTCACCCCCTTTCCGACTAGCCCCAGCCGGGTGGGCAAGGTCCATGCGCGCAGAGGCAACCTTGTCCACGAGTTAGGCATCACAGCTGATCCGGTGTTGCTAGCCAGTCTATGACACCCCTACAAAGAACATGAAGGCAGCAGAGGCTGCGCTAGCCGATATGCAAGGCCTGTAGAGCGAGGAGCTACTTCGACAACAACGCCGCGTGTCAGACCTCCTGACTGCAACCAACTAGCAGCAGGCCTCGCTCGAGAGAAGGGCTTGCTCCGTCTCCAATACCCGGACCACCGACCGAGGAGCCTCCAGGACCACCAAGGCAGTCGTGGCGCGACCCGAGGAGATCGACAAGCTTCATCGTCAAACCCCAACAACCTTCCAGTTGGAAGCTTCACCCCTCCGACCACAGCTAGAAGCGCCTAGCTTACCCAGCTGACGGGGGCAACGATGCAGCCGGCAACCACGGTCACCGTGAGCCGGGCGAACGATGTGCCACCTCGAGAGGCGGCTACCATCAGCCAGACCCCCGCATCGGAGCCAATCGGATCTAGATCCCAGATGGACACCATAATGTCTACTACATGTTACTACTCTTGTAGACTGTGTTGGGCCTCCAAGCACAGAGGTTTGTAGGACAACAATTTTTTTCCCTCAAGTGAGTAACCCAAGGTTTACCGAATTCGGGGAGGTATAAGTTGAATGTATCCCTCTCAAGCAACCGTGAAATTAAGATACAAGAAGTATCTTGTGTTCCCAACACCCAATACAATTGTCAGTTGTATAGGCACACTAGTTCGGCGAAGAGATGATAAAATATGGGTAATATGAGTGGTAAAACAAGGTGTATTAAATCTGTAATAAAAATAGCAGCAAGCAAAAGAGTAGTAAAATAGAGAGAAAACGATATAGAAATGGTGTAAAACAAGGCCTAGGTATCATATTTTCACTAGTGGCAACTCTAAAAAATATTGACATAATTAAACACATGTTATTTCCTCTAACAACATGCATGAAAGGCATAGCTCAGAAATCGTTTCTTGTGAATCAAGTAAGATGAGAAACGCGTAGGGCTACATAAGCACACCTTTAAGTTCACATTCTCGTCAATGAACACCCCAACCCAGTCACTTTGAGAATCCAAAATAGTACTAATAAACACCACAACCTATCTCTTGAATAGTATCTTTCTAATCAATCCACATCACCTGCACTGTCACCTTGGCACTATAGAGATTATACTAAACACAAGTATCAAGAAACCTCATGATTCCAATTCAATCCAACATAGTAAGAACAATTTCATGATAAGTATCCCTCTAATTCAAGATCCATAGAGTCACACACGGAACCTGCACTGTCACCATGGCACCATGGAACAAATGTGACTTCAGAGAATTATACTAGATAAAACCAATTGAGTTCATCGTATCCACTATATAATGAAGGGGAAACATCATAGATTCAACAAAGATAACATAGCACACAATCACAATCAAGATCACATCATGGGAGAGAGAGATAACCACATAGCTACTAGCACGAGCCCTCAACCCCGAGGAGGACTACTCACACACTGTCATGGTGAGAAAGAGAGAGTTGTTGATGGAGAGGTGTAGCCCTATGACATGGAGACGACGACGGCCACAACGCCGGCGAGGGGTGGAGGCCCCTTGGCCCCCCTTCTTCCTTGGTCTTGGTGCTGGAATGGAGGAGCCTATCCTCTCTTGGTGGCTACCAAGGGAGAGGAAAAATTAGTGACAATGGGTGGCTGCGCCAAAATTAGGGTTTCCTCTTCTTATATGTAATAGGACAATGCTCTCCGGCCCTCCGAAGGATGGACCCTTGATCCAATGGATCTTGGGAACCTATAGAACCTTTCTAGGAACTTCTCACATCCCCCATGAGGCCCCAAAGTTGTGGCTTGGCCGAATCCATCAGATATGGTAAGAGTTGGACTCAATCAGGCCATCCATTCTTGTAATCCCATAATCAGATATTTGGCCTCCAATAAAACGGGTCCACATGCTGTATCCAAACTCCGTTTTGGACAAATTTTTAGTCTATAATTATCAGAATAAAATTCCCCACACTTTTACGTGGTAGATTTTTCAATTAGACGTCATCTTCCGGGGCAAAACCGACGATCTCTAAAAACTGTTGGTGCACAGATATCAGGAAAATAGAGTTCTTCTCCAACAAGTCTCCTTTTTTGTTTTTTTGTCCAAATCTAATTAATTGCTACACATCAAAGTATAAGACAAGAACTTTTGCACTTTCAAACCATTAATAGATTAGTCCAAATAAATGATAGAAAATATAGGGAAAACATATAGAAAACAAGCATGAAGCATCAAAAATTATAGATACATTTAAGACGTATCAGCATCCCCAAGCTTAACTCATGCTAGTTCTCGAGTAGGTAAGTGATAAAAAATTGAGGTGACATGCAGCCAACACAAACTTGATCAATCTTATGTAAAAGCATTGTAAGCTGAGATCAAAGCACTTTAACAAAGGAATACTAAACATTATTTGAACTAATGTAAACTTAGCAACTATGTTGCACATGAAAATTAACACAAATAAATGGCAATGAATAATAATGCATTGAAAGTGATACATTTGTTTAAATCATAAAGAAAAACATAATAAAGTGGTATCCAGCTTGTCCTTCGTGTGGTAGCAAAGCATAAATGCCAAGACACCTTCAAAAGTTTAAATGGTGACTAGATACAAATAGTTTGAGAGCAAGTGATACCATAATCATGAATCAATCAATAATAAATTTTGGGACTATGCACATTATACTCAGAATGATAATATGCTCTCTTAACTGGTGCATAAAGTAAGAATATGAAGACTCAACATAAATGTAAAAGAAAGGGAAGCACGGATTACTAATGTGCTAGAGCTTTTTATTTCATAAAATAGAGGTATAGAAAATATAATTTTGAGAAATGTGTATGTCTATGTCAACGAATGGTAATAAAAAACTTATCATAACCCATGTCAAGCAAAGTGTTTAGACTTTTGAGAGAGGTTTCCATTAGCATTTTCCCCTTAAGGTTGGCACTTCCCCCACCTTGCCTTTCACAAACCAGAGCTAGCAGTATCCATGGGTGCCCACCAGCATTCATCAAACCATGGAAAGTGCCTTTTATATTATTTGAGTTCATATTATTTGGCACTAGCTCTTTGCAAATTTAGCTAAGCACAAATTACATACTCATCGGGTGAAATAAGGGAGAAGAACCTTGCTTGACATAAACCATGATAAACTTTAAACTACTTCCTCATGATCTAAAACAGAACACAACATGTTTAATAATTTCGAAGGTTTAAAGGTAGCACACGAGAAATTTATTTGGAGTGGCAGTGAAATACAACATATAGGTAGGTATAGTGGATACATTGGAAAACTTTGGTTTTTGGGAGTTGGATGCACGAGAAGAGCTCATACTCAGTACATGGTGAAGGCTGGCAAGAGACTGGGAGCGAGCAACTAAGAGAGCAATAACGGTCATAATCATGCATAGCGACAAAACATTATTAATCAAAGCATGAGTCATATTACAAGTCAAAAACTAAATGATCATCAAGGTAAAGGTGACTGGTTTATAGTCATAACATGGTGTGATCATACGCCAAGTCAATCCATATAAATCATTCAAAGGATAATACCACAATACCATGCTTCAATATGAGGAAATAACACATGATTTAATTTCAATGAAACATTAAGCACTCTCAGATATTTGAGACTAGTCATGATACATCATATAATACTAAGTGCACAATGAAAATAAAAACTAACATGACATGCCAAAGTTTAAGCCACAGTCAAAACAAGATTCCTATTGCACCACTATAAGCATGAAATATTTTAACCTTCTCCAACACCAATCAACTTTTTTTTGAAACAACTCTCATAGAAAATATTCATCAAAGACCAAAGAGCTAATCATACATAACTGAAGCAAACCAACAAGCTCTAAACAAAATAAGAATGAAAAACAAGAGCTAAACGCAGTAGAAGCAAAAACTAAACACTTAGAATAATAAGAGTGAAAGCTAGAGTGTTCTAAACAATAAATCAGATCGTGAATCTCTCCTACATAGGAATAATAGGATTAACCATAGCTATGACCAGAAAACAAAATAAAATAAAAAAGAAGGCAAAAATAACTGACGCTCCAAAAACAACATATATCATGTGAAGGAATAAAAATATAGTGTCTTGAAAGAAACCTGATATTTTTGTGGATGAAGAAGAGGAAACCGTAGGCATCCCCAAGCTTTTACGCTTGTACTTATTGGATGTGTCTTGGGGTGACATGGGCATCCCCAAGATTGAGCTTTTGTCCATCCTTCATCTCATCATAGCATTCTTCTCTCCCTACACTTGAAAACTTCCTCCACCTAAATCTTCTCACAATCTCCATTAGCAACGTTAGTACATCAAAATAATAAATCCACTTGGTTCAGTTTCAACACAAGTCTAACCCTCAGTTTAATAATATTAGCTACTGTAACAACTTCTTTTAAGGTTCCTCCCCCCTCCCCGAAAGAATCTCAAAAGAAAAAGATTAAGAGGTAAATGCAAATGTTGGCAGAAATGTGTCAAATCAGAATAGTTGGTAAAGATGATTTTTAAGAAAATCTTCTGTTGCTCAAATAAAAAAGTTCGAAACTAATAAAATTTAGATAACAACCTAGGGAATGTGTCTATTTTTTCAAAGAAATCCGATGTTCTGGCTGAGAGAAATATTTTTTTTGGGTGGAAGCACAGAAATCTATTTCAGGACAACAACTTCCCCAAATCGCACTACCTCTCTATTAGAGGTTAACCTTGGCACAAAAATGAAATAAAAAGGATAAGGAGCGCTTTTTACAGAGGTAACAACTTCCAAGACTCAAAGAAAACAAAATAAAATAGAATAGAACATAAACAAAACGAAGGAAAACAAAGTGGGTTGGCTCCCACACGCGCTTTTCTTTAAAGCCTTTTAGCTAGGCATAGTGTTTTTTAAAGATGCTCACATAAGAAGAAGAATTTAAGCATAATAGTAGAGAGAATCAAAAATCAAATATAAAGAACATTTAAATCTAATCCACTTCCTATGCAAAATAATGTTGTAAAGAAATAACTCATTGAAGCATAAAGCTACTTGATTATTTTTACTCTCCAAAATAGTGGGATCATCATTAGATAAAGTCATAGTCTCTCCAAACCCACTTTTTATAATATTATCATAAGATTGAACACTCTCCAAACTTGCGGAATTAATACTACCTAAAGTCATGGAATCTCCAAACCCACTTTCATTATTGTAATCATCATAAATAAGTGGCATATTATAATCATAATAAAATTTCTCCTCCAAGCTAGGTGAGCTAAGAAGTTCATTTTCAGTTATTATATCATCATCATAAGCACCAGGACAATTATAATTGCTAGCAAAATAATTTTCAAACCATTATTGATACAAAAGTCATTTTCAAACCCATCATCCCCAAACTTAAAGCTTTTCACATCATCATTAGAAGGAAGATGGGTAGAACTAATAGTATAGCAATTATTAATATCATCATTTTCTGAATTGTTGCCAAAAGCAGTTTCAAGATTATAAGTAGTATTATCATTGTCCCAATCACGATCATCAAATTCAGTAGTAGGCATACAATAATCATTTTCAATGGTGCCTACAGACTTAACATCACAATAATAACTAATGTCTACGCACGTTTCTATTCTTGTAGACAGTGTTTCCCTTAAGTGGATCACCCAAGGTTTATCGAACTCAGTGAGGTAGAGGTCAAAGATATCCCTCTCAAGCAACCCTGCAATTCAGATACAAGAAGTCTCTTGTGTCCCCAACACACCCAATATACTTTTCAGGTATATAGGTGCACTAGTTCGGCGAAGAGATAGTGAAGTGCGAGTAATATGGATGGTTATAAGTAATAATAGCAATCTGAAATAAATATGGCAGCAAGCAAACATGTAGCAGAACAGGCGGAAAACAGTGTTTCAATGCTTGGAAACAAGGCCTAGGGATCCTACTTTCACTAGTGGACACTCTCAACAATGATCACATAATTGAAATAACTGTCATGACTTGGTAATAACACCAAGATGACTAATGGCAACTTCCTCCCACCTTAACCTCGCCGCCGGCGATCTCCCTTCCCCGGCGTCCACCCCCTCTTTCTGATCCCATCATTCGATCCTACGTCATCCCCTCACCCTATGGCGCCAACCATCCCCCCTGCATGGATCTGGAAGGTAACTTATTCAACCTTCAAGGATTTAGATCGGGGACATGTCAAGTCGTATGATGGATCCATTCATCTATGGAACAAGGAGCATAGTCGGGATTGGATCTGTCTCATGGATGCAAAGGGTACATCTTTGGTTGGGAGATACGTGAATCCCGAGGAGAAAATTGATCTGGGGTTTAAGGTATGTTTCCCGGATCACACTGCCCTAGTTGGCAAATGCTTGATTTCACCTAATGATCAGGTGCTTGAGCCGCCTATCGATGCTTCGATGGACAAGGATTCATTAATTGAGTCAAATTCACCTGGTTTAATTGGATCTGATCTACAAGGCATTAATGGTATTATTGATGGTGATTCCGACACGTCTACCATGGATAATTGTGCCTCGGCTGTCTATGACTCTATATCAATGGGGCTGGATTTTTCTCATGGTTTCAAATTTGCTCGAGAAATTGATAATCTATTTTCATCGACAGTGCACCCAACCCATTATTCTGGACATTTTCTTATGGTGGTATCTTTTGCACGTGCATGCTTTCGTCTAACAGAAGATTCAGTTGCAATTGCCCTGGAAGCTATTATTGGTGGTTTCTGTGGTAGCTTAAAAGTCTCTTCTTAATGATTGGATGTTTCCTTTTAATGTGTCCAATAGGCTGGTTGGATTTCATATTTATAAGCTAAGAAAGTTCACTTGTGCTAAATTCAAATGTTCCTTTAACCTTTGGGGTAGAGGGGGGCCACATTGGAAAAGTGAATTTAAATCTTGGCAATAGGAATGTAACAAGGAGTGGATTTTGGTTAGTCCAACCAAAAAGAAAGTCCAACTTGGCTTGGATGCTTTAAAATTACCTGTTCCAAGGTCTAGCCTCAAGTCCCCAAATTCAGTGAGCAAGAAATTGGTTTTCTCGGATTCTATTGGTTATGATGCTTGCAAAGGGTACTCAAATCCAATTTCAAAGAACTTGGATATCACTTTTGGTTCTTTCAATGCCAAGCCAGACTCAGTCCCTATTGTGTCAACATCTGATAGTTTGGATCAACATGTTCCTAACCCTCCTGAGGACATGGGTCAGTTGGGCCTAAAATCAGTTATTGATGACATTGCCTACCGTTTCTGGAAATGTGCTAGATGCCTCTCTATAAAACATGACAAAGATAATTGCACTAATGATATAAGTTGTCGTAAATGTTTTTCATATGGCCACATTGAAAGGAGTTGTTTTAGTAAAAAGAATTGTTCCCTTATTTGGGTTCCAAAAAAACAGCCTCCGTGTCCATCCGGGAATACTCAAGAGCCAGCCGGGGCCGTTCCATATTCCACTCCCCTCTCCCTGACAAGGCCACCTCCACCTATCGGCAAACCCCTGCCCCTGTCCTCGCCGAGCCCTCCTAGGTTCCCCCAAAAACCATGGCGACCTTCGAACTTAATCCGGCGAGGTGGGTGCCGCAAGGGTTTCAGATCATTGATGGAGGGCCTTCGAGACTTCCTCGTTCCTTCTATACGCCTGCAGTTCCACCCAACCGTTCTCATGAAGCTTACTGCGTGGCTATTGTGGAACCAGAGCAGTTACCAGAGGAGGAGCAGTTCTGGAGGTTGCAGGTTCGTGATTACATCGAACAAACTCTTCAGCGTGTTGTTGAATATGCACAACCCTGTCTTTTTGGTACTGGTCTTTTCAAGATGCACAGCCCTGCTGCGCGCTCTGCCCTGGTTCAGAACGGGCTTATGAGCTTCAGGAGAATATTTTTGTGCGCTTTGTTAATCATGATAACCGCACACAATTGCACAAATCTGCTATTGGCTCTCGCACTGGTTGGATTATGCTTCTTGGCGTACCGTATGATTTCCGCAATGATAAAGATTTAGCACATGCAGTGGCTCCTTTTGGAAGATTCAACCATTGGCATCACCTGGATGGTATTTTGGATAGGACTATGATTTTCGTTACCTTTATTTCTCCTCAACTAGTGCCTAGAGATATTGTCTTTGGGAACTTTAGTACTCTGGGAGCAGTGAGAGAGTCATGGACTGCCCCCTGTTACATCTTGACTGCAGAATTTGATGAAGTTCTTCCACCTGATGAAGACCAGATGCCAGTTGATGGAAACCCACATCCTTTACCTAGTCATCTGTTGCAGGATCTAGGTAATTTTGTGATGCCTCAATACCCTGAACTAGGCTGGAATCTACCTCCACCAATGGCAGAGTTTCCCAATCAGCAGCATGATGATAATGAGATGCAGCAGCAGGATTTAGAGGCTGGACAAGTTGGGGGTTGGGACCACCACCTCCCTTCACAGGAATCTAACTCTACTGTCAGTTCTGACTCTGACAATTCTGTTAACCAGAATGTTCTTATTGTTAACATGATTCAGGTCCAAAATGCATTTGCTCCAGCACCTGCTTCTTGTCAGTTTGCTTGGCCTTGGGTACAACAGAATTCACACTTGTATGGGCCTGTTCTCCCCCCTTCCATGCAATGGGAGATTCTTCTGAAGAAATTTGTCCCTTTACAGTACATGTCAACTGCCAGACCTAGTGGACTTGCTCCTAGTCCTTTCTCTCAGATTACTACTGCCACTGTTCCTTTTAAAGGAAATATTTTCCATTTTACAGCTCACAGAAGGTTCTTCAAGGCTCAGAGAGCTGCTAGGAAATTTTGTTTTGAGAAATTTCCTGATACTTTTGTTCCTTTGCATAGTGATCCCCATCAAAACATTCAGTGCAAGTCTCCTTCTACTTCTGCACTCAAATCCAGGAAGAGAAGGATTAGTAAGGTCAGCACCCCCTCTGTGGAAACATCTGTTAGAAGAAGCACCAGGCAAGCTGCCTTGCATAATGGCTTCAGGCTTGTGGCAATGCAAGACAATCCTCAGCCCAGGAAGAAACCTAGATCTGCTAGGCCAGCTACAGACAATACTCCTGGCACTCCTCATACCCCAATTGATGTGCTTCAATATGTTGGAAGGGCCTTGGAGATTGCAGATGAGGACCTCACATAGGACAAGCTTGATGCTGTCCCTGATTCTGATAAGTGCAAAAAGAAGTAATAATGTTAGGAAGCCTATATTATTGTAATGACTTCTGTCCTTGGATGCTCCTGTACTCTTTGGTTTTCTATTGGGAGTTTTATTTTGTAATGTCACAGTTGATTCTGGGCCCTTTTTGTGGAAATATCAGTGAACTATCTAAGTATTACTCCAATGTTCCAATGCTATCCTGTGTCACATGTTATTATTGTAGCCGTCTGGTACTGCTACATGCTTCATGATATTTTATCCTTTCTTTTTAATGGATAATACATCTTATTTCTTATTGGATTGGAAAGTTTTGGACTGGAATGTCAGGGGTCTTAATGACAAAAATAAAAGGCTACTGTTTTACAACAAGATTGAAGAAAGTCAGTGTGCCATTGTTTGTTTACAAGAAACAAAATGTGAAGATTTTGATCACAGCTTCATTAGATCATTTTGCCCTAAGAGATTTGATAAATTTTCTTTCACTCCTTCTGTTGGTGCCTCAGGTGGCATTATTGTCCTTTGGAACAGTGCTATTTTTGATGGGGAGTTGATTGAACTCCATAAGTCTGCCATTAAATTATGTTTTACTTCTAAGCACAATCTTTCCTCCTGGACTTTGATCACTGTTTATGGTCCCTGCAGTGGGTTAGACAGAGATATTTTTGTCCAATGGCTTCATGATTTGATTATCCCCCCTCATGAAAATTGGTTGCTCGTGGGAGATTTCAATTTTATTAGATCTGTGGATAATAGATATAAACCCGGAGCTGACATGAATGACATCTTCATTTTTAATGAAATTATTAGTCACCTTGGTTTAATTGAACTTCCTTTAAAAGGTAGATCCTTTACTTGGTCCAATATGCAAGATCAACCTCTTCTTGAGCAGCTGGATTGGTTTTTTACCAGCACTTGGTGGACATTGAACTACCCTAATACTATGGTTATGCCTCTTGCTAAGTCCACCTGTGACCATGTCCCTTGTGTCATCTCCATCTCAACTACCATTCCTAAATCCCAAATTTTCAGGTTTGAAAATCATTGGATCCATCATCCAGGTTTCATGGACCTTATTGATAAAGTTTGGAAATGGCCAGTGAGGAAAAATAATATTGCTGCCACCATCACTGCTAAGCTTAAAAATATCAGACATGAACTAAAAAGGTGGGGTAGGAATCTCTCCGATCTGAAGATTCTGATTGCCAATTGCAACAAGGTCATTCTGATCTTGGATATTTTGGAAGAGGAAAGAAGTCTGAGCAGGCCTGAATTCAATTTTAGGAATATTGTTAAATCCCACCTGAATAAGCTCCTTCTTTCACAATCTGCCTATTGGAAAAATAGATGTACCATCAGATGGGTACAATTGGGTGGTGAAAATACTAAATTTTTTCATGCCAAAGCTACGGAAAGATATAGATTTTATACTATTGCTGAGATTAAAAATGAAGATGGAATTTCCATGATTGATCATCATCATAAGGCAGCTGCTTTTTGGGCATGTTTCAAGAACAAAATGGGTGTTTCCACCAATATCAGACAGTCTTTAACTCTTTCCAATTTTATAAGGCCTTCTGTCAATTTCGAGTGTCTTATTGATCCTTTCACTTCTGAGGAAATTGTTAGTGTTATGAAGTCTCTTAAGACTGATAGAGCACCTGGACCTGATGGTTTCAATGGCCTTTTTGTGAAAAAATGTTGGGATGTGATAAAAGAGGATTTCTTTCAGTTATGCCATGAGTTCCATTTAGGGAACCTATCTTTGCAGAGTATAAATGATTTATACATCACTCTCATAGCAAAGATTAACTCCCCTCAGACAGTTAATTATTTCAGGCCAATTTCTTTGACTAATACTTGTCTCAAATTTGTTACCAAGCTGATTGCTAATAGAATGCAGAACAATATTTGTGACACTATTCATGATAACCAATATGGATTCATAAAGGGTAGAACTATCCAGGACTGTCTTGATTGGTCTTTTGAAGTCCTATTTCAATGCCAGCAATCCAAGAAGAAAATTGTGGTACTTAAAATTGATTTTGAGAAAGCCTTTGATACACTGGATCATGATGCTATTTTGCAAGTCTTGAGAGCTAAGGGATTTGCAGAATTATTTATTTGTTGGGTCAAAGAAATACTAGCTTCTGGTTCTTCCTCTGTGCTCCTTAATGGGATTCCAGGCAAGAAATTTCTTTGCAAAAGAGGGGGTAGACAGGGGGATCCACTTTCCCCTCTTCTCTTTGTTGAAGGTGTTGATTTATTGCAAAGTCTAGTCAATAAAGCTTACAATGATCGTTTGCTTTCCTCCCCTATTCCTGTCAGAAAAGATTTTCCAATTATACAGTATGCTGATGATACCATAGTTGTTCTGCCATCCTGTAAAAAAGATTTGAATGCTTTCAAAGGTATTTTGCAGACTTATGCTGCCTTCACAGGGTTGAAAGTCAATTTTCACAAATCTTCAATGATTCCTATCAATCATGCTTTTGAAGAAACCATTGCTCTGGCAGATTTTTTTTCCAGTGTCAAATTGGGTCTATGCCTTTCACCTATATAGGCCTGCCCATGGGCACTACTAAACCCACTATCAGAGATTTTTCTCCTCTCATTGATAGAGTGGAAAGAAGGCTATCTGCAACATCCTCTTTTCTTTATTATGGTGATAGGTTGGTGCTAGTCAACTCTGTGCTCTCTTCCCTACCAACATATTTCATGCTTTCTTTGGTTATTCCTGCTGGTGTTATTGAGGTTATTGATAGAGCAAGGAGGCATTTCTTGTGGAGCAAAAGAGGAAAAACCAAAGCCAACTCTCTTGCTGCTTGGTCTATGGTGTGTAAGCCTAAGAAGAAGGGGGGACTTGGGATCCTAAATCTGAAAGTGCAAAATTCTGCTCTTTTGCTAAAACATCTTGATAAATTTTATAACCAGGCAGATTTACCTTGGGTTCAGCTCATTACTGATGCCTATTATCATCAGTCTGTCCCTCATGCTGTGGTTGAGTCAGGTTCCTTTTGGTGGAAAAATATTCTGGCATTATCTGAGGATTATAGACAGATCACCACATGCTTTGTGGGTAATGGTTTCACTGTTCTTTTTTGGGAGGATAATTGGCAACCCCAGCTGCTTAAGACCACTTTCCCAAGATTATTCTCATTTGCTAAGGATAAGCTCCAATCTGTTCATGACTTCTTCTTGCACACTGATTGTATACATAACTTTTTCCTCCCATTGACTATCCAAGCAAATGATGAGTTAATGATGTTGAAAAGAATGATTCTCAATTTCAATCTTCAGTCAAGTGTGAAAGATCAATTGAGAAGTTCTATCTCATCTGCTAAATTCTCTCCAAGCTCTGTTTATAAACATCATGTTGGTGGTATTCCTGATGATGTGCTATCCTATGGGATTTGGAAGAGTAAATGTCAATCTAAACATAATTTTTTTGCCTGGCTTTTGCTGCATGATAGAATTAACACCAGAGATATGTTGATTTGAAGGCATTGGAATGTTAGTGATTCTTCCGAGTGTGTCCTCTGTTCTGCTCATGCCTTTGAAGACCGGAGACATTTATTTTTTAACTGTACCTACAGTACAAGGGTATGGAATTGTCTGCAGATTCCTTGGATTCCAAGCTCTACTTTGCTTTCAGTCAGATTTGCCAAGAAGCATTTCTCTGGTCCTTGCTTTGAGGAGATTGTAATCCTGGCCTACTGGGGCATTTGGAAACAGAGAAAAGGTTGGATTTTTAAAAACATCAGAACCAGTTTTAGGGGTTGGAAGGCCCTGTTTGTTCAGGAAGTCACCCTGCTTAAGTATAGGGTGAAGAGAGAGCTCTCTATTTTTTTGACATCATGGATTGATTCACTCCCCTGATTCCTTTGTAATTAGTGTAAATATTGCAAATAACTTCTTTATTTTATTTTAATAAATGGGGGGGGGGGCTGTGGGGGATTCCCCCACAGTATTGGTGTAAAAAAAATGATCACATAATTGAATAACTAAATATCTTCTCTTCACTATGCTACTCTTAACCCTCTCCGGTTGGATAACGAACACTAATAATTGCGTAGGGCTCCAAAAAGCATTCCCTAAAGTAAGCATTCCCATGTATAGTTAGCCCCACACTGTCAACTTGAGAGCCCTAGAAGGTACTAAACAAACACCACAATTCATAGAGGAGACACACACGATGTGCACACTGTCACCTTCACACCGCTGGACAAGGTGACTCCAAAGTTCATATTAATAAAACACTTGAGTAGCACAATAGATGAAGAGTAACATATACTTATTCAACTACATTACAAAGGTCACAATCACATATAGATCACACCATGGGAGAGAGATGAACCACATAGCTACCGGTAGAGACCTCAGCCTCGGGGGAGAACTACTCCCTCCTCATCATAGGAGACAGCAACGACGATGGAGATGGCGGTGGAGTCGATGGAGATGGCTTCCGGGGGCACTTCCCCGTCCCGGAAGGGTGCCAAAACAGAGATCTGTCCCCAGAAACTTGGGTTGACGATGACGGCGGTTGCGGAAGGTTTCGTGGAATTTTGCCGTTTAGGTTGGTTTTCGGGAGGAAGGCCTTAAATAGGCAGAAGAGCAACGCCGGGAGGTCACCAGGGGGCCCTCACCACCCCCAGGCGTGCCCTTGGGTGGACCCGTGCCTAGGCATGGTGAGGTCCACCCGGTGACCGTCTTCGACTCTTCTTTGGACTTCCGGAAGCTCCGGAGAAAAATAGGGACTTTGGTTTTCGTGGCATCCAATTCTGAGAATATTTCCAGAACAACTTTTCTGAAACTAAAAACAGCAGAAAACAGGGAACTGACACTGGGCATCTTGTTAATAGGTTAGTCCCGGAAAACGTAGAAAAACATACGGAAAACATGTAGCAATTGGCATAATATCAACATGGAACATCAGAAATTATAGATACGTTGGAGATGTATCAAGCATCCCCAAGCTTAGTTCCTACTCGTCCTCGAGTAGGTAAATGATAAAACAAAATAATTTCTGAGGTGACATGCTACTAACATAAACTTGATCATCAAAGTAATGTAAAAGCATATGTAAGCTGAGATCATAGAACTTAAACACAAACATGATAAATAGAACTTTAATAATAAAGCATAGCAATCACTTTGCAGCATGAGAAGTAACTCAAATAAAAGATCATGAATAACAATGCAAAGAAAGATATACATTTGTTTCAAGTATAAATAAAGCATGGCAAAGTGATATTTTGCTAGTCCTTAAGAGTGGGGAAAAACATAAATGCCAGGACACCTTCAAAGTTCATGAGGAAGATAGAAAAAATAATTAGAGAACTAGCAATAACACATCATGAGTCAATTAATAATGTTTCTCGGACAAATTCACAAGAAACTCATAATGGCAAAAATGCTCTCTCAACTGTGCATAAAGTTAGAAGGTGGAGAGTCAACATAAAAGTAAAAGAAAGGCCCTTCGCAGAGGGAAGCATGGATCACTCATGTGCTAGAGCTTTTATTTTATTAAACAGGGGTATTAAAAGTGTGACACTCCTCCCATCCATCTTACACAAACCATGGCTAATCGAATCCTCGGGTGCTTGCCTACAATCACATACCATGGAGGAGTGTCTATATTTTGGGAGATGTATGCTAATGTCAACGAATGGTAAACAAAAAATATAGTACGTCACAATTCAACTATATTTCACAAGAGTGGCTCCCATATGATGGACACAACTGGCGTAGAAGGTCATCCCTCTTTCTCTTTTGTTCACACAATTATGCTTTGACTGATAAATCAGGGGCAAAAATAGGGAAGAGATTTTGTGTGTATTAATTTGGGGTTGGGCACCCCGCTGACATCTCTTCTATCAATTGGATAAGAGGATAAATCCACTAGTCCAGGGTGTGAAATCCAATCAACAAGTGAGATAAAGATTCTCTATTTACGTCCTCATGAGCAAAAACAGGAACACAAAGCAGGAGTAATTTTGAAGGTTTTAAAGGTAACACATGAGCAATTTACTTGGAGTGGCAGTTAAATACCACATGTAGGTAAGTATGGTGGACACAATGGGAAACCTTTGGTTTTAGGGAGTTGGATGCACGAGTAGATTTCCATACTCAGTACAGGTTGAGGCTAGCAAAAGACTGATAGCGACAAATCAAGAGAGCATAAGAGCCATAATCATGCATAGCGACATAAACATCATTAATCAAAGCATAAGTGGTATCAAAAGTTCAAAAACTAAATTATCATAGAGGCTATTAGTGACTGGTTCATAGTCATAAACATGGTGTGAGCATGCGCCAAGTCAACCAAATAAAACATTCAAATGAGAATACCGTAAATTTATGCTTCAATATGACAAGAACAACTCATGATTCTTTCAATGGCACATTGAACACTCTTAGATATTTGAGGCTAATCATGCTACTTAATAAACACAAGGATTTAAAACTAAAATAACATCTAGCATGATATGAAAAAGTTCTAGCCACGGTCTATACAAGTTTCTACTTGCACCGTTAAAAATTCTACTTCAAGCAGCAGTTTCTTTTCCCAACAAGCACCATACAAAATATGTTTTAAAAAAAATATCTACATGCTAAAGCAAGCAAACATTAGAGTACTCACATAACACTACTAAAAATAACAGCTCTGAATAAGAGATGCAATGAAAACAAGAGCTGAACAGGAATTTATGCAGTAACTACAAGAAAACCTAAGAATACTAGCATAGCAAGTATTCAAATGAAAAGGCGAAGCATGTCTCTCCCAAAAAAGGATGCTAGGTACAATGATATTATTGCAGCAAGGAAGAAAACAAAAGAAAAACAAACAGAAGCTCCAAGAAAACTTCATATGATGTGACCGAATAAAAATATAGCCTCACGAGGAGTGACCTGATAGATAGTTGATGAAGAAGGGGATGCCTTGGGCATACCCAACCTTAGATGCTTGAGTCTTCTTGAAATTTGCTGGGATGTAACACCGGGGCATCCCCAAGCTTAGGCTTTTCACTTTTCTTGATCACATCATATCATCCTCTTCTCTTGGCCCTTGAAAACTTCCTTCACACCAAACTTCTCACAATCTTCATTAGCAACGTTAGTGCAAATCGAAATAATAAACTCACATGGTTCAGTTTCAACACAATCCTAACACTCATAAATACCTTATCTACTGTCACAACTTCTTTTAAAACTCTTTTTCTCAAAAGAACACCAAAAGAAAGCGATTAAGAGGCAAATGCAATTATTAGCAGAAATCTGTCAAAACAGAACAACGGGTAAAGATGATTTTTTTTCGAAACTCCTATGTGGCTCAAATAAAAAAGTGGTCAACTAAGAAAAGTTACGTTTATATCCCAGGATGATGCACAAAAAACTTCAGGTCATTTTGTATTTTATGTGATTTTATACGATTTTAACAGTGGATAGCAGAAATCTGTTTCCTGCACAGAAATCCGAAATATAGTCTCAACTTTCCACTAGAGGCTTTACTTGGCTCAACAAAGACACAAAATAAAAGCTACAGAGGGGTTGCTAAGGAAATAGCCAACACCCAGGTTCAACGAAAACAAAAATAAATGATGGAAAACGGGTTGAAACTAGAGAAATAAAACGGGTTGTCTCCCGGAATCGCTTTTCTTTTAATGCCTTTCAGCTAGGCACAATGATTTTTAAAAGATGCTCACATAAGAATAAGAGTTGAAGAACAATAAGAGATCATCAAGAAGCAAATATAAAACACATTTAAGTCTAACCCACTTCCTATGAAAAAGAATCTTGTAGAAAAACAAGTCAACGGAGCACAAAGTGACTAGCATAGGAAGACAAAATAAGCGCAACTTCAAAAATTTCAACATAAAGAGGGGAAACTTAATATTGTTGAGATGCATAAAACCATGTTTCCCTCTCTCATAATAAACTTCAGTAGCATCATGAATAAAATTAACATTATGCTATCACATAAAACATTCTTATCATGAGCCACATGCATAAAAGAATTAATACTCTCCACATAAGCATAGTCATTCTTGTTAATAACAACGGGAGTAGGATTATCATAAAGAACTCGAACATGATAGACAAGTTTCATATTAAAGATATGGTTTTGGGTAATCCCACCATAATTATGGCAAGTTTTATGAGGATTATTGTAATTATAGCCTATGTTATAACTTTCTTTATAATAATTATCAAAGACTGGAGGCATATTGAAATCATAATTAATTTTCTCCTCAATAGTAGGTGGACTAAAAATGTCATATTCATCATTGAAATCATCATATATTGGAGGCATAGTATCATCACAAGCAATGAAATAGTTTTCTTCCAAAAGGAGTTCATTTGTAAACATATCATCATTTTTACTAGGAGGAGATGTATCAAGCATATAATCATTAATAGCAAAGGGATTTTCAAACACATCATCCACAAGTTTAGAGCTTTCTATATTATCATTGGAAGGAACTTGGATAGTACTAATAGTACAAAAATTATTAATATCATCGTTTTCAGAATTGGTACCAAACAGATTTTCAATATCAAAAGTAGTGTGTTTCTCCCAATCATCATCACTTTCATAAATAACGGGCATAGGAAAGTCATCGACTCCAGACTCATCAGCAAAAGCTGTAATATGAATAACATGCTTAGGGAGAGATACCCTTACCTCTCTCCTTTTACTCTTCCTTTTCTTCTTCTTCTTCCCCTCTTTAGGAGGGAGAGGCTTAAAAGGAAGCTTCTCCACATACCCTGGTTTACTGTCAGAAACAATAAAAAGAACTTTGGAGGATTCCTCTTCCTCATTAATAAGAACAAAACTCATATTAGTCCTGTCTTATTTTGGTAAAGTGTCCTATTTTAGAATATTTTGTATGTAAGTATTTGCATGGCAATTTTCAACACAATAAAGATGGCAATCATGCAAGACACTATTCATATCAAAAGCACTCATATCAATCAAAGAAGTTTTTCTTAATAACTCTTCACACCCCAAAAATAATGTAAGTTCATCATGCTCATTAGGGGTGATCATGTCATCACAATAAAAACTTGTAGTACTCATAGGATTCGAAAAGCTACTATCATGGCTTGAGCATTGAAAATTAAAATGACCCAATTTACAACAAAGTTCACAAATAAAAGGATAGAGGGCACAAACTTTTTCACCAAAATCATTTAGAGCCCTATCCCACATTCTAGTTTTTTCATTCCTATGATGGATACAATATTCTTCTTCGATTTGATTCTTCTCACAAGGTCTAAGTGCTCCATAGAAATTAACATGCTTATAAGAAATAGTAATTTCAGAAGTTTGAGCATATTTATTGCAATCATGAATAACAATTTCATTTTTCATGCAAGTGTCTTTAAAAGGTTCATGATATATGTCCCCATTTTTAGGAATATTAATATAAGAAGCAAAGGATCTATACCAACCGACAGCTATTTGAGGACCAAGACCATATTTAGCATTAAGCTCATGAAAATCAGCAGTTTCAGCAAAAGTCTTAATGCAATCATACTCATAGTTTATGCCTGATTCTTTACCTTTGTTGTTATTCCAATCTTCACTATTGATTCGAATTCTCTCAAGAATATCCCACTTAGCTTCAACCTTCTTACTACAAAAATAACCCTCTAAACATGCATCTAGATAATCCTTCCAATGTCCTGAAAGCCTTGCATAAAAATTAGTAACAATTATTTCCTCAGGAAGCTCATGGTTAGGACATTTGAGTATTAATGTTTTGAGTCTTCCCCAAGCTTGGGCAATGCTTTATCCATAATGAGGCCAAAAATTATAAATGTAATTCCTATCTAAATATAGTTCATGAGAAGGATAAAATTTAGAGTAAAAGAGAGATTCAAGTTCCTTCCACTCCAAATGATGAGGATCATCTTGTAGTTCATACCACTCCCTTGCTTTGTCCTTAAGTGACAAAGGGAATAGACTCCTCTTAACTTGGTCCGTTGAGATACCTGCACACTTGAATAACCCGCACAATTCATGCATAAAGTGTAAATGATCACTAGGATGGACAATTCCATCTCCAAAATAAAGGTTATCCATGACAAGTTCAACAATTTTCTTGGGTATGTTAAAAGGAATGCTTTCAGTAGGAGGATTTAAAATATCACAAGCATCATTAGGTTTATCACATATGGGAGATAAAGTATCATCAGAGAAAATTTTCTCCTCTAAAGCTGGAAAACTAAAAATATCGTAAAAACTAGCTTCCCCAAGCTTAGACTTTTCCCTAGCATTAGGAATGATGTGGTGCAAAGAATTAATGCTAATAACATTGCTATCACTATTATGCAAACAAACTTCCATAGGTTTTTTAATTTTTTCTTCAAAAGCATCATGTCCTAATTCAAGATAAATAGTATAAAGTTCTACCATATTTTTGTTATTTTCCATTAAGACCACTAATAAAAATAAAAACAAGAAGCGAGTAAAAATAAGCAAAACTAGTGAAATCAAGAAACAAAAAGATAAAATTGCAAAATCTAAAGGAAATAACTCCGAGCACTCACACCCGAGGATGTGAGTACCTTTTACCTTACCTCCCCGGCAATAGCGTCAGAAAAGAGCGTGATGTCTATGCACGCTTGATGCATGTAAAATGCATAGATGAATTTTGCATATTTTCACATGGTTTTCTATTACATATTGCATCATATAAGGGTATAATTCAATGTTTTATAGTATTTCGGGGTTAAATTACAAAGTCTCCCAACTTTTATGGAATTAACCCTGCCTGTCAGAAACCCCGTTTTCTATATTTTTGACATTTCAGGGGGCAAACTTCCGCGAAATCACCAGAAAATCTACGGGGGTCATTTTCTTGAAAGGAGAATACTTGCGGGCGAAGGATCCATGAGAATTGGGCAAGGAGGCCCAAAAGAGGACCCTCCACGCGGCCAGATTCCTTGGCCGCGTGAGAGGCCCCCTTTTGGCCCCTGTGGCCCCAATTCCTTCCATCTTCGACTTACCGACTCCGTCTTGACCTAAAACCGACTATAAAAAGGCCCCCTGTACCCTTACGGAGAGGAGCGCCGCCGAAACACCGAAACACCGAAACACCGAAACAGAGACCTGGAGTTCTAGATTGGAGGGGGAAAACTCCGGCGGGGCGCCGCCGGTGTGATCTCCTACCCCTCCAACGTCATCTCCATCGACATCTCCATGAAGAGGGAGTAGTCCACCCCAGGGCTATGGGTTTGTGGAAGTAGCACTTGTATCTCTCTCTCTATGTGCTTCACTAATTAGATCCGTATGAGCTGCCTCACATGATTACGGGCACCGTTATAATTCCTATGTGGTGGATCTTTTCTATGAGTTATTGAATCTGATATTGCAATTGTTTCTCTTGAGTTATTTGAGTAGATGTATCTTATGTACCCCGTTCTTATTTGCTAGCTTTGATCAATTTAGTTCTTGAGAGCGTGTGTGGGGTGATGGGTGCATTAGTTGGAGTAACGGGGGGTGGCTAGTGCTGTGAAATTGACAGAAGTTCAGCGATCCACTTAGGTTTTGTTGAACCTTTCTTAGTTACCTCACTAGGGATAAAAAGGAGTACCTTGTTACCGGGGATTTGAAGTGACACTAATCAATCTCCATGACTAGATCTAGCAAGTTCTTACTTCAACTTCATGTCACATTGCTTAAAGCTATACTCTGGTTTTTCCTTAATTATCGAGGTGTTATGATTTATTTCGCATCTTGGTGGAGTATAAGAGGGATCAATATGACCATAGAGATCTCTATGCTAGGACGTGATGCCCATATGAAAGTACTCAATGTTAAACATGTTATTGTAATCTCACATGTAATTCTTTATGTCCACCGTCTACCACTTTATTTGAGAGAATGAAAGTGTGAAAACATGAACCCCGGTCATATTTTAAATATAATAAAACACTCTAGTTACTTTGCTGCAATTTACTTTACTTGCACTTTACTTTACTTGCATCTCCAATTCGAATTTACATTATCTCCATCACCACCTGCATCACGAAAATACAAAAACAATCCATTGCATATTTATTTTCTCATTTGCATTTAGTAGTAGATTTAATTATTGCACATTTACTTTCAGTTTTGCATTGCAATTTAGAAGTCTCACACCTTGTGCTTGACAACCACTTGGTGAGGTTGAGGGCACAAAATTCTCTACTTGTTTGCAGGATCCTAGAGGAAGCTTGGAAGACAACTGCTGAAATCCTGGCTCCCCAAGAGTTCGATATAAACCCTTGAGTCACCCTCGTGGGGAAGAAGGCTTGCCACTAGCTACACACTCTGCACTTGGAGTCTCAACCTAGCCATCAAGCGTTTTTCTGGCGCCGTTGCCGGGGAGCCATAGGTGAAGGGGTTGTCCAAGGGAGCTCACAAGAAGTCTTCATCACCAACAAGGTGTGCAAACACCTAAGCTTGGGGAGGTTGCACCTACGTGAGTACCGTCCTTTCTATCTCCACCTTCTTTCAAGTAGATTGTTTTGTTTCTTGTCTTGTTTTTGTTTTTGTTTTGTTTTTGTTCTTGTTTTTGTTTTGTCTTGCATATTTTATTTTAGTTTGCATTTTAGTTTTGCATTTAGTTATCTAGTTTATTCTAGTATTTCGAATTTGCCTAGTTACTTTACTTTTCAGTTTTGCATAAAAAATTAAAAACTACATAAAAACTGTTAAAATGGGTGATAGAACTAAATTAAGTGACTACACAAATACACCCAATGACCAATTCATTGCTAGGCTAATTACTACACCTGAAATACAAGCTGAAAGCTATGAAGTAAGTCCTAGTTTATTGAATTTAATTACTAGAGAGCAATTTGGTGGTTGTGCTATGGAGGATGCCTCTATGCATCTTCATGATTTCATGGAAATATGTGATTGCAAAAATTTAAAAATGTGGAAAGTAGTGTTTTAAAACTGAAATTATTTCCTTTTTCACTTAGAGGAAAGGCTAAAGAATGGTTTCTTTCACTACCTACAGCTAGTATAAAGTCTTGGGATGATTTAAAAGAAGCTTTCATTAAGAAATATTATCCTCCCGTTAAAATTTTGCAAAATAGGAATAATATCCTCTCATTTAGGAAAAATGATAATGAACATGTAGCCATGGCATGGGATAGAATTAAATTAATGATTAGAACATTCCCATCATATGGAGTAAATGAATGGACCATACTACACTCTTTTTATAATGGTCTAAACTACATGTCTAGAAATATACTTGATTCTGCTGCTGGAGGTGCCTTTATGAGTAAAACTGTAGGTGAGGCTAAGAGCATATTAGAAAGCATATTGCAAAATTATAGTGAATGGAATACTGAAAGAGCACCCAATCCCACTAAGAAAATAAACTCAATTGAAGAAACCAATGATTTGTCTTCTAAAATGGACACTATTCTTGCTTTTATTAATAAACAAAATATGGAGAATGTGCCTTTGCAGGAGCTAGTTGGTAGTAATTCTGAAAGTGTGGATGTTAATTTTGTTAGGAATTATGGTAGAAATGGTTTTGGTAATGCTTAAAATTCATATAGTAAACCTCCTTATGTGCCAAATAAACCTTTTGTTCCATATCCTAATGCTAATGAAAATAAGTGGAAGCCTTCTAGTGAAATTTCTGAATCTAATAAATTGCTTATGGAACAAGTTGCTAGTCACAATGCTATGATACATGAGTTAAATAAGTCTATTTCATCCACTAGTAGTGATATTAAAGGATTGCAACTTCAATCTTCGAATTTAGATAAAGCATTGTCAAAATTAGCTGATAATCAAGCAACTCTATTAAGCATGTCAGCAGGAAATCCACAAGCACAACCTAGTGTAGGAATGAATTCTATTACTATTGCTGCTCCTATTATTGAAAATATTGATCATATTGCTGAGAATACAAGTGAGCATGTCCCTACTAGCTTAGAAGAAACTTTGAATGAAATAGTGAAGTACCCTGAATATTTACTTCCATATATGTCTTATCTTGCTAGCAAAGATGAAATTAGTCCTCATGAATCAAGCATGCTAGCTAAATTAGAGAGTAAAGTAGAGGAAATTATGATGCTTACTGAAATTAAGGATCCATTGCTTGATTTAGAAAAAAGTAGCTTGCAAGAACTTATTGCTACTCTAGAAAAATTTGCTAGTGATCCCACTATAAATGTTAATCAACCTGGCTTTGGATCTTATATTGCTAATCATGTCTTGCAAGAAAAAATTTCTAGGTACAAGAATGAGGCCATGATACCTCCTAAGCTTGGGGATGCATGGATCCCCAAGGTGCTAGTTTCAATTGGAAAAGAAATTCACCATGATATGTTAGATCTAGGTTCTAGTGTATCGGTACTCTCTAAAGAATTATATGAATTGCTAGAACTAGAAAATTTAGAAAAGTGCTCAAGTGAATTTGTCCTTGCTGATAACTCTACTAAACATGCTATAGGACAAGTAAAAGGTGTTATGATTGAATTGCACATGACTTTTGTACCCGTTGATTTCATTATTATGGATATGGGGGATAAATCCCCTAGTCCTATTATTTTGGGTAGACCTTTTCTTCGTACTACAGGTGCAATCATAGACTCCAAGGAAGGGAATGTCAAGTTTCAGTTCCCTCACAAGAAAAGCATATAGCACTTCCCAAGGAAGAGGGGCACGCTGAAGAACAAGCTCCCTCATGAGCTTTATCCCTCTTGATTATCAAGTAAGTAAAGCCTAGCTATATGGCTATAAAGAAAGCGCTTTACGGGAGGCAACCCGGTTGTTTTTGTTTGGATTTTCCTAGTGTCCTCTTGCTGTCTCAAGATATTAGTTTTTTTGTTTTAATTCTGGAGTTTTCAATAAAGAGTCAAGTCAAACCCATTTGGACTTATAAGTTGCTATCCTAATGCATGAAATTTCTGTTTCAGCACGAGTCTGCTCACCGTATGATTTTACGTTTTTTATTGGTATGTCGGATTGATCTAAGTTTTTAGTATGTTCTGCAACTTTTCATCCTCTGTAAGCACAAAAATTGGCTTAATTTTTTGACAAGTCTAGCTTAGGGAAAAATGTTCGTTTTGCTGCTGTTGCTTTTCTGGACAGATTCTGCCTTCTTTTGTTTTATGCACTCTTTGGGCTTGGGAATCGAATTTCCATGATTCTTTCAAGCAAGAGAGTGAACATACAAAATAATGAACCTTATTTTATATCTACTGGAGCATTTGATTTGGAATTTTGCACAGCAAGCATGTGATTTGTTTGTCCTTGCTAATCTCACCCCACAGAAAAAGAATGGGAGAAACATGTTTTGTGAAGTTTTTTTCATAGGGAATAGAGGAGCTGCGCCTCAAGACATCCAAGAATGGTGAAATCCATAAGCTTGGGGATGTGATGAACACCCCACTGGAGCTACACTCTTTTGGTTAGCACACGTCTACTTTCTGTTTTTCTAAGCAAAGCATTTATCGTAGAGATTTGAAGCGTCTAGTTTTTATTTTTATTTTTGTTTTGATAAGACCACCACCATCATTTTATATGAGATTGAGCTAATGTAGTTTGGGGTTGGAATGTATTGGATGCTAGTATTATGACTTCGAATAGGGATGCCATGGTTGATTTGAAGAGCTACATATGTTTGCATGATTTATAGGCTTTTTATGTGTAGAAATTTGCAATAATGTTGTCTTGAGCTATCTCTTATTCATGTCCATGATGTTAATTGCTGGTTTATTTAGTTTGTCATGAAATGAGTAGTTCTATGGACATATACATGCATAGTAGCTGGTCAACTATCTCCCTCTTGCTAGCCCAAAAATTTAAAAATTCCAACAAGTAAAAACTTGTTTCCAACACTCCTTAGCCAAGTATTTCCAGTGAGTCCACCATATCTTCCCATTAGCTTCATTGCTATTCCGAGTATGTTCACCATGTTATTGTGTTATTTATGTTCTAAATTAAGATATTCACTTTATTAATTGTCATGGGTTGAACTTGGGATAGGACTCTCACGAACTTTTGAAGGCACACTTTACTTTTTATGCATCTAATAAACATGACCCAATAATGGGAGCCACAAGTTTTGCGTTTGACAAGTGTGTGGTTGGGAGCTAGCTATAAACGTGTATCACCGGAAAGCTTTCAACATTGCACAAAAAATTTACATTTGGTTGATATCATGTACTTTTGTTTTTGGACTCCTGCCATGCCGAAATGAAATAGAGGAATAGTAAGTTTTGATGAGTAAGTATCTATATGACTAGAGAAACGCATTGGGCCGCTAACCCAAGCCATGCTTTATCATGGTGGAAATTTACTTACAGCTTGAGTGACTCTACAACACATCATATAATAAAATAAGAAGCTATGCATAATAGTGAATGAAAATAAAAAGGATGATGAGTCTACTCCGTTTGTTCATCTTGTCATTGTAACATGGGCTTGTTTCCATGTCATGGGGCAAGAGGTACCTCTTTGCGGTTCTCTATGATGTCATTAATACTTATTATGATTGTACAAAGCTTATTAGGAATCTTAAGTTGAGTAATCATGGAGTAGGTTTTCACACTCACGGGGCATGAGGCTTTCAACCACCTTGTCATTCTCATTACTTCAATACTCACAATTTTAAGATGCTAGTGATAAAGGGGCAATGAGAGTCCTAGATCAATGGATACCACATTTCAATTAGTAATTTTAGTTGAATAATTTAGAGGCTAAATAAGACTTGATCATGTTTTACCTCTACTCAATTTTCTCCAAAGTGTCCACTATATTTTCTATTCTCCATTATGCTATTCTTTGACCAATATAGGATTTTATTTTTCATTTTGTGTATGCATTTGGTCCATAGTGCTTTTATTTCATTATACACTTTGTGAACTTTCATGAAGCATCTTTGCTTGCATATTTGATATTTCTGACAACATGAATTGTATATTGCTACTCATTTCTAGTATTAATCATTTGATTATATGTAGCATGAATAATCCTCCTTGATATCCCATGATTGTTTCAATATGCAAAACCCATCTTAGTTTTATCACCTTCATACTCGAGGACGAGCATGGGTTAAGCTTGGGGATGTTGATGCATGTAAAATGCATAGATGAATTTTGCATATTTTCACATGGTTTTCTATTACATATTGCATCATATAAGGGTATAATTCAATGTTTTATAGTATTTTGGGGTTAAATTACAAAGTCCCCCAACTTTTATGGAATTAACCCTGCCTGTCAGAAACCCCGTTTTCTATATTTTTGATGTTTCAGGGGGCAAACTTCCGCGAAATCACCTGAAAATCTGCGGGGGTCATTTTCTTGGAAGGAGAAGACTTGCAGGCGAAGGATCCAGGAGAATTGGGCAAGGAGTCCCAAAAGAGAACCCTCCACGCGGCCAGATTCCTTGGCCGCATGAGAGGCCCCCTTTTGGCCCCTATGGCCCCAATTCCTTCCATCTTCGACTTACCGACTCCGTCTTGACCTAAAACCGACTATAAAAAGGGTCCCCTGTACCCTTACGGAGAGGAGCGTGTCCGAAACACCGAAACACCGAAACAGAGACCTGGAGTTCTAGATTGGAGGGGGAAAACTCCGGCGGGGCGCCGCCGGTGTGATCTCCTACCCCTCCAACATCATCTCCATCGACATCTCCATGAAGAAGGAGTAGTCCACCCCAGGGCTATGGGTTTGTGGAAGTAGCACTTGTATCTCTCTCTCTATGTGCTTCACTAATTAGATCCATATGAGCTGCCTCACATGATTACGGGCACCGTTGTAATTTCTATGTGGTGGATCTTTTCTATGAGTTATTGAATCTGAGATTGCAATTGGTTCTCTTGAGTTATTTGAGTAGATGTATCTTATGTACCCCGTTCTTATTTGCTAGCTTTGATCAATCTAGTTCTTGAGAGCGTGTGTGGGGTGATGGGTGCATTAGTTGGAGTAACGGGGGGTGGCTAGTGCTGTGAAAGTGACAGAAGTTCAGCGATCCACTTAGGTTTTGTTAAACCTTTCTTAGTTACCTCACTAGGGATAAAAAGGAGTACCTTGTTACCGGGGATTTGAAGTGACACTAATCAATCTCGATGACTAGATCTAGCAAGTTCTTACTTCAACTTCATGTCACATTGCTTAAAGCTATAATCTGGTTTTTCCTTAATTATCGAGGTGTTATGATTTATTTCGCATCTTGGTGGAGTATAAGAGGGATCAGTATGACCGTAGAGATCTCTATGCTAGGACGTGATGCCCATATGAAAGTACTCAATGTTAAACATGTTATTGTAATCTCACATGTAATTCTTTATGTCCACCGTCTACCACTTTATTTGAGAGAAAGCAAGTGTGAAACCATGAACCTCGGTCTTATTTTAAATATAAGAAAACACTCTAGTTACTTTGCTGCAATTTACTTTACTTGCACTTTACTTTACTTGCATCTCCAATTCGAATTTACATTATCTCCATCACCACTTGCATCACAAAAATACAAAAACAATCCATTGCATATTTATTTTCTCATTTGCATTTAGTAGTAGATTTAATTATTGCACATTTACTTTCAGTTTTGCATTGCAATTTAGAAGTCTCACACCTTGTGCTTGACAACCACTTGGTGAGGTTGAGGGCACAAAATTCTCTACTTGTTTGCAGGATCCTGGAGGAAGCTTGGAAGACAACTGCTGAAATACTGGCTCCCCAAGAGTTCGATATAAACCCTCGAGTCATCCTCGTGGGGAAGAAGGCTTGCCACTAGCTACACACTCTACACTTGGAGTCTCAACCTAGCCATCAACGCTTCTATTGTTGTAGACAGTGTTGGGCCTCCAAGTGCAGAGGTTTGTAGAACAACAACAAGTTTCCCTTAAGTGGATCACCCAAGGTTTATCGAACTCAG